>OX388347.1:49190159-50503082 GCA_947579665.1 Sympetrum striolatum
AGCGAGGTTAATCTAGAAATATTTAACTCGTTTGACATCTCACACATAGAGATAGAGAGGGCAGTAGGAAAAATATTTTACCAGCGAGTATAAGAGGGATAAATCATGTTTTTTCGATAGAGTCCAAGTCTATGCCAGATAGATAGAATAGATCAGGTGGAGGAGCAGTAGGATAGAACGAGTTCCGTCTGTCGTAGGTTTCTATACCCACCCAATAATCTTCTTGAAGTTTCAAAAAAAGAACTTTCCAACTCAGAAACTTGCATACTTAAATGATATTGGTGTATCATGTCGTAATCATTCTAAATTAATTCCTTAAAATTATTCTTTTTTAAATGTAATTTTAAAATTAGGGTTTGTGCTCGTTTTTAATGATGAAGTTATATATTTGAAGCCCTTTACTTCAAATTAAATCTTGGAAATTAGGGATGCGGAAAGCAATCTCTCGGCGTGGGGCATGTGATAAGAAATTCGAAGCATCGTAAAAAATTCCGTTCAGGTTCTTATTAAAATCTATGGATTTTTAAGGTGACTGATGCTTTAGGAATACCATCGTTCACTGGAGAAACTTTTTTAGGAGTTTTTTCAAAATTCTAGTTCTTAAAATACACTGCGAAAGATTTTGTCATTGAATTTTTACTTTCTCCGTATACGAAGTATAGAGAAAGTATTGTTTTCATGAAAAAATTCGATTTCGAGATTTCAACGGAAATACATGTTTTGCGGTCCCTAGAACACGTTTTAACCATTTTCGGAATGATGTCTGTGTGTATGTGTGTGTGTGTGTGTGTATGTATGTGTGTCTGCGCTTGTGGGCGCTCTAACGTAAAAACTATTGTTGGTATCAATACCAAACTTCATATATAGTAGTGTGGTGTGTGCTGTCAGAGTTGATTAGTTTTTGGAGTAAATCGGTTTACCGGAAGTCGAGCTTCATTCATCAAAGCTCATTTCCGGTTTTCAAAATATCTCCATAAATATGATATATACGTATATTGTATTACTTATAAAAGTTTTAGAAAATATAATTTACTATAACTTTTGTATTTAACATATTTTTGTATCACCGGTTGATTAGGAGTTATTCGTGAAAAACCGATAAACCGGAAGTAGCTGTTATGTACTTTGTGGGTGCTCTAACATGAAAACCATTCTTTGTATCAACACCAAATTTCATATATAGTACTTTGATTGGTGTTGTTAGAGTTGATAGTTTTTGGAGTAAATCGGTTATCCGAAAGTCGAGCTTCATTCTTCAAAGCTCATTTCCAGTTTTCAAAATATCTCCATAAAGATGATATTTAGGTGTATATTATTATTTACAAAAGTTTTAGAAAATGTATTTTACTATAACTTTTGTTTGAAACATATTTTTGTATCACTGATTGTTTAGGAGTTATTCAGGAAATACCGATAAACCGGAAGTTGCTGATTATGTACTTTGTGGGCGCTCTGGGCTCTATGGGCGAAAGACCAATTTCATCGTTTTTCATCGATCATGTCCCGTAAAACATTATTTATAATGTTTGTGACGTCAAAGATAATAATATATAAATAAATCACTCATCTTCCAAGTTTAGATGGAATATAGAGTTCGAAAATACTGTCTTAGATAAATATTTACATCTTATATATGGAGAAAGTCATGTGGTGGCCACATCAGTATTTTTATTTAATTTTTGAATGAATCCCTGGAAAGAAATATGGCGCATAATACTTACACTTCTTCTTAGGCATACAATCGCTTCTGTAATAAACATCATTGCAATGTAAACCGTTTCTTGCCGTATTAAGGAGTACTGTATTAAGTTTCTCTGAACATTGTTTTGTACACATGGTGTATGAGGAAAGATTGGGCTTACAATGTTAAATTCGAATATTTGATTATTAATTGAAATTAATTTAATGTGAATTTTTATATTATTTTTACTTCTCTCAATTATGGATCAATAACGATTGTCTGTGAATTTTTTCGTCCTTGGGAGAGTAAAAGTGATTATCATCTCCAAATGTCAACCAAATTCATTTTCTTGAGTAGAATTTATGTAACAAATTTTGGAAAATTATTCAATGGTCGGTTTTTGTAGTGTAAGATACTCTGATCACAAAAGGGGATCATTTTGAATCATAACCAATAGTTACATGTATTGTCTAATTTAGGCTCATAGGTAGTGTGTGCTTCTTGCTATTAGACTAACTTCCATCGAAGATACATGTATCATATTTATAAACGAGTAGCTGAAATTGAAATTTTTCTTTGTAAAGTAAAATAAAACTTAAATTTGATTGCTTTCTGTGATAAAACTTGTCTTCATTGGAACGAAGAAAGCTAGCAGAGATATTTACACGAATAATGAGGATGTGGCCAAAGCAAACAAGAGAAGGATTTGAAATTAATATCGATGAATACAAAACGCATGCAGTTTCTGAAGGAAATGGAGGGGGGATTTATCTAAGTAATATTTACTGAAGAAATTATCGAAAAACATACTCAAACAAGCAAAATTTATTGCGGTTGCTTTATTATTTCACATAGTTACAGTAGATGCAAGAGTCAACTCCATCCCATCAAGGATTAAATTTCAATTTTTCTGCGTCATTATTCATCTTCAATTGATCAACTATTCGTTCACAATGTGCTCGTTCAACTAGTTGATTTTTTAGCAGAATCACAACTTTGATGTCATTATCCATGATTATTACCGGTCACTTTAGAAGTTGGTTTCCAGCAGCATTTTACAGTATCCTTTAAGTGACATGGGATGTGCCTGTTTACCCTGGATCTCGGCAGAGTTATTTTCAATCACATTTTGGGCTTCATCGTGAATTTTCAAGGAGATCTTCTTACGAATGCGATAGACTGATTTCGTCGGATCATCTGAAAGTCCGATGGGGCTTTCAGTAGCTGGTGGTGTCTCAGGATCATCGAATTCTCTCACTGTATCGCTGAAACCATCTTCCGTTTCAGCAACGACCGGCACAACAGTTGGTTGTGTTGCTGCAGTAGTAGTTGCTGCAGTTGTAGTTTCTGCAGTCGTAGTTGCTGCAGTTGTAGTTTCTGCAGTTATAATTCCAGTTGTAGTTTCTGCATTTATAATTTCTGCAGTTGTAGTTGCTGCAGTGGTAGTTTCTGCAGTTATAGTTGTTGTAGTTGCTGCTGTTGTAGTTGCTTCAGTTGCAGTTGCTGCAGTTGTAGTTTCTGCAGTTGTAGTTGCTGCAGTTGTAGTTGCTGCAGTTGTAGTTGCTGCAGTGGTAGTTTCTGCAGTTGTAGTTGCTGCAGTTGTAGTTGCTGCAGTTGTAGTTGCTGCATTTGTAGTTGCTGCAGTGGTAGTTGCTGCAGTGGTAGTTGCTGCAGTTGTAGTTGCTGCAGTTGTAGTTGCTGCAGTTGTAGTTGCTGCATTTGTAGTTGCTGCAGTTGTAGTTGCTGCAGTTGTAGTTGCTGCTGTTGTAGTTTCTGCTGTTGTAGTTTCTGCAGATGTAGTTGCTGCAGTTGTCGTTGCTGCAGTTGTAGTTGCTGCAGTGGTAGTTGCTGCCATGGTAGGTTCTGTAGTTGTCGTTGCTGCAGATGTAGTTGCTGCAGATGTAGTTGCTGCAGATGTAGTTGCTCCAGATGTAGTTGCTGCAGATGTAGTTGCTGCAGATGTAACTGCTGCAGATGTAGTTGCTGCAGATGTAGTTGCTGCAGATGTAGTTGCTGCAGAAGTAGTTGCTGCAGGAGTCGTTGCTGAGGGAGTGGTCTCGTATTCTTCACTGCTGCTGCTACTGCTACTACTGCTACTACTACTGCTACTGCTACTACTACTACTCTCTTTACTGTATCCATGTTGACCGTACCCATGGCCATAATTAACATGACCATGTTTATTAAACCTCAAGGAGGCCAGATAACCTTTGCAGAAGGCTATCCTCTTCCTCTTTGGAGTAAGGAGAATGAAATTGGTCAAACCTTTTCCGTGTGGAATATTAAACCTACCATCTTCTCCAACCCAGTTCCTTTCGAAATCAGGTCCTAAATTTGAGTAGGACACAACTCCTTTTGTTCCAACAGGACCAGCAGCAGAAAAATAGAGAATACTGATTAGTATATACCTGCTGCATAAGGATCCTTCTAAATCATGCTGCCTTATATTTAGTTCCACCATCATGATATGAAAACATATATCAAACAGCTTTATTTTCGATATCACGATCAATTTCATGACAATGCATTTTCTTTCCAAAAGAAATTGTATTTCGAAGTTAAATAGTTCGTTTGACCACAAAATTAGAGAACGTTAATTATTTCATGAATAGAAGAATTATTTATTTATGTATATTGATATTTGAGGTTTAGAGATTTTCGTTGCATTAAATGACATTTAAAACATTGAGTGATACTCTTCTCCTTAAGTCTAGTAGTTTGAGTTTTAACTGAAGCTGGTGACTTCAATCGAGTTTGAGTACACAAGAAAAGGATTTTAGGTGTCTAGGCACGATAGAAATTGTACTCAAAGAAATACCTAATGATAAACCACTTGCTCACATAGTAACCCCGGAATGTTAGAGAAATAAAATGCTGAGGATGTTTAAGATTACTCTGAGAGTTAGCTCATAAGATATAGTAGCACCGCCAATGAAAGATACGAGTTAGCTTTTCGGTATCGCAAGAAATTTATCCGGCTTGGTCATCTGTGTTTTATCTAATTTACAAATTGTTTTAAACCTGCGAATTCGTTTTAAGCTACTTAGAAAAGCTTTTAAATGAATTTATAATCACAGTATTCTCACTTTTACGACAGATTTGCAAACTAAACATACCTTTGTCTTCACCGTCGTGCTCCCACTCATTTTCCTGGGGGATTTGTCGTGCTACTCTCCGTACCAAAGAGTTGGCTGAAAATAATAATAGTAATAAATTTATTCCAATGAGAATATTAAATTACAGGAAAAATGTATACAGTATAGTTGAGTGAAATGTAGGCATCCCTGAAGAGAAAACTTGTGTTGGCATAGCCTTCACTTATGACAGCATCGATAGTTCGATGGCAGATAGGTACACATTTAACAGTTATTTGGGATAAATTATGTAGTTTTTAAAGCTCATGCTAAAAAGTTAACAAGACATATATAGTTTCTGTATTAATAGAACAATGTTTTACATATATATGTAAGTTTACATATAATAAGGTTGGTAGAAGAAAGTCTTCACGGGCTACCGGGTGGTTTCTCGGTGGAACACCGACATTTCGGTTGTTAGAGCTGCAGCCATCTCAGGATTGAGGCGCAGCGTATATGTATATATTAACCTTGAAGATGGCTCACTGCTAGCAGCCGAAACGTCGGCGTTTCCCCGAGAAAACGCCCGTTTAGTGAAAACTTTCTTCAACAGAACATTCACTGGGAAAGCGTCAAGTCACATATAATAAAGTTATTCTAATATTAAACCAGTTGGGTACAATTACAAAAATAAATTCAAATAATACGAGCATAAAACTATAAGCATGTTAATAAATTGCAAATTTTAAGCAAGAACGCAATTACTAAATTAACCTCCATCGAATCGTGAAAAAAACATTTGATATCTTTTTTAGCCAAGATCTCAGGGTTCTTGAGAATGTTAGTACAGAGCAGATTTATTTAGTTAAACTTGGCTTAGGCGCAGTGTAAATGTAACTTTATTTAAATATTTCTAAATCATGTTCAGGAATAGCAAAACTTATTATTATTCTTAATGTTTACGGATACCTAGATAAGTAATTTATGTGACTACTTCGGTTCTAAAAGAAATTATTAAAACTTTGAGGACTCAGTTAAACTTTTACATAGCAAGACTATTAATATTTTATTTCTATGTTTGAATGTTTCATAATTTAGTAACTTCAACATTTTTGAAGATGTATAGACTGCCATCCTCCAACGTCAACTATTTAATTTACGTTACTTAGGATTAAAAATTCTTTCAGAGTTAACGTTTTTATATATGTGCTTTAGCAAAGTTTGTACATTTTTCATTGATTATGGTTTTCTGTGTCTAATTTTACATTTCTAAGCAGTTAATTTCCAGTTTCAAAGATTGAGGTCTTGATATCATCTGTAAAATCCTTAACTCTAAAATTGTTAATTATTAGGTAATAATTTGGTTGGCTATACCTTCATAAATTGGGGAGGCATCCACAAGCCAGCACAGAAGGCAGATTCCTAGGATCTTGATTGGAGACATCATGTTCTGCGGAATCATCGACAAAATAAATTGCAGTAAGAAAACAGTTTCTATAATGAAGATTTCGCACCCGTATCACTTATTTTGAGGCAGTCGTGAACAAACTGCCCAATGTTGTCCAAAATCACTTACATGAACCTGTGAACTATTCGACTGTGCAAATTATAATTATCATTGAATAATAGGAATTTTATACATTTTGCAGTTGTCCATCATGATTCACTTGCCTTCCCTATTTGCAAAATTCCATCATTTCGTTGATAGATGAGTTTTAAAATATCCGGAAATTATTATTTTTTAATATGTATCATGTCCTTGTATGAACTCCACATGTTTTAATTGCGGCCCACTCTCTCCGAGAAATGGTTTAGAGGAGAAATTAGGGCACTAACATAAGACATTCCCCAATTCCTCATAATCTCTTCACCATGCAGTCACCCTATCCCCCATTTGATTACTTCAATCTTTCCATCTATTATACTATTATTCGGACTTTGAAGCCTGCTCAATCCAATTTCTTCCCTCTTTCTAGAATTTCTCATAAACTATTTTCCTTAATTCGTCCCCTTCAGCACATCTTCATACTCTACTTTTTTACAATTATTTCCGTTACGTTAGAGTTGAAAAAAAAGCTCCAAATAGTTGTTGCTTGAGAGCAACCCGTCGTGCGGATGTACACAAATAAAAGTTAGTGATCTTCGTGACTGAGAAGTAGAGACGTATTATTCTCAATACGTATTTCGATAAGTATATTGCCATCTTAGGGAGAAGAAGATTACAGTATTCCAGTATTCCGATCAGTAAAGTCCAGTGGGTCCATCTGAGTTTCTAAAACTGAGATATAACATTTAAAAAGTTATGAATCCAGCAGACTTCCTTATCTCCTCTATACAATCTGGTCCCTTTCCCTCTATGGTTTTCATCACGTTCTATTTCCACCTTAAATTATCTCAACAAGAACATAAATGTACTCAGAGACCGTCGAAGTGCAGATCAAAATGACTTTGGTTTAAGGTTATTCATATTTTTAATCTGTCTGTCTGTGGAAGTCAAAAACTAATATGAAATGCTCTTGTAGTCAAAAGAGAGCCAATTAGGTAGTACAATCGCCACACATTTATCGGAGTACGCTCATCATTGCGATGAATGTGGGTAGCTCTTGGGATAAAGAGGTAGCGGATTTGATGAAATTCAGATATGAATATTAGAAGAGATATCACGAGGTACTCCACCTTTTTTGGTGCCCGGGCACCCGAGGGCGCTTCCGAAAGCAAAGCGGGCACCTCATGTCATTTCCGTCGAGGTTGTTATTCTGGCCATACCTATCATATATCCTATACCATACATAGTATCTCGGTACTAATCTCATGACCCAACATTAATACCGGCTGGTTATCGCGATTCTATTTGTTCGAAGTGTTTCAATGTTTTTCCCGTGCATAGAATTCGATAGAGTTTTTTAACGGTAGTCATTGCCTATAAAAGAACTAGAGTAGATAGCTCATCGCGAAACGTTTAAAAAAAGTCGCAAAGCTGTCTCTTTGACGCATTCAATCCGGGGCCTATGCCCTTTTACGCTCCACCTCCTCTCCCTGAATACGCCACTGAAAAGAGGTTTAAAAATAAATCACCGGAAGAGATTAAAAATTAGGATGATAATATTAAGGGTTACGAATATCGGTCAAGGTTCAATTTTCTACTTCAAAATTTGCAGGAGTTGCAGTCATTTTGCAGTTGCCCCAACGTGTGCAATTGAAATAAATATACTGTTGTTAATTCATTCATGTCTTTGGACACTCGCATATTTAAGTATTTTACTTCAAATACATACCGTCTCAACCTATCTTCCATTTATAATACGATCGTCCTTAAAGCTGCCCTATGCATATTTGTGGTTGATCGAGTACACATTAACATTCATATGATTACCTGTTATTGCTCAGTTATCAAATATATACTTCATTTCTCTTTCTATTTCCAAATTCGAAAATTATATAGTAATCCCGTCCTTTAGGCTCAGTCATGATTATTTCTGATCGTTCAATTACGCATTGGTATTCATATTTCATATTGAGGGATTACGGGATACAGTAAGAGTGTTTTCCACGGCAATCCTCACAACACACGGAAGGCCAATTAAGAATAAATGAAAAAAATCCTTCCAGAAATGAACTCGTTAAAATATAATTTATATCACTTCAAAATCCTCCCAGTGATCTGCTTGTAAAAGTATTCAGTTTTGCGACTCTTTTATGTAGACATTCGTGAATTTTAACGAAACTCAATTGAAATAGTAAAGAAAACTATGCGCAGAGAATAATGTACTTCTCTTCAATTGCCGTCCCTCATTTTATGAATGGCTAAGGTGTTGTTCAAATGTAGAGGAAATACAAAAAGGAAAGTCGTTTTAAAAACTCATTCCTTCTACGTACAAACCGCAAGAAACAGAATAATCAGGTAGATCGTTCGTTGGCTATCGTTTAAGAGGGCATTTTATTTAAAATTGTGAAAAAAATATTGTGCTAATAATTCAACATTATATAGATTTTGCTAAACCTTCAATATGCATTGACAAGAACTTGATTTGTTTCAAAAGAGAAGCCTTTTCTGTTCGCAGCTAAACAAAATTGTTTTGTAAATGAAGTTCCAAATTTATCTCTTATATGTATAAGATTTTATTACAATTTATTGTATGTATCAGTTTGCCCTGTAATTTTTTTGTTGGGCGAACTCAAAACACAATAAATAAATAAATACTTCGCTTTTTATATTTTTTTCCTTTCTCCGAGCGTAAATTTTTCCTTAATATCTGGGAAGCAAAAACATATTAATCAACGAAATCTGTTATAAATAAAAAAGCGTCTGAACACTTACCTGTTTAATTTTTTTAACTGGTTCCTTGGAGTTGACTCTTGCTCTGCCAAGTAAACTATGCATACTGCCGTTTGAATCCGCTTTATATACCTTCCGTTAGTTTTAGGTTAATTCTGGTTAGTTAACTTATCAGTAGGGCTTTCATTAGCATAGTTTTGCCTATAACGTCACCGCGTCACAGTGATTTGCTCCGTTCTTTCCATTACCTGTTCTTCTAAAAGATTATGGGTAAAGTATATTAAAGTATTATGTAACCGCCCTGACTGCTTTAGATGACAATTAAAGAATTTCTCCAGGTGACATTAGTAATTTATTAAATTAATGTAAGTATATTTTTTAATTTCTCTTATTTTTCTTTGAACTCGAAACCATCAGGAATGATATTTTGGAAATCGAGCGAGGCACATTGAAATTAAAATTCATATAATAACTTATTAAGGAACTCATTGTCTTCGGTATTATCGATTTGTGTTTATTTGTGAACTACTGTCTATTTTGTTATTTGTAATCCGGGTTCGATATTTCAAATCAAATGAAGTACTGATTTAACTATGAAGAGACGGCCGTTCGAAAGGGGAAAATTTATAATTACGGTACTTGTAGATATTCATAATATGCACTTAAATGTCGTTATGATTTTTGATAATGATATTTCAGATAAGAGTTAGGAAATTATCAGTTTTAGAAGCGGAAATAACTATGGTACAGCTTTCGAATGTAACTCACATCTAAGAAAGTGAATGAGAAAATCAGTTTGGTGATTAAGAACTGATTTTAATTCGAAAAGTTGGAAAATTTATACAAGACTTTAGTCTTAGCTCATGGGTTGATGACCTTTGCTTATATGGAAACATATGTCTTATTTTGAGGAAATTTGACAGTTCATGAAGGTTCATTACGGTCTCTCTCTCTAGCTTTCAATGATACCGTTTTTAACATAGCCGATTATTTAATTTTATCAGGTTCTCAATTCAATTCAATAGAATTCCATCAATTATTATTATTATCATTAAGTATTAATTACAAAAACTTTCCGTTAATTCAAATAAATTTCATCTATTTGAAAATAAAAGAATATTAACTAAGCATTTCTGAAAAACCCTTTAGTAGTATTATTATGGTTAAAAATACTTCTACAACTAGCGTCATTTCGCACATGAGCTTCCGTCGGGATATAAAGCCTGGACCGATTTCACCGAATACAAAAGTGCTGCCCAATTGGCTATCCAATAAATAATAAATATCCTAATAAAATCTCTCTCATATTTGATTTTCATCAATAAAATCGTTTGTGTAGAGAAAATTATAAATGTTTCATAAGACTTAGATCGAAATTCGACCCTTGTGTTTTTTTAATTCTCTTCAAATAAAAGCTAACGATAAAGTTACTACGCACCTGGTAGAAAAATTTTCTAGTTTAATTACTTTCTTAAGGAACCGTTATTATTTTGTGTGATAAATCAACTATATGTATGTGGGTGAATATTCCTCAATCTGTAAATCAGGATACACGTATATTTTGGGACCCGAGAAGATTTCTTCACCACTAAGTTTTATATAATTTTTGGGCTTTTGGATAGCCAAGTGGAAGGCTTAGGTTGAAGCGGTCTTGGGTTCGATTCTTATTTGGAGGCCCATATGTTTGAAATGGTCATAGAAATCGAAGCACTTTAAAAACACCAATAACTTTTTTTTATTATTTATTGCTAATTGTACATATAATTTAACAATAGTTATAAACACGACTTTCCGTTTAGGCTACAAAGCTCAACATTACATTCTTCGATATGGATCTTTGAATTCTGAGGACAATTTGGTTTATTTAGTGTTAAAGGTAAAACTTTATTGAAATATGACATACTGAGCCATTCTACACATTACTGTGATCACGGACTCATAATGCCGCAAATGTCCTTTATTAATGATATCATATTTTATGTCGTCACTACTAAAATTTTACTTTTTTAATTAATTTCTTGACCTTTAATTTTAACCAATTTATATGAAATGTCATCCAATTTTCCCAAAATATATATGAATATCTTCTGTATATGGAAAACTGTGCTCCAATATTCCCAAATGAATTTCAGTTAACGATTATAATACCATAATACGTATCTTTATTTTATTCCTCATTTAATGAAACCTACGTTGTGTAACTGGTTTCAAGCTTATCAGAAAGCAATTTAACAGTCGTGGAACATTTAATGCATAATTTGGTGCATGTATAGCACTAAAGCAACTGGACACCTTTTTCATTTTTAAAATAAATGCTTAAGGTGTTGATGATGCATATTCTTCCCACAATGAGCATTTCGTCGAAAATCAGAAAGCAATCCTCTTCATTGAAAAAAGTATGCCTTCACGACCTTTATAACCGACATTTATCTGGTTTGGGCCGCGTAAAGTAAATGCTATGTCTACGTAAAGTTGTCAAGCACTTTTTTTTTGGCATAATTGGCCGCCAATTCATTGCGAAATGAAATTATGTTGTGGCAACATTACCAAAAGGCTCCTTGGCAACAAGAAGCAGATAACATACTAAAAAGGAGAGCGCATAAAAAAGGTGCCTTTCGCGTCAGAGGTAAGCAGTGATTGGCGGATATTACAATGTATCTCAAAATATTTCCTCACAAGAGGTTTAGAATAACAGCAGCGGCTTATTGAATATTCATGTATGATTTAAAAAGAAATGATAAGTTTTGAAGTACTTCAAGCGCATGCGTTTATTTTGCTTCACTTGAAAATTGAAATTACTTCCAAACAAGTTTTCCAATTAGCTATGCGAATATCAATCGATTTTTTACGGACCATGGAATCATGATATTACGCAGCAATTCTACGATTCTTGAAACACGATACAGAATTGCAATTTTGACTAATACTTCATTATCTCCTGTTATTTATGCTAATTTCATTATGCTAATTATCATAACATGCGGCTAATTCCGAGTAGTACTTCCAGGTGCATACTCTCACAAACCTTAAATACCTTAAGTAACTTTTGCTACCATTCTACTTGTACTATCACTGCAGAAGCATATTGAACCTAACTGAACTATCGATTGATCTCTTATCTGCCCATATAATTGGATCTAATTATATACTATGTGTATCTTTCAAAACTATTGTTGCCCAAAGTTTGTGATTAGATATATAAATACGAAGAAATAAATATGAATATTTATCCTCACACGCTAAAAATAAGAAAAACATTGCATCTAAATATCACGTTCGTACTCTGCAAGCTGTCTTTCAGTGTGTGTTAGAAACAAATGAATTCCTAAAGAGACTAATCCTAACATCTATTTCCCTGATTTTCCTCGCAGTATCCTGACGGTCTAAGTTAAATGGAGTTCAAATTTTACCTTAAACATTTTACCAAAATTTATCGCTTTGAATTGAAATTATTTTTGCACGATTGAGACAATGAGTCCTTTATCTAACGACTAAAATGGAGTTTTAATTTCAATCGCGAATTAGATCATTTTTATGTGTAAATTTCTACTGATTTTTTTTTAATTTCTCCATATATGTAGTGTAGAGAAAGTATTGTTTTCGCGAAAAAAATCATCAATAAATCAGTCAAAATCAATCAGTAGGTTGTTAGTACTGTCCCCCTCCATCTACAGGAACAATATTGCCGGCAGAGCAGTTTTGGACAAGTTGTAGCGATTAATTTCTTTTGTGCGTGCTTCAGTAAAATTCTACTCGTCGGTTAAATGTGTTATATTTAACTTTTGCTTACATAAAGCGCAACAGGTGAATAGTATAATTAAAGGTCATAGTTTAAGGATTATTTCTATATGGCATATATTCGAAATAGCTTCATTGGTTTTTGTCACTAATAGAATTTATTGTAAACATGGCGATGGTTCAGGTTGGCCCAGAAACGACGGGGCATGATGACCACCCGGGCCAACCTGCCCCGTCCTATATATTTTATAAAACTCGATGAAAGGTTAATTTAAATGATAATAATATGTATAATTCGTCCATTTTATTCAATTATTAATATAATTTTCGAAGTTAAACATATTTTGATACGTTACAGAAGTCAAAAGATCACGAGATAAAAAGCATTTCAAAAGAAAAAACGAACCTCTAAAATTTGTTATAATCTTAAATAATAATAATAATAATTTTTATTTATCCAACGAATCACACATATGCATGTATAAGACATGTCAATAATATACAATCAATCACATCAACACAACACAGTCAAACTTTACATTATAATCACATTATAACATACATTAGAGTAATGATCCAGCAAAATAATTGCTCCTAACCGTTTTCGATAGGTCGAGGTTACATCAAAGTCATGATCGATCGACAATCGACCAAAACTGCCAACCATCAACTAATGGCAGTCTTCCACGGTTAGTTGCTTTGAGTCATTGTTAAATTATTTCCTTTCTGACGCATTATATTAATTTCCATATTTTACTAGTTTTTTACTACATAGCTTGTTGTTTATAGACACACACTGATATCTGCCTCTTAATTAACTTTCTAAGAGTCTCAAAGGAGTAGTCCTTATGCCATAGGAGTATAATTTTAAAAGAAGTTTTCTATGGGAAACACTGTCAAATGCCTTGCACAAGTCACTGAAGGAAACTAGAGTAGTTTCATTGCTTTCAAAGGAACAATGCATATCACTGATCATTGACATTCTATGGCACCTCTGCCTTTCAGGAAACCAAATTGTGTGGGACTTATTAGATTGTTCTTTTCCAAGTAATTTCATATTCTTGAAAATAATGCTTTCTCTATTATTTTAGAAAAGACAGGAATTATTGATATGGGCATGTAGCTTGAAGGGTCATTTTTCTCACCTTTTTTGTGTATTGGTTTAACTTTTGTGATTTTTAATTGTTCTGGATAATTACCAGATTCAAATATCTGATTAATAACTTTGGTTAGAGGATATGCTATAGCATGCGCTATGCCTTTTAACAGCTTTGAATTCATGCCATGTATATCACAGCAGTTACTGGTTTTTAACAAGGCAATTATATTGAATATTTCTTTTTCAGTTACAGGTGCTAAGTAAAATGACTTTGAGTTGGATTAATTAAACTATTAGATATATTATACTATAATAAATTGTGCTTTTTTTATGTTAGAGCCCTCAATTAACTTTTCAATTACATTGGTGAAGTAATCATTAAAGAGTTGAGTCTCTGTATTGATTACTTTCCATAAAGCTTTTGATTTATTATTAGATGTATTTCTTGTTTGCTTCCACTTTTGCTTGCCTAATCCTGTAGCCTTTTAAGGTCTTTACTGATAACCATTAGTTTTATTTTGATTTCCTAAAGTTATACTAGTATAACTTGTCAAAAGATTGTATGGGTCAACGTGCTCCAGCCTCTGGGCCAACTTACCCCGATGTAGGGGCTGATTGGCCCACTCAACATACATCCACTAATTATTATATTTTGTAATTTTTAACTCATATTTTCAAGTTTTATAATTGCCATCCAGATTCAGTGAGAATGCTTCCTATTAATGCAATTTAGCAATAATTTCATAAGTTTAAATATCTACAAAAAATTATATAAAATAAAAAACCTTGCCAACCAGCCCCGGTCTCCCTATACTATTATTTATAAAAGTTTTACAAAATGTAATTTACTATAACTTTTGTACGAAACATATTTTTTGTCACTGATTGTTTAGGAGTTATTTGTGAAATACTGATAAACCAGAAGTTGCTGATTATGTACTTTGTGGGCACTCTAACATGAAAATTATTTGTTGTATCAAGAACAAATTTCATATATAGCACTTTGGTTGGTGTCGTAGGATTTAATTAGTTTTTGGAGTAAATCGGTTTATCGGAAGTCGAGCTTTATTGTTCGAAGCTCGTTTCCTTTTTTGCAAAATTCCTTCATTAATCTGATATTTAGGTATGTACAAGTATCTACAAAAGTTACAAAAAATGTATTTTTCTATATGTATTATTTGAATAAATTATCGATATCAACCACCGTTTAGGAGTCATATCATAATTAACCAATTTTCTGGTTATTGCGACACATTTACTTTAAAATGTCGTTTTCATTTATACCATTTCATAATAATGTTATATTCAACTGGCTTACTATATTTCTTCAAAGAGTTATTTGGAAGTTTGTTTTGAATTTAAAACACGCGTATTTATTTAAAAATAATTATTCAGTTATAATGGTTTCTGGTCGTTATTAATTACTCTTCACAATAACAATATTGTTCGTTACTATGGGTTTGTTTACATGGCAAACAATGCAATGCAATGCGACTATTGCTCAGTCTCTTGCTATAGATTGAGCTCTGGCTGATTGATAAATATTAAAAGGTTTTCTTCTTTGATATTTTACTCCATTTGTCTTCTTTATTAGCTTTTTTATGTATATTAATAATTTTTTTCATTCACTGTTACTTTTTAAGTTTATTCTGTTTAAATATGTAGTCTTTATTTTTGTTAATAGTTTGTGTCGCTCGTATGTTGTTTTGCTCTTCGTTCGTATTTTGATTTCGTTTCCATCGCCTATTATAATCAGTTTTGTGATTCATCCTATAGTATATATCCTAAAGTATATCCTATCCTATAGTGGTGCTCGTAGTAGACTCAAAAGGCCAATTTTACCGTTTTTCATCCAACATGTCCCGAAAAAACATTATTTATAATGTTTGTGACGTAAAAGTTAATATGATATAAATTGATCACTTACAAACCTTCCATGTTTAGATTGAATATAGAGTTAAGAAATACTGTCGTAGATAAATATTTGCATACTAGATATGGAGAAAGTCATGTGCTAGCCCACTTCAGATTTTTCAATTTGAAATCCCAGATACTTATTAAAATAAAGTCTTGCTCGTTTTATATGCCATAAAAATATTTACATTTTAGCATGATGGGCATTTCTAATACATTTCATTTTGTTTTTCAAGCTCTTTAAACTACACACAATTCATTTTTTGATATCTGCGTTCATTTAAATTCAGCTACTTGGGAAGATGCTTTGCTATATATGTTTTGCATTCTAGGAGGTTTCTACCGCAAAAATTATAATCCCCTTCTCAAAGGTATACTTACTGAAGTGGTACCAAATGCTTTATTGACATAGTATATTTTTCACCAAATATCAGAATTGGAAATAATTCGTTAACTTAATTTTACGACTATTACTTTCCGAGTATATTTTAGTTTGTCTAACGATCAAATAATCATGTAGCATACGTCTTCAGCCGCGTGGAATAATATCCCGAGCTAGTTATTGTGCAGTATTATCTAATATATTGTCTCTTTGACGATCTTTTCGACATTGAGAAACACTTGTCACAATTTTGTATCAAACTGGAACAAAATTATGAATTCGGAATGGTTGTACGTAAGCAAAGGACTACTTTTACTCCGTACATTATCGTAACCTCTTTCCTCTGTTATGATTATTCCGACGTCTCTTTGATAAGTCAAAATAAGCCATATACGTCAATGGATCAGTTCGGATCCCCCTTTTCAGATATCAATCATTTGAATATTTTCGACTCAGGAAGCCGTGATACTCATCCTGTGTAAGGAAGGAAAACAACTTTTTATCAACATTTTTATTTGTATAACTAGTTTCAACTGTGTTAAGCCCTCGTCAAACCAGAAAGAACATTTCGGTTAATTATTTGTGAAATAATAATAACTTTTCGTAAATATCTAGATAGTAAATGCATTGATTATGCGAATTTAGTTCGATAAGTTTGCATTTTTTCCTATGTAACGTTTTTACAATACCTTTGGTAAAGCAGTGCCCAAGAAGTCTGATCGTTTAAACTAGTGTGTGGCGTAGTATTGAGGAAGTAAGTTGGGCTGATAGGAAAACAAACACGGAGGTGTTAGAGATGGTTGGGAAGGAGAGGGCTTTAATTGACGTGATTAAGCATCGTCAGAAGAAATAGGTGGGTCAAATATTGGGGAGTGGAGAGGGATTGGTGAAGGTTGTGATTGAGGGTAGGATTCTAGGGAAGAAACGGAGGGGAAGACAGAGACAAAATTTATTGGATGACATAAAGGGTGGGGTTAACTATAAGTAAATGAAGGAGATGGCGCTTGATAGGGATTTTGAATAGAGGTTTTGTACATGAACCTACCGAAAGGTAGGTTCATGTAAAAAAACTATTTTAACTATTGTAAATGTTTATGGTTAAATGGAAGATGGGACTAAAAAGTCCCAATTTCGCCTAATAAAGACCTTTGTATGTATGTACAACCTGAACTGATTTGAATACAACTCATGAATGAATTACATGCTTTGTGCTGCTTTTGAAGGTAGTGACAATTGAAGGTAGTGTAGATGCGAAACGTAAAGTTTGTTTTAGTTATATGTATGCACATATATCCTCCATATACAATGTTTGTGATTAAGTTCATCAAAAAAACGTTTTACCGTAAGATTAACTTTGTAATTATTTAAATAGGTGAAGAGGTACTACATCGATTGAACTTGAAATTTTGTCAAATGTGCAAAAGACAGAAATTATTTCTTATTTTCTGGAATCCCATTGGCCTGCATCTTGGATAGTTTTCGTTAGTTTTCCATTTTCTTTGAAAATCTTCTCTCGACGATGATTCTGCTTTTAAATGGTAATGGAAACAAAATAAATTTTGTATTACAAAAGGATATGCCTCTGATTATCGATATACTTTTGTTATTTAATATAATTAACGAATTTATTATTAATAGATGTTTTATTATTTCATAATACCATTTATATAGATATATTAAGGGTTTTCTTCAGTTGTAGGTCTTCAGGTTTGAAGATGTAAATACGCTTACAGAACTGCATGGTCCTGCATTAAAGTCATTGTTAAAAATTACTAATTGCCTTTTAATCCTGGTATGTCTTACAAAGAAGTCACGCCTTCGAATATCGATTTAGATTAAATTAAGTGATATATTAACATAAATTTATTGATTTTATTAAAACAGATGTATTTGATTATATTATGTATTCCTTGAAACTGAAAGTCAAACTTTTATGAGCAATATAATATTATGTAGGTGAAATTATTTTTAGAAACTGCTTAGATTCTTAATTAAAATTTAAAATAAAAGAGAGGGGCACAACGTTTTTTACCCAGTATTAATTAAGACTTATTTACCATCGGTAGCGATAATGTCTGCCCTGATAGAAGACTGTTTCCTTCCACCGAGCCCTTTTCAACATTGAGGAGCGCGAAAAAGTTGTTTGAGAGAAATTGTTAGACCAATTAATATAGTAATTGGATTTTTCAACCATCCTATCTATTTTATTGATAGGATACCACCTCATTTTCCATGAATACTATTTAAGGCTAACTTATATAATTGTAATATCTTATTTTGAGTAGACCAATTTAGTTACGTTACCCCCATGCTCCTCCCTTACCGTTACCCGCCACGCTGTTTAAAGTAGTCAACACGAATGGTTCCTTGAAATGCAACAAATCAGCCGGCGCCCTTGCAGCTGACGCAATAGCCGTCGTGTTAATATAGAATGTGCAGTGATAAATCCTAGTGTGAACCGGGGTTAAGAAGAGATGACGAAAAACTTTGAGAATTAGCTGACAAATTTTGAAACAGAGTAAGAATGCCTGTTTCGTGTAATTCATTATTTTGGAGTCAAGTATTACGGCCTTTGCGTGTGTTGACTTCAGGGCTGTGGACAGAAACACCGCTATCAAGAAACATGAATAATCGATTGGTGGAGGTCCTCCCTCAATTTCTATAATAATAATACTCAATAATAATTATTATTTTTGATGATATTCAACGAAATTATTTCAAAAATATCCATTAGAGACATGGGTCATTTATTTGGCCATATCATTAGAGACATGGGTGGTTCTTTTTTACTTTCTCCATATACGAAGTATAGAGAAAGTATTGTTTTCATGAAAAAATTCGACTTCGAGATTTCAACGGAAATACACGTTTTGGGGTCCCTAGAACACGTTTTGACCATTTTCTGAATGATGTCTGTGTGTATGTGTGTGTGTGTGTGTGTGTGTGTGTGTGTTATTATTATTATTATTATTATTATTATTATTATTATTATTATATTGCCAGATAGGGAAGTGAAACTGATTCCAAATCTGGCGTAGGTCTTGGGGGCTGAGGCTTGGGGCCCGACACTCCCTTTGACCATCCTCTACCTTGACCGGTACGCAAAGTCCAGATCCAACTCCAGAACTTATCAATCAACATAAGTCCCATCCACTCTTTACCGGCCAGCCTTGTTCCCACACCCTAACACACTCCCAAACCCCCTCTCTAACCACATCCCAACCCACATCCCAACCCGCACCCTAACCCATACCCTAACCCACACCCATACCCTAACCCACACCCATACCCTAACCCACACCCATACCCTAACCCACACCCATACCCTAACCCAATGTGTGTGTGTGTGTATGTGTGTGTGTGTGTGTGTGTATATTTATTCCACGTAGAGCCCCACGCCATATCCTCAGCACCAAACTAAAAACGGGGCCCAGGCCGCCCCACCAAACGCCTAACACCCTGTGCCCTCTATCGAGGGGTGCACGAGTAAGAGGAGGCGGTGTCCCGCCACCCGAACTGAAGCCCCGGCCTAGCCGGCGGCATCGCCCTCGATGGCCCTCTATCGAGGGAGAGTGCGTGAATGCGGGTGCGTGGGTTTGCGTTGGTCTGCGTGTACAAAAGGATGCTCCTCGCGTTAATAAAGCCTTCATCAAGGGTCTGACACGCTGGGGTCTAACTGCTCCTCACCTTGCAGAGCTTTGCGTCGGTGAAATAACGTGCATCAAGCGGCGACAAAAGTAAATTACACGTCGCCACTCCATGACGCGATAACAATAAATAAATAAATAAATAAATAGATAAAAAGATAAAGGATAAAAGGTTTAAAAAGGGGTCAGTTTAAGTGAAGGAGTGGGCAATCCTCCTTCAGCTCTCCCGTTTGGGAATCGATCAGGAAATTTTTTTGGGTCCACACGCCGAGCATCTCCCCGCTGCAGCATGCCTCGGCGTGGTCTCTTTCTAATTTCAACCTTTTCCGGAGGGCCCTCGAAAACGCCTCCGCGTAGGCGACGTCTCTCGTCCGCCCCCGGAAAAAGGCGTCTAGCTGTCTCCTAATTTCTCCCTTCGCCAACGAAAGGAGAAAGTTGGCGAGCCTGGTACCTGGGGACCCTCTCTCCAGGATTCCCCCATATATTTCCTTCACGAGGACCTCCCTTTTCCCCGTCAGGTTCTTTGTGGCCCCAACGACCGCGCTCCACAGCGGCCTCGTCCTCGGACAGACGTATGCCAGGTGCCAGGCCGTGCCGACGACTCCCGGGCACCAAGGGCAGTCGTCTTTTTCTCTTATCCCGGTCTTCCTGAGAAAGGGGCAGTCCGCCCATGCGCCATGAGCCAGGCGCCATGCCGCGTCCCCATCATGCCCCAGGGTGGGGTGCGATCGGAGGGATCTCCACCTGATCTCCTCCCTCGGCTCACGACCCGAGAGTGGCCAGATCTCGTTGTTTCTTCTGTACAGAACTTCTTTGTATACGGCCCTTTTGGGGATCGGAAGATCCATCCTCCTCCCGAGCCTCGCGCTGGAGAAGACATAAACTCCCGCGCCCTCTCTCTCCGGCCCCATCGACCGCCACGCCCTGACTAGCGAGCGGCGAAAGCCGGAGAGCCGGCGCGACCCCGTGCCACGATCGAAAGCGTCCCTCCACGGACGCCCCCCCGTCGCGCGCCCGAAGCCCGCGGCCGCGAGCAGCCTCCACGGCTCCGCTGCTGCCTCCTCTGAAAGGAGGAGCCTCTGTGCGGCGTTGAATCGAAATCCGAGGATCTTAACCCCAACGTCGACGAGCCCGAGTCCTCCCTCTCGAACCGGCGCCGTCGCCACCTTCTTCTTCACCCAGTGCTTTCTACCCAACCAAATGGCATCCACCAGCAGCCTCTGGATCCTTGAAGAAAATGAGGGTGAAGGCTGAAAGGTCTGGAGGGTGTGCCATATCTTGGGCGCGACGAACTGATTCGCCACGCACACCCTCCCCCTCAACGACATCGGGCTCATTCTTGGCTTCCAACTCCTGAGGGCCGTCTCGATCGTTTCGACCATCTCTTTCTCAAGAACCTCCCTTTCCGGATCTTCGTCGTTGAAGATCTTTCGGCCTAGGTATTTGCCGTGTTCCGAATTCCATCTTATTTCGAGGGGAGAGTCCTGCCTGCCTCTCCACCTGCCGACCCACAGCCCCACCGTCTTCTCTGCGTTTATCTTGGCCCCCGAAGACCGAGCGTAGAGGTCGTACGCCGGAAAAACCCGCCTTAAATCCTCCTCCTCCGATGCGAACACCGTCACGTCGTCCGCATAGACGCTGACGGCTATCCGCGTCTCCGGGTGGCGGGGGATAGAGGCACCGCTGAGCCTCGCTTTGAGGACCCGAACGAGGGGCTCGAAGGCGAGGGTGTACAGTTGTCCGGAAAGTGGACATCCCTGCCTTATTCCCCTTCGGAAAGGGATAGGGGGCGTAAGAGAGGACCCGACTCGGACCATGCATACGGCGTCCCGGTAAAGCGTCCGCAGCATGCCGATCAGTCGGTCCCCGAAACCCATTCTTTCTAAAATCTTGATCAAATAAGAGTGGCCGACTCGATCGAAGGCTTTCGACTGGTCCAAGGAGAGCACCGCCAGAGGCGTATCCTCGGCGTTCGCCGATCTCACCATGTCCCGCACAGTGGAGATGGCGTCAAAAATGCTTCTCCCCGGAACGCAGTACGACTGCTCGACGGATATGACAGATGCTATTACTCTGCTGACCCTCATCGATAATAATTTTGCCATTATTTTGTAATCCGTGTTGGTGATCGACACGGGCCTCCAACCATCGATCGTTCTGCCCCCCCCGCTCTTCGGGACGAGGGCGATGACGGACGACCTGCTGGTTCTGGGGAGGCTTCCCCTCCGAAAGCTCTCCCGCACCATGTCCCCGAACAGGCCCTCGAGGACGTCCCAGAAGGCGATGTAGAATTCCGGGGTCAGTCCGTCTGACCCCGGGGTCTTGTTTCTATTAAGCTTCTTAAGTGCCTCCAGCATCTCGTCCTCCGAAACCTCCACGTTCAGCAAGGCCCTTTCGTCCTCGCAGACGCTGTCGAGGGCTTCGAAGAGGAGGGCTTCGTCCTCTTCACTTGTTAGAGGCTCCGCGTCTTTTGGGTCGAAAATTTCGCCAAAATAGGCGGAAACGTGCATTCTTATCGCCGCAAGGTCCTCCTCCCATCGACCGTCGATCTCCAGGCCCTCCAGCGGTCTCGGAACGACGCGCGTGTACCACTTCGCTACGTGAGGAGCCAGCGGGTCGTCGTTGACGATTATATTCTCCCACCCCATCCTCGCCACGATAGCCTTAGCCCGCTGTAGTTGAATTCCTTCCTCTATGGCTTCCCTCTGCTGCCGTCTGAGTCTCCTCACGTAGTCGACCGTTCTCTCCTTCACTTCAAACTTTAGGGTCTCCCACTTCGATACCGGGTCTCCCAAACAACGTAGATCGTTGATCGCCGCGATGAGCGTCTTTATGTTTTGAACGTACTCCTCGTTGCGCAGCAACCCATTGTCGAACCTCCAGTACGGAGGTCGAGGGATCACTCTTGGCAACGAAAGAGTGGCTGCCACCCCTCTATGGTCGGTAAACGACGGCACCGTCCTCATATTTTTTACGGCTGAGAGGCTCCCGCCGGACACGTATAAGCGGTCCAGCCTCGAGCGCACGTTTCCACCCTCCGCTCCGTGAAAGGTGAAACCCTCCTCTCCCCTCCTCGTCTCCACCCACGGGTCCACCAGCTCCATGTCCTCCACCAAACTCCGGAGCGCGTTGGCGACCCGGGGATGTCTCTCCCTCCCGGAGGATCTGTCCCTCCCGGGGTCCAAAGTGACGTTAAAATCTCCCCCTAATATAGTCACTCTCGGTCCTCTGCGCTGCTGCCTCGTCGCTTCTAGGTGTTCTCTCAGCCGATCGATGACAGTCAGCGCCTCATGCTGCTCGTGCGGTCCGTAAAATGACACGAAGTCGAGCGTCACACCCCCCAGGCCGACGGTCACACCCAAGGCGTGCCCGTCGCTAATCACGACGGGCGGGCGCGCACCGCCGCACACGGATCTGTGCACCGCGACCGCCGTTCCTGTGTGAGGCGTGGAGAGGGGAGAGAAGAAAAACTCGTACTGCGGCAGGGAGTCCATCGCAGGCGCGACGGTGTTGGTCTCCTGCAGCAGCACCACTTCCGGCCGATGGGCCTCCAAGAAGGCCGTCAGGTGTGCCCACTTTAGAGTTCCCCTCACGGAGCGAACGTTTAGCGAGATTATTCTCAAATCTGTCATATCCGTCCTCGAGCAAGGACAATCCAATCAAGAAACGACGAGCAAACTATAAAAGGATCATAAAAAGCTGGAGCGTCGTACATATGATAAAAACAGACGTGCTTTAAACCACGCACTATGATGCGCGAATAAATAAATAAATAAATAAATAAATTTATAAATTTATAAAAGCACGGACGAACACGAATAAATAAATAAATAGACAGACACACACTGGCCGAAGGCGGCGCAATAAAATCCCTATTTAAAATTGCTCGTTTCATTAAAAGGATAAACAAGGGCACAAATCGGACACACACGATAAAAACATCCGAGGAATGGATGCATTTAAAACAAGGACAATAAATAAATATTAATAAATAAATATAAATAAAAATATATACACGACACCGACCGACCGACCGACACCGACGAAGTAGATGCGTGTAATGGGCAAAAAATATTGATAAGGGCAATAGATATTTTCAAAATATGTAAATAAATAATGATGGTTATAAATATGACAAAATTATGCATTGAAGATGTCGTCCTGTAGGGCGTGCTGGACCAACCTCTTGATCCTCATCTTCATTGCCCCCTGTTTTACGACTTTCTGCTTGTCGAGGGTGGCCAGGACTTTAAATGCTTCGATGGGTTCACTGAAATTTTCTTTTAAGGCGGCGATCCTGTCCGTCCTCCCCTTTACGTCTCGCAAGAATTTACTTAGGGATAAAAAAGATATGTTTGTGAACCCGGGATTTTTTGTGTAATAATCCGCTATTTGTTTAAGCCCCTCGTCATCCGGGCGCATTTCTTTGGTTATTTTCGGATTCTTTTCTTTCCTTTGCACTTGACCGAGGAGGTTATCTTCTGGGGTTCCCGTGTGTGTTTTCCTCTTTTGAGAGGCCGAGAGCTCGAGGCTCTCAATCGCGACTGATGGTGGCGAATCCATGGCAAGAGGGGCAAGGAGTTTAGCCGTTTGCGAGTCGACCAGATTGATTTCCTCAGGAGTAATATCTGTCTCGGGAGGAGTTTTGCCCTCCTCTGATGATAGTGCACCGGACTGAGTGGTCGCGGAAACAACGGGGACAGAGGTACTCGTGGAGGAACTCAGATCATCAGAGGTAGAGGGAGCATTGGTGGTGGCTAGCGGGACGCCATCCGTTGACGGTACGGTTTTTGGTATTTGTTTCGAGGTGGCGTTTGATTTTGGGCATGTGTTGGCTGCGTGGCCGTCCTCCCCGCACTGGAAACACCTACCGTCGTCAACTCTTAAGAATACCCGGTAAGGGGTGTCCCCAACGTCGACGACGAAGGAGTCGGGCATCCTGATCCCTTCCCTGATGACCATATGTACCATCCTCCTCCATGAGGAGACGTGAGTAAAGTCATCGACTCTAATGCCGGATGTCAGGGGATAAATCGGCGACACTATTCTTCCGGCCTCGCTTAGTATCTCGAGTAAGTCTTTGTTAGAGACCTCGGGCGGGATGTTGCTCAGAAAAACTTTTTTAGCCGCGGTCACCATGCGGCGTGCCGCGACCCATGTGTTGTTTATCTCGACACCGCCGAAGTCGGAGATAAATGTGTCGACCAGTGCCTCGCTCGCGAGGTAGATACAAATTCTATTCTGGGAGAGCCGCGTGGCATGCGTGATTTTACTCCCGCCCCCTATTTTACTAGCAACTGCGAAGACATATTGGTGAACTGGGGTGTCCGGCAAACCTTGCATTATAATACCCCTTTTTCGGTTAGGACCGGTCAGCACCGGCGTTACCCTTCGACGCGTGAAAGAAAAAGTCCCATTGGGACTCTCGTGTGTAGGTGTGCGTGCGTAATTTCCAAGAGATTCCCCTCGAACCCGCTGCGCGTATGTGCCGAGAGGAGGGACTGTAGGCGCTGGCGGGGAAGGAATGGACGGTAACGTAGTAGAATCTGAAATGTATGTTGACGAAGCCAAAGTGGAAGGGGAAACGACAAGAGAGTGCCCCGGGGTGGATGGAGGGGCGGTAGGGGGGGGCGACCAGCTCTGAGGTAGAGGGAGGAGAGGAGACGTGCGCCGAGTCTCCTGCGTCGCTACGTAGGGGTGGTAGCTGAACAGGTCTGCGTATGGGAGGGGGAGCTGGCGTGGAGGTAGGGGATACTGGCCTAGAAGTAGGGGAGGCAGGTCGAGGGACGGGGGAGGTAGGCCTCGAGGTATGGGAGGACGAGCTTTTGGGAGCACATGGCGATGAGTCACCAGACAATTGAGAAGCGGGCGTAGATAGAATTGATTTATAGGTCAATTTCTGCGAATTACACTGACTACTTCCAGATAAATCCATCTCTGAGGATGAAGGCGACACTGTAGGTGAAGCCACGTCCATTTCTGCCGCCACCGAGGCGGCAGAAGACGAACGTGTGAGACTCACGCTGATGGCGAGCGTATGCGAACAACACGAGACGAAAAACCAGACAAATCAACAAATTGGACACTCACCGACGATCACTGGATGAAGTCGAAGCACAAACGAAGCGAACAAACACAGAACGATGAGATGAAACGATGACAACGATGAAAGAAAGCGCACACAAAGTAAGAGACCGGGAGCGAAGCCGAAACACGTCCGAACGCTACGGAGTCCAAAGTGTGTGTGTGTGTGTGTGTGTGTGTGTGTGTGTTTTATTATTATTATTATTATTATTATTATTATTATTATTATTGAGGACCAGGTAGGGAGTGTGCGTAGTTCCTCCACAGAAGTCGCCTGGCGTGAAGTAGAGCGGTGACGGGCCCACTGCCCGCACCCTCTCCCAGTGCGAAACTGCGCTACCTTCCTATAAAATCTCGAACGCCCTCTTTGTCGATAGCACCAGGGCCCTCATAGACATCGACCCTAATGAATCTCCCAACCCCCCTCCCTCACCCACCCTCCACCCTAACCCTCACCCAACCCACTTCCCGATGATCCCACCCCCCCAAACCCCTCTCCCTCACCCACCCTCCACCCTAACCCTCACCCAACCCACTTCCCGATGATCCCACCCCCCCAAACCCCCCTCGCTCCCCCAGCCCCTCTGCCCCACTGCCCCTCTGCCCCCACCCTATCCCAAACCCTCGATGTGTGCGGGTGTGCGCGATGAAGATGTTAATGATGATGATGATGATGATGATGATGGTGCCAGTAGCCTGCTGGATGTCCTCATGGTACCTGTTTCGGGGTCGAGTAAGTATTTCCCCTGCGCCCAGAATTTGATGTGTGCCGCTCTGGCTCCGTTCAAGTCCGCTCTTCCGCCCTCGGACAGGAGTCGGCTCCTTAGGGCGTTGCTAACGGCGACGAGGTAGTCGACTTGCGTCCTCTTTCCTCTCATGTACAACGTAAGTTCGTTGTACACGATTCCCTTTGTGAGGGTGACGAGGTAGTTGGAGAGGGCGCAGCGTCTCTTGTCGGCGGTGCCCGATGGTTTGAGGCCGGCGTACAGGTCCGCGACGTGTATGATCGCTCTCCCCGTGATCTGTTTTATCGCTCCGACCACGGCCCCCCAAACGGGCTTGGACTTTTGGCAGCCGAAGAGCAGGTGCCATTCGTCCCCCACCTCGTCCGGGCACCACGGGCAGAGCTCGTTCGGCCTTATTCCGGCCCGGTGTAGAAAGACGGCGTCCGCCCAAGCTCCGTGGGAGAAACGCCAGGCGGCGTCGGCGTGGTGTCCGAGGGTAGGCCAAGCCCTCATTTCCCGCCACCTGATCGGCTCATCTCTTCTTCCCCTGAACGGCCAGACGTCCCTGCTTCGGAGGTGGATGAACTCCTTGTACGCCTCTCTCTTCGACAGGGGCAATCTGCGCTCCGTCTTGGAGAGGGCGCTGTGGAACAGGAGTTCCGGCGGCCCTTCGGTCGGTTCCTGGCCAATCGGTGCCCGAGGACGCCTCGGCCGGAGCAGCCTCCAGGCTCGGGCCACCGACTGGTGGTAACCGTCCGAGTGCGCAACTTCTCGGAACGGTCTATTGTCCGACAGGGAAGTAATGATGTCCGGTCCGGCTAGCATGTCGCTCAGGAGCGCGGAAGACACGCGCTGCCACGTTGACGTGCCGTCGTGGAGGAGCAACCTCTGCGCCGTTAGGAAGCGGAACCCCATGATTTTGTTTTCCACGTCGACCAGTCCCAGCCCCCCCTGGTCGACGGGTGCCGTGAGTTTATCGACTGAGACCCAGTGTTTCCGCCCGTTCCATACGAAACGGACGAGTCTGCGCTGGATCTCCTCGACGGCGGCGGCGGACGGCGTGAAAGTCTGGACCAGGTGCCAGATCGTGGGGGCGACGAACTGGTTGACCGTTAGGACCCTGCCTCGGAGGGACATGGAGGCGATCCTCGGTTTCCACCGGGTTATTGCGGCGTCGATTCTCCTGGTAATTTCCTCCTCCACGGCTGTCTTTTCGGCCCGTGGACAGTTGTCCACGTAGCGCCCTAGGAATTTGGCGCCGTCTCTACGCCACTCAAAGCCGAGCGGTCGGTCAGCTCGGGCGGTCCACGTGCCGACCCACAGCCCCCGGCACTTCTCTCTGTTGAGACGGGCTCCGCTCCTTCGGGAGTATTCCTCGAAGGCCGGCAGGATCTCGTCGAAGTCCTCCTCGCGGTCGACGAAGACGTTCACGTCGTCGGCATACGCACTCACGGCTAGGCGGGTGTCTTGCGGCAGTGCCGCTCCCGCGAGGGTCGACCTGAGTTTCCTCACCAGGGGCTCGATCGCGAGGGAGTACAGCTGGCCGGACAGTGGGCAGCCCTGTCTTATCCCGCAGGTGACGGGTATGGGAGCGGTGAGTCCCCCCGCCAGTCTCACCATGCATGTCGCGTCGGCGTAGATGGTACGCAGCAGATGCAGGAATTTATCTCCCATTCCCATCGCCGCCAGAACCGCGTAGAGGTAGCGATGCCTCACCCTGTCGAACGCCTTGGACTGGTCCAAGGACAGTATCGCCAGGGGTTGGTGCCTCCGGTTCTTCAGACGGACGACGTCGCGGGTCGTGGCGATCGGGTCGAAGATGGTTCTGCCTGGGATGCAGTAGCTCTGCTCCCCCGACGTGAGAGCTGGCATGACGGTCCTGACCCGGTTGGCGATCGCCTTGGCGATGACTTTGTAATCCGCCGTCATGATGGAGATCGGCCGCCATCCTCCGATGTCCAGGGCGTCGCCACCCTTGGGCAGGAGCCCGACTACCGCCGTCCTCGTCGTCCTGGGAAGCCTTCCACTCCGCAGGGCCGCCTCCACCATCCTGCAGAAGGGGGCGCGCAGGACGTCCCACAGCTGGAGGAAGAGTTCCGGGGAGAGGCCGTCTATACCGGGGGCTTTGCCTCGCTGCAACCCTTTGAGTGCGTCGTGGAGTTCGGCTTCGGAGAGGGGTAGGTCCAGCCGCTCTCTGTCCAGATCTTGCAGGCGGTCCAGGGGCCGGAAGAAGTCGTCTCGCTCGACGTCAATGTCTTCGCCGTCGTCCGGCGGGTTGAACATTTCGGTGTAGTATGCCCGGACGTGCTGGGCGACTTCCGCGTGGTCTTCGACGGTCTGCCCGTCGATGCGGAGTTTGCCGAGCGGTTTCGGCGACGTTATGGTCGCCCAGCGAGCGACGTGAGCGGCGGCAGGGCGGTCGTTGGCGAGGATGGACTCCCAACCGGCCCTGGCCACGATGGCGTTGGCCTGCTCCTGCAGGAGAGCGGTCTGCTCGGGTCTCGTCCTATTTCTTCTCCGGTTGGTGGCGAAGGCGATGGCGTGCTCCTTCACTTCGGTCTTTACGAGTTCCCACTCCGTGAGTGGGTCCACCTCGGGGTCGCGTCGGTCCTGGCAGAGGGCTCGGACGAGCTCTCTCGCGTACTTGACGTACACCTCGTCCTCGAGCAGTGCGTTGTCGAAGCGCCAATAGGGACGCCTCGACCGCTCGAATCTGAGGGGCACCGTCAAGGAGACGGCCCTGTGGTCCGTGAAGGAGGGTAGAGTCTTGATCGTTGTCTCGGCGTGGATCCTGTCCGCGGATACGTAGAAGCGGTCCAGCCTGGCTCGCGATCTTCCGGAGGCGTGTGTGTAGCCCGGCTCTCCGGGCCTCAGTTCGGACCACGCATCGACCAGGTCGAAGTCCCGCACGAGTGAGCGTAGTTCGGCTGCGAATGCTGGGTACCTCTCTCTGCCCGAAGACCTGTCTGTGTTGGGGGAAAGGGTGACGTTATAGTCGCCCCCCATGACGACGAAGGCGTCGTGCCGTCTGTTGACTTGCCCAAAAAACGTTAGCTGGTCCCTGAGGGCGTCGACGAGGGAGAGGGCTAGCCTCTGATCGTGCGGCCCGTAAACGGAGAGGAGGAGGATGGAGGTTCCTCCCGTGCTCTGCGGCAGATCCAGGGTGACCGCGAGCGCGTGCCCTGCAAACACGACCGTCGGTGCTCCCACGGATGCTCTCAAATTCTTCCTTATGCCGATGCCAGTGCCGGATTGTGGAGTCGTGGGTGGGCAGAAGTGAAACTCATACTGCGGAAGAGTCTGCAGAGGCACGTCTGTGGTGTTGGCCTCCTGCAGCAACACGACGTCTGGTTCCGAGGTGTTCAGGAACGCCGTCAGCTGAGCCCACTTTCGTCTACTCCTCACCGAGCGTACATTAAGTGATGTTATGGAGAGACCCGACTTCTCCCAGAATGCACGGTCGCACGCCATGTTTGTAGGGGATGGAGGTGGTGGCGTTTCCCTTAGTCAGACTCCGAGTCTCGGAGCCTGGCCAGGAGCCTCTTAACCCTCATCTTCAGGGCTGGGTCCTTTATTGCCTTGTCGTGCAAGAGTCGGGCAAGCAGCTTGGTGAGGTCCTCCAGGTTTTGGAAGGAGTCCTTCGCGAGGCTCACCATGTCGGTGTGGCCCTTTGCCTCCTGTAGAAATCTTCTCAGGGATATATATGTTATCGTCGCTACTCCGGGGTTTGAGCTGTAGTACCTGGCGATCTGCCTGAAGCCCTCGTCGTCGTTTCCCACAGCCGGGTCGGTTTTCAGCAGCTTGCTGCTATGACCTTTTCTGGGCGGGGACTGGTAGTCCCGGTCTACGGTTGCGTAGGTTTTCCTTTTGACCGCCGCTGGTGTTTCAGGGACGGTTTTATCGGACACCGGCATGTTCGACTCGACCTTCGCCCCCTCGGACCTGGCGAGAGCCTGGAGGGAAAGGGGGTTCTTTGGTGCCACAGCAGGAGTTTGACTTTCCGGTACATCTTCGATGTCCATTGTTGCGGGCGTGTCCGGGAAGGCTGGCGTCGTCTCGCTTTCTGGCGCGGTAGGCGGTTCTGATGTCTGCGCTTTTTGTACTGAGCCTCCGTGGTGGTCGCTTTGTTCCGGTGCTGAATGATCGCGCTGGCCGGTCGCGATGTTCTCTTCATGCTGTCTTCTCTGCGGGCAGTCCTTGGCTACGTGGCCGGCCACTCCGCAGTGAAAGCACCGGTTATCGTCTACTCTTACGTAGATGCGATGCGGGCTTCCACCGATCTCTACGAGGAAGGACTCGGGGAGTATGAGTCCGTCCCGCAGCACGACGTGCACCATCCGCCTCCAGGATGTTATGCCGGCGTACCCCTCGGAACGCCAACCCATCGCTAAATTGTACACAGGAGACACCACCCTCCCGGCTTCGGACATCAGATCAGTTATGTCCTGATTTGATATCTCAGGCAACACGTTGCTAAGGTATATCTTCTGCGAGACGGTGACCATCCGTCTCGCAGGGACCCATGTGTTCTTTAGCGTTATCCCGCCGTGAACCGTCAGAAATTCGGTCGCCAGGGCCTCGCTCGCGAGATAGAGGCATATCCGCTGGTTGGCGAGGCGGTTCGCGTGCGTGATTTTCTCGCCTCCACCCACGAGTTTCCCCACGGCCATCGCGTACTCGAGGATAGGGGTATCCGGGAGCGCCTGAAAAATTATACCCCTCTTCCTGTTGGGCCCGGTGGTGTTTGGGGAGATAATCTTTTTTGAAAACATAAAGTTGGCCGGTGGCGCGTCTTCTCGGGCGCTTGAAGAGGCCGCGGCGTGTTTTTTGACGCTGTTCGCGTATGTTCGATGTTTTTGGTACGCGCTTGGTGGCGCTGTGCTCGACCCGCTGGGAGACGGGGATGGAGAGGGGCGAGGGTTGTCGCGCTGCGGGGGAGGGGAGTTCCTCCGGCCCGCTGAGAAGTCTTCGGCGGGCGGCGCCGGTGTTCCCTCGATGCGCGCGCCTGTGGAGGTGGGGGTGGCGAGAGACGGTAGGGGCGGATAGTCCGTCTGCCGACTCAGTAGGGGCGGTAGTTGGACTGGCCTTCTTACAGGGGGGGAGGAAGGTGTTTTCCTCGAAGAAGCGGGCGCAGGGGGCGGGGAAACCGGTTTCGCTGGTGAAGGTCGCGGTGAAGACGGAGCACATGGTAGCAAAAATGGCGGAGCCATTGCTTCGACGGGCGAAATCATTTTTGTTAATAAATCGGGCGAGGAATTACTAAGCTTGTTACTGACACCAGATAATCGGGAATAGTTCGAAATATCCATCTGCATGGCGTTAGAGGCTCCGTCTGCCGTCACCGAGACGGCAGAGGAAGATCTCTGCAGGGACACTTCGAGATCGCGAAATGAATTACGCGAAATCACGTAAAAGTGATTAAGTATGGATTAATGGCTTATGAGACGACTCACCCAATGAGTGACGATGATGTGATTCAATGTGATATGCCAGGTGATGATGAGATGATAGGAAAACGATCAGAAGATCGAGAAAACCAAATCCGTAGGCGGGAGCTCACAGAGACACGTCCGAACGCTACCGAGTCCAAAGTGTGTGTGTGTGTGTGTGTGTGTGTGTGTGTGTGTGTGTGTGTGTGTGTGTGTGTGAGTGTGTGTGTGTGTATGTGTGTGTGTGATAATGGGCGTTCTAACTCGAAAACTAAAAGTCGTATCAATACCAAACTTCATATATAGTACTGTTGTGTGTGCTGTCAGAGTTGATTAGTTTTTGGAGTATATCCGTTAACCGGAAGTCGAGCTTTATTCATTAAAGCTCATTTCCGGTTTTCAAAATATCTCCATAAATATGATATATACGTCCATTGTATTACTTATAAAAGTTTTAGATAGTATAATTTACTATAACTTTTGTATTTAACATATTTTTGTATCACCGGTTCATTAGGAGTTATTCGTGAAATACTGATAAACCGGAAGAAGATGATTATGTACTTTGTGGGCGCTCTAACATGAAAACTATTTGTCGGATCAACACCAAATTTCATACATAGTACTTTTATTACAGTCGTTAGAGTTGATTAGTTTTTGGAGTAAATCGGCTGACCGGAAGTCGAGCTTCATTCTTCAAAGCTCATTTCCGGTTTTCAAAATATCTCCATTAATATGATATTTAGGTATATACTATTATTTATAAATGTTGTAGAAAATTTAATTTACTATAACTTTTGTATGAAACATATTTTTTCATCACTGATTGTTTAGGAGTTATCCATGAATTACTGATAAACCGGAAGTTGCTGATTATGTACGTTGTGTAAAGCTCATTTCTGGTTTTCAAAATATATCCATAAATATGATATATTGGTATATCGTATTCCTTATAAAAGTTTTAGATAATATAATTTACTATAACTTTTGTATTTAATATATTTTTGTATCACCGGTTGATTCAGAGTTATTCGTGCAATACCGATAACCCGGGAAGTAGCTGTTATGTACTTTGTGGGCGCTCTAACATGAAAACTATTTGGCGGATCAACACCAAATTTCATATGTAGTACTTCTATTACAGTCATTAGAGTTGATTAGTTTTTGGAGTAAATCAGTTAACCGGAAGTTGAGCTTCATTCTTCAAAGCTCATTTCCGGTTTTCAAAATATCTCCATAAATATGATATTTAGGTATATACTATTATTTATAAATGTTGTAGAAAATTTAATTTACTATAACTTTTGTATGAAACATATTTTTTCATCACTGATTGTTTAGGAGTTATCCATGAATTACTGATAAACCGGAAGTTGCTGATTATGTACGTTGTGTAAAGCTCATTTCTGGTTTTCAAAATATATCCATAAATATGATATATTGGTATATCGTATTCCTTATAAAAGTTTTAGAAAATAAAATTTACTATCACTTTTGTATGAAACATATTTTATTATCACCGATTGTTTAGGAGTTATTCCTGAAATACTGATAAACCGGAAGTTGCTGATTATGTACTTTGTGGGCGCTCTGGGCTCTATGGGCGAAAGGACAGTTTCATCGGTTTTCATCCAGCATGTCCCGAACAACATTATTTATAATGTTTAGAGTTCGAAATTACTGTCGTAGGTAAGTATTTACATCTTATATATGGAGAAAGTCATGTGCTGGCCACATCAGATTTTTACTTTCTCCATATACGAAGTATAGAGAAAGTATTGTTTTCATGAAAAAATTCAACTTCGAGATTTCAACGGAAATACATGTTTTGGGGTCCCTAGAACACGTTTTGACCATTTTCGGAATGATGTCTGTGTGTATGTGTGTGTGTGTGTGTGTGTGTGTGTGTGTGTGTGTGATAGTGGGCGCTCTAACGTGAAAACTATTAGTCGTATAAATACCAAACTTCATATGTAGTACTGCGGTGTGTGTTGTGAGAGTTGATTAGTTTTTGGAGTAAATCGGTCAACCGGAAGTCGAGCTTAATTCATTAAAGCTCATTTCCGGTTTTCAAAATATCTCCATAAATATGATATATACGTATATTGTATTACTTATAAAAGTTTTAGATAAGGTAATTTACTATAACTTTTGTATTTAACATATTTTTGTATCACCGGTTGATTAGGAGTTATTCGTGAAATACTGATAAACCGGAAGAAGATGATTATGTACTTTGTGGGCACTCTAACATGAAAACTATTTGTCAGATCAACACCAAATTTCATATATAGTACTTTGGTTGGTGTTGTTAGAGTTGATTAGTTTTTGGAGTAAATCGGTTAACCGGAAGTCGAGCTTCATTCTTCAAAGCTCATTTCCGGTTTTCAAAATATCTCCATAAATATGATATTTAGGTATATACTATTAATTATAAATGTTTTAGAAAATTAAATTTACTATAACTTTTGTATGAAACATATTTTTTTATCACTAATTGTTTAGGAGTTATTCATGAAATACTGATAAACCGGAAGTTGCTGATTATGTACTTTGTGGGCGCTCTGGGCTCTATGGGCAAAAGGCCAAATTCATCATTTTTCATCGAGCATGTCCCGAAAAACATTATTTATAATGTTTGTGACGTAAAAGATAATAATATATAAATTAATCACTCATCTTCCAAGTTTAGATTGAATATAGAGTTCGAAATTACTGTCGTAGATAAATATTTACATCTTATATATATGGAGAAAGTCATGTGCTGGCCACATCAGATTTTTTAGTTTAGGGAGTCTTGTAATTTTATGGTAGGCAGAGAATTCAGAATATTTTTAATTCTGGAATTTTTTTTACATGTATTTTTCGCGACTTCGTGAATGAATGCTTAGTACTATTTTCACGAAGAAAGACTCGTATAACCGTTTTTGACCAATTTTAGTTAGTTTTAGGGTCATAGGCTAATTCCTAACCTGGATTCTACAAAATAAACAAAAACACGACGTAAAACAAATTCAGGATACAAATATTCTAATGGATAAGGCTGAAATAATTTCAGATATCAGCGTGTTTATATTAAACTTCCAACTTATATTAAGCCAACTAATTTATACACAATTAACTCTCAATATTTATTTATTTTGAAGGCATAAATTTTGATAAAAATACATCTATGATCCTTGGTATCTTTATGCGTACATCGAAATTTTGATGAAAGGTCTTGAAAAGGAGTTTTTTCTCTACAGAAATGCCAACATAAATGAATTTTATTTTGAGATCGGTGATTCTTTCCCTCTCTATCCAACCTCAAACCTCAAAGAAGGGAGAAAAAAATATTGATGTTGAAAACAGGCGGCGTTCTTGTAAATTGACACTAAATATATCGTGCATCGATTCTGTATTTTTTGGATCCATTTTAGTCTACGACTATCTGCAAGCTTAATCCACCGTTAAGGGCTGCTCCTAGCGGTACATTTTGGTAAATACTGAGTAAATATTGCAGCTTTAAACTATCTAAGGAGCATCTAACTGTATTGAGCGATGTTTCTTCTGTATGAATGTCTTGCTCCTCTTGGCTAATTAGTAACCAGGGCAGCTGAAGGTTCATTCAGCTATATCCTGATAAAAAGATATTTCATTCTTCTTCTAGATGGATGAAAATATGTCTTTCATTTACTTTTGTGAGTCACTCTTATTCATGGCTAAGGATAACAAGAGGGTAAAAATAATGACATAACTGGGACTCAAACCCAGGTCTCTCACTTCCAGAAAGGAATTCTAACCACTGGAACAACATGTCTCATCGGTCCCACTTTTCTCACTTCTTATTATCCTTAGATTAAGCTGATTAATTAAGTTATTTCCTAATTCTCTTCCCCTTTTTTATGTCTGTTTCAACACTCGTATGCTAGCTGCTGCGTAGTATAAGTGCTACTGAGTAACGAAATTCATTTTGATATATCCTTTATATTTAAGTTAAAATCAGTTTTAGTACTTAGGAAAAATCCCAATTAATAAACCCTTAATTTATTGACTCGTTTTTGCTCTTCTTCTCAATAGCAAATCCTTCATCCAAACTTAACCTGGAGGTGTTCATTATTTCCTAGCCGTTAAATCTACATGAACGGAATATACATCGTTATTCCAGCAAATAAAGTGCGGTAATATTTTTTTCGGCATCATGTATCTATATGTATGTATACTATCATTTCGGCACAAATCACATATAGTGCACACATGGAAGGTATAAGTTGCATCTCAACCAGTTTCATCGTGAGTTCATAATTTCCTCCGTTTTGGAATTCTTCATATTTTCAACTCAAACTTTTAAGGACCGTTAAATACTGTGGAAAAAGTACAAATTTTGTTATTTTCATTCTAGGGCCGTTTAAATGAAGGTATTTGCAGTGTGGGTCGAATGAATCTGGTGAGCAAAATTCTTAGCACCACCTCACCTCTGTCTGTAAAGTATTCAGCTCAAAGGCCAGTTGGTACCTCATCCCATCTGACATAGGCTACTAGGAGCGTGCAGAGAGGAATGAGGTTTGCAAGGCAGGATGAGGAATGAGATTTTTTTCCATTGCTTTCCTCACTGAGTCAGAATGCTATGAGCTGTACATGTCCAAGCAAATGTTGCACGAAGACCCTACGAGTAACACTATTATGGTAAGTCCATAAGGAGAGACTTTGATCGGTTCAATTATCCACTCATACATCAGTAGCTTTCATTTCATCACAGCCACGATCAAGACTGTGACAACGGTTAATAAAAGATACCCTTTTTATCCTGTAACAATTGACAAGTGAAAAAATTACACTCATCAGAATGTGGTTGCAGGAACCACCTCACCTCATCGGCTGAAAAACGGCAATAATCCATTTTTATTTCAATTGCATAAGAACATCTTTTTATTGACAAAGATACACCAGTAGCAAGATGAAGCCTTGTACCACAGTTATTCACCATTTCAATCTAATTACATTTTGCATACTTGAAGGAACATATTTCATCACAAAAGGAAAATTCATAAGGATTAAAATCAGATGTGAACGAAGATGAAGAAAATGTAATGTCGTCTTCGTCGGAGAGCTAGGAACAACTTTTTGAATTTTAGTAATTGGTTGCAATCAACATTTTACAATAACTATGAAGAGAAACTGGGTAGGTCTGCTTCCCGGTGTTTTTACCTGTATCCTGAGCAGCCTTCAATTCATCGGCAAAGTACCACTTCTTGTGGCGGCGGACGATTTTCTTTTTCGGCATATGAGGAAGATGATAATATCCAGGGGCGATGAACATTCCAAATTGCGGTGGGACAGGGTATGGGTACATCGGATGCTTTGGAGGGCTTGGATTGGATTCAATTATTTCATATGTGCTGGATTCATTGATTTCAAAACTACTGCTGCTATCACTACTATCACTGCTACTACTGCTTCCACTGCTACCACTGCTACTACTGCTTTCACTGCTACTGCTGCTTTCACTGCTGCTACCACCTTTGGTAGTAACTGCAGGAGTGGTGCCTCCGGGTCCTGCTGGAGTAGTGCCTCCGGGACCTGCGGGAGTGGTACCTCCGGGTCCTGCTGGAGTGGTACCTCCGGGTCCTGCTGGAGTGGTGCCCTCGGGTCCTGCTGGAGTGGTGCCCTCGGGTCCTCCTGGAGTAGTGTCTCCGGGTCCAGCGGGAGTGGTACCTCCGGGTCCTGCGGGAGTGGTACCTTCGGGTCCTACGGGAGTGGTGTCTCCGGGTCCTGCGGGAGTGGTGCCTCCGGGTCCAGCGGGAGTGGTGTCTCCGGGTCCTGCGGGAGTGGTGTCTCCGGGTCCTGAGGGGGTGGTGTCACCGGGTCCTGCGGGAGTGGTGTCTCCGGGTCCTGCGGGAGTGGTGTCTCCGGGTCCTGAGGGGGTGGTGTCACCGGGTCCTGCGGGAGTGGTGTCTCCGGGTCCTGCGGGAGTGGTACCTCCCGGCCCTGCTGGAGTGGTGTCTCCGGGTCCTGCGGGAGTGGTGTCCCCGGGACCTGCAGGAGTAGTGCCTCCAGGTCCTGCGGGAGTGGTACCTCCCGGCCCTGCTGGAGTGGTGCCTCCAGGTCCTGCAGGAGTGGTGTCTCCGGGTCCTGCGGGAGTGGTACCCGCCGGCGTTGTCATTTCTTCACTACTGCTGCTACTGCTACTGCTGCTGCTGCTGCTACTGGATCCACTGCTGTGACCATGCCCGTGGCCATGTCCATGACCATGTCCGTGACCATGTCCGTGACCTCCACTACTTCCTTCGCTGTTTTCTCCGCTCTCTTCCAAGCTGTATCCATTCTGATCATATCCACTGCCGTAGTTTATGGTCACATGTTTCTTGTGCTTCGCCGCAGCCAGGTAGCCCTTACAGAATGCCACCTTCTTCCTCTTTGGTGTCAAAAGGATGAATTTAAGCAACCCTTTGCCTCCGGGAATGTGTAACTTTCCATTTTCTTGGATCCACGATGGCTCGAAGTCACTTCCGATTTTGCTATCTATCAACATCCTCAATCCTTTGACGGAGTCAGTTAGGTTCTTCTCTTCTAATATTTCTGCTGAAAGAAATCATCACAAATTATTCCAGAATGAAGAATGCACGAGAAGAATTGAATCACTTCTAATAACGCCATGCAAATGACGTTATTTTTATAGCAGCATCAATGAACATCTTTTTGTTTAAATTTCATGAAGGAAGGCGTTGTTTTGTGGAATTCCATCATATGAAAATCAATGAAGTGTGTACTATTTCCACAGTTAATTTTTAACGACCGGTTTCAACGACTGACGGTGTATCTTTGAAACCGCTCGTTTAAAGTAATCTGTGGAAAAAGTACATGCTTCATTTATTTTCTCTCATTCTTTCAGTTCTTTGAAAGGATTTTAATCAATTTTGAATAATGTTCTTCGATTTTCATCATTGTATCCAGGTGATTATATATTATGTTTGCAATGTTCATTGGAAATTACTATTTCGTTACAGAAAGTTATCATTTTTAACGAAGAATCTAATATTGAAATGATTATATTTAATGTTTATTTTGTACCTGCATTAAATGTGTCCTGAAAAGGTCTCCTCGCTGCCATACTCAATGGCGCAGGCACAAGGATATCTGTAATAAAATAGCCCAAAGGGTTAGTACGTAAACCCCTCTGGCATAAGCTACTAAGAGCTTGTAGAGAGGAATGAGGTTACTTATGTAAGATTAGGAATTAGGTAGTTTAACCTTGCTTTCCTCACTAAGCCAGAATTTTATAAGTGGAGCATGTCCACGTAAGTGAAGCACAAAGACTTCAAGTAAAATTTTTCTTAGTATTTCATAAGGAATCAGTGCAACAATTCACTCAGATTTAAGTATGTTTCATGTCATCACAGATCAAAGCTAAGAAAAAATTAAATGAAGAATATAATTTTCTTTATCCTGTACCAAATTACAAATGAAATATATGCCATTCCTCAGAATATGGTAGCAGGTACCGTGTCGACGAGTAATCGTCATCTTTTAGATGACCGGTTGAGCCAGTCGTGATTCTTATAAAAAATCCTGGTACCACCTCTCTTTCCTTCATTTTACATGATGGATTTCCGCACGATTTTGCCTTTCTGTGAATTTCATTACGTGAATATTAATGCTACAGAATGTACTACGCAATTTTAAGCTGCTCATTATTCAATGATTTGCGCCAGGAGTATTGAACATAATCTCTGAATGCCTTCATTAGTTACTGCACATTATTTGATTTCTTTGACACTAACGCTGACAAAAGGGAAACAAAATGTTTGCATATTACGGATTCGCTTAAGACTTTCAGGGTATGTTGCTCAAAAATAATAGATTCGAGCCTTAAAATTTGATGTCACCACGACATTGTGTACGCAAATTTTACAACTGCAAATCGGAGTTATGCAAACCCGTCATAAGTATTTTTAAAATAGTAGACGCTTCAATGGAAATTATCAGAGCGTAAAATTAATGTGGTCAATCCTAACTTGGTGTAATTTCATAGATTCATCTTATAAGAAAAACACTTTAACACTCCTACAATAGAGTGGATTGTGCAAGTTATAAAGTGTTTTGTTGTGAGATGGTTACCATAATATAATCAACTATGAAACCCTTTTATACGTTGAAATCTATAACGAATGAATAGAAAAATATATTACGTTAAAATACTGAACATAACGATATGTAGTTGCTGTATAAAATATGGGATCTTTACGTAGTTTATGTCTTCGTTCTTTCAAGCCAAAATAAATTAGTAGCATATTTTAGATGGAAAACACCTTAAATATCTATCCTATGGTTGAAAATGGAGGAACTGGAGCTTAACTAGGCAAGATTATGCCTAGCACTAGAAACAATTTTGGGTTAATTTATCGCAATTATTATGTATTCTCTTACCTGTGTTGATCGGGGAGGCCTCGGTATATAGTGGAACGCTCCAGCAGCCAAGAAGGCATAAGATGAATATCTTGAATAGTAGCGACATCTGCAGATTAAGCATTAACAAAGGATGTTACATACCATAAGATTCCTATGTCATTAATTCTAAGTCTTTAGGTCCGCTAAGCCTTTTCATTGTGAGAGCCGTATAATTTACAAATTTTTCATATCTAATCCCCTTATTTTGTCGGAATTAATGTAATAAAGTAATCTATTCATCTTCAGTCTTCATCCTCAAACCATATTCTCTTTTATGCATGATGTATAACTCTTCATATCATTGAATACTTGATACCCAAATGTAAGTTTTCACGGTGCACATATAGTAGATACTAGAGGAATTTTCGATTCGAAGAATTTTACACTTAAGAGTACTTCTGTATATCTAAGAAATGATTGCAATGCACGCAATATATCAAGTCCGAAAAAAATACAGGGTGCGGCAACCAAACTTCCTTTTTTTAAATGCGAAAAAAGGAAGTTATGTTACCTGTATGTGCTATATAAATGAAAACTAATCCATTGTCTTTAAACTGAAAGTTAGGGATTATGCATTACGTTTAAAACATTCAGCAAAATTAAATCCATTTTTCTGAGTAATTAAATTGCAAGCCATCTCTAGAAACTATAGAAAAAATGAATTTTGTACTCCACTGCTGAGTACACCACTACACTCACAGATAGCCTATAGCAATGCATTAAATGCGTTCTCCTTGCAGTTGATGTATTCTAATGGAATTATGGCTAATTAAAGTATTTAAGCTCATAAAAAGTTTTACCATGGTTTTCCAGTATTGGACTCCTCTTGGTGACACTCGCTCCTACGAATAAAGTGTGCCGTCCTTCTGCCGAATTGGCCCTTATATACATTATTTTTTTGTACAAAACTGTCAAGTAAACGAACTTTATCGATATTACTTATTCTCATTATCTTAGGCCCCTTAGCATACCCTCGTATCCTTATCTTCTATAATTTACCTCGTTCCCTTTTCCCTTAGCAAAAACAACCGAGAAAAGAAATGCATAATGCATAAGGTGTCAGAGGAAGTATTCATCATGCTTATAGCCGCCATAAAAATACCGGTATTTTATATCGTTTAAAAAAATCGTTTCATTCCATTAGAAACATTTTTAGTGTAAGCAAAAGCTCATTAAGCTACCTGAAATCATTTATGTTGACGAGTCTGGAGATATATTGTGAACTATTCGAGTTGAAAGCGTCAATTTAAGTTTCAAATTAATTTGCAAACTCTAAATTTAAGAGGTAGCTATTATCAAGAAATATAAAATAAAGAAAGCATTTCATAAATGAAAAGAGAACACTTTGTACACTTCCATAGGTTTTCCATAGGTTGTGAAGTATTTCAGGTTTATTTTCAGAAATACTTCCATTTTTTATACAGTTAGATCACTTCTCGTGATCGTGATCTCGTATTCTTACGTATCTCGTATTGTTCGTAGTTTTTTATTGTAATTGCTTTGCCCTCAAGTAAGAAACCTTTACGTTAACACCTTCCTGATGGAAATTATCATGAAATTGCATTTCCTTGGTGGATTTTTATGAACATGATCCGAATTTTCATTTCACCCTTGATTGCAGTTTAGACATTAGTGTACATATAGTCTAGTAAAAGTATGTTCAGTGATTAAAATTTACGCAGTTTTTTATTTAATCTATAAAACCTTTTATTTCCTTTCTATTTTTACATAACTTGTTAAAAATGTGTATGTAATACTGTTACGTTTTGCTAATATGTGTATTTGTATTGGACAAGGCTTGAATTGAAGATGGGACTCACTAATTCTAATTTCACCCAACAGAGACATGTGTATTGTATTTTATGCTAAAAGCTTTAGTAGACTGAAAAAGATATCATTAGATAATATAGTTCCCACTGATTTTAGGTCTAATATCCTATCATATCCAATATCAAAAGCATCTATTTATAGTGTTTGTATAAGTAACTATTCTTATAAGTAGTAGAAACAGCGTATGAGGATAGAATTCATGGATCGTGTTATTTGTCTCTTGTAATAGGACTTTTCAAATGTGTACTTTTGTTTCTTTCCGCTGTAAGTACTGACAATGAGTACCAACGAATTCAAGTAAAAACTATCCTCAAAATTGGGATTGATAACGACTCTCTCGAGAAGCGAATAGTAATCCAGTAGGAGGGCTAAGCTAGGGAGACAACTTGTGAAGATAGTAAAGCATTTGAAGGAATTCGCGAAGGATTCATTGAAATGGATTAAAGTAATATAGATAAAAAAGTGAAATCAATGAAAAATATTAGCGAATTATCAATCCCAGAAAAAAACAAAATTCCTTTCAAACGACTAAATAATTACATTGTAAGAATAGTACGTTCTATGACACCATTATGGACTTAATGAATGTAAATCACTGAGTTTCACTAAAAAGCAGCTTGTACATAAACAGTCATTTAGCGTCCAGATAAAGTTTCTGGTTATTTTCAAATTACGTACGTACATTGCGACGTACATGCTGAAAACGCTTCTATCTCAGATAAAGCGCCTCTGTGACTGCGGTATTATTCCGTCAGGTTTTTTCTCGATAATTCCTAAAAAGCACACTAACTTTACGTTATTTAAGAAATCAAGAAAAGCGTGAATTAATGCATGTCTTAGGATTCCTAGTTTTACCTATCAATCATTCAAATTATTATCTCATTACGAGACCGGATTCTATATGAAGTATTATGAGTAGAGGGGTAAGTTTGAACGCCTGTTAATATTATTATATATAAACGGTCATCCTAGGGTCAGTCGGTCTCGAGTTTACGCGTGTCTGTTCACAAAATACTCAAAAAGTGTGCAGATTGACTGTTTTCAAACTTTAAAGATTGTTAAACGCCTTTCCTGGGCAGATAATAGGTACTTTATACCAGGGGTGGCCAACAAGTCGATCGTCAATTTTGGTCAATCGTCTATCGCTTGCAATGTCTGGGGTGGAATTCCGTGTACCATGGACTTTGAAGCGATTGTAGAACACAAAACTTTCTAGCAATAGTTAAATGCATTCCGGGGAATTTTCTAAGGTCATAAATTCCTAGAATTCTGACAGCCTGACACTGTGATCTCCTCTCACCCAGCACAATACATTGTGACTTATGTGTTACACTTGTCATTCGCCGCAACGCGTGAACGCATCAGTTACGACTCGATTCATCGAAGAACACTGTCACTTAGCTTGAATATTTGGTAGTGTCATACGGTAGCTTCTTTTCTTTTGTATTAATAGTATAATTATTAATCAATATTATTTATCCTCGATGACAACGTTGAGTTTCTATTTTGCTTCTGTTTAAAATTTAAGTAATTTTTCTTTGTTTTAAATAAAATTGCTTTTCTTACCTACCTATTTACTTGATAAGTGAGCATTCTCGGATAGTAAGTCTAGCTAATAAGTAGCCTATACTACGCCTATGACAACAAGTCGTTCGCGACGCACTTTTAAGATAAAAAGTAGATCTTCTATACAGAAAAGTTGGCCACCCCTGCTTGCTTGCCTGCTTTATACGGTTCAACTCCGGACGAGGAAAAGTGTCCACATTAGAAATTCGTGTGAGGTTCATTTTATCAATAGTAGGCTTTATTTCTTTTCCAAAACTAAATTAGAAAAAATAGTCACACGAAATCGAGACAAGCACAAAAAGAGAGGAAATTGGATATATATACAAATTTTGATCTCCATTGTTTTCAATTGGGAATTGCGAGAATTTTCGTAAAATAAATGAATGGATTGCAAACTTTTAAAATTTTAAGCTACTCGTCCTCTGTTTTTAGTCACCACTAACACGACGGTTGAATCGGAGCTTATACGTTTTATTCAACTATAATTTTATAATGAATATAGGAATGATGGTATAAATAATGATAGATTACATGAAGGAAAGTCCATTTTATGAGATTTTTTATCAATGTTAGTTACATTTAACAAATCGATAGGTCAAACTTACAATCGTGTATGACAATGGACAATTAAACGTTTCTTTTCGCCATCAAGGGGCCTAGAAAATGGTATACGCTAGTGTAGAAACAGAAATGGGATTACTTTCTCAAGAATTCAGGATACTTTCAACAAAAAAGGGGTGTTTTTATACAAATCTTTTGTGTTTATCGCTTGTGGATCCCTTGGACCATACGGATTTGACTATGCATTTTTAGGCCTTTATATGGTTAATTTCTTTCCCTTGTTTTTTTACTCCCAGTTTCAATCTTTCGATTATATGTTTCACATATACATTGAAAAGTGAACCGTTAAAAAGATTTCAAAATAATGAAGTAACTAAATGTCCTTTCATTTATGTTCCTCATTTTCTGCAATGACTATCAACTGTTTTCTTCAGAATTCAGTATCTATATTTTCTCAAGTGCTCAGTAAGTTGCCATTAGTCTGTTATTAATCAATTTTTACTTCTTCGTTGATTATTTTCGGGAACTTCAGCTATTCGACCTTATAATTTAGAATGTAGGTGTGCGTGTTCCCCCAGACCTCGATAACCAGAAGTTGTAAACTCGAGCAATAGAAAAACCGACCCACCCAAGATAAATGACCTCTTTCCAAGTATTTCTCTCCGGTTTTTTTCTCCAACGAGAGAAATCAAACCCATCAGAAATGTATGGAAATTTTATTTTAATCGTTTTTGGGTTCTATTTCTGTTACCAAGTCTAACTTAAAAGACATATAGTACTAATTTGAGACGAATTTCGTAAAAACGAAATTTTATAAAGATTACAAGTGATGATTTGACCTAACTTTGTGATAGTGAGATACAACAAGACTTATTGTTGAGAACTTTACTTAATTTAACCACAGAATAATTTACAGCGACCATGGATTTGCAGCGTAGCTGCATCATCAGGCAAAGTAAATGTTTCAATTTTTTTCATTCTTTTTGTTTTCTATAAAGATTATTATTCCTAACGTCGGTGTTAGATTCCAGATTCAAATTGAGAGAAATTTGACAAGAATAAATACGTTTATTTTCAACAACCTGTTTCATCTACATCTAATTTAATACTCTGCAAGCCTTAAGACGTGTGGCATTGTATACACGCTTAGTCCGAACTACTTTTCTAATCTGTTATTATCGATGTCGCAAGGGCTGGACTAAGCTACAAGGAAGTGAAGGAGATGGCATTGAATAAGGATTTTTGAATTTCGATATACATGAACGTACCGAAAGGTAGAAAATTAATGTATGCATTCCATATAGGGTCTTACCAGGGTGAAATAACATCACTCTCTCGCCATTTATCGACAAGACGCTTCGCGTAGTCAAGCGTTTTTTTTTGCTTTGCTGCAGATTTTTTAATATGCATACTCTGGCTTAAATCCCGTTCTAATGAGCTAACAAGATAGCTTGTAAGATGAAAAATTTTAGGTTCTCTTTTTTACAAATAATTATACTATGTTTATTCCTGCTTCTATTTTCTTATTCAGCCTGTTATTGAGTTAGAGATGTTCTTATTCAGCCTGTTAGTAAGATTTACGATTTTTTTACGCTACATTTAAAATCAGAAAAATCGGATGAAATCGGTTCCTATAAGATACGCATCTAGAGTTTACAATAATCGTTCGCAGATTTTTCTTTTGCAAAATTATATAAGAAAGAACTTTGGCATTAAGCCGAGGCAAGCTCCAAAAGAGGGGATATTTAACAAAACTACTACTTTTCGTCGTGAAATATCATATTGTAGGTTGTACTTAGTCTTGGTTGTAATATTTTGAGGTTGACTAATCATCACAATGACTACTAATGACATTGCTGAATTCAACCAGCGTACTATATATATAGTGCAAAGAGTATATATACTACAAATTACAAGTTTCTTATTGAGTGGAGATGAACATTAAAAATATTCATAAAGAATCATAGAGTCCAGCCTTCCAATTCAGCTTAATAAAACGCTCGGCCAATGAAGGAAATAAAAATTGCCATTTTTGAAACATGTTTTCTTAACGGAAAAAAATAATTAATTTCTTCTAATCCAATCTAGAATTATATTTTTGATTTCGGAACTCACTAAAAATGATTGTCTACATTGAAATGACTATTCATCACTATCATATGTTGAGCTATTGCAACCATTCCGTTTGTATTTGAATTTAGTGCCCATAGATTTCGGCTATTCTTGAATGCAATAGGGTTTAACAAACTTCAGTTAAAAAGAAATTTCTCGGGACTAAATAAAGACCCTGACTTCGTCCAGACTTTGTATTTCATATGTAAAATACATCTTCACTATAGTCTCAAGAATAATTGCATAAGTAATAGGCAATAGAAATAGTAATGTTAGACGCTAAGTGGCACAAGATTCACCATGAGAATCAAATAAGTAGAAAAAGACTTAGTCTGGACTACATGCAATTAAGAAAAAAAACGAGTCAGACCGAACCTTTTCAGATTCATTTCTTTATTGTCAAATATGTACAACTTGAATAAATCAACGTTGTTTGTACTACATTATTTCTTATATTTCAAAATGTCACTACCTCGGAATGTTACGATATGCTTGTTAAATATGGAAGACGATGTAGATATCAAGGAGTACATAATAAGGCAATTAAGAGCGCTACAATACAAGTGGAAACCATTGAAAGGCCAGATGCATCTTCCAGACGCCTAGTAATTGGTTGCCAGAAGCATCCTGCAGTATCCCTTGAGGGAAACGGGGTAATTCTGCTTGCCAGTTTCAGGAGCACCGTTCACGCCTTTGCCCATTTCCTTTGGTGCTTCATCGTTGAAATACAATTGGTTACGAATTTTCATAAATTTTCTTTTGGGAAATTCCGGAAGAGTATACATTCCTTGATGATGAACATGCCCACCACCATAGTGAGGGACGTATGGGTACAACGGCAATGCGGCAGGTATAGGATATACCTGAGGATATCCTTCTTCAAATGATTCATAGATTTCATATGTACTTGACTCACTTCCGCTACTACTCCCATGGCTATGATGGTGGCTTCCGGCTCCGCTGTGGCTACTTCCTCCGCTGTGGCTACCTCCTCCGCTGTAGCTACTTCCTCCGCTGTGGCTACTACTTCCACTGCTGCTGCCGCTTTCACTGCTGCTACTGCTACCGCTACTGCTGTTTGGTTTCTCCGTAGTTGATGGTGCGGGTGTTGTAGGCGCGGGAGTAGTGGGTGCGGGAGTTGTAGGTGCTGGAGTCGTTGGTGCTGGAGTCGTTGGTGCTGGAGTCGTGGGTGCGGGAGTTGTGGGTGCGGGAGTAGTAGGTGCAGGAGTAGTTGGTGCGGGAGTTGTAGGTGCGGGAGTAGTAGGTGCTGAAGTCGTGGGTGCGGGAGTAGTTGGTGCGGGAGTCGTGGGTGCGGGGGTAGTTGGAGCAGGAGTGGTTGAAGCTGGAGTTGTTGGAGCTGGTGTTGTTGGCACTTCCTCGCTGCTACTACTACTGCCGCTGCTTCCACTGCTACTTCCACTACTGCTTCCTCCGCTGCTACTTTCACTGCTACCATCACTGTTGCCTCCGCTACTACCACCACTGCTTCCTCCACTGCTACCACCACTGTTGCCTCCGCTACTACCACCACTGCTTCCTCCACTGTTTCCACCACTGTTTCCACTACTGCTTCCACCACTGCTTCCTCCACTATTGCCACCACTGTTGCCTCCGCTTTCACTGCTGCCACCACTCATTCCTCCCCCACTATGTCCTCCGCTCATACTTCCATCACTCTCTCCGCTCTCTTCCAAGCTGTATCCGTTACCCCCGTACCCTTGGCCATAGTTTATATGTACATTCTTATGACGATTCAAAGAAGCTAGGTAACCTTGACAGAATGCAATTCTCTTCCTCTTTGGTGTCATGAGGATGAATTTAAGCAATCCCTTTCCTCCTGGGATATTGTATGTTCGTCCGTCGTTCTGAATCCATCCTTTCTCGAAATCTGGGCTCAATTCGCTACTAGCCAGTAGCTTGCCAGGTTCAGCAGTAAGTACTCCTTTACCGTCGGCTATCATAAAAAAATGGTTATATTGGAATAGTATTTCATTATCATATGCGATTTTGATGAATGTTGCTGATGTTAACTTTAAAGATGACTATAAGAAACTTATCAATTTTATTCAATTAATTTCTAAAAACAACCGAAATAACTAAGATATAAAATTTAAATCAAATATATCTATAATACTTGAATTATTTGATCATAACTATTTCAATGGAAATAATTACTTTTATGTAACGGCTGGTTGCAGTTGAAAGTATTCGGTTTAGCTTATTTTAATAACATATAATTAAAGGTAAGAATTATTCGTAACCGAATATCGAAACAGAAATAAAATCATTTGGTTCGAGATTTGTTGTCACTCAGAAAAAACAGATTTCTTCAGTTCCGGTTTAAGGCGTCATTCTCTGCTATAAAGGCTCTTTGTCATCAAATGCAAAAATGGTTATAAAGTAGTTCGGATGGAAAACTTACTCTTGGCTTCTCCTGTCCATCCGGTATCTCTGGCTACTCTTCGTTCGATAGATGTCTGCAACGCTGAAATGTTTTAGAGATATTTATTTCACGATCATATTTCCTTTCATTTATTAATATCAGATTTATATATATATCAGATCAAATTTCATGAGGAGGATATGGTTCAGAAGTGACAACTATAATCTCTCTACACTATGTGGGGATATATTTGAATGAACTACTCTCGAGTAGTAACTAAAAAAGGGGATAATCAAATTTTGATGGTGAATTGTATTTTAGTTTGAAGTGGCACTAATAAAAACCATGCAAGTAAAGTTGCCTTTTATTTACATGCCTGAGAAACGATCTTTTTTGTTGTTGTTTTCTTATGTTTTTGTTTATGTATGTTGCTGAATGATATTAAAACATGCCCCAGTTACGAGCTTGAAATTTTATTACTTATTAGGAATTATCTATTTTCGGAAATAGTTTCCATTTGTTCGAATCATACGCTTTATAATTTATCATTTACTGTGTACGCTTCAATATGAGAACTTAGAGGTTATAATCGTAGTTAATTTTAAAACGCCTTGAAATGAGCTATAGGAAATCTTATTTCTTTCTATTTCAGAATGTAAACTGCAGCCACCATACCTAGTGTGGGGAAGGAAACATGACTCTTAGTCTGCGTATTAGTGGCACAATAGCGGTGAAAGGTATTTGAAAAATCCAATAATTACTATATCTATTGGTTCTGTTTGCTTCCATACCATTTTTTATAGGTGAGGCCTCTACTATCAGTAGAATACTCCCGCAAAATATGAGGCCGATTCCCAAGGTTTTCAGATACGCCAACATCTGTAAAATTAGCAATCGATATGGTATTACTCAAAACGGAGTCTATTTCATGCTGATTTTATACTCTTCAACACTCTAGAGAGCATATAACTATACTCTCTATATTTTATTTAAATTATAAGTTGATTAAATTCATTTCTGGGAGAAAAATTTGAAATTGACCAATGCGTTCATTGTAAATAATACTCGTTTTCACAAGAAAAATTTCTTACATATAAAATTCACAGTCTCAGGCGTCGTTTTGTGGAAATCCATCTCGTAGAAATGAGGAAGGCTTGTACTTTTTCCACAGGTCTATTTTAAAAACACGACCAGGTTTCAACGAGTAATCTCCATCATCAGGATCTTCCTCATTTCTACTTTCTTACATATAATTTTCATGTAAAGTTTTAGAATAGGAATAATATCTACGGAGGTGGCCGTGATGTTGTGGAAATTCATAATATAAAGATGATTTTTACTTTTCCATTAAAATAATAAAATATATGTTAAAGTAAACATCATCTTTATATGTATTATATATTAGAATTGGAAATTTAGAATTTCAGATTTACAAATAAATTTAGCTGAATAATATATAAAAACGGATGAGAATTCTTACCTTAGTCCTTTCGTTGGTACCACTAACAAACGAATGTGATCAACTCAAAGTTAAACCGTCTATATATATACCTTGCCTTGATGTCTAGTGCATTACGTAAGCGGACCATATCTAATAAGCAACATCCAGTCTCAATTGTTCTTTATTGGTTCCTATCTTTAAATTATCTCATTCAATTAAACTCGGTACCAGTTCCTCCGCTGGATAAAGTGAATTATGCATAAATTTTCAGAGCTGACATCCATGATTCAGCCTGGTAACTAGGATATCAGCAGTCAATGTTACTCTTTAATGTCAAGCGAGAGTTATTATCTTAATGGGTATGTAATGGAAATTAACTTCATACTTAATCAATTTATGTTTTTAACGGAATTCCGCCTCATCCCTCTTTAATTACTAGATAACTTCGCTAATTTAGTCCCATAACAATAAATGAATTCGGAATTCAAGGTAAAACCGGTCGCACATGAAAAGAATTGTGAATTGAAGTATAGAACTTTTCATTATATTAATGCTGAGAAATAATAGCAGGGACGATATGTCTTTTATTGTAATTCATTGCTCAATGTGAAAGACCGGACCGCAGTTATATCACAATTAACCCTTCGCATATTTAACAAACTATTATCAATTTTTGAGCCAAATATATGTATATATATGAATGATCCGATCGTCTTTGTTGCCTTTTGAATAGGAACCTTTGTTATATCCGACTGTCTCGAGGCCTATTAATTGGGATTTCACAGTAACTCTCCCCTTCAAACTGTCAGAGTCACTTATTTTTCACTATACTCTCAAAATTCCTTAAATAATTATTAACCATGGATATACGGGCTTCAGAAATTATCCAAAATGAACTGGAATCGAGCCAGAATATTCAAACAGCCAGTTGGCCGGTATAGCTATTTCACTGTCAGACCAAAAATTTCTTATATAAATTTCGAGAAACTTTGTAGGATAGGTGTTGAATGTCTCTACATAGAATCTAAATCCTTTTCAACTGCAATCTACAGCTGCTAATTTCCGGGAAATATTGAAACGAACAGATTAAGTTTGGCTTTACTACTCGCCACTCTCAGCTTAACAAAGTTATACACATTTACCGGGTGAAAATAGGATGAGATCCAAGAGAAGGATATTGCCATTACGCCAATATTTGTTGGTCCGACGAACAAAAGTCTCAGCATAATTCCGTAAAAAAATGTATTTCTCGTAGACATCAATGACTGCGACGCTGAAATTTTCGGATTTTATCCGTACAAACGTTGATAATTCATCCATTTGTATTACAGCATAATGTTAGTTTTGGCGTTCCCATTACCTAGCATGGAAGTATTTATTCCCACATGGCCTATGGATCGATGTCGATTTTATTATCGAACTCGTATAAACCCTCGAGCAGTCGCGCAATGAGTGCGCCAAAGTACACATTTTCATTCGTAAATTTTTTATCTTTCCTTGTCATCCTTCTGTGTCCCTCCAATCTTCCTACAATAACGTTCTCTATGTACCACCCCAGTTTCCCATAAAGTGGGTACTTTACAGCAACAAAGACACTTTTTTGAAGCTCATGTCGCGCTGCCGCACCCCGTGCCCAGGTTCATCTGAATATTTTACTGCAAATAGGAGTAATATTTTTGGGATAATAAGACCATTGCTGTGCAATAATAAATGAATGCGAACTGTGAAGGTTTGTGCACATCTTTATACATAAGTTATTTCCTTTAAGGTTTCAAGCGTTTCATAAATTCAAGATAATGATTTATTCGGTATATCATTAAAAATCTATTAAAAAATAAATGCGATCAATCGATTTTCAATGCTTAAAATATTGAAGAATGGCTATAAATTTTAAATTTACGGAAATCATCTGATTTTAAGGAAATTTAAAAAAAATAATCTCTGGCGCACTGCTCGAGGGTTAAATGCATTTCCTTAATGTTAAGAGTTTTATTCTCAAGCACTTCCCAAGGAGATAGAAAAGTATAATCCAGCAAGATGATATAGTACATGGTTTACTTGGATATTCCCATTGGACTATCAAAACAGACCCTTGGTTCGATTCTAGGTCGCTATCTTCGTTCTACCTTAAAAAAAGTATTAAAAATTGAAATACCTGAGAGGAATAACGTTTTGCCGGTCATTTTGAACACTTTGACAACCTTGTGGGTGGTGTTTATTCTTTTCTTTTCCCATAAGTTTTGGTGTACTATGAGGGTATCTAGAAAGAAATTCTCTGTCATTTAAATTGTTAACATGGGATAAAGTATGCTTATTAGAGGTCCAAAGGATAGTTGAATGGAATTAGGCACGGTTCTAGGTGCCCCAAGGAGCCCCTTCTGATCATCTAAAATCTCAAACCACTATTATCTGTGTGGATTCTAAGCTTTTATATTGAGCATTCCAAGGAAATCTGTTGCAAGTCCATCTGGGAAAACTAGTTCAGTATAACATTGGTTGAACTAATTACCAATTAGCCTGCAGAATACAAGTAGCTTTTATTGATTCAAATTATTCAAATTACGCTGCGATTAGGCCATCAGGCCTGGTGGCAGCGGTTCCTATTTATATACAATCCTTCTATTCCATAAATAGCTGTCTAATTTCTTAATGTTACTTTGCAATCATTCCACAATAATTAAATCAGATATAGCAAAAGCGACTAATACCTCATAGAAAATAATATATTCAAACAAATTATTCTCTATAAAGGAATTCCACCAAATAGAATTGTATTATTTAAATTTTATGAATAAATTCCTTTATTACTTATGTGATTGTGATATGCAAATTAAAAATAATATCCATGTATAGATTGAATAATTTTATTCACTTACTAATCATATAGAGTAAGAACTGGCCAGTTTTTGTTATCACTGAGCAGATTAATCGAAATCATTTTTCAATACCAAAATGGTAACTTTTTGTATTTTAAAATAAAAACTGAATATCTGCATTCCATAGTGGTACCATTAATACAATTAAAGGGATTAGTTTTTATAAAAGTCTGAGAATATCAAATTTTGTTAGACGAGATAAAGCAACTAGCAATGCTTTCCATTAAAAATTTCATAACGATTCGATTGACTGTAAAAGCCGGCGAACAAGACATTAGATACACAGTGGATGTGCCTTTCCATTTTGATCATTTTCTTTAAGTACCTCATTATTCTCTGCCATTCCTTTAGTATTTTGGAAACTTAATTATCCCACCCTTTATGTCATCTAAAATCTCCTGCCATTGTTTTCCCCTCATCTCAACAGCAATTACAAATACTTAACATCCTCCTTCGTTAAATTTTCATTGGCATATAGCAAGGCTCTCCACACCTAGAACTTGACTAATTAGGGGTTTTAAATCTCTAATAGCCGTCTTGGTCGGCGTTCCTCGTCTCATTCACCGGTATTCCAAGAAAACAAAAAAGGACCTGGATATTTTAAGAGCAACCTTCCTGTACCTAGTCACTCCTGAAGACGTAAGCATCGCTTTCGAAATACGTATGGGTGTTCTTAAAAATTGCGGTGTCCTTTCTTGTTTTCTCGGAATATCGGACTAGGAACGCCAACAAAGACGGTTATTGAAGATTTTCAACCACTAATTCTTTAACAGCAGTGTTTCAAAAATTTTCTGTCCTTAAGATTTCCTAATCTCTTTCTGATATCTTTGTCAAACCTCAAAATCAGTTTCTTTCAAGAATCCTAAACTAATCATTTGCAAACTTTTTTTGCCATCTTCCACCTCGAGAAAGAGGTCTACCCAAGTAATTCACAAGAAAATTTATTTAAATTTTCTTTTTTTACCCATCCCTCCATATTATAAAATCAGATTTTTGTCTTATTCAAACCTCGTTAATTTATTCGTTCTTACGTTTATTTTCATATAAAAACAAACTTGTTTTATAGTTTAGTGCATTTACTATAGTTTTTAAATCCTTTTCAGTAACGCAAAAAACGAGTCGTCTTCTTTATACGATACTGTAATATATAGGTATATATATGTGGATTTAACAGTAACATACATTAATAGATTATAAATAAATATATTTAAGATTGATATATATCCAGAATTAGGTCTTCCAAAGCCAATATAGTTCCTCCGGAGGTGTCTTGGAGTGAAAATAATGAACACACAACGCAACTATGATTTTCTAATTCTGACTGTCTGACTGACTGACTGATTGTCTAACTTATACTCTCTTAGCTATTTCTCTCCGTCTTCTACTCGCGCTGTTTGTTTCAAGTGAAAATTTCGCTCCAATCTCCTATATTTCTAGTTCAACCCAATTTCCTTTAGAATTCCCATAAGTTGCAATAGCAGTGTTATCAACAGGGAGAATTTTATCACTGCAGGGTTATCTCAACTTGGGCTTTTTTCAATTTGTGATTACTTCTTTTTCCAAATAGAGTAATATCTTTTGTGAGAATTTTTCGAAATTTCAACGATAAAGACCCAAATTTTCATTAGTTTTGTTTCTGTTAAAAAGAATGTTATTTGCATAAGGAAATATCGATTGCGATGAAAACTTAAGTTCAAGCCTGAACGGGGCAGAGATACCTTTTCTGAGGAATGAAAAGAGTATTCATTCAGTGAAGTTCAGCTGCATGATAGCTCTTTCTGGTATCTATTCCTTCACCTGGTAACTCGTAGAAGTAGCGGAGCTTTGTTGTTAGGCTTCTATTTATTACATTTTATATTTTCTTCTTCTTCGAAAGAATTTCCGCCTGTCCTTTCTGTTTATATCCTTTTATATTATGGGTTAAGGCCGTCTGCCCATCTTTTGGGTGGTCCACGTATGCTCCTCTTTCCTAATGGTATCCTGTCCCTTGTTATCAAGAGGATTCTAGAGTCGTCCATTCCTGTTAAATGTTCATTCCATTCTTCTTTCCTTTTATAAATACTAGTGATCGCCCAGTGGTAGAAATTCGACTGTCATTCATTTAATGTTTAAGTTTGAATGTTATTGAGGTTCTTTTGTCAAATAGTACACCTCTATAATCATTAGTTATAATTGCTTTCGAATTTTGCTATTACGTCAGCTGCGAGCGTGTACATACACGTTATTAGGGTGTTTTTCGTCTTAATTCCCTTCGATACCTACGAAGTATAAAGTTGAACGTTAGTAACAAATGAAAGAAACGTAATGACAGCTTGTAGATTCATTTATTTTTTATACAGTTCATAGCCAATTTAAATTTTCCCGTGTTATTATTGTATCAAATGAACACTAATGAAAATGAGACTTGATATTGATAGAGGTATAAGATATATTGCTTTTCGATTTCATTTTATTTTTGTTAAGGTACTTTTTGGAAGAACTGTAAAATGGCCGTAATTTTGTCCCTGCTACTTATGTATCGTTGTTTGCATATGCTGACATCTAAGTAAATTGCCTCCTCTTCATAAACTCTGACATTAAATCCTACCGTTAATTCGGTATGGATTTGAAATCCCCGTGTATTCTCGTGGGAAAATGAATGTTTCGGATTCAACAATCACAAAACAAAACAACAACAGGGGGACTGGTTGTTTACTTCGGCGAAATTTCACAAAACTTTTGTACCTTTTCCCATAGTTCTCGTAATTTAGACTCGAATACGATATTATACGACCGAAATATGAATCTTCATTCAATTTCCTTTCTTTTCATATCCATCTCGATTTCGTACGACCATTATTTCTTATTTAATTCCGCAAAAGAAAAAACGTCTGCAATTAACTGAAAACTAACTTTACGTGCATTTTTTATGACAGACGATACGAACCGTCCAGAGTCGAACCAAGGATACTCTGGACAAAGATTTTAGCTTTCTGCAATCCTTCTCCATATAAACTTTAACTATGCCAAATCTCAAACTCCTCCGTTTGCGCAATATCCTTAAAAAGGGATCCAAAGTTTTCTCTTCACGTATTAATATATAGATTAAATTCTGAATGAAAGGAAAGTCTCCTCGTCCATAATGGAAGTAGTCCAAAAATCACGCCATTAGTTGGGGCGAGATTAAGACTTTTAAGTCTCTTCTTAATCTAACCCTATTGGAGAGACCTCCAATGACAGATTGGACAAATAAAAGAAAATTTTTATTTTAATTATATGAATGATGTTTCTAAATTTGTGAATGCTCAAATGTTCTGGCTAAGCACCGAGTTCGTTGACGGATCGCTTAGCGTGGCCTATATCGTAGCCTAGCAGTCCAACCACAAGGTACCTGGATTGAATTCTGACTAATCGGATTTTTCTGGTTAGGGAATGGTTGAGTGTGTTTGTAAACAGTATTACTTATTAAAATACATCCGATTGGGATCTTCCTTCTTGTTTCCAATAGAGATGCTATTATTAATGCGAGGTTGATGGTCATAGTTGTGACGGAAGGAATACCAATACCGTTTTGAAAAATGGTATCCTTTGAATTTAAAAGGGATTATCAAGAAAACCAATGCATTATCCTACTTTCCTTTTTCATTTCAACGAACTGCAATTACGAGCGCTATTCACGCATGTTGACGGCAGTTATTTATTCCCAGTCACACCATTGTCATAGGTTCAACTATGTGAACTGTTTATCTGTGAAAATCTTTCAGTTGTGCCATTTAAAGTAATAATAAACTAGCTCCATTAATTGCGGTCTAGAAAAGCACACCAAAATTCAGTAACAACCCGAGGTACTTGTTTCACATATCTCAGAGAATCGACAATAGAGCTTATCCATGCTTGGTATTCATGCCCGTGAAATACTGTGATAAGCGCAGTTGTCGTATGGGGTATGTCGTGGGAGCCTTTATAGTGACCTCATTTACGTACGAAGGAAAACCTTTCATCAGGTCCCATTTTTTAGCAATGCCATATTCTTAATTGCACTTTTTTATCGATTTTTCAGTCTTGTGTCTAATTTGTTCATTATATTTCTGCATTTCTCCTTATTCTATTTTCATGCCGTAACGAATACTCTCATCATTTCATCCTGACCCATACTCGTTACTTTCATCTGCATGTGTGCCCTGCAAAACCCCATCCGGCGTGGTGAAGGGTTGCTTTTGGCTTATTTCTGTTTATACTCAAACCACATTCAGTCCAGGTCAAGATTTGCCCTATGTAAATAGAATAATATGGAAACATTCAAATATACTCGTATTTAAAGTCGGAAAAACTTTAAAGCTTCTTCAAATCTCTCCCTGGGTTTTCCACTTTCTTATCATCAGCTCTTCTCTTGTTTTCAAACTGTTAGGGTTGGTTTGCGAAAGCTCTCCAACTTTCTCTATCCTCTACCATCCTCTTTAATTTCACAAACCGTCCACATCTCATGTTGTTAATTTTCTGCCTTATGTATTCAGGTCTGAGCCGTCCTCTGCAGTTCTTCCCATGCCACATCCCTCGTGTGGGATTTTGTTTTTGATAATCCTTAATCTCTCGTACCTCAATAGATGGCCAAACCATCCGTTCAGTCTACTTTTTACTGACTTCCACAAAGTCTTCTCTTCTTCCACCATCCTCAATATCTCTTTATCCCTAACTCTTTTGGTCCAACTGTTCTTGCACATTCTTTTATAACACTATATCTCAAAGGCCTCCAGCTGTTTTTTATCCTCATTTCCCACAGCCAATGTCTCACCTGCCATACATCAAAGCAATCCACAAAAAGGTTAACCAACCTATTTCTTAGGTGTATGAATATACCTTCTTTCTTGTTAAAGTCTATCTTAGCCTTTCAGTTGTTGGATTCATATAGAAATCCCAAGCTCGAGATATTTTATGCTGAGTACGATTCCCTGTGTAGTCACTACTTTTTTTAATTCTTGTACCCCCTCCAGTTATCTGTCTTATGCGGAAGTGGTAGGAAAGAAATCTGTATTATTCCCACTGCATACGTTTTTATGGGTCAAAATTTTACCAACCAAGCGTCGAACCTTGGATAATATTGGGAGACGTATTGGTAGTCTTCGTTAAAGAAGCAAGACCTAGCGATATCCTGATTTTTATAACTATCTTTCCTGGAAGTGCCTATAAAATTACCGAATATATTCCCGAGGGGATTATTAGGATTATGAGACTTCCTGGGATAGAAGCAATGAGAGCTAGAGCCTACTCCTCTTTTTTTCCTGGAAGTGTCATGTATCACCATGTAAGATGCAGAAATTTCTATTCTATGACGGTTATGGCTAGGATGCAGGTATATATCATAGATAATTTCAGCTGTGTTTTAAGATTGGATTCAAATTCTCGAGCTATATCTTGCAAGATATTCACCTGGTATTAATATCATAATATTAATGTAATGACATTTCGTAGGTAAAATATATTTTATACGCGGTTTTTAGAATAATAAATACAATTAAAGATAAAGATTTTTTTTAATTATTCCATACCGCAATAAACTAATGGCATCAAACAAATAAGAAGAGAAATAAATATCAGAATCATTTATTTATTGACAAAATGTATATCAAGGTAGATTTTATTATTATTTTTTTACAATTCTACCTCGCGGCATTCAGATATGCCTGTTATACTCAGAAGACAATGTAGGTATCACAGAGTAAATGTAATGGCTATGTAGAGCGATACAATATAAGTGGGAACCATCGAAAAGCCAGATGCATCTTCCAGTCGCCTAGTAGCTGGTTTCCAGAAGCATCTTGCAGTATCCCTTGATAGAAACAGGATAATTCTGCTTGCCAGCTTCGGCAGCATCGTTTCCACCATTACCCACTTCCTTTGGTGCATCATCGTGGAAATACAACTTCTTATTACGCCTGATAATTTTTCTTTGAGGCATATCTGGAATATTATACATTCCATGATGATTAGCAGCTCCACCACCATGGGGAGTTGGGAAAGGGTATATTTGCCCTGGGGCAGGCCTAGGATATCCATGAGAAGGATATCCTTCTTCATAAGATTCATAGATTCCGGATGAACTTGAGTCACTACTGCTACTACTCCCATGATTGCTTCCGCTGTTGCTACTGCCTCCACTGCTGCTGCTACTTTCACTGCTGCTACTGCTACTGCTACCACTGCTGCTGTTTGGTTTCTCAGTTGTTGGCTCGGGTGTGGTAGGTGCGGGAGTAGTGGGTGCTGGAGTAGTAGGAGCAGGAGTAGTAGGTGCTGGAGTTGTGGGTGCAGGGGTAGTTGGCGCAGGAGTGGTTGGAACTGGTGTTGTTTGCACTTCCTCGCTGCTACTACTTCCACTGCTGCTACTACTTCCACTACTGCTACTACTTCCACTGTTGCTACTACTTCCACTACTGCTACTACTTCCACTGCTGCTTCCACCACTACTTCCCTCACTGCTTCCTCCACTGCTTCCGCCACTGCTGCTTCCACCACTGCTGCTTCCTCCGCTACTACCACCATTGCTTCCTCCACTGTTTCCACTACTCATTCCTCCCCCACTATGTCCTCCGCTCATACCTCCATCACTCTCTCCGCTCTCTTCCAAGCTGTATCCGTTACTCCCATACCCTTGGCCATAATTTATATGTACATCCTTATGACGATTCAAAGAAGCTAGGTAACCTTGACAGAATGCAATTCTCTTCCTCTTTGGTGTCATTAGAATGAATTTAAGCAATCCCTTTCCTCCTGGAATATTGTATGTTCGTCCGTCGTTTTGAATCCATCCTTTCTCGAAATCTGAGCTCAGTTCGCTACTAGCCAGCAGCTTTCCAGGTTCAGCAATCAGTACTCCTTTACCGTCAGCTATCATAAAATTGAATATGGTTTTTATGGATTGGTATTTCGTAATCATAAATTGTTTTGATGATATTTGACCTATTTTTAAACCCAGAAAGACACTGTAAAGTTCATTATAGCTATCCCGAGGCCGTTAGGAGGAAAAGAGTTAAAAAATCACTCAAAGGTATTGGTAGTTTAGAAAGCTGTAGGATAATTACGGACCAAGAGTTTTCTTTGGACATTTTTGTTTTATACCGTATGGCACATTGTTAAGGCACATGGTGAAATTCGAGAGCATAAGCAAATTTTCATGTAGAAATAGTTTATCAAAAATCATACATCAAAGGGTCGAATTCCAGAACCAGTTTAGGCTCCTTGCCAATTTTTTTTGTCCACCGTCTGCGAAACTAGGTCTTTTTGTTTAATCTGATCAATAATATTTTAAATATTTTAATAAATTAATCTAAAGAATTTATGTTAATTAATTGTTGAATTGTTGTAGTTCAATGAAACCAGTTTCGCTTTTTCGATATGCATGAAATAAGAATCGTATGATTTTAAACCTTGGTTGAAACTGAACCGATTTGGAATTCTTTGTCACTCAGAAAAAAATAACACATAACTCCAGTTCGGAATTTTTGTTCGATATCGGTTCGAAGCCGTAGCCGTAGTTTTGACTATCTTTGCAATTAAATGCAGAAACTGTTGTAAAATAATTCTGATAGGAAACTTACTCTTGGTTTCTCCTGTCAGTCCGGTATCTCTCGCTGCCCTTCGAGAGACGTATGTCTGCAATGCTGAAAAGTTTTAGAAATATTTTTTATCCGAACATATTTTCTTTTCATTAAATTTTTAAAGATATGGTAGTTGCATCAAACCCACTTCCTATTTGAGTGTGAAGTATATATGTCTATAAAAGTGCACCATTAACATTAAATCATTGGCAGAAGCATCGAAGCAGTATGGAGCAAAATTCGCAATTTAGAGTCTCAAAACTAACGTCTACGATAAAACCAATAACCAGGGCTACCATCGATTGGGAGCTAAAAATAAGCACATTCGGACCCAAAAATAGTATTTATCACCAGAAAGTAAGATACAATTGGTAAAGCTGTTATATTCACAATATTTCTCATTGCAATGATTTTCTCCAGCAATTCTTTGTATTTCATGCACCTCGCCGCAGGTCATGTTGAAATTTAAAAAGAAGGAACTATCCATTACAACAATACATGCAATAAATTGTCACGACTTTGTCGCGACAATGTTGCGAGTTTAAACTGCCTCAAGTTCTCTCACAGGTGCCTCTCATCACATACAATGTGAGAGACCATTCGATCGTTTTAGATCTGGATAAAATAAGACAAAATAAGTACACACTGTGTAAAATAATCACGATTCTTACAAATTAGCACTTTATGGCAGCCCTGTCTATATCTTATTATCTTACCGGAGCTAAGGATTTTCGTGGAGAAGACACGGTTAGGGTGAGACACCTCTCTTCTCTCAATAGAATTCGGTAAAGCATTTGAATGAATTCAACTGATGAAGTAATTTTGTGCAGTTTCAAAGTGAAAAACGGAATAATCGAACTGCAAATGCAAAATTGTATCGTCTTGTGTTGTGACAATGCTAAAAGCCATACGAGATAGAGCACTTGTTTAGATGCATGGGAAACGTTCTCAAACTGCTTTGTTTGCTAATGCATTTTGGTAGATTGACATCAAAACATAAGCTATTTTTGGGCTCGAAATTTTTTTATTGGGTATTTTATATTTTTAATATGAATTACCTAATTTTGGAAATAGTTTCTGTCGCCTCGGTTCATTTATTTATGTTTTAATATAGGAACTTAAAAGTTATTGGCATATTTAATTTCAAAATGTCTCAAAGTGATTGATGCATTTTCAGTTAAGATATAATATTCAGCGACCATATCTTTTGTTGGAAAAAGGCAAGATGGTCCGGGATGTGACGGAGTGTCGATATGAGCACACAATAGTGGTAAAGGTCTTTGAAGTAATCTAATAATTACTACAGCTATTGATTCTATTGGCTTACATACCATGTTTTATAGGTGACGTCTCCACAACCAGTAGAATACTCCAGCAAAATATGAGGCCGATTGTCAAGGTTTTTAGATAAGCCGACATCTGTAAAATCAGTTATCAATATGGGATTACTTAAAATCGAGTCTATGCCATTCTGACCTCATATACATCAGCACTCTTGAGTGTCTATAACGGAACAATCTATTTCTTACTCAATTTTAAAGTAGACGAAATCAATTTTTATTAGAAATATAATCCTCAAGAAAAGGAACGCTAATTATACCTAAAAGTAACACTAATTTCATAAACACTACTGTACTCCCTCGCTAAGCATAGTGGGTGCATAAATTCCCTTTCTAAATCAATTTAAATGAGGTGGATTATCACTTACATATGCGTCATTGAAAAATGTGCATCATTGAATCCATGTGTTTCTTATTAACCGAAAAGCTTGTTGATTAATAATAATTTGATGCATAGATTACTTACCCTATATTTTTGACAAATAGCTTAATTATCTTTTTAAGTTCAACAAGGATAATAAGTAAACATTAATGAAAGCGTCCTCTCCAAAAAAATTAGTAGCTAATTATAGTCGAGTTGATGAATTATGGTTTGTACATTGGAACGCACTAAAACTTTTACACTACGAAAATTGATGAAAAACGATATTTGGATATGATGTTGGAATAGTAAATACTCAGAAACATACATGTAGGTATCTTATTAGTGCATATTTAATATTATTTATGCTACCATTAAAATGACTTTTATAAAATTGAAGAGGACCAGGGAGCCTTAAAGACCCTTATGGGTCCCAAGCAAACCTCTACTGATTCTATTGACTAATTGATTCAAATGCTATGTGGCGCTCATTTCTCCCATTCCAGCGATCCCGCACATTACTTATTAGACAATATTTGGAGGACAATATATAACTGCAGTTTGAACCTCCTGGAGGCAAATATAGGGTCATTTTGGAAAATAATCGATGCTTATTTGTGCACAAAGCACATACGCTGTTACCCAGAGGGAGATTTAATATGTGGCCTGGAGTAGTTCGTTACGGAAGCAAATCCTCTTTCTATTATTATCTAGTGTAGAAATCTAACAGGGAAGTCTCGGAAAAGATTTTGTACCCCATATATATCTTAAAGAAGAGTGATTAAGTGCCCTTATCTAGGATCAAAGACAGAGAAACTAAGCTAACTATATATATATATATATATATATACACATATATAAATATAATTGGTCAACTAGTCTTTTAGAATCGGATATTCAGAATTTTAGACTTACAATCAAATTTGGCTAAATAACATATTTTAAACCGAATGCAAATGCTTACCTTGGTTCCTTCGATGGTGCCACTCACAAATGAATGTGACCAACCCAACGTTAAACCGTCTTTTTATACCTTAGCTCTTAGTGAAATGCACTTACATAAGCGGATTTTATCTGGATAGCAACATCCAGTTACAAGTATTCTTCATTGGTTTCCTACTTATCTCCTTCAATTAAACTCGTTACCTGTTTCTCCGCTCGATAAAATGCATTTTGCATGAATTATCAGGGCCGACATCCATGATGCAGCCTGTTAATTCCAGGATATCAGCAGACAATGTTATTTTTAAATGCCAGGTGAGAGTTTTTATCGTAATTGGTACGTAGTGGAATTTATATCCGTACTTAATCAATAAATATTTTTCTGTGGAATTAGAGCTCTCACCCCTCTTTAATTACTAGATAACTTAACTTATTTAGCCCCATAACAATTCATTTTCTCTTGGTGAAAACACTCTTAAAATAAAAAACATTGAGTTTAATCATGGTGCTTTTAATTATACCAATGCTGAGAAACAATAATAATAATTCGTCTTTGGGTATAAAGCACGGATGATATGCAATTTTAATTCATTGCTCGATGTGAGAGATAGCACCACAGATATATCTTGGTACACCCTACCCTTTAAGTATGCGAGTGGTGGTATATCTGTGTTGCTAAGGGAAAATTTTTTTTCAAATCTATTATATATAGATGCTTCTCCGGATTCATTCATGTATATAGGTATATATATAGATAATATACTAATTCACAAGCTAAACCATAATCGTCATTGACTTGAAATTTTTACGACATATTGGCCATAACGTGTAACCACCAGAAAAATTGCGATTTTGAACCTCAGTGTCATGCGTTCGATTCCAGAGGGCCTCAAAGTCCCAATTTTTCCCATTTGAATGCATTGCTATGGATTTTGGGAATTTTTAAAAAATACTTCCCGGATGGTTAGAAATCTAAACTCAAGGAGCCTATAGATATGGTCATGATCTGTCGAAAACATTTACATAAATTATCCTGGGTTCGATGCTAGGACGATGCAAAAATCTGTCATTTAAAATATATTGCGGTAGTTTTTCATTATTTATTTTGATGCACTTACCGAAATGATAGGAAGTTCTTGCTTTGCTAGGAGATGTATATTAATAATTTGTTTGAGAAAAAATTTCTATAAGACCGTCCTGTTCCTGGGTTCCATGCCAGAGCACATTAAAATTTCTCTCATAAGGAATATAAGAGAAAGGTAGGACGTCGTTTTAGGCAGTTGAAGCCAATAATTCTGCTTGAGTTTCCACACATAGTTACAGAGGGTTATCTTCTGCTGTGCTGCACAGTAAGTATCACTAGGAAAACCCATGTTCGATGCCGGACGGATAAATTGCAGCGAATTTTAAGAATATTTCCAAAACTTTTTCTACTTCTGAGGACCCTCTCGACATGATGTCGACTTGAAATTTGTGTTATCAACATGCTTGCAGAATGAAAGCAACATTTTACTCGTTTATAGATATATCTATACGATTCAAACTTTACTTTTGAATTGAGACCTGCATTATACTCGAACGTGTGAATGCAAATAAGAAGATATTTCATCAATTAGTCTTTCTACCTGTCAGAATCATTCTTTCATAGTCTAATTTTAAAATCGTTTCCCAAAGGATGTCTGAAAAGGATTGCTCCTGAAAATAGGAATAGGGAAATGAGAATGGATATGAAGTAATAGGATCCGGACTCGAACCAGGATCTTCCGATAGTCGGTTCTATGTTATTTTTTAGCGTTGGTGAAACTGTAGGAAAAGTGTAAAATCGTGCTGCAGAAGTTTCCATAGTTTTTGACTTCAATCTACACCTAACAAAATGTTATAAAAGGTTGGAAAGCAATATCGATCTAGCTATGCGTTTCCAATTTGTCACTCCTGGCTTGACTAACATAAGCCCTTTATTCTCTCGAAAATTGGACGATTCTATTCTGTTTAGCGGGGTTCTCTTTACTAATCACTTACTACATCTGCTCATAAGAATTGCTATAGAACCCATTTTGACCAGTGGAAACACGATGAGACCCGTGGACCTTATAAGCTCCAATTAGGAAAGATCATAAAGTAAAAACTGAATATCTCGAAGTTATGTCCCAGAAATGAACCTGTATAACAAATAATGGGAGTTTTAATGAAATCCTATGATCGTCAAAGTTTTGAAAGACGTGATGAGGCTATTAGATTAATTAAAAGTAACACGATTGATTTTTGGTTATCTACCCTTCCATTTTTTCATCCTCTTAAGATTCATTTACCTCGATCATCCTAATTCAATATCATTTCTTTAGTATCTTCGTATCTTTTTCCTCCCTTAATGTAATCTAGCATCTTCTGCCTTTCTATTCTTCTCATTTCTGTAACTGTCATTCTTCTAAATCTTTGACCAACCATTTTTTTCATCCCTTACTTACTTCGACTAACCTCTTAACAACCATCCTTAGCGCCTCTATGTTTTCTTCTTAGAAGTAAATATTCCGCTCGATAAAAATATCTTCACTTGACCAGCTATCCGTTCCATATGTGATATCAGAGAAATATTACTTGTAAATTTTCAATTTCTAGCCTCCGTATTTTAATGTAAATCTCTTACCGTAGGGAACTTCAATTTTTATCAGCAGAGTCCACTTTTAATATTCCGTTAATATCATTCTTTAAAGTTGTTTTCACTTCGAATCGATAATCAAGCACTAACATATAAAAATCCACCTTTCCTATATTATGGAAAATCTATATCCGCAGATAAGACGTATATGAATTTTAAGTAATTTTTTACGAAAATTACATGTTACTGCACCCCTCTGCCATAATGCACACACTGTGTCTCTTGTTTGGGTGAATGAAGATTTCTTATACATCGAGTTAGGAGAAATTCGATACTGATATTTTGAGTTTTAATTTTTAGCTTCTGATTTTGTGATTGTATTTAGTGTACATGTTTTTGGGCGGCAATGTGCTCTTTATCTCTAATTTCTATATTTATTCACGTCTGTACGATGTAGAATTTGTCACCATCTTCACATTATATTTTTTAGGTACTAGATTTGCTTCATACTGGAATTTGGTAAAAAAAATTCTTGCATTAGTTCAGCCAAGGTCCCAATTTTGTGAAAAAAAAGCAAATGCCAAGCCGCACAGTGGGCTAGAATTGAAAAAAGCCGGCCAGAAATAAGAAAGTGCTTTTTTTGGAGTGCGCACTTCACATAGTCATTTTTGAATACACTCTGCATATAACTACAAAAACATTTGCATTGGTCCTATCGTATTACAATTCTACAGGGATCAAAGTTCATCTCGGGTCAATATTTGCATTATTTATACAACAAAATGGCTAACCCTTATTTTACGGCAAATTTTCACATAATGTGAGGAAAATAGTAGTGATGTACCACGATGTACACTGGCTAACTTATACCACAACGTTTTTTGAAGCTTTCTTAAAAGGAATCTGAAATAAAATCTTGCGACAATTTACGAATATACAAAGCGACTTTTCGTTGGCGACTCAAGACCCATATCAGCGCCGCGGCTTATATAAATGTGTACAAGAATTCTTGTTCTATAAGGTTTCAATTTCTATCGGACCTTGTAATGCCCAAGGCAGGTTGATAGCTTGTTAAGATCAGAAATTCACTTTAGATTGTAAGATATCTTTTGAATCCGCACCAGGATTCAGTGTATTGGAATAGGCCGAACACAATCCTTCCTTTAAGCAATTCGAATTGAGACAAAGTAGAAAAATAAATAATGTTTTGCAGACAAAGGATGAAACCTGTAAGATACTCAGACGATAAAGCCGTTGCATATGATTCCAAAATTAATATAGCAAATTAACTAAATATGTTTTGAGTTTGAGATGAAAATAAACGTAAGAGAAACAAATAGAATTCAGTGCGCCAGAGGAAAGGAAGATAACTAAAGTGTCGGAGATGATAGAAGAAAAAGTAGAATATTCTCTCTCTTCGATAGTACTTTTCCTTGAGGTGCGCAGATGAGGCCCAGGAAAGATTTAACTAAAAAGAGTATTGCATTAATCTAAAGGAATTGGCGGCTAAAGTCATTTAAAAGAGAATACGGCAGAAATTGGAAAAGTCTATTGCGTGGAATGATTTCCTGAATTACCATGAAACATGAACCTTTGAAAAACCTGGGCATCGTAAGATCATAGGACTTCAAGATCTGGGAGTCCGTTTTGCCGCCATTTGTGCAATTAAGACTGTAAGGCCGAAAATATTGTAGTTGTAGCAGAATGGTAGTCCTTTTCCTATTTTATGTGCGAGTCGCAAGAAGGACAAGCGCAAAGGGCAGTCGAGCAGTGGAAGCCTCCGCGAAGACAGTGTCGATCATCTCCTGTACCTTTGTCGCTTTGCAAATAAAGGATTTTCCTGAGCTGAGAATCGCTTTCTATCTTCTCCTTAACATCCCAAGGGTATCCGCATTACATAGCTCGTTCTCAACTAAATCGTCATTCTTAACAAATGGTCCTATAATTATTAGGAATAATAATCTATAGAAATAGATCTTATTTTACCTGGTTCACGGTAGTTTCAAAGATTGACTACATTGTCAATTTTATGTCAGAAGACACACGTATAAAGCATACAAAGGAAATGTTAATTTTTTTATATTAACTTTTGAATGCACCCATTGTATTCAAATAAGTTAGTGTCATCAAATATTTTCGCTATTTTACGCATGCTCCAAAACGAGTTAAAAGTAATGATCTTTCTATATTACCAATATTTAAACTTGAAATTAAAAAAATAACACTTCATTTACTCGAACAGTAATCCAAGCTTCTCCTTTCTTTATTTCCAAAGTTGAGTTATAAAAATTACAAAAATTTGGTTATAAAAACTGTGGTTGGAATAACAAAATATTGTAAAAAGGATCATGTTTAGCATAAGTATGCACGAGAATAAATCGAGTATAAAGAGTGTGTCCAAATGTATAAGATCAGAAAGAAAGACCTTATAATGTCGAACAGAGTCTTAAAGGACTGGAACGCCCCCTGTTGGAAATGTCATCCCACATTGGAAAGGAATCAGAATTAAGAAAATGATAGGTTGAGTGCTGTGTCCCCGTCTATGAATCCTAAATAATTTTTATCATGGTTGAAACCAAGAATGCTTCCCTACTCTATTTTCCTTTGAATTACCTTCATTTTATTACGACCACAACAGTACTATGAAAATAAAAATTTGGGATATATATTGGAACTACTTCGAGTTAAGCTTCTGAACCGACGATTTTTCGTGAAATAACCTTCATTACCTGGAATTCCACCCAAGGGACTCCCTCATACCATCACGCTGATGTTGAACCTGAAATCTCTATCTAGTATCTATATCTAATCTAAGAATAAACCTTCTTCGTGAGGGTCTCAAACATCATAGCAGTATTTAAGACTAAGAAAAAATCAAGCAATTTCCTTGAATGTGAATGACCATTTCCTAACCGTTCTCGCAGTATATTTGCATTTACTTTTCATTTCCTAATGCATCTCGAATAAGTTCTTTGTGAGATAAATTGCTGCTAAGCGTTACGCATATTACAGTTCTATATGCAAAAAAGGTTTTTATTTTGACGCATAAACTCGGGGAGGGATATCCCAAAATTTGGTACAGAGCAGGAGTGGCGTTTGCGGAACGCGTGAAACTCAAAGCAACGCTTTTTTTCAAATGCAGGTTTAACTTCCAAACCATACACCCACATGGTATCAAATCGTTCTATGGTATACCGCTCTCATTTTAGGATATCTTTGCGCAGGATTTTCCGTCCATCATTGACTGCTATGGAAACTCCTGAGCTTATTCTACAGGATCAATCTTTTACGTAAACAACATAGATTTTAGTTATTTGATCAGTCTTGTGATTATGGCTGTACATCTTAATATCTGCAAATTTTTATATTTTTCTATTTTACTAGTTGGTTTACTGAAATATTTCCTCTTAAAACTTGTTTTTTACAATATTCATTTTTTTATTGATGATGTTTTATATTCCTTACAACTACAATTTTTTGTTTCAGGAATTCCACCTCCTTTGCAGAAATAATAGTACAACACTCTTCAGTCCTTTAGAAAAGCGAATAACTGGGCATTAGAAAGACAAAAATATGTGAATAATTGTAATAAATATTGATGATGATTAATGATCATACAGCCTGCAATATTAAATGTACCCTATTTTACGGACTATAAGACGTACCTTAATTTTCTAGCAACAAAATAAATTACATTTTTACCATTATGGTTTAGTCTTTTGGTGGAGGGCCGAAATGTCGCTCAGCTGCTCTGTTTCCATGTTCTTCTGCGTATGCTGTAACTTTCAAATTACAGCCCGCATCATATGAATACCTTATATTTTTCATTTCTAAAGAAGCTACTAACAAACATCATGTACTGTTACCGATAACACAAATCACTCTCAATTCGTCGTATTGCCTTTGCCAGTTGAATCCAATATTGCCAAATAGAGGAAGGTTCTCCACAGCATTGTACATCGTCTTTCTATTTCACATGTGGAATGTTACCAGGATAAAGTTTATCATTAACATATTTTTATTGCGCGTAGATCCTTCGGACTTCAAATTCCGTGGAATATTCCGATTTATGGAGCCCTTTTTCTCAAACGTTTCTTTGCTGATTGTGAGTCTTGTATTTAGGAAAGTCATGATAAAGAACAGCGCTCCGCCTTTTCCCCATCCTCAATACCAGGGCCCTTAACCTGCCCCTTACACCGTTGTCAAGTAACCCTCAAACTTCCTCCGTTTAAGAGGTTCGGCAACTCTCCGCGAAATCAGAACCCGGAGGTGTTGCGTTTCTATTGGCCAGGACTGTACATTGAAAATCTAACTCATAGAAAGGAAGGAATCAAAAGTTTAGAGGTCTTTGAGGTGTCGGTATGGCGTAGAATTGAAAATGTAAGTTGTGTTGATAGAAAAACAAACACAGAACTGCTGAAGACGGCTGTTGACGAGAGGGCATTAATTGAAGTGATTTGGTATCAGCAGATGAAATGGTTGGGTCAAATATTGAGTGGAGAGGGATTGGGGATGACTGTAATCGAGGGTAGGATTTAGGTGAAAGAGCAGGAGGGAAGAAGAGTAAGAAAAAAGATGTGAAGCGATGAGAAGTGAAAATGATGGCTTTTAAAAGGGATTTCTGAATTATATTTTGATGCACCGAAGCGTAGAACACTGATGTTTGTTTTTCCAAAGGTCCAAAGGAAATATCTCATTCGCTGTATCTGAAAGCTAGTCCTAGCATGAAGATTAGGAAAAATAACAAATACAGGATACAGTTTCATTTAGTTTTATTCATATGCAAGATCCAAAAGTCAATTCAGTTTTTGTACCTTTTTATCATGGTATTACAAAATTCATGCTTCCAATATTTTCATTGTACTTATAAATTCATGTAATTGCTTCTCGTATGTTTAAAAGGTGCATAAATATTGCGAAACATCAGCAAAATGTGTAATAGGATATAAGCGGGATCATCGTAGAGTTCGATATGGTCAAAATCTAGAAACTCGTTTCGAGCAACATTTTACAGTAACCCTTAAGAGAGACAGGGTAAGAATTTTTTCCTTCTTCAGCTGCGTTTCCAGCACCATTCTGTTCGTCGAAGATAATATGCCATTTGTTGCGACGACGGATGAGCTTCCTCTTGGGCATATGTGGAAGAGTATAATATCCTCCATGGACATACCCTCCTGGAACATATTCGGGGTATCCGTTAGGTGGATACTGTGGGTATGATGGAACTGACATTTCCTCACTTGATTCATAAATTTCATCACTGCCGCTGTGATGGCCTCCACTATGCGAGCCACCTCCACTTCCGCTTCCGCTTTCACTGCTACTGCTGCTGCTACTGCTGCTGCTGCTACTGCTACTGCTCTCACTACTTGGTCTCTCTGTGGTTGCCGGAGCTTCAGTTGTTGCAACAGGAGTGGTTTGAGCTGGGGTAGTCGCAGCAGGGGTGGTAGGAACTGGGGTAGTTGGAGCTGGAGTAGTCGCAGCTGGGGTAGTAGCAGCTGGAGTGGTTGCAGCTGGGGTTGTTGCAACCGGTGTGGTAGCGGCAGGAGTAGTTGGAGCTGGGGTAGTGGTTTCTGTTTCTTCGCTGCTACTGCTGCTGCTACTGCTACTACTACCGCTGCTGCTGCTACTGCTACTACTGCCACTGCTGCTACTGCCACTGCTGCTACTACCACTTTCACTACTTCCACCGCTGTGACCACCACCGTGACCATGTCCGTGACCATGCCCATGTCCGTGACCATGCCCATGTCCGTGACCATGCCCATGTCCGTGACCATGCCCATGTCCGTGACCATGCCCATGTCCGTGACCATGCCCATGTCCGTGACCATGTCCGTGACCAAGTCCGTGACCATGCCCATGTCCGTGACCATGTCCGTGACCATGTCCATGTCCATGCCCACCTCCATGCCCACTGCCTCCACCGCTGCCTCCACCACTTCCTCCACCGATGCCTCCAGTACCTCCCTCGTTGCTTTCACCACTCTCTTCCATGCTGTATCCATGTTGACTGTATCCTGGTCCATAATTGATGTTTACCTGATGTTTGTATTTCAACGAAGCCAGATAACCCTGACAGAATGCAATCTTCTTCCTCTTTGGAGTTATAAGGATGAACTCGATCAATCCCTTTCCTCCTGGAATTTTGTATCCTCGTCCGCCTTCATCAATCCATGAGGGTTCAAAATCCTTTATGCTGAGTGCAGTATCAGTTAACAGTCTATTTCCATCAGCATCTGAGGAGTTCTCAGCTGTAATCAAAGTAATGAAAGAAGTGACAGTTATTTCTCCGTTAGATCTAGCTCTTTAAGCTCTGAGACCATTAAAATTATTTAATCATCTCGTTTCAAGCTATGCGGAAACCATGCGTAGTATTTTAGCTGGTTTAGAACAGTCAATGCTCTCCAAAGATCTCCAGCATATCAAATAATAATTTATATTTAAATACAGTTATTTGTAATAAAATCTATATCAGCGTAACGTGACTTCGAATTTTAACTTCTAGATAGATTTTAAATTAAAGGCTTCCCTCGCGTTATTTGTTCAAGTTTTGAGAAGGTGTAAGGTTTCCTCGATTTCGTAAACTATTTTAAGCTACAGAATATGAGTATAATTGCTATTTCCCTGATACAAAATTACATTTGTATTTGACTTATTTTAATCAAGAGCTATGCTTATGAATATTGATAGACTAAAACAGTTAATTTGATGTCATTTGACTCCTAAATTTCACTTAAAATACTTTAACTTTAATGACAATAGTTTTTTTGCGTAGAAATGTTTCCTAAGGTATTGACTTACATGTATATCTGGTTTTGTCATAAAGACAAAAAAGATGGTGTACTTAGTTAATTTATCTGAAGCCTTTCGGGTAATATGAATGTTTCTTATCACATTCATGCTATTTAATTATTAAATATTGAGGAAATGATTTCAAGTAAGACTTCTTAAATGCAAAGATGTAAATAGGCAATTATTAAAGTCAAAGGCGTTGCATTGAGCTTTTCCCTCTCTCCTATTTGATGCCAATGGGATAGCCTATAACGTTAGATAGATATATCATTTGGGAGCTAGCTTGGATGGATTCCCAATATTTTTGCGATGTTAGTTCAACATCATGGCTCTCAGTGGAGCTCGAATCCACGATCACTTTCGTCGAAAGCGAACTCGCTACCCACGTGGATATCATGGGGCTTTTTATTCTCTTTCGCTTCCGTTTTTTTTCTGAGAAATAGAATGTTTATGGTAGCCTTAATTCACTCCAACCAGAAATATTTTAGTTAGCCGAATATATGTTATATTTGAACTCAAAAATTCCATTGCATACGAGTCATCACTACATATATTGAAAATGATATATTTGTGCAATCTAGCTGCTCATTAGTACGTTATCTCTATTTAAATGAAAAGAACTGGTTCATATTAATTTTCTTTGTACTCATAACTATTCACTTTTTATTTACATAAAGCTAATATTACTATATATCAAACGTTATTATTCATAGCTTATAATAATCCTATTTTCACACAAGTAAGCTTCTACATTTTAGATTATATGTATTTAAATCTAATCAATTTATTTAATTTATTTTCCTTAATGAATAATTGGAGTTAAAAGTAACGAGCTCGTCTTGCTCCATTTACGTAAATTTAGTAACATATTATTTGGAGCGTATTATCTGAACCGAATTAACAACGAGTGATTCAAACCGATTTGTGACTGGGAAAAAATCGTTTCTTCAACGCTGGTTTTGGTATACTTTCTGGTTCGATACCCTGCTATAAAGTCCCTTTTCCATTAAAGCAGAAGGCCTTATGCAGTTGTTTTGATGAAAACTTACTCTTGGGTTCTCCAGTCATTGCTACGTCTCTGGCTACCCTTCGCGAGATGGATGTCTGCAACGCTGAAATAGATTAGACATTTATTACCCGATCACATTTCTATTGTTTCATGAAATAGATTTCTTTTTAATGCACCAAAAGCTTTAATTCAGGTCTTTCTTTCAATATAATAAGGTAAATACGCACCATATAGAAACAGAAAAACAGCGTCTACGTTAATCTGAAGAACTACGACCTTACCGCAAATATTGACTTTCTGAAGAGGATATGGTAGAGAAGAGATTTATATCTTCTAAAAGCAGTATGCGAGAAAACATTTGAATAAACTCAACTGATAAAGTAACCTGAAGGAGTGACTTTGTGGAATTTCAACATGAAGAATAAGTAATGAATCATACTGTAATTGCAACATTGTATCTTCTTTGTTGCGTCACTACTAAAAGCCACACGAAATTACGTTATCACTAGTTTAGATGCATTAAACATTCTCAAACTGCTTCATTTGCAAATACATCCTAGAAGATAGACAGTAAGATATGATCATTTTTGAGCTTGAAATTTGATAACTGGGATTTTTTAATTTTATGTATGAATTACCTATTTTTAGAAAGAGTTTCTAAAGATTAAAATCATATATTTCGATTAAGTATAAGAACTTAGATGTTATTATCGAAATTAATTTTAAAATACTTTGAATTGGTATCAAGTAAATATTATGTTTCCTTTTTGTAGGATGTAAACTGCGTCCACCGTATCTAGTGTGGGAAAAGAAACAAGAAGGCTTGGTATGTGACAGAGTCTACATCTTAACCACACAGTAGTGGTGAAAGGTATATGAAAAATAATTACTAAAACCAGATTCTATTGGCATCCATACCATGTTTTATGGGTGATGCCTCCACAACCAGTAGGATACTCCAGCAAAATATAAGGCCGATTCCCAAGGTTTTCAGATATGGCGACATCTGTAAAATCAACAATCAAAATCGAATTACTTAAAATCGAGTATATATCAAGCTCATTTAAAATGCTTCAGCACTATTGACTGCCTATAACTGTGTCATCTATTTCTTACTTATTTCATGAGTACAGGAAATCAATTACTGCAGAATTAAAACTTTTGCAGCTTTACATATTTTAAATGGAACAATAGGCACATTTTAAATAAGACACGGTTTAAGAGAAAAAATGTACATACATTTAATCATCTAAATAACAAATAAATCCGAACGGAAATACATACCTTGGTCCGTTCGATGGTACCACTCACAAATGAATGTGATCAAACCAAAGTTAAATCGTCTTTTTATACCTTAGGTTGTTATCTGATGTAATTACTTAAGTGGACTTTATCTGGAAAGCAACATCCAGTTGCAAGTATGTTTTATCAGTTCCCTTTATTCAAAATAACTGATTCAATTAAACTCGTTACCAGTTCTTTCGCTCAATAAAATGCATTATGCAAGAATTTTTGGCTTACATCCATGATGCAGTCTGTAAATACAAAGATATCAGCAGTCAACGGTACTATTAAATTTAAGGGAAATTATTTATCGTAATGGAATTAATTTAATCTAGTGGAAATTAACTTCATTCTTTATCAATAAATGTTTTTACCGTAATTTCAACTGCCTCGTTCCGTCTCACTCCTCTTTAATTACCAGATAACTTCCTTAATTTAGCCCCGTAACTTTTAACGAATTCTTCCAGGGTTAAACCGATGGAAAGTTAAAGATAACAGTTAGTTAAATTACTAAGGTTTGTTCATTATATTTAAGCTGAGAAGTAATAGCAGGGATGATATCTCATTAACTGTTCTCGATGTATGTGACAAGACCAAATATTTGTCGTGATTAACCGCTCGTATATTGAGCGGACTATTAGCATTTATCGTGCCGTATATATAAATATATGATTCGATCGTGACTGTTCCTTTCTGAATCGACAACTGTGTTAGACTCGACCGTCTCGAAGACTATTAGTTGGATTTTCGTCAAAAATCCCTTTCGACCAGCCAGAACCACTAATTTCACAGTCAACATTCATAATTCGTTTCCAAAGGAAACGTGAGAACGCAAGCTCCTTAAAGAAATATTTGCTATAGTAGAACTAAAATGAGAAATATCTGACAGAAACGGGGCTCAAACTAGAAAATCTCAATATCCGCTTGAATGCTCTAGATAATTAACATTGCAGCCGATCTATTCTAATATATAGTATCTAAAGGTTATAAAGCATTGCACTTCATTATGAGGGGATTCGAAAAAGGTAGTTTAAACTCCAAAGAAATCGCATACAAATCACTAGTTATGCCAGTATAGGAATATGGCAAATCGGTTTGGGATACGCAAGCAATAGGATTTAAGAAGTGAAAATGTTTCATAGAACAGCAGCACGATATTTTAAGAATAATTTAAAAAGAACTCCAAGTGTTATAGAAATATTAGAAAAGCTATTTGGGAAGTAGTCAGAAAACAGAAGGAAAGCTTTCAGGTAGGGTAGCTTACACAATGCTTATTGTGGTAGCTAATGTACCAGCATAGGCAGGTATTTGGAGAAGGATTTAGAGCTCCACTTAGCTAAGCAGAAAACCATAGTCATAAAATAGAACCTCTTTTTCAAAGGACTAAAACGGCTAAATTCTCCTTCCTTAATACAACGATAGATCAATGGGACGTTCTACCTACAAGTATAATTGAGCCATTTCCTCCTCGAGTGCGTACCTTCATGGCAAAGTCAAATATATTGTAACAACCATTAACTAAATTCTGTGAGGATTGGCTCACTCTCTGCGATTCGTGATGATAAACTTATAAGATGAGGTTATGAATCATAAAGATATTTTTTTTTCATGTGAATGGACAATATTTGTAAATGTTGGTTTATGTATACGCATGTCTTGACTTTTGTCAGAGAAGTTATCCGAGGGGTTTCCCACCCTCCGTGGGCATATGCCTGACAGTTATAGTTTTTACCCCCAACTTACACTGTATAATTAGAATAGAACTATTTATCTCTTACTTGATTTATGTATGTATATAAAATACGACTATGTACGACTGTATGTATGTAAATAAAATATTACTATATATAAAGCTGCAAATCCGACTCATTGACACAAATTCCTGGGCATTTTTAATCGAGCTAGAAGGCTGAAATTTTCATGATAGGTTTATAATTCACAGTCGAGTTGGGAAAAAATCGAAAACTCACAGATTTTGACCTAGGTTTGAGCCCAGAGACGATTATATTTTTCAATGTAATTAAACGGGAAAAACAAAAAATGGCCATACAGAGCTAATTTCTTTCGTTAATTAAAATGTGAAAACGTAATCGTAAAGCAGTGGAATTTGGTTTATATTAAGTGGAAAAGATCAAATTTTACTACTCTTGCGACCAATTTTAACATTCCTGCACGAAATTTGCAAAATTTTAGTTTGAACGCCAATTTTTTTACGTTTTTTTCTCCTCATTTCGAAAATTAAATCTATGGCAACGACCATTGTTTGAATCGAAAACAAGTTTGTTTACGATCCTATTTTCATACGCCATGATAAAGGTTTGATGCATTTTTAATTATTTTAAATGTTTCTTTCGATATATGTTATTAATGAATGCTGAAAAATGTAAATTTCATCAAAAAAGACAGTGGATATCTGCACGGTCAATGAATCAATTGTGAATGCATGCTGTGATAACATAAGTTTATGTAGAGAATACGAGATCATTAACTACGAAGATAATCGGAAAAGTCATGTAAGTAGTGAGATTATTATAGAATGAAGTACATTGATATTAATATAAATTAATAAATAGGGATATTATTGTAAATTAAAAGGTTTAACAACAGTATTTAGAAATAACATAACTGCAAGCAATACAAATCATAAGTTTAACGAACACTTTAGTTTAGTAGTATATTATATTTCATAGCTCACTTAACCAAATACATTTATCATATACTGAACTCAGACTAAAAAGTTCCATGCATGTTTCACTTTCGTACTATATACATTGTGATATATTGTCATCGAAAAGCTCAGAACGGCAACTAAACCCATTGCTACCCGCCTTTCTTGAAGGACCATGTTATCATTGAATATCAAGAAATTGTAACTTTCATCTAAATGAACAACAAATATCTACTCAGGAAATACATGGTATCATTGAACGATGTTAGGATATCGTTGTTCTACGGAAATGATGGATTGCTTTTCGTGAGTGAGTTTCTGTGCTTTTTATTACATGCCTATTATGTTTCTTCTTTTCTATTTTAATTAAATATAATTATTCTGTCATACTTTCCAAAGAGAATTTAAAATTGTTCTTTTTCTACGTTTTCTTTAATTAATACGTAGCACTCAATTAGTACGTAGCATATTACGTAATTCAACTTTCATCAAAATGAATAACAAAAATCTACTAATAAAATAAACTGATTTCCTTGAACGACCTTCTGATTACGTCGTTCTTCGTGTTCGCTGGATAATTTTTCGTTAGTATAAACAATTTTTGCATGTATCATTGTATGAATATTATTTTCCCATCTCTCCAAACGGGCTTTAGAATAAAATTCTTTTTCTACGTTCTTTAAAACTATTTACATAATTACGTTGCCTATTGTCTATTTGTTTATTTAATTAGAAACGGAGCTCATTGTCGTGGTAGGCGCTATTTAATGAACATAGGATTCAATTGCATTAAGTCTTGCACTGAACCGAATACTTCACAGGTAATCGTCTATTTATTTTCCGCATTTTTATCTTATGCTGATTTTTGTTTTAACTTTACTGTGTTTGGCGTATTTCCTTAATATAATTTTACGAATGCGTATTAATTAATTTCCCGTCTCACAGAAACGTGAAAGGCTTTCGAAATAATTATTTTACTATCATATTATTTGGTGAATCTCGATCTCACTCATTTGAAAAGTATGTATAAAATACACTGTGGTATAATTAAAAAAGTTTTCTTTTCATATATGTTATTACTGAAGGTTGAAAAATGTAATTTTTTCAAAATGGACAGCGAATATGTGCACGGTCAATGAATTATTCGCGAATACATATTGTGATAACATAAGTTTATGTGGAGGACCATGTACCAACGAAGATAATCGGAAAAGTCATCTAAGTAGTGAGATTATTCGAGGATGAAGTTGAAAATTCTATACTGAATCTATTTAGGGGGAATAGGTAAGGAATTTGATTATAAATTCTCATTCGTTAAAGGCGAAGTAAGTATTGTACCTGAGTAAAAGTAACTACAACTGAAATTTTCATAGTCTTAAAATAATAATTTCAGAATATTAATGAAATTAATATTTTTTCCGACAATCTTTAGAAATAATGTAACTACAAACATTACGAATCATTAGCATCAAGACCACTACAGTTTAGTGATATTGCACTTCATAGCTCACTTAACCAAATCCATTTATCATTTATTTACTGAATTCAGACAACAAAGTTCCATTGGAGAGCAATTTAGCTGAACATTCTCATTAGTTACTGGCGAAGTAAGTATTATACGGGATCAAGTCTACCAGTACCTGAGTGAAAGTAAGTACAACTGAAATTTACATAATCTAAAAATATTAATTTCTGAATATTAATGTAAATTAATAGTTTTAACGACAATCTTTAGAAATAATATAGCTGCAAACAAAACGAATCATTAGCAACACGACCACTACAGTTTAGTAATAGTATTTCACTTTATTCTCACTTAACCCAATGCATTTATCATATACTGAATTATGACTAAAAAGTTCCTTTGCCATGGCCTTTTCCGATTCCTACTTTATGGCGTTGTATTAACATGTTTCGTCTTTTCTATTTTGATTGCATCTAATTATTCTGTCAGCCTCTCCAAACAGAATTTAAAATTAAGTTCTTTTTTTATGTTTTTTAAATTAATACATAGTACACAATTAATACATTGTGCCTTACGTCATTAACTTCATCAAATTCATTCTTTTTTTGGCGTATTCCCTAAATTTAATTTTACGTATGCGTATTCATTAAGCCAGGTGGCCACCGAATGCGAAGCGGCGCTGAGCTGGACAAAGTGACGCGGAGCGAATCGTAGCGAAGTTTTAGTTTCCGAGGGTCGGCAATTGGAAGAGAATCTGAGCTGAGCGAAGCGATTCCTCTGTAAAATAATAAGATGGCGTAAGATTAGCCTTTAGTTGCCGACTGAGAATTCAATTTTCTGATTACGGTTAAATCACAGAATTTCCGCAAGAGACGGATTCTGTCACAATATTATGCTGGCACACTTTAATTAAGATTTTATTTACAGCCATTGGACACGAATTTATCTATTTCGCTAATAGTATACAAGTTTCCTATCGTTCGTACCTCACTCGAATACACTTTTCATTTCGTAATGACGGAACTGATAGTATAAATAGTTCTTAGCTTAATATTAATACATAGATAAATTATTTTGTAAAGAGCATCAAAAATATAAATCACTTTACTCACGTAAGCATGGCAATTCAATTTTTCTTAACTCTTCATACATCGTCTTACTTTTGCTGACGGGTAAATGTCTCGGAAAGAGTGAATATCTTAAATTGGGATTTAATTGAAGTGTAACCACATTGGAAGTCATTACATTAGGTGTCCGATCACAATTATCATAGATTGACAAAGTGTATACTTTTTGTGAAATTGAATCGTTCATCAATTATTACATTAATGTTTCTGAAAGACAGCTGTAATTGGGAATTAATCACACCTTTCAAGCTTATAAATGTGAATTTTTCACACTGCCGATGAAAGAAGCGATAGGCTCCCCCCTCCACCACTATCACGTTGAGAGCTGTGGAGGGGGAAGCTGACTTCGCTTCTGCACGAACCACGACCGTTCGGAAGATGTGCCTTGCGAAGCAGAGTGACGTCACTATTTTCAGCTCAACTCTGCTTCGTATCCGGTGGCCGTAGCTGTATTAAAAAGTATAGATTCTATTGTGAAAGCGTAGTCCACTCAGCGTAACTTCGCTCAACATACCATCGCTTCGCATTTGGTGGCCACCCAGCCTAAGGTCTCAGCTCCAAACTCCGGTATCAATTAAACGTGAAATACTTTCAAAATAATTAGTCTACTATTATATTATTTGATGAATCTCGATCTCACATTTCAAAATTATGTATACGATAGACCGTGGTATATTTAAAAAGAAACATAAATATAACATATATACCGATAACTCAGGGTAGTATCCCTTAAAGATTTGCTTTGCTTGCAGTTTGCAAGCACCCATTTACTAGTAATCTATAAACACTGCCACCAGATGTTTAATCTAATTGCAATGTTTCTGTAATAATAATTATAATAACATACCATTCTAGTGATTTTGGATGCAATGATGATTGATGCTGCATAGATATGTAGAACAACAATCTACGACTATAAAAATGCCATGAAAGTTTGGAACGAAACGTAGAACTCGAATATATAATTCGCTACGCTTTGCTTTAACTAAATCCTGTATCTCACGGATCTTTGTGGATTCCATTCGGTGTAATGGGGTTGTCAATTACCATTCATTACGTTTGTGTATAGACATGGTTGTAGACCACGCGGTGACTTGGTGTAGAGGAGATCTCCATTTTCCAAAACTAGTTGGCCAGGCAAACGAAAATCTCTACTCGGCGTAATTCGGCAATAAAATTAATTTTCCGTTAATGTTAATGACTACGCTAATACAAAAGTGTTATTCTCAACAGCAGTATTGCATTTTGCAACTTATTTACCATCATCAGGAGGTGAAGTGAACTGGAGGAGGTGGAGGATGGGTGGGGTACTCATGCCTTGTATGGCGTGACGTGAAGAAGAGAAAACACAACAGAAAGGGGATCGGGCACAGGTCGTTATTCATACTGTTCCTCTTGTTTGGATGAATGAAGAAGCTTTCTAATACATCGAGTTAGGAGTATTTCGATACTGATATTTTGAGTTTTAATTTTTAGTTGCTGATTTTGTGATTGTATTTAGTATACATGTTTTTGGGGGGCAATGAGCTCTTTATCTCTAATTTCTACATATATTCTCGTCCGTACGATGTAGAATTTGTCACTATCTTCACATTATATTTATTAGGTACTAGATTTGCTTCATACTGGAATTTGGTAACAAAATTCTTGCATTAGTGTAGCAAAGGTCCCAATTTTGTGAAAAAAAGCAAATGCCAAGCCGCACAGTGGGCTAGAATTGAAAAAGCTGGCCAAAATAAGAAAGTGCTTTTTTTTGGAGTGTGGACTTCACATAGTCATTTTTGAATAAATTTTGCATATAACTGCAAAACATTTGCATCGGTCCTCGCGTATTACAATTCTACTGGGGTCAAAGTTCATCTCGGCTCAATATTTGCATTATTTATACAACAATGTTTATACATTAATTATGGCGTTTTCAGCACCCGTGAAACTTCAAGCAACGCATTTTTTCAAATGCAGGTATAACTTTCTATCTATACACCCACTTGGTATTAAATCGTTCTATGGTATACCTCTACCGCTGTCATTTTCGGATATCTTTGCGCAGGATTTTCCGTCGATCATTAACTGCTATGGAAACTCTTGAGCATATTCTACACTATCCATCTTTTAGGTACACAAAATAGATTTTAAGTATTAGATCAGTCTTGTGATTATGGCTGTACATCTTCACATCTGCAGTTATATATTTTTTTTACTATTTTACTGAAATATTTCCTCTTTGAACTTGTTTTGTACAATATTTATTTGCTGTTTTGTTGATTATGTTTTACAATCTTTACAACTCAATTTTTTTGTCTTATTTATTCTAAATAAATAAGTAGTCTGAAGATACTGTTTAGCTCGATAAAAATATCTTTACTTGACCAGCTATCCGTTCCCAATGTGATATCAGAGAAATATCGCTTGTAAAGTTTTAGTCTCTCGCCTCCGTATTTTAATGTGAATCTCTTACCGTTGGGCAATTCAATTTCTTATAAGCAGAGTCCACTTTTAATATTCCGTTAATACCATTCCTTAAAGTTGTTTTCACTTCGAATCGATAATCACGCACTAATAAATAAAAATCCACCTGTCCTATATTATGGAAAATATATATCCTCATATAAGAGATATTTGAATTTTAAGTCATATTTTACGAAAATTACATCTTATGTGTTACTGCACCCCTCTGCCATACGCTGCTGATGGCTCGCGAGGCATACATTAATCACCTAAACATTTATGCTTCCACCAGTCAGTTCACTCATCTGATCAATTTAAAGATCCAGTTGAATTACTATAAATTGTAAATGTCCTTTAACCTTGCATTTATAATATATCTATAACAGTACAACAGTCATCTATCCTTTAGAAAAGAGAATTACGGGGTATAAGAAAGACAAAAATATGTGAATAATTGAAATTATTATTCCGTCTCAATGTTCATACAGCCTTCGGTATTAAATGTACCGTATTTTACGGACTATACGACGTACCTTAATTTCCAAGCAACTAAAATAAATGTCATTTTTAGCATAATGTTTTTTTCTGTTGGTGGAGGAAAGAAATATCGCTCAGTTGCTCTGTTTCCATGTTCTTCTGTATACTCTATATCTTTCAATTTAAAGCCCGCATCATATGAATGCCTTTTATTTTTCATTTCCAAACCAGATACTAACAAACATATTGTACTGTTACCGATAACAATAATCACTTTCAATTCGTCAGATAGCCTTTGCCAGTAGATTCCAATACTGCCAGATAGAAATAGGATCCCCACAGTTTTTCTTTTTCATCATGTGAAATGTTACCAGGATAAAGTTTAGCCATAAAATATTTTCATTGCTCGTGCGTGGTTTCCGCCAATGTTTTGGACCGCAGGTTCCGTGGAATATTCCGATTTACGGAGCCCTATTTCTCATACCTTCCTATGCTGGTCAAGAGTCCTGTATATAGGAAAATCATGATAGAGAACAGCGCTCTACTTTTTCTAAACACCCAGAGCCCTTTCCATGCCGCTTAACACCTTCTTCTGTAACCCTCAAACTTCCTCCGATTAAGAGGTTCGGGAACTCTCCGCGAAATCAGAACCCGGAGGTGTTGCATTTCTATTAGCCACGACCGTACATTGAAACCTTGACCCTTTGGAAAGGAAGGAATCAAACATTTAGAGGCCTTAGAGTTGTCGGTTTGGCGTAGAATTGAAAAATCAAAATTTGTGCTGATAGAAAAACAAAAATAGAACTGCTGAAGACGGTTGGTAAGCGGAGGGCATTAATTGAAGTGATTTGGCATCAGCAGATGGTGGGTGGGTCAAATATTGAGTGGAGAGCGATTAGCGAAGACTGTAATCGAAGGTAGGATTCAAGTCAAAAAGCAGAAGGGAAGAGTAAGAAGAAAGATGTGAAGTGAAAATTAAAAAGGATTTCTGAATTGTATTTTGATGCACCGAAATGTACAACACTCATGTTTGTAGTTTGAGTCTGACTGAGTAAGAGCGGGAAAAAGCAACTAGAGACTGAATATTTTAAAAATTAAAGCCCGATTCCACGAATCCGGGAGAGTTTGCAACTCTAGATCTCAGACAGTGGGTCCAAAGGAAATATCTCATTCGCTGTATCTGAAAGCTCGTCTTAGCACGAAGGTAAGAAAAAATTACTAATACAGGATATTGCTTCAATTAGTTTTATTCACACGCAAGATGCAAGAGTCAAATCACTTTTTGTACCTTATTATCATCGTATTAATAAATGCATGCTTCCAATAGTTTCATTGTACTTATAAAACATTTAATTGCTTCTCCTAAGTTTAATAGGTGCATTTAGATTGTGAATCATCAGCAGATTGTGTAATAGTAAATAAGTTGGAATCATCGTAGGGTTCATATGGACAGAACTCTAGAAACTCGTTTCGAGTAACATTTTACAGTAACCCTTAAGAGAGACAGGGTAAGAATTTTTTCCTTCTTCAGCTGCGTTTCCAGCGCCCTTCTGTTCGTCGTAGACGATATGCCATTTGTTGCGACGACGGATGAGCTTCCTCTTGGGCATATGTGGAAGAGCATAATATCCTCCATGGCCATATCCTCCTGGAACATATCCGGGGTATCCAATAGGTGGATACTGTGGGTATGATGGAACTGACATTTCCTCACTTGATTCATAAATTTCATCACTGCCGCTGTGATGGCCTCCACTATGCGAGCCACCTCCACTGCCGCTTCCGCTTTCACTGCTACTGCTGCTGCTACTGCTGCTGCTGCTACTGCTCTCACTACTTGGTCTCTCTGTGGTTGCCGGAGCTTCAGTTGTTGCAACAGGAGTTGTTTGAGCTGGGGTAGTCGCAGCAGGGGTGGTAGGAACTGGGGTAGTTGGAGCTGGAGTAGTCGCAGCTGGGGTAGTCGCAACTGGAGTGGTTGCAGCTGGGGTTGTTGCAGCCGGTGTGGTAGCAGCAGGAGTAGTTGGAGCTGGGGTAGTGGTTTCTGTTTCTTCGCTGCTGCTGCTGCTACTGCTACTACTGCCGCTGCCGCTGCTACTGCTACTACTGCCACTGCTGCTACTACCACTTTCACTACTTCCACCGCTGTGACCACCACCATGACCACCTCCATGTCCATGTCCGTGACCATGTCCATGTCCATGTCCATGTCCATGACCATGTCCATGTCCGTGACCATGCCCATGTCCGTGACCATGCCCATGTCCGTGACCATGTCCGTGACCATGTCCGTGACCATGTCCATGTCCCTGCCCAACTCCATTTCCACTGCCTTCACCACTGCCTCCACCGCTGCCTCCACCACTTCCTCCACCGATGCCTCCAGTACCTCCCCCGTTGCTTTCATCACTCTCTTCCATGCTGTATCCATGTTGACTGTATCCTGGACCATAATTGATGTTTACCTGATGTTTGTATTTCAACGCAGCCAGATAACCCTGACAGAATGCAATCTTCTTCCTCTTTGGCGTCATAAGGATGAATTCGATCAATCCCTTTCCTCCTGGAATTTTGTATCCTCGTCCGCCTTCATCAATCCATGAGGGTTCAAAATCTTTTATGCTGAGTGCAGTATCAGTTAACAGTCTATTCCCATCAACATCTGAGGAGTTATCAGCTGCAATCGAAGTAATAAAAGAAGAAGTAGTTGTTTCTACGTTAGAACGAGCTCTTTTAGCCCTTAGACCCTTAATATTATTTAATCATCTCCTTTCAAGCTATGCGGAAACCAAGTGTAGTATTCTAGATGGTTTAGAGCAGTCAATGCTCTCCAAAGAACTTCAGCATATCAAATAATAATTTATATTTAGATACAATTCTTCGTAATAAAATCTATATAAGTGTAAAGTGACTTCGAATTTTAACATTAATGATAGATATTAAATTAAAGGCTTCCTTCGCGTTATTTGTTAAAGTTATGGTAAGGTGTTGAGTTTCCTCGGTTTTGTAAACTTAAAACTTATATCTTAAATCTTAAGCTCTAGAATATGAGTATAATTGCTATTTATCTAATACAAAATTACATTCGTATTTGGCTTATCTTTATCAATAGCTATGCTTATGAATATCGACAGCCTAATACAGTTTATTTGATGTCATTTAACTCCTAAATTTCACTTAAAATACTTTAACCTTAATGACAATAGTTTTGATATTGAGATGAAATCTTTCCCAAGGTATCGACAAACATGTATATCTGGTTTTGTCCTAAAGGCAACGAAGGTTGTGTACTTAGCTAATTTATCTGAAGCTTCATGGATCATATGAATGATTCTTATATCATTCTACATATTTAATTATAAAATATTGAGAAAATGTTTAATTTAAATAAGGTTCCTTTAATACAACGATGTAAAAGACGATAATTAAAGTCAAAGGCGTTGTCTTGAGCTTTTCCCTCTATCCTATTTGATACTTATTGAAAGCCTATAACATTGGAAAGATATTTCATTTGGAAGCTAGCTTGGATTGATTCCCAATAATTCTCGCTCGTTTCCGTTTTTTTCTGAGAAATTGAATGTAAACGGTAACTTTATTTTACTCGGACAAGAAATATTTTAGATATCCGAATATATGTTATATTTGAACTTATAAATTCCATTGCATACGATTCATCACTAAATATATTGAAAATGATATATTTGTGCAATCTAGCTGCTCATTAGTACGTTATCTCTATTTTAATGAAAAGAACTGGTTCATATTAATTTTATTTGTACTCATAACTATTCACTTCTTATTTACATAAAACTTATATTATTATATATCAAACTTTATTACTAATAGCTTATAATAATACTATTTTTACACAAGTAAGCTTCTAGATTTTAGATTTTATGTATTTAAAAAAAATTATTTAAGTTATTTTCGTTAATGAATAATTGGAGTTAAAAGTAACACGCTCGTCTTACTCAATTTACGTAAATTTAGTGACATATTATTTGGAGCGTATTATTTGAACGGAATTAACGAGTGGTTCAACTTAACCGATTTGTGATTAGGAAAAAATTGTTTCTTCAACGCTGGTATTGGTATCCTTAATGGTTCTATACCCTGTTATAATGTCCCTTTTCCATTAAAGCAGAAAGCCTTAAACGATTTTTTGATGACAACTTACTCTTGGGTTCTCCAGTCATTGCTACATCTCTGGCAACCCTTCGCGAGATGGATGTCTGCAACGCTGAAATATATTAGACATTTATTACCCGATCACATTTCTATTGTTTCATAAAAATATGGATTTATCTTTAATGCACCAAAAGTTTTGATTCGTATCTTTCCTTCAATAAAATAAGGTAAATACGCACCATATAGAAACAGAAAAACAGCGTCTGCGTTAATCTGAAGAACTACGACCTTACCGCAAATATTGACTTTCTGAAGAGGATATGGTAGAGAAGAGATTTATATCTTCTAAAAGCAGTATGCGAGAAAACATTTGAATAAACTCAACTGATAAAGTAACCTGAAGGAGTAGCTTTGTGGAATTTCAACATGAAGAAAATGGAAATAATCATACTGTAATTGCAACATTGTATCTTCTTTGTTGCGTCGCTACTAAAAGCAACACGAAATTACGTTGTCACTAGTTTAGATACATTAAACGTTCTCAAACTGCTTCATTTGATAAAACATCCTAGAACATTGACAGTAAGACATGAGCATTTTTGAGCTTGAAATTAGATTGCTGGGAATTTTCAAATTTTAAGTAGGAATTTCAAAATATGAAAAAACTTGGTATCTACCACAGTGATGGGAATACCTATTTTTAGAAAGAGTTTCTAAAGGTTAGAATCATATATTTACTATTAAGTATAAGAATTTAGATGTTATTATCGAAATTAATTTTAAAATTGTTTGAATTTAAATCAAGTAAAATTTATGTTTCCTTTTTTTCAGAATGTAAACTGCGGCAACCGTATCTAGTGTGGCAAAGGAAAGAAGAAGGTCTGGGATGTGACAGAGTATACATCTTAACCACACAGTAGTGGTGAAAGGTATTTGAAAAATAATTACTAAAACTAGATTCTATTGGCATCCATACCATGTTTTATGGGTGATGCCTCCACAACCAGTAGGATACTCCAGCAAAGTATAAGGCCGGTTACCAAGGTTTTCAGATATGGCGACATCTGTAAAATCAGCAATCAAAATCGAATTACTCAAAATCGAGTATATATCTAGCTCATTTAAAATGCTTCATCACTATTGACTGCCTTTAACTGTGCCATCTATTTCTTACTTAAATTATAAGTAGAGGAAATCAATTACTGCTGAAGTAAAACTTTTCAGAATTACATATTTTAAATACAGCAATGGGCACATTTTGAATAAGACACGGTTTAAGAGAAAAATATACATACATTTAATGATTTATTTCAGATTTTTGAATTTGAAATTTAGAATTAAAGACTTAGACACTCAAATTTGGCTAAATAACAAATAAAACCGATGGAACTTACTTACCTTGGTCCCTTCGATGGTACCACTCACAAATGAATGTGATCAAACCAAAGTTAAATCTTCTTTTTATACCTTAGGTAGATGTCTCATGCAATTACTTAATTGGACTTTATCTGGATAGCAACATCCAGTCGCATGTATTTTTTATCGGTTACTTTTATTCAAAATGACTGTTTCAATTAAACTCGTTACCAGTTCCTTCGCTCCATAAAATGCATTATGCATGAATTTTTGGCTGACATACATGATGCGGTCTGAAAATACAAAGATATCAGCAGTCAACGGTACTTTTAAATTCAAGGGAAATTATTTATCGTAATGGAATTAACTTAATCTACTGGAAATTAACGTCATTCTTTATCAATAAATGTATTTACCGGAATTTCAGCTACCTATTTCCGTCTCACCCCTCTTTAATTACCAGATAACTTCCTTAATTTAGCCCCGTAACATTTAACGAACTCTTCCAGGGTTAAACCGATGGAAAGTTAAAGATAACAGTAAGTTAAATTACTAAGGTTTGTTATTCATTTTCAAGCTGAGAAGTAATAAAAGGGATGATATCTCATTAATTGTTATACGTTACACGATGTATGTGACGAGACCAAATATTTATCGTGATTAACCGCTCACATATTAAGCGTACTACTAGTGGTACTAGCGTACAACTGTGTTAGACTCGACCGTCTCGAGGACTATTAGTTGGGTTTTCATCAAGAAATCCTTTTCGACCAGCCAGAATCACTTATTTCACACTCTATATTCATGATTTGTTTCCAAAGGAACTGTGAGAACGCAAGCTCCTTAAAAAAGTATTTGCCATAGTAAAACGGACATGAGGAATATCTGACAGAAACGGGGCTCGAACTAGAAAATCTCAATATCCGCTTGAATTCTCTAGATAATTAACATTGCAGCCGGTCTATTCTAATATATAGTATCTAAAGGTTATAAAGCTTCATTATGAAGGGATTCGAAAAAGGTAGTTTAAACTCCAAAGAAATCGCATACATATCACTAGTTATGCCAGTATAGGAATATTGCAAATCGGTTTGGGATTCGCAAGCAATAGGATTTAAGAAGTGAAAATGTTTCATAGAACAGCAGCTCGATATGATAACAATAACTTAAAAAGAACTCCAAGTGTTATAGAAATGTTAGAAAAGCTATTTGGGAAGTAGCCAGAAAACAGAAGGAAGGTTTTCAGGTAGGGTAGCTTACACAATGCTTATTGTGGTAGCTTATGTACCAGCATAGGCAGGTATTTCGAGAAGGGTTTGCAGTTCCACTTACCTAAGCAGAAAAGACCGTAGTCATAAAATTGAACCTCCTTCTCAAGGGACTAAAACGGCTAAATTTTCCTTCCTTAATACAACGATAGATCAATGGGACGTTCTACCTACAAGTATAATTGAGCCATTTCCTCCTCGAGTGCGTACCTTCATGGCAAAGTCACATATATTGTAATAACCATTAACTAAATTCTGTGAGGATTGGCTCACTCTCTGCGATTCGTGATGATAAACTTATAAGATGAGGTTATGAATCATAAAGATATTTTTTTTCATGTGAATGGACAATATTTGTAAATGTTGGTTTTGTACACGCATGTCTTGACTTTTGTCAGAGAAGTTATCCGAGGGGTTTCCCACCCTCCGTGGGCATATGCCTGACAGTTATAGTTTTTACCCCCACTTACACTGTATAATTAGAATAGAACTATTTATCTCTTACTTGATTTATGTATGTATATAAAATACGACTATATACGACTGTATGTATGTAAATAAAATGTAATGTATAACCACTGCCACCAGATATTTAATCTACTTGCACTGTTTCTGTAATAATAATAACGTACCATTCTAGTGATTTTGGATGCAATGATGATTGATGCTGCATAGATATGTAGAACAACAACAATCTACGACTATAAAAATGCCATGAAAGTTTGGAACGAAAGGTAGAACTCGAATTTATAATTCGCTACGCTTTGCTTTAACTAAATCCTGTATCTCACGGATCTTTGTGGATTACATTCGGTGTAATGGGGTTGTTGTCAATTACCATTCATTACGTTTGTGTATAGACATGGTTGTAGACCACGCGGTGACTTGGTGTAGAGGAGATGGCCATTTTCCAAAGCTAGTTGGCCAGGCAAACGAAAATCTCTACTCGGCGTAATTCGGCAATAAAATTTATTTTCCGTTGATTTTTATGACTACGCAACATAAACTTCTAAGTTTTTGGTATAACATACTCCAGCATCCACATTCCACCCAGGTCTTGGGGTACCGAGTTTCGGTCCCTGTTTCTTCTTGGCCGCGGTCAATCGACAATTATTTTAGCCATCTGACCGAAGAAACAAATCCTTATTGTTATGTCTCGTAAAAGTAAGACATACTTGCCCTCAGAACAAACTGTAGGGGGCAATAAAGAAGGCCGCGCTCCCTCAGAAAAGAAAGGGGCTTGGTCTTCCTTTGCGCTGAGGGCGACGCTCTATTGCCACAGGGGACAACGGTGTCCACTCAGTAATATTTCATTTATTCATTATAACAAATACAATAAATAAATTCCTTATGTTTTAATTCCTAATTGATATTATCTCAAATTCTGTAACTGGCCTGAGAACTGAAACCTCGCCTTGGAAAGCTTCGCGGAGCTAAATAATGAGAGGAATTCTTAGAGATTACAAGTGAGATAAAATTACATCAACGTACTTACCAATAACATTCATGAATTATAACATTTACTTAGTGATCATGGATCATGGAACACACGAATAAAAACATAAAACTTCTAATAATAACCCATAAAAGAATCAATAAAACATGAACTTCGGAAAATTAACCAAAAATAGGAGTATTATCAAATGAAAAGCGTCATATCTCTGCAAGAAAATCACGATTTTTGCAGAAAAGCTCGGGAACATAAAAAATGAAGCTACTGAGAAGAAGGGGTCAATAAACCTATGCGTTAAAAAATTGATGCTGATTGAAAACGGCTGGGGTGTAGAAACACCCCGCGCGAGTAGCGGCGGGTTAAGCACTTCGAATGGGGAATTTGCATAATTTTTTTAACACTTTTAATGAGAAATTTATCATCTAAAATGCACTCGGCGAAAATTATACTGTTGTACAATATCGTTTTATAAAGATATTGCACTTTAAAAATACTACATTTTCGTCTGCTTGAAAACACTACGTAATCAGGATTTCGGTGCGTGACGTCACGGCACGGTATCGCTGCAGACGTCGCATGGGCTAGAATCGAAAAAACCTGGACAAGGGGCGAAAAATGGGTTTTTTGAGTGCGGATATTAAAACTTAACATAGTTATTGGAAAATGATTATGATATATATATTATGATATATGATTTATGCTCCTGCTCGTCGTTTTTTTATTTTCAGGCGTCAAACTTGAGAAATTTTCACAAAAACGGGAAGTTTCCGATTTTCCGGAAAAACGTTCAAGTTCGTTGATATATAATTGTTTTTGAGAGAAACTGTTGGAGAAAATCTATTATATTTTTGTTTTCAATTCGATGAATGTTTCATGCTCTAAGATGATTCTTTGCTCATTTAAAGCAACTAAATGGCGGAAACCTTTTTCGGACAAATTTCGAGATAAATTTAGGAAATCAACTAGGTAAAATGCAATGGACTACCAAGTTTCTTATACCAAGTCAATCTACAAGGCTTTTAAATATGGCATCTGGAAAAACTAATTCAATTCACCTGCTACCCTGTGATTGCGGTGGATTTTTCGTAAGCACTGCGCGGTCCGGCTGGGCGCCATAGAATCCCCAAATCCAGTTTAGGCGTCTTTTTGTTTATGTTGAGTCGAAAATTTGGCTTCTTTTATGTTACATTTTGGCAAATAATATTTAAAACTTATTTGAATACACTTTAAGATACGAATTTGTGACCTTTACTTTATATAATAAATGCGGAATAAAGAAATTTTGGAACATAGGGGGAATTTCACAAATTTTGCAAATTCACTTCGCAAGTCTCTTCCGAAAGGGTAATCGCTTCTAGATATGCACCACACTTAGCGCTTCGCATTCTTTCATAACTAGGGTAAAAACCTTATGTCCCTTTTTCTCAGCCGTCATGTAGAGTATTTTGTACTGACTTTTGGATAAATTCGTGTTTATTGTCGGTGATAGAGCCTCGTCCTCTGTAAGCTCAGTTTGAACGGTCTCTTTTCTTTTTCATTTTGCAAGTACTCGCCTAGCTCTTGTTGGGGTCGTTGTTGTTATTTCTTTGATCAGTTTGGAGGCTGCTTGATCTCCTTCGCTCCTCTGATTCATTGAGGCAGCAAAAGAAAGCTCAGCGGAAGAATGGGATGTGGGAAGAATGGGGGAACTTGGACGTTTTTCGGAAAAATCCGAAACTTCCCGTTTTTGTGAAAACGTCTCAAGTTTGACGACTGAACACGACAATCAGGAGCATAAAATTCAATTATTTTGCAATAATTATGCTAAGTTTTAATATCCGCACTCAAAAAAAAATTTATTTCGCCCCTTGTCCAGGTTTTTTCGATTCTAGCCCACTGTGCGTCGTTCAGCTTTTGCCGGTGGAGGTAAGTTCTTTACTAAATATTTGGCGTAAGTTGTTGTATTTATCTCATTTGTTTGATACAGTTAACTTATTTCTCTCGATTTTTTATTTACGCAGTATGAATCGTAACGGGAAAAGGGTTCCTAAAATTTATAAGTCCTGCATTGCGCCCTGTTGTACGAGCACCCCTATTTCTACGCCAGAAAATATTTTTATTTACGTTCCCTAAGATGTAAAGAAGGGAGGATAACTCTTTAAGTAAGATGTCCACCGCGTATTGCTGTGAGGATCATTTTAATGTAGGTAAGCGTAGGTACCTAACACTTAAGTTTACTTGTATGAGTCAAGTGTTGATTGTACGTACAGGTTTATGTGATGTGAGTGTATATAGTTACCTCCCAATTTTACCAGAGAAAATGAATTTTTACTAGCTTCAACTAATCCTATATTATATTTAGCACACAGAATGTAATTCTTTTATCATTTGACTTTTTGAGAAAATTTTCACGTTTCACAAACCATCGAAATAGATTTCAGAAAACAATGTCACATTGTTATGGTTCCTCTATGAAACAGCTAAAAAAAGGTAATCTCCCTTCTGATGATTTAGTGGTCCCACACAACTGTTGCATAGGTTTTAGTGTAAAAACAGATGCAGAAATGCGTTTTCAAATTTTATGATTTGGTTTACGAGAAAGAAAATGAGTATGTCATTCTTAGGGAGATTTTGGAAAGAGTAAACTATCTACGCATTAACATTATAGCGATCATGACTCTGCTTATTAGCGTAAAAACTTGAAGCAAATACAGTTTTGAATACATGCGTATTACTTCAAAGGTTTTTCAGTTCTACTTAAATGTTTTAACGATTAGTCTGGCTAATCCCGATGGGAGAACGAAATCAATGTTTGCAGTACGTGAAAATTATGAAAATCAGTAACAACTTATTCAATCAATACATCTGTCGTAAGGTCAATGTACTTTTACTAAATACTAATTATATGTTTTAATAATAATAGCCCCTACACTCTATTCCAAGAATATTAGTATTTACTTGGCTGTCTGTTTTTACTCCACGAATCTCGGCAGCGAAGAAAAAACTGCTTTTTTTAAGTACTCAGCCACCATAAGGGAGTCCACCAATGGCAAATTATCGGATTCAGCTTTACTGAATCCCTCTTCAGTCATATTTCCGATAAAATTCGGTAGCAAACCTCAAAAATATTATTTGTTTTGTTCTCCTCCAAAAGAAACGTGTTCAACAGCATCAACGGGGTAGCTATGCCGTGCGGTGACGTCAAACCAATGAGGATGCGTTTCAGATCACGTGATTTTTATCAACTTTTTGGAGAGCAAATAATAACATTTGTGATTGTCACAGGTACTTTTAACTTATATATTTGAATTCGTGGGGAAATTTTCAATCCGGTACACTACCATCACACTTGATACAAAATTTATGCAAATTCCCTATTGAGACAAAGTAGAAAAATAAATTATGGTTTGCTGACAAAGGATGAAACCTGTAAGATACTCAGACGATAAAGCTGTTGCATATGATTCCAAAATAAATAAAGCAAATTAACTAAGTATGTTTTGAGTTTGAGATGAAAATAAACGTAAGAGAAACAAATTGAATTCAGTGTGCCAGAGGAAAGGAAGATAATAAAAGTGTCGGAGATGAAAGAAGAAAAAGTAGAATATTCTCTCTCTTCGGTATTACTTTTCCTTGAGGTGCGCAGATGAGGCCCAGGAAAGATTTAACTAAAAAGAGTATTGCATTAATCTAAAGGGATTGGTGGCTAAAGTCATTTAAAAGAGAACACGGCAGATAGTGGAAAAGTCTATTGCGTGGAATGATTTGCTGAATTACCATGAAACATGAACCTTTGAAAAACCTGGGCATCGTAAGCTTATAGGGCTTCAAGATCTGGGAGTCCGTTTTGCCGCCATTTCTGCAATTAAGACTATAAGGCCGAAAATATGGTAGTTCGTTTTCATCCAAATCGTCATTCCTATAATTATTAGGAATAATAATTTATAGAAATAGATCTATATATTACCTGGTTCACGGTAGTTTCAAAGATTGACTACAATGTCAATTTTATGTCAGAGGACACACGTATAAAGCTGACAAAGGAAATGTTAATTTTTTATATTAACGTTTAAATACACTCATTGTATTCAAATAAGTTAGTGTCATCAAATATTTTCGCTATTTTACGCATGCTCCAATACGTGTTATAAGTAATGATTTTTCTATATTAACAGTATTTAAGCCTCTAATTCAAAAAAAATAACACTTCATTTACTCGGACTGTGATCCAAGCTTCTTCTTTCTTTATTTCCCAAGTTAAGTTATACATTACAAAAATTTTGGCTGTAAAAACTGGTTGGAATAACAAAAAATTGTTAAAGGTTCATGTTTAGCATAAGTATGCACGAGAATAAATCGAGTATAAAGAGTGTGTCCAAATGCATAAGATAAAAAAGAAAGACCCTATAATGTCGAACAGAGTCTTAAAGGACTGGAACGCCCCCTGTTGGAAATGTCGTCTCACATTGGAAAGGAATCGGAATTAAGAAAATGATAGGTTGAGTGCTGTGTCCCCGTCTATGAATCCTAAATAATTTTTATCATGGTTGAAACCAAGAATGCTTCCCTACTCTATTTTAATTTAAATTACCTTCATTTTATTACGACCACAACAGTACTATGAAAATAAAAATTTGGGATATATATTGGGACTATAATTTCATCTACTTCGAGTTAAGCTTCTGAACCGATGATTTTTCGAGAAATCTCCTTCATTGCCTGAAATTCCACCCGAGGGACTCCCTTATATCAGCTAGGCTGATGTTGAACCAGTAATCTCTATCTATAAATAATCTAAGAATAAACCTTCTTCGTGAGGGTCTCAAACAGCATAGCAGTATGTAAGACTAAGAAAGAAATAAGCAATCACCTTGAATGTCAATGACCATTCCCTAACTGTTCTCGCAGTATTATTTCATTTACTTCTCCTTTCCTAATGCATCTCGAATACGTTTTTTGCGAGATAAATTACTGCTAAGCGTTACGCATAGTGGAGACCGGGGCTGGTTGGCCCATTCCAGTTATTTAATACAATAAACTCTAGATCGTGCTAGGAATCAATCAGTAGGTTGTTAGTACTGTCCCCCTTCATCTACAGGACCAATATTGCCGGCGGAGCAGTTTTGGACGAGTTGTAGTGATTAATTGCTTTTGTGAGGAACTTCAGTAAAATTCTACTCATCGGTTAAATATGTTTTATTTAACTTTTGCTTACTTAAGGCGGGTAGCATAATTAAATTTCATAGTTTAAGGATTATTTTTGTGTGGCATACATTCGAAATAGCTTCATTGGTTTTTGTCACTAATAGAATTTATTGTAAACTTGGCGATGGGGCAGGTTGCCCCCGAAACGACGGGGCAAACGATGGCCACCCGGGCCAACCTGCCCCGTCCTATATATTTTTTTAAACTCGCTGAAAGGTTAATTTTAATGATAATAATATGTATAATTCGTCCAGTTTATTCAATTATTAATATAATTTTCGAAGTTAAAAATATTTTGATACGCTACAGAGGTCAAAAGAACGGCATAATCACGAGGTAAAAAGCATTTAAAAAGAAAACACGAACCTGTAAAATTTGTTATAGTCACTGAAGGAAACTAGAGTAGTTTCATTTTTTTGTTAGTTAGTACTGGGATTTGTTGTTTGTTAGTACTGGGAATCATCGACTTTCTATGTTTCGAATCAAATTTTAGGCATGATGCCGTAAAGATAACCCAAAAAAATTTACGTGGTAAATAGCTGATGCACTGAAAAAGTTTTTAAGAGACGTGAGAAAAATTTTTTTATTATGAATTTTTTTTTAAATTGCCCTCAAAGATTTTGTCAAAGTTCGGAGTCTTGAGAATTTAAGAAATTTAAATTTTATTTTGGCTAAACGGTATGAGTAAGGGTAAAAGCTATTCTCTTGTCAGTTACAACAACTATTTAGCATTTTTAGAGAAAAAAAATCAACAATGCATCTCAAATGCTTACGTAACCATGACCACAAATAACTGGGAAGTCATGGTTTTCTCAGAAAATACGAAAAAAATTCGTAACTCGAAAACAAAAGAAGATCAGACACCAAGATGAATTGCAAAGCTGTAGCCCATGTGATGTTCTACCTCTGTGTTTCGTTTGGTCCATGACTTTTGGACACCCGTAAATGTTCTAGGAAGTCCACCTACTTTGCAGAAATAACAGTACAACCCTCTTCAATCCTTTAAAAAAGGGGATTACTGGACATAAGAAAGACAAAAATATGTGAATAATTGCAATTAATATTCAATATCTCAATGATCATATAGCCTTCAATATTAAAAGTATCATATTTTACGGGCAATAAGACTTACCTTAATTTTCAAGCAACTAAATAAATAACATTTTTACCATTATAGTTTTGTATGTTGGTGGAGGGCAGAAATGTCGCTCAGCTGCTCTGTTTTCATGTTCTTCTGCGTATGCTATAACTTTCAATTTACAGCCCGCATCATATGAATACCTTTTATTTTTTATTTCCAAACAAGCTACTTACAACTATATTGTACTTTTACCGATAACATAATTCGATACTTTCAATTCGTCGTATTGCCTTTGCCAATTGAATCCAATACTGCCAAATAGAGGAAGGTTCTCATCAGCATTGTATATCGTCTTTCTTTTTCATTATGTTAAATGTTACCAGGATAAAGTTTATCATTAATATATTTTGATTGCGCGTAGATCCTTCGGACTGCAAGTTCTGTGAAATATTCCGATTTATGGAGCCCTTTTTCTCAAACGTTCCTATGCTGATTGTGAGTATAGTATTTAGGAAAGTCATGAGAAAGAACAGCGCTCCACCTTCTCCCCATCCTAAATACCAAGAGCCCAGATACCCAGAGAGTTTTCGGTTTTGGCGTAGAATTGAAAAAGTAATTTGTGCTGTTAGAAAAACAAAAATTAGAACTGCTGAAGACGGTTGGTGAGGAGAGGGCTCTAATTGAAGTGATACGGTATTAGCAGATGAAATGGGTGGGTCACATATTGAATGGAGACGGATTGGGGATGACTGTAATCGAGGGTAGGAGATAAGAGAAAGAGCAGAAGGGAAGAGTAAGAAAAAAGATGTGAAGCGATGGGAAGTGAAAATGATGGCTTTTAAAAAGGATTTCTGAATTGTATTTTGATGCACCGAAATGTACAACACTTATGTTTGTAGTTTGAGTCTGACTGAGTAAGAGCGGAAAAAGGCAACTAGAGACAAATTAAATCCCGATTCCGCGATTCCGTGAGAGTTTGCAACTCTAGATCTCAGATAGTTGTTCCATAGGAGATATCTCATTCGCTGTATCTGAAAGCTACTCTTAGCACGAAGGTAAGGAAAAATAACAAATTCAGGATACTGTTTAATTTAGTTTTATTCATATGCAAGATCCAAGAGTCAATTCACTTTTTCTACCTTATTATCATGGTATTACAAAATTCATGCTTCCAATATTTTCATTGTACTTATAAATTCATGTAATTGCTTCTCGTATGTTTAAAAGGTGCATTTAGATTAGGAAACATCAGCAAAATGTTAAAAAGGAAATAAGGAGGAATCATCGTAGTGTTGGATACGGTCAGAAATCTAGAAACTCGTTTCGAGTAACATTTTACAGTAACCCTTAAGAGAGACAGGGTAAGAATTTTTTCCTTCTTCAGCTGCGTTTCCAGCGCCATTCTGTTCGTCGAAGATGATATGCCATTTGTTACGGCGACGGATGAGCTTCCTCTTGGGCATATGTGGAAGAGTATAATATCCTCCATGGCCATATCCTCCTGGAACATGTCCGGGGTATCCGTGAGGTGGATACTGTGGGTATGATGGAACTGAAATTTCCTCACTTGATCCATAAATTTCAATTTCATCGCTGCCGCTGTGATGGCCTCCACTATGCGAGCTACTTCCACTGCCGCTTCCGCTTTCACTGCTACTGCTGCTGCTGCTGCTGCTGCTGCTGCTACTGCTGCTGCTGCTCTCACTACTTGGACTCTCTGTGGTTGCGGGAGCTTCAGTTGTTGGAACAGGAGTGGTTTGAGCTGGGGTAGTCGCAGCAGGGGTAGTTGGAGCTGGAGTAGTCGCAGCTGGAGTGGTTGCAGCTGGGGTTGTTGCAACCGGTGTCGTGGCGGCTGGAGTAGTTGGAACTGGAGAAGTGTTTTCGGTTTCTTCGCTGCTGCTGCTACTGCTACTACTGCCGCTGCTGCTGCTACTGCTACTACTGTCACTGCTGCTACTACCACTTTCACTACTTCCACCGCTGTGACCACCACCATGACCATGTCCATGTCCGTGACCATGCCCATGTCCGTGACCATGCCCATGTCCGTGACCATGCCCATGTCCGTGACCATGCCCATGTCCGTGACCATGTCCATGTCCGTGACCATGTCCATGTCCATGCCCAACTCCATGTCCACTGCCTCCACCGCTGCCTCCACCACCTCCTCCAGCGCTGCCTCCACCACCTCCTCCACCGCTGCCTCCAGTACCTCCCTCGTTGCTTTCACCACTCTCTTCCATGCTGTATCCATGTTGACTGTATCCTGGACCATAATTGATGTTAACCTGATGTTTGTATTTCAACGCAGCCAGATAACCCTGACAGAATGCAATCTTCTTCCTCTTTGGCGTCATGAGGATGAATTCGATCAATCCCTTTCCTCCTGGAATTTTGTATCCTCGTCCGCCTTCATCAATCCATGAGGGTTCAAAATCTTTTATGCTGAGTGCAGTATCAGTTAACAGTCTATTCCCATCAACATCTGAGGAGTTCTCAGCTGTAATCGAAGTAATGAAAGAAGTTACAGTTATTTCTCTTTTAGAACGAGCTCTTTTAGCTCTGAGACCCTTAATATTATTTAATCATATCCTTTCAAGCTATGCGGAAACCAAGTGTATTATTCTAGCTGGTTTAGAGCAGTCAATGCTCTCCAAGGATCTACAGCATATCAAATAATAATTTATATTCAGATACAATTCTTCGCAATAAAAACTATATCAGCGTAAAGTGACTTCGAATTTTAACTTTTAACATAGATTTTAAATTAAAGGCTTACCTCGCATTACTTGTTAAAGTTTTGGGAATTTGTATGGTTTCCTAGATTTCGTAAACTATTTTAAGCTACAAAACATAAGTATAATTTATATTTATCATATAAAACAGTTCGTATTTGGCTTATCTGAATCACGAGCTATGCTTATGAATATCGACAGACTAATACAGTTAATTAGATGCCATTTTACCCTAAATTTCCGTTCAAATTTTTTACCCTAATGGCAGTAGTTTTGATACCTGGGTAAAATGTTTCCCAAGGTATCAATATACATGGATACCTGGTTTTGTCGTAAAGACAAACAAGGTTGTGTACTTAGCTAATTTATCTGTAGCTTCACGGGTAATATGACTGATTTTTATCACATTCAACTTATATAATTACGATATATTGAGATAATAATTTGAAATAAGGCTCCTTTAATACAATGATGTAAATAGGCAATAATTCAAGTCAAAGGCGTTGTCTTGAGCTTTTTTCTCTCTCCTATTTGACGCCAATCGGATAGTCTGTAACTTTAGATAGATATTTCATTTGGGAGCTAGCTTGGTTGGATTCCCAACAATTCTCGCTCTCTTCCGGTTTTTTTTCTGAGAAATAGAATGTAAATGGTAACTTTATTTCACTCCGACCAGAACTAATTTAGTTACCCTAATATATGTTATATATATGAGCTTTCCCCTCTCTCCAATTAATGCCAATGGGAGAGTCTGTAACGTTGGAAAGATATTGCATTTGGAAGCTACCTTGGGTGGATTCCCAATATTTTTATTTGACGTTAAGTCAACATCATGGCGTCGAAAGCGAACTCGCTACCCACTTGTATAGAGTAAAGTTGCCTAATTTGGGGAGGTTTTTTTTGGACGACTGTGATTTTTATATAACTTATTGTTTGTTCTTCTAAGTTGAATATATCGATACGGTAACTATCCATCTACCATTTTACACCACTGAATGCCAAAAAAACTAAACATTTTTAGAACCACAAATTAAAAACAAAATATATACAATTACCCCAAATTAGGAACCCGGGTGCCTAATTTGGGGAGCTAATAAATTTCCACTAAAATGTATCATGGAATATTAAAAATCACTAAAATAAATCTGTAAAGTTATTTTATTGTTAATTCACATTTTAAAAAACTAAAAAAAATTCAAAGAGATTTAAATCAACGTTACAAAGTTTATCAAATAATAAATTCATTTTCGTTTTGACAGTTTGTTTTTCTTTCTCGCACAAAGGTCGCACACAAATGCTGTTGATCCTAGATTGGAGCAGGCAGTGTGAGCCCAAAGGAAACACCTTATACAGCGCACCCATTCCTCACCGTTGTGGTCCTCTGAATACCGTCCAGTGCAATAAATGCACTGAGCATCGTTATCTTCATCCGAAAATAACTCGTCACAAGAATCGTCGGCGTAAACCACATTGTCATCCTCATCTTCAGATGAGCTTAGAGCCAACTTGCGGGCAACTTTCTTTATTTTCTTCGTGTTGTTAGCGTCTCTTTTCTTCCCTATAGAGTTCCTTTCTTTTTTCATCTGATTGGGTTCATTTTTTTTGGATGTTGAATTTGCCTTTTCTTTTTTAACAATGGGTTTTTTATCAATTTTTTGACGTTTTTTATCATTGTCTCTTTCAATAAGTAGTTTGTAGGGGCTACTTGTTATTATTTCGGCTGAACCTGAGCGAACACTTTTTTTCCTTTGCTCATCGCTTAAAAGTGGAATGGGGGATATGTCAGACGCTTTGACAAAGGTGTTTTGTTCAGTTTCCTTGTCGGAAGAGGGTCTTGTTTCCTGATGAGCTGTGGAGCTTGTCCCCTGGTCAGATGTGGTGCTTGCTTGGGGTTCGCGTTCAGCTTCTACATTTGAAGGGCCATTAGCTATTAGATCCTGATGCAGAGGAAAATCTGCTGGCCCAAATCGATACTTGTTCATCGGAAAAAGACCTGTTGTTTTAAAGCCTGCAACAGCATTTTGGACAGTGGCAGCTTTCATGTAGGCCTTACCAAATAAATCACCAATTTGGTAAACGGTCACAACTCTTCCAGGATTTGCCCGTTGCCACATTTCTATCTCTTGAGAGTAAAATGTTTTGAATGGTTTCATAAAGCTCACATCTAGGGGTTGCATCTTATGCGAGCTGTGAGGAGGCAAACAGACAATTACAACATGGTTGTCTCGTGCTATGTTTATAACGTCAATGTTTCTTGTATGGGTGAAGTGTCCGTCAAAAACAAGTAGCACTGGATCTTCTTCTGTTGGTTTAACATGACTAATGAAATGTAGTAGCCACTTAGTGAAAATATCACTTTGTATCCATCCTGATAGGTGGCAGTCATAAATTGAACCTGGTGGTGTACCGTTCATTAGCTCCATTTTCATGTTTTTCCGAGGAAAAATTATCAAAGGAGGAACAAACTGTCCTGCTGCACTTGTGCAAGTCACAATTGTCATCAGAGCTCCACGTTCTGCAGACTGCAAAGATGCTATCTGCCGCTTTCCTTTTAAAGCTATCACCTTACTATGTTTGTGCTGAACAATCGTGATTCCGGTTTCATCACAGTTAAACAAACGGGATGGTTTAGAGTTTATTTTCTGGAGGCAATGGTCAAACAAATCGAAAAATTTTGCTACATCTTCCGAGTTAAACCCTTTAGCTCTCGAGAAAGAAAGACCCTGAGGTTGCCTTACAGACAGATTAGGATTTCTTCGGAAAAAACCTTTAAGCCACTTTTTTCCTGCAAGCTCGGAAGTTTTAGAAAATTTGTGACTCACACCATTCAAAGTTGCTAGTTTGAACGCCATTGAACGCACATCCGTTCTTGTAAGTCCGTAAAACCTGTTCTCCATAATGACACAGTATTTTGAAAGGTCATCTTCAATGTGTTTTGCCAAAGTAGGCTTTCTGCCGATGGGGTTAGGACTAGTAGAGCCGTCTTCATTGTTGGAAATTTTAACATAGCGTTCCAACGTTGTTTGTGGCACATTAAAAGTTCTAGCGGCTTTAAAAGAACCCATTTCTTTCTTCCTAACTGCACTTACTGCAGCTTTCATCCTTTCAGGATCCCACTTCTTTCTAGGAGCCATAATCTGCAAAAAAAAATAATAAACAGCGCTGTACTTTCCATAAGGGATCCCAATTCGGGGCTCCCCAAATTAGGACGCACCTCGTGTTAAAACATAACATACATTTGATCATTATTGTGCAAAATCAAAGGGATTGTCTTGTAACCTACATGTTACTTAACGTAATGGCTACGCTATGAACTAATAACAATAATAATATCACTTACCAATCGCTAGATTTGTATTTTTAAAGCTGATGATCAAAAAAGTTTGAGCACAGGCAAAACTTAGCAAACACAACCACTTCCGTCCACTGCTTCCGGTCGACTGGCCACTGCGCGCGCACTCGAGATTGGTTGTCTAGTTAGTTCCTAGAGTGTCTGCATGATCGCAGCACCTACTGGAACCGAGAAATTCGACCTCCCCAATTTAGGAACCCTCCCCAAATTAGGCAACTTTACTCTATCGTGGGGCTACATATTGGTCTGCACTAAAAACAAAACTCTTTTGCAAGGAAAGTAACCCGATTAAACTTAATGCCGCATGTCTATCCAAAAACGAATTAAGGTTCTTAGCATTGAGTACAATGGAAGCCATTTACAGTAAAATCGGAAGCTTATGGCCCCAAAATGTTTGCATGAGTATGTGTGCTCCTTCGATTTTTTTAGTTCGTTCATTATTTTTCAAAATGAAATATAATGTGCTTGCTAAGAATTGACTCCAAAATTTTCAAGCAAGAAACATACCTTTTCCTTGTGGTAACTCGTCCATAACTTGGTCCGGGATGATGGCTTCGCCAGTTTGCCTGATTTTTCTGGGCGAGAGTCCTGAGAATGAAACACATTTCTTACTAAATAATTTGTATTAAATTACTTGAATACTCATCAGCCTTTTTTTCAATGAATACTTTGATATCAACGCACAAACAATATGATACCATCCTTAGGATATATCATATCCAAGGAATGTATTTTAAATTTTACGTAACTGAATCGTGGTATACTTTCATTTTCCATTTAAACAGAATCCATCCCAAGGAGGGGGAGTTAACCATAGTAACAATCAAGACGTAAGGAAATATTTAGAGCAGGTAGAGTAGCTATTGGAGAAGTGATCTTTCTGGAATTGGTTCTATAATAATAAGCGGTTAGTAGATCATCGATAGCAGCCAAGAAAGCGTCCATGAAGGAAAGGAAACAAATGACAAATTAGCTTGATTTATAAATTAACATACGATATTTGTAAAATAGGCAATCGAGCCATTAAAAGATGAGAATGAAGTGTATAATTCAAAATAAAACTTAGGTTGATAGAAAAGCAAACACGTTCAGGAAACAACGGGGAAGAAAAGATTGTGACAGAAATGAAATTGGAGAATTGGTCAGATATGAAGGGGGGAATCGTTTAAGGATTTAATTGAAGGAAAGAAGCTAGGATTGGAAGAGAAAATAATTAATTTAATGTTAATCGATAATGTCTTCTGATGGTTATGTTCCGTGTTGAGAAGTGAGAAAATCAATCTGTTAGATTTTCTATCTGGCAAGTTGCCTAAGACTGGGAAAAATTCAAGCGTCTTCAGATGTATAAAGAGTTGTTCTTATTCTCTCATTTGATTTCCATACCATGCTTGATTGGCGATGATTCCACAACCAACAGGATGCTCCAGAAAATTAGGCAAAGTCCTACGGACTTTATCAGCGAGGGAGGTGACATCTGAAAAGTCGTAAAAAAAAACTTAATTAGTTCATGGAACGTAAATTTCGGTTATGAAAGAATGAAATGTGTTGTCAGAAGAAGAAGGATATCGCTTGTGAGCGTTACTCGGCTTCCTAGACGTTTTGATTTGCATTTTCACATTTTACCACCGAAGAATACGAAAATAAATGTTAAATGCTCTTCGTCTTAGCTGTCAGCAATGGTAAGGATGGGACTTGAAGTGTTATCTAGGTTGCAAGGTTCTCGATATCGGGAAAGTGGAACTTCCAAAAAGGGAAAGTAAAGAATCAATTTTCTTTGTTCAAATATTGATTTGACTGTTAAATTTTGATAGGTGTTTTGATAGATCGTTAGCTTTCAACCGGGTTCTTAAACCAAGAACTTACCCGGTTGAAAACCCACGAGTTATTCATTTTATATATCCACCGGGAAGATCAATTTAAAGGTATCATTTATAAAATATTGTTTCAATTGCAGTTTATGAAAAGTTCACAATTATCTAGTTGTATTCCCTGCCAGTCATTACCTGCCTATTCAAATAGTATCCAAAGTTTGGCAACAGGGATACACTCGTAAACATTCTAACACAGCAGAGATTAGACGGGGTTGTGACTATTCCAATAGTTTGCTATGTAAAATCACGGCGACGCTAATTTCTATGTACGATATATAGATTTTGAGCATAAACAACTAGGAATTCATTTGTACTAACATGATAGTTTCTTTGAACTATTTTATTTTTTCGAAAGTAATTAATTAATCTAATCAATAATGAATTGAATAACTTTTTATTTGAATACGAGGACCTTCAGTGCTTATCTATTTCATGTAATTTTAGTATACATAAGAACCGCAAACCGATTTACAGAGTTATGAATAATGAATAGCAATATGGAATGATGATCATTACTAATATAAAGTAATGCTTCGTTAAAGATAAGTAATGAATGATCAAAGTCGTTGTAAAAAATAGGATAAGCTCATTATGATCAATTATTTTGAGGATTCACTAGTTAAAACCAGAAAATTTTAACGTTGGAATTCCGAAAGAAAACAATGGACCTTGTTCCTATATCTATATAAAGGAATTCCTAAACTAGGTTTCTTCAGAAGCCAATATCTGCAGCTCCTTAGCTAATATGTTTCTTTAAAACATAAACTTGATTAACTAAGTTGATGCTGCACTTTCGCATTCTACAGTTTGTTCAACAGGTATGTAACAAGGGGAAAAATATGTCGCAATACTCGAAACACAAATTAAAATTATTTGAAAATATGCCACTGTATATGGGTAGAAGGATACACAACAAATTAACGATTGATATGAGACAAAAACTGTATGAGGTAATTTATATATAAGGTAATGGATTATGCATATCATGTACTATGTAATCTAAAAAGTTTATATTTGTAAAAAAATGTAAGATTGTTCAGTACGGACGAGATACCAACCTTGCAAACAGTGCCTTTCTATGTTCTGTTAATGTTGCAAGTGTTTTGTATTAATAAATAATTCTAATCTATTCTATTCTACTTAAAAGAGACTGTAAATACGGGGGTTTAGCTGCAGAAATAAGAAGGAATGGCTCTCCTCCATGACCTGATCGATTATATTATCAAACATACTTTTTGACAATGTGAAACATATGGATAGCTAAAATCGTGATGCACTTTTACATACTGCAATTTTTCTAAGAGAAAGCTATCTAAAAAAGACTGTGAAGATGGTGGTTTAGCAGCTGAAAAAAGAAGGAATGACGCTCCCTTACCTTGGCCGCAGTCAGCTTTGTTGTGGTGACTTTCCCTTGCTTCTGAGGTGCCTTACCGTCTCTGCGATTGGCTTTATATACCTTGGCTTTTCCTATAATGTACTGTGACAAGGCGTCTTTATCTGAATTGAACGTTTAACTTCCATGTCTCTTAATTAACGCCCTATCATTTTCTAATCTCAAATTTATCTTATTCAATTTTCTTCCGCTACGGCGTCCTTTTATGATTGCGAAAAAAATGCTTAAGATAATGTTCGGCGACGGGATACACATACTGCAAATTGATTTCACTATTCAACGCCTATGAAATAGTGCTAGTTGAGTTCATAAAAACGGATTTATATCGAACTGGATTACAATAAGAAATATGTCTCCTAAAATATAATTTTTGTAATTGTCTTCTGAAAAGTAGATTTTCCTTGTGTTTCCTCTAAGGATCGTGTAATAACGATATTGAGACAGAAATTCCGTTCATATTTAAAAAATACTTTAATTTGCTAGAAAATGTGTCCATAAAAATTAATCTACTGTATTGGGGCAAGATTTAGTATATTGATTAGGCAAAAAAGTCGTCAAGGAGTAATTAATAATAGTTGAAAATCGCTAACTTAGATTTGTCGGCAGAAGTATTTTAGATTATTTGCCCCAGTCTGCATTTTAAGGTCTCTAGACTGATCCTCAAAAATATCTCCACAAAATAATAATTTAATTTCCAATTTAGTAGTTTTAACTTGCTACCAATTATCAAAAGTGGTATTAACATTAATATCAGATAGCTCAGTCGTAGACAAAACAGAATCGTAGGCAGAACAAATTTGCTGATATAAATTAAATCAACCATGAGTTGATTCTTTACTATTATTGAACACAAAACAACGGACAGATATTTGCCAGTTTGTTTATCACTGAAGGGAAAATGAGTCACATTCCCCGTGTAGCAAACTTTCCTCAGATAAGGAGTTATCATTTTTACATTGCCTATGACAAAACTACTTAACATAACTCGTGCCATATTCATTAAATAGTAGTCAATGTATCACGCTGTTGACAGCCACCTTTCAAAAGTTGATTAATGGGACGCCACCAATTTAACACTTCCGATGCCGTATTATCATTTGCTTAAAATGCGTAAACGGCACGCTTCCCAACAAATTTTAAACTTCATTAACTACTACGCAAAAGTATCCCAAATTTTTATTATACATGTATAGTTATGGTGGCTTATAATGGCTTGAAAGAAATGAAGCTCGCAATTATCAACCATCATACCAGAAATAAAACACATAAATCATTTATTATTATATGAATGAATATTAGTTTCTGTATTTGACATGTGTTTGGTATATCGACTGAAAATAATTCCATTACCTAAACAACAGTTTTAATTTTCGTTGAGTTTTTAAATTACCTTGCGTAATTTATTATCAGTAAGTCTTTCAAAGAATCATTCTAAACGCTACGCAGGTAATTTGCAAAGAGTTCAACGTGTATATTTTTTTGCATACGTAAATATAAATTTTCAATTCCAAATTCTCCTGCTGCTATAATCTAGCAAAAACTCATTACCTTTAATTACGAGGAAAACGGAAAAAAATTATCACTACTCCCCAAAGTTAAAATTAAGACAATATCCCGAAAATCCAGTTATTCTAAAAACGTTCCCATAATTTCTTGGAAAATAATACCTTTCAAAGGTTAATTGACAGGTTCCATAGGCATATTTTTATTTTAAAATGTTACCTTTTACAAAATACATCTACAGATTCCATATTTTGTCTTCCGTAGTTCATACACAGCATTAAACATGATAATAAATAAATCTCTCACTATGTGATATACTTATAAAACTTTTTCTTTCCTACCACCTCGGGACCTGAATAAAATCAATTGTGTCCCCAAAAGTAGCAGGTCTTTGCAGAAGTGACAACGACTGTCCATTTTGTAACATTGGAAAATTATCCTTATTACCTTTATTACCTTTATCATTACTGTCCAAATCATGCGTTCACAAACCGCATTTGTCATGAAGTTAATAATAATAAACTAAGTCGTAGAACGTATTAAGTTAGTAGCATTCAAACTGACAGGATCCACATACACAATTTTGATTTCTACTGCCAACTTTCTTAAACACGGTAAGTTTTATTATGCTAATTATTATTTGATTCAAATGTTACCGATCAATTAGCAGTCGGGTTGTAATATTATAAAATACTGGTTTACATAAATATATATACTAGCTGAAGCTAGCTGAAGTGCCTGTTGATTCTCAGCGTGGAAATTACAATTGATGAATCCCAGTGAAACAGCTTCGATCGTAACACATGCTTCATAATCGTAGGTAGATAGCACATATCAGGATATATTTATTTCAAAACCAATAAGGCAAGAAAAGAAAGTTATAATTAAGTCTACAAAGTCACATCAGCTCAATACTCAATCTCTTATCTTTCAAATGAACAATTTCTTCGATTAAGACATCATTTGTTTAAAGATCACAAACATATTTTCGAAGATCAGATTAGGATATGCATCACCACATTTACGGAGTAATGTTCATAAAGACACAAAAGTATAAAGGAAACGAAGAAACAAATGGCATAAATATCACTGTGGAAATTAGCGACGAATATTCTTTTCGGAAAGTAAAACACTGCATAAACATTGAAGACGAAATGAAATCCTGAAATCAAACTCTATCACTGAAATGGAAGTCGAAACGGAAATTACGATTAAACACCAATGACTGGTAGATAGCAAAAGTATATCAAGTAGAAATCACCGAAAATATGACAAATTAACACTTTTTAACGTTATCCATAAATCAATAGATGAAATTGATTTACCTTTTCAGTGAGGGTTTACTACAACTTAAAACTCGCAGCTTAACTCCTCGATGATTTCAAACACTGAATCAAGGGAAATCTTTACAGACTTCGGTATTTTCATTTTCGTCAATCGCTAACTATGCATCGATTTGATTTAATGCTTAATTCAGAGGATTATATTAAAAACAACTGCAACTTACCTGGTTATCTATACGCATTCGGCTAAATAGATCGAGAGAAAGCAATTTTAAGTAACATACTTCTAGCAAACCTTTTTATTTCACGGTAAACACGTTGAAATAAATAAAACTCGGTTGCTACATACGCTCAAAAACATTTGATTTTTTTTTTTTTTTCAATGTTCGTATATTATTTTCGCGAGATTCTTCATAGGATATACTTCGTAACCTCAAAATTTTTAATTTCATATAATTTCTTCTGTTTCATTTAGTCTATCTCTTATTTTCAGAATTAATTTTAACAGGCCGTTTATTCTCCATGTCTTCTTATGGAAATACGACAATGCTCGGAATCAAAAAACGCCTTGATCGTCAAGGAAATGAGTTGTTTATAACCTCAAAATTTGCACAAAACTGTTCGCAATTTTAATTAAAAACGATATTCCACGACCAAAATAAGACTCGTCATTCTATTCTCCTTCTTTTGGTGCTTAATTCGACTTCCTATGACTATTATTTCTAATTTAATTTTGAAAAAGAAATAAACCATGTAACGAAAAAAATTACCTTTACGTGTATTTCTTATGAAAAGGTTTTAACCCGTCTGGGTCTAAACTGTGGACTTTAGGGAAATAAAAAGTAGCCTATACTCTGCACGGGGTCGACTTTTAATGATGTAGAAAATGTCAAAGTTTTGCGACTCTCGGTTCTCGAGGTTTTAGCGAACATACACTCAAACACACACACTCACACTCTATTTTATATATATTATACATATATATCCGTTGTACTCATCGTTATAGTACTATATACAATACATTTAACAATACTACCTGTTACAGAACATGTATCGTATGGCGATTCTAGTAGGTTCATCACCTATCGACAACACTTCAATATAACAATACAATAGACTCCGATTTAAAAGTATATATATTATTTTTAAGCCGATGCTACCTATGAAGTATTGTAGTAATGAAACTATATTTTTATAAAACGCGATATTTTTTAAATTTACCTTCGGTTAAATCTCTCCTATTTTCCACTAATGCAAGTTTTCTCGATAACTGACGGAACATGATATGACATGAAATCTAGATGATCAGGCGTTACTTTGTGGAAAGCCATTTTCTAAATAAAAGTGTGGAAAATTACATTGTTTCTGTTCATTACCTCTATGATATGACATGCTACTGAAATTTGTTTTTCTAATAAGAAGTTCCTACAATGAATCGATAAAAAGAGAAATTCTTTCTTTCAGTCTTAATAATTTAAAAATGTTCCATCAAATAACTGTACTATACAATATACGTGTAGGATTGTATAAAACTAAGCAATCACTGAAAATTCTTAAAATAACTCTTCATTTCTAAAGCGGTTAGATAATTAGCCAATCTAAAATTACAAGGAACGTTATCATCGGTATTCTTAGCTCCCATTACCATTTTCAACTCGTTTTAACCTTAGCTTTGACTCGGATACTAATTGGTGCACGTCATGGAAACAGAAAAGTGATAAAGAGCAAGAAATTTTATAATTCTAAAAGCTGAGATTCCGGAAATTTTCAGCATATCAGAAATTTTCATCAGGCAGTTCACAGCGAATGAAAAATAAACCAGGAAAATGAAGACCATCGGTAGCCATAGATGTGACTTTGTAGAAACTTATGACACAAGTTTTCTAAATATCCACAAAATATTGATACTTTTCAATATGGTTTCCGATAACAATGAATGGACATTCTGAAGATGTCAGGAAAATATCCATATATCAATAAAACATTTTCAGAAAAAATATTCTATTGGTTTCTAAATATGATATTAATGTAATGAAGATAACTGTAATTTTCCACACAATGTTTTATGAACGACCAGTTTTGCTACCGGAGAAGCATCTTCTGGTTCTCTCTCATCATATCTCACCTGAAGATGCTACTCCGGTAGCGAAACCGGTCGTTCATAAAACATTGTGTAGAAAATTAGTTACTTCTTCATTACTTCAATGGCTTTCTACAAAGTGTACCTGAACGTTTATATTTCATGATATTAATGCTAACAAATTATATTTATGTAATACTTAGAAATTAATGTAACGGTTTTCCGGGAGTAAAAACAGGATAGTAAATCTGGTAACGAATTTTAACTGATAAAATGTTTTTCTAATATTTAAAAATGTCCTTTAAAAGAATAATAATTTCTGTCCCTGTAGTAAAAAAAGTACTCACACTTTATGGTATATCGATGCGTAAATAATTTTACAAATTAGGCCAATAACGATTGTCATATGTTGAACACCGGTCGAATGCCTTGATTTCCTAATCTTTCCAAATCGCAAATTTTTGGTAGCTCAACGAGTAATTTTACGCCAAGAATTTATACGACATTTTTACTTTCTCCCTATACGTAGTATAGAGAAAGTATTGTATTCGCAAAAAAATTCGATCTCCAGATTTCGACGGAAATAGATGTTTTGGGGCCCATAGAGCATGTTTAAGCTATTTTCCCGAACATGTCTGTCTGTGTGTCTGTCTGTCTGTCTGTCTGTCTGTGGTTAAAAAGTTTGTGTGCGCTCTATCTTAAAAAGTAATTATCCGATCATTTTCAAAATTCATATTTAGGATTTCCCTAACAATGCCAAGAGTTGATTAGTTTTTGGAGAATACCGCTTAACCGGAAGTTACGGTTTATCCGGAACAAATTTTTGTTTCTTAAATATCTCTGTAAGAATGCAATATAGGTATATACAATTACATACAAAAGTTATAGATAATGTACTTTACTACAACTTTTGTATTAAAATTTTTTTCGTAACACTGATTGTTTAGGAGTTATTCTTCAATAATGGTTAACCGGAAGTTGTTGTTTACCCAGAAAAGGAAGTTTTTCATACATATCTCTGTCAGAATGCAATATAGGTATATACATTTACACACAAAAATTGTAGATTATGTATTTTACTACAACTTTTGTAAAAAACATTTTTTCGTAACACTGATCGTTTAGGAGTTATTCCCCAATAATGGTTAACTGGAAGTTGTTGTTAATCCAGAAATGGAAGTTTTTCATACATATCTCTGTCAAAATGCAATGTAGGTATATACAATTATGTACCAAAGTTGTAGATAATGGTTTTTACTACAACTTTTGTATGAAACATTTTTTCGTAACACTGATTGTTTAGGAGTTATTCTTCAATAATGGTTAACCGGAAGTTGTTGTTTACCCAGAAAAGGAAGTTTTTCATACATATCTCTGTCAGAATGCAATTTAGGTATATACATTTACACACCAAAATTGTAGATTATGTATTTTACTACAACTTTTGTATAAAACATGTTTTCGTAACACTGATTGTTTAGGAGTTATTCCCCAATAATGGTTAACCGGAAGTTGTTGTTAATCCAGAAATGGAAGTTTTTCATACATATCTCTGTCAAAATGCAATGTAGGTATATAAAATTATTTACAAAAGTTATAGATAATGTACTTTGGTACAACTTTTGTATGAAACATTTTTTCGTAACACTGATTGTTTAGGAGTTATTCTTCAATAATGGTTAACCGGAAGTTGTTGTTTACCCAGAAAAGGAAGATTTTCATACATATATCTATCAGAATGCAATTTTGGTGTATATAATTATGTACCAAAGTTGAAGATAATGTTTTTTTACTACAAAGCTTGTATGAAACATTTTCCTGTAACACTCATTGTCTTAGAGTTATTTATATATTACCGGCATAGGCTTATGTTTTCAATAAATACGGAGAAAGTCATGTGTTGGCCACATCAGATTTTTTTCTATTGAAAATGTGCTCACTCCTTGTAGATGCGTTATATTTGATAAATTATTCAAATATTTTAAGTATAAAAGAGTTATTAGACCATCCCCCATATATTTTGTCTAGAATTACGAGTAACAGGACGTAAGGTAGTGCGATTGAAGTCACTTCTTCGGTAAAAAAGTCATTGCCTTTCGTAACAATAATAGTTGAATTATTTACTTCTGTCAAGTTTCACGAACTTTTATTAAGGTGAAATGTGCAATGGTGTACGTCTTCAAAATCTCAATAAGAGAAAAATATAATTATATACATTTTGATTCGATGGTCTAAGAGATGAGGACGATATGATTTCGATCGGTAATAAATTTCAGAATTCTAAAACTGTCTGTAATATATTCAGCCCAAAATCCAGTTGGCTCCACACCCTTCCAGCATTGGCCACCAAGAGCTATTAGGGGAGAATGAGGCTTACAAGGCAATATGAGGAGTGAAGTATTTTGCCCTTGCTTTCCTCGCAATCCTAAAACTACCAACTGAAATGATTTTAGGAAAATATATGTCCGAGAATGGATCAAGTAAGGTAATCGGGGTCATAGGTTCATTGTAAATAAAGAATATTATTGGTGAAAACATCTAAATGATTTTATGGGTGAGTATCCTTGAATTAAAAAAAAAAGACAGAGTCAAGCATGTACTTTCTTCTTAATTCTGTTTCAAGCCGCTTTACCTAACTACGATATGGAGAAATATGATTCCCCCTCAAATTTTGAAAATGAATGTTTGGCAGTTATGTAAATAGGGAAGAAAATTCAGCTCCTGTTCCGGAGTTTAATCATTAGAAATTAGGAATTCGTGGTCAAAAACCGGAAAACAAAAGTGTTAATTAGTATATTTAGAGTCGATAGAGTATGCTACAATGAAGTTTTAGCTGATTAAGTGTTTTGTTATCTCTATTGGATATTTAAAATATATGTAGGTAGGAAAGCGTGGCAAGGAAATGCCGAGATTATGTTGCTCTGTTTCCGCTTCATTTTCTTCGGAAAACCCCTTACTGCGACCAAATATTTTTATTTCCCCATTTGCACTTTTGTTCTTATTTTCAGCGAACCTTTTTGTAGTTGTCTTTGGTACGTTATAAATACGGGCTTTTCCGTAATCATCGTTTATATTTACTGCCACTGTTAAATTTGGCTCCATTTTCCTAAGTTTCCTTTGGAACTCATACCGTAATGCAAATTGACTATTTACTTTATTATTCACGGTAAATTACACATTAGAAATGGGTTACGTCAACTAAGAATATCCATATTTACTAAAAAAGTCTAAATTCTTATTTAAAATCACTAAGGTTTCCTAAATTGTACCAGTACAAAAGAGGGAACTGCAAACGGTAAAATATAGGCAACTCCGCCATTTTTACTTCGTCGCTTCCTTCCAAACTAACCGTTGGAGGTGTAGAACCATATCTATATGAAAACTTTGGCATATTTAATTATGGTCATGTGATAATTAATACAGTTTGTTCCCACACACCGTATTACCGTTATTCCCTTAGCCACGTGCAGAATAATTGCTTTAAAACTGCAAAAAAGAAACTCTCTCACAAACAGACCGTTTTTGAACGCACAAAGATTACTACTGGACTTTCGGCCTCTAGCAATGTATAGTTGCAGTTTGGCAATCTCGCTGGAACGGAAGTAGCTAGAAACGAAGGTCTTCCATTTTACGGCGGTGGTACAAATTAGGCGCTGGTACAATGTAGAAATAATATAAAATAATAATAATAATAAATATTAGATAAAAGGTTCATTTTATTTTTATTTCATGTTATTTTATTGTCATTTAAGTTGATTTAACTCGAAATCATCCGAAAAGAGAAGGAAGAGTATTTTCTCTCAAATTTGTACTTGTTTCTGAATGATGCACCGTACTTTAAAAATTAACATCACAATATTCATTCTGGTGCATCAAACCTTGTCTCCTTTCCTCCTATTAGGCTCTGTATATGGTGATCTCTCCCGAGAGTTTTGGTTGAAATAGGCGCCAAATATCCCTGTACTTCTAGCAACATTCAATCTATGGGCTTTAATAGGTATTGTTATGTATTTGATTCGCACTAGATACATTCATGATACTATTTCTTTTTGATCCCTTTAACCTCTTTAATATTTGCCAATCACCCTATCATGTACTCATTTTATCGCTCTTTAACCTTCCCTTATATTTCCACTCATTTCCATATGAGGTTAAATTACACGACCTGTTTTGTAAATTTATTTAAATTTACGATAGTATTGCCAGTATCGCCCCCATGATATTGGCAAACGGGTTCCCTCGCCTATAAACCTGTTCTTTTATGGAATTCGCGTTTTCCCCAACACGTCTTATAAGTAGTTCCGGAGATATTATGCCAGAGCCCCTATATTCCCGATGGAATCAATTAAAAATTAAAACGCAACAAAGGGAAGTGGTACATGGAATAATAAAATAATTCAAGTATCCATTAAAAGTCTTTCCAGTCTTTACACCATACACGGCAAGATTTAAAGGTGTAAAAATCAACGCCGTGAATAATCGAAGGATTTAAAATAAAATGCAATTCATCAGTTCTATGACTACTACTTCATGTTCTTCTTCTTTGCACTTCATTGCACACAATACAACGTTTAACCGTCCCTAAATTCCCAATAAAAATGAATGAGCATTATCTTTTGTCATTCTTCTCGACAGCTAGATTTCGAGGCACTTGTTCTTAGCAACGAGAAGAAAATAGAGGACATTCGAAAAATAAAGTCGTCACCATTGATTGATGTTATCTATTACACGAATAGATTTGACTAAACTGCCAAATTAGCTGGCTTTCTGTCTCAACAATGTTGGAATATATAAGCCAATTACAGTGAAAATAGTGTGATAAGTCAGCTAGAGTACCTAATTATCGCTCTTAATAAATTCTATTTATAATATTGATGATCAAATATCCAACTGCTAATTTATCACAAAACTTGAACTTCTAAGTAAATCTCACAAATTATTAAGAGTTACATACATTACACTAAAATTTATTCAGCCGTATTAACCATTAATCGGTATACGGAGGCGGTGAAAAGTAATCGCGAAACCAATTTACTGAGAAAGAATAAGGTCCCTTTGTTCCGAAGGTAGTCAGTATGCAGAGACGTCAAGGCTGCGACACCGGTCATCTACGCATGGTTTCATCTCCGGACGGCGAGAGAATATTTTGTCTTCCCTCCTTTAATCTTCTAGACAATATCTGAGGATGTTCTCGAATTAAGAGGAACTCGTCAAATGTATCTTTGAAGAGCCACAGCTTCAAAGCCACAGGGATTATTCAGTATCAATTTGTAGGTGGGATACAAAGGCTCCTTGCGAACTTGTAGACTTAGGAAGAATGCATTACGTACATGACTCCCGGATAGCTATGTGGCAGCACGTTCTGCTTTGACGAAAGTGGCCTCGGGTTCGATTTCCAGTTGGATCCCATGTGCTAAATGATCTAAGATGTTGAAGCAATTTCAACCAAAATAAAACAACAACGATTTATTATATCAGCAACGTGCACGATTGTTACAGTAATTGTTATACAGAAATTAAGCACTCAATTATCTCAAAGTTGAGCATCTATATGTGAAATAAAATTCTTAATACGTGCATTTCCAAAACATTCCACTCCATTTGTATATTACCACTTAGAATAAGAAATTTCATTCTTGGATCACAGGTTAGATCAAAAATTTAGTTGGTAACCTCATACTATACTTCAGATCATAACTGAAGAGATACGTTTTCCTTTGATTTGGAGCTTACCCGTTAAGGAAAGTCGAGCTAAGTTTGGAGACCAAGGGCCAAGGAGCGTTAGATATTAGGTTTTGTTTCTAGAAGCAAACTATTGATACTCGGAAGTATTCGGAGTAAGCAATATTTTTCCTCCTACGAAAGAAAGAGCAGACAGAAAATGTTCAGTATAGCGGATAAAAAATCTAGAACCGTTCGCTTTTATCATTAAAGCAGAACGCATTAACAGTTGCTATCATTAAATATTTATAGGGATATTTAGAATTTGTGGATTTAGAGAGAATATATATGAAGTCCAGTATTATTTATATCCGTTAAAATCCGAAATATTTATCTTAACCTCAGTGAATTGTTCAAAAGTTAAGTGTAGTTAAAGAACGACGATGATCTGTGACCCCAAAGCGATGGAAGAATTAAAGACGGTTAACTCAACACTCTGGTCATCAAGCCTTTTCTTAACCCATGTTGTGACTTTTTGGTAGATTTATAAGATTCGTAGCGGCCAAACGATGCTACTCTCAACCAGAATGGCATGCTAAATTTTCTTGTTTGTTTGTTTGTTATGTTATTCGCCTGTTTAGTCAGGAATAAGAAAGTGTCCGAGTATTGAGCTTCTCGTCAAAGTTTGATTTCATCTGAGAAAATGCCGCATAAAAATAGATGCACTGAATGCATTATTTCAGTGGAAAGTGGACCCATTACTATAATATTGACGCCATTAATTTTAAACAATAAAAATATTAACAGCCTCTAATGAGGGGACAATATGCATATAAATTAAGAACGATTGTGAAATACATAGAGGTGAAGAAAATGAGAATATTGATGATAAATAATTTAGGAGAACCTTAGAATTGTTTTTAATTAATGATCAAATCATTAATAAAATTCTTGTGTTCTTCAAATTCCTTTAGCATAATCGTTACTTTAGAAGTACGGTAATTTATCGATTTTAAATTCGTAAATCCTGTATTATAAAAGTTCCTGAAAATTACTTACTTTGAAGTTCATACAGAATGCGTTTTATGATAGACAATAGAAGTAGAAAGACCCTGATGGATGAAATTTTGAAATTAAAGATTTAAAACTTCACTTTTTTTGAAATTTGATTTTTAATTTTCCAATATATTCTGTGAGCGATTATCAACCTTACTGTCTTAATTGTTTTCGAACCACCTTCCTGGTCACGAAACCTAAATTTTATACGTAATATTTATACGTCAATATGTTCACTTTTATGCGTCTATCATAAATAAATATAATTATTACTGCATCAACCATTATCAGAAAGTTAGAATATTTGCATTTCAATCGTTTTGCATCGCAGTACAGTAGCTTTAGGCTCAATCTTCATGCTCAGCGCATCGCATTCTGCATAAAATTTTCTGTAATATTTCTGATAATTATTTCCTGTTATTCACGAATTTATTTTAGTTTCCCCAAATTCCCGGTAGAGGTTTCTGAAAGATTGTTTGGGCGGCGATAAGTACGCTTAAAGCGGAAAGTAATGGAAACAACAGCGATACGGTGCCTTTTTACTAACGATATATAATTAAATATATATTATTCAACTAGCGGAGTGCCCGTTTATTCTAAACGGAATGTTGACCATTATGTTGCAGAGTGAACTCTTACATCTTCCCTTGAATATTATTTAATTTAATTTCTATGTTTTCATATCCCGTTGACGAAATATACTGTCTTTTGATATTTTTATAAACGTGGAATGAAGAAACGTAATCCAAGCGAGAGTAGACATTCAAACTTATGGGAGTTATCTCTTTTAAGCGATGTAATCGGTAGTTATAAGAAATGCTTTTCTTTTGAAGTTTTTCTCGCGATCTTTCCTCAAAAATTCATGAAATCTAATTAACAAAAAATTAACTACATTTCCTTTACTTGGCCATTTATTTTTCTGTCTAATTTGCATGATTTTAACTCGCAACCATGAACAAATACTGTAAATTCTGCTTTAACCTCACAGTACCTCTTTAAGGAACACCAACAGAAAGAAGTTGTACCAAGAAGAGCAAAACCAACTGTCAATATAAATATAGGAATGATTAAATTTTTGTCAATTCTGTTAATCAATTGCGATTGTTTTCGGTGATATCGGCAAATAATTGAAATTCAGGGACATGATTCCTATAGGTAAAATATTCGAAAATATGTTTTTTCATGTATAGAGTAAAATATCTGAAAAATATTACAGAGTTTAATATTGGACTAAAGGCAAACCATATACCAGCAATACTTCTTTAGAGGGAATTTCTATAGTACATGTAACTGAAATTGTGAAGTAAATTAACGAAATAGCCTTCGAAAGTGAAATATCTTGTTGGAGGTCATTCTTCGAAATGATGCTATTTGACTAAATTCTTATTCACTTTATCTAATTTTTCCTTACCTAGACATATAATCTATTAGTTACAGCAATAAAAAGAATACATGTATATTTTATTTCTTTCGATACTTGACTAGAGTCCGTAAAATGAATACTAATTTGATTTTTTTGGAATAATTAAGCCCTGCAACATACAAAATACATATTGAAGTGTATTTCTAATGATAATATTTGAGCAGCTTGCATAGAACCGAAGCATAAACATAAAGGGTAGGCGCCCATATTCTGAGAGAAGTGTTCCATATTTTATAGTCTAACAAACTCAATAACGTATCGGCAATCGTTTATCATGAACATTTAAACATAATATTTAAGGGTAAAGTTTCGGAATAGGTTCCAGGGTGTTTATTTTTTTCCCTGCTTAGATGGCAGCACTAGTTCGACGTCTCGAAGTCAAGTTTCATGTCTTGATAGTATAGACTGGTCTTCGCACAAGCGCCTGTATACCATTTTAAAAATAGTAGTAGAAATTGGCCGCCTAGGATAAAGCCAGGCGGTGGCGGCAGTTTTCAACAGCCCGGTATAGATAGAAAACCAACTAACCGAATCCAAACCATTGGCGGATATAATTAGAATCTAAAAATTAATGAAAAGCCGTAAAGAGAAGGTAGCGGAAGGAAGGAAGTGGCGGAAATCGGTGGGTGGGGGTAAATAAGTAGTTGGAGATTGCTTTTAATGAAATTTACATGAATTTAATAAATTAATTTTTTTGGAAATTGTACGAAAACGAAAACCAACAAAAACGTGAAGTAACAGAACAATATAGAAAAATATTCCAGCAATCAAGAGAGCAAACATGAACTGAATAACATAAGGTAACACTTAAAAAATAGGTAAAAACAACAGAAAACAAAATACAGTAGAACCTCGATCTATCTTTTTTGAAGGGACCAAGAGAAAAAGACGATGAATGCGGGAAAACGATCAAAACGGGAAATGTAGACTCAGCTCACACTATTAAAATGAATACATTTATCCAAAAGTTTATCCAAAGAAACCCCCTAAAGATTTCGAAAAAAAACTCCTGAACGTACTGAACTCCTAGAGACAGACCAAACAGGGTGAAATATGCCAGTAAACTGAGATGGACAAACAGGGCTAGTACGAGCACCCATGTGAAAGCTCTCCAATAGGATACAATGTATTAAAACAGCCCCGGATGTGTTTAAAAATCGGCCGTTTTGAGTAAGTGCTACGACAGCCTTAAAAAAAAGTTCATGCCAAGCTCTCAAAGAAAATTTTTGTCACAATTCCTAATACATTGTCTTACTTCATCGATTGGGCCAAAAATCTGAACGATGGATGCGGGAAAATAATATTGAATAATTGAACGATGAATGCGGTATTACTTTACATGTCTCCTTATGGGCCTAAGTCGGGACTTTAGAAAATAAACGATAAATCCGGGAAAACGACAAATGCGGGAACGATGGATCGGGGTTCTACTGCAAATAACTTAACTGCTTCATCATTGTCATACAGCCGACTAAGAAATAAGAAGTTTATATGTTCTTCCATCTTAGAAAACCATTTATTTATTATTTGAAAAAATCCCGGACAACATAATAGTGAGCATAGAAAATTATCAAAGACCATACAATCAATCATTTAGTTCTGCCACCAAGGCGGTGATAGTTTTTGTAACACCCTGGAACCTATTCCGAAACTCAGCCTATTTGAGATACAACAAAATACCAATGAGTATGAATAGATATCTATTATATGTAGACGTTTCTCCGGATACACCTAGATATACACTCACTCACTCATTCATTCACTCATTCATAGGGGATCAAAATTCTAACCATGTTCTAGAAGTATCACTGACTTGATATTTTTACGACGTACTGGCCATAACGTGTAACCGCCAGAAAAAATGCGATTTTGAACCTCATTGTCATGGGTTCGATTCCAGAAGGCCCCAAAGTCCCGATTTTCTCCATAAAGATACATTGCGGGGATTTTCGAAAATTCTTTTGAGGCACTTCCCGGCAAAGTAGAGAGTTGAAATTCGAGGTATCACTGGAAGTCGTGCCTATCCTACGAAAATCATTAAGACATCATCGATGATTATCCTTGGTTCGACGCTAGGTCAGGGCAAATATTCTCCCGTTTAATTTACATTGCAATTTTTAGGATTTTATTAAATCACTTCCCGATAAGATGGAAACTTGAAACTTGGCATGTAGATAGAGATCAATTATATATTTCATAGACGATGTCCACTGATGGCCATTGGTTCGATCCCAGTGGGGAATTTACATTCCTCAATGCATTTCTTATGCAGATAAGGGAAGCCAATTTTAGGTACTTCCCGGCAAGATATTGACATCAAACTTTGCATTAGATAAGATCAAGTCAAAAAAAAGTCATAATATGTATTCACAGCTGCCAGTAGGTCCTGGATTCGACACCAGACGTCTCTAAAATTAGTAAATGTTACGATTTTTAAGCATTTTTTTTAACCCCTTCCCGATAATATAGAAACTTATAACTTGGCACGTTAATAAAAATCATACATACATTTCAAATGCGTGTTTAAATTTCCTTAAACGTCCTTGGTTCGATCCCAGAGAGCCATTTATATTACCCTATGCATTTCAGACGGGGACAACGGAGTCTGAAACTTCCCGATATGATATGGACTTCAAAATTTCCATTAGATAAGATCAAGTCCTAACAAGTTATAATGTCTATTCATATCTGCCAATAGATCTTGGGTTCGACACCTGGCGTCGCAAAATTATAAATTGGAACAATTTTTGAGATTTTTTTAAGCCCTTCCCGATAACATTGAAACTCAAAAATTGGCATGTGAGTAAAGACTATAAATACATTTTATATGCTCTTTATATGCTTCAAGCAACTTTTATAAGGAATATAAAGGAAAAGCAGGACGTCGATTGAGGCAGTTGCAGCAAATATTTCTGATTTAATTTTCACACATAGTTAAAGATGGTGAACTGCTGTTGTGCTGCATAGTAAGTATCACCAGGAAGACCCAGGTTCGATGCGGGACAGATAAAATGCAGCGAATTTTAAGAATATATTCGATCCATCTTTTTTCTTTTGAGGACCCTCTCGATATGATGCCGTCTTGAAATCAGTGTTATCGATATTCTTGCAGTATGCAAGCTACATTTTACTCGTAGATTATATAAACATTCAAAGTATTTTTCTTCAAAATTTTTATTTTCAATATCTACAGGTAGTCATCATAGTGTATTAGATACATAAATTCAGCTTTGTCATCAGTAAATATTATATTAAAATCATAACAACCCTTCCTAATATGCTATGTACTTTATCTTGAGGTTAGCTAGCCTCTATGTTCCTTTACCTAGGAGGTTACAGCAATATTTTCCACTTGCATTCGATATAAGCAGTATGCCAATTTGTTTAGATTTCTTTCTGAGTTTCCAAGTTAGCAATTTATTTAAAATAAGAAGTAGTTAACTAAAGTGGAACTAACAATTAGCAGCAAAATATGTAATATATTTATTAACTGTTTTATAAAAATTAAATTATTATTATTTTAAGAATTTTATAGATTGACCTTAACTATTGTGACTGAAATATTCGAATATTCGAATAAAATATTGACCTTAAATATATATATATTTAATATATATATATTTAAGGTCAATATATATATATTATATTTAATTGATTCACCTACATTATTATTTTTTTGAAAATCAATGATATAAAGGAGTCAATAAAATTTGGACTCTTCCTCTAAAAATTATTTCAAAAATGTATTTAATGTTATTCTATTGATTGTAGAAATGCTGTAGATATTCGGACATTAAGTACATAAATCTTTTGTTCGTCAAATATCCAGTTTCTCTCCTGTGGGATAATAGCACCGAGTATATCCCAGTCATGTGGCTTGTTGCATAGCATGAAATTTATGAGCAGAGACTAGAAATAGGTAGTAAGAAGAAGAGTACAGTATTTTTTAATGGAGATGTTATAAAGTTGTTTTCCCTCGGATAATATCTTCCCCTCATCGTCCATTGCTCTGTGCTTTCCTGTTTTTCTCAACGGTTTGTATGGTTTGGCAACGGGCACGGAATGAGGCTTCGTTGTAGTTGTGTACCCTGGCTTGTTTTCTTCCTTCGAATTGAGATATTCTTCCAAATTAAAATTGGAGTAGTAATCTTCTCCGTTATGCTCCGATTGGAGGTATCCTTTGCAGAATTCGACCCTCTTTTTCTTTGGCGTCAGCAGAAGAAATTCCAGCATCGCCTTGCTGCTCGACTTTTTACCTTTCCTCGCCATATCGATCAGTTCTGGTGTAAGTTTCCGCTCTTCCATCATTCTTTTCTGTCTGTGAAGTTCTGAGAGACTTGCTTCATTTCCTGAAAATAATATTTTGTGATTATTTCGTCAGTGGAATCTTAACCAAGCATCTTTAAGGGAGGCCTTATAAGTACAAAATTCTTACATTTTTACCTGGGCTTTACATCTTTTCGCTAAACCTATAATAGTTATTTAGAGGTTAAAAAAAGCTGTAGGAGGTTATATACCGGGAAATGAGTAAGAACTCGAGGGAAAATTTGATATATTGTACTAAGTTAATTAGAATCTAGAAGAAAATAATATTTTCCGGAGAGATCTGGTGGAACTTCATGATGAATAAATTTTTTTAATTTGTGGACTTGTACAAGTTTTGTATTAAAAACGTTTATTCTTTATAATCTAGAAGTTAATCCTTCGACAGTAATGGTAATGTTACGATAGTGAGGAGTAGTGAGGCAATATTATAATGAATAAATTCACTGATGACAAAGAGTTGAATGAGTGAGGAAAAAATGTAATATGATTAGTATTATTGTATTTGTTTTCACTTTTTGATTATTTTTTAAATAATTTTTTTATTTACTAAGTAATTTGGGTTAATAGGAAAACAAACTCAGAGGTGCTGGAGATGGTAGGGGAGGATAGGGCTTTCATTCAAGTTGCATCTACAGAAGAAATGGGTGGGTCAAATATTGAGAAGGACAGAGCTGCTAAAGACTGTAATTAAGGGTAGAATTCCAGGAAAAAAAGAGAGGGGTAGATCTTTATATAACGAAAGATATTGGATGATTTAAAAGGTTAGCTACAAGGAAGAGAAGGAGATGGCTTTCAATAGGGATTTTTGAATGCACATTAACCTACTGAAAGGTAGAACACTCATGTGTGTGAATTAATGATGTCTAGTTTTCGATAATTTATTTTATTTTAATACTTGCTCTTTTCCGTTTAATCATGTCTGTTCATTACTTGTACTTATCACGACCATCACTGTATGATAGCTTCATTTGCTCGAACAAACCTGATGCAAACCTATCTGCAGATTTTTTTAATTAATGATAACAATCTGTATATAATTATACCTAGGCCTAAACCTTTCGGTTTTCCAGGGTTTGCCTCATATTTAATCATACCTCCGAATATCCTTAAAGCATTTTCAGGGCACCAGTACGCTTTAATGTCTCTGTTTGAAGAAATTTGCTCGAATGGTGCTTAAATTGATCTAATAATTGAGAAAATTCTTATCAACGAAGAAAGTTTAAGATTTGATTAACGTGGTATGAGTGCTTCGACAAATAGAAATAGAATTCCCGCCTAAATAACATCCACCAAAATTTCTGAATGAATTGTTCGTCATTTTCCCACCAGGTTAGGTATACCTACCAGGATAGGTTGCCGGCATTTGGAAGCCCAACCCTGTCATCTTCTACTGGGAATTGAGAGAGAGAGTCTCGACATCCTGAAGTAACGACTAGTGTCGCCAACCAGATACATGACCTGGTGACAATACCAAGAACAGCATACTTAAAGTATAAGGTGAGATAAATTCTTCTGCACAAAGTACCGCTCCGCAACATCGGTCTCTGGATACCCTGGTTATGCCTGACGATGTTTTATTTTTCGTTTTACACTTACAACAAATATTTATGATGTTAATGAGTAGTGTACATAAGGTCATTCATATTTTAACTCGTCTGAAATTGGATATTACCCTAACTAATTTTGAATTATATTTTAAGTCCTTGTAAAAAGATTTTCTTGTAAAATTGCATATATTTCTGAATTTCCAGCTATTTAAATTTATTTATATATTGCAATATTTCAGGGGATGCTTTGAAAAAGTTCATGGCAAGTATCTCACATATATTTAAAAATGAATACTTTTTTATCTATATAATTCTTACTTCCTGTAAGTACTTCACACGACTTATTAACCTGTAACAATAGATATCTGCGTAACTTAATTGCATTTGAATAATATATCTTAGAATTTTTCTATGAAAGTTTGAAAAGTCTTGTCAACTACTTACACGCAAAGTTGGAAGAGAAATTGACAGCAGTGCGACAAATTAAAATGAAAAATATTTATAATGTCTTCTGAGAGAATGGAAGGTATTATATGAAACCAGCAGATTAATCTCATAAAAATAGTATAAGTATTAGAGAACCCCTGATTTGATGAATTCTTCTTTACGCGTTAATGTTTGTGTATTTATTCTCACGGAGCAAATCCTAATTCATCCAGCTCCCAAATAAATATTATAACATCCGATATTTAACTTATCAATCCAATGAAATCATATGAAAATGGTTAAACTTTCTTCCAAGAAAAAAGATTTTAAAAACAAATCACGAAAGATTTGCTGCTTTTCGTTATAAATTAATATGTTATATATAATATCCTGATGACGATCATACATCAGCCATTCTATTATTTAAATACTTTACAATACACTCAGTATCTGGGTGGAAAAAATGTCACTTACTCAAATACATGCTTACCTTCTTTAGTTGGACGCGCGTCTGATGCAATCAAAATAGTGACGCAGACCAGAAGGCAGATGGTGAAACTGCGGCTCGTTATGGCGGCCATGATTTTCTGTGAAAGCAAACATCTGCACATTAATATATATAACGTGAGGGTGTCGTCAGGTTCAAATATCATGAATGAAAATAACTATTTCAAAAAAAAATTCCTGAAAGATAGAATGGAATATTTCCACGTGGTTCTAAAAGAGCTTTAACATAATGAGAAGTTATAATTATTATAATGAGATGAAATGATCATGATGAGAAGTTAAAATAAGGAAAATTAAATGACGGATGTGCTTTAATACTCATTTCTTCATGTTTAATACTCATTTCTCTTTCTTCATTTCGAAGAGGCGTCAAGCTCTTACCTAAATCAGTTAAAGATTTTAAACTTAGATGATTTAAGATATTATAAAAATGCATTGTATGAAAGGGGTTTTGGATGAGTTGTTTTAGATATTATTAAATCTATAACATGTAAGTGCGGTGGTTGAGAAACTTATAAAGTGGCATGTGATTTATCTAAGGAACACTGAAAAAAGCGATTATATGGGAACAGTAATAATTGAATATACCTGGTTTAAATGTATTTGCTGGAGTAATAGGGGATATTTGCTAAATTTTGTCTTGTTTGTTATCAAAAGCATGACTTAATCCTGTTTGTTAATATAGTGATGTTATTTAGGAATTTTAAATGTAAAAATTTAGTGTAAAAAGGGTAAATAAACAATGTTTGGGGCTGCCACCTGACTTCTGTCTAACTGTAGCAAATAATAATAATGATAATGAACGAGTGAGATCACAATTTAAAAAAAGAATCGAGTGAATTCCGATAACTCTGTGGATATTAATATCCTCGCATTCCTTAATTTTTATTCATTTTCTCGGAATCTATTTGGTGATGAACTAAAGGTTAGAATTATATTATACTCACTCGTTTTTGGCTGCTCTTTAGCTTTCACCATCCAATCGTCTACCTCTTTAAACCCTGACTAAAACCTTCCTTGAATACCGATTCTTGAATTGCTTCCGTCCTCGATAACAACTAAGATATGTCAATCTTTCTCTAAAACGGTACTTCTTTCACTCGTAATTTTGATATTAGACTATTGACAGTTGCTTCCAATTAAGCAGATATATAATCTAATCTGAGAAAGAAATGATTGCTAACTATTACCGTTGAAAATCTTTCAAGGATTTATTTTTTCAACTACTAATATTATTTATAGATATAAATGCATGGCAATCTAAGCGTTTTTGAAAGTAAGGTTCCCCAGCTTAAATAAAAATCATATCGCCCATTAATCCTCTCCAATAAAGTTTTATAGATGTAAGAAACATGTCTGGCACCGCTTTATCTAAAGCTCGAACCTAGAAAATGCTTTTAGTATCTTACCGTAGGTCGGTTCCTATTATAAAAATCAGGCACCTTTAAATAACCATAACCAATGTAACCTTTCAATACGTCTTCACTTTCTAAATTATTCGCTTCATCTATTAGTTGATCCCGTAACAACTGCATTAGAAATTTAAGAAGGGAAATATCGATCTGCCATAGTATCTTAAGCATGAGATTTTTATCATTAAATATTTAATGGAGAGAGAAATATTAAATATTTGAAAGCATAAATATTTCATCGAAAAATATGATGCAGTTTAATTCAATTTTATTTAAAATATTCAACTTATATGACTTCGTAAATATTCTTACTTTCCAAGAACATCAAAATATAGATGAAGCAAATCAATAAAAACATTTGTAATTGGATGATTTCAAACTATGAGATAATTTAATGATAATTAGGTATATACAAACAGAGCAGTAAATTGTACATAAATGTACTTATAATAGAAACGCCATTTTGATAGATAAAAATAGGAATGCTTATTAAGAAAATATCCAACCAGTAGGTGGTTACCATGCTATAAGCGTGATACTTATAAACTGTTTTATCGAAAACATAAACTATGATCGTAGATGATACCAATATTTTTTTCATAAAGAAAGGAAGCTAAAACTATCAAAACAAAAATACATGGGAACACTTTTGACAATATTTACAATTACTATAATACTACTACGGAAAAAATACACATAAAAATAATGGCTTATGGGAAAATCAGCATTATGTCCGATACAGTACAGTTTCATTCATCTTTATGGAAATCGAGCCTTTAAATTATTAAGAGCAGCATTAAAGAAAATAGTAACATATGAGTAAAAGATGCTGATTACCAATTTAAATAATTAGAGTCACTATAGCATAATGTGTTCTGATTAAAAAAGATGAAACTTTTGAAAATGTAAATTAGGAAATTTCTTCGAAACAAGGATTCGATAGAAAACTTCTCAGGAAGTCGAGCTTAATCCACCCATTTAAAATAATCTTCCAGGGAAATGTAATAGTAATTGCGAGTAACATATAACTACTACACATGAATACTAAATATGAGAAATGTATTCTTTACCTGAGTCTCAAGTTTGGCGAGACGATCTTCCTCACCTGGAAGAACTGAGGCTGACAGAGTTTAAATTTTCTTTATATACCGGTACTTTACAGGCGTACGCAAGAGTACTGACAATTCTTTTATCTGTATTCCATCTTCTCAATGCTTTTTTCGTGCTCTTGAATTTTGAGCGGCAATTAGGACTTGCATTATGATTAGGTTCACAGAAGACAGTAAACAAGTTTCCTCGCATTATAATTCCATAATAGCCCTAACCGAATAATTCTACAATCCACTCTTTAATTTAATTCAGCACTTAATGAGGGGAAAAAACCTGACATTTATAAATAATGCATGTTTCTACATCAGCGTTCTTGATATCAAGTTTAGGTTTTTCTTCTATGCATAGTTCCCAAGAAACTTTCAATTCAAATAATTCTAATATTCCTGTAGTGCAAACTTTCTCGTAGTACTAAATTTAGGAGAGTCTACGATTTCCAATATTGTGTCTAGTAGATATAAGACAGAAAGCATTCAACCCTGCGATAGCTAAATCCTTGCCACTATCTTGCTATCACTCCAGGCGTTACCTGCTCTGATATCCCGGGCTACCATGCACTATCCGGGCTAATTTTCGTTAATAAAAATCGAGGGGACCTCTACATACTCGAGTACTTAAAACAATACATCACTGTCACGATTGAAAATAAATTATAAGATACACTGATACTTAATATAAACATAAATTTAAAAATTATTTTGGAAAAATGGATAAGATAAATGAACTAAATAAAAGCTGCTACTCATTTCTTAAACTCAACTTTTTGGAATTGGCCGCAAGAAAAGTGCAAAGGTACCTTAGATTACCTTCTGTTTATAGTACCTACAGACAAGGCGAAAATGAATGAGTTGATATTGTAATTCCAAGAATTTTATATCGTAAATATCAGATATTAAGTATCACATAGTTTAGCATGCGAATTTTGGTATCTTCATTTTTACCGTTGATTCGAAGGATAATGAATTCACTGCACTTCGGAAGGAAAAATTATTTTCCCTTCTTTCAATTATACAACTAATCTCAGAGGCATCTAATCATTTAACCACTAATCATTATGTTATTTCAAGTACTAGAGTGAAGAGTTTATTCTATTTTGTCATTTGATATTTTATTCCAAAATGCAAGGAATGCCTCCCAAAAATATATCAAAAATATCAGTCACACTATAAAATTCTAGATGAATGCATAGGAATAAGAAGGAAATGTGTAGGGCAAAATATAGGTAAAAGCATCTGTCAATCATTGAGAATCAAGTAAACTGGCGAAGACAGTGTTGAAAATCGCATAGCAAAAATCCATGATATAGCAAGCCTTAACTGACTCAATATGTTTACTGTTGATCTAGAATCGGATGAGATGAGAAAAGCTTTCAATGGGAACTGTCAGAAATGATTCTCGTTTCAGATGCAATTATCGTTTCGATAATAGCTGCTGCAGGATAATGAAATATGATCACTTTAACACTTATTTTATCATTTATTACTTTATTATAAAAATACAGACTTTTTGTTAGCATTTAACGCCTCCATGTTGTCACGATATTTGCTTAAACTACATTCGTGGCTTCAGGATTAATCATTCTGCCACATTAAAAAGTAATATAAATTTTTTTCAATCCACACAGTTTATGTATACCAGCAAAATTCCAGTGTGATAGCCTAATTTTCCGCCTTTAAGTTTCTCCAGTGTTATATTTCGAGTTCTTTACAGTTAACTAGGAAACACAACATAGACCAGGAAATGCGATATGTTCAAATATCATAGCCTGAGAGTAATTGTAATAAATTGTAATGAAAATCCTATTAAATATGTTATGTTTCCCGGCATCGGTATGATTCAGAAATGTATACCATCACATTGTTTGTCCGTTTCCCGTTGCATACTAAATGAATTTCCAGAATATTTTCAAAATGGTGAATTCTCGGGGGGTTTCTGTCTTTCTCGCACATTGCTGAACCACATTATCAGAGACATACAGCCGATTTTTATGAATAAAAATCTTTTGTCGATCCATACAATGAATGCCAACGAATGTACAAACTGCGAAAGCAAATCGATCTCTTCGAGAAATAAAGCTGTCCGATTCGTTATTACGATTCTGATTCAGATGGCTAAAATGAGTTCCTTCGCGTCTGTTATATTAAGTCAACCCAAATTTAGGCTACGTAATATATTAACATAATATTTACTTGCGTAGTCTGGTTGAAAGCTTAAAGCCACTCCGCAGAAGTAAATTTTCGGTATGGGCGAGTCTATTTTCGAAGGAATGCTTTAGAAAAGAGGTTTGTTGGGTAGCCGCTGAGCTGTTTGCCCAATGGCATAGGCTTCTGGTTCCCAAACGATGGGTCAAGACCCACACTTTGTGATTTTTGGCCCACAGAAAAATTTTAACACTTGTTAAGTAGGTGTAAGCTCAATCATCACATTTATCATCAATAATTAATACTACATACTTAGTACTTAATATTATCAATACTGTGATAAATTCCTAATATGTCTTTTGTGAAACCCTTGATTTTTGTTTACGGGCCAAATATGATGCGGATCAGAAAGGGAGGTCGCGGACATTTTAAAGATATCCAAAAACGGGTCGCGATTTAAAAAAGGTCAAGAGCCAATGGCATAGAATATTGCGAATAGAGCTTCCCCTCTTACTTTCCACCCTTATAGGACTTTCCCCTAAGTTCTGCGTAAACAGGGATCACAAGTTTTTGAGCGGTCCATATCCTTGGTTTTTAATCAGCGTTCGACAGTAACCACTGAGAGATTCATGTTTGTCACCTCTCAGGCCTCTTAAAACAGCATTAGAATCACGAACAGACCTAGGCCTGCAGCGAACTCTGATTATGTATTTTCCATAATGGTAAGGTATGGAAAATATGTCTCCATCGTTAGACGCATCGTAAGTCGTTGCTGAAGATACGCTGTCGTAGACCACCGAAGAGGAATCTTGGCTGATCTCGCTGCTACCTCCAAATTCAAGCACGACAGGACCATATCCAGCTCCATAATCAACTTTTGCTTCACCATTAACTCCCATTATTGATAGGAATTCTTTACAAAAACCGATCTTCTGACTCTCCGGAGTCGAAAGAATGAAGTTGATCAACCCGCCTCCTCCAGGTACCCTAAGATTTCCATCTCGAACCATCCATTCTTCTTCAGAAGATCCGTTGGTACTGCCGTTAATCTGATCTTCTCCGGAAGTGATTTCATAGGCTAAAATGTGTGGAAAGAAAAAAAAATATTTCTATTTGCAATATATAAATTATAAGATATACATGCATAATATATCAATATACATAGTATATATAGATATATTTACCATGTGCAAACATGTACATATATACATGGTGAAGAAATCTGCTAATATATCTGTGGAGCACTCAGTTTTGTTCTGACAACAAGGGAGCACTAGGACCTTTTCGATGTTATTCTACGCGAAAATAATCTATATTATGCTGCTGGCATTTAGCATTGTATTTAAGGTAAACATATATTTAACGAAGGAAATGGAATTTCGCAGTTAAAAAAATGGCCGTCGATTCAAAGATAGAAAATAATCAACTGGCAAATCAAGGTTTTGAGTCTCTATTTTTGTCAAAATATCCTTTCAAAATACAAAAGTGTTACCATTTCTTTAGGAGCAATTAGGTTTCTTAAAGAAACAAGTCTTAGACTTTCCTGGTATATGATGAGGAAAAAGGATTCTCGGGTTCCCAACCTGGTTCTTACTTGGTTGGAAGCGAAAATCCTTTTTACAAATGAGTATGAAGCTGAGGAAGCGAAAGTTAAAAGATGCCTTTTAATTAGGTAAGATTTAAATTATATCTATTGATGTAAACTTGATACCATCTTGGTACATACAAAGATAAAATATATTAGGTAAAACACATGATTGTATAAAAATATGATTATTTCTATTGAAAGCAAACAATATTCTAAGACTTACCCCTCTTTTCTCCAATCCGCGCATCATCATCTAGGAAATGAGCGTTGATAATATCGCAAGCCTCCCTGACCTTCCGTGATTTAATCTCCGGGAAATTTATTTTGTCTGTGCGGTAGGAGGAAATTTTCATTGGTTTATAACGAGAAATACGTGAATAAACAGAGCAATTTCTCATATTTTACATTCGCTTTTTTACTTTTCCACTCATATATTTTCTTAGAAAAACAGTATATCGCTATAAACGTACTTTCTATAGACAATATTGAAGAAAGTTATTCCTCTTCTAACCTTGGATAACTGGTGACGCATACGTAGAGAACAAATTTGCGTGACTGATAACGAAGCAGACGACCAGGATGACATTGCGGGAAGAACTCGACATCTCCTGTAAAAAAATATATTGATCCTAGAATCTGGTAATAACAGCTGAATATAATAGCAACAGAAATTAAGCATTATTATAATTTTTGCATTCACCTTGGCCCATTTCAATTTTTTCAACAATTTTCTGTATCTCTACATTATAAAATAATCAATATCGGTGCTACATTATAAAATAATCAATATTCTGTATCTCTACATTATAAAACAATCAAAATCAGACTGACGAACACCATCAGAGAATAGTTAATTTTAATGATTTGCTAGAACGATCAATTTACTCTCCATTAAAAGCTATAATAGACATTCAGAGAAGGTTTAATTAGGTAAAATTAATTGGAATGATCTGAAAAATTAATATTACCTGTTTAAAGTTCTATAGTACCATCTCTAACCACTATTTTTGAATCTGATTTCTTCATAATCACCCGCATAAAATCGCACTAGAACTTTTATACGAATTCTGCAAATAATTTATTCCATTTTCAATTAACAACACTCTCGAATTGTAATATCTATCCTTACTCTATCCTAACTTCACGTGAGGAATATTCTTAAAATAGTTTTTTTGAGCTGTTATAATCTAACGCTTATGGGTTTCTGGACAATGACCCTGCAGTATCCCCCTGATTTGGTTAATTCGATGCCAAAAACAAGTTAGTTGTCGGCTAATCATATATTTAGCTCAAAAAAGCTGAATCTCCAGCCTTAAATAATCGCTGGGAAGTTTTTACTTCAAAAACGTTATTCTCAGTAAAAACTTGTGTGAAAGGACGATAATCGCTAAAAGCATTCTTATCTTAAATTGCTTGTTTACTAAAATTTACGGGAACATTCGGGAAAAAAGAGTGTTGATTATTAAGGTTGATTGGTTAAAATTTGAGCGTAATAAAGTCATCAACCTTTAATTTTATATTTCTGCAGATGCACGAATTTTATACGAGGCAAGCAATGCTAATCTGCTGATCGATGTAAATCAAGCATTTTTGACTCATCTACTTATATTAAATGTCCTAATTATTAATAGGGGATCGTCCTCAAATTAAAAAGTATTAAAATCCAGAAAAAAAAATACTGAGTAATTTAAAGTTCGATTACCGTAGCGGATTGAAGTAAGATTAGTCAGCGGGGTATCTAGCTATAAAAATAGGCTTAAAAAATAGTTATTTCTTCGCTGTACATGATATTTTACTTAATCGATGGCATAGGAGATGAAGGTAATAAATAATAACAGGCCTCTATTAAGACTCTAAGTACCCTAATCCCTTCGCACTTTTGAATTTTTCTCCTTGGCTTTACTCTATAAATCATAAAGCCACCAATAAAACCAAGCATTAGCATTAATGTAGCATACGACTATTAGTGAATAAGATCAGTAAAGAGAATATTGCCTTCATCACAAAACCTCACACCTCAAATTGGACACGATAATCGGTTAAAATTGTAGCTTAAGTATGCCTTATAACTAGAATAAGGGTGAAATAACTGGAATACCTGTGAAAATTACCTTGTACACAGAATATTCCTTCTCTTCTAAATAATTTATGGGGAATCACTTTTGCCAATTCGTTTATATACCCTGGTTTGAAATGACGTATCCGGAAAGGAACGTCCATATACTCTTATTTATCTTATCGCATGCCCTTTCCTTATTGATAGCTTTGTGTTATAGTATATTGTCCTATTCGATTACTTTCGAATGAGTAGGGAAACGTCAACTCTAAAACGATCCAATTAACTAATTTTTAGTTTTGGTATATCTAAACCTATCATCTTGATTCAATTCGTGTTTGCGCAGCATGAGACTATGTAAGGACATTACGTTCATTTTTTATCTGTTTACATGCATAATATTGTGTAGAAGTTTATCTAAAGAAGATGAATTTAATTTCCTCTTCCTTCCTAATTTACTTCTTTGAAAAGAAGAATACATCTTCATAATAGCACTACGTGCACATTGGCTAATTATGTCACTCCCTTATTGCTATATATATACATCTGCACGCATAATATACTTATTTTTTCATATATAAATTTGAAACATGCACTATATCACGATTACGTCACCTAGGTGAAATGATTAACTTACCACAGAAGCTTACCTATGAAAACTTTAAGTGCTTATAGCAGAATTTAAATAGCCTTTGAAACGTTCCTATCGCAAGTACTTCTGGAATGGAAATAAATTTGAACATGGCTGTTAATGAATTTGTGGCTCAAAAACTCTCCGAAAGAGTTTTCACTCATTGTAAGCTCTTTTTACCTGCGTTGCCAATAAATGCTGAAGCACCGGATTAAGGTGGCCCCTCGCAGGTCAGTATTTAGGGGCTTTCTGGTGCTACAAGAACTGGTGTAAAGAAAGAAATATTGGAACACTGCTGTTAATGAATTAGAAGTTCAAAATCTCCAAAAGCCGTCTTTGTCAGCGTTCCTCCTCTTACTACCTGGTAGTCGGAGAAAGCAAGTAAGAGGAGGAACGCCCACAAAGACGGCTTTTGGAGATTTTATCAGCGTTTCTTGAGGATAGATTTGTCTGGACTGAAAAATAGCTTCTATTCACAGGTCTAAAGCTTTCAGTTCACTGTACTGAAATTAAATTAGTGCACATATAAAACTTAAAACATAATTTATCTTCAGAGAGATAGAGGTTTAAATTATTTCAATTTTTAGGTTCAGCCTTTGCAATGGCTAGTTATTATTTAGTTTTCGCGTATAATCCGCCCTATTTAGCTCGCTAATAAAGACTTTTGAAATAAAACATGATCCTAGACACGTATGAAAGGTTTAGCGAAGAGTTAAAAGGTTTCTTCTGCAATAAGCAATGGCTCTGCGATAGTATGAATATAGTTATTCATGTTGGAACCAATAGCAAAGCATGGGGTCTCTACTTTTTCTGGTGCAGACGTGTTTTGATAATCATCAAATTCATGGTGCTACACTCGCTTTAGGCAATGAACCATATCCTAGATTATGTGGTCTGTCAATAAGGTAGGACGTGGTGGAACCTCATTCCCCCAACCATTACTTACCAAGACCTAGGAAAGAGGAATGTGTCTTATTATGTTCACTTAATTGCTTACTCAATAGAACATGCTGCTACACCCTGTGCTTATGGAAGGAAATACATACCAAATAATAGTTGATCAAACGCAGTCCTCCAAATTGTTTATCGGCCAATTGAGTGTCGGTGAAGAGGCTGTCGGTCAAAAGAACATCAGACGACTTAACGCCGGTCGAACTAAGGGTTCCTTATTTACGATAGTATACTTGGATTTTCAAATAAAAGCTATATATTCTCTCCGATTCCACAAGCCACTAACCGATAGCGGTGTCCTTCCTCTCTAGCACGTGTATCAGACTAAAAAACCGGCTTGGCGAGTACCTGTTCCTTCAAATTTTGTTTGCGTCACGATATAATTATTATCAAAACGGAAATTTGCCAGAATTGAAAACATCGTTCACGAAAGACGAATCTAATGTATTTCTTTCAAGGAATAAACTCGTGAATTATCATCTGCCTGGGCTATTTGGCTGCAGTGCTTGCAAACTTACCTTTTGTTAAAATTCAGAACTAAGCCAATTAAAGTAGGATTAAATGTACATGCATCTTATCCTCGGAAAATATTCCTATATGCGTGGATTATGTCCGCAAATGTTTTGGAAGTATCAGCGTGGCTTCGTTTCATGTGAAAATATGAAACTATTAGTTCTACGTTTGTTTTTACTGGCTAAACTCATAAAGGAGAAGCAATCAAGTGATTCAACCCTTAAAAATAATAAAATGCCAACATAAGAGAGATTCAAATGTCCAAACTTTTAATTTTCCATTTTTTTCTTGTTTTCAGGCGAGAGCATTCTATTTAATTTTCATCCATGTATATTTTCTTTCGATATGTTCATAACGTACGGTATCTTCTAGGAGTCGATAATCAAAATTAATAACAGAAATCATGCTTGCAGAAGGTTCTAAAACGATTAAATTAATACGCTGTGATTTCGATACTAACTATTATTTGGATTAAGAAGCCTACATCCACATTGTCGGCAGGATCTTTTCATTTTAAAATTGAATTACCCACGACATCATTTCCTCTATGAAACCAAACTTCGTAAATGTTTACTGCACCTTGAATATTATTAATTTTTCAGCGTGACCGTATTTAAGGAACTTTTTAGGTTGTTAGATAAATCAAGCGAATTTAGCTATAAATCCCAATTCTACCTACAATTGCACCTTGAACCTCAAATAAAGTCGACATTATGAACAAGTTTAAGAATTGATTTATTTATACAAATACAATGCTTGGTTGCACCTTTAAATGCATTTATCATTCAGTAAATAGGAATTAAGAAACTTCGATTTAATGTATAACAGAGTTGATTTATTCGATGTTCCAACTTTTGTGATTCTTAGAAGAGTATGATTGAGTACCAAATCTCATAGCATGAGATCCGTGATGTAACAATGAAATAATAATCTGTTTGAAAAAGTTACTCACTTGTCAAGTAACTCAGTTTTCGAAAACAAATTTGCCTTTACCAAACGGTTTACATTTCCGTTTCCAGCAGCATCTTGCAATATCTCTTGAGCGATACCGGATAGTATTGTCTTGAAGTATCAACATCTGCTCGTCCGTCCCTGCCGATCACCTTTCCTTTTGACGCGTCATAAATCTGCCACTTGTCATCGCGATGCACCAACTTCTTACCATGCATATGAGGCATGTTGAATCCCACAGGAGGACGGTGATTAGGACTACCTTGATAGTACCCAGGATGGGGATAGTAATATTGTTGGTACGGATGGTAGCCAGGGTACTGGAACATGTTCGGGTAAGGCGGGAAACCCTGATAGCCCTCATCGCTGAATTCGTACTCTTCGCTGTCATCACTGCTGCCACTACTACTGCTGCTGCTGCTGCTGCTACTGCTACTCTCTTCACTTTCACTGCCACCACCTGTACCAGCACCCGCTGTGGTTGTGCCAGAGGAAGTTGTGGTAGGCGGCTGCGTTGTGGTGGTTGTCGGTTCGGGAGTGGTTGGTGGCATGGTGGTAGTGGTAGGTTCTGCCGTGGTCGTCGTTGGTGGCATGGTCGTCGTTTCCTCACTGCTGCTTCCGAAGTAAAATTCGTAAGAATCATCGTCCTCTTCTTCATCGGTATCGAAGTCTCCAAATTCGTAAGTGTCGCCAATACTTTCTTCGTCGGTGTCCTCTGCAGTTTGTTCGTAGTTGGCTCCGTGTTCATTGCCGTAATCGACCTGCACGTTTCCGAAGTACTTCATGGCTGCCAAATAGCCTTGACAGAAGGCGACCTTCTTCTTCTTGGGAGTCAGCAGGATGAAGCTTAGCATGCCGCTGCTTCCTGGCAGAAGAAACTTCCCGCTCTCATCTATCCATCCTGATTCGAAATTTTCTCCGAGCGCCTTGGTGTCGATTGCTCGTTTCGATCTCTGGTTGGGTCCTTCGAAGTCAGCGTCCTCTGTAAGAATTGCAGACATAGCAGTTTTTACCTGTGCGCCTTCACTGAATTCATAGTTAATTCTTATTTTTATTATTCGTTAAATTGGAATTCTTTTCGTCAATGTAAACAGATATGCATAGTTTGTCCAATCAGCATTATGGATACATGAACCACCTTCGGGCGGATTGACCTTGTTCATAATTGCTGCCAAAGTAAAGGCTGTTCAAGAATAAGTTATCTCAAAGACTAAAAAGGAATGTTCTTCCTTCAGATGGATAACTAACCGCTTCTATGCTAATATTCAGGTAAGCCATCGAAGATAAACATACCACGTCTCTCCTCGTTTGGCAATTCGTCTTCTAGAAGATCGGGAACAACGGCATCATCCGACCTTCTATTCCTTCTTGGTGAGAGCGATCTTGAACCTGAAATAAAGTCAAATATTTTTCATTAATATTTGTATTTCACAAAGCTAAGACCTATTATTCTTGTTTTACGTTTATGGTGTAACATTATAAGACAGATTGATGTATTCATCAAGAAGAATGAGCAATAGTTAAGCCACATCCACACGTTTAGCACATAGTTCAGCCGCTTGCTTAGTGTAAATACTTCGTCACGTAGTAAAATTGATGTTTAGTTACCTTTATTATTTTTTATTTAGGTGAGATATTCATCGATCACCATAGGTTTAAAACTAACCTGAAATTAAAACCCGTTCCGTTTCTACATGGCGTGGTAGTTTAGTGGTTAGAACACCTGCCCGGATAGTGGAAGAAGGGACTTGAACCCAAGTTCAAGTCCCAGTGAATTGGTTAGTTTTCCCCTTTGTTTATCCTTGGGTTTTTAAGTTACACGTCCAAAAGTGCATTTACTTCCCCTAACTATTCGATAGATTGAGTCACAAACTCCAAGCACCATCCAAATTTACGTTTAAATTTTAATGGTGCTTGAAGTTTGTGACTCAATCTACAGTTACAGCCATTAGCGGGAACCTTTGGATAACCATTCGATGAAATATAAAAGTTATATTAAACGAAGGTAAGGTGATCTTATAGATATCCTTGTCTGTATGTGTAAATGAAGTTTAATGGTTTTGCTTTTTATATTATTATGTTATTTAATAGAATTTATTTCAATATTGTTATTTTGTTGTACACGTAATTACTTTGATTTTTGTCGATCCAAAAGTTTTTTTGATTTAAAGGATCATGATAGATATCTAAAATATTCCCATGGTTTTCCATGGGTTTTCCCATTTTGACAGAGGATGAAACAGTCTTTCTTGAATTTTTATTCTAAATGTTAAATAATAATCACACATTATCTTCACTAATACCATTAACTGTTGTTGGGGTATCATTTATTTTCCTTTATTCATGAGAACTCATTTTATTTATGGTCTACATGCACCGCTATAACGTGATCACCGCAACTAAATAAAAAGAACTATAAAATTTAGTGCCGCTTGCAGTACATAGAATTATGAAAATCCTTAGCTCATATATTCTTTGTGCTCCTCATGAAGCAAAGAAAAGGCAGAAATAGTAGAAATTTAAGGCTATCAGTGGGAATTATGTATCATCCAAAGTGAATTTACAGGTTTAAGAAAAGGAATGATTTGCATAAGCCCATACATTGGAAATATTGGATAATAGTGATGTGTTTATAAAATATATTGAATAGTAATTATCTAACCTGGATAGATTGGCGTGGCATCAGTTGCCAATAAAGAGATACAGCAGACGAATAGGCAGAAGCCTATGCTTTTGGGAGTGGTGGGTCTCATCTCCTAGAAAAGATAAGAATGAAAAAAATTAACAAATAAAAAACAAGAATATATATGACGACGTATTAGTGGATAAGAGTACTTACAGATTTATTACATCGAGACTACGTGAATCTTTCTAAAACCCAAAGCTATTTCTCTTTAGTGACTACGAAATATCGCAATTACTTTATAGATCGCGATAAAACCCTTTCTACGTGGCTTGTTCGAATGAATGAAACTAATTTGAGTGCAGTCACAAACCTTGTCATGTTCAATGTGCTCTACCGCCTGTTATTGTGACTGTTTATCGCATATGCTTAGCGGGAGAAAGGCCGAAAACCAACGGTGGGCCAAATATATATGGAAACGAATTAAGGATGCGATAACATAACGCTAAGTTAGTATGATAAGGAGGGCATTAAATGGGTAAGGACTTGTCTAGAAAGTTCTCTTTGTTTTAAGATTAAAAAAACTGGTGTCAAAATGGCGGCCTACTGCGGCAATTCGAATCCCACTTTAATTATATAACATAAAATAATCACCTTTTAACCTTGAAAGAACTCGTTTCATTCGTTTTAATTTAGGACAAAAATACCCCAAGATTAAAATGTTTGCCACCCAACATCTATGCTAAATCGCAAGTACATTTATTCAAACAAATATTTTATAAACTTCATGAAATAATTCACAGGTCTGGACGTAACTAATAGAGGGAAATTTTCTCTTCGTGAATTATGTTCACAATTATTATCTTCAAATCCTGAGACTCTAGCCAGAGGCAAACAATGCTAAATATTGGGCAAGGAATATAAAACCAATACTGTATATATTTACAACTTTGATTTAAGTATCTCAAACTCAATGGTATATTTTGTCAATCAATAAAAAATTGATATATATATAAAATATTAACAATCCAAAACTCTAACCTCAGCATATTTCCTTTGGGTTACTTATTAGTGATATATTTTATCTGCCTTGATTAATACTTGCTCGATAGTGAAATGAATCAGATTGGTTCAATTTTATCAATAGAGTTGAGATTAATTTTAATGAATAGTCAAAAACTACGAACATTGAGAAAAATAATAAGTAACACTATAACCGCATTTTGTTTGGCCTGCGTGACATTAACTTTATAGTAAACTGCTATCAGTAGTGATAAGATTGATAATCCTGCATTAAAGTAATGTAAAGGGTAAAATATATTAATACAAACTAGGTAGTTTAGTGATCTCCGCATCTGAATAAGTCCCTATAGAAGAAGAAGAATAGTACTTCAGAGGATTTTTCGTAGATAAAAGACATTTCTTTGAAAAAAAAGAATGAGGTTAAGAAGATGTTAGAAAACTCCTGATAATTCTAAGATCTTGAGATGCAAGGGTTATAAGGATAATAAAGACATACTAAGTATAGAAGTAGGGGAAGAAAGAAAGAAAATGTAGAAAAATTATAAAATTTTAGACTGTATTCAGTAAGATTTAAAAAGTATAGGAGATTTTTTGAGAGTAGGGAAACTGAGTAATAGAAATTGCATCCTATGAAATGGAATACGATCAAACAACATGGAAGAGTATTGGATTTTTTTAAAAAATAAAGTAAACGTTTTACTTATGAAGAAAACAATTGGAATCATATTTCAGGATTGCAGCGCGGTAGTTAGATTTTAGTAGTAGAGAAGAATATTGGCATCTCGATGAAAATGTTATCAATAATGCCTGCAATATTATGAGATACATAAGAGAGTACCATAACTTAAATTAGCTAACTTGAGATTAGCGTAGCTCATAAAATAGATTATACTTTAAACTAGCACACAACTCACACTTCAAGCAAAGAATGACATTTTATCACCAAGGCAAATGCTTCATCGCCTACACTCCCCAATTCGAGTTCAAATCCTTATTGACCTCTTACACTTATTAATATCGCATGAAACATTTTTCCAATAAATTATGAATTAAAATATCATGCAAGTTACCGCTTGGTTTTATAGAATCGTTTCTAATTAATTATTTTTATCATTCCAGAAGTATAAAACTATAGGTTACAATATCTTTATCTTAGTAAGTTTATAAGTATTAACAGCCGTATAAATCTTCTTACCCGCAAATTTATAGGACTGCCTGAGAGAGAGGGTCGCTGCTCGATGGGCTGGCAAGCATTGACTGTAGGCGAAATACATATTATATACCTCACTGGAATTGAAATTACCTCTGATAACGATGCCGTGATGGGGACTTATGTTGAACGGTTTCTTATCTCCCGCTAATAACCAATCAAGAGCTGGTTCTTTCCCTTCTCATATTCCATCCCTAACATACTCCTTATGCACGAATTCTTTTCAATGGTACACCAAAGATTTGCATTACTGAACTGCAGATGATCTCGAATAAGCATCACGGAACAAGTAATCTCTGCTTCATGCACCACTAATTGGTAGTGCTTATTTAAGTGTTAATAGGAACCCTGAATGATTTAAATGTACTATGAATCCAATCATGTCTTAACTGGTTTGTTGCTGATAATTAAGCGTTCGGAAATTGGTATGCAATCGGTCCAATGAATTAGTTTTGCATATCTGAGGACAGGAAATAAGCTTAATCGGCCATGAATTCGCTTTGAAAGCCCACGATCGCTTCCTTTATATAAAGAAAAACTTTATATTTTACTATATATACACTACGCAAAATAATTGACAGTTTTGTGGATATCACACTCTTATAATTTCTGCACAGGGTAGACTACTTTTCAATCCCATCCTATGAGAGTGTTTCAACAAAACATTTTATATAATATAATCCCGAAGGAAACACCAATTGTCTCACTTACAGGTACCATATTCAGAAGATATTAGAAGTAGAAGATAGGGTAGAAGATCTAATAGCTTCAAAATATACCTCTTCCAATCTCTCATAAAAAATGACTGGTTATTACTCATACTCATTTTAATGCAACAGAGGATCAGTTGAACATTTTTTTAGCGATACCAAAGTGCTCTCTGACGTATTTTTAAGTAAAAAAACAAAGTAGATTGGAAGATAGGTTGAGGTTGTTATTAATAATAAAACTTTCTGGGAGTTATAATAATTTTATGTGATCGTGCGTCTTAGGACGATACGATATTGAATTTTAATAAGAGAGGATAGAATATTTACATTTACATTAAACCCTACAATCCGACAATGGCGCGTGGTATTTAGGAGTAGGATAGGTAGAATAGAAAATAGGAGATCGATGGGAGAGAAGGCGAATCGTTCTAAAATTCCCTTATTTCGCGAACTATACGCGATAGTAATGGATTAAAGAAATAATTACATTTTCTATAAAAATTCCACTCCTCAATAGCCCACAAAATATTTTTTCAAAAACGTTGAATCACTTTCTCTCCAACTAAGAAATAGTACACTAAAAATCAACTTGAGGATCTTTTTTACCTAGACCTCTCCTATTAAACTACGTCTGTATAAATGTAGAAAATTCATTTAAAATCCCCTTCTCTTAATTATCTTTCCTTCTCATCAAGTTCTTAGCCCTCAAATCCTCGAGAAACTTTAAGACAGGATTCTCCTGTGCACAAGATTATGTGTTCCTATGCTTAAGATTTTTGCTTTATCATTCATTCACTTGCAGCGCTCAGTGTATTAATTTAGATGTAAATTATGACAATATTTGTATACCCTGCCATCTAAATAAATAACTGATAACTAAAATTTTTGAATGTAAGTCTATCCCGTAGACTAGATATTTAACTCGTCCTTCAATCACGAATTATCATGAGTAATTACTTTTTATGCAAACCGACACTTTCCTTTCCACTAACTTACGCTTACCTTCTAATTGTCCACATGTGTCGTACCTCCAACACATCACTCTTCCACGGTAGCACATACGTACCTCATGAATATAAATTTTATGAATCAACCATCGAAGCGTTTACTGACAAGTTCATGAGCGCAATCTCTGATTAACTGTTTGTTGCTGTTTTTAAAAGAAGTTTTCTCGTTGGCAAAATGTAATGACAATCTCACAGGATGGTCATTAACGTCAGTTGTTTTGGCTCTCGTGGCAAAGTTTAGTCTTTTATCCACAACACACGCTCAGAATTGACTGTATTTTACGTTTCATAGCATTATTTCACATGAAATTAAATTTAAGCTTTGACGTCAGTGTTCAAGTAGATTAACTAGAAGTTGAAGAATATTTTATTTAAAATTTGAATGGTTATCCTCCTCCTGCTATTACGATACCAGGGAAAGGCACAAATTTGGCTTTGAAAATTTCTTCGCGAATCGCTATTATAATTGCATTTTTTATTTATTTTACAATAGATTTATTTTGAGCCGAATCCTTTCGAAGAACGAGCAGAATCATAGGTTCCCTAGGGTTCTATATTGCGCACAGTAACACCTTGACTTACGCTTACTCGGAGTCACACGGTTCTTGATCTTCCTCTCCTTGAAGAGTAAATAATTAAGAAATTAGTCCATTCTTTCTCAAAGGACTAGAGAAAACAAACGCCAGAAGCTGATCATATCGCATATACGTTAAAAGAACTTCTCGATCATTCCAGACGTTTTAATTTGTAATTTGAAGATGATAAGGTTAACGATGTGTTGGATTCACATATTTGCTATCTAAACACTCTAGCAAAACATCACTAAAGAGTGCGACACTTCATACCCGGTTCCATTAAAAAGGCATGTGATAACATCAAGCTTGACAAAAGCTCTCAGCTCAATTGAAATAAGCCTACATGCATTAGTATGTACATACAAACTCTAAGATATATATATATATATATATATATAGAGTTGAAATTCCACAATACAAAGAATACAAATTTTAAATTTATTGGCTTATCACATAGAAATCTACATGAAAATAGGATAAATTGCGTGGTCAGAGGGGTTTGTTAGGTATTTTTTGAAGGCTAGGAAATATAAATAATTCGTTTAACGAGGTTCGTTAATGTTTTATATGTATTTATTTAATTATCATTCATAGAAGTTTCTTATTCTTCTATTGGTAACATTTTCTACGTACAATTAAAACATAACAATTAATTATTGACTATTTTCAGCATAGTAATTCCACAGTACTCAGTAAAAATAATTAATTGATTCAATAATTAATAATTATGATAAAAATTTACCCTGTATATTGTCGTAACTAAATGTAAATCGTGTAAGATATATCAGGGTTATGGCTACGGTGGGGGTTGTATTGATGAGCCTTTCGAAATTATAAATTTAAAATATTAATGCCGTAAGTGGAATGTAAAACATCATTTTTGTTCAAGTATTTTACTCAGATTTATAGAAATCTTTTTTACTGTTTGTTTTTCTTTTAATGTTTTTATAATTGATCAATTTCGTATGGCTGAGGCAAAAACTCGGGTGATAAAGATTGGCAGTATTTATAAAAATACACCAAATTTCCTAATAGAATTTTTCGTGCGTTCTTATTTTATATTTGATTATGTAAATACATTTCAATCTCTAAAAATATTTTAATTGGCTACAAAAATCTAATATGCATTCCTTACACATTACATAATTTCTACAAATTATTTTCCTACTTAACTTATGTGTACAGAAATTTAGTCCTTGCCTTAAGATTGCCTTGTAAAAAGGAAATTTGGATCATTTCGTAGGGTTGAATCTTAAACAAACGATTAGCCACAGTTTATACATTTCAGCTACCAATACTGCATCATAGCGTTATATTCCACCAGAATTCTTAGAGAGAAGGAAGATCTTATTCGGTAACTGAAACTCTACTTTTTATCAGCTTCTGACTTTATCTTCACGTTTGGTCTATAACTACTTCATATCAGTGACTACCACAAATGGGTGAGGTAGTTTGCCCTTGCTTTTCTCGCCAATTTAGAATGCTATAATTGGAAGTGGTCCACATGTACATACTAATAACCTATGAACTACTCTTATCAAAGCATTTAGTTATGAGTCATAAATGAATGATATTATACAGTATGAGTAATGAATGCTCATCGTAATACTTTCATAGTCTCGCAGTCATGAGCAAAATTGAGGAATCGATGAACGAAATATTCATTTTTCTCTATCCACCATCGTTTTCTTACCCTCTGCCGTTTTTTATGTATACAAATGTGCAAGTAAAATTTTGTAATGCTACAATACATCCCTGTATTGTTGCAATACAACATTTTATTACCTACGTATCTCTATGATGGAGTTTTTTTTTAACCTTTGATGGATTTATTTGACTCACTCATTATCATTCTGTTTTGCGTCACCACAACTACGTTTTATCACATAAGTGTCATGTTTTCCTCGAACATTTTATGTTTTGTTTTCTCTTTTGAAGATATTCCTACCATGGTATTTAATACTAACTCATGCATATCTTCTATGTCATACAGGGGATTTAGTTAGGAAGTCTTTCAGGAGTAGCTAACGATAGGTTTGCGCAGAATTTTAATTTTTTTCTTGACGAGAATTTTCCTCCTCTGAATACTATTTCAATATATATGATATATAAAAATATATATGATATAATATTTTAAAAACTCCTTTTCTTCTACAATATCTCTTTTTCGACCAGTATCTCAGTACCTTAGTTTGTTCTTGTAAAGAGATTTCTTACTCGCAGGTGCGGCATTAAAAATTTATAGTTATAATGGATATTAACTGTAATCATTAATTTAACTCTAACAAAAGGTATCGCTATCGATAGTTAAACCTTCACTCATATTCAAATTATGATTAACGTTAGTATTAGTTGATAACAGCTATTATATGTATTGTAATATTATATCAATTAATCTGAAGATTAGGCGTAACTGAAATTTATCGGCATGGAGTGTATTAGAACTAAACATGATTTTAAGATTTCACTCAATATGATACTTATTGTTTGGTCTATCATAATTTTAAATACTAATGAAGGTTTAGCTTACGTTTGTAATACGTTTTGTTAGAATAGAAGTGAAGATTATATTTGAACAACTATTCAGTAATACATTTTAATACCGGGCTTCTGTATTGCCAAGCTCAAGTAGCTATATTTCTTACTTAACTCGAACAATCCATTTAAATTCACCTAATGGATTTCTGGATTTTCTCCCAAGTACTTATGCACATTTTATTTATAGTGTTTTGGGCTTCCTTTAACAATAATCCTCATCTTCGAAAATAGCACTAGCTAATGCTGCAATAAAATTGACCTTTGATATTTTTGGTAATTAATAATAAGCAAGTACTTACGTAATGAGATCCTCACATGCAATTCCCATATCTAACGTAGAAAAACATGAGATGCTAAATGGCTAAAAACATTTCTATGACCTCAGTAGGGAATTGAGTGGAATAAACGTTCTGATTGATTTTTTTATAATTTCTATAACAACAATTTCTATAAGCGGGCAAACCCGTATGAAAACAATTTCAACAGAGAGATATTAAATAAGAAAATGTTTCTTTACCCTTATTTCAATTAAAAATAATAGTAAAAGTCATTCAATTTTTCCCAACACTTGTATCCGTTGTCTCTGTTAGCGAAATTACTGAAGGCTCTTTGAAAACGATGCAGGAAAATTAACTTATCATTTATTTATCATGTATTTTAGATATTTCATCTACATTAATACCCTACTAGCCGCTTTTCGGTGTGTGGCAAGGGGTGTAAACACCAGTTGAATCTAAACTACTTCCTTATTCGGTTATTGTCACTTATCGTTCGCGGAAAGAATGAATTTTTAAAACGATTCGTCCTAGCATCTATTTCTCTTAACTTACGGTCATTATAGGATCGACCGAGGTAGCAGGGGATTGCATGATACCGATTGTATCTTCCGAAAATGTAGTTTCCCTGAATTTATTAAGCAATCGCAGCCTAGTTTAATATTTGTTAAGATAAAAAGGAACAACTAATATTTTGATAATTAGTCCGAAATTTTCAAAAGAAATTCTGTTTCGCAGAACAACTTTTTTTCTGGTTTGCTATCCTTTGAATCCATAAAAAAGCAACCTCTCGAAGATCTCGAAACATAGCTGCATTGGCGGTGCCCCTCTCTAGCAAAGATCTCCACAAGTTTTCTCCTGTACCCAGAATCAGTATTGGATAACGAACTATTGTGGACTTCTTCTGCGATTTCTTGAACACTATAAGGAGAAAGGCTTACACAATTTGTGCTTCTAATCCTGCAACCTAATTCTTCAGTTTTTCCTGTTCGTAGTATTGCATTTTTGCACTGTACTTGCATTATTTTCAATCTGTTTCTTTTGTATTCTCTCTGTATTTTTTAACATTACTAATATAGTAATATTTTAATCTATATGTTTTTTCTATTCCCTCTGTATTTATTAACCATTTTTATTACCCTGTATATTGTTTCCTTCTGTTCCCTTCTCTGCTTTTGTTTATTTTATTACAACTCATGTAATTGGGACAACCTTTTGAATTTTTAAAATTAATATTCAAAGGTCTTCTCCCCACAACTCCAAATTAGGATTCTGAGAACCAAACGTACACTTTCGTCATTCAAACTAGTCCAATATCGCTCGTGCAATTCATTTTATGGTCTTAATAATTTCTCAGAATTAAAAACACGAAGATTTACTTCTCTGATTTCTGATGTAGATTCTCGGTTATAAAGAAACATTTTGTTTTATATATATGTAATAATTGATGGTTCGCATTTGCTATTAAAAAGTCTTTCGGATCGTATTAATGTTACAATTAAAAAAAAATTTTCGATGCAATACTTGATATTTTTTATTCACTCACACATTTTTGGCATACCATAGGAAAATATGATAAATCATATTATCATATTAAAGATTATTTTGAGTAATGTTGATAATTTAATTACATCAAGTTTATAATTAAAACCGTTTAGGTCATATATCGAAATCGTTAATGACAGGTTCATATCGAATCATATTATCTCTCATTTTGCTATGCAATTAATTATAACGTAAATTATACATTGTTTTGGGATAAATCGGTCATTTCCATTAGCGCCATATTTTCGGAGAGCACTGAAATGAAGTTAATAATGAGTTTCTAACAAAAGCTTACAGTACTCTTTCAGGGAAAGTGGGAATGTTTGTTTGCCCTCTGCTTTTCCATAACCACCCATACCTTGACCTCCAATACCTTGGCCACCCATACCATGACCGCTCATTCCCCCCGTTCCAACATATCCACCCTTCTTAATGTTCCTCCGTATATTCCAGGTGTTGCCAACGTAAAATATTTGGAATCCACCCGATAGGGGAATCACTGGATACCCGCCGTGACCAAAATGGCCAGGTCTGTGAGGTCGATAAATAACTTCTTCGCTTTCGCTTTCGCTATTACTGAAACTACCACTATTACTGCCACTGCTACTGCTACTACTACTACTACTACTGCTGCTGCTGCTTCCGGGACGTTTGGTTGTTGATGAGGGCTTAGCCGTTGTCGTTGATGAGGATGATGATTGCATGGTGCCACTTGATGTGACACCACCTGACGTAGTGCTACTTGACGTGGCGCCACTCGGAGTGGTGATTTCTTCTGCTTTAGTTGTCTCTCCGTTGCTAGAAGGTGTGGTAGATTCTGCAGTCGTTGACTCTTGGGTTGATGGTGTGGTGGTTGATGTAGATGTGGTTGATGTAGATGTGGTTGATGTGGATGTGGTTGATGTAGATGTGGTTGATGTAGATGTGGTTGATGTAGATGTGGTAGATGATGAACTTGAAGATGAACTAGAAGCCATCGTGTTTTCTTCGCTACTGCTACTGCTGGAGCTGCTGCTGCTGCTGCTACTTCCTCCACTACTACTTCCACCACTACTTCCACCACTACTCCCTCCGCTACTGCCTCCGCTACTTCCTCCACTGCTACTACCTCCGCTACTGCTTCCTCCACTGCTTCCGCCACTCATGCCTCCACTGCTTCCGCCACTCATACTACCACTGCTTCCGCCACTCATACCTCCACTGCTACCTCCACTCATACCTCCACTGCTACCTCCACTCATACCTCCACTGTTACCTCCACTCATACCTCCACTGCTACCTCCACTCATACCTCCACTGCTTCCGCCACTCATACCTCCACCGCTTCCGCCACTCATACCTCCGCTGCTTCCGCCACTCATACCTCCACTGCTTCCCCCGCTCTCCATACTGCCACCTCCCTGGCCGTACCCAAGTTCACTGTACCCGCTGCCATAGTTGACAAAGATACTAGAGGTGTACTTCAGCGCCGCCAGGTAACCTTGGCAGAACGCTATCTTCTTCCTCTGCGGCGTCAAGAGTATGAAGTTGATCAAGCCCTTTTTCCCCGGAATGTATAGTCCCTTGCCGCTATCATCCAGCCACTCACGCTCAAAATCATCTCCGAGGACTGACGAGAAATCACCTATCTTCGACCCTGGAATTGTATTAAAAATTCGTATTTTGTTGTCGCTCGCATATCAACGATTAATAACAGAAAAGACTTATAACGATAAACAGACATGAAAAAAATCTGACGGGACGGATTCTAGCCCTTGGATCTTTCATTTGCCACTGATCTATCCAATGAGTTGCCCCAAAAAAAAAACAGTCAGGTCGGTTTTGGTAGACTTCATGTGTAAGATTCTTCATGGGAAGACTCCCTGGCTAGTTATACCATCGTCAGTTGTGCTATCGTTTCAAGTCCCTTAAACATCCTTTTCCTTATGAATAGTTGACTTGAATGATATTGTCATCTGATTTTTGAAGTTCCTTGGATTCTAATAAGTGGTAATGGTTCTAGAAAAGCCATTTTCCTAGTATAGAACAAATTCTTTGGGTCTAGATAAGTTAAGCAATTACCTTAAGTTATTTAAGATCCAGAATCTATGTTTCGCAGAAAATTGTCAAGAATTTAAATCTGCCAAACTGCATTTCAAATGACACCCTTTCAAGCCTTCTACCATTTGGAGATTTTTTAAAATCGTTACCTTTTCTTTAAAATTATATTAGAAACTTTATAATCTTATAGGAGGTTTAAATAAGTCAAACTGAGTAGTGCATTTGAGCCTTATTTTCGTTAAAAATTAAAATTAAAAGGTTTATGAAATGTAACATGTACTGTAAGGCGAAGAAAAAGTTTAGAAAATGGAAAGGTTTAATTCATGTAAAAATTTGTAAAAGTGGTCAATTAAGTTAATTATTTAAGGCGTACCATCTTTCCGTACAGTGCCATTAAGAAACTGTAATGTTGTGGTATTCTCTGCAGCTCTGATTTTTCGTAGTGACCTCAGTAAACCTGAAAATTTCCAATCATATTTATTTAATCGCTCCATACCTCCATTAGAAATTTATTATAGAAATCGTGTAGCTTATATCATGCAATTTACAATAATAAAAACATTTTAATTCAAATAATAATATCCCTACCTGTGTTAACTGGTGAGGCTTCCGCATAAAGAGAAAGATTCCAGCAGAACAAAAGGCAAAAGACTAGTATCTTCAGTTCCGTCGAACACGCCATGATTTAACTAATTCTACGTAATTAAAAGGGAGAAGAATCCAATTAATATATTACATCAATGAATTAAATTATATGTTTATATTATCAATTAATTATGTTTCATATAGATTATTTAAAATTGTTGTATTGAATTTGGTTTCATGTGTGCATACATCTACATAAACTACGCTATAATTCTACAAGTCGCCGGCATTGAAATCCTTACCTGACTGATCAGTCTGCTTTAGTATGACTAAAATTTAATTCTCAAAACATGTATTTAAAAGTCGGGAAAAGTATTAGAGATGGCTTTTGAAATAAATAATCCATTAATTCACATTCAATACCTACGCAGGAAGATTATATGAAGTATTAATACCAGTTCATGCCATATAAAAATACTTTTAGAAAGTTATTTCCAATAAATTAAATTTCAACAACAAGCCATCCGAACATCTTAAGCATATTTGGTAAACAGATTTTTTCTATATATGTTGCCTTTATGCAATTATATTTCTAATGTGTAATAGTAATTCCAGAATTATAAACAACCATATATGAATATTTTCTAATGTTATAATATCCTGAGTTCCTCAAGCGAAATAAAGGACATTAAGATCAAAACCATTCGTTTCCAAAATCGTGTTATGATATAATTATAAAATTTGAAATTTAACTGCTCCTTACCTGCAGGTGACGGCGTTTGCGAGGATTCAAGCCTTCTCTCCCCGGGAAACTTGTGCAGTAAATTTGATGGGGCGTGCTTTATATACCGCCAATAAATGGGAAAATTACTGTGATAAAATGTAACATCAAGAGGAAAAGTACTGTTTTTTTATCGGAGGTGTCCAAACATTTGTCCTCTTTACTTCTTTTTTCAGTACTTTATCAGCTCATGAACGAGTTTACAAAATTATACATTATGTATGATTGCCCTGTAAAGAAACATTTATATTAGTTTTGAGTCGTAAAACTTGTTCATAAAGCGTTCCGTTTCAATTTCAATGCATAGTAATTAATCTAAATAAGGTAATCTGACAACAATAAAAGGATGTTTACTTAAATTCATTTTAATGTGATGTAATTTGAAAGATAAAAGTTGTCTCAGCTAGGTATAATCTTGCAGCATAATTTTCTCAATGAAATGTAGTTAATTTTGAACAGTTAATCAAATATCAAAAAATCATAATCTAAAACCCTAAATACCTCACTCATCATGTTAACTAAATTTTATTTGCATTTACAGAGACTCAAATTAATATACTTTTTGGCTATTTGTTATGTAAGTCCGTCGTTCCAGAGTTCTTGTATTCAATCCGTAAGGTTGCAAAATAATTCGAGATCGATACGACGCCCACCTTTAATAAACAAGATTAATCATTTATACCTTTATAATCAAGCTTATCTCATTTGGAGTTACGTTTCAGCATGTTCCGCTTAGAAGATGTTGGTTAGAATAAAAACATTTTGTAGAGGATTTATTTGGTTACGGTACGTAACATCAATTCGAAATTCTTACATGATAATGAAGAGATATCATTAAAGATACCTAAGAACTCATGAGTGAAATCTGTATTCATTTAAGTATCGAAGTTCCTCCATCCAATGGTCTAACTAAATAAACTCGGGTACCTAGAATTGATATTGTTTGATCGGTTTCGAAGATTCTTCCTTATCTCCAGGTACCGTAACAAATGTAAGACAGAATATATGCAAAATATACATCTTGGATAAGTCTTGCACTTGTTCTGGTTGCCCAAAGATGAGGAGGAATCCTCAAAATCGGTCGAGTAGTCAGTGAGTATATTTTATTTGTGGATACAGTCAGTGATTATTTCTCACGGAATTAATCATGAGCAAGTTCCGCCAAGTATCGCCAGATTTAATTAGTTAAAAGCGTTTTTGGCTTAGAAATAGCTCTGCCCTTCAAATATCTCCCATTTTCATTTTTCTCTCTCCAGAAATAAATTAATAATATTAACGAGGATGCATCGTAATTTAGTTAATACCTCTGCTTTCTAGATTCTTGAATCCCTCCAAGTTTCCCAATGGATTGCCCCAATATTTTCGCTGTAAATCGCTCACACGCCCATAAACAATATCTAATTAAAAATAGTGAGTAGGCTCTTACTGTCGATTGAAATTTTCAGAAATATCTTTCGTCGCCTTCTCAAACGTATTATTACGCTATCGCATCTAAGAAACGTCAGTTATCTGAGTAGATACCCGTAAAGTAACAGAATGTTCGTAGAACGGGCTTGTTTTGCTTGCGTCATTCGGTCCGGCATTGATTTGACTGCATTCGGCAACTTGCTATATTTTCGGCAGCCGTTGCGATAAAAATGAATCCTGTTATACTATGAAGTAGGACAGTAGCCCCTACCAGGGATGATGCAATGAAATTGGATAATCAACTGAAGGTGCATTTCTTAAAAAAACGTTTGCTCTTATCCATTACGATTACATTAATTTTACTCTACTGTTTACGCATTTCTTAGTTTTTCATTTATATATTCAGCCAGGCTTAAATTAGAATCCCCATCAACGGGATTTCAAAATTATATTCAATATGTAGAGGAAAGATGTTATTTTATCCACTTATGTCTATATTTAAGGGCCCTGTATCTATCACGAGCCAGCCTCAGTGGTAAACGTGATAGCCTTGCAATGACGGTGGCCAGTGTTCGAATCCTGGTAAGGACGTGGTTGTTTGTGTTAGTGACTTGAAAAATGGTTAATATGGCTAATGGTTAATGGACTCTTAAGACGAACATTTTTCCAATAAATTTGTCATTATTATTATTTCTATCTATGTCTATGAACAGGAGTGACGAAATTGAACTGATGTCATCTTTCCCCAAAGACGGATGTATTACACGCGAACGCATCCAGCTGTTCCTAAATGTGTGTGTTTTATCATTTCTGGAAATTAAAAAATCCGCAAACCCATATAAAAATAAATATTGATGTAGAAAAAAACTTTATTAATTTATTATTCTTAAGGACTATAATTAGGCTCCAGGCCTTGTGGTAGTCATTTTCCTGTGGGGAAGAGAAAACTAAACAATCTTCCTGATTTTTACCCTAGTTGGAAGGAAAAACCCCCAAAACCTTGCGAAGGCAGTATGTTATGCATATAATTACAAAATATACAAAAATATTTAAAAATTTACAACTATCATACAATATTTAAAAATTTACTACAGCATTACAATATTTTTAAAATTACAAAAAATTACGAAACCCATTTAATTTTATTTTTTTGTATTCGGAGGCAATCTAGTTATATTTTCGTAGAGGATAAACTATTTTTAATTTTTCAGATCATTGAACATTAGTAAATTTTAATTTTCTTAATTAAGGCATCAAAAATTAACGATTTATTGAAAATCAAGTAGCCTCAAACATTTCCAAAATGTGAATGAACTTCGTTTTCGCTGATAATGTCCCAGAAACTTTCCATTTTGATACGATAATGTTATGAATGCAGTGTGCCGCATACCAAATATTAGGGTCATTGTCAATAAGTTATTGAGTTATTTATCAGAATAGCGACACCAATATGAAAAATCAATTTATAATTATTAATAATTTATCTAAACATAAATTTTGAAGTCTTCTATACTTTGCAGGACTTTCTAAGTATATGTAACGAACCGCAACAAAATCATGTGCAATTTTAATGCAGAAAAATCCTGCAGTGAGAATTGTAAGAATCTTTCTATTGATAAATTTATATTCCATCTCTCTTAATCTTGCATTTCAAATTCCAGAACCATCTCATATGTTTACTAAAATGATTATTTATATCCCAACCTTCTGTTTTTTTATAACTGAGCTATTAAGCCTGTAACTTGAAACTTTTTACTGCCAATTTTCTCAGCAATTCCGTGAAATTCCATTTTATTCGTTCCAAATTTAAAGTTCAGCAAAATAATATGCATCCTAATTTAATTCCTGTTTAAATGAAGGTCTGCATCTTCTCGACAAATATTTGTTTTTGATTTACAGAAGAAGGATGGCATCTTTTTTATTTTGCATTGTAAATTTAGACGAATCAACACAGTATGCGGAATTAACCATTTCAGTGGTTTTTAAACATGGAACAAATTTTATAATGAAATGAATGAAAACTATGCTTTAAGATTTGAGTCAGTTTCCACCGGATGATTTTTTCCTTATTATACTAGACGTAAGGGTGTTAATATTAAAATAAAAGTGATATTGTGTTAATAAATGCTATTTTTATTAAAATGTTGAAACTACAGTACATCAATTTTCTATAAATTTATATCGAAATAAACTCTTCTGTTGATTCAGTACACCTGTATGAAAAATTCAGTTGATATTTAGTTCTATTTTTCTTTAGTTTCGAATCCACAACACAACACAAAAACTATGTAAAATCACGAAGGATGCACTAATAATTACTCTCAAGCAAAAGGTCACAGTAATCCTTAAGGGAAACTTTAAATACTTGTTTAGCGTTTGATAATGCTTTGCCTTTATCATCTGAATCGCTTTGTACAATATTCTTTTCGAATTGCCAGTGATCATTCTTGAAGACGATTCGTGCACGTTGAATTCCTGGTAAGGGATACCCTTGGGGTCTAAACATGTTTGGATAGTAATAATATGGTGGATAATAGTATTGAGAAGGGGGTGGTTGATAGAATACTTCTTCACTCTCTTCATAAATTTCTTCTGTGCTGCTACTTGAACTGCTGCTTTCTTCACTGGTACTACTTGAGCTGCTGCTTCCTCCACTGCTGCTTCCTCCACTGCTGCTTCCTCCGCTGCTGCTTCCTCCACTGCTGCTTCCTCCGCTGCTGCTTCCTCCACTGCTGCTTCCTCCACTGGTGCTTCCTGATGGTGCAGTGCTGGATTCTTCGCTACTACTGCTACTTTCTTCACTGCTCTCCTCAGTCGAGATTGGTTTCGGCGTGGTCGTCGTTGGCGAAGCCGTAGTTGTGACTGGAACAGGCACCGTTGGTGCTGGAGTAGTGGTAGGAGCTAGAGTTGTTGTGGTGGCAGCTTGGGTGGTTGTTACTGGTGCAGTAGTTGTTGGTAATTCTGTCGTAGTTGGAGCCGCCGTAGTTGGTGCTACAGTAGTAGTGACCTCTGGGCTTTCCTCGCTGTATTCCTGGCTGCTACTACTTCCCTGACAATCATAACAGCCTTCCTCGCTGGTCACGCTTTCTGAACTGGGTCGGTGACTTACTTCCTCACTGGTAACACTTTCCGAACTAGATCTGTGACTGACTTCCTCACTGGTAACACTTTCCGTACTGGGTCTGTAACTAACTTCCTCACTGGTCTCACTTTCCATACTGTGTCCGTGACTGTTTTCTTCACTGCTTCCCTTCGGATGGGGTAGATATGGACCATATCCGTTGCCATAGTCAACGTCTACTTCTCCTTCGTGGTTCAACGCAAAAACATATCCTTGGCAAAAGGCTACCCTCTTTTTCTTTGGAGTCAACATGATGAAATTCAGTAACCCCTTCTTTCCGGGTAAGTAAAATTTTCCACTTCCATCCACCCAATCTTTCTGGAATTCTGGACCGAGTTCGGTGCGAGCTACTCCTTGGGCTCTTCTGAGCTGGAGTCCTGAAATGGTTCCGTAATGTTAGACATACTTAAACAGATGTTTTGGAAATCCTTATCCACTTTTAACAAAATTAAACGTCTCCTACTGAACGGTTTTACCATTAAAAATTAGTATCCAGATATAAGTTACATAATTTTCCCTGATTGATTTAACAATTGAAACTGTATATCTGAGCCTGTAAATTACGGAAAAGGCACCCCTTGAGTTCAATTGCGATATAATCGTTTCAGAGTTAAAATTATTTTACCTTTTTTTGATGAGATTAAAGAAATCTTTGAGGTTTACTAAAGTTAAAAATTTTAAGAAAATTCGGTCAATCCATGGAAATTCGTATGGCTTTTAAGTTCCAGTAATTACGATCAGTAAAATTTCACCCAATTGTTTACTTAGAGATGAAGCTAGGATCTCACAGTTTTGATGACGAATTATTAAAACATAGATGTAGGGCAGTATTGGTGCGGTTCTATGGTTGTCGCGCCCTGGTAGTAACAAAAGTATCCTACATTCCAAAAATGTCCTCATACCTGGACCTTGGAGTAACGATTTTCCTCTATATCAGAATTTCCTTTTCCATGCAATCATTAAAATCACTGCAAAGGTGATTTATTGATATCACTGCAAGTAATAATTGTTGAGCAGTACGGAAAATAAGAAGTGCTTTTATAATTTTTAGGGTAAAGAGAAGGGAGGCAATAACAAATGCATACATTTTCGTATGCGACGATAGGCTACCAAGTTTGATAAATCTCGAGATCAGAAAGAAAAGACAGTCATATGAAGCGTTACATAACGGTAATATTACCGTAAGTTTTTGTATAAATAGAAATAAAATTTTTCTAGGGGGGCATTTTTAGAATTAAAATAATTTAAAGCTTTAATATTTAAAGTAGGATTCCGGATAGCCAAATGGTTAGCTACGCCTTAAAAGTCTTATCTTACAAAAGTATGCAGTGTCATGGACTTCGAGTATTTAAAACAGAATTCATTGGGGCCAAGGTCCCAGCCAAGTCACTATTTTTCTCTTCTTGTATAACCTTGGGTTAAGTTGCATGCTTTCCTGTGCTATGTTAAAACTTCATTTCATCATTTGTAAAATATATCCCATTCATTTAGGCCAGGCATGTGCAAAGAAAATGCCCCGGTGGCAGCCGCCTGCCACCGCTCTCATCTCCGTGGCAAACTCAGTTGTGAGGTAATATGGAGGGGGAATCTGAGTCGCGGCACGGCTGCGGAAGACGGTGTTGTGGTAGCGGTAGGAGCATCGGACGGTTCGGAGACAGAAATGGTCAAACGTAGCACGATCAAATGGGGTTTTGCTATTATTATTGAAACCAATAATTCGGGCAACTATAAAATTTACTTAATATTTATTTTCATGCGTATGCTATTTAGAAGAGTAGTATGGCAACATTTACAAAGCTCCCAGGAAGGGTTACTTCCACCTCCTTCCGAGGCCGAAACCCTTTTTGCCATGGTGCCATTCGACTAGAAAAGACTGAATGACTGCAAAGGCCTAGTCTAGTGCGAAAGAGAAGTAGGTTTTCTCTCTCACTCCCGCAGGAGGAGAGGAGGCGGATTGCCGAAGGCCGAGTCCCGTGGCATTCCGTGGCGCCACAGCCACCGTGGCAGCGTTTGAGCATGCCGGATTCAGGCAATCCTTAGACTGAATTGAGTAAAAAAAAATCTCGTACTTCTTCCACAGGTTCGAAAAGATTGTAGTATTTATTAGCCACTACAAGTAACCAAAATACAAAGGAGCATAATAAATCAACGTATTCCAAATAATAGCGAAAAACAAATTTTGGGAATCCTAAGCCTTTTTTTATCCGATGTTTACATTTGAGAATCAGATTAACAGCCACAGACGCCGTTGCGGAAAAGCGTAATATGTACTGTGATTCCAAAGGATGAAATTTAAAGAAAGCGGCCAAAATTATTGGCTTTTTCTTAAGGAGTAAATTGACGAAAATTAAAGATGGATATTTAATTTCTTCTTTGTTTTTTTATCGAGAGTTGGAGAAATGCGGCAATTTTCACCCGGTTTGGCAACGTTGGCAAGTCAGATAGGCATTGATGGCCTAGTTATGTTATGTTATGGATGCGTCTGATTAAAATGCATCTTTCGTACAGAATTAATTATGCATAAACGTACCTGTCATTTGCTAGAACACCGAAGATTCTATTAGGAAGCCTTCTTTTACAAATAACTTATGATAACAAGGATTAATAAATAAATATATACATATATATATCGCGGATATAAACATATATACAGTTACTGAACTTATAATAAATTATAAATATATGACTTTCCATTATATATGTATTGACTTATGTACTGTTATCACGCTATCAATGTTTCTCATTACAGTCACATTCCCGAAACTGAATACTTAGAAAGTTCAATTCTTCGAATGACAAATTCTTCGAATGGCAAATTCTTCGAAAAAAATATCTCGGTAAAAATGTTATACGCAATCCCCATACCAAACCCAACCAGGGAGTTTCGTCGTTTAACTGAATATAATATAAATCCAAATTAGTTCCTTCAATATAAATTTTGGATAAGTTTATTATTATCTACTAGAATGGTCTATTTTCGAAAAATTTGTCATTCGAAGAACTGCTTGTTAGAATATTTTTTTGTTGAAGAATTTGTCCTCAAGGAATTTGTACGCTCCCAATGTTTCTATTGGTTCACAGATAGCGGTGTGGGTTTTGAGTGAATCGTCTGTTATAAAATAGAAGTATATACCTAAGATTTTTACGTGTCATACAAACCATTTTCAACGGGTAATGCGTCGGCCAATATCAGAATTCCACACACCAGTAGTCCAATAATCTTCAGAGACGTCATCTCCTGCGCAAATGCAAATTTTATCGAATTAACTATCACATCACAACAATATTTTGGTTTCTTGGCAAGGTTCAGCAATAACATACTTACTATTCTACTTAAATCTTTAAGGAATATCCATTGAAAGATTCAATATCGACTTATTTCACCAGCGACATTTCTTATTAATAACCTTAAGGCTCGAGAAATACTGTGAATCCTGAATTGTAATGTTCATATGTTCTGAACGGGATTAAAGTAATAACATATTGTTCCTATAGCGGTATTATTATATTTAAGTTCATGGTATGTAATGGCAAAAATAGTTAACTTTAATTCAATGATTCCAGTTTATTCCCCTCAGAGAAATTTATTATTATTTATTATTATTGATTTATTTATTTATTTAAAAATTGCATACTTGTTGAAATACAATAGATTCATAATAAGTATATACATGTATACAATTATGATGTATACTAAAAATTATATTTTGTGTATATTATTATTACGTACCACGTGTATCAGTGCAACTATTGTAAACGCTTGAAAAGTATTATGTCCTATGCCTTATCGTTGCATAAGATCGAAATGTATGCAGTATTAAAGTTTTAATTAAGTTATACTGATACCGAAAAACAATTCACGAATGACTTTGAAGGACGTTTACAAATAATCCTCATCTTCGAATTGTTCGAGTCTTTTGAAATAACACCAGAAGCCAAATCAAATTTATCCTTACCATTGCATGAGAACGATCCGAACCAGTGTGTCTCCTTCGCTCGGATGCGTTTCCTATTAGTTCATTGCCTCCTATATATTTTCGCCTTGCAATCAGAAATGATAAAAAAGTACACTAAATTACAGTGCCAATTCCGCTGACATTATTATCAACAAACCTAGCGAAATTTCCTATATCCGTCATTTGTTTTCCGCGCACAAGTTCTGTTATAACAGATAAACGGATAGCTACCATTTATATGACGGGAAATCTAAAACCAGTTCTTCATATTTCCTTTTTGCAAGTCATAATTAGATATTTTGCGAATCCATATCCAATCGTTTCTCAAAATTTTGAATCTCCTACTTGTAAATTATACGCTCAAAATATTATTTGTTAAAATTTGAGGAATATATTCGCAAAAAAAAAGAATTGACCATGTATTTAATTTAAAGTTATAAATTTTTACTTTGTTTAATTTACTTAAAATTTTCAGTTACTATTTTGTGTTAAGTGTATCCAAACACGGAGAAGTAGCACAATTTCTCTGTCTAGAAAAATTGTGTTGTTGTTAGGGTAACGAACGAAACATGGCAAACGTATTTCAAAGAGCCATTCGAATGACGGAAATGAATCGAAACATAGCACATGGAAGCGTGCGTTTACAAGTCATTTGAATGTTGAAAATACTTTCGTTTCGAGATGATATCAAGAATTCATCCATAGATTTTGTTTTTTTTATTTTCTAGATTTTAATTTACCGTACCGGTGGCTGATACAGCATAGGCATGGAATTTCGTTAATCAAATACTCTTCGTTTCCGCTACTGTTAAAGTAAATTATACGAGTTACGTAGTTACAAATAAAGATATCAAAAATCTATTGATCTGTTCAAGATACCGTCCCTAAACAAAATATACATGAAATTCTTACATTGCGATGTGGTTCTTTACCAAATTGTATTTTGTACTCCGAAAACAATAAAATAGGAGGCCCATAAACTAAGCTACAGTGCTGTAATTACAAAGATAGCTGTTTCAGTAACTTTTATCGATGTTTTGATGGAACAATATCAAGTTATTTTTGGTTTTACTGCATGTTGAAGATTTGGAGATGAATATACAAAAAACTGCCTTTTTAAGTTTGAAAAGTCACTAGCTATGGTAGTTCTCAACATTTCCAGGAGTAAAAGATACAAATTATCATTTTTTTTCTGTTTAACAGTTGCTTATGATGTAATTAAAATATGAATTATTTGCAGTAAAGGGTGGGGTTAGCTACAAGGAAATGAAGGAAATGGCACTAATAGGGATTTTTGATTGTACATTAGTCAACCGAAAGGTAGAACACTCGTAATGATGATTGCTAAGAACATGTTATCTTCCGACTGAGTTTAATCTCTAAACGCCGAAATTAGCATAAAATGTGGACCTGCAAGCGTCTTTTTTCGTAGCATAAGGCAAAATGGATAGAAATTCGATTTCCAACTCGAACCCATAATCCTTATAGGCGTCGAGACGGACTTGAGAATTAGATTTAATCAGAATCATATTCCGTTGAAATTATATTTTGTAGGAATTATATTTCGTTGATATTGTTGCTGGTATACCTTCGTTACACCAGATGTGATGGAAACATTGGGAATTAAACATAAGTTTTGCAAAGATAAAGTACTTGTTTCTAGAAATTCAAAACTCCAGTTCCCACTCTCGCTGTCTTAAGAAGAGGAGCAAATATATATTAGGTAAATACTGTTATAATGAAAATCAATCACTTTTGATCAGAGACCAGAAGAACTCCGATCTAGCATTACGAGGAATTGGAATGGGAGTGGATTGGATTGGAAGAATTGGGAATGGCTTCAACAGCCAGGGACGGATTGAACTGTCTTAGGTTCAAAGCGCAATGGTAAATATAATAGGAATAATAAGAAATTACCCGTTATCTCTTAATATACATGCAAATAAAAACCTTAGAAAGTTAATGAAGCGGTGATTTATAAATACATAATTTAACTCTTTTAGGACAATATTAAGACTTCTCCTGGAAATCAGGCAGAAAGACAGGGTAGAAACGAGTGTTAAAACAAGAAGAACTTTACTAAAATTTCTGTATGTCATTCAGAATTTTTTCAACAGATAAATCATGAGAATGAGTTTAAACTTCGCACAGGAAAGTGTGCGACCTGACCAAAGGTCAACGGACCCAATTTCTCAATACACAAGGCTTCGACCAATATCAGAGTTCCGCACACTAGCAGTTCAATAATCTTCTTGGACGTCACCTCTTGCGTAAATGCGAATTTCAGGGAATTGACTATTAAATCACCAAAATGGAAGGTAAATTTAAGGTATATGAAATTTTTTTATCATCTAGCTGCGAGTTTTCCATGGCTAAACTCATCACCGCAGTTTGATTCCAGTAATAAATCCTATGAAATCCTTAATGTGTTAACTTGGTTTTTTTTTATTATAAATAAAACTTTTGCCTAAACATACCTAAATCTTTGAGGAAAGTCTGTTTTAAGCTTGATCTCCGATTCATTCCACCGATGAAATTTCTTATCAATAAAGAACAGATCGTTTATATTTTAGATTTAAACTCGGTATATAGGCATATATTGTTTACTTGTATTCGGTGATACGAATTCCTTTCCTTTGGAGAAACGCTGTAAACAGCTTAAACGGTATTTAATGTATTACTTACGCATAACCATTACGTAACGACGCAATGTATGTATTATGCCAGAATTAGCTTAATCCGCACAGATCTTGGAATATATCTCGCGATTGTAACACACAGGTCAAGCTGCTCTCGGAAGAAAATGAAAGATCGTTATAATTAATCCTCTACGTCAAAAAATTCAAGTTTTATAAGCAATAAAGTATCACTATAAGCCAATCCAAATTCAATTCCATTGTAGTAGTATTGTTAAAAGCGATTTGACAGCTTAGATAATTTCGCACGTTGAATCCCACCGGAATTTCAACTCTATCCTTATCTTTCTTAGGGAACAATCCATAACTCCTTCGTCCGCAGAACCTTATATACAGCGAATCTCTTATTTTGGACTATTCATAAATACATAAGGTATTAATTTAAGTAGTTATATTTCATCAAGACCAATAAAATAGTGAATCTTATATTTAAAAATAAATTGATGTACGTGACGTCGTCTAAAACTCGAAAACGGCTCGACCGATTTGAATATTTTTTTTGTTCACCTCGGTACGGAAGTGGTTTAGGAAAAAAGAAAATTAGGAAAAACCCAAAAGGAATAGCCGAAAAATCAAAAAAGCATTTCCATAAGAAATGCACAGAAAGTTCATTTTTCTCGCTGCAAGCTTTATTTTATTTGAAAATTTAAATTATAAATAATAGTCGCACAAAGTCGAATCAAGCACCAAAAGAAGGGGAATAGAATAATTTTTTTATTTTGGCCGTGAAATATCGTTTACGAATCGAAATTTTGAGAGTTTTGATAAAATGAGTGAATATTTTATAAAAATTTCGAGGTTGTAAACAACCCATCCCCCTTGACAATGAAGGCGATTGTTGATTCCAAGTTCAAGTATTTATCCATCAAAATGCATTAAGAATATAAGTCAAGTTAAAATTAATCCTGATAATAAGTGATACACTTTATGAAGAAGAAAAAATTGCATGAGATATTAACATTTGCTGTTACGAACAATATCCTGTGAAGAATCGCACGGAAAAAAGTACGAAAATTTTAATTTTAATTTTTTACAATTTTTTAAAACGTCAGTAGCAACTAAGTTTTATTAACAGCTACGTAATTGTTTTACTGAATTTTTAGTTAGAGTTTTAAAACGGTTTACTCTCCCTCTCTCTCTACTCTAGACTTAGGCCGGTCTTCCACTGTGTGAGGATTTCAATATTGTAAACTTCTGAAGGTAAGTTCGACACATTTGAGTGACTGCGAAAACAATTCCCTGTCGTTTTACAGTGTTCATTACAATGCCAAGGAGAGGACGAGCTGACATATGTCGCCTTAGTCAGTCATACGCGTGGCGAGCTACTACACGAGATAACCCAACTGATGACCAGCGAGCGACGGATAAAAATAATAGACGTATTCGCATGTCCGAATTATCGAATCGAGAGCGACTGAAAATAAACGGCTAGTGAATAGATTCAGCATGCAACGAGTTCGTGCACTCCAAACACAACGCCAGCGAACACAACACAAACATTGTTTACCAAAAATCTTTATGCTGAACGTTAACTGCATTTATGAAAATAAAAGACATTGAATTCATTTGAACTACAAACGGGTTCAATTTAATAACGAAACGAAACTCAAACCGTGCACGATGCGACCAATATTATCAATCTCAATGAATTGAAGTTGGAAAGTTGATTAGGATTGATAATCGCTTATGAAGTGTTATAATCAAATCAATTTTAGGTGATACGAAGTTCACCGGGTCATCTAGTTATGAATAAATAATTGAAAGGAGAAAGAACTATTCAATCTGTGGAAACTAAAAGTTGTGTCCTCCTTCGCGTACTTCTCATTCGTGGCTTCCCCTGTAGTAATGGTATATTTACTTATTTATTTCATTGTTCACTGCAATGTGGTAAGAGTACTAGGTGATAAAGGTCGAGAGGGATATAGTAAGATATCAGTACCAAAAACCTCCCGCAAAAGAAGGATTAACCGTGTTACTTTTTTCACTCTGAAATAATTGCAACACTTATTTTGGCTTATATTATTAACACTTACTTGATTATGACTTAGAATCGAATCTGAGAAAGTAGCCACCGAAAGTTAAAAAGGATCGACGTTGCCCATAACCGTTAATCATATGTATAAATGAATATACCGTTGATTTTATGAATTTTAATGTAAATAATTTAAAAACTTTCTATTAAGATAATAACAGGGACTAAAAATTCTTCCACTCTACGTCAAAAGTTGTGATTGGTAAAGTTTATAACTTTTATCAATAAAATTCAAAGAAGAAAACAAGCATTCAGACTTCTGAATTGTGTTACATACTCGTATTACACATACAGTTCTTCAAACATGGGGGCCCTCCTTTGAATGAGGCCCTCAGCTAGAGGCTGATTCTCCTTTCTGCCCCTGCCTGCGGTGATACAAGTAGGTATTACCCACAAAACCCTTCACTTGTCAGACTTGTGCATCTGTGATGCAAAGTAAAATTTTCTGACTATCTAGAGACGGTGTCAATAGGACTCTAATTACAGCAAACAATACAGAAAGGGCTCTTAAGCCAGAATCTCGGCAATTGGGAGCTTTTCCAAAGTTTTTCTTGTTTAAATTCTCGATAACAATTAAGTAAAACAGTATACTTCATCCAAACCGTTTTCATTTGAGAGAAAAATAAACATCTATTTAATCCTAAAATAACTATCTATGGTTTTTACTTGACGAACCTAACTGCGTAAATATCACTATTATTCAACTCCATGGGGTAACGCTACGGTAACGGTAGAGTGATATTATGCTTAGATAAAACCGGTTGGGTCGAGTAAATTGTTTTTGAAAATCCTAATGAGGTCTTTGTATTCAAATACATGACTATCTTGCAATTACTTCGATTATTTGCGAAATCATGATTAATTGATTTGCCTCAATGATCAAAACGTGCCTTGGAATACAAAAACCTTTATGAGTGTCAGCTTTTAAATGAGTTTTTTCTTAGAAAAAAATGGGAAAATTCGGTTTCTTGAATATCAGATAATCACCATGGGGAACTCTCGAAGTTTCTGTGTCTATTGATCCCGATTAACGTAATTGAAGATATGGTTCATCAAAATCCTGCAAATTATCGGTGACCACTCCAAATCAAGTTCAGAATGGAATCCTGTTCGGAACTCGTATTGGAGTCTAATTAAAATGTTTAATGGAATAATAATAGATATATTGAATACAAAGACTCATGACCTAGGTTTCAATGCGTAGCATCAGGAGTGTATTCAATGTGGTATTGCATAAATTAAAGTTTTAATTCTACCATCTTCTTTTATTTTGTTATGGCATGCCACTAAGTGAAGACCGAATCCATCAACAATATAGTTGGTATTTCTTTTGCTTATGCGGGATATTTAATGCTGTTACAACTAATTTTAAGCCCGGTATAAATGGAAATTTCCTTTGTTACCCTCATCCTGTTTTGAGTTTCTCTTTTTTTCCTGATTTCAAATATATCTACAAAATTTTCATTTAGCATTAAATCGTAATATATATTATTATTTTTAATATCTTTTAAAAGTTTTATTTACTGTTTAATTCGTATTTTCCATACACTTATCTGTTTTCTTTTTCTTTATTATGTTCAACACATTTTTTGAAATGCATTTTAATTTATCTTTATAGCTAGAAAAGATTTTGTATATTTTGGCTGCGTTATGTTCATAAAAAATGAATTTTGCACTATTTTTTTGTACATTGAACAGGATGTCCAATTCCTTAAAGCAAAAAAATATATATTGTTTTCATTTGGGAACCAAGCCTATTCCTAGATTCACAAAGTACTCGTCTCAGTGCACCAAGCAATTACGTCGTAGAATTAAACACGAGGAAATGATAAATGCAAATTTCTCTTTCGAGTATAATGATCTTTATTGACAGCCACATTTTATATCCATTGACTGACCTACGACAGAGGTGTAAGAAGTTGAATATACCAGCATAAGTAGAATGACCCCATTATCACAGCGGTTTTTTCTACGGTTTAATCCTTCCGCCGTATCTTCAAACTTAAAAAGGTATATGATCTTGTTACATACTCCTTTTATTCAAGCTGTTGCAACGCCCTATGGGAGCCCATTCACTTCTCACCTCGTTGCATTCCTGCTTAGAGGAAGGTTGACACAAGGAACATGCGGCAGTATCTCTCCAGGGATACGGGGAACAGTTGCTTTCCTCCGTTGGCATTTTTACCACCACCCGCACCTTGAGCGAGAAGCCAGCCATTTTCACCGTTGATAAGTTGGGTGTTGGGAAGGCCGGGGATGGTGATGATGTCTGATCTCTCCCTGCTGTAGCTTCCACCGTTACTACTGCTGCTTCCAGATTCGTGGATTTCGATTCCTGGTCCATAGCCGAAACCGTAGTCGATGTCAACGTTACGGTTGTGGTCAATGGCGTTCAGGTATCCCTTGCAGAAAGCCTCCTTCTTCCTTTGCGGCACGAGCAGGATGAAGTTCAGCAGCCCCTTCTTTCCAGGAATGGGGATTGGTCCTTCGTGGTTGAAGAAGTCTACTTCCTCACTACCTGGGATACCAAAATTTCAGTCATTTCACTGATTCCAGCTATCACGATTGTTTTTTCGAAATATTAATGTGTTCGTGTATTAATGTTCGTGATCAACATAATACTAATAATTATAAAGTACTTTATTCAGGGAGAGATTGAGACTATACAGTCTCTTCTTAAATCCATCGGCATATATATTTTAAAGGAGATAGCTTTAAAAAGTTTACTGAAGAAGACTACTTTGTGGATATGAAAAACCTAAGCTAGGATGTTAGGCAAGGAATTTCCACTGCAGGAATACACCCATAAGAAGGGGGGTGCCAAAAATCTACGAAACCAACAGATAGGAAACTAAATTTAGTGATGACTTTAATAAGGAGATAAGAATGAGTTTTAATGTATATTATCAATTTATATGCACCATATTTTCTAAAATATCTCAAGTGATAACTTGTATTATTTTGTATATACTTACTCTACTAGGACCTAAGAATGGACTGTAGTAGCAATGAAGTTCGGTGAAAGTTAACATGAGGAAGCCTGTTAATACTATAAATTTAAAGATTCATCTATGAACATCTTTAAAATGCTTCTAGGGATATTCTATCAACAAATTAGGATGTTGTGTTTACTATTTTTCTATTTATTATATTCCTCAATGTAGTATCACGCATCATTAATTTGATAATAATACAAGTTTTCAATTTCATCATACCGGCGTTATCAATCAACATATTCGGATGATTAATTGAAACTTCGGAGTAAACCTACTTACTTACATGAAGCCATGAAGGGGTTTTTACAGCAGAAAACAAAAATGCCCGATTGTAATCTTGAAAATAGTATATTTTGAGATCTAATACTGTGTACCGGAGACTTTACTTGGACATAATGGATCAAAAGTGAAAGAATGCAGAAATATACTCGAATATTAGTGATTTTATATCAATTTATAAGTTCCACTCTCTATTTATAACTACTTTCCGATGAATAAATTTTCCTATTTCTCATTGCATTTTTCGCATCTTTGTAGTTGAATTGTGGTATGAGAAAACGGTAATTTAATATCTTTTGGAAATTTTCAAGCAAACTTTTGCCGTTTGAAGGAGGTAACACTGTTTTCATTATGTTTACATTGAATATTTTTTAACGTAACCTTTGTTAACTACGAATTTACATTCAGAATAGTTTTTGAAAATGATGGAAATGAAGTTTTACTTAACACGGGAAAGCGTGCAACTTAACCCAAGGTTATACAAGAAGTGAAAAATAGTGACTTGGCTCGGTTGCTTCAATCTTTCAGATTAAATGTTGCACCGCATCGACGTTCTAAAATGCTCCTTCATTTTACTCATTACAGATTAAGTCTATGAGCTGCTTTAGTATACCAATGGAGTAACTTGAGGATTCACTTTACCATGGTGACTATGATGACTGTGATGGTAACCAGAGTTGTGACTGCAGTCAGTGATAACCAGGATGCTGAAGAGCAACAGGCCAACGCTCAAAAAGCTTGCCATTTTCTGAAAAAATATTTAGGTAACATAATTAAGGGAATTGGTGTAAGAAACCACACATTACAACATTAACTTTACTTCTAAATTAGTTTTTAATGCTGAAGATACCTTAGGGCTTAAAATTTTGTTCTGTCTGTATCCTGAAAATATTATATTCCCGTAATTATGACTTTATTTATCAACACTATAAGCAAAACATTCAGGAATGACGGAGGTAGATGTATTGAGCACAGTTCGAAAACGAATGAAATACCTTTTCCGCGAAGAATAAATCAAAACAGTAACTCGGCCACCACATAAAAAGTTCCGCTATAAAATCGTAATTTGGTTAATCAACCTTAAGATTTAACCCAAATATAAATTGAGCTGTTTAACAGGTAAACTTAATGCAATTATTCACATTTGCAATAAATGTTCAACCAATTTTAGAAGCAAATTTTCCGAAGCCCAAGTTCCAGTATGTGCAATTTTCTGAATCATCTCCTAACACCATCCAGCCTATAAAATATATGCGATTAGCCCAATTTTAGAAATTTTATTCGAAGATAATAGTTTTCAGAAAGTCTATGTAAGTCCGAAACGTATTAAAGCTATACATTTCAGCGCTGCGATAACTATTGAGCGGGCAGCTTAGATTGATTAGGAAATTAAGTTCTTGCTTCCCTTACCTTAGGTAGTTCCACAACTGGACTGCTGATACTTCGCTGTTAGAAGATATTCTGCTATGGCCGGAATCGCCTTTATATACTCTAAATTTATGCAAAGAGGTCTTGATAAATTATTCCAAAAGAATAGTAAAGCTGCTATTTTGACTTCCTTATCGACATTCATTGCCGGCCGTTTGTCTCAGTTAATTGAGCCTTCAGTTTATAAGATAAATAACAGATTCATATTAATGAGCAAACGGACAAGCACCGAACAGAAAGATCTATTGGAATAGTAATGGCTCCTTGACAGTACGTTGCTCGCAAGAATGTGAGTGCGCGAGCGAACGTGTAAGTTTAAACTTGCATATATTATAGCTAATACCAAAATTAAAATGCAAAGAAGTTAGAAAACTCCTTATTTTAGCAGAGTTACATATTTCTATATCCATACTCAATATGCGGAATTTTTAGCTCTACATAGTGAATTTTTAATGAAAAAAATCATCATCTACACTCTTTCTACGATTGTAAAAATTCGCTGTCAGAATCCATTTAAAGGGTTGTGTTAGAGTATGCAAAACATTTTCAACGCTCGCAGCCTTTAAATGGAGCCAATTCCACATATTTCTGTAATTTAAAACATCTTTTCGTAGGAAATTTAATTTCAAGGGTTGTTAGAGGTTTGAGTATAGGGTTTACTAATTATTTTCTTTATACACTAACTTTCTTATCAGGGAATCATTTCAGCCAGCTGGCAACATTTGTGAAGATTTAATTCGCACATTTTATCAAGGACCACTCTTTAATGAGATAAAAGGGAGGTTCACCATCAATGCAAGAGGAATACTCATACTTTAAATTTTACTCCCAAATTAAGGGTTGAAAATGAATATTTCCTAACCCTGGCCCATGAGGACGAATTTTGGTCTCTTCAAAATCATATATCTTGCAAAAGGCGTATTTTTTTATTCCAGCCAGTGTTGCCTTGCAAAGTCATTACACCAATTTTTTTCTTCTGTATTTATGGAAAGTACAGGAAATTTCATCATGCAATCAGCAAATTGAATCTCTCAATTTATAAACAGCGGACTATATACGCTATGCGGTATATATAATTTTACATACAATAAGTTTCAATTTCATCATATACGTTAATTTCCGCGAGTTGCGCAATTTTTTTATTATAACGCAATTAAGAAGCAGTTGTATGATATTAAAGTTATATATTAATTATCCGTTTAACCAGATTCACGATTTGGTAAAATGTATGTTCACTGTTTCTCTCTTTTACTTTTCCTTTGCACTTTTTCCTGTTTGGAGATTTTGCGAAAGATTTTCCATATCTAGATGTGTTGCTTTATATGCAATCAGTTGCTCTGCAATACATTTGTGCAATCTGATAATATTCTCCTCTAAATACAATTCCCTTAAAAGCTCCGTGTTTTAAACACGGGTGAAACTCTTTATCTTATATCTTTTAGCACCAATGGACTTAATTACTTCGTTTTGTTAATATTAATGTATTATATATTATAAATCAGAATTTAATCAACCTCCGTTAATATTTTATAATTAGTAGGAGAGATTCTTTTTAATGAAGTTGATTGAAATAGAGGAAAATAATAATTTAAAAAATATTAGCAAAATTTTATATAAATAATTTGCTCTACAAAAGTGTTATTTTGTTAATCATGTAGATTTTATACTCTCGTTATACATTGCAGATTTGAAGAATTGCCTACTAAACTACTTTAACTTCAAAAATTTCCACCCGTTTCATGACAAAGTAAATTAATAAAGCTAGTTGGCTCTTTCGCTTTTTATGAGAGTCTTGTATTTATTGTAATGTTTATTTCAGGGACAGCAATTTCAGTATCTTTATCAACTTGCTCAGGGAATGTGAATAGATTTATAATTTAACATTTTATGTATTATTTCCCGTATTTATAAAAATGAGACTCCATGTGAAAATAAATCAAAAATTAAATATTTGTTATTGGGTTCTAACCCTTGATCTGCAAGTACAAGTGAGACTCCAAAAGGCATACCTTTTCGGATTATTCTACTCCTTACTCTTTAGCTCAAATCATTTTGCCTCCTAATCAAAATATGGATGTGAAATGCTCATGTTTTCTATTCAAAGTTCCAGCGTTGATGTTAATTTCAAATATCCTTTATGTTCTCAAATGTACTTAATTTTTTCCGCTATAATAATCGTATATGATAATAGGAAACATAAGTAATGAATATACTTCATGGTATTATCTACTGCCCCTTAATTATATTGGTGAAGACCGAGAACTTAATTTAACCGGACACGAGAAGTTAACATAAATTATACTATGGTTATCTCTGACACCAATTTAAAAATGTCTAATATTCAAAGTTCGTATCAGACGAGCTCTCCCATTACTGTTTATATAAAGCGTTGGCCAAATGGTTACAAACTCTTAGTCTCCCGAAATACCTGGTCATGGCTAACATGTGCAACATGGTACGAAAAAAAAGGCGGCTGTAACTCGAAAATGTTTAAATTACAGTATAAGGGTATTGTAATTTGAATTGCTGTGTTTTTCTCCTTTATTAAAGTTTGATTATTTTTATTGATTTTTACGGATTGCTCATTTCATGTTAAAATGTATTGATAACTTTGTATTCATTTATCTTATTTAGAGTTGAATAGCGTACCAGGTATTTGATGAACAGTGAATGCGAAGTCAATGGAGTCATATCATCATCACCATCAGCCATTTTCAATCCGATAGGATGTAGGCCTCCCCAAGTAAATTCCAACTTTCTCTGTCCTGAGCTTCTCATTGCATTGCTGCACCTAAGTGCTTGATGAAATCTGTAATGGAGTCGAGTAAATTCCTCTAAATATGGTAAATAATTATTTGGAAATGTTTTCAAACCTAGCACCAAAGGTCCACGCCATCAAATTTTCGCATACTTGCTACCACACAATATAATGCGCTCTAGTTTGTGTGTTCACTTTGTAGGTTTGACGTATAAAAAGTTTCAATCTTCCCATGTTAACATAAATCGTCAGGTCGATCGTTAGAATGAGGAGCACCGCACATTGGCATCACAGAGCGAAAATTTGTCGTGGCTTTTGTAGAAAGGGGTTTGTGCACCATGACTCCACTTCCCCTAAAATCTAAATTTTTGAAACGATTCGTTCTAGTAACTATTTCTGTGATTCTCCTCGCAGTATCTGAACGGCGTATTAGAACGCGTAGTCCACTGAGAAGTGAGATCCCACTTTCTCTTTCTATATGACCCTTTCTATAGGGAATAAAATGTTGAAAAGGGATACAGTAATAATAATTTTTATTTATCCAACGACATACATATGCATGTATAGGACATGTCAATATTATACAATCAATCAAATCAACACAGCACAGTCAAATTATAACGCACATTATAACGCACATTAGAGTAATGATACAGCAAAAAAATTGTTCTTAGCCAATTTTCACAAACACTTAACACATTTCATCTTAACAACATATTCTGGTTCCCCTCTTTTAAAAATTCATTAACACTTTAATATGACATTGTTAGAAGGTATTTCTTTATTTTTTACAGAAATGTACCATTTTATTGTTTTTGATAGAGCTAGGTAGATTGTTATACACTTTTAAGGCCATCACTTCAAAACTTCTTCCAGTATGACGTAGTCGGTGTGGTGGGATTCTCAAATTTTCTTTACCTCTGGTAAAATGAGTGTGCAGATCCTCCTGTTTAGAGTACCTATCCACATTCTGATGAATGTGGACAGCACATGCATAGATATATGCGGAGGGCGTTGTGAGGATTCCCAATTTTTTGTATATGGGCTTACAAGATTCTCTTCTTATCCCTCATAACCCTCTTTTGCAATATAAATATTTCTTTCCAATGGGAGGAGTTACCCCGTAATATTATACCATAAGCCATTGTTGAATGAAAGGTTGCAAAATATGTAACTTTCAATATATCTGGGATGACAACAGAAGCTAATATAAGATGACTTTGCATGTAAAGATGTGCGCCAAGGAAAATTCGAAAGGAACAAGCATGAAAAAAGTCTGTCAGTACCTGGACTCCCTTTCCTATCAGTTGCTATGCCAATTGAGCTACCCAGCCAAGACATTCTAACATCCCGTGCGGTAAGGGTGTTTTGGTTCGTCCGACTGATATAAGCGGTATCGTCCACAGCCACCGTCCTCGTGTAGTAATTTACCATACAAAGAAATGGAAGGAGAAACCAATTTATAACAAAAAGAAAAGGGTCTAATTGCACTTTAAGGCGTGCACCTACGAAGTCTCCCGAACGGCATGCGAGCATATTTTGACAGGATAGCTCAATTGGCCAAACAATCGGCGGCAAGGCAATTGGGAGATCCGATTTCTAGCCTCAGGACTTTCAGACTGTTTTCATGTTCGTTCTTTCTTGGAATAAATGGTTTTTGGGCACTAGAGGTGGTGGGAGAAATCGAGGTAGTCAATGGAAAAGCATGGAGGGTAAGGAAATGAGTGGTGGATAGTGGTATTCATTAGTCAGGTTATCCTTTTATTTCTATCTGCTCCAAAAGATTAAGTCTACTTCCATTTGTTTCTGGAACAACTACGGCGAAAATTTGCTGTTGTTGTGCGTCATCTCTGGATATGGTTCGTGAATTCTATTCCCCGGTGCAGAGACAGCGTTTGTGTTAGTCGGTCCTGATTCTTAATGAAATCCCGGTCAAATTAACGTGTTCACTAAAAAAGGATACTTAAATTATGAAAATCAGCTGTAATTTTTCCCATCTGCGGAAATTTATATTAATTAGATACCTTTTCGTAAAGTTATTGGCCAAGCCACTAATTTCGGCCAATTTCTGATACATATTCAGAAACACTGAGAAATTTACAGTCTTTTATCTTATTAAGGATGAGGTTGGTTACGAATTATGTAATGTGTGGAACTTCGCAAGAGTCGAACCTTAGGATCAATCTCGAGTTTAGTTAATGGCTAAAATGGTTCCAAGATATTTTCTGATTAGAATGAAAGCAATGAATGATTCCGCTTTCTTTCGTCGTTGGTATCATAGGATGAATGAAAAAAGAACGTTTTTAACCGATAACCGGTTATTCATTGCGTAAGAACTCGCTGTGAGATAACCGCACAGCTGAAGGAAGTGAGCATGTAAAATCGAGCGAGAGGAACGCAGTAAAACATACCAGAAGAAACAACGGTAAGGTGAAGTCCAATTTTGCGAAGAAGTTTGTGTGTGACGGAGAGGACATCGGTTCAATGGGTTCCTGGTGTCGTCAACGGCATTCTTCTCTTTACTATTCATGCAAAAATTAGAGCTTTGATGGCAAACGGGACTATTTCGAAAAATAAAGTACGCCTCGGAAGGTTAACTTTAAACATTGCTTTTATTTTAATACCAATCATTTTGTCCCGTTATGAACTAGTGACAGCAGAGGAGTCATATCTCATATAGCTAATCCTGTAACAGCGGTTGCCAACCTTTTATGGCCTCAATTCCAATTTTCCATCTCATACAAACATCCAAGTTTCACCATGGCGCAAAGAATACGGTTTGCTTAGATGGCTGATTCAATAATTTAGAATATATAATATCGAAAATCATTTCCTAGTTACGAAATTATCCGGGGTTAAGCGTCTGAAGAAATTATTGCGATTACTTAATTTCGGATATTGGATAAGGTAATTTTGCACGAGGTGGCGTGCACCCAGGAAAAATCCCAAGGAAGATATCCTACGCCCGCAAATTTTCCCGAATAGCTTGAAAAAATCCTCTGGCGGGATAGCTCAGCGAGCAGAGCACCTGATCGGCCATCGGGAGACCCGGCTTCGATTCCCGGTCCCGTCGCGCCTTTTTCAAGTCTATTCTTCCTTGGGATTTTTCGGAAATAGGATTTCAAATGAAGTATCTTGGATTGCAATTGCTAATTTTTTGGATGAATCTCGCATCATTATTTATTTATTCAAATTTGATCTGCCTTTATTAGCAAAGCGCTCTTTCGAGAAGTTGCGCATTATCTCAAGTGTGCATATACTCTTGCAGGGAGAGATCATGTCATTTTCCCAGGCGATTTGAAGGAAATATTCATTTTAAGGTGGAATGGAGCAAATGGGTTCGTCTGGATGAACCTTAGTTTCGATGCAGTAATTGATATAAAAATATGTAGCGAATAACTTTCTATTTTTTTGATTCTCTTCTTTATTTATATTTTCTTTCATTATATTTATCCATTTTTACTTCCTGATTGTCAGAAGGACAAAATTTCCTCTCTTGTACCGATCTAGTAACCATACTGAGCATCTGTAAAAGTATGACGAAAGACTGTTTTAATCATTGCGTTAGGTAATTCTTTGGTATTCGTCGGTATAAATTTCACCACCCATTCTCTTAAACTTGTACTTAGTTCAGGAGGTATATTTTGGCATTTAAAGCAGCAGAAAGAAAAGAAACTTGTAGTCGATTGTTAACGATTTCATAATTTCCATTTATGAAAATGTTCATACATAAATATCTAATTAAGATAGTTTCATTCATTATATTTGATATCTGTTAATCTGAAAATTGAATATAAAGCTATGGACACTGGTGGGATGTAAAAATACTGATTGTGAGTTAAGGTTTTTTATGATTCGAAATATTGATTCTTCGCATTGATATTCAAGTTATCTCCAAGCATAAACAATATATTATTTGAGTCTAAAAATGAATATTGTAATTCATAATTACATTTAAAATGTACATGGAATTGAGAGATACCTTTTGTAAAATAATATTAGCTTCATTTATTTATGTTTAAATGGGATATTTTGGTATTGAAACGAAAACCAAAAGTCTTAAACGATCTCAGCGATAAAAAATCGAAACCAAATCTTCAGACTGTTTTAATTGAGAATCGACAGCATATAAACTTGTTCAATATATGATGATAAAATTAGGAGAAAGGTTCGAAATATTTTTTTGCGTTATCCAATATAATGTCGTGATGAATATCCTTTCTGAGAAGTCTCCAAGATCCATGAAAATTAAGAATATTGTATCAAATATTAAGGTGCCTAAGTTTTAAGCACGTTTTAAACCATGAAAAAAAGGCTTTATGCATTGAGATGTTATCAGGAATGAAAAGAAAAATTTATTTTATTAGATTCCTAGATTCTTATCGTTGATGTAATGATCGGTAATTTGACATACACAAGCAAGCCATATAAATTATATCGTAGTGATTCGTAGACAATTTTACCGTGATTCTACACACAGGGTGGGCAAGTTTAAGCACCCTTGAGTGGTCATTTCAAAGAATAAAAATATGATATTAAATAAATTTAAATTATTATAAATTTAATTTATCTCGTATAGAAATACTTTCATAAATAAATAGAAAAAGCGATAATCATATTCGAAACATTGGTAACGAAATTAATATTAAACCGTTATGAATGGGAATGGTGTTACTATAAAGATCATACACACTGAGAAACAACAAGATGATTTAATGAGTACCCAAAAATTACAATTTTTAACAGATTTCTTCAAACATATATTGCAAACGAGATATCATTCGAAACCAAAATCTGCCTTTGTATCCAAATCACATCGAAATTACATAGATACAGTTCCACTCTTTCATTCAAATTAAAAATAATTTTATAAGAAAGTATTCGATCAAAATAATCGACTTCGGACATAAAACTTTGGTGTTTGCGATCAATGTAACCAGGATAAAAAAGGCTACCGCACACAAATTGTAGGTGATGTATCGATGGGTATTAATTTGTATTCCTGTACCAGTGTTTTACCTCACATCAAGTCGTATTCCTTGCTCTGCGTAATTAATGAAGACAATTCCGAAGATGATAAACTTTCCTGAAAACTGGAATTTCCATATAGCATCTGTGTAAAAACCTCAGTTTGTGCCCTGCAAAAACTTGCAATAAGTTTCTGGTTCCAAAAGAGCTGTTACTCTACCTCCCACTCCCCCTAATCCGAAAATTCTCGTCTCCTGGTCCTGGTATTTAGGATTCTTACCTCTTATATGCCATTTGTCTTTTATAACAATGATTTCGGCGTCAGGAATTGCTGGGATACGCAATGGCCTGTTGGAAGGAGGGAAAGGATAAGATCCCTGATGATGATGATGATGAGGTGGAAATCGTCCGGGAGGAAAATTAGGGAAGGGTGGAGGGGGAAACCCTGGATAGGGCATGGGATATGCACCATAAGGAGGAAAGTCTCCGGAGATATCCTCCGTGAATTCAAATTCGATTTCTTGACTACTACTGCTGCTGCTGCTGCTGCTGCTACTTCCACTGCTGCTGCTGCTACCGCCATTGCTACTGCTACCACCATTGCTACTGCTTCCGCCATTGCTGCTACTACCTCCAGAGCTGCTACTGCCTCCAGAGCTGCTACTGCTTCCAGAGCTGCTACTGCTTCCAGAGCTGCTACTGCTTCCAGAGCTGCTACCTCCTTCACTGCTGCCATCTCCGCTACCCTGCGTAGTTGTCTCAATCGGAGGGTTTGGAGTTGTTGTAGCTGTAGCTGTAGTTGTTGCTGAAGCAGTAGTTGTCGCCACGGGAGTAGTTGTCGCCACGGTGGTAGTTGTCGCCGCAGGAGTAGTTGTTTCTTCGCTGCTGGACCCATAACTTCCATAGTGTCCATGACCATGGCCATGGCCATGTCCATGCCCATGTCCATGTCCTTGTCCATGACCATGTCCATGTCCCTGTCCATGACCATGTCCATGTCCTTGTCCATGACCATGTCCTTGTCCTTGTCCATGACCATGTCCATGTCCTTGTCCATGACCATGTCCATGTCCTTGTCCATGACCATGTCCTTGTCCATGTCCATACCCCTGTCCATGACCATGTCCTTGTCCATGTCCGTAATTATTTCCAGGGCCATGATAATGTCCATTTCCATTACCACTTCCGTGACTGCTGTCGCTCCCACTTCCGCTATTTTCTTCGTTGCTAACGTGGACGTCCACTCCTACATCCACGTTGCCGAAATTACCCAGGCAGTATTGCAGCTGATCCACTTTACTGGCATGGAAAATCCATCCGAGGAAGCCTCCGTAAGGACGCAGCAATATTCTTCCTTCGTCCTCATTCACCGCGTTTCCTGCTGGACCATCTGATCTCCTGATTCTTTCAATTTTTGACACATTGTCTAGAAAGAAATTCATGCAGGGTATTATCACAGGCCATTTTGAACCACTTGGTGAAACATTCATGTTTGGGGTATTAAGGTCAATTCACCGCTGAATGAAACGGTATTTTCAACCATTCATATCTTTCTGGTTATAAGTAGTATTAATCAGTCTGTTTTGTTATTTCAACTATCTCTAAGAAGCGGAGAATATGAATATCAAGTTTTTCTCTCGCAAACATTTATATATGCATTTATACATGCATGCTATAAATTTACATGTATGCTATATATAATATGATATTATTGCTGAATTTTATTAACTCACTTTGAATATGACGACTTTTTAAAAGCCAACGAAAGTGATCAAAAAAGGAGTGAATATTTGTTCTTCTTTCTTTTCTTAAAGTTAACCCACGTTGACATTAATCGCGTGAATATTTGCTACGTGGTAGTTATACGCGGAAATTTCTGTAAATTTATTGTCGAATTTTGAAACCAAAACAAAATAGCCAAGTCACTATTTTTCACTTCGTATATAACCTTGGATTAAGTTGCACGCTTTCCTGTGCTAAGTAAAACTTCATTTCCATCATTTGTAAAATAATTTTGATAATTACCTTCACATAAACACATTTTATAATTGTCCATTCATGATAAAACTTTCGCATGATGTAGAGATTTCAATTAATTCCGTGCTAATCGTATAATTGGAAAATTGGTCCTTCTTACTCATATTTTGAACTGTAATTTACTCATTATATTACTCTGTTAAATTGTTTTTCATTACTTCATCGAAGTGAGATGTCCCTTGGGTAAGGGTTAAAGGTACAGAGGGTAAGTTCATGAAAACCAATGTTTCACAAGGGTTGAGGTAATAGCCACCCACTCAAGGGTAATTGCACCTACATACAAACTATCTTAAAATCTTAAATGGGGGAGTCATATCGAAGATATTATTTCAAAAGCATATCGAAATCTTCACTTTGTTATGATGAACTTAAGACGGAGTGGAAAGGGAGTATAAATCCTTAGTTAGGCCGATTGTTGAATATGCGACTAGTGTTTGGGACCCACATGAAACAGGCTTAAGTAAGAAACTCGACGGCGTACACTGAAATGCGGCTATATATGTTACCGGAAATCACAAGATGGAGGAGAGTGTTAGTAAAATGCTAGATCAGCTAGGATGGGAATCGTTATTTTCTAGAAGATAGACATTTAGATTAACGGGTATATTTAAAGCGTGGAACTGTAAAGACGGTTGGAATGAGCTACAATCAAGATTTCATAACCCAAATTATATTGGACGCGGCGATCATAGACTAAAAATAAAAGAACGTGAACAGAAATCCGATTTGGCAAAGTACTCCTTCATTAATAGAACTATAAGAGATTGTAATGCTTTACCTGGAGTACTTCTCATTCCAATGCCGAAAAATTCCAAACCATTTAAAAAGAAAATCCGTAGTAATAGCTTATAACTCCTTTGTATATATTCAGCTATGGTTTTACCTATATTCTGTTTACTGCTTATATATATTATCTCTTGTCTAGTTATAATTCTGTAATATTATAGGCAATATTGTAACTTTTAGTTTTATAAGTTTTTAATTGCATTATTGTATATAGAAATTGTAAACACTTGTGTGATTTAATTGTATGAATTTAATTGTTAATTATATGATGTAGTGCCTTTGGGAGGTTTTTGGGGTTTTTCCTCTCAACTACGGTGAATACTAGGCAGGGTAATGTATTTTCTTCACCTAAGAAAATGACTACCTCCTGGCCTAGACCCTAATTGTAGTCTTCTGATTAAATAAATAAATACAACTTTCAACGTTTCATATGAGAATAAATAATCACCTGAGTGAAGGTTGATCGGCGTGCTACCCACCACTGCAATTGCGGCGATGATAAACAGGCCGAATATTCTTAGAAAGTCGCGCTCCATTTCCTGAAAAATTAGTATTTAAACTTACAAGAACGAGACAATCATGAAATCCTATTAGAAATACCAACACCGAAGGACAGGAATGTGCAAATCAATGATTCGATGCTCTGATATTTCCATTATATTTCGATCCTATCTCCATTTATTCTCGATTCGATTTCGACTCAAATCTAAGGTTTGATTTGGATCGAAAAATTCGATTTTTATATTTCGGATAAGAGGAAAGCTCTTCTCATTTATAAGAGGATAATTCTCTTTTTTCAGACGTAAACACATTTCCTAATGTTGAGGAAAATATTGCAAATACAGGTAAACTAAAGGAAACATTTCTAGCAGTAGTGAAATGAATATTGCCCAGAGAGATCTGGTGGAACTTCATGATGAATACAAGTTTTGTTTTATAAACTTTTATTTAGTAGTATTGATTTAATCTAAGTTTGCTAAGAACTATAGCGTAAATAATCTTGGAAAATTTATACACGCTAGATTTAAGTATGATACAAATATGTATGCAGGTACTTACATACGTGTACATACGAGATATGCCCACAATTAAAGGGGTATGTGCCCACCGGCATCTAAATAATCCAGTGAATAATTATTTTTAAGAAGAGAAGTTGTGATTAGTTATGAAGTTTCCGTGCTAATTTGCATGCGCAATTGTCTGCGATAGAGGGGCGAAAACAAGGAAATAATCAAAGCAGTCGTTCACCTATTCAATCTTATCTTATTTGCCATTTCTTGCCCTTTCGAAACCATAATGGCAACTTTTTGAAAACGTTTAGCTGGATTCCTTATCATCCCCGAACTTGTTTTCCTCCGCTCCTGACTGGTCAAATAGGCCCAACCTTGTATTATTATCATTTTCATATCCTTACATAGCAAGAGTGTGACATACAATTTTGCATTGAGAAAAAATCATCTTTCTGCCTGGGGTAAATGACCCTTATCAGTATTTTTCAGTTGCCAATATTATTCGTATTGCTACATATTTTTTATACTTTCTATCTAACTTTTCCTTTAAAAATTTATCCAGACTGATGCAAGAAATGAGTTTCGAAATTTATTACCAATAATAACAGATATTATTATAATATTTATTGCGAATAATTTATAATGAATTTATTCAAAATATTTAAATTGATTTTTCCAGGAGAATGAACGTAAAATATCCTAAGTGATAAATACGATTAGTTCGGTCATTTTCCACAAATTTGTTTATCTCACGACCTGTTTCAGCGGTCTATCAGGCCAAGCAGACTTCGTCCGAGGATGACGATCACTCGCTAAAACTTGTCGAGGAATATAATAGCAAACAAATAAGCAAAGAATACGACGTCATCTTTATCTCAGAAATGATAGGTCTGTTTTTCAATTAAGTCTCCCATTTTTGGATTAATAAGAAAAAGGAAGTCGTTAGTAAGAGGTTAAAAAAGTCTCTAATAGCCTCTTTAATAGCCGTCTTTGTCGGTGACCTGCGCCTCTTCAGAAGGTTTTTAAACCTCTAATTCATTAATAGCCATTCCGCCATTTCATTAATACTTCCGTGAAATTTCAATATCAGAATAATTAAAATAGTTTCCAATGAACTGAAAATTGTTCTGAGTTATTTTATTGTAGTAGTCATTAAAATGTATGATGGAGAGAGAGAGAGAGAGATGGATCTTTTTTCATCATCCTCTTGAGTATATTGTCTAAGACAGTGTTGAGAAAACAATTCTGACTTTCCGCTTTAGCACAATTAGACCAGATGGTCACAAACAGAAATACTTATCTTAGTGTTAAATTTGGAAATTGGCTTAGTTCTCTATAAACCTAAGATCCTCATCACGAGAGATTACTGTAGCAATGTGTCGTTAGTAATTGGGCTAAAAATTGGTAAATACATTAAAAGATGAATGGATGGACTAAATGAGACTCAAAAGAGAAAAATTGTGTAAGAAAAAAGTGGCTCGTAATGTAAAGGATGATTAAGAAAAAGCAATTAAGTTTTTCATCCCGAAATATGAATCCGAGCAACTTAAAAAGAAAACATTCCTTTAGTTTAGTTAGGTTTAGTCTTCCTTAAACTTTTATTAGCATAACGACTACATGTAGGAACCCTGTCAACGAGGCAATTATCTACGATTCCTAATGAATAGTTTTCATTTCTCATTTTATTGCTAACTGCATAAATGTGTTGATGTTATCATCGTATTCTAAATGCCTTTTAAATGGTAACAAACACGGTTTGTCTATTTCTACATAAGGTTCCTGCAAAACACCTTTCGGCGTGTGATTGGATGCAAGCACCTTGATTCTATCTTCATAGTCGATTGCTTTCGCGTATTGTTCGTGGAAAAAATCAATTCTTTTAATGATTCGTTCTAGCATCTATTTCCCTAATCTTCCTCACAGTATCAGAACGGACCATATAACAGGGAGGTCGTATTACATCGGTTACATCTTCTGAGAACGTAATTTCTCTGAACTTATTTAGTAAATTTATCCTTTGAATTAGTCTTCTATCTTCTAATGATTCCCTTCCCACGTCCTTTATCATCTGAGTAACACTCACTGTTTCATCGTTATAATACTTTACAAATCGCATTCGTTTTACTTCTTCTAATTCCCGAATTTGACACTGGGTCCCACACACTACGGTTGAATTAATTCTAAAGAAATTTCAGACTTAGTCGATTCATTTTCTTTGTCTTGTACTTTTAAAAAGTTAAGGAAAAGTATGCATATTAAAAAGTAAGTAAAGTTTAGAAAAATGTATGGATATAAATGTCAGCAAAGTAAAACCGTTTTCATAAGCTTACATAATATAATACCTTACCTGAGATATCCCTTTACGTGTTTTCAGGATAAGTTGTTGCTCCCCCGTCCGGAAGCGTCTAAACTTTTTCTGCGGTTCCTTTCAGTATATATACTTTTCCATTATGCAAAATCAGGGAAGATAAAGGCTCCGCAAAACCTTTTTTGTTGAGGCTCTCCCAATCATTATCCACCAAAGGATATCATCTCAAGATTTATAGTTCACTTCCTTTCGGACTACCCATTTCTTTAATTTCCGATGATAAAGACTAGATGCGTGTCCAATCAGATTTAACCCCTGTAGAATGGGAAACCAGTTCTTCTAATTCGCTAATCAGCGAGATATCGGGAACAATTTACTTCCCAACGGCCACTTAGAAGCTTCTTCTGCGAATCCAAATATCTAATACTAAACGTTTGCATGCACCTATCAGCGTCGTAAACTGTTATCCTTCGCTCAATTAGATAAAGAAAACCCGCAGAAAAAGTTTCTAGCAACGATCATGTATCTATAACAGTCACTCACGATATGCATCGATGGGCTAATTTTCACCAACCTTATCACCTTTTCTCATGAAAATGGGATAATACAATGAGTGTTCTCGAATACTTTTGCTGTCGTATTATTTCAATTGTGCACTATTCCCTTAAATTTATTTTCTTAAAAAATACGTCTCTTAGGGAACTTGTATAGAGACAACCGAAGATGGGTAGATGAGGAAAGTTTTTTAAATGGTGAAAAAGAAATTTTCACCATTTATTATTAATTCAACGTTTGAATATACGTTATTCCCTATGTCTTGAAACAGTGGTTTCACACCAATATATTATTATTAGTACGTTAAATCTGCAGATAGGTATACACCAGGTGGCAGAGTTTGATACCACACAATGACGTTTATAAATATAAATACAAGTAATGGATGGACATATTGCAACAGAAAAAGTCAAGTAGTAAAATATAATGCATCATCAATAGTAAAATAAAAACATCATGAAAAACACATCACTCATTCAATACTAACACTACAATTCAGTCGTCAATCCAAGTGACACATATTATACATTTAAAGAACATATATTTATAGATAAAGTAAATAACAAGAGAATTTTCATTAAGATTTATTTTTAATTGAAGTAAAAAAGAGATATTGTAATAAAAATTCAAATATTTTATAAATTATGGCAGTTTTAAAAGCAAGTCGCAATATCGCAATCCTTGTAGTATAATTTTCACTCTCCGCTATGCTCTCTTGCCTTTGTCGTATCTCTTGGAGCTACGGAGTGCGTGATGTCTTGCCAGGTTAGTTTTTAATGCTTTAGGGGGTATATATTCTGATGAAATATCTATATATAAACAGTATAAAAAACGACCTAAATAGGACCGCGCATGTAATACACTATGCGCCTTCTATAGGAGAATATTAAAACTACGTAATAAAGAAAATACGGGCTCATTACTATAGGCTATTGCAGAAAATGAGGTGCCCGTATCTGATACTAGCAAATCAGTTAATGGTATAAAACGATCCCAAACTGGGTGCACGACCTTGTGTGCAATTTACCCTTTACCCTTTCCTTGTTATAAAACAACTTATCTGTAAACTCGGATTTCATAATAAATCAGTTTCATTCGAAACTATACGGACAAATATACTGAATTTCTTACTATTTATTAACTTGTGTATTAAATATACATCGACATAGAGCACAATGCTAATCCCAGCTTATGATAAACAATAGTAGCAGATCAAACAAATTACATGGATCAATTGCTATACTCTTGCAACTATATTCAAGATTGATTTAAGAGAGCAAAAGAATGGGAACACAATTTTATTAGAAGAAAAAGAGCAGAAAATGTAGGTATTCTGAAAAATTGACCGTTTTATTATCTAGAAAGATATCGAAGTGGAGTATTCCAAGAAAAGTTATCAGATAGGCGAGTTATTCTTGAAGGAACCCGAAAATGGAAAGAGTAGGAATGAGGAATCAACCTTGTTGTCGATGATATTATACGAGGATGCAATGTTGGAGAAAGTATGAGAGGTTTTAATAGAAAAGAGATTTAGTGGAAGAGTCCTTGGCGTATTCCTATGAACCCTGTGAATTCCTATGGCTATTTCTATTCGTATGCACGCTTTCTTGTGCAAAGTTGAAATTGCCTTCAATCATTCGTATATTCCGATGAGAGGGCACTCTAAAACAGACTCTTTTAGAATGAAAAATGAAATTTAAGGCTCGATTAAGAGAAGTACGATATGGATATCGACTCCAATTAGTCGTTAGGATTCAATTGAAGATGAATGGGAAAAATGTAAGCTAAAATTTACAAATACGGTACCTACTTGCGCAGAAAGAAAGAAAAATTGGAATTTGCACATTTGTATTTTACATATATTTCTTATGGATTTAGTTTTTTTGTAGTCAGGTATAGAAAATTGGAAATGAGTTGGGTTTTTTGCGACTATTTTTCAAAATTTACAACATTTCTTAAAATCGAAATTTGCCTCGTATCGTGCACTTTCTAAATGTTTTATCTATTTTGCGTTGAAAGTTTTTAGAGGCCAAATTTCGTGTTGAAAATATTGTAGGCAATAAGGTCACCTACGGGAATCAGTTGGAATAAAACAAAATTTGTACTTCAAAATTAATTTATTTGTATTTTTATTATGGATAAGCTTCGCCATATCTCGCCGGAAGTGATTAATTGATGCATGGGATGCATTGATTATTGGTAGTGTTGAGAGTTGTTGACAAAATGCAACGAGAGATGTATTCTCCAGTTGCTTTTTTCTATTTGCGACGGAAAAAATTCCAGTGAGAGGGTTTCTGAAGAAATTATAAAGTTATTTCTGTATTAATCAAAATTCTTTAATAATAATAAAAGGACTTAATTAGGGCGAGATTGAGACTAAGAAGTCTCTTCTTACATCTAACCCTTAGAGTCTTACTTTAAGATCAACGATGTCGTAAAAAAAACGAATTATGATTATGGAGGCAAAGCAGAACTCGGTGCACACGACAACGACTCGAGATGCATTCAAATATTCGTCAGGCAAGAGCTATTGTTGCGAATCACATTCATCAAATCACTCTAAGCCACCTTTCGCGGTTCGACTGGAGGAAATCATTTACTCTTTAATGCAGCTTACGCGATGAAAATGAAGGAGAAAAAGTCTGCCGTAGCCGTGGATCGAACCCGGGTCTCCCAATTGCCGGTCGGTTGCTCTAACCACTAAGCTACCACGGCAGCACAGACTCCCATTCATTTCCAAAGGTTATAATGGAGAAGAAGTGTGGTGGAGGTCATTTCCATCGCGTAAATTAAAAATAAACATGTGTTTCATGTGTAGCTTCTTCACCTTTGTTCTAATGTAGCTGAAAATCATTGCTATTGAATGCTAAATGAAACGTTTCCATTGATTTTCCTTCTAGAGAGGAATTGTAGGAATAGGACGTATCTCCAAGTGATCACTCATTTTCATCCTCATGTAAGGACCATACGTTTAGAATGCTAATTTCTTTGAGGTTTCGGTATTATCTCCTAGTGAATCATTGCAATTTGCCCTGTTATTGCTCTCATTTTGTGTAATTTTTATTAAAGTACTGCTTTTTTCATTTCTATATTAAGCACAGCTTTCCTTTACGTATTTTAGCTTGTACTTTCAGGAGATTTGGGTTGGTTTTACAGGCACTCCCCTTTTAGAAAGTGTCTTTCTGCGATGGATCTTTTTCCTAAGGTAATACCTTAAGTTTCGCCATTCCCAAAGTATTCCTCCTTATACATTATTTATTTATTAATATCATTGACAATAATTTAGAGAGAAGAAAAGAATTTTCAGTCTCAATGTCGCCTTATTAAGGACCTTAGTAGACAAAGAAAAAATTAATACATTCAAAACTGGCATCATGTTTTTTTATTGTCAAATACAATTAAATATATATATTAATTTTTGATAACGCTATACTCATAAAAACATGGCATAAAGTATTTATTGAGTATAAAATTTTCTTTCTGCCGCTAGGCAGCATCCAGTTGATCATACAAAGTTTGCGTTCAAAAGATTGCAGTACTCTGCCGCATTTAGATCGTAAAGAAGAGATCTCGGAACATCACCTTCTTCGTCGTTGTTTCTCAAACCTCTACCTCTGACAATTTGCCACGTGCCATGGAAATTGACAAGTGTTGCGCCAGGAATGTCTGGAATAGATATTGGTCCTTGGTTAGCATAGGGAATACCGTGATGGCCAGGGCGAGGACGATGATGTCCGGAGTGGGAAAACGGAGGACGGTGGTGTGAGTAGTGATGCGGTCGATGATGATAAGGGAAGCTATCGGATTGACTGCTTTCTTCATCTTCACTGCTTTCTTCATCTTCACTGCTTTCCTCACTACTTTCTTCGCTGCTTTCTTCGCTGCTGTAGCTGTAGCTGTCGGTGGTTGTCGGAGTTGTGGCTTCAGTAGTAGTAGATGTTGAAGTGGAAGGGGATGTCGAAGTTGAAGTAGATGTTGAAGTAGACGTAGATGTTGAAGTAGATGTTGAAGTAGACGTAGATGTTGAAGTAGATGCCGAGGTTGTCGGTTGTGTGGTAGATGAGGTTGTTGATTCATCGTCGACCCACTCAGATGAACTGCTAGAACTACTGGAACTGCTAGAACTACTGGAACTGCTATCTCCCGACCCACTTCCACTTCCACTTCCATGCCCACTTCCATGCCCATGTCCATGCCCATGTCCATGCCCATGTCCATGTCCATGCCCATGCCCATGTCCATGTCCATGCCCGTGCCCATGCCCATGTCCATGTCCGTGGCCTCCACCTCCTCCACCACCGCCAGTTCCACCACCACCAGTACCTCCACCACCGATAGGGTTCGCGAAATCTTGGCAGTACTGCGTCCTTCTTCTCTGAGAAGCATTCAAAATGAAACCAATCAAACGATTCCCTCTCAACGGAGTTAGTATTCTGCCCGTCCCTTCCCAATCCTCATCAAGGTCATCTTCCACCGCCGTGTTCTCCGATTCTGAAAAAAGATTTCGTATCAATTTATAAACGCGCTTCATGATAAGGCGTCATGATATATAAGGTCAAAATCGTATATAAATAACGTCTCAATCGACAACACTAACAAATTAGATCGAGAGGAAGTTAACAATTTACCTCTTGTCAAATAAGAAGCATCGGTTAATTAGACTGTTACGAATTCTTATCGAATCCTAAACAATAACAATAAGTGATATATATGTATGGTTTCCCTTCGACACTCATGACCTATTAATACCCAACTCAACCAAATTAGTGATCACATAAAGAGCTCGACCAAGAAACCAGGTAAATATCGACTTATCGTGTTGAGGGTTAGGAATTTTGGGTTAGTGCTCACAAATTTTTCAATTTATTTGTGCCAAGGTATACGAGTGATATATTACAACGGCAGAAGAGAGACAGACTAGTAATTTTTTAATGATATATTGTCGAAAACATATTGTGATTTTCATCCATGATTTTATAAAAGATCTAAAAAAACATTGATATTTTAAGAAACTTTAATGCTATATAAAAGTTTCGAACAAACGCATGCTTACGATGTCTCAAAATGTGAGATAAAATCAGTCGAGATGTTTTCAATCGCATAGATTCGGAATTCCAGCGCGCAAGTTCTGATTGAAAGTAAACAAATCCTCTAAAACGGTGGTCATCGACATAGCTATGCTAATTTTTTGGTCTAATGCTATATTCTTCGTAAAATTTTAAACTGGCTAAACGTTTTTCAGCCGGTAGCTGTTGCAATGATCGTATCTCTGATACAATAAATACCGGAATCAGCTCTAGCTTTCAGGCATGTTGTCCTCACCTTTCTAGCTATTACTTAAAGCCTAACTTAAAATTACTTACTTACTAATTACTTAAAGATGATCTCCCAAGATAGGAAATTTTTTGTGAAATTTTAGTTTATATTTTACAGATCTTCAGTACTTGGCATTAATTACCTGAGTACCCAATGACTCTTAAATAAGAGAAAATGCCCATTACCAGTACCCAGTAATCGATTAAGGGGTTTTAAATCACCAATAGACGTCTATTGAAGATTTTAAACCTATAATTCATGAAGGAGAATTAAAATCTCTAATTAACAGCCGTGTTCCAAATTTTCTTTCTTAACCCGAGTAATCGATGCCGAAAAATTAGTAATCTAAAATTACTTATCAGAACATCGGATACCTATACCAATTCAAGATTATTTTATTTCCTTTTCCGTAAATATTTACTGAAACAAACATACCTCCTTCTCCTTTTGCGAGTAGTTCATTTCCCTTGACATCTGCTGCACCATCATCTTCAGCTGAATATTGAAAGATTCCAATTAGTGATTTCAAGTCAGAAGAATGTTAATTCAGTCATTCATGTCTTCAATTTACTCCAAATAAGTTTTCAATAAATATCCCATTTTCCTTTAAGGACATTTTTGACCAAGTTAGTAATGAGGAAAGTTTCCAGTCACAATCAATGTCTTAAGCCCTCCAAGAATTATAACATCGAGTTAATGATCGCATTATTTGATTCGCGTGCCATATGTAAACATTTCCAAAAACTGGGAAACAAAAGTTTTTATATCTGCAACATAACGCAACGAAATTTAGTTTCGTAGGTTAGGATACTTTACTTAGCGAGCATGAGTAAATAAATGAAATTGCGTTTGGGTAATTCTCAAATATTCCGGTTTTGGAATTCCAAAGATGGAATGCTATTTTTATGCATACATGGTGCACGTGCATCAATAGATATATGGTTGGTGCATGGGTTGGTGAATGAGATAATTTTTCCCCTTTCTTCGCCAAAGTAATGAAAACTAATTTAGACCGCGTAATAGAATTTTGAAATTATCTCTCAAACCTAATCTAATGGGTGTTGCGAGAGCTGAGACGAGGATGCTACACAGTAGCAACTTAATGCCGATGGCTCTTGGAGTTGTAGACCCCATCTCCTGAAAGAAAAGAAGCAAACACGTTATTGAAATTTCAAGCATTTATGATTAATGGATCATTTTTATTGCTAACTAGTTAAACCTGGTCACGCTTCGCTGCGGCTCAGTAAGATAGGAAATGAAATAACGAAAGAAATGAATCGAACTGAAAGCAGCAATCAAAATCAAAGTAACTCAGACACTGATTTTCGAAAACATATTATCAAATCACTTCCAAAAAAAATTAATTGAACTGAATACAACATTCAAATTAACTCACATTTCGTTTTCCGAAAACAGATCATTTAAATCCCTTCCAACGATTGATTATGCACGTCAATGTGAACGAAATCAAAATAATTTTTCTTCTTCTCTTTACCTTTAAATAGGACAAAATGTAGGAACTCGGATTCAAAAATGACATTTGTCGTCAAGAGGACCGGTTGTTTACACCCTCAAAAGTTTACAAAAATTTCGTGCAATTCGTGTAAAACCTGGATAATTCAATTCAAAAACAATGATCCACGACCAAAATAAGATTCTTTATTTATTTTCCCTTCTTTTGGTGCTTCTCTCAATTTCTTGTTTCCATTCTTTTTAATTTAATTTTGCAAGAGAAATAAAGCCTGCAGCGGCAAAAATGAACTTTATGTGTACTCGTATTTCTTATGGAAATGGTTTGACTCGTCTGGGATCGAACCGAGGATGAAATGTCAACACTTTTTACAATAGAACACTCTTGTATTTGAATGCAACGTGATGTTAAAATTTCATGTCAATAGACCGAGTATTTTTCGAGTTTTGTGGCCATAGACATACGCAGGCTGAATTTTTATATATAAGATTAATGACAATCAATTCTGAGACAAGTTGTTGCAAATAGAAATGAAGACCTGATACCGAGGCTTTTGTAATATCTCTTAGTAGTTAGCAATGATCCCTTTAATGAGTAACTTGAGATTCTACATTCTTTTTGAGTATTGTTGAAGTAATTTATACAGGTAGTCCCGACTGATATTTCTGGTTAAGGGTACAATTCTATTCTATTCTGTTAATAATATGCTACACTAAAAATATTTATCTTTAGGAACGCATAAGCATCAAAACTTGGACTCCGTAGGATATTAATAAGCCAACCCCTAAATTTAATACGCATTTGAATGCATACTACCGATATGTACTTTGATATTTCAATGGAAATTTTACTTCCCAGTATTTTTCTTGGAATAAGTATGCACTACTATGATCTCAAGGCGAGGTAGTTCGTTATCTTTGGTAAGGAATTACTTTTAAAAAAATATACTTTTAGCTTATTTTGGGGTAAACCTTCTCACGAGATTAATGAGAATATGTATATCAATCTAATTGCTAATACTAATGTAATTACCGCTGGTTTTCAAGCTGAGCTGAATTTACGTTTAGTATGATATATCATCGATGATTTAGTACATTTTTAAACTTTTAAGTAGAACTTTTTAATGAACTCTTCTACTCGCATCCTATATCCCGCAAATGGTTGAGGAATACGAATCCGACGTGTTTCCTTACCTTAAATTCCAAGCGGTCTATGTTCAAAGCAATTGTCTTCTTCGCCTGACCACCACTTAGCTACTACTATTCTGTTCATAATTTTCCTCTATATATCCTTCTATTATAAAGCATTGTAATTGATAATGTGTCCTATGATAGAAAGGCCCTATTTTCCAAAGGCATCGGAAGGACTGGTTGTCATCTGAAATCCATACCTTTTTCCGGTCATTAACAGATTATTTTCAGATACCTAAGGCATTGCATGTTGCACAATAGAAAGAAAACTAGTTTCACAGTGAGGATGAAGCTCCGGGAATTCACTTCCGTATCTCGGAAGTGTTGCAATGCCCATGTTATTTTGTCCTTAATCACTAAAGTAACACTGTTCCGAAAAAAGTTTCACTATACAATAAAGCATAAAAATAGATAATATGACAGCTGAGAATTTTTTAGAAAATCTGCCTTAGTAACATGCATTAGTGCAAAATTAAATGTTACATATTTGGATACAATTGTGGTAACATAAAACGACATCATGCTTCTGTTACTTTCCATTTTCTTCCATAAACCATCGAATATTATGATTTTATTGTAAAGAATTGCATTTTAATTATGCTATGGATAAGAATATCTTCATTCGGTCAATTTGATTTAAAAAGAAGCTCTTTTGGCGTTTCTGCTATTTACCACATTATGACGAATGGAATATTTTCATTTGTCATTTGTTACAACATAGAGAAAAATGTGATCATGGTTGTGAAATGAAAGCTCTGAGATATGCATGAATAATTGCACCGATCAAGGGTCTCTCCTTACGGAATGTCAAGAAAAGTGTTGCTTGTAGTATCATTGTGCTTCACTTGCGTGGACATGTTCCGCGTATAGCATTCTGGCTCTGTGAGAAAAGCAATGGCAAACTACCTCACTCCTCATCCTGCATAGTAAACCTAATTCCTCCCTGCAAGCTCGCAGTAGCTTATGTCAGACAGAGCGAGGCACCAACCGGCCTTCGGGCTGAATACTTTGTAGGTAGCTCTTTCAGCGACCCCAAGTTAAAGTCTACGATATATTGAAATAAATTACTTACAAGGTGTGTTGAATTGGGTTATTCATCAAAGCTAGTGAACAGCTTACAACTTCTATTGCTATTAAAGTTTTTAATTGCATGCTAACTATTAAATGAATTAATTTCCTTAAACTTGAGGAAAAATATTTATGTATGTTTGCGCCTACAAAATAGATATTTTTGTTAAACAGACACAAGTAAGATGATGATTATTAGTCATTCCTAAATTGCTAAATGAAAACATAAAATGCATCGAAACATATTGACTTTGCTTAACTTATTCCTGATAAACTCTTGAAAAAATAAACTAACAGAATGTTTATTTGTCAGAAATGAAAGATTATGTTTCATTTAAAGTTGTCCAAGGGTGCGAGATTATTCATTTTCACAATATCTTGATATACCACCTAGAATTTAAATAGAACGAATCTATTGCGATGTATATTTAAAAAAAAACATGTAACAGAATAGAGATAAGCAAGTTGCTAAATAGATTAATAGCATACAAAAATTTCGAATAGGAGCGATATCGTTTTGTGTTTTTCAGTTAGACAAACCACCGGTTTTGAACGTTTCGGTGGTTTGAAGAAGTTGTTTTTGTCTCGGAAAGCTAGAAGACATGGAAACATCAAAAAGTTGACATTTTGGGTATCAGGTTTGAATATTCTATCGTACAATCAGTCACTATACTCGAATTGGATATATATAGTCGTCCAGCCTTATATTATAACTGGTGTTTTTCTTGGAGAGCTTGACATGTAAACCAGAGAGTAGGAAACTTTCGGGTATTCGGATTTACGGGAATTTCTTGCACTATTATTATTTTCCAGTGAGAATGTCTTTTCATGTTCACTTTATTGTGGGGATTTTAATTTAGTTAAAAAATTGAGCAAACTTTCTGAATCAATCTTTCCACACCTTTATTATTCACTAAAAAGGATTAATTACTGACTTTTGTATTTTAATTGTAAGAAAATAAATGTATCCTCTGTACATACCAGCGCTTCATGATACGACTCATTCATGAATTTTAAAAATTACTGTGAAATACAATTTTTAAAGGCTTTTTGATATCCCTTCTTTTTTCCCTCCTTGGCGTGACTTTGGAGTGATTGGCCAGTGACATTTTACTGAATTACCTAATAAATAACAAACTAAAAGAAAGGAAGTATTAATATGGCCCACTTGTGTATCCAGCAAAAAAATCATTTTTTCTCCGATCGTTCTCACTCCATCACACTCTTTTCTTCCTTAGTTTTGATTTCAAGCAGTAGTTAGAGTAATAGCCTTGCGACTCTGGGGTCCCGAGTTCGAATCGTGATCAGACCATGGTTTTTACATAAGAATGATTTGTTAAGACCTGCATTTCCCCAATAAACTCGTCCAAATTGTTATTATCTCCTGAAGGATAACTTCATTATGTAATGCAATAATTTTTAATGACTCCTAACGATTAGATAATGGTAAGGTAAAGTTCTATAAAATCACAGGTTATTAGGGGAGGATTTTATGCTTTCATGAAAACATTTGTATTGTATTTGTATTTATTTATTTTAGACACATCAACCATTTACATTCACAAGATTTATAAATTTGACATATAGACATATAGTTTTCATGTGATAGCCAAAAGATTATATAATCTTGTTTGGCAATCAGTTTGAATTAATTTTAAAATCACATAAAATGACTGACAATGCAAATGATAATCTAATATCACAGATACATTGATTGAAAATAAAGACACAAATAGAAAAAAAAACAAGAATACATACTTACATACACACGTCTTTATTGAGCGGAATTGGGACTAGGACACACCTTTCATATAACCCTTGTCTGATACGAATATACATGAAAGCATTAACATAAACAGATATTTAACAAGTATTGCGGAAATAAAGAGGAAATAAACGAAAGGCAAAACAAAATTTTCTTGCTTTCATAATTATTTACCATTTGCTTGCTTTTCTATCAAGTTTTTTTGACGTTTCGGGTAAATGAATAAACGGTTAATCTTAAAATAAAAAATAATAAGCAGAAAAACATCCGATATTTTTGACATTTCGAGAACTTTACTTTGATAGTTTGCACCTGAGGTCCTCATACGTGCTTAGTTCGTCTCTTTTGATCCCACGCTCATCTGACTATTCATTCTTGCTTTATAATTCATTCCACCTGAGAGTCACCTGTTAGATTTGAGTTGGTTACCTTAGACAGGTTTTATTAAATTACGAATCTTAAAAGGATATTTATTACATTTTTCGCACCATCTTGTGCCCGTGATAACATTCAAATATCTGGCGGTCCGAAAAACAAGGTTAATATCTTCCCCTCGAACAAAATTAAAGGACACGAGAAGCAGGATTCTCTATCGCTAAGACCGCCGGGGAGGACTGGGAGACGCGAAAACGCCTCGTCCCCAAAAGGGAAAATATTCCGTAATAAAAAACCGTGATTCGACAGAGTTGATTGCAACCATTGAATGGGAAGGTGGGGGGTGGAAATTCCTTGAGAGTTAATAGCGATTTCTCCCAATGGAGATGAGCGCGGATGAGAGAAGCCATTGTGGCAGCTTGTCATTTAAGGGGAAAAAGAAAAAGAGGGTTCCCTTTCACGAATTCGCCTTGTTGGGGGCCACACGCATTGCCTGGGATTCGGAGGATGTATCGTGATGCGAAGAATGCGAGTGAAGGGCCAACGGTTGCCCGGGGCGAGTGCGTGGGAGGTCGCGGAGCTAGTTTGCTTTGATTGTTAGGATGAGAGGGACGCTTCCTTTCAATAAAGGTTCGCTCCCATTCTAGTCTCGCAATAAATGGGACTATTTTTGAGGAAATCGCTGATGGGCTGTATTTTCTTGTATTTCCCGTCACAATTCGGCGCTCTTATCACATTTGGTCATAAATATAAAAATGTAGTTAAGTCCAAATTGATTGCCTTTTCGGAACAGAAACTAGATTGTGTTTTTTTACTGGCTGGTCAAATAGTGGAAATTGTCGTTTTTTTATATTATATATTCATCTTCCTATGCTTTTTAATAAATTCTGGTTAGAGATTGCACACACCTTTACTCTCTTCTGTCTTTCCACTAGTCTTTCTCGGTAGATACTTTTAATTCCTCTAATCAATTTTTCTTCAATTCCATCCCTTTTTTCTTGGGCGGTGGCTTTGATCTTCATAGCCTGCCGCCAGTCAAACTTTTGCTTTACTCTTCACGATAGAAAAGCTGACAGTATTCATCAGGTCATTTCAATTAGAAAATCCCAAGGAAAAACGGACTTGAAAAAAGGCTGACGGGGCCGGGAATCGAATTATATTATTATATCGAATCGAATTATCCGAAGGGAATCGAATTATATATTATTAATCGATACATATTGATCATGAAACACCACCAAGTATCGCAGGATCTATTCGTTTTAGGTCATTTTAAGCAAAAATATGATAGTTATAAAGATAATAATGTACGAATAATTAGTACGAGTTACTTTTACATCTTATATGTAACCCTTAAGTACTGGGATTCGAGAGCGAAATTTTGGCAATGATTATTAACGATGGAGAACTTTCTAGTGATATGAACTGCAAATGACTAGCATATACGAATGAACTCTGTTCCAAGAACCAGAAAAATACCGAGAATATCTCGCAATTTTCACCCACCAAAGCGCCCTTTTCCACAATTGGCTTTAATTATGGGCATTTGTGACCGAAATTACCATTTAACATGATAAGGGTGTGTCTTGCATAAGATATGACAAGCATCATCGACTCATCACCGCACACAGTTCTCTTAGGAGCCGCGTTTCGCAGATCTTAGACCGTGGCATCGCCTCTTAAAATTCTCCCCGCGATCGAGGCACCACCGTGGATAATTGCGCGGAAAAATAAAACGCCAAAACTTGTCGACTGAACTCTACCGACCCATTAAGGCCCATTGATGCAACTCTTTTGGAAAAGCAGCTCGGGAAATATGCGTGCATTAAAAAGCGCCCATTGTGGCCCCTCGTCCTCTTTCCCGGAGGTTTCACTCGGAGGTGACGTGGTTACAAAACACGACTCAAGCTAACAGGTATACAAACACGCGGACTGGGAAGGCCATTGTGACGGTCGCATTCACCGCGTGACATCGCGGGGAAGGAAAAACAGGCTCCGCGGGAGATATCCGTGCTTTTCCCGGAGATCGCGCCAAGGGATGCCGAAAATAAAGGGTTAATAATCGAGGAAGTTCCGACGGGAGATTTTAATGGGTGGTGGCAGCCGCGAAGGTTGGTTCTAATTCGGTGATAAATGGATTGGATTCCGGATGGTTTTCCGGGCTCGAAGGGAGTTTATTTTTCTAGGAATCAGGGAGATGAGACACGGAAGAAAAATATGGTGATAGATTGATGATGTTGTTAGCGAAGCTACGCTTGAAGAAGGAAGAGAAAGTGCATATTCTTCGCGTGTCATATCACATATGCCGGATGTTCCTAGATAAGTGCTAATGAAGCTTATTCTGTTAGATAGAGAAAACATACCTGCACACCAGTTATAAAATAAAGAAATTCAAGCTGTTAGGTAAAAGTAACTTAATAACGTACATTGTTCGTAATGTTATACCAGGCTTACTTCTCTTTAAATTCATCAAATAATTACACATTTAGTTAACTCATGAGGATGGCAAAGAATTTTAAATGAAGCATTTTAATTTGTTCATTGTTTATTTCATATTGATAAGCTTACTCGTAAAATCCGCGATGAATGAATCTTCAAGCATTCGAAACGTTTGGTAGGAAAATACCTTCAAAATTTTTACTGCACGGAGGAAGGAGGAACAAACATCATTTTATTGGAGAGTTATTGAAGGGACGTAAACAGTGAAAATGAGCGAACAAAAAAACCATGGCCTACGTGAGTGTTCTGCCTTTCGGTAGGTTCATGTGCATTCAAATATACCTCTAATCAACGCCATCTCCTTCACTTCCTTGTAGCCAATCCCACCCTTTAAATAAAAAATTCCATAATCAAACAGGAAAAATCTGACTAGCTGGGACTCGAACTATGGACCACGGCATTGGTGGGTTAGCACGTGGTCCATTGGTAGAGCCATTATTTATTCATTTTGTCCCAGATTTTACTTTCTCGGTGTAGTAAAAGTAACAATTCAGTTCTATTTCTGTCTTCGCTCTCTATGTATACTGAAAGAGATAGCCGAATCAGCTCACTCTTGGGAAAAAACTTTAAAAAGTTGAGAAACGGGGTGGGAAAAACTTTCCCACATATACGCTCCACGCTTGTCAACTCTGCGATGGATCATCTCATTGGAGCCGCGAGTATAATGAACACGGGAGAATGAAGTGGATGGACAAGTTAGAAACGAAGATGGGTCCAAACAAGGATGGACAGCACATCACTCCCAATCAACTCTCTCTCCCCACCCTCACGTGAATCACGCGGCACGTGTCACGTCGCACCCAACGACGCGCCTTTGGAAAAACACTCAACCTTTTAGAGGTCCGCACGCATTGCATGCACGCGCACCCACAATGCGGTCGCACGGGAAGCATCCGACGCCGAAAATGTTGATGGCGCTGCAGGGCGTGGCGCGCTCGCGAAGCACGCCAACAATGGACGACGACCACCAGCTGCGAAAATACGGCTCCCATTGAAAATTTTTTGAATATTCATCCGCATAAGAGAAATAGAATCCTGACTTTGCATGAATCGCGTCGATGGTTGAGAACGGCTGCTTGGAGGTGTTTGAGTTCAATGAGAGTTATATTTATTCTTATTTGAATATTGGGAGGTATCTCAAGATGTGTATTCCAGCAGCAATTCTCATTGCGGCCACCATTGGAAGGCCTCTTCACATCGCTTAATAGACAAAGCAGTAAATTCTAATATGTAAGGTAAATCTAGGAGTGATACTCCATTGAGATAGATGCCCCAACCGTCTTAGTTTCTGCATCGATCTAAATTTTATTGTAGATTCCTTCGCCACGTCAGTCTTTATAGGTTTTAAAACTCCTAAATCTTAAAAATATTAGATGCGAGCTTTGCTTTTGACAAGCGCTTTGGGTATCTCAAAAGCGCGGCATTACTTTCTTGTTTTCTCCGAATACCGAGAAATGAGACGAGGAACGCCGAAAACGACGGCTTTTAGAGATTTCTAACCTCTAATTCATTGACAGCTGTGTTCCAAATTTTCATTCTTTACATCTAATTTCGTTCATAAATTCATGCTGCGATAGTCTCAAAGGAGTATCTTGTGAATTATTGTATGTTTAATAAAAAGCTATAATCGCTATTCATTTTATCCTGTATTGTAATTTGTAATGTATCGTTGTATAATATCTTGGCGTATAAATTCATGTGTGTGAATCAGTAATATTCTAAATGAAATCGATTGTTTAGATATAGCAAAAGAACTTCTCACCAATTTCAGACATGCCGATTGTTTCAGCGGAAAACTATGCACTCCCGGAGTAAATGGCTACATTTTTACATTGATTTTTCCTTGAGATTTTCCTTTTAGTTTTCCATACGAATATTATTGGCAATTTTTAAAGAAAATTAGGTACTTTTTTCAAATTTTCAGGAAAAGGTGATTTCAACGAATATATTCTATTTATTTCCAACTTTTTTTCAAATTATTAATATCAATTACAGAGATTGACTCGTAATTGAAATTGTACCAGCAAATAGTATATTTTAAGGGGCTGGGTACACGGAGTTTAGAGATAGGCTCTACCAGATTGATACCAAAAAAAGGCTCACCAAGAACTATTAAAAATTTTCTGGACAACATAGGTTTATGGTGTGGTCACATGTGGTAACATGTAAACAAGATACCAAAATATAACACATTCTAACATGTAAAATAACAATAGCTTACGAAATATGAAAACCTCAATATTTGTGGAGAAAAGGAAAAGTGATAATTGGTAAATAAATAATTTGGAGATGTTTATTTAACACGCAGAAAAGTTTCTGAAGTCACTGTAAATGCATAATATATACAAGCTATTAGTAAGCAAAATAAATATTGTTAGCGAAAATTAAGATACTGAATAATTTATATTTTTCATTTTAGTCCACTTTTTCATGTGAAGTTATACTGAACCAAAGTAACTTTTTATGAGTGGGGTCTTCTCTCTTGAAATCACCCCATGCATCTCCTTAGGTGAATGTAAAATTAAATTATATCGTACAATTTAGCAAGATACCCTCCCTAATCCCTATAAAGTTGATGGTGTAAAATTGGAGTTTTTAAAGTCAATACAAAAAATAAGGTCCCCTTTCAATTGAAATTCATGAATTGAAATGCATACCTACAATACAAAGAGGTAAATAGATGGGACTTTGAAGCTAAATTCACCATCGAGTACCAAAGAAATAGCTTATTTCTCAATTGTTCATTTCATTTTGTAGAAACGCGAATGCGTTTTATTGCAATGAATCAAAAATTATCAAAACCCTCGACTCCTTCAGTAAAGAATTCCAAGCACGTATGTACAATTGCAATTCGTGTCATATCAATGTACCTATGTATGTATACAATGTATGCTATCGTTTTAGGATACTCCTTCCTTTACTCTTATGAATATACGAAGTCTCTTTCAAAGACAGTTAAAGATATTCACCATCATCATTAGATTGGACAAGAATAACCTTGTATTATATATTTCGCATGAAAAACTCATGGAACAATCAAATTAAATTACAGAATTCTTTTACAATAAATTACAAATCCGAAAATTTAAAGCAGGACATAAAATAAATTAAAAAACAGAAACATTACTCATCGGAACCGAGTATCTGCAGTAATCGGAGGTCCACTGGATTGAGCCTATTTAGTCCTCCTAAACCTCCGTTCAATTTTTTATTTGGACAGAAATTAAGGATATGGTCCATTCTTTGTTGCGCTACCCTATAATCACACACACGAGAGTTCGTCCATCCCAGTAAAATATCCCTCAAATAGCTTCCACATTCTGTTCTAAATCTGTTTAAACGATTCCCAATTTTCCTTGGAAGTTAGTTAGTTGTATGACTGGTGTATCAGTAAAATTATGGTTTTTAAAGTTTGGTTGCTTATTGAAGTATTTGTTCCTTGTATAGTATGACCTTGTATTGAAGCGAGATCTAAGTTACTAAGAATTGAAGTAAATTGCTTTAATACTTAAATTATAGGGTAAATGCCATCGCTATATTAATTATATTGCTCTCTGTGAGAATGTTTTCCCTCTCGTTTAATTCACATAACTGTAGAAAACATTTTTTTCTGGGGGTATGAAATTCAGTGAAGCAATCGCTCCATGCGTGAAATATTTTTTGCGCAAGGAACCCCAGAGTAATCCTAAAAATTACCGATTTTTTATTTTCTCATACTCATAAAGTATGAATTAAAGCGTTCAACAGCCTGAGTTCAACAGCTCGTACATTTTTTTAAACCTCTCCTTTCAGAAGCGCATTATCTCCCCGTGGCTTGCAGCGATAAACCATATTCGCTTAGACTCCGTGAGCGTTAAAAATCGAACGACAGAAAGAATCCGAAAAACTCGTAAACATTTCAGCGCCGCGAAAAAAAATAACAGATGAAAGGGTCTCACAAACGGAATTCACGGTCATCATTCGACCGTAAAAAATTCCTCTTCGGAAATTCTTATGCCCTCGCATCTCTCGACCTTCGCGAAACATTCAAGTGTCACATGAATTTTGAAGACTCCGACAGCGAGAGACAGTGAAGTGTCGGCCATAATCGAATCGCAGCCGCGACAACGGGCCGCATCCAAATTGCAATGGGGCGTGAATAACGCCGCGCGCGTACACTTCATTGAATGCGAAAGGAGGCATCGCCTCCCCTCTCCGAGTGGGTCAACATTTCGCTACACGGATGACACTTGCCTCTTTTTTCATCCACGGAGATTTCAAAGGTCGGCCCTTGAGGGGAAAAAGTCACCGTCCCGTCAGCACTTTCGTATGGCTTCATTCCCACCCACGGCTAATGCACGGTTTTTTTCTCAAGATGTCCGCCATAATCTCGCGATTTCCGAGATTTCATCACGGTTGAATGGGCCGACCGTTCAGTTTCGAACTGGGATTGCGTCCCTCAGGTCTGGAGAGATCTTATTAATACGCATCAGTGTGCATCAGTGTGCCGGAATCGAGGGTCTGAATTGTGATTAGTTTTCAAGGGACCCTTATTTTAGGCATTTATTCCGCTTTGGTTACGAAAGGATTCGAGTTATGAGGGTGCGGAAAGACCTGATTCCCTTTTCCCCCTGCGGCCGTATTTATGGCAAGATACGCTTTGTGCCTCGATGTGTTTGCGTCGTAAATTCATACATGCGTGGTACTGTGCAAACAGAGTATAGATAGAAAATGTGATTTGTTATAGTGTGGCACGGCACAAGAGGGTAATTTTAAACTCGTTCCCTTCATCTCGAGTAAACTGATTCTGTATCTGGTGAATATGAAAACTAATATATACCATCAACTGTGAATTATACTCCTAAGTATAAGTGTGATACCTCTCATTTAGAATGTATGAATTAAGGTGAAAGAGGAATTTTCCCACGCATTATTATCTGCATGAGAACTGTGCATTGTGACTGCATGACTTAACGCATGAAAGAAGGTATTTAAAAGAAATGAATTATGAATATAAAGAAATTTATTATGAATAAAGAATGCAAACTTTTTAAGTCTTAGAACTATAAATTTCGAGATTCAAACTTCCTAAATGTGTCTCTCTATGTGTAATTACTTCAAAAATTTTCTAACATATTTATATTAATGTTTTTACTGATATGAAACTAAGAATAGCACATGTGCAATGAGCTTAAACAAGGCAAATATCTTGGGTACCATACAGTGTTTCCATCTTGTATTTCAAATTTACAAGAAGGAGAGAGTAACTCGGAATCTTAATCTAAGTCGATCAATATAAGTACAGTAAACTCCCGTTCATCCAAATCGCGTTTATCCAAAATCCGCTTTATCCGAACAAATTTTTCCTCTAATCTAAATTTAATTTCTAGTTTTGTTTCATAATTTTGTAGTATATTTTTTCATTCAAAAGAGTAGGCAATAAAATTAAAAATCCTGTTTTTTCCCGCTGCCAAATAAGGCGGATTTTTTCTGTAAGATCGCAAAATAAAGTGAGTTTTTAGAGTGACTTTGAGTTTTCAATCATACTTCATACATATGGCACCTTTTTAACACGTCAACACAAATTTTTCAGTCAAAAACATGCAGGCTTATTCACAACCATATCAATAGCATTCTACGTACGCACGTTTTGCGATCATATTTCGCGGTATTGACGCAATTCGAGGTGTTTCACGCGGGACTTCGGTTCATCCGAAATTTTCGTTATCCGAACCGTCCGCCGTCCCGATCATTTCGGATAAACGGGAGTTTACTTTAGATAATAAATTTGTGAATGTTCATTTTTCTAATAACCAATACGTTTCATACCATACATCTTCAATGTGGTCAGGAACCAACCGAAGAGGAAATCTACACTTATATAAGAATTGCATACATTTTGGAAAAATAATTTTATAAGGGATTTTATGAATATACAAGCAACTTTTTAAAGACTATAGGTTATCTTAATGCATTTTAAAACCTTGCCCATATCGTTGAAGTACTAAAAGAGGTCGCTAAACTGTCCACCCATAGTGAAATGTGGATTGTAAGAAATGCATCTCCTTGTGTTTAACAAAATTGTATTGGAATCTCCCATACGACACAATATTGCCTGAGGAATCTGAGACGTGCTTTCACTTCAATGCCTCCCAAAAAAGTCTGGGAAACCTTTTCCCAAGAAAGAAACTATCTCCCTTTTTATCCATATTTAGTCTACTTTTCAAGTGTCGGAGGGCATTTTATAAGATGCGGGTGGCAGTCTTCCAGGGAAGAGAAGGGTTATGTGGACTAGCAGGTACATAATACAATTCTTACGGGGCTTATCGGTCACAAGGGTTTCCTTTCATGCCATAGAGGTCGTGCGTTTCTTCTTCTCCTTTCAGAGGTCTTTTCCTCGTGTTCCGTGGGAGGTCTGTTGGAAGAGGTATTTTTTGTCCCGGGGAGGGGATGATGTTATTAACATTTGAATGGAAGTGGTGAGAAGGAAAAGGAGTTCTCGGTGGTGATTGAAGGGGTGAACAGGGGATTTCAACGGTTGTAAATGTCGCACAGCTTTTTTTCAATCGACGGAATGGATGATTTATAAAAAATAGATAAGTCGGCCTTAGCATTACGAGGATTTTCCTCCGTGTACTTCATTTGTGTGTTCTATTCAGACGTGAATGGCAATTAGTAACTGCGTTTAATGCTCCTGTGTACGGAAAACATCGTAAGATACGTATTTCACTCAAACTTTACGAAAATTACGTTTTCTATTATGGTCATACTTTTATATTATTTCATTTATTTGTCAATTTTTTCAGATCAATACATCAAAGTTGCGTTATTAATATTCAATCACTATTTGTTGAAGTTGATGTGCTGAGTTTGTTTATAAGTTAATTGGTTTGATAAATGGAAGAAACTTGTTCTAATATCGAGACCACTAATTGCGCAAATTCTCTCATCACGGAAATACTATTTTTGCATATCACTTGCCTTACATCCCGTATGTAGTCAATCAATATTCAACGTTAGAGGACCTGTTGGCGATTAGAAAATTCATATTTTAATGCTAAGTGGTAAATTGAAGTGATAATTGCACGCAAAGTGGGGAAATATATTAGAATAAACATGGAATTTCCATCGAAGGTCATTGCGTGGTTTAAACGATTCGTCTTAAAAGCACTTGGACGTGGTGAAATACAATACACTCCAGATTAAATAGGAGTGGACTTCCTGGAGTACGGTCGATCAAGGATTCCGAAAAACAGGATGTTTCTATTTGCACGTATTTTTCTACCATTTAAGGGAAAATTTCGGAAAAAATGAGCAGTATATAAACTAACATCCATTTAAAAATAAAAAATAAAACATTCAGTCCATCCATATTGCGTGTAAAACTCATTAAGTCTGAATGTCCAAAGACAGGTCGGCAAAATTAGAATGTAAAGATTAAATCTGTGGATTCGTGAGTTCTACATCTAGCATACTCTCTTTGATCTAATCCTTAATTATATCTCCGAGGGAAAAGGATTACATAATGTAATTATCCCCAATATCTTAATTGAGGAAGTTCAAATTTTTCACAACATGCTTTTAAATGTTATCGTCAAGATGTCCAGATATGCTACTATTACTATAGTTTTTTCTAATATACTATGATTCTAGCCTTTTTACTAAGGACTTCGCCAGATAACTATTAACTTGAAAAGGGGAAATTTTGTCCTAGACATGGCTTGCATATCCCTTGGTGCCACAATATTTCATCAAAGTGAAAAAAGATCCCATTGCTGAAACAACAGACTAGTATCATAACAATATGCAAGAAGATAGATCCTACAGGTTTTCCAACATGTCATTGCTATTTTTAGCTTACATAAAATTCAGTAAGTTATTACCTACAGCTGAACCGAAATAATACAAACAAGGAGGTCTGATAGAAATCCTAAAAAAATTCATCAAAGCAAATGTTTATTTTAATTCGGTGCGGTAAATACCGGAAGGAATCTATTCCCCGGAAAATGAGGCTCAAATAATACCATTTTTTCTTATCTTTCAGACCCCCGCGAGTGTGATGGTCACAAGGGACATCCTCCGTGAATGCGTCGCATTATTTCGCATGAGTTCACACGCTGAAAAGAATCTTTTTGCTCTTCTCTGGGATAAAGGAAGGACGTATAGTTGGAGACCTAAGCCTCCACCCCAGGAGCTAGAGAAGTAAATTCTAGCGAGAATCCGAACTTATATTCTCATCTAAAATCCTATCTTTCGATTTTGGCTGAATTTCGTAAATGCGAAATTCCTTCCAGTATGCACCTCACGTAATTAGAATAAACATACGCTTCGATGGAATTCATGACAGGCATTTTTTTAGTATTTCTGTTAGACCTTCTTGTTTGTATTATTTCAGTCCAGCTGCAAAGTAATAACGCACTACATTTTATGAAATCGTCTTACTTTCTATTGAGAAGAACTTCAAGAATTAAACCTTACTATCTAGATAGAAATCTATATCTTACACTACGTTATAGTTAATTTTTCGTGGGGAAACCAAAGTTCTGCGGTTATAATAACAGAATGGCTAATTTTTCAAACTCTGCCAGTCAGTATAAATTAATGTCTTCGGATTGGTCGGAACATAACCTGAAAAAGTTGTTTCACAACGTCACCTATTTCAATTCATTAATTCTCATTATCTGGCAGTTTCATCACGTAGAGCCTGAAACTTATAAGTTACTGTAATTTTTTTCAATACAATACTACAATAATACAATAGATAATAATGAAGTTCATAAATTAGCGCATTTGTTCGGAAAATTGAAGGAATGAGTAAAATCAAAGCGAGATTATGCTCAAATTGGCCTTTCTTCCACCTTACCTCAATTATGTATACATTAACGAATTCAATTTTGAAATTAGAAGAAAAAATTGAATATGGAAACTGTATCAAACTTCTAGTTTCGTGTAAAAAATTATTATTTTGGATTCTAGAATCCTAATAAATTGAATACCTGAATGAATAAAAAGCTGTATTCCCTACAGCTTCTACCGTCCGAGGAAAGGGAGCAAGGTTTACCAAAATAGGTTCGAGGAGAAAGCATCTTTATAATCACGGAAGTTAATTTATTTATTTTTAGGGAGCACAACTAGACACCAGGCCTGGTATAAAAACAGTTCGACGAGGATGGGATTCGAACCCACGCGTGCAGAGCACATTGGATTAGCAGTCCAACGCCTTAACCACTCGGCCACCTCGTCGTCAGGTCAATAACAATTTCTAAGGTGAATGTTCTGTAAAGGGAAAAACTACGTATGTACGTCTCTTCATTATAACTTAGTAGTGTGAAGTCATGGCATAGACGTTACCACGCTCAAGTCTTTTGAGTGAGTCTTTTGGAGCATAGTGTGAGTTGCAATGTAGTTAACACTGCCATGTTAAATCAGTTTCCTTTGAGACTGCTCATCGAGACTGTATCTACGGATTCGAAAGATAGCAAAGTCGCTGATACCGCTAAAGAGCCTTCTCCTTTAAATTCCAACGAAAATGTTAATATCAGACGAAGCAACTCTCTCGTCTTAATTACGATTTGCAGCCGCGAGCTCTGCTACAATTATTTGAGAGGCAAATTCAAATAAAGCGAGAGCGTCAATTATAATTTAGCCCCAGCGGGTAAAATACACAAAGACACAGAATTGACAAATATTTCGTGAAAAACAATTCCTGGTTTCGGAAAGTTCCTCTCCTTTGAGACTACGATTCTTAACACCCAATAAACTTCAGATGCGCAATTCTATTTGGAGTCCATATTAATAGTGAATTCAATCCGAAAGCTATACCTAATTTAAGTGAATTCATTTTCTTCTGAACATGGAAATTTTTCTGTAAGAAAACATAGTGGGGTTACGTAATTATTGTTCGCAATATTTGGCCACAAAAATTGAATGATTTAAAACCTCCCATTGGTCCAAACCTTCTTAGCTGATAAACTCAAGCTAAATACCCGGTACTAATAACTATCTCTGAGTTTGTGATTACAATAAATATTGCTGATGCAGTTTGCGAAAACTATCCAATTGACGAAGACTACGTAATAGGGATAGATGTTCTATTCAATACTAACGAATCGAGGGATGTTATACATATACTCCTACTCATACAGGGTGGATATTGTAAGCTCACGGTGAAAAAGTGATATCATGGGTACCATAAGAAATCATTATGGCAAATATGCAAATTTATATACATAAAACAAAATTTTATCTCGAAAATAATATAAGCAATAAGCTCTGGCGTAACCCTGTGGAAGGAGTTAAAATAATTTCTGGTTTCAACTTGCTTGATGAAGATACTCCGGTAGAGAAACCTGTCGCAAATAAGCAGTCTAGAAAACTACGAAATCTTTCTTATCCATCTCACGAAATCATTATTACGATAATATGATTTCCAGTCATCATTAAGTGGTCCTTCAATAAACTGCAATCAGTGATAGAAGACGCGTTATGCAGGTATCTGAGTTAGGTTACATATTTTAAATATTTATATTTAATTTTCAATGGTAATTCGTATTGTTGAACAGAGAATAATATTGATATCTTCTCATGTTGCTCAAAGTGGCCCTCAGCTAGCGTCTAATGCGTCGAAGTTTTAATATTACCCAGTCTATAGGGTTAGAGAAGACCGAAGCCAATCCAGAATAAATCTCATGTCTTCAAGCTCAATTTTGTTGCATCGAATAGGTTAAACATTTGAAATTTTGTGAAATTGGAAATGTCTAGATAAATCTTCAAACATTCGTTAAGCAATTTAAAGGGGGTTTACTGGCTCAAATTTGGGCATAAATAAAGCTCTTGCATTCTCTTCTTACGTAGAAACCGCTATTTATTTTATTTTACTGTGCATTACAATGTTTGAATTTACATCACAAACTTACCCCGCGAACTTGTCGCGAAATTACCATTGCGTACCCTAATAAGTAAGTGATAAACGAATTTTGTTATTTCACAGGAAAACGCGTTTAGTTTTATCTGCGTGTAGATATTATCGTAAAGTTATCTGAAGGTGTCTACATGTGAATGAAACAAGTCACGATTGAATGTTGAAATTATTAACTTCTTTTATTTATTAAGTGCGACGCAATTCCATTCAGCGCAATTGTATTAGGAGAATTTCTAAAGCTTTTCGAACTTTCCTTACGCCAGGAATCAAAATTTCTGCGACAAAATCCGACGAGAATTTCTGTACCTAAACAAAAAGACGGAGAATTCCCCCCCGGATTATTTTTTAGCTTCAGGATAATCTCTGGAGGTGGATTTGGCTCCTTAAAGGGAGGAAAGTGATTAAGCTTTGGGAGAGTTCTCCCCAGACCTTTGCTAATCTTCGGGGAGTGACCCGAGGGGCGAAAGGCTGAAGACGGGTGCGAACCAAAGGAAAGAGATTCCTCCATTGTGCAGACTTGAAAGACCTTTCTCTCCGCGAGCTATACCTCCCGGTCCTTTATCGCGGCCAAACTCATAAACAAAATGTCCGGACGCCTGAGCGATAATGAAAGGAAAGATCCGTCTGAGGGACGTGTTGTCCCCTGGGGTGGTCGGTGTTGAAAGTTTTGATGAACCTGAGGGAAGGGGAGAGGGGTTTAACGACAATATTTTCTTTTAATATTTTGAGTCCTTTATGAGACGAGGATGAGGAACGCATGAGAACTGAGATTGTATGGGATTTCCTCGAGCGTCACTGAAGGAAAATCAGGAGATTTAATTTACAAATCTCCACTTGCAAAGTGATGAGTTTGGGAGAGGTGAAAATTTGTTTACCGGAACGCATTCTTTACTTTTTTTAGATTCCGGGGATGATTTTGAGGGATTAGTCAAAATGTTGCTAGCGCTAAATAAACCAAGTAATCCACCAAGTCCGTAACGGGATTTGCTTCATTCAATAGGTTGTTCGTCTTTTACGCTGAATGCATTAGATAGGACTCGGGTCGATTCTTGAACCTCCAAAAGATAATAATAATGTCTTTATTGGGCGAAATTGGGACTAAAAATTCCCATCTTCTATTTAACCCTTGACATAATAGTAAAGGAAAAAAGGAAAAGAATGACTGATTTTGTGGAGGAAAAAGCAGTGAGGTTTAAACACCGAAAAAAAGTCTCTACTGCAATTAAACACCCGCGAAGAGAAGGGGGATGTGAAAAACCTGCAAAATTATAGTAAAGAATCAAAAAGATAAATAACAGCAAAATAATGAGTAGTGATACAGATTAGAACACAGTCGTAGTCATGTAGTTATAGATTTACAATAACAGCAGAGAATAATCCTTGTCAAATAATACAATGAAACAGAGAGTAATCCTTGTCAAAGTAAGTAAATATGAAAAAAAAGACAGTATAATATACGAAGTAGGTAGTAAATTATATACATAGAAAACTTTTAAATTATAGCAGACATCTCATAAAATAATCTTGTCAGTAACATGAGAATAGACAGCATATCATAAAATTACAGAAATAACATAGAAGTCCATCATTTGAGTATTACATTTGATATAGGTAAACAGAAATATAGATGGGTTTGCACAGGAAAATGTAGGATGAGGAATAGAAGAATAGGAAAGAAAAATGGAAAATTAAGATGAGGGGAAAGAAAAGTGAAACGAGGAGAGAACATGTGAATATAAAAATGAGTAGCGTCTATATACAATAGATAAGATAAAGATATAGATGCAGAAGATAAGATATAGATGCAGAAGATAAGATATAGAGCAAATATATGGTGATCCTTGGGTGCTTTATCAAGACTTTATTTTACCTGTAATCTCGTACAGTTTGGGGGGAAATGAGCTAGCCTACCTAATTCTTGAAAGAAGTTTTCGTGGTTCCAGAAGTTTATGGCTATATAGAGACATATTTGGAAGTTTCATTTTACACTTTCCCATGAAAACACCTACAAGCAACCAAAAATTAAAAAAATTCAATTCGGTTAGCATTTCGTGTAAAATTTCGAACAAGTGATGAGAAAGACCATATTGTACATACATACATACCTTATGTACGAATCATGTAGAAGCTCACTAGTTATATAAAATGAACCAATATTTGATAGTTTAATAGTCTTATTATATTTTTAAAAATATTTTTTAAATAAAAAAGGTTTTTTGTTTAAAAGGCTGCGTATGAAAAAGGAACTCGAATTTTATCTGAAACTTTAAGCAGATATCCAAGGAAGCTCTATGGAAACCATATCTTAGCCGATCGGTAATTTATTTATTATACTTAGTTATCGATGCATAAATACAGTAAAACTTACTATTAAATATATCGTTACCTATACTATACATAAGAGTTTAAGTTTTTTTACGACTTATTTCAACTTCGTTTATTTATTAGCTTTTTTACTATTTCAAAGGAGAATGTAGACTGTATAATATTGATACCCTCTTATATATCTTCCTATAAAGTTATGAAAGAGCGTATTGATATTAGCTAGGAGTAATGTTAATAGTGAGAAAAGACATTATCTCAGGATCTTGAGATCAAAATTGCATTGCATTGCATTCACTGATGATTGAACAGAATCAATAGTTCCAACCGAAAAGTTTTCCATGGTGGTATTTTACAAGGAGATCTCTTAGCTTTAATCCGTTACAAAACATTTCATTCAGCGGAACGCATTACGAAGGTATCCTCTCACGCAGAATTAACTTAGAAAGTTACGAGATTTCCAACGATTGCTACGGCAGGAGGGATTCAAGGGGGAAGGAAATAGGATGGGAAGTTATGTTTGTAAGTTAAGATGAGAGGAAAATCTTTATAAGGGGGTTGGAAAAAAGAATCCCGACAGCAATGCGCCTATAGAGGAGGTCGAGAGGTCTTTTTTAGCATATAAATCGGAGATTGGTTTATTGGCCTACCTTGCACGCATGGACTCGGAGGGGCTGATGGAGACTCACACGACAACAATGACTCTCCCAGGAAGCAATTTCGGGGACACGAAGGGCACACAAGCGGCATCACAAAGAAATCGGTCCCACCGAAATATTCGATTCTCCAAATTTTTTGAAGAGGTGGTACTCAACCGATGGAAGGATGACATTTCGGGACAGTGCAAGGCCGAAAGTTAAAAAGGGGTTTGAGGAGGTTAAAAGTTGCGTGTGCGAGTCAAAAGGAATCAGGAGGAGATGGAAAAAAATGTTTTCATTTCGAAATGCAACACAAATACTCTCCCTTAAGAGGTCTTCTCCGGCCCGCTGCGGCCTCACCTGAAATTGGTTCCGGTTGTTTATTCAGCTCGCGACCCCGTGAAGAGTCTGAATGGCGGTGGGAAATTGAGTTTTCAGTCCTCACAATAAAGTTGATCCAGATGAGGTTCGCGCTAGAATAACAACGTTGAGGATGAGAGCTTGAGTCGACACGAGATGAACTTTATGGTTTAATAGAAATGGATCCAAAGCTTCTGTTGCGCGACAGGGAATCCAAACATTTTGGATTGTGTTTCCCAGGGCGTGTTGATGATTTATTTTATGGGGAATCCGCGCGTGAAATGGTCGCTTTCAGTTGGAGTTGCGCGGGACTGGTAACGGTGCAACTTGCTCTGTGATTAGTTTCCCAAGTTCCTACGGAGTGTGACGAAACTTGATGGAGAAGATCCTGCAATTTAACCGTTTTACTGCCCGATTCCTTAATAAACCAGGGCACGAACCCTTATTTAGTTTGGTTCCGGGTTTCGCTCCGGCTGGATGGAAGCGAAGAATTTAGGTTCAACTTCGGTGATCACTATCAATCCGATTCGAAGCGGTTTTTTTCGGATTAAGCATCATGATCCACCTAATGGAGTTTCTGATATGAGTAACCTCATAATAAAATAAGACTTGGGTAAAATTTAAGGTATAACTGATGATATGAATGAGACAAAGGTCATTCGTTCAATTATGAATTACAATTAGTAAATTTCAAGTCACCTTCTCGTGTGATATGTAAAATTATGTGCAGAATACGTTATTGTTACATATTGTTACACTCGTAGTACGAAAGGAATAAATAGTGGTTTTGGTTGATGTTCAGGATTTTGATTTTATGGTTGCCTCGCCGTATAATAAACTTAATTTCTGCTAAGTATAATTTAAGATCAATTTTGAGGTAAGACTCAGCTATTTTCATTGTTCCATTATTCTCATTGTTCATTTCCACTATCTAGAAGAGTATTATTTTTCATTGTTATTACCACAAAATTTGACGTTAAATACAGTAACTGATTTATTACAAATTTATTTTGATTGGAGAGAACCTGGTTAATTTCCATAGAACCTTCCCGATAAGAATGTTATGATGCATAATATGATAAAAAATTTAGTGCATGTAACAATATTAAAATTACACCTTTTGGTTTCTGGTTTGGTTCCTTAGTCAACATTATTCAAAGAATCTGACCCCGTTCCGTTCTGTAGCTTTACTTACATACATAGACTATTTTATACGGATAAATACCACTCATAATGACACGAGGCGGCGGATGAAAATTTGAAATAAAATCCTTTATCTCCGATTATATTTAAATCATCAAATTACTGCACTGAAAACTTCTATTCAAAGATATTACCCAGAATGTTTGAGCATGCTTACTGAAAATTCTATTGCGGTAACTTCAAAGCATTTAAGAATGAACACGAGTGACTCATAAGCCTTTCCCTGCTTCATTTAGAATTCCTCTTTAAGCGCAATTGTGCAGGATTACCGCGCAAACACCCTCTTTGCGCCCCCCAAAACCGCTGAAATCCGCTCCCGAAAACCGCAAAAAATATAATTTTTCCTGCGGAGGGAAAACAGCAGAAAATCTGCAAAGGCGCACGCCCCGAGTTTTTCAAGGGCCGCCGAGAAAAGATAATCCCCGCACGATCCGGCGTCGGTTGCGGATAAATGGACTGTGCCCGAGCATAAGGCGGTCGCGTGTCCAGGGAAGTGGGAGTTCGCAACTAGGAGAGGGTGGCACCCGTCTTCGGTGTTAATGGTCCCCACCTCCCGCCGGGAGAATCCGCCCACCCGACGTCCACCGAAGGCACTTGGATCCTCCATTATTTGTCTCCGACGATATATCCCAGCGGCGTCCGGGCCACGTGGCGGCTCCGGGGCCCCATTCGACGCCGCGGAGTATCTTGGCGCGAAAAGTGGGCGTGCTGTATGAGGGATTGATTGAATGGGGCACGTGACTGAGAATCGGGATTTCACCCGCGGAGTTTTCGAAGTAAAGGGTGAGATTCGGAGTTAATGTTGTACGCTCTTCGCGGGGGGTAAGTTCTGGTGGGGTATAGAGAGAAAGGGGAGCATACAATCGGACCAGGGCGTGGTTGTTTGCGAGCGGGTTCGGAGAGAGAAACTGTGATAGAGAAGGGATGGATACAGACGAAGGGCGGTGGATGTGTCAAAGTGTCGTTTAATCCGATGGATGGGTGGGTGTCCCCGCAGCTAAACATCCGTGGAATTCATTGTCCTCACCGGAGACGGGATTTCGTAACCGAATTTCCTTTCGAAATTTTCAGTTTCGTAATCCGTGATTCGGTGGTAAAAAATTCTCTGCGGGTTCGAAGCGATTGTAATAGTTTTATTGTCTGCGAATTCTCCGGGTTTAAGAGAGATTAGGGGGGATAAAAGGTTCCTAATCGCAGCAATGAATTGAGGGTTTTCAAGGGGGAGAAATGAAATTTTCATTTAATTCTTGAATTGTCGTCATCTCCCCAAAAAACTGTCCATAAACCGATTTTCAGAGTTCCCAGTGATTTGAAACGTGCTGCTGAATTTGTAATACTTCATACGTCCTACTTACTTTGTCATGTACAAATAATGATATCTCGATATCTCAAGTAATTATGTTAAGGTGATCTTATTTGTTTACAGTAAAAGCGTAGAAGAATACGAAGAATAAGAGAATACGTAAAATGGTATGTGCGTGAAAAATTTCATTGTTAGCATTAATTGATGCATTCAAATAAATTTTCATAATCTTCACATGTACATATAACAATACATGTTAGAGTAGCTTATAACGGAAATAAAAAGTGATTTAGTATTCTTATTGTTCACTTTTTTATCTTCACTGGAAATAAGTTGTCAGACACGAGGAAGATAAGCATATAAGTAAATCTAATTTTATGCAATTTTTTCAAAGGTTGATAGACATGATTCATTCATGATGATGAGAATAGAATGATGATATTTCAGTGATTATTTTGTCAACGGATTGTTGTATATTTTGTAGAATCACGAATTCGAGTCTAAATAGAATAATGAACTGAAATGTTATCATTTTTTAAGTTGATTATCTATTATTTTTTTCTATTTAGATATGTCATGACCCCAAATAAATTTTCCATACAAGCTTCAATGCAGTCTTCGATAAAATGCGCAGTAATAAGATAATTTTGCTTGGTGATGAATTGAAAGTAGTATAATTTATTAATACCTGTATACTATTTGAACTCTTCTAATTGTGACCAATTTTTAATTTGCAGGAAGTTCGTATTCTCAGACAAGAAGGAAAGACATGAAAATCATTAAGTACAAAAAAAAATCTTGTAAGTCATAAGAATAATTTAAATCTCTCTAAATATTTTTTCTACAATTTGTTCTTTGCAGAAATCTCAAAGTATTTACTTAGTAAATACAAATTTTATCAAAAAACTTAAATATGCATACATTTCTTAACTGTAGAAATTGAGCGCGAAGGAAACCGTAAGATCCAATGCTAAAATTATGAATCATAATAATAAATTGCCGAAATATGTCTGAGTACGTATTTTATTAAGTTATTTTTTAACATGTGACATTGATACTCCATCAGATAAATCCTTTCGACGGTATATATGTTTACATGCAAAGGGTATGGTTAAATTTGGTAGGAAAAAGAAATATTGGCAACTTAACCCTTGCTTATATACAAATATTATTCAGCAAAGTTGGTTAAAAGAAGAAAGATTGGCTGCTTAACCCAAACATTTAAGACGCATTGACATTTAATTCGTAAAACCTAACACGCATTTTTACATTCAATACAATTTTTTTTAAATTGTAACAAAAGAAAAGAGATGTACTTATGTGAAAATGATCTTAATAGCCTTTTACAAAAAGTCCTGAAAATGGAATTAACACCTTGGAGCTAGACGCTAATACTTTTCGTTACAAGAATTTAAAAGCTGTCAATAGTGATGGCAATTAATTAACTGTAGAAATGCACTCATAAAAGTAATACTTCTTGAACATACAAGCTAAACTTGATTTTATCGAAAGGATGTTTACTTAATTTATAAACTTAATCACTTGTACTTGAATCTTCTCTTTTTCATAATTTGTATCAAACACGTTAAAAAAATACCAAACCTCCACCTCCTACGATCTCCAGTGTGCCAATAAGAGACTCATACATATAAATATCTTTCTGTCGTCGAAAAAGGGGCGGGAGGGATTCGTAGGAATAAACGAGAAAAGTCGGCGGGGGGCAAAGGGGACAACCACGAGAGTGAGAAAGAGGATTAACAAATGGGCGAATTTAAAAGGGGTGAGGATGCTATTCCTGTGGAAATCAGGGTATGTCTCTCTTCAGAGCCTCGCGCGCGCACTCTGCAAATGAAGAGGAATAAAAAAGGACAATAAAGGGCCGTGGAGGGGCCGCTGAGGATGAGATTGGAGGAAGTTGAAAGGGGAAGTGAACGAGGGTCCTTCATGCTGGACCATATGAGTTGGAATGGGGGGATGGAGAAGAATGAGTACTCAGTTCAAGCTTCCTTGTAAAGAAATCGAACGGACCTATGGCGATGTATCGAATGCCGCGATAACAGCATAACGCTTTAATTTCGATACATCGAAATACTGGCTGGCTTTATTCTTCGCGGTGGAAATGTTGATGCGAAATTTTAAATTAGAAAAACTGAAATAGAATTTAGGAATTTGAGGAGTTTTTGGATTCTCTATGCAGATAAGGGATTGAATTTAATTATGATATTTATTTAATTGCAAATTTCATTGCAGTTTGACAAAGTTCTGGTAGCAGCTAATCACAAAATATACAAAAATATAATTAGTAAACAATACACATCGCGCTGCATTAATTTATAAAGTAATTAATAAATAACAATAACATTAGAAGAAAATTTCATCAATATTCACAATCTTATGAATAATTCATTCAAGCAATTTTTTTTTTATCAAATAAAAAATATATCATGGTAGATCATCCATATTTTTTCAAGGTTCCTGATAAGCCTTCACAGCTTCCAGTGGCAGTCACAGGGCATATATACAAGGTCCATACTGCAACATAAGGAATATGAATTGGGAATTATTATTTCGAAAGCATCACCAATACGAAAATGTAAAATCTGAGCCATAAAATCATCGATGTGTAATATGTTCTCATGTCTGAATCTACGATTTAATGGTGGGAGAAATTCTGTCGACGATAGTGTTTCTTGTTTTTGCTATGCATGTATATGGCTATGATAACCATGAAATTATCAATATTTATCCGAATAATAAGAAATATTATTGCAAAGGCATGGAACATTTCACCGACATCAGCTTAGAACGACAAAATGTTGTCTTTGTTTACAAAATAGGGAAAGATAAATTATTTTAGAATGAATACTGAATACGTTTACAAGTAAAATGTTAGAAGAGTTTTTCAAGTCCCAAATTCGCCTAATATAAAGAGTCATTCATTTAAATAATAATTCCATTTTAAACTGAAAAAAAGAACTTTGTAGATTTTCACAGTAAAAGATTTTATTTCTAGACCGGTATCGCTTATACGTAGGCTGTCATCATAACCATCGGAAGATAAAACCATTTAATGTGGAAATCAATAAAGACCATATTTTTCGTTTAGAATGTCGTTCCAGAAAGTACGGTCGAATATAATAGAAGCTTATTTATTTATTTGGATATTTAAGAAGCATGTCTACTTAGAATTACCGTTGCGATTAAAGAGAGATAATGATAACTAAATTTATCCATTTTAGATTAATTATAATAATTTTATGTGACATGAATATGGAAATGGGAAATTAATGGGCATAATATTTTATCAAAATTAACTACATCGAGCCTTACTGTAACTAAGTGTTTCAATTCCATTACAAGCAAATTTCAAGTCATTGATGGAGCTAAATTTAGTGGCTAAATTTCTTATGTTGGCATAGTGATTAAAATAAACAATTTTCAGAAACGTGTAGTTGCGCTAGCATACTATGGTTTAAACCTGTTTTTCCTAATGAGCTAAGCAAAAGACAGTAAAAGAATTTGATCACTGGAATAGATTTAAACAGCAACAACGTTTTCAAGTTTGATCCTTTAATCAGAGCCCTCTGATGACCATGCATTCAAGTTCAATGAAAGAGTAAATACAACCATGGTTACCATAATTATTATTATTACTTCGGAAGTTGCGTTTTATCCGGAACAAAATTTCGTTTCTTAAATATCTCTGTAAGAATGCAATTTAGGTATATAAAATTGTTAACAAAAGTTGTAGATAATATAATTTACTACAACTTTTGTATGAAACATTTTTCTGTAACACTGATTTTTTAGGAGTTATTCTTCAATAATAGTTAACTGGAAGTTGTTTTTTGCCCAGAAATGAATGTTTTTAATACATATCTCTGTCAAAATGCAATGTAGATATATACAATTATGAACAAACATTATAGATAATGTACAGTCCTGGCCAATATTAACGCAGCACCGGCCGTAAGGATCGCTAGGGAGGTTCTGCGTTAATTTTGGCCAGGAGTGTACTTTACTACAAATTGTATTTGAAACATTTTTTCGTTACACTGATTTTTTAGGAGTTATTCTTCAATAATGGTTCACCGGAAGTCGTTGTTTATCCAGAAATGGAAGTTTTGCATACATATCTCTGTCAGAATGCAATGTAGGTATATACAATTATGTACCAAAGTTATAGATAATTTATTTTACTACAAATGTTGTATGAAACATTTCTCTGTAACACTCATTGTTTTGGAGTTATTTATATATTACCGGCATAGGCTTCTGTTTTCAATGAATACGGAGAAAGTCATGTGTTGGCCACATCAGATTTTTTTTATTAGTTCAAGAACAAGGCAAGTAACTTGAAAATCTGCTGGTAATGATTATACATTACATATTATATACATACATGCAGTCGTACATAGTCAAATAAGATATAAATAGTCATATTCTAATTCTACAGAATAAGTTGAGGAGTAAACACAATATATCTCAAGCGCTTGCCCATGGAGGGTGGAAAACCCTTCGGAAAACCTCCCTTTAACAGAATTCAAGACATACAACAATCCAACATTTACAAACATTATGCCATTCCTTGAAAAATACATCTTTATAATTCATGACCTCTTTTGGGATTGAGAGTGAGCCAATCCTAACAGAATTTAGTTAAAAGCTATTAGAATTTATTTAACTTCCTTTCGTTGTATTCAGCTGCAAAAAGGAAATGAAAATTTGTAACAGGCCGCATCGATGGAAGCGCCAAAGCGGATCGATTATCAATTAAAAATTCCCCGAATTATAATGAGAAGGCATTCGTTGATTTTTTTGTGGAGAGCCCTCGGCAGAAGTATGTTGGATAGCATCGAGACATTATTACACATAAAATTATTTTCGAAAATCCCCGGAAACACTCATTTAAATCACGGTCGCGATAAAAAATAACAACGCGCCATTCTAATTAAGGCGGCGACTCTTCATGGGAGAAGCGAGAAAAAACGAACGGGGCGACAAAAATGAAAGAGCACTCGCGAAAAAAAAACGTTCGTTTTCAAGTTTGCACATACACTCGAGCGAAAATAACAAACGCAATAAAACATCCCTTCGCCAAAACTCGTCCACGAAACACAATTACGGGATAATTTGGGCGGGAAAAAATAAACAGGAAACAACTCCGGCCGAAAAATTAAATAAAGCTCGGGGAGATTCCCCAAAAATTTTAATGAAGAGTCGTCCAGCGCGGTTTGAAGTGCCGGACTGCGCAGAAAAAAAATCGGAAAGAGGAGAGCGCCATGACGGGGTCGTTATTTTCGACGTTTAATTTCGCCCAGCGCGCTGACCGCGCCGCAAACCGTTGAGAGTTTCCTCAAGCGACGGGACGAGAGTTCGAACTCTGCAAGAACCCGAACTGTTATTTAGGTTAGGACAAGAGGACACCCGAGAGTAACTCCTCGTCGTGGAAATTACACTCAAACAAAAACGAACCGGAAGCACGCCCGACAAAAGAGGGTTTTTCCGGAAGGGGGCGAGAGTGGCGCCGGACGGGATTTTGGAGAAGTACGGAGAAGACGAGTGGAAATCCGGATCTTTTTTTATTATTCCGTCTCGTTTACCAAGCAAAGACATCTTTAGTGTATTACAAGGGCGGCGATGGATTATGGGGGAAAGCACGGATAAAAGAGAAAAAAATTATCGGGTGAAGGCTGTAGAGGTTTTTGAGGGTCCTTTTCTTTTCAGACCCCCGCGGATGCAAGCTGCGTCAATCCGCCGCAAATGTTGTCGCTCTCGAAATTTTCCTTCCTACATTTCCCTTCCCACTGAGTTTGATTCTAGTAGTTTCCTTAAAATCACTATAAGCAGCTATACTTGGGCCATTAAAGTACTGCATATATACCATCAGCTCCATATTCTAAGATAAGTGTAGAAAATCTGTATTTTCCATCGGAAGTCTGCGTGTAATTTATTTTTACCCGTAAAATTCAATGGTCTAACCACATAAAGAAGGTCGATAAACGAATTTAGGCATGTGATCCATAAAAGAAGATGTTCAATGACATTTTCATTATGTATTGCATACAATGCTGATTAACAATAAGGCAATATTTGTTATAGTTTAAGATGTAAAAGAAACAAAATAGACCACATGATATAAATTGGAATAATCGGGTGGTCTCAGCTTTGATCGGCTTGATTTTAAGTTTTAATTTTTGGAATAGAAACAGTTTTTTTAATTCTACCGTTCTAGCTCACAAATAGATAACTAGATAGGCAGAACATTTATTTGCGATGTTATACCCATCAGGGCCAATCATTCACCTAACCTCGTCTGTTGACATAATATGTAATTAAGAATATAAAACAAAAAGAAAGTGTACGGTGTGGGAAAAGTCTTTGCAACTGAAGGTTGACGAAGGTTGCCGGAAAACTCCAAGGGAAGACAAGGGAAGTGAAAAATGCAGCGAAAACACAGTAAAAATTAATAATACAGTATAATTTAAAATAAACGCTCCAAAGATAGATTGAAAATTAGATAAAGTATCAGGATAACAAAAAATGTTGATTAAAGGAAACGAATGAATCACAATAACATACACAAATCCTATTTCATAACTAATAATAATCATAGAAAAAGTGGAACAGATAATAATCGGAATGAAATAAGCATAGGAATTATGCCTGTAGGAGATATATTTTAATTGATTCTTGATTGCCTTTATATCCTTTATATTATGATTGTTTTGGATCGATAGAAGATGGTTTATTTTATGAAATAATATGCTTGTTTCAAAAACATACTTATATTTTTAATTTTTAAAAGATCAGAGAAAGGCGTTGGAGTTAGGCTGCGTTGTGGAAATAAATTCAGGAATTAAAATATTTTCACAGAAAATGATTCGCTGTGGATTTCACTTTTATAACGAAAATCGTTATTTCGTTTGGATTGGGATCGTATTATAGTATATCATTAGTAATATGAATGTTTACTTAACAAATTGACCTAAATCGACGTAAAAGTAATTTTATGCTAGGAATATACTGTAGAAAAATATTAGAAACCTGATTGCTATCGTTGAATTAATTCGAAAAAAAAACAAGTTGGCAATACACCTAACTAGTAATCCTACCAAATTACAGAAATTAGACTAAATAAATAATATTAATCCGAAAACGATTGAGATATAAAGGAAGCATTCGCAGGGAATCGTCAATGTAAGAAATAATTCCCTTCTCTGAAGATCTTAAGTAGCAATGAGTAAAATAAATAAGAAATAATACAATATGAAAATTAAATTATTTGGCTTCCTGTTGCTTACACCCCTTCTCTGCCTATAGTCTACTTAGCTAAATTTATAAGTAGATGCCCTTCTGCAAAGTATAAGTTGTTAGCAAGGACAATAGTACTAAACAGAACTGTCTTTAGATATGGAGTTTTGCAAGTTTAACAAGCTTCAAATTGCCGTTCAAGTAATCAACACTAAGGCTGATTGAGACCTCACCCCCTTTAACGCTAGCAACCTAGAGCTAGTTCAGGAGAATGAGGTGTACCAGGCAAGATGAGGAGTGAGGTAGTTTGCTCATTTGTAGATCCATCAACAGAAAATATATAACCAAGAAGAGTCCAAGATTTGAATTTTCCTCTTTCGTAAAGAAGTATCTACGCCATTTTTCGCATTCCCACCCCCTCGCAGCCATTTCTTTCTTCAGAGGCATTGGAACGTTCAGATGCTTCGACATACACTGTTTGACGTTGGAGCTGGTGTTAATCCCAAACAGAAAACAAATGCCGTCCTAAAGAGTTCCGATCAAGCTTCCGTTTCGGCGAAGAAGGGAGAGAGGCAAAAAAACGGCGATTGAAGAGGGATATGACAGGAGGGAAACAAAAGAGTGATTGTTAAGGCGTGGGGAGTGTAATGAGGGGCTGCGTGCCTATTCTGGGCATTATGGAAGTCGCAGCGGGAATCCGTCGCAGCACGTGGGCCGCAATTCCCTCTCATTCGAATATTTATAATATATCTCTGCCCGCATATCCGCCCCTCTTAGTTTCATACGGTCCAGAGGTCACCAGAAAGGTACGGATCGCTCAAAAGTATACCAAGAGGTTGGATTTCATACGTGAGCTAATTTGTTTCGAGTTTCTCCCGTCGAAGTTTATAAAAATGGCGCTTAATGAATTCGCAGTGTTATAGCGTCTTCTGGCTTCCTACGAAGTGAAGAAGTGCTGTAAAAAATTTACTATTCATATAAAATAAATCATTATTTGATAGTCTCATTATCCTAGTTCAGCTTTTTCTTAAATAAATAATAGAGATTTCAACTTCCACACTATTTCATCTCTATTATTTATGTAATGGGGTTCTACGAAGTAAGGTCAAATCATATCGTTACATAGGTTTCGCTTATTTAAATGACAACCTGCAGCATGAACTCGAAGTTTAACTGAAGCTTTTCTTCAAGCAAAGATTCAAGGAATTTCTACAAAAACCATATCTTAGTGAGCTTTGTATTTCTTTATTATATTTAATCATCGATGCATAAATAAAATAATCAGTACGATTAAAAGTGCTAAAATAAAATAAACATAATGTACTATTACCTACATTACATATATAAACTACAATACTTTCTATTATATATACCTTTATATATAAGTTTTAAAGTTTTTTCGATGTCTCTTTCATTTTCGTTTATTTATTCGCTTTTCTACAATTCTAAGAAGTATTTAAAAAAAACTGGCTAGTGGAAGTACTAAGATGGATGTAATATAAAATGAAAGAACAACTTTGTAGAGTCCACAATCTTTAAGGCAAGATGGATGTTTTTAACCTTCACTTTATGGCCTCATCATCATTGGTCATTCAATTAGATTAATATAATTTATATTAGATTGTGGATTGGTCGACTGCAGCCCTCCATTCATCTCAATCTCGTACTAACTCTGCTACATCCTGATTTCTCTTATTTCTTAAATCCTTCTTTATTCGATCTACATATTTGTTCCTTGGTAATTCTCTTGGTGCTTTTCCTTCTATTTTGCCTACTACAACGCTCCTAACATTATGGCATTCCATAATAGAAAATAATGGTTTCAAGAATGATAAATGAAGCAATAAACAATTAATAACTTCCACAGATATATTTTAAGGCGACTATTTTCGTCAATTAATTGACAACTTCAGGCACAAAATACATCTGTGGAAGTTATTAAGTGCTCAGTTAGTAAGTTTAGCTTATTATTTCATTTATTATGGATACCTTCCTCAAAGTTGAGCTTGAATATATTAAATTTGGATACAAGAATGATTTATATACACAATTCACAAGAATTTAACATCATTATCATCATTAGACCAATTTTAGTTAAGTAGGCCATTGTTAAATCCTGTTGGATTGTATAAATAAATCATTCTAACAATAAGAAGTAAACATTTTAAGAAGTAAATTCGTTCCAGAAGCACATTTGCGAGAGGAAGCGGTATTTTCTTTTGTTCATAATACTAAAATACGCACAAACAATGTCCTTCAATAAGCGATAAAGTTTCAAATACAAGCAAATATTCATTCATTTTGTTTATCATCTTAGATTTTTTTCAAGCGTACAGGCGCTCGAATTCAGCTAAACTCCCTTTACAATCCATGTTCGTTAGTCGACTGCGAATAAAGGCAGAGAAATTTTCGCTAAAAAAATCTACAACGATTTATGATCGAAGATTCTCTCCTGATGTCATGAATGACATTGATGTTTCATTAGGTGTTACGAAAATAGAGATATTTTTCAATCGTTTAGCTGACCAACAGAAACGTTGTCTGCAGTTAGTATTGCCATTTTAAATGACCTATGGAAATGTAAACATGAATTAAGCAAATTAATTTATCTCAACTACTCACCTAGAGCTCTAAACTCATCCATACGCGAACATGAAAACATAGAGCTTTTCGTTGTAATTAACATGAATGAGATGATAAATTTAATTTGACGAATATCCGAGGTTGACAGGTAGTATGAGTAATATTTAGTTACTAGGTATTACTTGTTATTGCTGTAACTGATAGAGAAATGTCGAGCATAAAATAATTATTGGCTTATTTAACGGGTGAAAATTGGTGCTGTCGGCGTTCTAATATGACGGTGAATATTTGAATTTATAACGATCAGCAAATTGATTCTGCATAATAGCAGGCATACATTTGAAATATTGGAAGTTTTCCCATCCCTTTCCCTGGTAAGGCACGACCCTTTTTATTTGAGAACAGAATTTCCTCCTCCGGATAATCCTTGTTACAATCCATGCAGCCAAACTCATCTGGGAAACAGTCAGAAGTGAAAAAGGATCAAATCCTTTTTACGAACTACTTTTATTCAACGAACTCAAGTAAATTTATGATAAATAAACTATCAATAATGGTAGCTTCATGGTTACGTAAATAAACAACCACCTACTCAATTTGGAGAGCAAAGCAAAGCCTGCAGCAGAACCACATTTTCTGTAAAAATACTACACGGTTTACAGAGAATTGTTATCAATTAAAAAAATGAAATTCAAGGATTTTTTCTGGGAAGAAAAATCCTTATCATTTTTTTCTTTCGTTTAAAGTCTCGCGAGCGGTTTCATTTTCACCTACGCTCAGCCGCCCTCATTGTCTGAAACCCGTTTGACGTTTGGCGTGCTCCGAGCTTACAATACTTTGACAATGTGGACTAAACATCTCCCTTCCATTATGACCCGGTTTAATTGTATGAGCGCCCCCCGTGGCTTCCATTTTTCATGCGCGAACCTATATAGAACGGTCTTGCATGCAGGGACGCTTCCCTACGGAGACAATAACACTGTGGGAAACAGAAGAAGGCTTGGGCTTTAGTAATGGACGGAGTGATGCAGCGCCCATCAAAGGAATAATCATAGGATACGAGAGATCTATTTTATAATATTTGGATCCATTACTATCTAAAGCACTGATTTGCATTTGAATCGAAGGATTGACATTTTAAAGGGGTGAAATCGGGTCTCCTTTAAATTATATCTATCACAATCAAGCAAAATTATACTTGTATATCGACGAGCAGATTTTATGTCATCACTATTTCTTTGAATGTGAATTATCTAAGCCGGAAGCCATAAATTTTTAGGACTATTAAACAATATTGTGTTCAATAAGTACTAAACAAGAGATATAATAGAGTATAATATAAATTCATAAGTCGTTGATTGTTTGGGGCTCGTCTAATAACACAGATGTATGCCAAAATTATAATAATTTGTCAAAAACGTATACCGTTTTATGTGAAGGACGTGTTATCTTCAGAAATATACGGTATCAATCTATAATATAGTTATATATAAAGGCATTTTTCTTCGATATAATTACTCTATTAATATGTATCCAATGATAAGATGTATTGGCATAGTATCTCCTTGTTATCATTCGCAGAAATAGTGTGAGATAATGTTTTCATAAGTAGTAAATGATTGAGTAGCAACATAATAAAGAACGAACATGTTGACCTCTTTCATAATTCTTCACTTGTATTCATTCGAGTTGAACATCTCTGCACAATCTGCCCCAAACTCCTCCGGTCAAAACTAGGATCAAAAAATATTGTCATGTTGGGAGCATTAAATAACCGAAGCATAGCTTCCTCGCTTCCCTCCCCTTTTCGGGGGGCACAAACAAAGTGCGACCCGCCTTCTGGGCCACTCGCCAGCCGTCACATACTCCATGCAGAGGCCGTTGCATGGAGCTCGAGGGAAAAGGACCTCCCGCCGGCAGGCGAAGGTGAAGGCACAGAGGCCCTTTGGGGAACACCCACCGAGCCACCAATATCACTCCTCTCAACACCCACAAAAGAATCCGATTGAAAATCCGGACGGAAAAAATTGACGGGAAATAATAATATGAAAAAAGATGGCGACACAAAAGAGCGGGAAATGGACGCGATAGTCGAATAATAATAATAATCGTCGGAGGGAATTTTGTGTTCTCGCAGTGCTCCCCGTGGGCAAAGGGAAAGAGTCCTCCCTCCCCGTTTCGGGGACAGAGAGGGGGAAATATTAAATAAAAGGGTGCTTACAGGATCGGCGCGCGTAGACAATATGGCGCCGGCAGGAGAATAACGATTTTGCGCGGCGCGAAAAAGAGGCGCGGGAAATCTTTTTTCGGTAGTTTCAGCGGCTACGTTTCGGAGTAACAAAGGAGAGGCGGTTCTTATTGGAATATCGGTCGGAGTTTGCAAATCTGCTGATCCGAACTAAGAATGTTTGCTTTTCTCTTTATTTCCGATTCGGAAGGGAAACGAGTTGAGGTATCAAAGTTTTGCGACGGATATACTGACTTTACAATATGTATCCGAAGAATTTAGATGACGTCAGCAGGAAGAGCTCGTTTGGCTTGTTAGCGCACTGAAAGAGAAGCTTTCGGAGAGCCATTTGCAAGACGTTGCAAATCTTAGCATAAAAATTAAAAAATAATGGAAAAATATTTATTCCTTAACTTTTATCATACACAATGCTTGTTAAATTATATAATAAGGAACATCGGTACCACTTCTATTATGTCTATCCTGAGGTTATTTTACCAGAAATCTATTTCAATTTCTTAATAAAAATTTTCACGAGTTTCCAATATTATTCAAAACAAAGATCATGTTTCTTACCCAAAAACCGTATATATTTTTCATCAGTCCTGAAAATGGCTGCAGTATGAGTAGCCGAGACGTCGATAGTATGGAGAGACGCTGACGGTTGGAAACCCGAGAATCCTTCCTTCATGTATATTTTTACTTTTAGATGAATGCAAGATTAAAATTCCTTGATTTTTACATAATTTTCTAGCTTGAGAACGGTTTGATTGCATATACAACATCCAATATGTATCAGTGATATTGCGACATAATTAATTTCACTACTAATTGTAAGACAAAAATATCCTAAAAATATAACCATAGCTTGATTTTTTCCTAACTGTTTCCAAATTTCCCTAGAGAATAACAGAACTAGAATTTAATTAGCATATTAGGCGTCTTAGAGATATTTACTGTCTCCGAAATATTTATGTTTCACGATCTGTTCATAAATAAAGACGATTCTTCCAAAATCGGAAGTATAAATTAGAAAGGTTAATGATATAATAATAACGGTATCTTTCAGAAACTCGTCGAAACACTTCTGAAATTAAATCCTTTAAATGCATCTATCACCTCCTAAGGAGAGATTTAATGACCTCTAATTTACATAGCATCGAAAGTCTGCACTGTTTTCAATTAAAATTTTTTTTTTCATTTTTCTTGTCCTTCATAATTTTTTTTTCAATAGAAAGATAGATTTGCAGACAGCTCTCAGATTTTTAGTAACCTCGTAAAGATACTGCTTGTTAATTTTTTCATCAAATGTAACTTTATCCTTTGGTCCTTAAAAATCAATTATAGAATATATTCTTTATTTACTAACCAAATTTTCACACATAGTTAAAACTCAGATTAAGAGTGAGATAATAACAAAGAAAATAACAAAGAATTCAAAAAAGAAACGAGATGTATATTTTTATGTATATAATTGTGACATTTGACATCAATGAAACGAAGATAAAGGAGATTTCAATAATTACCTTAATTTATCTCGAATGAGACTATACTGACCTTTTGCAAATAGGAAAGTACCGACAGAAAATGTGGAAGAAATTTGCGAAGATCGAAGATAGAGGATAATAAGGGTTAAAGAAAAGTATTTGGATTGGATATTAAAATTAAAATGGGAGCTAAATCATATACGTGAAAATTAACTGACAAATGTATTAAGGGAGTTTTCGAAAAAAAAGATTGAAAGCAATATAATAGGAATAATGATAATTTTTGTATCATAAGAAATACATGCATTGCAACAGACATCCTCTGTCCTGAATTGGTGAACAATGTCAAACAATTGATCCTAACTCTAATACTACATAATTTTTTTTTAATTCAGTCTTACAAAACTTAAATTATGTTTTGAAAGGTGCAATTTTTATTTAGGTTTCATCATAAATTAACATCATAATTTACACATATTCTCAAAATATACACAAATAAATTTTATTTGTTACATATAAACCATAAAAATATTTTTTTAACCTATAAAATCTTATCTTTCAAAAACTCTTCTATGGAGTAATAACATTTTTCAATCAATGTATTTTAGGTTAGCCTGAAATAGTTCATAATCTTTGGCATACCTTTTTCCTCAGAATTCTTTTGGAATAAGTCATCGATAACTTATACGAAGCAATCCGATCGCTGTAAAGATCAATCCAAAATTAGAATGATCTTTTCCTAACCAACCCAGGATTAGATAATAAAAACAGAAACAAAACTAGCAGGTATATCATATATGTGAAAATTAATTGAGAAATTCAGTAAGGGCATTCTCGAAAGAAATTAAAAACACTATAGGGGAAGGTGAGACAGTATGGGGTACTTAATTTTCTTAGATGTTTTGGGGGTAAAAAAAGAAAGTAAAGAGTTACGATATTTTGGTATGAGAAACATCATTAACTTTGTAAAACGTCATATACAATTAACTTGAAAACCTTAAAAAATTAAAAGATAACTTATGTGGAGCATGAAATACACGCATTCACAGAATACACAGTCATCCATAGGTCAGACGAAGCACTCCGATCATCATGAAGATCACCCCGAAATTGAAATGATCATTTATTAACCAATCCAGGATTAAAGTAAACAATTTTATCTTCTGAAAAGTCTTCCACGGATTGATAACATTTTTTTATACTTTTTTTAAGTCGTCCTGAAATACCTTATCATCTTTGCCATTCCTTTCTAAGAATTCTTTTGGAATAAGACGTCGATAGCGCATGCGAAGTACTTCGATCATCATAAAGAAAAAGAAATTAAAACGATAATATCCTAACCCATCATCGCATCCGCGAAGTATTGGCGCAACTCCCGACCCCGATCGCGAACTAGCCCGCTCTCAAACGCGCCGTCAAATAGGGCTTTAATAGGCGGTAACGCCGCATCACACGGCTCATTTGACTCGGATCGATCGCCGACCGAACCGATCGGAAGATTCGGAGAGGATCCGTCGGCAAGAGAAGAACCGAACGATATCGGCGGAAAAAAAGAAAGGCTCGGAGAGAGGAGCCTCTGGTCCAACAACGGACGTGCTTCTCGGCTTGCGATAGCGGCTACAAACAACTACGTCCCACACCCCTGTTGCAGAGATTCCCCCACACCTCCTCGGGGCTTTCCTAAGGGTGCAGGGGGTGGACATTCACTCCCTTTTTCCCTTGTCACGGGAAACAGGAAACTTTGCCCCACCCGCGAGGGCCCCCGATCCTCTTCCCCCGACCACCAAGAGCACCACCGATGCCCCACGCCGCTCCCCCCGTATCGCCCTACCCCTGCCCCCACCCTAATTGATTCAATCAGGGAAAAACACGAATCCTGCGCCGGGCTTCCAGGGCCGGGTAACGAGACCGTGTTTGTAAGACGGGAAAGTGGATTGTGGAGGAACTAGTGGGAAAAATGGGGGAGGAAAGGCGCGAAGGGGATTTGGGGGGGCGGGGTTTTTTTCGCAGGAGGAGAAAGGCCGTGGTGGTCTAGTGCAAAAGCGGCAAGAGTGGATGGAATCCGGAGAAGTTGCGGCCTGCGATATATCTCCCGTGCCTCTCTCGGTGGCCTCGAGGGAGACTGATCGGTCGGTAATTTAGCCCCGGAAAATGTTTCTGCCCTTAGTCGCAAGGTTTGGGAAGCGTATCTCGTGTTCCGAAAATAGTCGGGATCCTTCTGCGACCTTATTTGTAACGGCGGATCCGTGATTGTGGAAGTGTTTCTCTGCTCCTCCCACGCCTGGTTCGCTGCGTCCTACGCGACGCGTTGTTACGGGGGAATACGAATTCTTCCAAAGGAAATTCTTCGAAAACGAATTCTTCGAACGATCAATTCTTCGAATGACAAATTCTTCGAATGACAAATTCTTCGAACGGCATATTCTTCGAATTACAAATTCTTCAAAAACAGAATCTTCACCAATGAATCTGAAATTATCCAACGTTCATTTATTTACAAATTAGAACTGATTTAGAGTGGAAATATATTCAGCAAAATAGAATTAATTAATGAAGCCGTTACTTGGTGAAACTGCTTAATGGAAATGATGGTGGATATAACTAAGGTGAAATTTTAAAAACTTGTAGCAAAAATTTCAAAAATCCAAACATTTTGTGATGTCTATGTAACGTCCCTGCAAACCGCCTTTTGGCGTCAGACAGGAGTGCGGGTGCGGGAGCCTTAACTCTATATTCCTTATCGATTGCTTTCGCGAAAAAATGAATTCTTGAAACGATTCGTTCCAGCATCCATTTCCCTGATCTTCCTCGCAGTATCAGAACGGCTTATTTAACAGGGCGGAATATAAAACAGGATATTTCATTTTAACTATCTCCACCATTGTTATCATATCAAGTAAATTTTTGCGAATGGATTGGGTCATCTATGTCTGTAAGGTCTACTTTAGAAGAATTTGTTATTGGAAGAACTGATCCTTCGAAGAATTCATTTTCGAAGAATTTGCTTTCGAAGAATTTCCTTTCAGAGAATTTTCTTTTTATTATTATTACATTTGCTGCAAATGGAATTTCTTCCAGTGGCAGCTCCAACCATTTTCTTTGTAAAAGTTAATTCTAACCCCAATTCCTAACACCCTACATTACGCACAAACGAATATTCCAAAATTATTATCACTACCCACAGCCGGTATTCGAACACCGCAAAGCTACAAAAAGATCTAATTTACATACATCTCCTCGGTATTCCTCCAAAACATGTACTCAACATATATCCTCTAATCTCAAAAACTACATTTCAGAGTTTATAACATTGAAGAAATTCGTTTTCGAATAATTAGTATGTAACCGTTATTTCGGCACAACTTGCGTCGCCCCCCAGCGGTGCATGACGGAACGAAATTCCCGTCCAAACATGCACGCGAAAGAACGATAGGAGAAACCGATTCCGCTTGCGAACTAAATCGCACCGAAGTAACTCGCAAGATATTCCGTTTCGAAGTATTCCTAATGAAGTCCCATTTCCGAAGGAATAAGGAGGTTCGTACTCTAGCGACGCAAACTATTTTTCTTCTCCATTGTCACGGTAGTTAATGACATCCGCGAGTTCCCTCAGAAGGGAGAAGAAAATATGGCGGATCCGAAAGATATCAAGATCTTCCTTAATTAAGGAGGCATATGAAATGTAGTAGTAGTAGTATAGGTTATAAGGTGCCTCGACAGCAAAGGTCATGTTGCACCGTATACAGAGGAATATATGAAATGTTGGAAGGGAAAATGATGTGCTTACGTAGGCAGCGTGGTATCGTTTCTGTCACCAAAGCTGGCTGAGTGGGAGGAGGAGTGGCTGAGAAAGAAGTTAGGAGTTGTTGTTCTTCAATTTTCTTACATTTAGATTGATTATAAAGTCTTTATTTTTTCGTGGAGATACACATGAAGTTAGATATATAGGAAATAGGCCGCTACTGTAGATAGAGGCGCGGGACAGGTTTTATGAGCAATACGTCGGCTTCGTCCGTTTATAATTTTCTTATCTATTTGCGGGCTTAGAAATTTACGAAGGAAGTAGGTATTTACTTAGAGAAGATTTTTTATCTTCTCTTCCGCTGGTATCATAATTTATGATGTATTTGGAAAAGCGAGGTTTTCGACGAATGTTAATTTAAAATGTAATTAATTTCTTTCCCATTTTCACCAGGCAAAACAACATCGCTGTCAAGTCGGGATATTTTATACGGCTAATCACCCGTTGCTAAACTTGTGTATGCAGACTAACTTAGATTGCTTCTCAATTAACATACCACTGTAGATTTATGTACTTTGTGGAATTGTAAAAACCTAGATATTATTTTCTTTCTTGTTGGGATAAAGTAAAAGTGTTTCTGCCTTCGAAATTCGCTAGTCGCAGACGGGTTGGCACAATTGAATCCCGGTCATTGGCGTACCGGACAATTGGGTCCCACAGATTTTTGAGTTCTGGGCTTTTGGGACATATGTGTCCCGCAGCTAAGTAAGGCGTTGGGTTCTGTTGGTTTGGATGGATCCATGCTTTTTTCCTTTTGTGTATGCCTTTACCGATCCAGATGTGAAAACTTCCGGTATGCAATTGTCCGTGTGACGTAAATGTTTTAAGATCGCAAATGTTCGGGACGCAAAATTCCTAGGAACGCAACTCTCTGGGACTCAAAAGACAGGGACGCAATTATCCGGGAGGAATTTTCAGGGAACGCAATTTCCCTAAAGCTGTTGTAGAACTTTTCCAGAATATTTTTATTCGGAATCTGTTTAGTAATTTCAAGAAAATTAAAAAGTCATACCCTTGATTCAATTCATCATTATAATTCAGCAAACATCAATTACAACAACTGCTGAGTTTTTATTGAAAATCGAGCCATTCATTTTTTCCACACCCAATCAGAAATCACCTCATTCCTTATCTTGCTTATTCATCTCTTACCCTCTTCCAAATGATGTGGCATTAATTGTTGGTGGTTAAGGATCCAACCAGTTTTCGCGCTAGACATGAACTTTATCATTATGTTATGGCAATCTTGACTTTCGTTAAAAATTGCGAGAAGGAAAAACTGTCTAAAAAGAAAAAAAGACCAAGGAACCAATTTATTATGCCTTATTATTTTGTTATTTGAGTAGAAATGTTCCATTATTTCAGTAATTTTAGGTATCTTTCATAACAAATACGCATTTACATTTTGCTACAGGAAAACCTTGCCCTTTTGCCATGTTATGCGATGATATTCAAACTCAAGAAAAAACTGAAGCGATTTATTCGAGGAACAACCGGTTTTATCGTTCACCAATCAGGAGCTTGTTTATGGTAACATTGACGCAAAAGGAATTAGCATTAAAAATCTTTCCTTCCCCAAATATGATTTCTCAATGAAATCAAGATGGACTCAAAGTGTTTTAACCAATGAATTTGACAATGAAGATGCTATTTTAAGATATAAGGATATAATTATAATATTATATTTATAATAATATAATACAATTTTATAGTTTAAATTGCTTTATTTAGATTATAATATATAATTTTATTTGCAATTTTAATTCGTAATATAATAAATAAGTTTATAATACCTCAGACACCTTAGATTTTCCACTTTAGATTTAGATCCACATAGATAGATTTTCCACGATTATTTTTTTGGAGTATACTTTTTTCTCGAATTTGATTAGTGATACTGCTTTCCTAATTACAACAGTTAAAGTAGAGTAGAGATTACTAAGATATAAACCTGAACACTTGGATAACATTCAACGCTTCGATTCAGAACCGTAATGCTCCCACTTTTCCTTGAGATTGCGTATTTCCATTACGAATGCCTATCTCCTAAACATCAGATTGTGAGGAATTTCTCCGAAACGAAGACACCGTTTTATTTCTTCCCCCATAATTATCTTTTCTTCTTATCAAATATAGCTCGTCGAGGAGGAAATAGAGTGGAGATATTCCACTTTTGGGGGACATTTTTTCAAAGAAAAGGAGGTTAGCTGAACCCATCCGCCAGCAATCTCAATTTGATATCAATTTTCGGGAAAATATTATATCAAGTATGGTGGCTCTCAAAACTGGATTACCATTTCAAAAACTGAGTTTAATGACATAATCCACAAATAAAAAAATTAATTTTTTGAGAACTCTACCAAAATTAATATACGGCTACCTTAATTGAAACATGGAAAATAATCAATCATGATTGTATTTCGTAACCACGCATCTATATAAGTCTAATCACAACAAATTCTTCTAGTACAAGTTAAATCTTTAAAACCATGATCATTGCTTTGCTCCTGAGTAAAGGAGAATTCTGGTAGGCTAAACAGTTTCATCTACAAAGTCTGCTCAGTATTGAAATTTTATGAATAAATATTTTTATTTTATAGTTTATTTTTTGTAGTTCACTTTATGCACGCTCCTGATTAGTACACAAAAAAATCAAATAAAATTGATATTCAGTCCCAACATTTAGTCTAGAATATCAATGTGAATGTTGAAGATTCGACCCTACGTTCTTTTCTTCTCTATCTCTCTTTCGTTTGTCATCCTAAAATTTCCTGCAGTATTTTTACGTGAATATTTTGACGTGTTCAGAGTTAAGGTTGTTGTCAATGCTAGGAAAAACTCTGATAGCGAATTAACCCCTTCAATACGAAATATTTTAATGACAATTTCGAAACACGAGAATATGTTGCGTTTATATTTGAAATAAGGTCAGCATACTAAGAAAGAGGTATTGATGGGCTAGAAAATATACCCGTTTTCGTAAATTCTGCTTTCATTTACTATTATAACTTTCATTAATGACCAATAATAATTGTAATTATTTTAATAATGACTATTTTTAACATTAGAATTCCCTAAAGGAAAAAAAAATTCTATGGCTCTTACACATTACTTTGAGGAGTAAATGAAAAAGAAATAACTAAATGAGTATTTCTACTATTACTATTTATGTACTAAATATAAAAGAAATTCTAAATAAAAAAACAAAATTTACTGTTAATGTTACCGTTTATTTTGAGAAAAAATTTTCGTAGAATACGCATTCTTTTGACGAGAAGATAAATGGAAATGAAACGCAAAAGCGACAACAAAATTTGCTATCAACATAACCGTTTTTCCTAATGCAGAATATTCGATTTAATCTTACTGTAATTTATCTTATTCTTATAATTTCTTTTAATTATTTCGGGATGTAAAATTTGACAATCGACATTTACTCCAAGAGGTGAGCATGAAATGAACCAAAAAATAGCAGTAAAGCGAAAATGGTTCGACCAGGAGTTTTCTACCCAGAGAGCGAGCCCAGCTGATGAGCGGAATTTGACGTCGGTCCCTCTTCCACGTCGATCCCCGAAAAGGGATGTTAATCCATTGATGGAGGCACATTTTAAAAGAGAGGCGGGGATATCGTCGTGTTGAAACGGACACCGCAGGAAGCTGACGGGAGCGTTCTTGTTTAATGAGCTGGGAGTCAGTAAATTGATTGGAGCGGTTGAAAAGTTTGCTGCAAAGTCCCCAGAGGCGGAGTAAATAAATTTCGCAAAACGAAAGCTCCGAAGCCGGTGTTATCAAACTTTTTGTTCCCACTGCCCTTTCTTCAACGTTTTTAGTTTTTGGACCAAAATTCCGAGTAAAAATCTTCCAATAGTATTCTATTGAAGGAATCTTCAAATTACCTCTAGCGATTGGCCTGTATTCAAAATCTTCTAATGAGAGCCATAAAACACAATTTCCCAAGTATACCGAGGGATTCTGCCTTTGATTTTCGCACATGCATATCGTCACTCTTATATGGCATTTACGTTAGATATTAGCTAAGCCTTGTAAAATTTAGGGAAAATCGAACACTTACTTTATATCCAGCTTTTACAAATATTTGAGAGGGAAAGCTGAAGGAAAGTTTTCCCTTATACTCATAAAAATATAATAATAAAGTGACTTTTATTTTGGAGAGATTGATAAGAATAATATTCTTCTTACTTCTAAACCTTTTTCGTATACAATTTTAAAGAATGAGATGGCTAGGAAAAAGTGCTCAAAAGAAAAAAATACTTTACGGGTTTAGAACCCAAGGTTTCACTTAGGAAAAAATACACCGCGGCAGGAAAACACCCATGAGAAAGGTTCCGCAGGCTTATCAAACCAGCGGAAGCTACGGATAGTTAAGTAAATTTTTATGGAGAATGCAAGTTAAGAAAGACCTGAAAGGCAAACAAAATATTATACTTAGATATATACGTGTTGTATTAATGAATCATCGAAATGAAATACGATAAATCCATCGTTTCATATCATTTTGCTACAAAAAAAACAAAATTAACAACCTTCCACAAAAATATTTGTTTTTTTTCAATAAAGATTTCTGCGGAAATAATACATTTACCTATAAGAAATAATCCAAATTAAAAATGTAATCCAAATTAAATATGTAATCCAAATATATTTTATTTGTCGTAATTACGGTAGATTATCAAGATCTATTCTACATGTTCTTTAACTATCTCGTTCAATGACTCGTATTTGATATTCTAATCTCAATCGATTATCTAAAGCTCTGATGAGTCCACTCAAGTTTGTTTGTCTGTCCAGTCATCAGAATGAAGCCTGACAGGGTCAACTCCCCTTCAGCTAGTAATATAAATTATATGAGATGAAATAAGGTAATAAGTTAAGGTTAGTGAGGTAAATCTTGCTCTAAAATGAAATAAGCCCACAAAAGTACGGCACAAGATATGTGGATACCTGTTTTTTATACCATTCGATTTAAGAAGACGATCATGAATGACCTCAGGAGCTTTTACGAGTATATTGTCATCAATGTGTCACATTGTCAAGTTTTTATCGTATGTTGTCAAAACCATACAGTAATCTAAGATAAAAGCTGATGAGAGAGAAAAACCTTTCTCCATCCTCTACCAAAAGACATAAAAATATTCTGTTCTCCAAGATATGTTTGATCTAACCTAAATTAAGCGACGGATTAGAATAAACATCACAGCTTCGGAAGACGAGGAGGTTAACCCTTAAAGGACTGACGTTCCCATATGGGAACGGACTGCAGCTGGGTTCTCTAGGTAGCTAAACAATATCTTGAGTGTCATAAAATGGTCAGTAAACGATATTTTGTGAGCTAAGAGGGTCCAAAGCTTAGTTTCATTTGAGTTTTGGTGCATTTAAGTCAAGGGAAATATTTCTTGTGATTTTTCGAAAAACAGGGAAATTTTGAGATGGATCCTTCTGGCAACTAATTTTTATAAGTTTTACTGTTTTTAATTTGAAGTAGTCTTTTGCTTGTATACCTTTAGTATGATGTTCTAATCATCGAAAGAAATTAAATGGAGCAGAGTTTTAGGTTATTTGTTGTTGTTATAACGTTGTTTATAGCTGCGTTCCCATATGGGCACGTCAGGCCTTCCCACTACTACGCGATTTCCTTGCCGATGGCTGTCAAGGAAAGATATATATAGTATATAAAAGAATATTTTGCGACATAATACATTATTTTTGGTGCAATTAAGTTAAGAATTGTTTTAGTTTTAAGTTGTGACAAGAAGACTATGGCAATTATTATGCATATTTATGAACTAAATCTCGGAAAACCTAAATTTATATAGTAGAAGCGGCAACAACAAATATTAGCAAATGATTATTGTACTAGATATACAAATCCTTTCAAATTTTATTAGCTTCACATAAAATGATATCATTAGAGGTGTTATAGTTTCTATTCAGGAAAAACGTAAGTTTTCATGAGTCGACTTCACTGAAGGAGGCTCTCCGAATCCTTGACGAGGATGAAGAGAGTGAGGTAGATGTTACCGATTTCTTCATTTCTCCAACAGAAGAAAATGAGCGAACTAATGAAGATGAGGAAAGATTGGTTGACAATTTTACTGGCAAGCAAATGAGGGCACACGCCAATTCGGTTGGCAACCAACGAAAGTATCGCTGCTGGAGAAGACGATGGGGCAAAAAATCTGTGCGGAAAAAATGGATAAAGGGTAGCATTGAGTGTACGGGAAGTTTTTCTGAAGCAGATTACTTTTCATACTCTAAACTTAGGTGCATCTAATTGCTAGAGCTCTTCATCGATGACGATTTCGTCGCATTCATAGTGGAACAAAGAGAGAATTACGCCCGATTTTTTAATTGCCCCAGTCCACAAATTACAGCAGAGGAGATGCGAGCCGTCATAGGCATTTTGATTGTATCCGGGTACAACATTCTCCTGGAAAAAAATATTACTGGGACGCGAAAAAGGATGTACATATTGAATTGGTTAGTAGAGCGATGAGGAGGGACTGATTCATCCAAATAATGAAATTTTTACACTTAGCGGATAATACTAAGTTAGACAGTAAAGCGATGGGTTCTACAAAGTCTGGCCTACGATGAAAATAATTACACAGATGTTTGCAGCATTTGGTGCCTTCCCAGTTCTTAGATTGTGAAGAAGAGATGATAAGATACTACGGAAGACACAGCTGCAAGCGATGTAGTAGAGGTAAATCGATAAGATTCGGTTATTATAATTTGAAGTGGTATGTGAAATAATATAATAGCATTAATTTATTTAGCTCAATATATAATTTATACGAAAGAATTTATTGCCACATTTGAAAGGATGTGGCTACAATGGAGCTGGGCGAATCAGAAAGAACCGGATTCCGAAAGATTGTCCTCTACCACCAAAAAATGATCTAAAAAAGGAGGAGAGTGGAAAGAGCATCACAGCTATTTCTACATGTGAAGGAATAGGAATCACTAAATGGCTGGACAATTTGGTAATTGTGGCAGCTTCAACAGCGTATGGAGTTACGCCGTTGATGAAAGCTAAAAGGTTTTATAGGAAACAAAAGAAAATTATTCAGCTTCCATAACCCTACTTCATATCCCAGTATAATAAGCATATGGGAGGAACTTACCAAATTCATGTAAATTCACTGCGTATTGGTAAGATATGATTTATATAAATTATTTGCAACTCAGACAATCGAATAATAATAATAATAAAAGGAAATCCTCAGATCCAAGGACAAAATTAGGGTTTAGACGGAAGATTGCTCAGGTGTACTTTACTCGGTACAAGACGGAATAAAAACCACCCGGTGGACGACTCAGCAAGGCTTCCACGTCAAAAACTGGCTCCACACAAGAGTTATGGTATGATCAATTAATCGGTGTAATTGGTGACATACCGCAGAACAAGGGAAAACGCTGCGCATATGAAGAGTGCGAGAGTCGTGGGAGAACAATGCGTAATAAGTGCGATGTTGGGCTCTGTGTTAAATGGTTTACAAAGTACTTAACAAAATAATTATAAAACAAATACTTATATCTTCCAAGAAATACCATTTCACACAATATATTTTTTAAATAAATATGATTTTTTTCAATAAAATGCTTTTTTTTTAATTCCATCATGGCGCGCGTAATAGTAGTAGTGGGAAGGACTGACGTGCCCATATGGGAACGGGCATTTGCAACGAACCTATTATTGTTAACTTTTTTTAAACAATTTTCTATTGTTAATTTAGGTCATCTTAATACCAATATACTAAAATTAGGGTAATTTTTAAGAAAAAATAATTCTCGTCCTTGGAGGGTTAAGAGGGACAGGGATACCTAAATTTGTCGCAAGAGAAAGGAAAAGTTGAAAAAGGAGAGGAGCAAGTAGGAAGCGGGTACAAATGGGTGAGGTGTGACTGGGCAGCCGTCATGTCTTCTCCACGAAAAGATAGTAACAGACTGCTGCAGCGTCAGCTGCCCTCGGAATATATAATTTGACGTCCGTCCGAAAACCACCGCACAGCACTGTCTGAAGGAGGGGAGGGATGGACATGGGGAAGAGCTGCTGGCGGAGATGCTTATGAAGAATCAGTGGGTGGCGGGCACATTGGAAATAAACAGATGGGACAGAATGTAATGATGGCGAATTCACTCTAAGAGAGCCAAACGGGCAATCGAATGAATACAAACGGTGGATTAGGATGTCCAAATTGGCTGTATTTTTACTTTCTCCATATACGAAGTATAGAGAAAGTATTGTTTTCATGAAAAAATTCGACTTCGAGATTTCAACGGAAATACATGTTTTGGGGTCCCTAGAACACGTTTTGACTATTTTCGGAATGATGTCTGTGTGTATGTGTGTGTGTGTGTGTGTGTGTGTCTGTATGTGTGTGTGTGTTTGTGGGCGCTCTAACGTGAAAACTATTGGTCGTATCAATACTAAACTTCGTATATAGTACTGTGGTGTGTGCTGTCAGAGTTGATTAGTTTTTGGGGTAAATCGGTTGACCGGAAGTCGAGCTTCATTCATTATAGCTCATTTCCGGTTTTCAAAATATCTCCATAAATATGATATATACGTGCATTGTATTACTATTAAAAGTTTTAGATAATAAAATTTACTATAACTTTTGTATTTAACATATTTTTGTATCACCGGTTGATTAGGAGTTATTCGTGAAATACCGATAAACCGGAAGTAGCTGTTATGTACTTTGTGGGCGCTCTAACTTAAAAACTATTCAATGTATCAACACCAAATTTCATATATAGTACCTTGGTTAGTTTTTTTAGAGTTGATTAGTTTTTGGAGTAAATCGGTTAACCGAAAGTTGAGCTTCATTCTTCAAAGCTCATTTCCGGTTTTCAAAATATCTCCATAAATATGATATTTAGGTATATACTATTATTTAAAGAAGTTTTAGAAAATGTAATTTACTATAACTTTTGGTTGAAACATATTTTTGTATCACTGATTGTGTAGGAGTTATTCATGAAATACTGATAAACCGGAAGTAGCTGATTATGTACTTTGTGGGCGCTCTGGGCTCTATGGGCGAAAGGCCAATTTCATCGATCATGTCCCGTAAAACATTATTTATCATGTTTTTGGCGTCAAAGATAATATATATATATATATATATATATATATATATATATATATATATATATATATATATATATATATATATATAATCACTCATATTCCAAGTTTAGATGGAATATTGAGTTCGAAATTACTGCGGTAGATAAATATTTACATCTTATATGCATGGAGAAAGTCATGTGCTGGCCACATCAGATTTTTTCATTTTGATGTAATGTTGGTGAAACAGTGCTTGAAAACTGGGGTCAAATTCTCGCATCGGTTTTTTAGCTGAAATATTTCTTATATTTTCGCACCATGTTCCTCTAAGTAGGTGTTTTCATGCAGCGCATATTTCTATAAGAATTGAAAAATGGTGACATGACTTGGACTCGAACTCAGGTCTTGAACTTGAACCGGGCAGGTATGCTACCTAGAATTCAAGAATATATAAATTCTATGATAGAATACCAAGAATTGGCCCAGTCATGCTACTATTTTTTTTTTCTTTTCTCAAACCGCTTCCTTGTGCAAAGTTAAAGTTAATTTCCATCATCTTTTAATTAATTTATTTTGTACAAAATATCGCAAGTTTTCTCACTAATGCCTAATCTTTTTTCTTCCTCAACATATTTTGTAATTTCCATGAAAGGGTAAATTCCTTTCCGAAGATTTCACGCGAAAAAACTGCTTTGTATCCCACTTTCGTCGACACGGCATTTCGTAAAATTTCGACTTCCTTGTCTGATTAAATTCATTAGTTTTTTATTATATTGACCGGCCTTGGTGGCCGATTGGATAGCATTCCATCTACGTTACCGCTCATACCCCAAGGTCCCGGGTTCGAACCCCGGCTGAACGGACTTTTCCGATCAGGGAATGGTCGTGTGTGTTCGTTGTTGCTGTTGCCTTGGTGAAGAACCTCCTGACAAGTTCATAGGAGCTTAGGAGGACTTCACCGATAAAAGGCAACGGTAGCTAAGCGTAAAAAAAAATATTCATCAATATTTACCTCCGACAGAAGCTAATATTTGTAGGATATTGATTCAGGTATTGATGCATCTTTTTTATCTCATGTTTTGTTTGCATCTCTTCACCGCATTAATGTTATTTGTGGAAGTTGTAGTATTTTTTGTTGGGGATTGAACCTAAAAATGTTATAAATAAAAGTCTTTAAGGAAGAGTGAAGTGAGTATCTGAATCAGGAAAAAATGTTTCTCATTTTGGGGCTCATTTTGTTTGAAATACACAGTGATACCTGATACTATTTACCTCAATCTTCAAGTACTTAACCGAATATCTTGGTTTTTAAAAGAACATTTTTGGAGGAAGAAATTTTTATCGCATACTATTTACTTTCGGCTCAAGTTTTCTAAGAAGAGGACATTATTTTTAAATTAAAAATCTAAATACTAAACTTTATGTTAAAGAAAAATACGCATTTACTCAGGTTCATTCAATTCCTTTCGAAGCCGCTTTGGTCAAAAAATTTAGATATTCAGCAACTTCGCAGGACGTGACTGTTGTCGTTCTTAAAGAGAATGAATTCTGCGCGAACTTTTGGTAATCATCCCACAGAATCGTGCGATGTATGTCATTATTTGGAATACCAAACTGTAAATATAAATGCAGAAGAAAACTTAGTTCATCGTTAACAAATGAGAGAAAGAAACAATTACAGTGCATGATAAAGTTAGAAACATTTCACCATGTACAAAGTCCTCAGATTTTGTTAACTTAAGCTTGGCTGTTTGGAAAATTCGGATTAAAAGGTTTCATAATATTGTCGCATGAAATTTACATCACCCTGAGTCGACTGTGCAATTAGAGGAAACGGTGAAGAGGATGGCTAATTTCCTTAGAATCAGAGGTAAGAAGTTGTGATGTTACTCAACTTGAAATGGAAATAAGACCTAGAGGAACTAGCTCATGATTGTTGATGAGATTACACTGTAATGTTCGGAAAACCCGAGGCAGCAATTTCACGAAACCATGCCTTCGCTGTCTCCTTCCATTTGTTTTCAGCACAGTTTCGCCGGTGAATGGGATTCCTTGGGTGTAATTCTTTATAGAATATTTGCCGTAAGGATTTAATATATCTAGTTCGACGGATAGGTAGATGCTTGTACCATAATACGAGGTCACTTCTTATGATTAATAAATTATCACCATAAATACTCGTAAATTGATCATATAGGTAATCTATGTTGTAGATTCTATTAATTTAGGCATCAAACAAAGACAATATCACAGATTTTTTATTAATTTATTAATATTCAAGAAAATAACTCCTTTACTCTAATCCCGTAATGTAGAAAACATTTCAAAGAACTGCAATAACTAAGAACTTCCTCGATATAAAGATTTGTAATTACACACGCTATCAAATTTAATGACATAATATCTCTTGCTTGATAAAATATTGATAAATTTTTGCCTCTCAGAGAATATATCCTTTTAAAGTATTTCGCTTTCTTGGAGTAGGGAGGTTTTCGCCATAACCTTTTTAAATCGGATAGTTATTAATTTCATAAAAATTTTTACCGACGCTCAATCGCTCGACTAACTGACAGCTTGATCGAACGACATTTCGACTTAGTTCAATTGTAAATACGCTGTCACAGAAGTTAAATATAATTGTTAATGGACTGGGCTGGGATGAAATGACATTCAATCGAGTCGTTGGCCAATCGACCAGTCGAGTAATTAAGCGTCGGACGAGTGAACGTCGGTCAATCGAGCATTCGGTCACTCGTAGTAGACCCGGCCAGAATATGGGAAAGAATCTTCACTGATCGAAATATTCGTCAATAGGTTACTCGCTTACCGAGGTATCATCGCATTCTCGAAATTTATAGAGGTATGAATGCAGAGAAATGCAGAGACGGAGGTCGCAAGCACGGTACGTGATGAGCGACTCCCGAGGTCGGATTGGAAGAGGAAAAAGAGGTTGACGGAGGAACACCCCCGCCGCACGTCCCTTCGAATGAAATTCAGCTCGAAACGAGAAAAGGCAAAACTCGGAGAGAAAAAAGAGGTGCTGACTAGTCTCTTTAAAAATAAAACACGCCAAGTGTTTTTCTGTTACTCCCCCTTACTGCGACGTCGCCGTAACTCGCCCTATCACTTCCTCTGCAGCCGTCACAATTTTGCAGATGCCTTCCCTCGGGATTCATTTTTTTCCAGAGAGATTTGCCCTTCCTTTGGGGTTGAGATGTGTTATCGAGGAGGAAATTTATTTTCGGCCAGAATCGCGATTTTGTATGTGGCTTCTGGGGAGCTGACGGCGGATCCCCGCTGCAAAAGATATTTTCCGATATGGCGTCGGGAAAACGCAAAGTTTTTCGCGGGCTCGTCGTTTTAATGATGTTAACTCTGCAGAGGATCGGATGTGGAGGAGAGGTTCTCATTAAAAGCGGTTCGCTTCTGGAAAGCAAAGGGGAGTTTTTCACGCGGCGCAAAGGATGTCGGTCAAAGTAAAGAGCCCTCCCGTGTCTTAAAGACCAATTTGTGAGGAACGGAATGACTGGAGAGGTTGGGAATAAAAGGTAAGAATTCTCGAGGGATCGCTTGAAACATTTTGGTGATAGCTAGAAGAATTTTTTGCGGTCAAATATTATATCGCGAATCCCTCTTGTTTCGGCGCCAAAGATACATTTTGGCATGACTGACAGTGCCTTTATCGACAACGATGACGCACCTACCCGAAAAAATAGTAAGCAGTTAAATTATATTAGTAATCAGGTCGTATTTTATATTATTTATTCTTTTGACAGGCTTAAGCCTAATCTTAAGCTGCCCCGTATGATGTATTGAATTGTTTTCCTTTCTGACGTATTAATTACAAATGGCTTAATGTTGCAAAAACATTGCATAAACATATATCCGTAAAAACTCGAGGTGTTCCGGCCTAGCATTGTGAAATACCATCTAGATAAACTTAAAACAGTAATTTGCTTTCTAATCGGACTTTTTTATAAATTATGGAAAATTTCTAGATTACATACATTTTATATAAATATATGGAAAACACGAAGTACTGTCATAGAGTTATAAATGGACAACTTATATAAATACATAATGGTAAAAAAGTATGCGTCGACAGCTTACGAGCAAGATCTTGCAGATCCGTAGAGGGCTCACCAGGAGGTGCCTGATTTTACAGTAAAAGTTATCCATCAGTGTAATCGTCACTACCCATCAATCAATTGATACTACTTTCCGCATTAAATTATTCCGCTAATCCTTTTCGAGCAAGACCATCTTCTACCTAAATATTACCTTCAGTACACGTAATTCTTCTGGCCGAATATATGTCCATTTTCCTACACTCTTTTCTTAACTAAACTACCACTCGACCGTTCCTCTCTTTAATGAGTATTTATTTTATTATAAAGAGTATTTATACCCTTATCGAGATGCATAAATATTCCCATTTATCCTATTTTTAAACCGTAAAATAATCCTTGTAGTTATTTTCATTAGATTTTTCGTGATTTATGGTATATATGTACTTTAAAATTTTCGACCTATCGACCTATTTTCGACGAAAATTTTCCACCTATCAGGGCAATATTCCATTTAAAATAAACTGATTTATATTTTTTATCATTTCAAGCAAAATTTATGAAATCCATCCATTACCCATTAAGGAAGTTGATTACGTTTTATTGTAATTAATCACTTACATTTGAAGGCCTGTCAACATTCGTGAACTAGTTCATATCGTATCGGATCATTACAGAGAAAATTAAACGAAAATATTTCCTTCGTAGAATACTTTCCCATCGATTTAGGTCAAAAGTTAAATTAATGCACGTCAAAGAGGTTAAGTTCTGTGTGTTGGGTAGATATCTAAAATATTCTACTCATCTAACAGCCCTCTGAACATATTAGCCGTCACACTCTGCATAAACAGGTTTGCAATAAGGAATTCTGGTGCTATCATTTAGGTTATCGAATTGTGATAGTTGAGTTCAAAAATGCACGGCAGGAATTACTGCTTTTCGTAGATATAATTTCCCAGACTTTGGAAATCTAACCAGAATTCAAAGTAGAATTCCCATATTATTGGGAACTTTTCCAGTTAGTCGATTCCAATAACTTCAAACAGATCCAAGTCTAAAACTTTCGATGTCAACAGCCAGAAATAAGACTTCACTTCAAATGTATTTAATTACACTTTTTTATTTATTTGTCCTTTTTAATTTATAGTTGAATTTTCTCGCATGTAATATGTATTATGATTAATTTCTTAAACGATTTTAATGATTGACATGTATTATTTTATATTTACTTGTGACATTTATTGTGTATTGTGTATTATTTTAATGTTACCTATTATTGATTTTATTTTTCATAATTTTGCTATAGTGCTTTTGATATCAATATTATATACATATACGAATGAAAATGCCAATGCCAATGGTACTAAAATCTAGGACAAAATGAAATTGATCTTCAAAATTGGCCTATCCTATGTAAATTTGTGAAATCGTGACAGAATGAAAAGCAATTGAGTTGAATTTATTAAAATATAAGTAAAAAAGTTAAGTAATTTCTACTTAAAAGTGCATAACGATGAACTGTATTCTAGAGTCCAGAAATCCCTTTTTTATCGTGACATCCAGGTAATTAGGTGATATATTTAGACCCACCCTTTGTCTCTTCCAACAACGAAAACATTCCATTTAACAAAGGTGCGATTTTTCATGGTGGCCGACCACCACGAGGCATAAGGCCATGTTTCACTTCATTTGCCCTCCAGTTCGGAGCAATTAATAGCGTTACCGAGCCATCTGTTTCCATATAACATTTAGGCTAACTTCCCTCGAATATCCCCCTCGTCAACAGTGTGTCACGGGTTGCTTTCCTGCCAAAGAAAAGTCTACGCTATTTTCGATACGAATTATTCAACTCGTGTCTAAAAAGATTTCTGTTAAGCGAAGCGTTGGTAGTAGCACAATCTAATAAAACTCTGCCTCGAATATGGATAGCAATAATAATATTTTATTGATCCTTGGACAAACAGAAGCATGTATAGGACAAGTCACTATATTTACATGACATTAATTTCAGTTATGCCATTTCATACCACTCTTAAAACAATTTGATAATAATTATCTATTGATAATACACACTATATGTCTTTAAAGTATTTCAAAAGAAGGCCGGTTGGTACCTTATCCCCTTCGGTATAATAAATAGGCAGAATGAGGAGTGTGGTAATTTGCCCTTGCTTTCCTCACTGAGTCAGAATGCTATGAGCGGAACATGTCCACGCAAGTGAAGCACAATGACTCTATGAGTAACACTTTTCTTGGCATTCCATAAGGAGAGACCTTGATAAGTGCAATTATTCACTCATTCCTCGGTAGCTTTCATTGCATCGCAGCCCTGATCAAGACTGGGACAAAAGAAAATGAGAGATGCATTTTTCTCTATCCTGTACCACATGAAAAAAGAAAATTCATCAGAGTATGGTATAAGGAACAATATACACTATAATACATTAAATTCCGTTACAATCAGAATGCATATACCAACGTTACACTTCATTCTAATTGTAAATCAGATTTTCTTAACGTGATATTCTACGATATAATCTAACTAAACATGATGTAATGTTTTTGTAAGTAGATATTTCTTTATTCTTATACAAAAGTGTATGCTTATTTTATTTTTAAATGGTACATACACTATTAAACTTAAATGAAACATAGAAGTAGCAGCTGAGGAAGAGTTTGGGGAAAAGATTTTTAATCTTTCGAAATTTCTTCATTCGCAATTATATTGAATTTAATTATTAAATTTTTCTTCAACTACAATAGTTAATAAAGAAGATTCCATTGGACTATGCTTCGGATAGTTCAAGAAAATAAAGACTTTTCATCCTCATATTTTGTTCATTCTTTAGCTGCAGATTCCAGATATAACTAAGCACCCGGTCTTCAACATAGTGATATAGATCACTCTGCACTTTCATGCGATAAAAGGAAAGGATAATTTCAGGGTATACTTTGGACCAACTTCAATCAGTGACCTGTAACTATCTTTACCGTGGTTCAAAGTATGCATTAAATTAATGTTATCTTTTAAGTGTGGATTGCCAGTAAAACAATGTTTCCATCATACATCATTTGATACATTTAATGGAGCACCACTTATTCTGATGACGATGAAATTCCATCATTTATTTTAAATCTTACTGTTGTTTAACTGATGTTAGGCGGCTACTTAAAACCCTAAAATCCCTTTCACGCATGGAAAAGGCTAACTTTGACATTGACAAATTAAAATACCAGTAACTTATGTAACTAAATCCATGTAATTAAAGGAATCGATGCCACGGACGTTCAGCAAATTCAAATAATAGTACTGATTGAAGAAGCCGTTAATTTTACTTACTATTCTTTCAACAAAAAAATGAGAAATTTCATCATAGTTATTTCCACCATTATTTTTATAATTCTAGAAGGAAGAAAAGATTTAGTAAATTTTTCACACATATAAAATATGCTTTTCACAAAGCAACGCCTGAGCATTTAGATTTCATTTATATAATTCGGCATTGCGGAATCGATCGTCGTTGCGCGGGTAAGAAGATAGAAAATGGAGCAGATAACTTAAGAGAAACGACGATTCTCCGTTGGTCTCGATCAGGGAATGCAGTAAAATCCAATCTTTCACGACAAAGATAGAGAACGGCGGGAATCTTTCCCCTTCCCTCCGACGATGCCATTCCGCGATAACGAAGATCGGGGGGCGCATGCGCATAAATCAAGCGATAGATGGCGCATGAGAAAACCCCACGTAATTGGCGGGAATAAAACGGATAAGCTTCTCCATCAAATATCCTCGGCACGGTCAAGTTTCAGTTGATTGGGGGAATAAACATGTCTCCACACAGACTCCATCGATTACTTCTTCTCCTTCCTTCTTAGCTTACCCATCGGAAAGGTCTTCCGGAGGCCACCCGAGGGACTCGCCATGTCGGACGCGCGAAGTAATATGCGGAAAGGCGAGATGAGGTCTAGAAAAAATAAATTCGAAACTGTCTTCCAAGGGAGCGATAAATTGTGCCTTGGTTGGAACTCTCTTCATGCGCGAAGGAGATACGAGGTTCGCAGGGAGAAGTAATTGCTATCGAGTAATGACGATCATGTTCCTAGCTTGTTCACTGATGGCGGAACCTTCCTCTCTACTGCTCCTTTTCCTTAGGCCACTAAATATTTCCCTCCCGCTATTCTCTTTTAATTACTATTATCTATATTAATTTGCAGCCAAAAACCAACGTTGAGGTAGCAAAAAAATTTCTCGATCATAAGGACTTCTGATTTTTACAGTATAATTTAATAATGATAGTTTATTCAGGGGCAGGAACAGCCCTTTCTAGAGGAAAAATTAAATTTGTGATATGTTACACAACAACGCAGTAATTATACATCAAAGCACAAAAATTAGTTAAGTAATCAACTATAAATAAATATATCTACCCACAAAAAGAAACAAATTTCATTGTTGTTATATTAATAAAATTGGTAACACGCCAAAATACAAAATATTAACAGTAGCAAAAATTAAATTGATTTATATATAGCTTGCTTATTAATCAGTTATCTTGTCATAATCTCAGTTTTGCTCTGGCAGTTTTAAAAGTATTTATGGGTCTGTGAAATACGACATCCATATTATCGCAGGTACTGTTACAGGAGCGTATGATTCGGTAAATTGGTAGATCATATATTTATTTTCCTTTCCGTTATGATTCATTGTAATTGGTCATATTGGCTGTTTTTTTAAATCTCATTCAAATAAATAAAAATCTGATGTGACCAGCACATGACTTTCTCCATATATATAAGATGTAAATATTTATCTACCGCAGTAATTTCGAACTCTATATTCCATCTAAACTTAGAATATGAGTGATTAATATTATATATTATCTTTGACGCCAAAAACATGATAAATAATGTTTTACGGGACGTGATCGATGAAAAACGATGAAACGCCCATAGAGCCCAGAGCGCCCACTAAGTACATAATCAGGAACTTCCGGTTTATCAGTATTTCATGAATAACTCCTACACAATCAGTGATTCAAAAATATGTTTGAACCAAAAGTTATAGTAAACTTTATTTTCTAAAACTTTTATAAATAATAGTATATACCTTAATATGATATTTATGGAGATATTTTGAAAACCGGAAATGAGCTTCGAAGATTGAAGCTCAACTTCCGGTTAACCGATTTACTCCAAAAACTAATCAACTCTAAAAAAACTAATCAAAGTACTATATATGAAATTTGGTGTTGATATAATGAATAGTTTTTAAGTTAGAGCGCCCACAAAGTACATAACTGCTACTTACGGTTTATCGGTATTTCACGAATAACTCCTAATCAACCGGTGATATAAAAATATGTTAAATACAAAAGTTATAGTACATTATATTATCTAAAACTTTTATAAGTAATACAATACACGTATATATCATATTTATGGAGATATTTTGAAAACCGGAAATGAGCTTTAATGAATGAAGCTCGACTTCCGGTTTACCGATTTACTTGAAAAACTAATCAACTCTGACAGCACACACCACAGTACTATATACGAAGTTTGGTATTGATACGACAAATAGTTTTCACGTTAGAGCGCCCACAAACACACACACACATACATACACACAGATATCATTCCGAAAATAGTCAAAACGTGTTCTAGGGACCCCAAAACATGTATTTACCTTAAAATCTCGAAGTCGAATTTTTTCATGAAAACAATACTTTCTCTATACTTCGTATATGGAGAAAGTAAAAATTAATTAATAAATTTAATGAATTACAATGTATGAATTCCTTAAAAATGCCGGTATTAGTTAAAATATAAAAGTAAAGTTTCTTTTATAAAATTTCTTTTTAAAAAGAAACGTAAAACGTTTCTTGTATAAAATCTGCTTCGAAGCAACTCTTAGCCATATTAAATTTGCGTTACAACGAATGTAAAGTGATATGAATAGTTTAGATACAACCAAGGATAGAGGCAAATATGTGAATACCTTTCAGTTTGCGATTGTTTTATGAAAACCTTCTATAGTCTGTTTCTTAATAGCTATTTATAACCCAAGTATAATCTCGACTTAGTTAAGGTTTGCAAATATCTTTCTTATAATATATTTAATTTACGAAAAAATGGGATGAAATGCTGCGATGATATTTACGGAGGAAATTAGCAAATTGACTGGCAGTGTAGGCTGTAAATTAAAGTCGATGTGTGAATTGATTATTTGTAAATATTATATTTCTAAAATGGACTTAACCTTCAGGAAATACACATACTATTTGGTAAAAAGGATTCTGAAATAATACGCATATAATATATAAGTTATTTGCAATTCTCATAATGTGAATATCAAGGGGATTTGTTTAATACGCATGCATAGTATGCTAATGCTATTATTCTATGCTATTCGAATTCGAACTCCAGAGGGAATACACTGCAACATATAAAAGCATCAACATCACCGTCTTTTGTTGCTTAAAAGTTTCACTGGAAAAATTCTTAATTTCCTTACCATAACAGAATATTAATCGATTCGCTAATATAGAGATATTTTTCGTTTTAACAGAGCATTTACTTCATACATAATTTAGATAAAAATCCAGAGCGCCACATGAATTTTAACTAAATTATTTATGTTGTCGTAGTGATATTGGGAAATTATACTGATGGTCGTCCTAAGTTATTTACTATCAAAACAGTGAATACAAACCACTGATCTAGGAGGCAATCATGGCCGACCGATTGAGGATCGGTCGCACGAACGTGCGTTTAAGTGTCTATCGTTGGGCTGAAGGCCTCGAGCCCAAGTTGGCCCTTCCGTATAACTCTTTCGGAAGGTGCAAAGGGCGCCAGCAAAACAAAAAAGAGTGAGAGATGCCAGAGCCAGTGCAAGACAACCCATCATAGACAATCTAAGACTCATCTGCGACTGACTCTGAATCATCCCTTGCCCTCTGTCCTTCCGACAATGTATATGCCAGAGGGAATGTTTGACATGATTCATACACCAAATAAAAACTGTACTATCATATCTCCAGAAGCATTAAACTTTGCATCAATATTCCGTTAAATCGATGGTTCGGATAGAACAGTTAGCGTGTTCTTTTCCTCTATTTACAAAGTTATAGAACCTGGTAATCCAATTATTTACTGTTGGATATCAAAACTAACTTTATCGACGTCGTACGCCTGAAACCCCTTCGTTACGGATAATACCGGAGGAGTTTCTCTCGAGGCAGTAAGCACTGGAATCACAGGAAAAGTTTCGAAACAAATTACCAAAAATGCGAAAGACCGCAGACGCAAACAGCTTTCTTTTTTTCCTCTCCAGGGCATTTCTTTCGATTGGGCCGTGATTGGAAATCCTGCGAGCCACTAACGTCGACCTTCTCCTAGTTCGACTCGTTTATTTTATCCTCTATCTCTTCGCAAGAACAATGGCGGAACGCAATTACGGGAGCCGTCCCTCTGCCACGAGAGGATGCTGCCTCCATCGGAAAACTCGCGAGGAGAAAAGAAAAAATCAAGAAACTCGGAGTTATTCTTTTCCACTTCTCTTCATCTCTCTTTCGGACTCTTTCACCTCTTCCTAACTCCGGCACGTACTCCCCCCTTCGAATTTTTCACTTTTTCCAACCTCTTCCCGTTAATTCTTTTTCCCTCCTTATTTTCCGTCGACGGAGCGCTCTCGAGAATCACGGTGTGCCCGTTCCCATTTTCTTTGACGAGGTTGTGTGCTAACCTCGGGAGAGCTTTGTGAGGAAACAATGTGGTTATTTTTTGCCCGCCTCTTCTTGATACTTGCCGCCCTTCCGGAGACCGCCGTCGAACGGAAAAATCGTTTGGCGCCACCTCCGCGGCGCCGGATATCCGCCGTGCACGTGGAGGGAAAATGGCGTATCCTCCTTTTTCCTCTCAGCGATGTATTTATTGATTTACACCCGCACCGAGTGTTTCTTAAAAGTGAAACAGGGAAGGATTTGACGTCCAAGACTTTCCGTGGCGCCACGGAATGTAATCTCGTGGTTTATTTTTGAACGATTCGGATCTTTTTGGGAATAAGACCGAAGATCTTCGAAAAATACCACCTTCAAATCTTTTATTAAATTATCATCGCCATTACAGTAACGAGTTGTTGGTAGGCCACTTAATAACGACATGTTGCTCACATAAATTTAGGTTCATCGTGTATTTTACTGGTAATGCCTAAAAATATGCTCACGTATATTTAATAGGCTTACATTACGATGGCAAAACTCGAAAACCGGGTCTTATCAAAATCTGAAGTAAGTAATACTGTGACGAAACGGGGACGCTGCTTTAAAATTTAGTCTTGGGTTGCTTTGGTTTCAAGTAGGTTTAAAAAACTAAGTGAGAGCTGCGTCATTATTTTATGAATGGATTTTAGTAGTAGTAGTAGTATTGTTAAAAGTGCTTCGACAGCTTAGGTAATTTCGCACATTGGCTCCCACCGGGAATCGAACCCGGGACCGCTTTCACCAAAGGCAAACGCGCTGTCCACATGACTATCCGGGAGCGAATGGATTTTATTTATTCCACTAAAAACTGTGAATATGAACTAATGAATGTTTCGAAAGGCTTTTGTCGGTATTTAGATCTTCTCACCAGGAGCAAATTTCACCCGAGGGATTATGATATGAAAATAAATAGAATGACTGCTAACTTAAAACAAAAACATTCTACCGTAGCCGTAACTCTAATTTCAAACCTGAAATCTCCTCTGACGAAGTGAACTGCTCTACGTTGGACTATAAATTTGAAACTAAACCTACTTAGTAATGTCCCAAATGGTACAACAGTATTCGAGACTAGGTCGAATAAGACAAAAATAGGCTGCTTCTTTGTCTCTTGATGGGCATCCCTTCGACGCTCTGCCAGTTACCAAGAAGAAAATGCATTGTACACTACTTGTGTGCTAATATATGTAGATTAATAGAAGATTTTTGTCGCTATGTAATAAACAACCGGTAACAGGATAATATCAATTACCACTTTGTAATCGATATCGGCTTATTTGTCGGTATTCCATTGAACAAAACCGTGGCCAGAATGTTAGTCAACTGACTTCTTCGGTGATAAAATAGTCACATGTAGTATCTTGCATCAAGTGTGTCTCAAAGAACATTCATCTTCAGGATCTTACCTCTTGAATCCGCTTTCACAGGAATTTCACTCTTCCTCATTCATCCTTTGTTTGACTCGAATCGATATTCCACTTCCTTTGTGTTCATAATAAAGAAAACACTCGAAGTTGTTTCGAGAGAATAGGTAAGCCGAGTGTTGTCGACCGCAGAAACGAAACACGCTTCTAAAATAGGTAGTCTCCGCCGTATAGCGAGGTAAAAATGTGCTGCAGCTACCTCGTGAAAGAAGAAACTTCAGTCCCTCCGTGGGTTAAATTAGCAACCTTTGTTCATCGCGAAGGAGATAAAGTGAGAGTTCTAGCAGAGCCTTTGAATAAGGGGTGTTTTTCTATAGGGATGAATGGTTTTCAAAGAAATCAGTGGAGGTTGAACTGTGCAAAATTTTTGAGATTGGTAAGATCAATATTATTTTAAAAAATCTGACTTACCAGTTTTACTTACAAAATTAAGAAATGGAATTATTAAATTCATAGGGTGACGTTATGAATTAAGCTAGGCCGTCCCGCTTGTGAACTGTTTTGTCCCGCTACCCAAATTGGTACTACTGTCTTCTACTATTTTTCTCATTTAAATATTGAATGTAAAACTAATTTGGGTAATTCAGGTCATTGACGTATATTCTTCAAGTTTTCTGGCCGGCAGCGTGTGCTGTTTATACATTTTTCTCTAGGTAAACTGAAAAGACAATTAAATAAGCTAAATCTTCCATTGCCTATACTGTAGGGACTATCTTATTGTTCGCTTCTTCTGCTCTGAAATGAAGGCACACCAAACACATATCCAAAGCAATTCTGACTTTATCTTCTTTAGCAATTAATCTTCAATTTAATTTAGTGTATTTTTAAGTTTTCCCCTGATTTATGTGCTACCACCATTAGAATGCATTGGATTCATATATGAAGAAATCTAAATGTCTACATTTTACTGTAACATAAACGCAAATTTTCCTCTATTACAGCTGCTTCATGTCATCTTCGAGTTGAATCTCATCCAACAGACTATTGGAATTTGACAATTCAACTGCAAGGAGCATATATATATGTATAGTGTGGATCACCGAATGAAATCGAGCCATTGGCGTCCTAAAACCCCTGCTAAATACGCAAATCGTTCGTCTAAAGATGAACCAAGGGCGTGAATGAAGCAGAATAAATCAAGGTGTGCAACCTCAACGAGGCTTGGTTTCTTTCATCACTTCACTTTTCACATTTAGCTATGGAAGCGCAAAGTTTGGAGTAAATGGATATGATTTAGAATCAAATATAATCAACAGCTTAGGGGTAAGTATAAAAGAAGTGAAAAGGAGGTCGCTCGGTAATTAAGTGGTCAGAATACCTGCCCGAAAAGTGGGTAAACTTGGATTCGAGTCTCAGCCAACTCACCATTTCTCACTTCTTTCACAACCTTGGGTCAAGTCGCACGCTTATCTGTTCTAAGATTATCTTCAATATCATCATCTGTAAGTATAAAATTTAGAAGGAACAATAATTCGACGCTGGATGATTCTGCTATACGAAAAGACCGTTCTCATTCAGCTAAAGGGCTTGTTTAATTTAATTTTCCTAAGAATCTTTGCAAAGCTTTTCCTATTTACTTCTATTTTCATGCAAATAAAAAAATTAATATATCTTTAATAACAACCAATAAAAGGATGAAGTTAGATATATAAGAATGCAGTTTTATTAAGTGTCGATCAAAATAATAGTAACTAAATTAAACTTAATGAGCAGAATCGGCCTATAAGGCAGTAAAATTATAAGTAAGATCACTTAAAATAAGTAAGCCTCGTTTGGATAAGATGAGCTCACTAAATCCGTGATGAAAAGGTTCTCATATATAAAATCGTTAGTAGATAATTCTCCCAAGTTTTTCCGCGTCAGTCGCTTTTATGCTCGTAGGTAGGCAGTAAACTTATCATTCAAAACATTATATTTAACATATCATTTTACGGGTCGCTATTTCTGTAGTTGCAGTGCCAATATTGACATTTAAAACGAACATATTTAATAGCAGAAGATGATAGAACCTAATTATCAGTATTATGACAATTATAAATTATCTGCTCAAATTTAATCTTACTAAGTCATTACGGAAAGGGCATCTTCTATTAATGAAATTATTAACTCATCATTCATGTAAAACGTGAGTGCGACAGCTGAAAAATGGTTTCTGAGGAAACATTTCCGCGATATAGAAAACAAAAATTTGTAAAAGTTTGCACTGTCTAGTAAGAATTCAGCCCAAAGGTCGGTTGGTGCCACACTCCCTTTGACATAAGCTGCTAAGAGGTTGAAGACAGGAATGAGATTCACAAGGCAGAATGAGGAGTGAGGTAGTTTGCTCTTGCTTTCTTCACTGAGCCAAAATTCTATAAGCGGAACATCTCCACGCAAGTGAAGCACAATGACCCTACGAGTAACACTATTCTTGGTATTCCATAAGGAGAGACATTGATCAGAGCAATTGTTCACTCATACCTCAGTAGCTATCATTTCATCACAGCCATGAACAAGACTGTGACAAAGTAAATCAAAGATACATTTAACACAACTATTCATTAAATGAAAAATGAAAATATATTCATTTGTCATACAATATATATAATAAATATTCCATTCATCATAATATGGTAGCAGGAACAAAATTTTGCACTTAAAAGCCAAAAGGAGCCATCGCATGTTTTCATTAGTCTATTCGAATCCTTTACCTGCTGTAATTTACAGTATATTTATTGGTTATTTACTCTGTTTCGTATTATTTGCAAACACGCTAAAAACTCTTTCACGCGGATCCCCAAATAATTTCCAAGGCTCGCGAGTTTTCCGTCACGTCTTCATGCTAAACCAACGCGAGTGCACCTGACCAAAGAAAAAAAACTGCAGGAGCGCAAGAATACCTTCGCCACTCGAAGTACCCCATCGAGAATCTTGCCGAGATCCCCGAAACAGAATCCTTTTGTTCCCGCGACGTTCAAGAGCGACATCCTTGAATGGATTCCACGAGAGGCGTATACCAGAAGCGTCCTTGCGCCAGTATCCGCCTCTCCTTAGACCTTTTATCCTCCGACCCCTTCCAATCAGTCCCAAGGTATCCCTTTCTCCTCTTTTTTTCCTCAGCTGACGATTCTACTTCTCGAGGGCCCCTCAGTCCGTGACTAAAACAATGATCGCCCCCGTGGAACATTATTGTGGAAATATTGATTCCGAATTAGTCCAACAGCGGGGTTTCTCCCAAGGAAAAGAATCCGAGGAGGAGAGAAGAAGGGTTGGAGGAATTCGATGGTCGATGGGAAATGCGAGCTATAAACGTGTACATTCCGTCTAAAATAATAACCAGCTTTAATTACATTCTAAATAAGATCCAACAATCACTAAATTTCCTCTAAAATAATAACCAATAATCATTATTATCGTCTGAAATAATAACCAACAGTAATTGAATTCTAAATAACCTCCAACAATCATTATATTCTAAATAATATCCAACAATCATTACATTCCGTCTAAAATAATAATCACCAATAATTATATTATAAATATTATCCAACAATCACTACATTTTTCTCTAAAATAATAACCAATAATCATTATTATAATCTAATTAATAACCAACAGTAATTAGATTGTAAATAATACCCAACAACTATTATATTCAGTCTAAAATAATAACCAGCAATAAATACATCTTAAATAATATTCAGCAATCATTAAATTTCCTCTTACATAATAACTAATAATCATCACATATCCTCTGAAATAATAACCAACAGTAATTAGATTCAAAATAATATCCAGCAACTATTATATTCTGTCTAAAATAATAACCAGCAATAATTACATCATAAATAATATCCAACAATCATTAAATTTCCTCTAAAATAATAACCAATAATCATTATTATCGTCTGATATAATAACTAACAGTAACTACATTCTAAATAAGATCCAACAATCATCACAGTTCATCCAAAATAATAACCAGCAATAATTACATTCTCATGCATACGATACATACATTCTCGGGAGTCTCTCAGTCCGTGACTAAAACAATGATCGCCCCCGTGGAGCATTATTGTGGAAATATTGATTCCGAATTAGTCCAACAGTGGGGTTTCTCCCATGGAAAAGAATCCAAGGAGGAAGGTGAAGGGTGAAAGAGCTCAGAAGAAGAAGGAAAGGGAATGATATTCGCTGGAGGACGGTTTACGTAACATAAAAATGGGGATCCATAGCGGGGTCGAAGATAGATTCGACACGTAGTTTTTGAGGTATAAACGTGCCCCAATAAGACTGAATTTCTCTCAGTCTCGCGAACGATACATATTCCACTGCGAACGCTATTTTCAACCACGAAATCTTTTTTATTGGCAATACTTTTTTTTGGTTTAGTTTTTATTGCAAACGCAAGGCGACGTTAAATTTTTAATCAAGCTCAACTGAACATAAATTTAATTAATTAAATCACAAAGTCGTGAAAAACATTAAAATCAACAAAGCGGAATGCTTCATTATTATTAATAATTTGCGACAGTTTTAAGTACCGATTTCAACTCAGAAAAAGATAATAATTTAGTGATGGCAAGCAGAATGTGGGCTTAGTTTCATGTTCCTTTATCTGGTAATTGTATACATAAGATTTGACCAATGATACTCTATTTATTTCTCTCGCTTGTTTATTTGTATCGATTTTGTATCAGGGAAAGGAAGTAACATTGCGTTTAAAGGCGAGCGACTAAACCTAAATAAACCCAAGGATTAACAGAAATGAAAAATAGCAATATGATTCGGACTCGAACCCAGATCTCACACTTTCCGAGCAGGTATTCTAATCACAGAGCTACCATGCCGCTCCAATCCCACTTCTGATGCTCCACATAGTGGCACCAACCTGGGTTCAAATCTCAGTTTTTTTCACTATTTTCTTATATTTAATTTCAAGGTAGAGGTTAACTGTAGGCAATAATTTTGATAATTGCGTATATTTTTGTACTTACTGTTAATGTTAAATGGAATATAGACCATTCTGGCCTAACCTTGTCAAAAGAGTATAAAAATATCAATAATAATACGATATTGACATTCAGAAAAGTATCCTTGATCGTATACTACCATGCGCTGGTTGGTGAGTTAGACACACGATCGTCTTTTCCCCAAGACAGTTTCAGTTCAAATATTTTGGAGTTGCTTTTTGATAAGGATTACTCTTATCACTGTAAAAGTTTGATCCATTGATTACGAACTTCTTTCTTGTGCTTTATCCTACAGTAATTTTAAAGAGTTAGAGTTATATCTTATTTATTACGCATAGTAGAATTTATGAAGAACTTATTGGATTATGAGCACAAGGCTTCCATAGAAAAGAGTTGACTCAATATGCGTAGGTTGTTTATTTACCTCTAAGAATATTAGTGCGATAGTAGAAAAGAAAAACTTAGAATGGAGAAAGAATGGGATTTCTTTCTAATGTACGATTAAAATGGAAGGATACATTGTGCGAACCAGGACGGGTTCGTGAGAAGGAAAATTTCGGATACATTTTCAATCTCGGGTTATAGGCTACATCAAATAACAGTAAAATTCACAAAATACTCGCTAAAGTCTCCGACATTAATCACTTTCGAAGGATATCGTCTGGATGACAAACTCCATAGTTTCAATCGTTTGTTTATCTTACACGAGGAAAATTCGATTGCATTCTGCAAGTATATGATGATATAAATTTCAAGTTTATATTATATCAGGAAAGTCCTCAGACGTAATTCTGCATTCCCTCTTTCAAATATATTGTAGAATACAAATGGTGCCTCAGTGTCGAACCAAGGGTCATAAAATAAACGGTAAAGTGCTTTTATGTAACATATATATTACTTCTGTCCTCATTTCTGGTCATAGATATCTACATTCTAAATGTATAATAAAAAATTGAACCAATGGAGAATTAAATATTGATATTTGTCCGTCAAAAATGTCCTTGGTTCGACTCTGGATGACTCGAATTGGATCTCATAATAAATGCTCGTAAAGTTCATTTTGATCGATTGCAGACAATTTTTCTTTCGTAAAATTAAATCAGAAATAATTGTCGTGCGAAATCGATATAAATATCAAAAGAAATTAAATCGAGTAAAGATTCTTATTTTGTCAAATAATATCGTATTCGAGTCGCAATTGAGAGAATTCTAACAAAATTGACGAAAACTTTGTGTAATTTTGTGAACATAAATTAACGATAAAGGTGATTATTGAACTTAACTCTCATGCGAATTTATGGGAAAGATAGGCTCACTAGACATTTATGGGGAAGAAGAGCCGACATTTTATTGTAATATGACCATTAGTAAACTTTGGAAATTGAAATCAAAGTAAAAATCCATTATAGTATCGGGATTGTTTATATTTTTTGGTAGCTAACTTTAATTTCAATTCCGTCAATTTTGATGGGAAATTCACTTGTTTACTTATGACCTTTGTCAAATCATGTATTAAATAGCTAATTCAAGAAGATATTTAAATGTACAAAACGCAATTAGATTGATGTTAATGATTTTTGCTTAACCTTTCGGAATCGACGTTCTTCTCCCACCGATGATCATTTGGCTCGAGGCAGTCCTAGTTATAGATCAAGAGAATTCGGCACTCCATCTCATCGACTCCTGATATCCCCTTAACTTTCGCGCAACAATTGTGCACCCTCCCCCTCTCGGAGACACCGTTAATTGGCTCTCTAGAAGCACGGGGAGGGAGAGAAACGCGTGCGCGGGAGAGAAGGGGGAGGAGTCACGCGTTTGTTACACCGTCTCCTCCCACGACATCTCCGGGCATCTTCACGTGGAAGTTCCGGGAGGATTCCCTCGGCGATTAGCTTCCTAAACGTGTGAAGGGTACGTCATCTCCGAAAAAGAGGGGCTCATTATTTTGGAAGCGACATAAGGGCATCCTCGGCACACGCAACAATGGTTACCAATGGTGACGAGCCAGCTTTCCTCCCACGCGTGGGAGGCAGATGCGCCCGTGAGATGGGGGATTCGAAATGTTTTTTTGTTGCAAAGTTCGAACGCGTATCCGAGGAATACAGTAGGGGGTGGAACAATAGAGACCATGCGAGGTACCTTAGGTGATTGACTTAGGCCTAGAGCAAAATTATAATTCTTTTTCGACTAAATGGCTTAGTCGAGTTAATGGATAAGATTCAGCGATACTTGATGGAATTTCATCTTAAAAAGAGTCTCGAATAACTAAACTTGTACGAATTCCACAATACATTGTATAAATATATATTCCAAAAATATAATGTATTGTGGAATATAAGTTAGGTTTATATTTTAATATTTATGTTTATTTGTACAAATCCATAAAAGCACAAGGTCTTTACAATGGACTGAAGAACAATACAATTTGTAACAAAAAAGTCAACAAATGATTTTTTTAATAAATACAAAAAATATTTTAAAGAAAACATAAAACAAAATGTAAAGGATTGCTACAAACGATCAGAATACCAGATGATTGACTTCCACCTAGCGCATAGCTACGATTCTTTTTCAACTACATAAATAGTTTAGTCGAGTTTATATTTTAATATTCATATTTATTTATACAAATCCATAACAGCACAAGGTGTTTAAAATGGACTGGAAAACAATGCAATTTATAACAAACATTCAACAGATAACATTTTTTTAAATGCATGCAGAAAAAACATTATGAAGAAAGCATAAAACAAAATATAAAGGATCATTATTAACTATCAGTACACAAGATGATTGACAACCTGTATATACTTTTATATTATATTAATTTATATAAATAATATAAATATAATAAATGTGCATAAAACAAAATATAAAGGATCATTATTAACTATCAGTACACAATATAATCAATATGTCCTGGCTGTACTTCGTGGAACGACATCTTAAGTTGAAAAAAAAAACTAAGTAATTTCCACAATAAATTTTAATTTTAACGACCGGTTTCGGCATTGACAGCCATCCTCAGGTGATGTTACATCGGAAATAACAATATTTATAGGGATGTACGGAGTTTTGAGGGAAGGGCCAGGAGAGGGGAGGGGTTGAGGAAGGTGAGATCGTTAGTTAGGGGTTTTTCTGAAGAGAGAATTTCTACTGTTTCTAAGGAATCCATTTTTCTCCCTTTCCATTGTCTGTGGAGCAGCTTCGGGTTGAAAGAGCTGGAATGGCCACTCTCTAGGAGGTGGTCCGCGAAGGCCGATCCGGGGTTTCCCAATCGGTGGCATCGCTGATGTTCGGCGGTCCTTGTTTTAAGGCTGCGACCCGTCTGCCCTATGTATGTGGCCGCACATTCCCCACAATTGAGCTCGTATACCCCGGAGAGCGAAGAAAGGTCTTTCTTGTCTTTTGCGTGGGAAAGGGATCTTGAGAGGTTCATAGGTGTATAGAAACCAGCTTTCAAATGGGGAGGGAGAAGGTTTGAAAGTTTATAAGAAATATTCCCTAAAAAGGGGAGCTTAACCCACCTGATTTTCGGTTTTTTCCACCGGAATCAATGATGGGAAAATTTGTGACGAAGCCAGCCTCTTAGTTTCTAAATACCTTACATGAAAGAATTTCTTTTACTTATGAAATAGAAAAAGAAGGGGTTCTAAACTTTTTAGATCTATCCATTTCCCTAACCAATAATAAGCCAACCTTAAAAATTTTCAGAAAACCGAGTTATACAGATCATGTTATTCACAGTTCTTCCTCCCACCACATCTCCCATAAGCATGCAGCTTTTCATGCTATGATCAACAGACTGCTTCATGTCCCTCTTTCCCCCGAAGGTTTTCAAGAAGAATTAACCACAATTAAACAAATTGCCATAAACAATGGGTATTCTTGCAAAATAGTAGAAAAAATCCTTATAAAGAAAACTAAGAGGCTGGCTTCGTCACAAATTTTCCCATCATTGATTCCGGTGGAAAAACCGAAAATCAGGTGGGTTAAGCTCCCCTTTTTAGGGAATATTTCTTATAAACTTTCAAACCTTCTCCCTCCCCATTTGAAAGCTGGTTTCTATACACCTATGAACCTCTCAAGATCCCTTTCCCACGCAAAAGACAAGAAAGACCTTTCTTCGCTCTCCGGGGTATACGAGCTCAATTGTGGGGAATGTGCGGCCACATACATAGGGCAGACGGGTCGCAGCCTTAAAACAAGGACCGCCGAACATCAGCGATGCCACCGATTGGGAAACCCCGGATCGGCCTTCGCGGACCACCTCCTAGAGAGTGGCCATTCCAGCTCTTTCAACCCGAAGCTGCTCCACAGACAATGGAAAGGGAGAAAAATGGATTCCTTAGAAACAGTAGAAATTCTCTCTTCAGAAAAACCCCTAACTAACGATCTCACCTTCCTCAACCCCTCCCCTCTCCTGGCCCTTCCCTCAAAACTCCGTACATCCCTATAAATATTGTTATTTCCGATGTAACATCACCTGAGGATGGCTGTCAATGCCGAAACCGGTCGTTAAAATTAAAATTTATTGTGGAAATTACTTAGTTTTTTTTTCAACATCAGTACACAAGATGATTGACATACCTGTTTATACTTTTATATTATATTAATTTATATAAATCCATAAACAGTGACTTTACAACGAACAGAAAAACAATACAATTTTACTGAAAATTCAACAGATAAAATTTAAAAATATAAATACAAAAAACATTATAAAGACTGTATAAAACAAAATATACTGGTAAGGGACAGGTATCCTTCTCATTTTTAAAAAGGTGTTAGTATCCTTTTAAGCTCCATCTTTATTTGATTTATTAAGTTTTAATAATTAATTAGTTTAAATTTAATTTAATTATTACTAGGATGCAACAGATCCAACCGATTTGAGAATTGGTGCGAAATGACGTCAGCAGTCGAAGCACCATAACTACTACTTCCACAGAATATTCAGTTTCATTATTAACTATCAGTACAGTTGAAAAATATGTCAAAGTTGAGTTTTACTGTATATAAATGCGTTTGAAGAAGGAGAATAGGAGAGTATACTATTTTACAGATGAGATAAGCGCTAAATGAAGGATCGTTTAGTGAAGTAATGTTGAGGCGTATGGCAATGGAGAAAGAGTTCAATCCAGTAGAACGGGAAACATGGAAATGCTATGGATATTTTAAGAGAACTCTAGTATTGTCCAAAAAAAGTTACAAAAGGTAAAATATAAGAGTAGTAGTAGTAGTATTGTTAAAAGTGCTTCGACAGCTTAGGTCATTTCGCACATTGGCTCTCACCGGGAATCGAACCCGGGACCGCTTTCACCAAAGGCAAACGCGATGTCCACATGACTATCCGGGAGCCAATAAAATATAAGAATAATATAACTAAGAGGAAATATAATACAAAAGATGAAAAACAAAATATTTCTCAGAATATGTGGAATCTCCAAACCATTATTGGTTAGTTGGAATTTTTTTCCCAATGTAAAAATTATATTCTGAACCTTTCCAAAATTTACCTCTTGTAAATATTACTGTATATACTTATATTTGATACTATGTATAATCTGCATAAAAACCTACTACGCTTAAAAGTTAAAAAAATAAGGGTATTTCCCGATATAGTTATCTAACTTGGGTAAAACAATATTGATTGTGCGATCAATTGTAATGCAGGCAGTCTTTATCATCATCCCTAAGCAGAATACATTAGGTACATTTGGAACAAGGTCCTTGCGCCTCTGGTTGCTGCAATTATGCCCTACATAAATTTAATTTGAAATAAAAATACTACAGAAACGAAATCTTCATTAACCAAATCGCAGAGAATATAGGCATTTAATCAAGAAAAACTCATGAGAGATGAGAAGCAAAATCACCCGACTCTAATTTCGTATGTTAAAACTATGCTAATCCCTCGACCATAAATATTGAAGCCACCGGTTGATACCACCCTCTCCTATGTTTTCGAATGTCCACTGCTGTTGACTCGCAGCCAAGCGTGATAGTTTCCTGGGAGTTCGCGTCAGCTGTCTGCATTTTAGATTTCCTTTTAATTTCTAAAACGCTCCCGAAGTGGCCGAGGGGTGGGGGACCGTTTAAACTCGACACATTACGAGCATTAATTTATCTCGACGCATCATCCAGTCAGACGGCAGGTAACAAGGCCGTGGATCTCCCAGTTCGACATCCCTATACAAACTGATACAGAAAGCGATCCATATGCCACTGAATTTGTAGCTAACATGTTCCGCTTTCGTGATGCCATATTGGCGGAAGTGCGCGACAAAACAAAGCCGAAGGTTTGGGTGAGGCTCGCGTGGAAGAGGTTAAATTGATGTGAAAGGATCTCGTCATTCATCAACTTTAATGGGTGAATGGAGGAAGGTCTTGTTGATTGGATTAGCGCAAGTTAACGTCCTCCGGGTAGGGAGCGACGGTCGGACATTAACATTTTAGCAGCTATTTAATTGCTTCATTTTAGCCAGCATGCACCGCTTTCGAAAGTCGTTTTTTAATAACCGCTATTGGATTCATTCAAGTACATGGGTGGTCTGAAAAGTTTCCGACATTTCGTCATTTCTCGACATGTTTTCTGAAGATATCTGAAAATTTTCTGAAGATTTCTGAAAAATCTGGGGTCGGAAACTTTTCAGATCACCCTAGTATGTGTGTCTCGTTTTGTCCACGCGATAGCATATTGTATAGTAGGTTAGAATTCTCGGAGACGTATCTCTTGGATACTTGTTTGATTTCAAAGATAATTTCGGAGTATTAGATTTTTAATACGATCTTGACACTAAGGCTGTAGTTATGCCTGCCTTTAAACTCTTAAAAATACATGCTTATCACTATCCCAAAAGGTACTCCAAAGCCGTAAAATATTCGAGATAAGAAAGAAAAAGTGAACTTACCCCAGGGTGGTTTCTTCTGGTGCCTATGGTGAGTCCAACGTCGCAGGGGAATCCACAGTATCAATGTGCCAGATACGTATTTCGGAGAATATGTCTCCATCCTCAGTAGCGGGAATATATTTCCTTCCATATGCTTATCCTTTAGAATAAATACGTTCTATTATTATTATTACGATTTTTATTCTAATACTGTGTATTTATTTAATATTATTCAAATACAATTCAAACATGATGCCTTTATGAATCCCTGCCTTCAGGAGGTATAAACTTTTAGCGGCGTTAGCACGATATGATTAATGTTACAGTTGTTGGAATTAATTACGATGGAATTGCTAGCGTTGATAAATTGGTTGATGTATATAATCTAGTTCAGTAGTGGCGAACCTGTGGCACGCGAGAAAATATTTTTGGCACGTAGAACTCGAACAACACTTTATTTTGTATACTTTACTTAAGAAAATGTAGCCCCGCATTAAATACATGTGGTTTCTCCTCATTATTAATGATAATTAACGATCATTTAAGCCAATTGAATTATATTAATCTTATGTTTTGCATTATAAAATGTTTATCACCATCTCGCTACATGATTTCGCACCATATTGGCATTCAAGTCCTGTACATTCATTAGATGTGGCACTCTTGTCGTTAAAGGTTCGCAAACCCTTATCTAGTTCTTTCAGCAATATCTTTGTTCAGTCCGAAGGCCGGTTGGTGCCCCACTCCTTCTAACATAAGCTACTAAGAGCTTGCTGAGAGGAATGAGATTTAGTAGACAGGATGAGGAGTGAGGTAGCTTGCTATTGCTTTCCTCACTGACAATGAGTCAGAACGCTATAAGCAGAACATGTCCACGCAAGTAAAGCACAATGACTCTATAAGTAACACTTTCCTTATCATTCTGTAAGGAGAGACCTTGATGAGCGCAACTATTCATTCATACCTCATCAGCTTTCATTTCATCACAGCCATGATCTGTGACAAAAGTAAATGAAAGATACATTTTTCCTTAGATTTTCTTAGATTTCAACACGGGAATCTCGGCAGGTAGGGTTACTAAAGAAACATTGTCACGCAAGTCCTTTACATTCATAAAATACGGCACTCTTACCCCAAAAGGTTCGCCAACCCTGATCTAGTTCTCTCAACGATAACCCATCCATTTTCTGAGATTTCAACACGGGCATCTCGGCAGGTAGGGCGTTTGCATGACAAAAGAGAAAGATCTGCACCGAATGCATTCATTCGATTGTGTTTTTCCATAATCGCAAGAGAAGCCGGCGAGGAATCACTCTGTCCCCGAAATCCCTTGTTAAAGAGACGAGAGCAACTCGAGGGATCCATAGACATGCAAATGTCCCCCTCTCGTCCGGAGGGTCGGCGTGGCCTATCTCAGCTAATCGGCAAAATGCTAACACCATCTATATAAGGTTCCTTATCCGATTGACTGGCGTGGGTGAGAGGAGCCCGTCACTCCCTAAGGATGCATAAAAAATAACTTTATAATCGCCGTCATTTCCATCATCCTCGATTTCCCCTCTTTCATCCCCGCCCGGGAAAAATCCCGTCTGGAGCATTGCTATTCTTCGTTCGTATTCCAAAGCACGCGCCGGGACATCGACATTCGCTCTCAACTTATCAACAATCGAGCGTAATGGACTGTCAAAGAAGCAGTGTTTCTCAAATACGTGCGAAACTGCATCATAGAAGCACTGCTGCAGGTAGTAGGCTTCCTTTACCAAGAATTTTCCTACATGACTTATCTAGATAGAATCTTTACAAGAATTAGCGACGGTTTGTCCGACCAATGGCCATTCAATAATTATATAATTAATTAATTACAAGAAATTTAAGTAATGCATGAGTCATCATGTACAATATAATTTTCCTCTTGCTAAAATACCTGATATTTGCCAAAATACGTGACTAAAACGGAAATTCTTCACTTTTTGGAAAAAATGTCAATTTTGGAAGAGCTGTTTCTCCTAAAGTTCTAAACATATAGAGCTGATATTGCTCTTATATTGAAGACAATTTTATTTTCTTTAAAATACATGGGAAAAATATCTTCTGCAGAAGGCATATTGTAGAATATATTGAAACGAAACTAAAAAAGTAGACATATTTCACTGATTTTTGACATTGCATAGCCCGCACAAATCTTTCGAAGCTGCGAAATCGGTCACATATTACTGGTATAGGTCATAAAACGTAAAAAATGCAGCCATACATGACCTTTTGCATGGTTTGGCCCCTTTTTGCTTCAAATTTTACCGGACCATAAATGAATACAGCTAATACTTGCTTTGATAAAAACAGTACAAATCTTGTTGATCATTAAAAAATTAAAAAATAATTTACTTAATTCGTTACAGTTTTTTTTTCATAATAATATCAATATCTCAAGTGAGAAAAAATATTCATTCGAGTGCCCCTGAACCCTATCTGGTTCTCTACTTGAACAAATGGTTAGGTATTTAATCGAACTATTTTTTTAATATATTTATTTTAAACTCAGACAAGGAATGGAAGTCATACATATTGTTAGGCTGTTGAACATTGAAGGAAAAAGATATAGGAGAATGCCCAAGCTATCATACATCGAACAAATTACGGAAGATGCGGGATGTAAGACGCATGAAGAAAATAAAGAAAAAGCGCAACTGCGACAAAGCTGGCAAGCAGCTGCAAACCAACTTAATGGTTGATAACTGAATTAGAAGATACCTTGATATATACAGAATATAGAAAAAATTGGATGTGAACAAAAATTAAGACGATAGACCAAAAACGCTTCTTTAGAAGAGCGTTTGTTTTTTGCTTTCCCTTTCCTTTTCCAGAATATAATTCGCCCACGTCCGTCTGGAATCATACATTTTAAACATCCTCCGCATCGTGGTTTTCGCTCGCTCATTCACAAGCGAGACGAATAACAGCGGCTTGGAATGGAGACAGTTTCCCGTGGGTTGGAATTCTTCCGACCGAAAAAGAAGAGGGGATCGCGGGCGCAATTTCAACGTCGCGGGTAAACCAAGACTCAGGCAACAGGCGGACGCTTCTCATTCTGGATTCAGCACAGGGACCAAAAAATGCGAATTGCTTGCGTCCATCCAGACTCCGCAATTCCCCTTAAACAGGAGGCAGATGCTCCGACGTGATAACAGAGGAATTAAAGAGTGGGGTATAAGAGAGAAAATAGAGGACGAGTAACGGACTCAAGGCGGTTTGAAGAGAATTATTATTATCATGGGACTTTATTTGGCGGGATTGGGACTTGATCTTCCATTTAAACAATAAATTTACGTACAAATATTAAAAATACAAATGACATAACGAAACAGAATACAAATATATAAATCTATGTAAAATTATACAAAAAACAAATCTATTAATCTATATAAAATGATAACAATATTTTATAAAACCAAAACAGCTTGCCCTAATTACATGAGTTGTAATAAAATAGACAGGAAAGCACATTATGTATAATAAAGAAATATAATAAAAACGTTCAAAAATACAGAGAAAATACGCAAAAATGTACAGATTAAAAAGATACATAAATACAGTACAATAAAAAAGTAATACTAAGAACAGGAAAAACTGAAGTATTATGGTGCAGGATTAGGAGTAAAAATTGTGTAGGCCTTTCTCCATATAGTGTTCAAGGAATCGCGGAAGAAGTCCATGTTGGATAGTTCGTTAACAGACCTACTGATTATGGTTATGGGAGGAAACAAAATAAAATCTATACTAATATTAAATACAATCTTATACAAAATTAAAATACTATCATGTATAAATATTATAATTCAAACATTGAGAAATACGAAAGTAAAAGCTCAATCTATACAACTGTTAAAATACAAACACATAAAAATAGAAAGATAAAGTGCAAATAGAATAAATACAACTAAGAATTAAGGAGTGTTTCTGTCTCCCTGAGAATTATGGCTAACGATATAAGTCAACGTATCTCTTGTTTTTCGTCACAAAGAAAAAGACAGCATGGAACGAGATACCGAAAATTCCGTTAATTTTACCTAATTGAAAACCGAATCGAAGAATCGAACTATTTTAACCCAAGTCGAAACCAAAAATCGTTAATCTCGATTTGAAGTTCATTTCCTAATCAACCCTTTCCGGCCCAAATTTTGAAAAAGTAGCAAAGAATTTCATTTTTTTCTAGTGAAAGGACTTTGAAGGTGTTTTATAAGTGCGGAAAATCTTTCATTCGTGCTAACGTAACTAAGACCAAAATTTCTGATATATTACAGTCGTTCCTATTCACTCGCTGGTCCGATTAGCCCCCCTCTCCCCAATAGAGTAGATCAGACTGTGATATTTTTCAAAATAACTCGAAATTTGGAATAAAATTCAGCGAAAACTGGACCAGGAACTAATTTTTAGGAAGCCAAGTGACCATATCCCTAAATTTCTTGCGCACTTAGTGTACCAATCATCTGAGAACATTCCGCGTATTCGGGGATGAAGGAAAAGACCATTGGGGAGCACGAGTTACTTCGCAGAATATAAACGAGGGTGGGGGTCTCGGATAGTCACAAAGGCAGCTACTTGCACACGTAGCGGAAAGGGAGGTGGATCTTGCAGGAGGACGATAGCGTGTTGGGTCAATGGAGAGAAGGGTTGGTACGAGCGGACAGAGAGAGGCAGATTTACGGATAATGGGCGAGAAGAGGATGGGTAGCAATTGTGGTAGTTAACGCGAAAGATTATCCACCCCGCCAGAGTCTCTCTGAAGAGGGGTGATGGAGGAAAGAGGCCCTCCAGACACGCCTGGATGGGATAATTCCGGCCTCAGGAATTCTGTTGGACGACGCCACTTACTATCACTTCTCCGGATCCCTTGAGATTCTACCCCGAGGGCGGAACGTGACGTGGACAAAACAAAGTGCCCGAGGTACTTCCGTCCTCCCACACGCCATCCTCGCGCCAACCCTCGAACCCCGCCCTATTCCTCTTTATTCCAATCTTTCTATCGCGGATGCCACGGGCGTGTCACCCATACTTGCGCCGCAACAATGACCTCCCAGAATTCAAGATAGGGAATCGGATGTGACGTAGCTTAAAAAAGGTTCGCGAGGGTGATGGTACACCATCTTCAATCCACCTACAGTAGGGGCTGTCAACCCCCGAACGCCTCGCTTACGACTATTTAAACATATCCTATCATAAGAATATAGTAATCTTAAGCTACTCTATGGTTAGGATATGTTTAAATTTTATAACAATTAAATTATATTGCCATTAAATAATATTACCATAAAATTACTTAATCATTTTATTAGATTACCATTTAATTATATTAACATTAAATTATAGTATGTACCATTATATTATATTACCATTATATAATATTACCATAAAATTACAATACCATAAAATTACATTACCATTTTATTACATTACCATTTTATTACATTACTATTTAATTATATTACCATTATATTATCTTACCAATAAATGATATTACCATAGAGTAATCTTAAGCTAACTCGATGGTTTAATTAACGATGTTCTATTTATATTCAAGAGCACAGGAAAGAGATAATTTTACTGAAATATTCCTGAAAACACTTTTCCAGTGATGCTGATTGTTACATTAAATAAATCAGCAACTGTTTGTGCTGAAGCTTTAAATTTATTTTTCACTGAAGCAGTTTTCCAGTGGATCACAAAGTCCATTTTCAAGTTAATGGTTCCCATGAAGATAAAGCTTAGGTGCCTCCTAATCTAAAGGTATAGTGACAGCTGTACTGCGATATAAGTCCCCTAAACATCTTCATTGTCTTAAAAAAATAGAGCAAAGATTCTCCATTATTATAATGATGTAATTATTCTTCTCAATAACAATCTAAGTTTTAATAATAAAAAGAATTGAATGAAAATATGGATGAAGATAGATGAATGCATCTGAAGTGAAAATATGCAGATGTGTGATACAATGGAGCATACTGTGAATGACCAAGTCAAATATTGCTCTTATGCTAAAATAGTGAATAGCGTGATTGACATTTATATATATTTAGGTTTTATGCTTGTATGTGAATCCATGTATAGATGCTCAAGGAAATAAGAATCCTAATTTAAAATATTTCCCTCATAAGAAATGGAAGATTGCATTCAAAGCAGGGTGGGTATTCTATTTTTTTAATATAAGTACAGCCCTAATGTTACTTTAGATTATTCACTCATTATCAAACCAGTACTTAGGAAACTATTCTAAACATTGCTATGGATGTAGGTAATTCATTTGAATGCTTGAAGATATTAGACTTAAATTTCCCACCTAAAACAAGAATGTTGTGGTAGGATAGAACATAAAAACAAACCATTAAATAAACCATTTACATTATCATCAATCCTTGAAAGTTTAAGTTTCAGGCTATTTTCTAAATTCAATCTAATAATAAAATGAAAAGATCTTATGCTATGCATCACAACTATGATACATCAAATAATAGATAGGTATGACATAATGAAATTTCCTGATTTTAGTTACTTTAAAAGAAATTACTATAACAGACTCAAAATATCTCAACAAAATTACATCTAGTTTCTTCAAACAATTAGGTATAAAGGGAATTTCTTGTGAAACTTATATTAAAATTTTGGAGTTCCTAGGAATGCAGAAGACACTATTCCTGATGGTAATTTCAATATTTACACAAAGCAATAATAAGAAAAATTGTCAAAATTTGAGCTGCTGGTGGATAATAAATTCTGGAACAAAATTGACATCAACATATACAAGGAACTTCATTACAGAAGAAAAAGAAAAGACTGCTTTCAATATGGATAGAAAATATCTCTCAGAACGGCTCCTGGATAGTCGTGTGGACAGCGCGTTTGCCTTTGGTGAAAGCGGTTCCGGGTTCAAATCCCGGTGGGTGCCAATGTGCGAAATGACCTAAGCTGTCGAAGCACTTTTAGCAATACCATATATCTCTCAGAACTGAGTACTGCCAGAGCCAGAGAGAAATATAAATTTTCAAATCAAATTATATCTTCAGGCTGTGGTTTTAAGTCAAAATTTTATATTTAAAAAAAAGTCAAATTTTTGCAATTTTTTCTGACGGTTTCTCAAATTTCCGAAGTGATATAATGGCTAAGAGATGCATATATTGCTTTTATGTTGCTTAATATTAATGATATAGGGTGTTCGAATCATGAAAAATTGTTTCTTAGATTGCCAATATTTGTCAAAATATGCCAAATGCACAGAAACATTAGGGATGCTGGTTAGACAATAGGGTGGGTCATTTTCTAACTTTTTTTTCATCAAAATGTAATACCTGGCAAAAATGTAACACCCACATTACAGATATAATTTACTCTCCAAATATAATAATGTCTTCTGTGAAAATGTTTGCCTCAAAGTTTCAGGATTCTGACAAGAAATGCTAAAATTGTCAAAAATTTTAGTTTGGTTAAAGGGAATATTTATTGGATAAGGAGATGCCTTTTGAGATGAAAACTGTCATTCAAGTCTCTATGCACCACTTGTATGCCTCTGTTGTGTGCAGAGATGCCGCCTATAATAATAATAATGCTTTATTTGTCTGATAACCAGCATAACAGGTACAAGACATTGTCAAGTGATTAGATAAACTCAATACATTAAAAGAAAAAAAAGTGAGTGTAGGTAAACTCAGTACATAAAAAATAAAAGGAGAATTATAAATACAGCCAAAAAGTAAAAAATATAGGACCAGAAAAGGAGGAAAATTCAGTAAAATTAAGCTGTTTTGTACGTACTTCCTATCTGAAGATCAAAGGTGATTTTTTTTAGAGAAAACAAGATTCTTATGACAAGAATGATGTTACATTGGTGCAAGGAAAATTTTTACATTTCACACTTTATCCAAACTGAACTTCACCATTGTCTGTCAGACATCAGCCTGAAGGCTCATCAAAGTAACATCTCCACCATGAGCTGATCAAAGCTTTGTAGAGGATATGAGGAGACTACACAAGTTGTATAGTGAAGGATTTTGCAATTGCTTTCCCCACTTAGCCAGAATACTATGAGAAGAGCAAGTCCATGAAAGAGCAGAACAATGACATGTATCATCACTTTTCTTGGCATTCATTATGGAATTACAAAGATGAATGCCATCATTAAGTAACTCCCCTAGTGTAGTAAGATGCATTTTCCTCTATCATTCATTAAAAATAACATACGAGTTATTCCATTTATGGTGCCAGTTGCTGAAAAAGATCAGCATTATCTGAATTAAAACCATCAAGTTTAAGTGCTTGTTGAACTTTAATTTGGGCATAATGTGTCTCAAGCAGAGATAATGTGTCCAAACATGAGGTTTTGTATTCCAATATTACCACTATGGCATAGAAGACGGTGGAGGTTTATTTACAACCAAGGAAATTTTATTGAGCCGCTGATTGATGCAGTCTAAAACCAAGATGAAGTTATAGAGATTATTATTTTGATTAAAATTTTTAAAATCTTAAAATTTGCAAAAATTAATAAATGAATATGTCTTAACCATTGTAAGTTAGATTTTGAAATGCCTTCATCTGTCTAGTAAATTGGGAAAAATCTTTTAGTAAAATGATTCAAATATCAATGTTTCCAATCCCATCTGATTTTCTGTGGTTCCCATTACCAGGAATAATATACTTGGGAGTGGACAGCATTACAAGAATCCTTATAATATAAACATATTAACTGTCATAACAAAAATATAAGAATTTTATAGAACTGATTAAAATAAATTTGCAAGATTTGGGTGGGTGGAAGGCCTAAAATCTGCTCAAATGTACCATAGCTAGATGAAGCATATCATTATTGAATACTATTAGAGATGATATGCTATGCATTTTAAATATTGAAATGCATTTTATCCTAGTCTCATGCAATACATTTAAATCAATCCTTAAATTATATGAATTTAATTATTTATTATTTGATGGCCTGGGGCATTAAAAATTGAGATATTTGCATTAACCAAATCAAATATTTTAACTTGTTTTCGTGGAAACCAGGACTAAAACAAATAAGGATATAAAAACATGCATTCTTAATTCTTAAATATCTCCATATTATGTATTATAAGTCTCCCAGAATAAAATTAATTCTTTGGTAAATACAGGTTGTTCTAGAAACAAATTCCCTAGATAATCTTCCAATTAGGATAAACTCTGTATACAAAGGCGTCATGGAAGGTAATAATAAAATGAAGAGAGAAAACTTTCTACACTACCACGAATTTTATTCTTATGGAGACATTTTGCTAGCGAGCTAGTATCTTCTGGCACAGTTCTTTTAAAAGAATTACATTTTATACAAAGAATTTAGAAATGGAGGGGAATTTTGGATAGGAGATGAGTCAGGGTGTAAAGAGTTTGTTGGGATGGGAGGGAAGGGGAGAGGGGTTAGGAAACACATGCTCTTTGGTTAAAAAAATTTCCTTGGGAAAGCATATTATTTCTAGTTCCTCCAGTAGGTCCACGTGGCGGCTTTGTTTCTCACAGTGGAGACACTTGGGCTGATAATCACTTCTGTGTCCTTCTTCAAAAAGATGCATCGTGAAGTTGGACATAGGCAACCCCCTCCAAAGATAGTAGTTTCTATTGTGCTCTGCTGCCCTTAACCGCAGTTTTCTCCCAATAGTCAATGTCACAATCTTCACTCATCAAAAAGCTCAAAAACATGGCTAGAAGTTTCACAAAGCATGTAAAATGCCAACAAATAACTAAATAAGTTTTGTTCTTTATTGCTCTTTTTTTCTGTAAAATTGGATAAATGAATATTTATATAAATATATATTATATAAAGATGCTTCTCCAGGTATACATATACAAACCTTCAGCTTAAACAATAAGCATCACTGACTTGGGATGTTTCAAAATTTATAATAATGACCTGAAACTAATTCACAGTAAGCTTGCAGTGTGCAAGCAATGTTTTACTCACATAAAAAAATAGAAGAAAAAATTCTCTTCCCCCAATAAGTTTTCAATTATTTTATATTTATTAACCTCAATAATGGCATAAAACCTATCATTATTAAACAATGAAATGATAAGAACGTAATTATTGTATTGATTATATTTTATCCTTATCATTTTACTTGATCAGCTAAAATACTAAAATGATCAACAGAAGAAATAGTTTCTAACATCTTCACTCTGATACTAAGCCAATCCTGGACTCAAGAAATTAAGCAAATAACCTTTATGCATTTTCATTATAGTCTTGCCAAATAGAATTTAACTTTCTCACAAAAGGGTATTTCTGATTAAAATGCAGCTAACCCCATTTCTATGATTCATGAATCCCAAGGACCTTCAGACATATGCAAGTAAAACAAGTGCTTCCTGGTCAATCTTAGGAATGTCCAAAGAATTTTTTTTCTTCCATTCTTTATTTACGTACTTGTATACTTTTAAAGAACACATTTGCAATAACAAACAATTTTTATTTCATTATTTTCTGGTATTTGATGTAGCTTCTGGCTCTGATTCTTTTATATTTTGGATGATTGAAGGTAGCAAAATTGACCAATTCATTTTCCCCTCTTCCTTTGTCCCTTACCTGATGATGGTGTAATTTGCTAAAGCCTAGTTAGGGCTATTTTAATAACTTCTACAGATTTTATCACTTTTTAAGTATAATTTCAATTTATTGATATGATTTATAAGCTTTGTAGGAAATGACATTTCTGTTCATTTTTATTTTGTGCATCATAAAGGTTTTGTGCTGAGCCCCAGAATACTCAAGCAAACATATATTTTTGACTCATATATTGTGTTAAAACGTGTCACTCAAAAATATTGAGCGAGGCTTTTACCAAGTAATTACATTTCCATTCCTGTGATAGAGTTTCACTAAGTAAGTTTCATCACTTCATTTTATTCCAGAGAAAGTTGGTAATAGCAAAGAATAGCTTATTCGCTCATGAGACATGGAGGAATGATGGGAAGATGATTTGCTTCATATCTTACCATCCAATCTAACCATCCCAATTGGAATGAAAATAAGAGAAGTATTAGGGACAGCAGGGGAGGGAGGGAGGTTTGGGATTTAAGCAGATCGTGATAGAAGAGGTAGTTCTAAGTTTAACTGGAGTTGAATTTGGGAAAAATTAGATGGAAGAATGCCAAAGAAACAATCAAAAGCAAAAGACAACGATTGATTCAATGGGAAGGATAGATTTTTATAGAGTAAAAGACACTGGATTCGATGGAGACTTTAAGAACCTGTGAACATTTAAGAGGTCTAAGAAATGATAAACGTAAGGTGAAGTGTTTAAATCTTGGAGATATTTATACAGCAAATAATGATGAAGTTTTTTGAATCCATTAAAATATATAAATAAAAATATATTTATTTCCATTTTTTTAATCATTACCTCTCCAAGATATTTACCAAGGTGAGCTCAAGGAGTATCAGTGTTGATTTTTTAGCACAGTAAAAACGTTTATTTCGGCACAAAATTCGCCAAGTAAGGTTAAAAGTTATATAAATCTTTAAAAATAAATTCAAAGCCATTGCGTGAAATGAATGTACAGCTTTCGTAGCGGCGAGCTGTGGAAAATAATTATTGCTTTCCGATGACTTCTAACTGAACTTTCTGATGGTTCAGAAAGATGCGTTCGAATATCTCGGTGCACTTGTTTTCTGTCATGTTTTTCTCATGTGAAATGTCGAGTGAGGGAAATGTTTAGCAGCAATGTTTTCATTTTTCCGAAGTCTCGGTGTATCCTGATGACCTTCGTATATTGTTATTGCTCTTTTAATCGCTGATGAGGATTGAGTGTTAAAAATGATAAACGTTATTACTCACTACCTGAATGACATAAAAAGGACCGACGATGGTTTTTACATTGGGTACATTGATACCGCTGAGCTTTATAAGCAGTTCCTTGCTGACCTTAAGGAAGTCGGTTTTTACTTCTCTGTTCGTGACTCAGAAAAATTTAAAGAAGATGGTAAAACTTGTTTCTTCTCATTTCCCTAATGTTTCAAGAATTTGAGATCTCCTTCATTGCGTGCCGGTGAAATATTTCTCTATTGTTAACCCTTTATTTTCAGGCCAGTTTTTATTCAAATGCAACAAATCGAACGTACCTGTGCCTTTTAGTGGTTCTCCTTTTAGAAGGGAAAAGAATATAATGTACCAGTGCGCATATGGAAGCCAATATTATGGTAAAATAAAAAGGAATGAATCTTATGAATTGGTAAGTACTTTTCTAAGTATTGAAAAGTTTGAAATAATACTACCATAACCTTATCATTATTACCGCATGGAAAGAACATTAACAAATTTTTAAGAGACGAGAGCGATGGCTTATTTTCGTCGAATAGACTGATTTTTTGTATGCTTATCTGGCTGTAGGAGCTGTAAAAGTCATTATGTTCATATTACTTTCTTTATTGAACTTTTTCGTTGAATTATTGGGTATCCTCTTCGGCAATTTTACCAATTATTGAATCGAACACAATCATTTTTCTATGTATTTTATGTTTTCATCCTGTGGATTATTCCAGGAATAGATCTTAAGTTTATGGTCAGTTTTCTTTCTTATAATTTTGATCACTATACAGCTGTGATGTATTTTAACAGGATCCAGATTTATGTGAGAAGAAGCAGTTAAGGATAAGGCATTCGAAAAAATTAGGATGTAAGGCAAAAATGGCTGCTAAATGCATCAGGATATACTTGGATTATAAGATAGTTTCAGAAAATACTCATTGGCGCCTTAAAAGAGAGGTAAATCAGCAATGGCTTAGCGTCATACTTTTGAAAGACTGGATCATATACAATGATGCTGTAATTGCTGCATGTTCGATTTTCATCATTGCTTGATACTTATAGTTAATTGAGTTGATGGACATCAATTTGTCAAGGCTTTAGCGTGAATTTTGAAGTTCTTTTCAATATGTATATCCTTGTATCACGCTGGTAATATAATAGACAATATAAGTATCAATATTTGTGTATTCTTACTACAATACAGAGAAGATGCATTGAGAACTTATTGACAACAGAAATTATAGAGGAACTTCAAAAATGCATCCTATCTATTTGCACTTCCATCTAAATTTTTGTATTATTTAACTTGTCAGGCTTTTTTCTAATTACTAAAATTTAAAGTTAATTTTACTTTTAAAAACTTTCTACTAAATCATTTCATTTATCTGAAGAACCCTATAAATTTTCATGAGACAATTGTTTCCTATTAGGTAATAAGTACCCTGAAAAAAGATTTATCATCAGAGGATCGCAAGGTGAAAAGCCTTTCAAGGTACTTCGTGAAAATTTCAGAAGCAGAACAACATTGTCATGGCCCAATACATCCAAAGGCAGCTTTAAAGAGGAAGCATAAGTTGGCAAAGAAGAGTATCTTCTCTCCGGTTGAAGTAGTGAATGCTGAGGATTACATGAATGGGAATGAAGTTCATATGCTCGAGACTGCTGACATCAATTTGGATTGCGAAATGTCCTCGCAAGCCCTTGCAAATATTGCTGAAGATGAAAGTGAAAATGTCAGGGAGCAGTGCCAAATAAAGAATAAAGAAATCTTGAACCTATCATTCCTCTGCCAGGATGAAGAGCAGTTGAAAGAATTATTGGTTGAATTGACGAGAGTAGGTGGAAAGTTGAATGACAACATAAGCCATTCGTCCGAAGCAGTGTGGGTGGAAGCTGAAGGAGCCGAGGAGGAAGTTTGCTTGAGCAGTGATACTCCACCCTCAGTTGTCATCGATAAAGACTTGTCTTTCGAAATTGAAGATACTAAAGCAATATTGTTTGATAAAGAAATCAGTTTGGATACTGACAAAAATATTTACTTTGATAGTGAAACCTCTACTGCATTTGAAGTGAACGATCCGAAAAGAACATTGCTTAAGGATAATGAGAATTTATGTCTTTTGAGTTTGCATTCCCAAAAATCTGTGCATGCTAATCAGGTCAAGGTTGAGATGCAAACCAAGCCTCTGAGTCAAAACTTGCTGGAATCTTCTAATTTAGAGCTACTGCAAAGCAGTGGAATCAATGGTGAAAATTATATCTTGCTTATTTATTGACTTAAGTATTTATTGATGTCATAGTATTATATTCTATGGCTTTATGCTATCTCAGTGTATTTCTTTTGAGAGTACTTTATATTTTATCATGTTAGTAAGATTGATTTTATCTTATGCCAGCTTTTGGAAATACTGAAATTTTCAAGATCGGTTGGCTGATCTGATATTTTGTAATACATGTATGTCTTTTGTCCTTCAGTGATTATTCTAATCTCATCCCATTGTCATTAAGCCATCTGTGAAGCAATAGAAGAATTTTACTCAAGAAAAGCCATTGAAAACCTTTGTAAAATATAATTTAAAGGAATGCCTAATAAGTACAAGCTTTTAATTTGGTATCCTCTCACCATCTGTAATGTATCATTAACATTTTCATCTCTCAGGCTTTCTAAGTGTAATCCATTACATGCAAATGCATTAAAAGATTGTCATCTCAATCCCTTGCTTTATTAATATTTTTCTCTCTCTCATTTACAAGATTCCAAGGATTTAATGTATTTCTTTCTATTACGGTTTATAAGCTCAAGCGTATCTTAGAAGAAAGAGTAGGAAGTATATAGGAGGCATCAATTCATCTCTAGATTGATGTCTTTAGGATCCATCTAGTGATATTCACTCATTGACAAAAATAATTACAATGAATCTCTGTTGAAGTGTCAAACTTTTCTCTTCAATATTAGGGGCCGTACACAAATTACGTAAGGCAATTTGGGGGAGGGGGGGTCTGGCTAGGCGTTATGGTCCTGGTACATGGGGGAGGGGGTCAAGGTTTGCATTACATCATGGTTTTAGAACTGCAAAAACTAGCAAAATTTCTGTATGTTTAAAGTTTGAATTCAAAACCCATGTGCAATTTACCAGGGAGAGTTGGCAGCTTTGATCCAAGCAAGCGCGAGTATTGAACAGAAGTAGTCAGAGTGCGAGTGGAATGTGGTTGGCTGCAAGGTTATTCCCCTCTGTTTTGTGTGATACTAATTATCATCAGGTCATGGCATTGAATCTAGGTGAAATGTATGGAAGGCCTTTAAAAATGAAATTGGTTATTAAAAAGTGAATTACTGTTGGGAACTAAAAATCTTTCTTTCCTGAATATAAGCCCAAAACTTTTCACAAAGCACTCACTACATAACCGAGTGGGAGGGGAGGGGTTCTGCCTGGCATTACAATCCTGTTACATGGGGAAGGGGGAGTGTCAAAAATTGGAGAATTTTTCATTACGTAATTTGTGTATGACCCCATACTGCATAATATTTCCAGTACCAAATTATTCCCTCACAGAAGGCATCAATTCCTGGCTTTGACCCAGATTTCTGTATCAACTCCAACAGTACTCACTTGACACAAGAAGGCGGCAGTGGTCATTAAAATGTTAATTCACAATTTTTTCAGTAAATATTTTTCAATTTTTTAAACTCTTTTATTTTGTGATATACCATCCAAAATTTATTATGAACAAATTAAAATTTTCCTAGCATCAATGTGGTAATTTTTACATCATATTATACCTAAAAGGACAGCTAGTGGACATTTGACCACTTTCTCTTTTCAAGCCAAATATTTAACTTTTTCTCTGATTTTTAAATATTTTCCTGCAGATTAAATTTGAATAATTCATTACAATAATAAACATATAAATGATGTTTCAAAGGAATTTGAGTAGAGCATGATTGTTATTCTAAGTCCTATATAATGAAAAGAATGAACTCTTTGCTGTATCTAGAAATTCTTTTATAAACTATCTATCGATTGACAGGAAGTGGTCAAATGATCCCTTCCTGTCCTAGTGTTAAATTTGCTTTTGTACAAATTTGTACTTCTAAATTTTTAAAATTTGAATGTATGCTGAATAAAGTGATTATCAGAGACTGAGTTGGCAGCCACAAGTTAAGGACCCATCTACTATACAGATAATTTTTCCATTCCAGTGCATTTAGACATCCTCTTAAAACATTGTACATTTTATCAACATGACAAGAAGTTTCTATGTTGGTTAACCTATGACCGAGAAACTCAACCTGGAGCCTGCGGGCACCTCGGTGCCCGCAGCAACCTTGCTTAGCATCCCCCAAGCTTCGGTAAAAAGATTTTTTTATTTGCTACAACTATTTCTTAGGATTGCACTAGTGGGGATAGAGTGGAGGTTTGGCGGGAAGGGGTGGGGGTCAAACTTGGTTGCCTCGTAACATCAAGGGTGCTGGCATGACTAAATTTATCCCTCTTATCACTTATGTCCAGATTAACAAGACGTGTATCTATGTTGATTTTTTTCATAATGGAAATGCGAGTATTCAGCTCAGTTAAGCTTATCAGTATAAAAATTCCCCGTAATCAACAACTAAATGCTGCTTTTTGGAACGCAGCAGTGCTTCATAAATAAAGCCTTCATACCAGATGTATTCCCGTAATCAAATCTTCTTTGGAGATAAAGACTTCCCACATTGTGAGGTTGTAATGAAATTATATATGTTGCAATTTTCTCGACCTTATGAACCAATTAGCGTTTTTTTTCAAATGACCTATAGTTATCTAGTAAAGTGATAATATTGCCAAGGGATGGCTAGAATATCACCTTGGATGGAAATTTTATGTGGTGCCTGCTTTGCTTTCGGAAGCACCCTTGGGTGCCCGGGCACCAAAGAATGTTTAGTACTCCGGACCTATGAGGTTAAGCTCATAAACTGTCTTACAAGTTTTTCTTGCAGTTATATTAACAAATAATTTCCATGATTACAAAGCTAGCCTGCCTTATCTGTTTCCCTGATGTTTTATGAATTCATTATCTTCATTCTGTTCTAACATTAAATTTAATTTATAATAGTATCGCATAGTAGAGAATCTGTGGGGATATATTAGTGCATCGCCTCCTCAGATGGCTATACCCCCCACTCACATGAATTCCTTGCCCCCTGTACTCTGCCGTATCACTTTCACTTCCTCATAGTTGCCAGCTATCACTAATTATTCTGTTGTTTTTCTTCAAATATGCCATGTGTGTACCTAAGGAATTGGTCAATTTAGAGAATTTGTCAACATTGCTGTACATAAAGTAACTCACTGCATGATAATGGGGTGGAGGTATTTGGAGGTGGGGTAGGTTGTTGATATGCACTAGTACCAAAAGAGCTCTGTACTACACAGTGCTATTAAAATTAATGGTTGTTCATTAAGAATTACTTAATTTCTTATCTATCCCATACCATTAAGTTTTTAAAGATTTCATTATTTTCAAAATATCACCCCTAGAATTATTTTTAAAATGAAAATCATTAGCAGAGGATAAACTACTTTATATTTCCACAGATAAGACAGTAGTTGAATCATATGTAAAGGCCCCCCAAATTTGGGGTTGTCTTACAGATAAAAAAAATAATCAGTGCAATTGTTTGCAGCAATTGCAAGACAGTGCTACCAGATCCAAGAGAATAAAATTTGTTCATTCAAAAAATTACAAGTAACACAATTTTGAATACCCTATAAAGAATTACTATCCAGATGATGATCACTGATCCAAACCAAAATAATAGGCTGTTGATAGTTTGTGGGACTTTTTGTAGGATAGGTTTATGTATAACGATTAAACTGACCCAATTCATACCTCATCTTATCTGCAGAAATATAGTCATTGCTTGCCATTCTTGGAGAATAATTTTGGTCCAAATCAATAACATAAATTCTTTGAGGTAGATTTTATAGGAAAATTAACACTTACAAGTTTGATAAATATTAACAGTGACTGCATTAAGAAATTCTAATTATTTAGGATTTTTCAAAAATACATGAACATTAAATATTACATCCTACTTTCTTAGTAATACAGTACAAAAAACCTTGTTCCCTACTCCTACAACTTATATTTAAATTTTATTTAAAGAGGGTAGCAAATCAAATCTACATAATTTTACTGCAATGTTATGTCAACTACTGAATGAATTATTTTGAATATTTTTCAGTGAAAGTTACCCCCCATGCAGGCCCGACCATATTTTGCCACCTGCATGTGGATACACGACTTGACAATTTTCCCAAAACAATGATCAAAGTAGGCCTTAAAATTAAAAGTCTTCCATCTTAAAAAGAATCCTAGCAAAGTTATCAGTTTGTTGATTAAAAAACAACAATGACAATTATCTTTACATGGGGAAACATTCAAATTATAACACTTTAAGTTCATCTATCTGCCAAGTTTTTACCAAGAGCTGTAAGGAGGGAATAATTTTAATACATAATAACTTTTCTATACTTTACTCACCACTTCATCAGTTTTTCTTTCTTGGTCTCCTTGAAGCAACATCATCTATATTTGAATCATTTAAAATATTTTCAAGATATATAATTGCCAGTGATGTCAATTTTCTTGAAGACATTTAATAATTATTTATTTATATAGGATTATTAGTCCTCCACCGCTAACTTAAGAATGTGCACATACCTTTTGTCCATGCAAAGAAAACTGCCTGTGGCTTTAAATCCATGGGCCTACACCTATTTAACAAACTTCCCAATATGCTTAAAACCCCTATGGGATTCATCTTATTTAAACACAAGCTAAAAGACTTTTTACTGTCCCATAGTTTCCACTCTATTAATGAATAATGATCAATGTAACTTCTTCCGTCCACTTGATCTGTTATATAGCTAAATATTTTGTATGTTTACTTATTTTTTTTTGTGTATGTATATTCTGAATATTATTGACGTGCCATATACAATGTATGTTTATTACTTGTCCCTTGGCAAATAAATCATATTATTATTAATATAGAAAACATTTCTTCGTTATTGAAACTTCCACTACGCTTGTAATATTAAATACAATAAAATTCTGGAAACTTTATTGGCAACTATTCTGAAAGTTCAGTTCTTTTAGAAATTGAAGTCTAATATGAGACTGAATTAAATATGTGGATTAATTTTTTAGTTAGTCTCTCAACACAATTTCTACTTTGTGCACACCACACCAATTACCTAAAACTAGGATGTGAATACGTTAAGAACTGCTATTGGATGGATAAATTACATTAAATTTTAAAAATCTTTCTTTATAGCTTCTTAACCCAGCCCTCTTTAGTTTCTGAAAAGTCTCTTCTATTTCAATGCTCTACCCCCAGGATACTCAACCTGACCTTGCACAGTGCCCACCAAGCTACAGTAAAGTATATTTTTATTTGCTACAACAATATTTCTTGGATTGTACTAGGGGATAAGTGGAGGTTTGGCAGGGAAGGAATCAGAAACTTGGTTGGTCTGGTTAACATAGAGGGTGACGGTGTTTCTTAACTTTATCCCTCGCCTACGTCCCAATTAACAGGAGTCGTATCTACGTCATATTTTGTTCATAATACAAGTATGAAGATTCAGCTTGGCTCAGCTTATAAAGGTATAAAATTCCCTTTCCTCAATGTCTAAACGCTGCATTTTGGAATGCAGCGATAAATTTCATACAAGAATTATTCCCCATAATCAAATCTTCTTCGAAGGTAAAGACTTTCCCACGTTATGAGGTTGTGATGAAATTATGTATGTAGTTATTTTTTAAATCTTATTTACCAAAGACCATTTTTTGAATGACCTATGGTTAATTAGTAAAGTGATAATATTGCCAAGGGATGGGCAGAATATCACCCTGGTTGGAAATATTGTTGCCCACGTAGCTTCCGGAACCGCCCTCGAGTGCCTGGGCACCTAAAAAGGTAGAGTACCCCTGCTGTACCCATTTTGTATCCTCTTTCAATAGTAGTAATATTTACTTTTGATAAAAGCTCATGCCATATTAAATGACAAATTGATTTCAAATTTACCGTCGGAAAAACATATCTGCTAAACAGTTGACCCTCCATACACAGTGAAGCAACAATGAGGCATGTATTATTGGTGGGAAGGTCCCCATTCACTGCCTTCTTTCTTTCAGCATCAGTGAAGACCAAGATTTTGCAGGAAAATTATAGTACAGTGGTACAAAACTCTGAATGCTAAAGTGCTACTTACCTTTGTAATCGAAGATCTTATATTCAGAACTAATTAATCCTTCAAATGGTGGTTTAATCAATGCAGTTGTCCTAAGTACCCTAACTGATCCCTCCCTTAGCATATTCTTGGAAGTAGTCCACAAAAACAATGTACGTTGATTTCATGGAAAAGAAAATCTGGATGAATGTAGGCAATGCCCATGATGCATTAACTTAGAAGGTGCAAATAGCAATGACTGTATGAATCACCTACTCAGATAAGCACTACTAACACATACATGGCGATTAACTTGCATTAGACTAGTAAATTTCAATTTTGTAGTGAGCAAAGAAGCAGTCTACTTAATTGTTAAGAAATTATTTTAATACAGAATTTACTGAGATTTCATGAGATCAATGCTAGTTACCCTTGATACATATATTCAAAAAGAGGGTCTAACATAGAGGGCATAATCTTCAATTTCATTGTATGACAAAAACCGCTTTTTAAACATCCTTAAATTACAGATTACTTTTCCGAAACGAGATAAATAATAGTCATAATGACATTAATGTTTTCAACCGAAGTATGCATACTAGGGTGTCCCAAAAAAATCTAAATCAAATTTTTTGAAAGCATACCCTCCATTTTGTTTCTATTTGGCCTTCTAAGCTTACCTGATAAATATTATTGCGAATGGATTATGGTAACCCATGCCGACTAGATGTCAAACAATTTTGAGAAATGAAAATTTGTACCGACAAGGGGGACACCAGGTTATGGGTAATTAACTAACGGATTCTCACGAATCTTTCAGGGCCATGTTCTTTGCTTATAAATAGTGGACAGGTGTCTGGTCGTTTAACTCAATGGGCTTTTGTTTATAAAAAATTAGCAACTGAATATCGGAGTTAGGCAACCACCCTATACACCTATAGCTCTCTAACTACTAGGAATTTATTTTCTTCCATTTCATTCTCTGATAACTTATCTTTTTGCGATTAAATACCATCTTGATACCTTCCAAGCATTCTTTAAGTTTAGTTTATATTTATTCTTATATATATAACTTTGTACAGTGGGCTAGAATTAATTGAAAGCTAGCAAGCTAAAATATAGAAAAAGCTGGCCAAAATACAGAAGTGGATTCTGTTTGTGTGAACTTGGATACTTCGCTTAGTTAATGCTGAATAAATTCCATATACAGTCATTAATATTATTATTAAGTAAATTACTTTGATTCCTGCACATTAAATTTATACAGGGGGTTGAAGTGGACCTAATTTTCTGAAAAATTCCGTTCATAGATTTTTTGCAAAATTCTTAGGTCAAAACCGACCATATATGAATAGGTAGTATTTAGTATGAGCGCCAGCTATCAAATCCTTAATATTGAGCCTAAGTATCACTGGTTCGACCTCACATATGAATCTGCTGAATCCTTATCATGCAGTTCATTTAATGGCAAGTTAAACAAGTAAATATAGTTGTTTCCTTAGTTTTCTGTTTTGATCGTGATTTACTTAACTGACTTTTTCTTGTGTTATTTAAGAGAAAAACATCTTTTGTTTCAGTCAGAAGCAAGTCATTATTCGACTGTCTTAAAATTGATGAGTTTTTCTCCTCGAATGTCCTACTATGTGGTCAAATAATGCTTCATTTCAAGAAGCCAGAAAGAAGGTTTCAACGCTGAGAGCAGTGAACGATACAGCTGAAAGAACGGTCAAGTTGATGCAATACTTTCATGTTATACTCACGGATGAGGAACAAAAGCAATTTGTATTACGTTACATACTGCAAAGTGCGAACTTTATGAAGAAAATTCAAGAATAATGTTTTTTACATATTAGATAGTAAATATACACGATTTGGGAATATTGATGTTTTATTTACTAAATAAACATTGACTTCTGGAATCCTTCCATACTAAATCAGTACAAATTTTCATTTCTAATCTTTGGCACCGAGTCGGCACGGATTAACATAACTCAATCTCGGTAATTTTTATCATACGAATTATTAAGGCCAAACAGGAAAAAAGAAAGGGTATGCGTATTTGAAGATGCAAAAATATGGAAGAAATTAAATTCCTAGTAGTTCGAGAGCTATTTCGTGATATATGTGTATGGCGTGGTTGCCCAACTCAGATATTGTTGCTAATTTTTTATTAACAAAAGCCCATTGAGTTAAACAGCCAGACACGTGTCCACTGTTTATAAGCAAAGAATGTGCCCTGAAAGATTCGTGAGAATCCGTTAGTAAATTACCCGTAACCTGGTGTCCCCCTTGTCGGTACAAATTTTCATTTCTCAAAATTGCTTGACATCAAGTCGACACGGGTTAACACAATCCAATCACAGGCCGTCCACCTCCAGTGCACTAAAAATCGTTGCGGGAGATTGAATTTAGACTCAGATTTTGCTTAAAGTGTTACATCCCTTTTTTGAGGACAGACGGACGGACACAATTCTGTCTTAATATATATAGTATATTTCCACTACGTCTTGGGACACGCTAATGCATACATGTAGATTTGGTATCACTGCATATTGCAACTTACTGTTTAAGAAGACACAGAGTCTAAAGCTATCAAATTCATCAAAATTGCCCACAAACCATCACCATTTTCTTAATGATCCAAATGAGTGAATAACTAAGTCAATTTAAATTCAATCCCATTTCTGTATGCCACTCATGGTCCATGAAGGAATGAGGGCTTTCTTTTATGCTATAAAACTCGGAATCATTTCAAGCCTAAAGCAGAGGGAACAAGGTAGCAAAAATTGCTTTACGACAATGATGGAAAGGTCCAATTAAGAGGTTTACAATAACATGTTAACTTAATATAGTCTGCAAAATTAAAGTTGGGAGCTAAATAATTGTCCAAGTCACCAAAATGGCTGTTAAGTACGGAATGTTGCAAAAATAGTCGGAAGAGTTCAATCAAATAATATTTACACTTATTACATTCAAATCCATCTATCAGAACTGCAATAATACATTTGGTCAAACGGAAATTTCAAGTTGTCCAATGTTTAATGGTGTAACAGCAACACCAGTTTTTCTGTAAACTAATCTATAATTAGATGGCCTTCATGTATTTTATGGATAGAAAATTTTTGTCCTATTACTTTTCAGTTGAAGAGAAGAAAATTTGAAACAAGGCTAATAAAGAATCAAAGAGGTTTAAAATCTCCTATACCCATCTTTGTCAACATTCCATCACTTGAATTAGGAGACAACAGGAAGGTTCAGATCAGACATTTTAACAGTGCTACTGAAAATTTAAATCTCCAATTGTTAGTAGATTCTACAACCAGATTTTTATACAAGAATTTAGAAGGGAATCAACTGGACAAACTTCAAAATCATTGCTTAAAGGAATAGCTTTATTGATGGAAAACACATGCAAGACTGAGAAAACTAAATTGGTTTAATAAATAAACCTGGTCTTCAAAACATCCTTTGAAAGTTTACAGGCCAACAAGAATGAAAATGCAGGACAACTTTAGAATCATTTAATTTTCATAGATGCAGTTACAAAAGAAACATTCTCAATGAACAGCATCATTGAAAAATACAATATTCTCTTAAGTGATTAGTTTACTCCTGACCATCTAACGGACTAGAACTCTTATAAAACATATTAATGAATGACAATACTATCTGCCTTAGTATATTCGATGAAAGTTTACCAGAGAGAATTTTGATTTTATTGATTGAAGAATCATAACACAAAGTAAAATAATACATGTTAGATTTTACAGTATATCCCTGAATACTTCAGGATATATTATTATAAGAGACTTAAATAGACAACTACTTCCACTTATATAATGAATAGATCAAAATAAAAATAGTTAAGAGAGTTAACATTCTTATCTTATAATGAAAAAATGCCACTTAGGCCACAGATATCCAAATTCAGAGGACTGACCACTCAACTGTTCTTCTAAATGATATCATGTACATGTAAGATGTTACCTGAACAACTTATTGAAAACTTAAGATACAAGAAACCATGTGAGTTGAGATTCCTAAAACATAAGTTAAGCCCTTAAACTTGATAGTCAAATAATACAACCGATAGGTTTTAAAAGTTTTCCAATTAGCAAGACTTGCTAGAAAAGTTATAAAATAAATTTTTTGAGAAAAATTCCACGGCAAATGCTTTGGACTTAGCATCATTTTAAAGAATTACAAAATGAAGAGAACTTACCTCCAATATTCCAACAGCAATCCAGCCAATTAGATTTTAAAACCCACCTTATTCAACCACTTGTTACTAATTTTATTCTCATCTAATTCCTAGCCCCCAAATTTCTGCTATCTTTTTCGCAGATATCCCTATTGCTTTGATAATACCTTGAAACTTAAAAGCATTTACAGCATATCAAACATCTCTTGATGTGTCAATTCTCTTCTTTAGTGTCATTAATAGTGTAGATATTTCATTCAAAATTGTATTTCCAATCGACGGTAAAAATTAAAGTTGAAAATGGTCCATATCTTCAACAGGTTTAACTCCATTGCTAGCCTTTCTTCAGGCAACCAGTTCACTTTTCATTCTCTACAAGCATCCCAGAATGTCTTCATTTTGCATGAGAAGAGGCACTTTCTTTGGCCCTTGGCTTTCTTCATTTAACTTTGACAGCTCTTGGAATGTCTAAGTTCCCTTTTTCAAGATACCAGTTTTAAGAGATGAAACCGATGAAGTAAATAACCATACCGCAGAAACCAAATCCCATCCCATCCGAAAATTTCATCAAAACATTTCATCCAAAGCACCAAATAATAGCGGGTGATGATATGAGCACTTTAAAAAGATCCTTTAACACTGTAACAACTGTCTTTAGGAAGTTAAGCTGCACTTTCAGTTACTTTCTCATCACAGAGATGAATTCCAATGATTTTACTAATTTAATCCTTTATGCTTCCTCTCATGTCTGGAGCTTTTAATTATTATGAAGTTATGTACATGTGATTTGATTCCAAAAAAATTCAGTTCACCTATTTGCAATAGTGCCCTACCATAGGAATTCCTAAATTATGAAGTATTGCTATCCAAGGTTAAGAATTCATTTCAGGCTTCATGCATCAAACGTCATTGTCTAAATGAAGGTGATGCATACATTCACCAAAGGTTCACACTTGAACCGACAATTAGGTTGATAACTCACATAGTAATAGATTAAATCAAATGATATCCCCAAATCCACAACAAAATGACCTTTAATGGAGTGCTTTAACAAATACAATTATCTACCTGTTTTTAAGCATACCTGTGAATACTTAGTCCAAAACAAATTTGTATTGTACACAAAATATTATTCAAAATTACATGAAACTTTGGAAAAACAGTGGTAAAAAAATGGAAGACAAAATGCAAATCATTAATCGCCAAGTGGGTTCTATCAATTCTGACAATACTCATCAATGATAATTAAGAACATGGAAAACGTGTACACAAACAATGCAAAATACTTCAGTCTTCAAAGTATGCTAAATTACAGTGTCTTACCATGTCAACTAGTATAAACGTGGAACTTTAAAGTGAATTAGTTTTAAGGGCAATGATATAATGTTACATGCATCCATTAACATTTTGTGCTGATGTATGCTGTATGAGAGAAATATAAAAATTGCATGACTTTATTGCATGAAATTCATGAAAATAAGGGCGAGAACTTTTAATGAATAATTATCGATGACCCTGATTGTGAATTTTTTTTTTTTTTTACATCTTTACCCCCCTAAAGCTTAAAGATGGTACACAGTCACTATAATTACATAGTCAGTACACAAGTACATTTTAGAAAATGAAAACAACACTTGAAATATTTTCAACGCAATTCAGATTACACTGGTGGACAATCTAATCATTTGATGGCTCAGTCTTCCTCCAACTTTGATGAATGAGCCTCTTGATGCATTGCAGATTTTTGTGGTCGTGAAGATGAAAGACTGCAAAATGAACTGTATGTAAAAACAAAGGTCCAACTTTTATGCGCACAGAAGATTTTTATATAAATACATGCTTAGTCTTCATTGGTTTTTATATCTTGGAAACCTCAACTGACCATCTACTCTAGATTTCCATTCAGAGTGTACATTTAACACAGGTAGAGCTTCAATGAAGTGTCACATAGTAACCTTGTGGCCCATGAGCAACTAAATATTCATGAAAATATTCAGCTTCCACATAGGTGAAGAGGCTATTTTATACTTTTAAATGATTCAAAATAAATCCCACACTCCAATGAGCCTAATTGGTTCTAGATGTTTTTCAAACCACGGCTATATTTTCCAATATGAAATACCTCGTCATTTGAAAGATTAAAAAATAGAGAACAAAGCTAATCTAGTTTACGTAGAAGTCCACGCTAGCTGATAAAGCCATGCCATCCTAGAACTGAACTTTACATAGAGAAGTCCTCCACAGATTTAATTGACTGAATGAAAACAAAACCATCCACTACTAAGTTTCTGAAACATTAAATACAAGCAAATAATAACGTTAAAGAATCATTATAAACATCAGTGGGATTGTATCAATAATTAATAAAGTAAATCCTAGGCTTAAAAATTTCAGAAAGCTACAAAATTCTAAAATCCTGTAAGTCTAAAATTCAGATCGCTTATAGTCAACTGAGCCAAAGATGATAGGGGTATAACGATGCATTTTCTGGAGATAGCAGATTATAAAAAAATTCAAAGAATATGACTCGAGTGCAACAATTATGAATTTTCCTTAAATGTACACTCAATATGGTTGTTAGAATCTAAATAAAAAAGTCAAGAAAGCATGATGATAATTTAAGGCATAAGCTTCTTGTTCCAAAATTCTCTTCGTGGTAGGTGAAAATACCAAAATATAAAATGGAAAATTTTCTGATACTATGCAAACTGCTCTGAATATCTCACCACCATATCTGTAATTTTCAACATCGAAGATTTTAATTTTTTAAGAACAAAAAGACAAACCTAATGGAGCATTCTTGACTATCATAAAGAAATAAATCGTCATATCTTCCTATGCATCATGATGCGGAATTATAACTCGAGATCTGAAGTACCTGAATGCTTAGTATCCTTCGCCAGAACCAAATCCATTGCGAGAATTGTACGTCTCGCCTCCAGTATTGACTGATTCTCTAGCCCTGCTAGTGTAAGGATCGTGACTGCGACTCTGGTAGGTATCACTGTAGCTCATATTATTTCTTCCTGAGCTGGCGTAGGAGCTGTCAGTGTCCTTTCCACCATAATCTCTGGAGCTGTAATAGTCCCATTATAATCGTAGAAATAATCACAGCCAAAATGTCAAGTATGTACATCGAAGCACAATTTGAGGCGAACAATAGGTTATTCTTTTGACGATTTAAGAAGTTCACTATGTGTCATTTTGCCATGGATGTTGCATGAAAGAAGTTTCACTTGCACAGTGAGTGGCATTGACCCACTGGCACGTGAGCGTGCACAAATTTTGTTTCGTCTTAGATTGAGTAAACGTTAAAAAATTTCGTGGAAATGCGAAAGACCAGTCAGTAACACTTCATATCCACAATACTTGGAATGTAGAAAATGAGTCATCCATTTTTGGCACATTTACTTAATTATGAATTTGTGAAGGCCACAAATCAGTATCTCAAGAAGCTGCACAAATCGGAGCCATTAAAAAAATCAATAAGTAGATAACCCTTTCGTTTTCATTAGGGACCAAAAAAGTTGTTCCCATGTCATGAGAAGCAAATCTTTCACAAACTTCACACACTTCAGCTCAATAAATACCTGCCACGTCCCACCGGAGAACGACTGCGAAATCTTGAAGAGGCAGGACGGTAGTAATCTGAGCCATTGGCCTCACTACGACTCGAATATTTGCCATTCTGGTCATAATCCCTCCCTCCGTAACTACCACCACCATCTCGGGAGGAGGAATAATCGTCATAACGTCCTCTGGAACCCCTGGGGCCACCCCTTCCACCGCGAGAACTGCGATAACTCCCACCACCGCGGGAGCCGTAGTCTCCTCTGCTACCTCTGTAACCACCACCCCTTGACCCACCACGTTGGAAAAAATTCCCGCCACCCCCCCTTCCTCTGGAACCACCCCTGAAACTTCCCCTTCCCCGTCCACGACCGCGCGAAATCTCGACCCTCATTTTGGCCCCCAAAACTTCCGCTCCATTTAAATTATCAACTGCTACTTCCGCTTCGTCCTCATTTTCAAATTCAATAAAAGCAAACCCTGGGGGATTAAATGCAACCCAAACATTATTCAATTTTCCGTAATTCTTAAATTTTTGTTCCAAGTCTTCCTTCTTCACATTTTCGTTAAGGCCACCTACATAAACCCTAGTGCCCCTATTGTAGCTGTGCTCCGCAGCACCGCTGTCCTGTGAAGCAAGAAACCATTTAATAGTTAAATTCACAAAAATCATTTTTAACCAGACTTTATGTTTTAACACTAAAAACTGACAAAGTAATAATATAAACAAAGATTACAGCAAGCACACAATGATTAAACGCTAGGGTCGGTTAAAACAAAGCACGAATGTCCTAAATTAGAAAATTTCAGTAAATGCTACGAAACTTATAAATTGTTTAAAGCACAATCTACGCACCTCGAAAATATTATCCTTTGAAAACAATCCGATAAATTACATAATTTCGCCATGTTAATACGCAAAAAATTAATTTCCATCGAAATTAATTATAATAAATAACGTTAGGCAAAGGAATAAATTTATCAAATGAGCTTTTAAATCGTTATTACAGCACAATCTACGCACCTCCAAAATATAATCCTTTGCAAGCATTCTGATAAATTACATGACTTCGCCAATACCCAAAAATACTCATTTCCACCGAAAATAAATAATGATAAATAACATTAAGCAGCGCAATAAATTTATCACGGAAACTTCTATATCGTTTCAGAGCACAACCTACGCACCTCGAAAATATTATCCTTTGATAGAAATCCGATAAATTACATGATTTCGACAAGTTAATAAGGAAAAAACTCATTTCCACCAAAAATAATGATAAATGACATTAAAACGTGAAAAGCTACTAAAGTGGCTCCTTGGCGGCTAACCTAAACTTTACGTTCAAGGTTAATTTTCCTTAGTCCGTAGCAAATGTATAAGGGAAATGCTTAATCACATATCCGGCATAAATGATAGAAATCCACCATTACATAAATCGAGAAAATGAGCCGAATTACAGAGTTAAATTTAAAATATCAATTATCAGCACATGAGTAGATATAAATAAGGAATCACTATTTCCGAAGCATTCTTGCAATTTAATTCAGCCTTGAGAAAGCGCGACTTTACTATTTCCTCAATGGCAGCCCGCGCCCACACAACATGGCGGTTGACTCGGCATTGGAGTACCGAAAATGGCTTCCATTGCGACAATTCTGCACAACGACCACAATGAGAAAACATGCCTAAATATTTACCAGGTGAAAGCACTACCTGTCTAAAACGACGATTACTAGCATTACTATGATCTACTAAAAACATACAACGCGATTCCAATAGTTTGGCAACGAGAACCAGTTATTTATACTAAGGATTTGACACAGACCAAAGCTGAAAATGCCCGCTATTTTAGCATCCCTCTCTGAAGCCATTAATTATAAAAACATTTACCGGTCTAGAACATAACTATAATATCAAAGTAACCATGTGATTGAATCAAATTCATGCTAGAATACAGAAAAATTGATTTAACTCGCAGCCTAGCCGAGGAAAACACTTGGATACTCGGAACAACTCAATACATCACATATCGATATTTCACAATCAAAACCCTATAAATGATGTAAATCATATTGAAAATAATATTAACAATACTAATATAGCATTTTAACAAAGGTGAATCACGCGGTTATAGGCTATTACTTGATAAATGAAATTTCTTGTCAAAATGGCGGCACATTTAGGCGGTACTTCTTTGCGTTTACTAGAAAAGTATCTTAATCGCACAATTTATGAAAATATATTAACACTATAAATTCTTTATACGAACCCTTGTGTACCCCTCCACTTTGAAGGCTTGTTTAAACTTTTGAGGAGGAAAAAAGAGAAGGCGTTGACGGTCCTAGACGCCTTCGAACGACTCCGGTAAAATCAATGGCCTCGATGGAGAGAAGGTGCACTGAACTGAGAACATAATAGCATCTTCATAACTTTTTGTTGATTATAGTTTTCAAACTTTGATTTTAACTCTTATAAAAATAAGAAATAAATTATGGCACCATAATATTACAGAATTTTTTAAGCATTTAATAAATAGCTTATGAAATAAATTTTGTAATGATTCGGTATTCATCCAGTAATATAGTTTTATGTTCCTTTGGAAAAATGAATGACATTAGAAAATACAATTCAGCTGATTTTTTTAATGATATTTTATTATTTTATACATAAAATATTAAAATATAAATATAATCAAATAACGACTGGAAGTTTGGCGGGAAAAGGTCCGTTAACGAGATTTTTCGGCCGTGAATTCTATTGGCGAAGAAATGGACGCTATTAGCTCAAAGATCGTAAATGTTTCAAAAAATTCAAAATAAATCCATTTCTCCGTGAAATTAAATATTTGTTAAATTATTCAGGCGATTAAGTAAGACAATTTTTTCTTTGAAACTGAAAAATAATGAATAAATAGTTAATTAATTTAGTTAGCTAATTTAGTTGATGCAGATAGGAAATTCGTTTTTAACATCTACATATAAACTATAAATTACAGATTTTGTACTGCAAAAGACCTTATACATAACATTTAAGTTTCGCAAATTTAACATTTTCGTTTTACCTTTCACTTAAAAACCATTGAAATTTCTTTATCGTTTTACTGACTTTGATGGTGCAGCAATAGCTATTGTTACAATAGATGAGTAATTGGTAAGAAGCCTCTCCAAGTAGAAATAATTTCCAACAGCATGCAATTTCGAACCCTAAATCTTCCAACAATTCGAGGTTCTGTTTGAGTGTTGTGCTTTTTTTATTTGTAGTACATCTTATTTGTATTAAGGGAGCTATGTACCCATATACATCCCTCGGTAATTTTCTCTTAAGTAGAAATTTACCCATTCCTCTTCTGGCGGCTATGCATTTTTAAGCGATATTGCCTATAATATAATCAAAATACGTCAATAGAAAGCTGCGTAGACTTCCATTTATTTGGTCCTTTCATCGCCAAATAGCACTATTGCTTATTGACCTTGGTATACAAAGTTTTGATCAGCCTTCTCTATCCAGTTCCAGAATTTTAAATATTTTATTCCAATTTACTATATCAAAATCCTAATCAATGAATGTACACTTTTCTATCCTTCCCGATGTATCTTATAGTTACTTATTTCATAAGTGTAATTTTATATCTCTTTTTTGTTTCCAAAACCAAATATTTATCCAAATCTACTTATTTTGGAGCCTAGTTTTCCATAAACCATTCTACTCTGAACCCAAAATTTAATTTCATCAGTATAAGATTTTGTTCTTCCTGTACCCATTTGTAACTGATAACATAATTTTTGATATGAGTTAATTACATGACAACTCCCCTCTTGTACTTCTGCATTATACAGGTATACAGAATTTTCCTTTTCTTCATAAATATTACATTTTCTGCAAGCAAATCATCTTTACCAAATGCTCTTCATCTCCTACAGTGTCTTTTCTGCTGCCAGGTTACAATATACTTCAGGGCAGGCCCGTGCGCACGGGGGGGGTTTGGGGGTTCGAACCCCTCCCCCCATGAGGATCCTTCATACAAAAAGTTCCACGAATGATGAATTGAAGATATAATAAAATGAAATTATTATTTAATGTTTCATTTAATAAACTTTTTCTTCCAAAATTTAGTGCCTCTTTCAACTTTCATGTTAAGGTCTGTCAGGATTCCTGTACGTTCATTATTGATAGTTGTATTAATGTAGTTACTATTTTTAATGAGAAAAACCCCCCCCATAAGCAAATCCTGTGCACGGCCCTGCTTCAGGGAACCATTTAATGTCTTTTTACTTGTACCTCTATGAATGTACAAGACTTCTGCAATTGTTACAGTTATCTGTGAATTATTTTATCCGTAAGACCTTTAACTTTTCAATTTATGACTTTCCTCAGTAGATTACATCTCAGGAACGAAAGTGAAAATAACTTTTACTGTCATAAATAAGTCGACAGAGATTACATCTCTGTCGACTTTCTTATCTTTCTTTTAATTCATTATTTGAACACTCATTAAAAAAAAGATATATCATAAACATATTATGACAATTTATCTTGAACTTAGAGTCAGCTATTCAACTTTGTTGGAAAGTAAGTAAGTGGTACACTTCTCTGGTGTCTGATCCACAGAATAAAACACAATGACCCTGCCTGTAAAAGTTATTCTTATCACAAAAAAAACACCTGGACAACTTCATCCTAACTGTCCTGGGTTCTAATAATGAAGGTCTCATAAAGTACTGCTGGAGTGTATTGAGGGAATTTTCAGTTATGTGTTGAAGGGATTCTGAAAAATGGATGACTGTCACTCAAAATGTCTGTGGAGGACATGATTTAACAATGTTAACGAAGGAAATTTTCCAGAATCATCTTTGCTTTGGCACCATACTGCTACCTATGATCTTCCATAAGTAATAGAGTAAGTGTGTTTGAGCCTACCTGTGAATGTTTGTATCATTGACTGTAACTTCTTGGTTCTTAGCTTACATCTTTAGACCTTCCTAAAGGTTTCAGAAACACATGAAATGAGGCCATAAGAGTCAACAGGGTTTCTGTATCATGTTGTTTGTGTTTCAGGTTCCTCCAGGAGCTTTCCTTAGGTGGTTGAAGTGGTCTTAGGTTTGTGCATGAATTGTAAGAGCTTTTTAGTGTGTGATTCAATGTCATCTTGAAAGATTAAGTCTCAAAATACAAAAAGATCAAATTCAGGGCATGTTATACTGAGGCATTTCATTTTACTGCAAGTGACTTCTATTCTTATGCTGCCATTTTTAATTTATGAATATTTATTATAGAGATACTTATTGTATATAAAATAAAATGTCTTCCTCCAAAAAAATTCCTTTATAAGACTTATCCTCTCTAGAAGTGTCCCTCCTCAGTTTGACTGAATCTCTGTATCTTACAATCCACATTTTTTAAATTCCAAAGAAAGACTTACAAAAATAATATGTTAATATACTTCGTCCACTGAAGAATTAACTTAAGTTAATCCTTTAGTGGACAGTCAGGCAATTCTTTTGCTCCAGCTCTGAGGATGCTCTCTTTGAGATCAAAATTCGTATTAGCAGTCAACTGTGTCTGTTCTTTGATGGTTTTTGGTATTTATTATTACCACAAAAGAGGAGTGATTCGTGAATGTCACATTGAGAACCATCTCCCTGCAAAATTTCAACCAGATTTGAGATGCATCTACCAAGTCCTCCCCTTGTATGAGGGAGGGTCAAGAATGTTTTGAGAAGTAATGGGGAACTTTAGGAGAGAGAAGAAGGGCAGCTAATGAAGAACATGTTTGTTCACTAGCTAGAATTTAGTTTGTAATTTAAGAGAGGAATAACATTTGCACACATAGACCATCATATCATACTTAGACCGTTGTTTTTGGATTAAGCTTACTGAATCAATAGATCATAAATAAGAAGAATGGTTAAATAGGATCTGTAAGCTTGATGGAACAGGAAGTAGAATATCCTGAAGCAGAAGACTGAGTATTCAGCCAAATTTGACAACCTAGTTTCGTCTAAAGAGGGAAACAAAAGAGACTAAGCTTTTACTGAATCAATAGATCATAAATAAGAAGAATGGTTAAATAGGATCTGTAAGCTTGATGGAACAGGAAGTAGAATATCCTGAAGCAGAAGACTGAGTATTCAGCCAAATTTGATAACCTAGTTTCGTCTAAAGAGGGAAACAAAAGAGACTAAGCTTGCTTTACCATTCACAGAAGTCTAGAAGACTACTTTGATGGTGAGGCGATATCTGAGATGTTCCACACTGAGGAGTGATGCTATGCTTAATGGATCCTTTAAAACACATGTTTGCATCATAACCTCAAAAATCAAAAAAGATATTGGTTGTTGCGGTAGCTCAATTTGTAAAGCAACCACCTAGCAATTAGTAAATCTAGGTTTGAGAGAGAGATGCCAGACTTTTTCTCTTTCATTTATATCTCTGGAATCAAGTTTGTGTTCCATGCCTACATCATTATTTATTCCAGTTTGGTCTATATAAGTGCTTGTCTGAGAAAGAGTTTCTTGAATTATGATTTTTTAAGGAGGATAGAATCCTTTAGATTTCCCATAAGTTGTTTCAATGAATTAAGGGTGGTCAACAGATTATCCAAAGAAACTAGTTCCCAATTTTAATAAATGTAATCTAGGTGTATCAAACATAAAATGTTTTTGAATGCCAAGAGATTCCAAAATATTTTAATGCCTCAGTTAGTCAGTGAGCAAAATTTGGTGATTGACTTTTCCTATCCAAACATATACTGTATTTTCTCAAGTATAAACCAAGCTGAACATATTGCTGAGGCACCTAATTTCATCACCACAAACTGGGAAAACTAATTGACTCGAGTATAAGCCTAGGGTGGGAAAAGCATCAGCTAATGGTCAATTTCAAAACACAGATAGACATCAATTGAATTATGGTAATTGAGGCATAAGTAAGTTAAATGTTGAAAGAATTATAAATTGAGCAAGTGAGGATTGAAAAGCTGATTTCTGGGTATGACAGACTTTTTCCACTGTGGAACAAGTAAGTGAGACCCTTACTTATGTATGTATAAGCCAAGATGGGATTTTTAAGTATAAAAAATTTACTGAAAAAATTAGCTTGTATGTAGGATTTATCAATAATATGGCTTGCATTTCACTATACTTTCTCTTATCATTCAGGACAGATACTTTTTTATCAACCAACCATGGTTTCAAAATCTCACAAACATTCAGAATATCTTCTGCTGAACCATATGCACTGAAAGGGGCAATACTGTACATTGCCTTCTGTAACACTTACTTCCTACTATTTTATGCTAGACTCCACACACATGATGTATTGAGATGGGCTTCCTTCAATTTCTAAATAATTTACACCACCTCTTGAAATATTTTAAAGTATGGATTTATTTGTTTTATCATTCATAAGAGATAGACAGTATTCTCAAAGAGGAATTAATATTACACAAAAAAGAAGTCAGTCTTCATTACGAAAAAGTTTAACAGTCACAAATAATACATTCATTTTCAGTTATTTGAGAAGTTTATCATCCATCAGGTGAACTTAAACCCTCAAGTCCAATTAGAAGCTCTCTCATAGGATATATTTGAAAATAATTTCAAGACACTATAATACTTCAATATTTAATATACTACAATTTAAGCTATGGTTGGTCAGGTAATTGCAGCATAGAGATATATCACTTGCTTCTAGTTGAAAATGTACATATTCTTTGTGATATTGCCATAGTAATACAATTATTGTTCATAGGAATTGGATAAAAAGTTTCATTGAAATTGATCAGCAAATTGAATTTGTAATTTTTGCAGAAATTACTTGTACAGTTACATAGATATCTAACTTTCATCATTTCTGTTGTCAGCTAATAACCTTTATCACAATTATCAAACCAGTTTTCTTGAAATTTAATTGATCTAGACTACATTCTCAACATCAAACAGCTTCAATAATCATTCCACAGCTAATTTTTGAAGGTTTTACTTCTTCAACAAGACTTGAGTATATTGGCTCATTTTATAAGCAAAATCTGAAATCTTTAATGAAATATCTGCAACTAATTAAATTTTATCTTGAATGTTAAATACACTTATACAAGGAAATAACATGAACTGCTCATCATTAGAGTAGTATATGCTTGAATCTTATTGAGGATTGGCTAGCACATCTTGCCTTAATTTATTAACAAGCCTGGGACCTAACAAGGAAAGTAGATAGTATCTATCATATATTCCAAGAAATACTACTTTTATAAGACAATTTTTAGTGATACAGGAACCTCATGGAGTGATGACATTAATAACCACTGAATGCTTTACGTGTAATACAGATTTGAGGACTATGAACCATTTCCCCTCTCATTGTTAAGAATGAGTAATTATCAATCACTGCTTAAAATATTTTCTGCATATTCTATCCATAATTTTGCAAGAATTCTTACAAAATTTATTCCAGAAAAATATGATAAATAAATTACATCTCTTAGGACAAATAAGAATTTCAAACTTTCTCAAGACAAAGAATGATGTAAATTCAGGATTTACCATCGTAAACATAGAACCAGAAGTTTCAGTTTTGTTTTACGGAAAAACGATTTTCTCAACCACACAATTATTCATACACACCTATAAACAATCCATCCATATTCCACATTAACACACATAGAAAAACACGAAGTTACACTCACAATCAGATTATGGCTTGTACCTTAGAGCAAAAAATGGAAACCACCAGTGATCAGGCAGAAGTTTCATATTCAGAATACTTTTACAATTAGGAGATAGTCCGTAAATCAAATATTAAGTCTTAATATCCATGTGAGAGACCTCAAAGAGCATGATTCTATTAATTTCATAATCTAGCTGCTTTTCCAAACCAACATCACTAGCAAATCTTGATAGTTACTAATATAAAAGAAAGATCTATTAGGATCAAAGCCAAGATAACAAAAATAAATGTCTCTGTTGAATTTTAAATGAACAGTTTGTCAAAAGACTACTTCTTCAAAGCATTCATATTTTCTTGGATAAACAGTTCCTATAAAATATTCCCAATTCAGCATGGTTGAGATCTTCTATCTATTAGTTGCTGCTTAGCCCTAAACCTTTATTTTATGTATAAGGTAGATAAGCCTTTGGCAATCATTAGAAAAGAGATCATTTGGAAATACTTATTGAAGTAAATATAAACTGGAAATGTTAACCCCTATATTTTACATTTTCACGATCAATTGACTGAGATTTTTTCATACTAAAAAGTCAATAACCTAATAACATAAATTTGAAAAAGGACTTATATGATGGAACATAAGTAAAATAAAAAATGTTAGCCATATCATGAGATTTTATGAACTATCATATATAGCATTATGATACTGAGATCAAAGAAAATAATTCATTGAAGATTTGTTGAAGAGCCAAAAATTCATAATGATTGGAATGGATAAAAAAATATCAAGCTATTTTCTTTAAAGAAGCTATGCAAAACTTGTAACTATGAAGTTAATTTATGAAAAACCATCAAATTCTTACATTCAAAAGTTGTTTTGTATTTTAAGAAGTAGTTTACTAACCTAAAAAAGTTTGATGAGTGAGTTGCACATTTGTAAGTCTATAACTTTACTCTTAAGATTTTGGATGAAGGCAATTCAAGAACTGAGTGAAACGCCAATTCTCAATTAAACTTACAGAGGTAGTACATTTGGACCCTGAAATCTGCTGAATTCTCGTAACTTAGGAATGCGTAAAAAGTCTAAATACATTTAACTTCCAGATGTGTTAAGTTTTGATTGATTGCCTAGGGAGAATATTGATAGTCATTTGTCTTTGTATCAAAAATTATTAATGCATTCACAATGCTACCACAGCCATGTATGATTGAAACAAAATAATACCAATGGGAAATTATAAAAATATATCCAATCAGCATCATATTAATATTTAAATTGTTGAATATATAATGATTTTACTCTACTCACCAGTTAAGTTAGTTTATGGTGTCCTTAACTGAAGCAATCATTATAAGTATAGCTGACACTGTGGAACACCATCTAATAAATAAATACTGGAATCCATAATTTTCACAATATTTTAACGAATGACTGGATTTGACTTTGTAACTATTACAACTTGATGATGGCTGAGGTCCAAAGCCAGTCATTGAAGAAAATTTGGTGGAAAATACAAATTCCAGTTTTTATGCATCTTAAACTGAACTTGATTCTTACAACAAAAATTCACAGCAGTACAAAAAACTCATTTTTTTCCTTACTAGGCCTAAAGCATCCTTCCCACCACAATTGGGATAATCACACACATCAAATCTAAAAGCATTCTGAAACTCTTCAGCTTTTAAATGAGATACAAACTTGATTGGTGACCTCCAATTATTTTGCGCTAAGGCACAAAATTATTGAATGTGAATAGAAAACAATTATTACACATCAGCAGATGCACATATAGTCTTAGAAATCTGTTGTGTTGAACAGGACCTCGTCCTGATAACTTGATAGTATGCTCGAACAATACATTAACTGCTAAGAACTTGTTAGGCTAGCCATTAGGAGCTCCATTTTGTTGAGGAAATTCTTTCCTTCCATCTTGTCCCACCTGACTTCCTTGAAACTTCCTCCTAAGTTCTCCCATTTCCTTTCTTTCACTAGTTGGCCGGGAAAGAAATCCTTTCGTGGGGATTGAGCAATAGCCACCTGTACCCCTGTCTGTGGTTCACATCTGACAGCAATGATTCTAAAAAAAGCATAGGATATTGATTTTTACCATTAGGATATACACATTGGTACAGAAAAAATAATTGCTTTATCACCGATGATTAGAAAACTTCTCCCAAACCAGAATATGCACACATCCAAATATTAGTTCAGTTATACCAATGGAAAATTCATCAATTTCTCAGATTACAAGTAAGGCGATGCTAGTTAAAAATTAAATAAAAATTACTGAGAATGATTTGAGGGATAAAGTTATATTTACACAATGCTATCATTCTTTAGGTTTCTATTAAATTATTGTTCTAAAGATTTCAATTCAATTTAAATGTGTGTATAAAAAAGATAATATATTTGTAGCATACAAAGATATCTGGATAAAAAAAGTTCCTAAGTAATACTGTGGTCAGAAAAATCTTTCAATTACTATTCGATTGATGGCATTAATACTTTTAAATTAAGCAAGCCAAAAAAGTGCTATAAATTTATTACTTCATCAAGCCCATGCAACCACCAGGGCTTGCTTTCCTATCCATGAAGATTGAGGTAAAGTTAAAACATTACAGCTCAAATAACATTGGTGACATTATACAAAAAAACATTTAATAGTGCTAAAAATTCATTCACTTTCATCAGTATAGAGAGTTATTCACTAAATGCTCTCTATTTGAAGGTAGTAAGTGACAGAATATTTATGTTGATAGAACCAAATACCCAGATTTAAGAAAAGATTTTGTACTTATACAAAATAGGCAGCTAAAACAATAGACAAATGTAGTAGTAATGAAATGATTTTTTCCAGGTGAAAAAGGCAGATATAATGCCAGAGGCCAAAGAAGCCCAAAGATCAGCTCAAGGCTTCCACAAAAGTAAAAGTCACCACTTTTATTATAAGAAGACTGTTTGGAAATTAAACGCCGCTGATGCATGATGCTTTTATCTGTTTTCTGAGTACCATCACTGTTATATTACCAAAAATCTATGATTCTTAAAGCTTTGAACTGTGCTAGTGAGAGCATAATGCTACAAGCGTTTGCTCAATTTAGCCTCACTAAATGAGTGCTGCAGTAGAAATTCCCACTGAATGCAAGCCACATGGTGTGTTAAAATTTCTTGAAGCAAAAAATCTGTAAGCAGCAGGCATTCATTATGAATTGCGTGCAGTATACGGTTGAAATATTTTGAGCTAAGGTGGTGTGGCAACAATTCTCCACCAGTGGAACCTATTTCTTAAAGATGGAAGAGCAAACATTCATGATTAACGCAGACAAGGTCGATTCTGTCTTTAGTGATTAAATTGGAACATTTTTGAGCATCCCCCATGCTGCCTGAACTTGGCTGCATCAGTTTTCCTGTTCACCATTTATCTACTCACTCTCATGTGGCTTTGAGCCCAGAATTATTTTTTAATAATAATAATTACTTTATTTCGTTACATGCATGTACAAACATTTTTTACAAAATTGTAATTTGAAAAGTGAAACAAAAAAGTGACAAAAAAAAAAAAAAAAAAAACTTTTAAATCCTGCCTTTGATAGGCTTACAAAATTTGAAATCTTCTTAAGAAGTAAAAAAACAACCAAAAAATAATCACATAATTATAATCACATAATTCATATTTGTTCATAGCAAGAAATAAAGATAAAACCAACTCAGTCCTGCTAAGCATCAAATGCTTGTCAGCAGGTTCCTAATTTACAGCTTAGTGGTACCATTTTAACACTAACGTCAATCTTACAAAGACTCTTGAAGCAACCATTCTTTAACTTTTTTCTTAACCTCACTAATTGTGTTCAGTGCATTAAGATCCTTGGGTAACGAATTAAATTTTTTAGGGACCAGAACTTTAAAACTATTACTACCGTATGTGGTAGAAAAAGTAGGTACAGTATATGGTTCAGTTTTCCTCAAATTCTGAGGAAAATTACAAACACGTTCATTTTTATACACATTAGAGAAATAATTGTCCACAATTATAGTATAAGTGACAAGTTTTTCAAGTTGTAATACACCAATAGAATTAAACATCATTTGAACATTTCCCTGATCTTTACATTTTTTGTTAAATAACATTTTTATAAACTTATTTTGTTTTTTCATAATTAACCTATGGAGAGTGCTATTTCCATTACCCCAAATGGTTATACCATACCTCAACAGGTTTTCCACTAATCCATGATATATTAATTTGAAAGCATCGTAAGAGAGGAGCTGATTTATATAATGAACTTGATGTAGAATTCGTCTTAGTCTACTATTTAAGACAATAATATGATGTGAAAATTTAAAAGAATCATCTATAATAACTCCCAAATATTTGTATTTCTCTACCTGTTCAAGATAAGGGCATGTGCACATTCGAGTATAATTATGTAAGCATTCATGAGAATGAATTGGAATGTTAACACATCTTTTATAATTTATCTTGGGTATGATATGCATTACTTTTGATTTCTTTTGATTAACAACTAGTTTATTGTCATGGGCCCAAAATAAAATATTCTTAAAATCATTCTCCAACCTCTCATGTGCAGTATCAAAGTTCTTGTGCACTGTAATTAGCAAAGCGTCATCAGCATACAACAACAGAGTAGAATTTTTTACAACATGAAATATATCATTTATATATATTAAAAACAATATGGGTCCAAGAATTGAGCCCTGAGGTACACCCATTGATATGGGAGAAGGCTCACTTACATGATCATGAATTTTAATTCTTATGCTTCTATCCATCAGGTAGTTTTTAAACCACTCATAAGTGATTCCCCTTATACCAATTGAATTTAGTTTATCTAAAAGTATATCATGGTTAACAGTATCAAAGGCCTTTTTTAAATCTATGAAAAGTAAAATTACAGATAATCTACAATCTAAGGCATTTTTAACTGTTTCAGATAGTTTCTCTAATGCCATTTTGGTTCCTTTGGATTTTTGGAAAGCGAATTGATTTCTAGATATGATACTATGCTTTTCCATAAAAACAGACAATGAATTTGCCATATGTCTCTCCAAGACCTTATGAAGGGATGGTAATATAGAGATGGGTCTATAATTATCTGTATCAAAATATGAACCCCCCTTATGGACAGGAAGAACAATTGCAGTCTTCAATTTTTTAGGTACTGAAGCATTCACTAAACATTGATTTACAAAAGTTTTCAGAATAGGTAGAAGTGTCCCGCAAGATTTAATATCAACCATCCTAATATTATCAGTCCCTGGTCCTTTATTTTCCAAAGTAGATAATATTCTTCTAATTTCATCTATTGAGACATATTGAACATAAATACTGTTTTGTAGGCAGTATTTAGGTATATTAAGCAATTTAATATTGCACTTAATTGTTAGTTTTTCAATATCACTGGTGAATTGTTCTAAGAAAACTTTTCCTAATTCTATATCTTTCATATTAGGAAAACCTCTTAAATATATATCCTTAAGAGAATTTTTAGTTTTTCTACTCAACATTCTATTTATCTCAGACCAAATACTTTTTGGATCATTTCCAATGGCAGCAAACCTGTTTAAGTAGTACTTGCTCTTTTGCCTCCTAATTGCATTTGTAACCATATTTCTTTGCATTTGATACTTTTGTTTATAAGATATGTTAGTTGGATTATTTTTCCATTTTCTAAATAAAGTATCCCTTAGAATTATTTCCCTCAGAAGATTATGGTCCATCCATTCTTTCTTGATAGGTTTTTTAACGACATGTCTTATAACTGAAGATTTTGCGTAGATATTATTAAAAGAAGTAGTTATGTTATCATACATTATATCAGGATTAATAGCATTAAACACACTACTCCAATCTTGTTCATCTAAAAAACCCTTGACTTTTTTGTTACATAAATATGTGTAGGTTTCCTTATTTTTTTATTATTTTTTAGTCCTCCCTGTTTAGAACACATCAAACCTGTAGCAGTGACATAATGATCTGAAATATTAGTTTTGATAACAATACCATCAGGTGTAAATAAATTACCTTTATACCACATATGATCAATACAAGATCTGCATACTCTATTATTAACTATAGCTTCTCTAGTGTATTCATTTATAATATTGCAGAAACCATTCCCAGCAAGTACATCTTTATATCGGATGGTATTCAGGTTATTCTTATCCCTTATATCAATGTTTATATCTCCTACTATCAAACACTCATTATTTCTAAACTCATTTATACATTTCTTAATTTCCTTAATATAGCCAACAACACTTTTATTTGGAGGTCTATATACACATAACAATGTCATATTTATGCTATCATCAGTTATACTTCCCAGTAATGCTTCAGAATGTTCAAAATGTATACTATGTTCCACAAAATTTAAAGTTTTCCTTACATACAATAATATACCACCACCAATTTTGTTTTCTCTTAATTTATAAAAAGTATTATACTCTCCTAAACTATACATTGGAACTTCAGTCTGGCTCAAATTCACTTCAGTAAATATCAAGACATCAAAATTTAGTTTATTCTTAAGAGATTGCAATACTATGTTTATCTCATTCCATTTATTTTTAATAAATCTCACATTTAAATGTAAGACACTCAAATCATATGTGGTTTTAACAACATAACCCAAATTATAATAACTATAGTTTTTTATGTCCATTGTTTTATAAATACAATCAATAATAGCCATGGCAAATGTAGAATGCAAATGTATAGGATTTGAGTCTTAGGACTTTATAACATATCAAACAATATTTTTAATATCTTCCTCATTACTTATTCTAATTATTGTAGAATTTTCATCTTTTTTTGCTAGTATTTTCCCATTTTTTACCCAAATAAACTTAAAACCCTTTTCTTTTCCCTTAGTCTTAGCTTGCCATAACAATTTACTATAGTAAGATGACAGACATTCATTTATGAAGACTTTACCACCAACATGAACATGATTAAGTGTAGCATTTACAAGATTTTTCCTATTAGCCAGCCATTTGTCCTTCATAACTTTAGACACAAATTTTAGAATTAGTTTTCCTTTTCCAGTCTCTCTCCTTTTTGGAATATAATAACAATCATCAATGTCTTTAATACTGAATGTTTCTACAGAAATGCCTCTGGCAATCTCTTCAGCTACCTTTGTACAATCATTTACGTTCTTAACTTCTACTCCCACTATTTCTATTGAATGGCTAAGTTTATCTTGTTCAAGATTTTGAATGGTAGCACGTAGGCTTTCAATGGACTTACTCTTCTCGTCTACTTCGGATTTTAAATCATTAATAACATTTGTTAGCTCTTTAATTATGCTTATCTGCTCACACAAAAAGTCATACTTATCACTTATAAAAGAGAGACTATTTTTAATGTCACAAAGGTCTGATTCCATACGAGCCAGACGATCAACGTCAGCCTCAGAAGCTTTACCTTTCGAGTTTGCATCTTCTTCTCCATCAACTTTAGATGTCCTACAGGATATGCATTTCCACGTATCTTTAGTTTTCTTCGACATTTGTCTGTATGTAGTCTCTCTAATACCCGCACATCCATAATGGAGTCTCCTATTACAGAATTTGCAGAAAACGACATTCCCATCTCCAGGCAGCTCGTCTTCGCATCGAGAGCACTTCCCTTCCATCACAAGTAAATTGTGAATTCAAGCCAAAAAAAAAACAGCTTGAAACGTAAAGTGTATCCAGATTACTGAAGCAAAACTCCAATTCTGCCGTGGCGGAGGGATACACTGATGTTATACTGGCTACCACTGTATCACTTTAAGACTTGAATTACTCTTCAAATCTTTGCTCAAATGGCACCACTAATATACCAGTGGGCAGTAGAACAATAACTTCACACGCCTAGCATTAAACAATTCCACAAAACTGGAATTTACTCACTATTACTGCTTCAATGCGAGGAGCTAACGCTGCGAACGTCCTAACTTGGCCATACCACCATTAAAAAAATGACAATGAAGATCTTCAAAATGCTGTGACAATCAAATACATACCCTGGCGGTCAATTTTTGAGGGAATATGCAAATAGTTGAAGTGCTGTGAAAAACTTTTTAATTTAAATGGTGGCCATGTTGAAAAATGGTGGCCATGTTGAAAAATGGTGGAAAGCAGCTGTTTTAATATGTAATATGTTTGAGATATAGCTAGACAGAAGTTGGTTTCCAAACCACCCTTATATATTTACTAATATAGAAAATTCTCTTCAAGAATATTTTTTTAAATATCAAAGTAGAAGAAGCATTTCTATCAATTACAATGAGTAACTGATAGATTTTATATGACAGTGAGATTTAATTTACTTATATAATTTTATATAAACACGGTACACAGAATTTCTCAACATATTTAAAGACTTTTCTTTGAGTAAAAGCTTGTAAACATTTCTTTAACGAAGAGCGCATAAGTGAAGTATGAAATTTTGATGATGTAAGTTTGTAAGAGCCAACATAAGTACAGTTTCATTGAGTCCTCTTCCAAACAAATGAGGCCCTTATATAATGCATCTGGATTTTTAATTTACTGTTGGGGTGAAACCTCAAAACCAACTTACCTGTCCCCTGTTGGAGAAGCTAAAATACAGCTGCTAGCATTTCCTAAGGGTTCTACAGCTCCAATACCAAGATGAGCACTGTTTGAAAGGAACTGCCAGCCCATGCACTTAGCTAGGGCTTGAACAGCATTAATCTGATGTTGATAAATCTGTAGGGAGGAAAAGAAAAAAGAATGCAAAATAAAAGAATCCAAGCTCACCTTATGACTAAAGAACTGAATTTTCTGAACATACCTGACAAAATATCAAATCCCGGAGTTCCTGGGGCTCATATGACATGTGCATGACCCTCCCATCTCTACAAACACACTTCAAAGATTTTTCACCAACATGAACTACTAGTGAAGTTCGACAAACAGTATCATAGCCATGGGTCATGATGTTTATCTTCACACACGACTGAGTCGGAGAATTTAATGCATTCCAATGGGAAACTATCAGAGGATCCTTTACCTCTTTTGCAATCGTATCCAACACATATTCCGTTCTTAACCTCATGAAAAAATGCTGAGCTTGTTGAATGATCTGTTCTAGTAGAGTTTGGCTAAAAAAAGAAAATTGCTATTATTGAAAACAATCGTATTTTATAAATCTGAAAAACGGGTTTCAATAGGCACTCATGAAAATTTTTTATCAGCTTATTTTTCAAAACAGAAAAAATTTAGGAAAAGAAACATGATGGATTGAAGTTCTTTATCAGTGGAACCTCTACATAATCATAAAGAAAGTAAAACTCACTTAGTTGAGACCATAAAAAGAATTTTTCTAAAAAGAACAACCTAAGTTTTGTTCCCATGTAGCATCATCAGGTGAAATTCTTAGAAAAACTGACCGTAATCTATAATGACAGAGGAGGGGGGAAATTTATTTCAGCACGGAAGATAATTACTGGGACTTATTCACTACTCCTTAACCCTTAGATACTCAAGGTGCCAATATATTGGTTTTCTCTTTTAGCCTTAAACACTCAATATTCTTATACATCAGTTCCATCTATAATCCTGAATCTGTGTTTATTAAATTTTGAAATATTCTAAATTCTATATCCCTTCTTCTCATTATAGATTCCAGTCAGTTTTTCTAAGTATTTCTCTTGATGATATTACACGGTAACGAAACCTAGGTTGTTCTTGTTGAAAAAAATTCTTTAAGTGGACTCTAATAAGTGAGTTTTACTTTCTTTATGATTATAAAAATAAATTTTGATCTTGGTAATATGAACATACCCCTGAGTCATCTGAAGTAGGTCGTATCGGTCAGCTGCAATAGGACCAGCAAGACAACGCTTCTTGCTAGGCCCAATAGCCCCAGATGCAGGATGAGGGAAAGGATGATGAGTATTTCGGTGGTGGACTTCCCTGAGAAGCTGATGGAGAGAGTGCTCCAAAACGTGATCGTGGTCTGATTTTTGTGGAGGTGGTGCAGGTGGAGGTTTTTTATCTGAACCAGTGCTATGGCAAAGGCCAATTATGAGCTGGATTCCTGGTAGTACCTTGAAAACAAATATAGAAAAGCAATTAGTTTCAGGTGTATATGTTTAACCCTGTTACAGCCCCTATGCAAAGAATCTCAGAATATAGAACAGTGCTGATGTAATGGCCTGTGGCAGTTTCCAACTGCTTTAGGAGCATATTTTCTTGCCACTTTCCTGAGTACCATTTTACTATTTCCTCTCAATGTTCTAATACATACAATATTGGGTATATTACAACAATTGATCAGCATATAATCATCAAGATCATCTTTATAATTAGGTTTCTTTAACCAATATCTTAATTTTAATGAATTGATAAGACAGTGGTTTAACTAAAGACCTCATCAATCAGAGAAAAGACTTCTAAATGTAGCAAGGGTAGAAAAGCAGTCAAGCAAATAATAACACAAGGAGTATATTTGATTGTCTTTTATTTGATATTGATGGTAGTATTTGAAACTTACTGTACTAAGAGAAGAACATTAGCAAAACACAAAGGATACTTGAAATTTTCAAGAAGACAAGAGCAATTGCATTAAAATTTTATAATTAAGGTAAAATTCATGCATCAAATACTCACAGTAGCCATGATTTGATTTCCTACAACCATGTGAGGGATGGGAGCCTGGAGTTGAACTGCTTCTTTTGCGAGTTGATTGAATAACTCTTTACAAAATAAGACATTTTGTGCTGCCTCAAGTTTTTGCTGCCAATGAACGTCAGGGTTTGTGCTTGTGGTACCAGAGCCTAGGAGGTTGATCGTTGAACTACAGAGGTCTTCTTGATCTGTAAATATGAAAAAGAGAAATGAAGTCAAGGAAAGGGATTTTCGGAGGTGTAAAAGTCTTGAGTTTCTGAGATCCATGCCAGAGTTTCTCCTTCCTAAAGTGGATACTCCATCCAATTGAGCTATCATGCATAATTAGCTCATATCGTTTTTAGGGGTTTGTTGACAGAGCAGGAAGTGCCAAGCATATACATTGTCACCATTTTTATATTTTTTACACATGAAAACAATTTATTACAGCACTGTGAAAAACTTAATGGGACTTATTCACTACTCCTTGAACCTTAGATGCTCAAGGTGCCAATTATTGCCTTAAACGCTCAAGGTATCAGCTCCATTTTTAATCCTGTAAAGGGCTCCACTCGAATCCTAGCTAGTCAAATTTTTCTGGCTAGGGAATGGTTGTTTGAATTCGTAAATAGTAATAATTATTGAAATGGATGTAATTGAGATCTCCCTGTTTCTGTTACAGAAATTATTAATATTAGTAGTAGAATTATTAAAAGAGCTTCAACAACTTTGGTCATTTCACACATTGGCTCCCACTGGGAATTGAACCTGGGACCACTTTCACCAAAGGGAAATGTGCTGTCCACATGAATATTCAAGAGCAAATTATTATTATGATTCTATGGTGAATCAAATCAACAAAAATAACAAACCTTTCTGACATAATACTTCAATATACGCAACTCCTTGAAGTTCGCTAGGCACAGTAACTCTCAAAGCAGATCCAGGTTTAGGTGGAGCTGCAGTAGTAGGAGAAGGAGGAGGGCTGGAGCCAGTGGCTGACTCTTCTTCTGCTTTTGTAACTTCAAACATTCCAGTTTGAGCATACTTTGATCCAGCTGTGAATTCAAAAATTAAGTTTTGAGGATACAATCAGAATTTGAAGAGTAACTTAAAAATATAACAAAGAGAGAGAATATTACAAATATAACAATATGATTACCTGTCCTGTAACTCAGATCACCTATGATGGAATTGGATACTTTCTTTAACCTCCAATTCTGTCTCAACCTTAGCAGCTCGATATGGAAATCGGGGGTGTTTCTATTTCTCGCCATTTCATTGTGGGATGTGCGAAGTCTTTCTGCTCCATTCAACAGCACAGATGCTGCACCAGCTAGAGCCTACAATTATGAATGTATAATGATGCAACGAAAATTATCAGCAACTACAATAATTTTTATCCTACTCCCCCAGTTTCCCCTAAATAATAACTCCACGAATAGAGGAGCTTGAAGGTGATACAAAAAAGGAACAAAAGCCCTACCTAAGTTGATTCATTAATATAAGGTGTGTCAATTATGTACTGAGACAGATTTTTCATTCAATTAAAAATAAATTTTCTGTCACCTTCAAAGTAATTGCCTTGAGATTCAACACAGCAATGGAAGTGATTTTTCCACTCTTTATGTCAGTGCTTTAACTTGGATAGTGAAATTGCCTTCAGCTGGTCGGTAACTGCAGTTTTAATTCCTTCTAGTGTTTCAAATTGCTCTAGGACAGTGTTGGCAAACCATTTGAAGCAAGTATATACATATATTTTATTAATGAAAATATGGAGTTGGTGATATACGTTATACCTCAATGATAGGATTAAGATCTCGTAATTGGTTTAAATAGTTGTTACTATTATAATTATCATTACTAATGAGCAGAATTTGCATTTCCTTACAGTGGGGCTTCTTATTTTTAGTGAAGTATACATAATAAAGATAGTGTTGTGAGAGTTCTGTGTGCCAAAAAAATTCTCTCGCGTGCCACTTTGGACGCTTGTGCCATAGGTGTGCCACCACTGCTCCATGAGGTAATTTTTCAATCTTAAAAAGAGAAAAAAGTCGCAAGGACCAACAATGACACATTCCACAAAATTTGATTAATTTTCAGTCCACTCCAAAATGTCAAGAAACGTGTCCACTCTTGTTGTTCTTTTATGCCTGCGAGAGGTTTTCGAGATCATTTTCAAACAAATTTTCCTAAAACCCAATTCATTTGACAAAACCTGACAAAAGGTGAAGTGAATAAGATTTAACTCTTCCCTGATCATTCTGAGTTCCTGCTGCCATACTCTGATGAATGGAATGATACATTTTTTTTTTTTAATTACTGTTGCCCTTCACCGGTGAAGTCCCCCTAAGCTCTACTGAACTTTTCAGGAGGTGCTTCACCAAGGCAACAGCAACAACGAACACACACAACCATTCCCTGAATCGGAAAAATCCGACTCAGCCGGGATTCGAACCCGAGACCTTGGGGTAGGAGCGATAGCTTAGATGGCATGCTATCCACTTGGCCACCAAGGCCGGTAATTTTTCATTTGTCATGTGGTGCAGGATAGAGAAAAATGTATCTTTCATTTTCTTTAGCCCCAGTCTTGATCATGGCTGTGACGAAATGAAAGCTACTGAGGTATGAGTGCATAATTGCACTAATCAAGGTCTCTCCTTACGGAATGCCAAGAAAAGTGTTACTTATAGAGCCATTGTGCTTCACTTAAGTGGAAATGTTCTGAACCTAAGCCATTGGCAAAAATTTGTCTTTATAGAACAACTGAAACATTGTAAAAGTTTCTTTCACACAGTGACCAAGTCAAAACCTGATAGCATAGAGTTGCACAAAATTAATATTACTCATTTTCACGGTGGGATGGAAAAACTTAGCCAACAAAAAATTCTATGCACAACAAATTAATTTTAATTTGCACATCCAAAGCTACATTGTCAGTCTCTACCTTTATTTACACATATTGCATATTTTTAAATATTTTTCTTAGAATCCTGACCCATAAGAATCAAATTCAGCCGATTTCCATGAGCTTAACTTTCTCTTCCAGTACATCTCAATAAATCTTTGCAAAATTTGGACGTCAAACCTAATTTAGGAGTAGTTGAATCTCAGCTTAAGCGTTTTCCTATTAGAATACATAAGGATTCATTACCATATATAATCAAAGATAAGAGGAAGATAGTATTTTTGAAGATGAAGCAATTCTCTATGATTTCTAATTTCAATAAACAAATTGCATGGACAAACAGAGGATAAGTGTTTTTAATTCTTCACAATTTAACAACTGACAGACATGTTGAACACTAATGGAGGCAATGAAAAAGTAAGAAATTTATCAGTGAGGGGTGAGAAAGATGAAAAATTTTAGTAAACGAAAATATTTTTAAAAAAGATGAGATTATAGTCAATCCACATTATTCTCTAATACTACAAAGTATACAATAGAATTAACAGTGTATTTAGACATTAAATACTTCTAGTTTCCATTGATAGCATTATTTATACTCATAAAAATGTAGGATATGAATAAATTATGCATTCATATATTGTAACTCATAATTCTGTTTTAATTTAGTTACATCATGATTTTATTGAATTTTTCTAATAGTGTCAAGTCCACTGAATTATCCAATAAGGATTGAGTCCACATAGAGTTAATAGTAAGATGATAGTCTTTTTCATTTATTCTTTTATAGCAAAAAATTGATAAGTAATAAGATATTGATTTGTTTGAACCTAATTGAAAAGTTTTTTTGCTGATTTAAGAACTATAAATGGAAAAATATTCCTTTATACTATGTATGAATTGACAATTTTGCAAGAAATTTATCCGGCATCAATTTTCATCAGGTAAATAAAATTGAATTAATGTTAAATAAATTAAATTATTTAAGACTTACAATCAAAGCCATATAGACATGTATTTTAGACTAGTCAAATTAAGTTCTCTTATTCTTTATATGGGTATAGTTTAACAGTGATTAAGTAATGTCAATAAAACTAAAGAAGATCAATAAGGAAACCAATGTTTCTGGAAGTTGGTTTGGATGAACAAAAGAAAATGATTAAGAGAGTATGTCATCATATTTATTATCATCTTTCTGCTTTTGTCCATTTAAACAGAGTAGTTCTAAAAAAGGGGACGACCAAAGATAAGGCTGGATGAATATGATAACAAGAGTGGATGTACAAACTAGCCAAGGGGATATTTAGTGTTTGTGAAAAATCTTCAACATATCATTTTAATTTCACTCCTAACCAGATCTTAGGCAAATTGCTAGTACTGCAAGTGATCAAGGGTGAGTGATCACACCCTTTGCCTCTTGTGCCAACCTGGTTCTACCAATGTATGATAATGGAATGGTGAAGAGTAATTCATTGCTTTAATTACATGTATAATGTTATATCTTTTACAAAACAACCGTAACTTTTATGTTCACTTCCTCTCAGCTACCATAAAATAAGTGCCTACTTCACTAAGAAATTACTGCAAATTTTGATGCAAACAATGAGAATCTTTCCAAGAAAAATTTCCAAAATCTAAACAGCCTTTCTAGTAAGAGTACACATCTAGGAATAATTGCTGATACTCATTTGATTGAAAAATTAATTGAAGTTTAATTGTAACTATGCAACTCTCAGGATAATCAGAGGAGGATCTGACATCTTATATCAACAAAATATATCTTACATCACAGAAATAAGCGTTAAGTTCTCTCCATACAACATTGGAATAGATATAATAGATATTAACTACACAGATGTATTACTTCTCTCTCAAACTCTGATTTAACTATATAAATCCTTTAGATTTCTAGTTGGAGGAAATATCTCTTCCACAGAAATTCGCTCAAGAAATGATGGTCATAAATTAAATCTGGATATTCATTAATCTAATAATTAAATATTTAATCCGAAAAATATCAACAGGAAATCCTGTTAAGTAAGATGGCAAAATAAAGTCACACAATGAATGAGAAAACCAGTCTTTGGTAAATAAAATACACCTTACCTTTTTTCGGGCAAAAACTTGAACCATTTGTTTCACTTCCTGCGGCTCTTGTGGAACTGGATCTAGTACCAAATATCTCTTTTCTTTAGCAACTGCCAGAACATCAGACAAAACGCAGACTTCTGTAAGAGCATTCCTGTTTGTTGAACAGAAAAGTATTATCAGAGAACTCTGCAAAGAATTAAAATTTATTTCCTACACAAAGTTTCTTCAAATCTTCGTAAGTAAGGAAGAAAATAAAAGTGAACTGTGAAAACTTTAATCTTTGGCTAATTTTTCCAAGAATTCCAAGAGATTTTTCTCAATCGATAATCAATAGAGTCATTTTCAGAATGGAAATATTGTCCGGATGAAAATATCCCAAAACCGCAGAACAAGAAAGGCGGTAGAAATAAACCTTTATTAAATGCTTTAAAAGTGCATCACAATAAATAAAAAGTTCTAATCCATAAATATGAAAATACAACAGTTACATACTCGATTGATGAAATAAATCAGTAACTCCAAAAGTATGGACATTGTAGTAGAGAATAAAGCACATGAAAATTTTAAAATGTCTTTGAAATGGAGGTAAAATTTCACTTTCACACAAATGGATAGACATAAATAAGGGGAAAACGAGAAATACTTTCAACGACGGATTTTTTGAGTTTTCATAACATTTGGAATCAAAATGCAATATTTTTGTGATTAAATTTTTATCGAATTATAAATAACACTTCGTTTAAAATGCCATATGCAGCATATACACTTTCATTAACTGACGGGTGAAAACATCTAAAGAGAAATTATGAAACAAAATACACAGTACCTTAATTTGTTTCTCACAGAATCCCATGGCCAAAGGGAGGATTGATAAGTAAGAGCTTCTTTAGAGTTTGCTTCATCGTCACAGCTTTCGGATGAATCGGTGGGCTCCTTTTTGACATCTTCTGTTAATTGTTTGGCAAAGTCTATCTTTTGAGCCAATTTGGACAAGTTTTCGGACATAGACAGAGGTCTGAAAGAAAACAGAATAAAGTTTCACAAAACTGCAATCCAAAAATAACATCAAAAGAAAGCGAGAAAAATTACGATTGATATATTTCTTGTCCATCGTAGGTTATTTCTTGAATTTGATTTTCAACAGGAGCCTCTACCGCTATATTTACCGAGTAAGCCATCTTTATTTGTGAGGAATGGTGTATTTCCTATCCTCATCTGTTTTCAACGTTTTCAGACTTCACTTGCGGATAGAGCGCTTCATTGAAAGGTTGAAAGGATTGAAAATGTTGAAAGTGATTGAAAGCTTAGAATTACGAAGAACTGTTCTTACCATGCTCTAAAGAGTATTTCGAATATAGATGTAGAGTACGGGGAGAGCAGAGAATCTTATGAGTATTATTGGAGTGTGTTAGTGAAATTGTCCTCGTTTACCTCATCTTTCTCGTCAGAATATGATCGTAGAATGGAAAAGCAATTTTGCAGGATTTGTTTCTCTGAAAGACCAGTTTCAATAAATGTATTCGAAACATTCATCAAGAACTCAATGACAATAGCAGATTTTTTTAGGAATTACCTGTGGTATGATGTGAGTAAATATACTAATTTTACGTGATATGCGAGCACGGGTAAATTTCTTGTTTCACACAGTTTGGGATCTAGAAATTTACCCAAGCACGTTCTAGTTTTGATACAAGGGAATCCAATCTTCTCCGCCCTGCTGTTGATTTCTAGTCCACCTTTCGAATCCATATTGAATAAAAACTTCACATATTGGATTGAATATCACTTTAGCAGGAACTGCTTCCAGTTTGTAGATGGTCAAGTTCAAACATTCTCCGTGAACTTAGAATAAATCTTAGCTCAAGAGCACGCGACCAATATCTGAATTTATGAGCAAAATCGCCAATGCCTTCCATGTATTTATAGTGAATGAAGAGTAACGTATAAAATAGTTATAGTTTTGAAAATGAAAGATATTAACTAAAAACTTGCGCCTATATGTGTTATTTGGCAAACGCCAAGGGATTTTACATACAACTTCCTTTCAAACATGAAGACATTTTTATAAAACAAAAAGCGAAATAAAATCAATTGAAACTCAAGCTCAACTAAATCAAATTCATCTTCCCACAATTAGATGTTTCCAGATGATGACCTTCCGGAATTCGTTTGCTGTGACTGCCTTGAGGAAGTGACGGATTCGGATAATGTGGACATAGAATGGAAGAAAATTTTAAGTTTCTTAGCATGGCGTATCCGAATACTTGAGGTTTCTTTGATGTTCTATTTAATAATATGCATGCATATAGTTAACATATCAAATGTTTTAGTTCAGATGTTATCTGTTGTATAGCAGAAAAAGAAAGAACAGGAGCGTTCATATGTATAATGAAAGCAAAATCATTTTACTTGAAACAGAAATCTCATTATTGTGGAATATGTCAAATGAGAGACCAAGAGGTGTTTGTTTTGCCGTAGAAACTTATAAACCAGAGATTTTAAGAGGAACCATGAAACTACCACAACACCATGCTCACAACCTTAACAAGCCTCAAAAAGTTAACATTATTGTAGATTAAAACGTCTTAGCAAACTTGTTTCAATTAATTCATTCTGTCATTTTTATCAGAATTAAAATTGCCTGTGAAGGTTTCAGTTTTTTTTAAGTTAAATTGAAGATAATGATTAAACTGCATGTTTAAACAATGATACGAGGCCTTATAGTTTTTCTTTGTGGATGAATGAGATGTAAATTATTTAATGATTTTCAATCTGCATACAGTGAGTTATAATTTTTCATTGTTCTTTTGAATTAATTTGATTTTGCTAACTTACCTTTTTATTAATATAATTCTACATTCCTTTAATACTTAGGTTCTTGATCAGTGATAAAAATTTTCTTCTTATGTTTTTTTATTAGCTGAAATGCAATTAATTTAAATATCAACCTTTTTGATTCCAAATATTTCAACTAATATTCTCAAAAGTTATGTAACTAAGCTTCTAAAGGGTAGGTCTGCTTAATGCCATTCATATTGTTTTAGAAGGAATACTAGCGATTTATATGCATTACATTTAAATCTGTATACTAAGTTTCAAAAAGGAGAACCATGTGGAGAACTCACTAGTCTAATTTTTAAAACATCTCAATCAGTTAATAGTGTTCATGTGAAATGATTATGACAACTTTAAATGTGGAATTTTTCAATAAAATTATTTAATTCATACGATTCTATATCACTGTACTACTAAGGCCTTTGATCTTCCTCTAATTTAAACCAATTATCTAGAATTCTTCTGATCAGGAAGCCAATATTTTGTACAAAATGTATGATGTACAAAAATATTTTCAAATGTTATGGAGCTCAAATGCTAAAATTTCAGTGACAGCAAGTATATATTTAATGCATCATTTTATATTTTAGAGGCTGGAATCATCAGGAAAGGAACCTTTTACCCTGAGAAAGCCAGAATCGTCTGTCCTCAATCCTGAGGAAGGACAAAATACCTCATTGGATGTATCAGATAATGATTTGGACAAGGGAGTCTGTTCATATGAAAAACTTTCAAGTGGCTTTGAGATTAACAGTAAATCAGAAACACACATGAAATACACAAATTCTGCTCTCCATCAATGCAATCTGTGCAGTGGTGTCTTCTTTAATTCAGGTGATTTAAAACGTCATAAAAACATGTTTCATAATAAAGATGAGAGTTTTCCATGTGGTAGATGTTGGAAGAAATTTCCGTCATGGGAAACATTAACAAGGCACATAGAAGAGTACAACTTCCAGTGCAAATTTGAAGCAGACCAACCAGCAAGCATAATACCTGATCCAAAGTTGACAGCCTGTGTAAAGAAAAAGATTGAATATTCCTGCAGCGAATGTGTTTTCTCTTCTTCTAAAAGTGAGCTTATTCTTCATATAACTGATGTTCATTCCTCAGAATGTCCAATATTTTGTAGGATTTGTAGAACTGGATTCATTTCTCGAATGCATTTGGGGCTCCATCAGGTCATCCATAAGAAAAAGTTCTTTTGCAGTGTTTGTGAACGAGAGTTTTTGACAAAAAGGTACTATAAAAAGCATGTAAAATTTTGCCAGAAGAAAGACGTGGTTAACAAGTGCAAAGTCTGTGGAATGGAGTTGTCCACAAGAGGAAATTTAAGGTTGCATATGACTTCTCACTCAATCCTAAGGAAATTTAAGTGCTCACTTTGTCCGAAGACTTATAAAATGAATAGACACTTGCTGAAACATGTGAGATCTTTTCATTTGAAGCTTAAATCCTTTGAGTGTTTAATTTGCAACAAGTCATTCTCACTGAAAGGTACTTTGAATGCACATTATGCTTCACACTCAGAGGATAGACCCTACTCATGTTCATTGTGTGAAAAAAGATTCAAAGTGACAGCTACAAGAAACAGACATGAAAAAGATATTCACAGTATTTACAGACCACCAAAAAGGAGAATTATTGTGGATGAGCACCTTCTCGAAAAATTTACCAGTTTGCATAATAAATTTGTTGATTGAATCCCTCTTTATATGATGAAATTATTGAGTTTGATGTAGAGCCATTTGAAAAGGATAGATTTTGTCATAAGCCTAACAGTTTCCTAAGAGAAATTTTGGGTGTTCTTTATAAAAATAGAATATGAAAAATCTCTTTTCGGACTACAGGTATGAGTGACAAGGTAGTAGCATTATCATATTTTATGATTACCATCTAAGCTGAATACAGTTCATTGGAATTTATTAGGTGTTAAGAAATATTTTTGTATTCTAGCCTAAATTATTTTGGTTGTTCTGTTGTTGATATCCTTTGTAAGGATGGCATACTAGTCATGTGTATATGCCTGGGGGGTGAGAAGAAGTATATTTCAAGAAGTTGTAGCATATCAGTAGAGTGCCAAGTAAGGAAAAGGAAGCTGTTCCTTTTCCTTACTTGGCACTCTACACTTAAACAGTGAATACAATTAGCAAGCCATAAGATTCATCATTTATCAAACTGAATAATTCATTGTCTTAGATTATAAAAATGTGTCAATCAATCAAGCTTCTTTTTGAGTTTAAGGACTATTCTTTAGTGTTCCTCAGAGAGCTTTCTACATAAATAACTTCAGTAAAAGTTGTTATTGCCATACTCAGAAAATTCATATTTCTGTTTCTGACCAATCTTGGTTTAATCATATACAAGGCATAGGAGTAGGGGTGGCCTGCAATTCTTGGACTCGGATAAGACCATATCACAAATTACACTATCACCTTACCTCAATAGCATTAACAAGGTATTGACAAAGATGCAACTACCTTTTCTTCATTTTCAATTTTATAACATAATATAAATTCTAAATTGATGTGACATAGAGAAATTAAAGAAATGGAATTAAATAGTTCGTTCCTTTACTTTATAAAGATGACTTTATTGGCCCAAGAAATGTTGTTAGTTTAACGAGTCTGTTCCCGCGAAATATAGAACAGTAGTGAGCTACATTCATCACCTCTCCACAGTTGAATTTTCCGCCATTATCTTTCCATCGCAGAAACAGTTGTGACCGATATTCCGTCAAATTTATTTCGCACGTGTTTAAGTTTGTTGGATTTGTCGAGATGGTTCGAATTTGTTGCATGTGAATTGGTGCTTCGTTATGGAACCAGGAAGTCCATCCGTGGAAATAAAAACTTTTGATGACTTCCGACTTAATGACTGGATCGTGAGACAATGTAAATCTATCGGTAAGTGCTTTGTAATTATATTTATTATGATATTTGTTCATGAGATAGTGCTAGATAATAATCTGATTGCTCTTTGAAGGGTTAAAGGTTCCCACACCTATTCAGATCAATTGTATACCTCGCATTCTGGCTGGTGATGATTGCATTGGTTGCGCTAAAACTGGTAGCGGCAAGACTTTGGCATTCGCACTTCCTATTTTGCAAAAACTTTGCGAGGATCCCTATGGAATATTTGCTCTTGTTCTTACACCAACGAGGGAATTAGCATGTCAGGTAACTTGAAGAACTAATAATTTCGTGGAATATTGCGTATTCGTTGCTACTAGAGAATTATATTGTCGATTTAACTTCGTTAATGTTTTTATCTGATGATGACAATTCCTATTAACGTATACTCTCTCTTGACCCTTTTTTTGTAACTTAAAGATTGCTGACCAATTTGATATTATCGGAAAGCCAATGAACCTTCGTCGTTGTGTTGTTGTTGGTGGTGTTGATATGGTACTACAAGGTCAAGCCTTGTCCAAGAGACCTCACATTGTTGTCGCTACTCCAGGCAGGTGAGTTGACTGGGTCCACTTTCTCTCCATGATTGTTTTTTACCAAAATGGTTTTAAATTTTTTGTAATAAATGTAAAAAATACAATTGTGTATTCAGGTTGGCCGATCACATAGAGAGCTGCAATACATTTTCCTTGAAGAAAGTCAAATTTCTTGTTTTAGATGAAGCTGACAGACTTCTTGGTGGGCATTTTGATGAACAGGTAATCGGAAATTATTTCCTTAGCGAGCAATAGATAGAGTTACCAAGTCTTTAGTTCTCGAATTCTGGTCATACCTTTAATTGTATTAACTTATTAAAACTCTAAAACTAAATTAAAATCTCAAAGGGGTGTTTAGTTTATTTATTAAACACTATAATCATTTATTTAAATGTACTGTTCAAATTGCATTTTTTGTCAATATTTTTCTTGCATTTTTCCCACCCAACCGGGAAAAGATGAAAACTGAACCATGCATTCTCAAACTGGTGTAATCCAGATCAAAACGGCATAAATGTACTAATTCTAGCATTGGATTTAGCAAATATCAACACAGCAGTATTAACCAATAATCTTTCTCAGTGTTTCTATTTCTTTTCTCGTAATCTTAATGATGATACTTTGAAAACCTTTTAGTGATTAATATTGATTTTATTTGAAAAGCTGAAGGTGATTTTCAATGAGGTCCCTGCTTCCAGACAAACTTTATTGTTTAGTGCAACAATTACAGATGCTCTCCAAAAGGTTAAAGAAATTGCAGCCAAAAAGGTAAGAATGTTGATTCTTTTTTGACTTCTTATTTAGTTGATAGATATTGATTTGTTTTTCTGAAATTTTAGGTGTTTATGTACCAATGTAATGAGAAACCAACTACAGTTGAGCGGCTAGAACAGTTTTATGCTTTATGTCCACCTGGTGTTAAGGATGGTTATCTCGTGGAGATTTTACGCATTTTTAGAGAGAAATCTGATAAAGGATCTGTGTTGATATTTACTGATACATGCAAGTTAGTACTATATTCACAATTCCTTTTTCATGTTTGTTACTCTAGTACGCAGTTTACTCATGATATTTTTATTTCTAAGTGTTAAATGGGTTTGTTATGTTGTAGATTAGTTTTCTTATTTTTTAGATTTGAAAAATCAATGATATTTCATTAACGATAGAAATGAGTTCTTTGCTTCACATATTCTCTATCTATTGTTAACTATTACTGCTTATCTCTTCCAGAAATTGTCAGTTATTATATATGACTTTGAATGAAGTTGGCTTGGTTACTGTTTGTCTTCACTCCATGATGCCACAGAGACAGCGGATTGCAGCACTGTCTCGTTTCAGATCTAACACAGCACGTATTCTAATTGCCACTGATGTTGCAAGCAGAGGTAATGTTTCCCATAAAAAGTATTATTAATAATTGTCTGGGTCGATTATACCACAGTTGATTCAAGTTAATTTTGTAGAGAATTCCAAAATAACTCGGACGTTTGGGTGTCACAAAAATGTTATTGGGTATCTGGGTGTAGCGATTGAAATTTGGAATAAATCCAGATGGCTGGGACTTATGGATACTACCTGTATAGTTCTTTCTTTATTTTTAAGAATGTTACTCTAATATAATACTTTCTTAAGGCATCTCTGTGTAAATATGCTACAGAATTTTAATGTGTATGTGTTTTTTGTTAGGTCTTGATATACCTGCTGTGGAAATGGTTGTTAATCACAGCATTCCAAGTGCACCAAAAGATTACATCCACAGAGTTGGTAGGACTGCTAGAGCTGGGAGAGGTGGTACTGCCATTTCATTGGTGACACCAAGAGATGTAAGGCTTATCCAAGCCATTGAAGAAGAAATCAAAATCAAAATGAAAGAATTTAAAGTTGATGGTAAGATACAAATGACTAAATTTTGATCATTTTGTCATGTATTTTATCTTATCTGCATTCTGCATGAAGAGAGGTGTTTACTTTTCCATCCAGGTTTATTTGTAGGCAAAGCATCAGGAGTGTAATTGAAAGAAATATAGCCACAGCATCTTGGTAATCAATGGCAAATTGGTGTATATTAGTGAGTAAAAAATTGTTTTGCTTATGCTGTAAAACTTCAAGTTGCTCCTAAATATTTAATTTGGGGCCTTTATGTTCAATATGTAAGATATGCGGGGAGAAGTGAGAAAAATGTTTTTTCTTCTAGAAGATGTTGCGAAAAATGGGAATTTTTCATGTTGTTGTTTATAAAACATTGTTTGTGCTCCTTAACCCTGGTATGAAAATTTCTCCCGGTCTAGCCGATATATATCGCCCCACAATCACTGCCAGTCAGTTTATATATGCCGGATTTAAGTCTGTGGTGAATGTTATTTTTTGTTATTAATAAGCTTTTTACCCATATTCCAAGTTGTATAAAATGCAGGTTTTAAGTTCTTAGGAAAGGAATTGGCGATAGCATAGCTAATGGGACCTACAAAAGGAATTTTAACCCATTTGGAAGAATCTATATTAATAGAAAGAGGGCCGTAAATCCGCCTCAAATTAAGTATCTTTTGTTTTCGAGTCATTATCTTATCTATCAGTTTTTCTAAGTACCCATTTGAAACCGCAATTTTTTTGATGACATTCAACTCTTTTGAAAAATGAACAGGTTTTAAGGGTATATTGAGCAATCTGTGTACCATGCTATGGAAAGCTGCGTGTTTTTGATGATTGGGATGATTTGAGGATTTGTGAATAGTGTGGTCTGTATGGGTCGGCTTTCTAAAAATAGCATTTTTCGCAACATCTTAAAGAAGAAAAACATTTTTCTGACTTCTCCCCGCGTATCTTATATATTGAACATAAAGGCCCCAAATTAAATATTTTGGAGCAACTTGAAGTTTTACAGCATAAGCAAAACAATTTTTTACTCACTAATATACACCAATTTGCCACTTCTTCCCCCCTTTTAGGATTAGTCAACCTTTTACCTCTGCTCCACCCCCACCTCCTCCTTCTCCTAACCCCTCTCTGGTTCCATCACCCCCTCCATAAGTAAGAATTGTATATATACGCTTGTTCCTCTGCTTTCCTCACCTGATGATGGCTATAACTATATGAAACTGGTCGTGTGTGTGGTGAAATTAAAAAGTTGTAGAATTGAATACATTGTGTTTAATTGTTCCAACAATATAAATATTGTATTCAACAGCTTATAACATGCACTTTTTTAATTTAAGACAAATTCATGCTGCATGTTATATGTGCGCATTACATTTTATATTTAATCTGAGGAAAATAAAAAGAATCCTTCATTTTTAACTCACTTTAAAACATCTTTTATAGGTGTTATATTTTTAAAATGTCTTGTCTCCTGAAAACAACTTTTTGCAATACTTTCCAAAATCAGTCAATTAAAATTCATGTGTGCTAATCTTCACTTGCAAAAAATAGCATTTATCTGATATGAACTATGTATAAATTTGAAGCTTAAATACCAAATAATTCCTCTCAATTGTGGAAGCAAGAGGTATAGAGAAGGAAACAGCTGACTCTCTATTAATTACATCTTAACATTCGACTGGGTGCTTGGTACAAACAGCATAAATATGCTACTATCTGAAATTATTCTTTGTCATTAAAATAATCTGAAAAAGAGATTTTTACCTTTATAAATCACCTTTTGGAATCTCTGTGGCATAGCAGCTAAGGCACATACCTGCCACACACGGAGCTAGGGTTCTATCCCCAGCTATGGCAATTTTCTTGCAGGCATTTTTCAGGGAGGCTACAGGTTGACTCAGCCTGTAAATTTGTACAAATGAGTACTTGGGGTAAAACTTCGGGTAATAGTAGCAGGGTGGCCGCAGAACAGGATGTTAATAAGTCAAGGTTTTTCCAGGTCAGGCCGAGGATTTTTCAAGGCCAAAATACATTTTCGGTTTTTATTCAGTTATTCAATTGAAATTGGAATTTATTCCAACAAAAACAAGGTACAACTTTCAAACTTTACCCGGAAATTAATGTTCACGTGAATCAGCTGCACGAATGGCGAGGGTTGTTCATGTATGAGGTTTCGGAGTTTTCGCATAGGCAGGGCTGGTGCCATAATTTGAATGAGTGGTTTATTTTGGATTGAACCAGGATAACGAGTTGGATCATGATTTTTCAAGGTTTTGCAAAAACATCAAGGTGTTTTCACGGTATTTCAAGGTCAGCAAAAATTCAAGGTTTTTTCAAGGTTTCAAGGTCTTGTGGCTACCCTGTATTTGGCAATAGAAGTGTAGTGCTGGCCACACTACCATAATCCATATCGTTAGACTAGGTATTAGCAGCCTTAACCTGCTAACTCCTGAGAGCATTGCTATACTATGAAAGAAAGGGAGACTACTACTACTATAAATAACTACTACTATATTTTTTTTATAAATCACATTTTACTTAGAAAATTGTAATTATAGACTAGCTTTCTTGGTCACAGGAAGCTGCAATGCAGTGTGTCTAGCGTCCTGATCATTCTAAGTCTTTAATTTAAAATTTTGTTTTTTTAATTCAAACTTATTTCTTAAAATCATGGTGCATGTTGTACTACTATGCTTGCTGTATGTCAAATACGGCGATTCCGATTCATCATTAAAGGTTAAAAAATATTCTCTTGTTTCAGACCAAGAAGTTGTGAAAATTCTGACTCAGGTATCAGTTACTAAAAGAGAAGCTGCCATTAAACTAGATGAAACTGATTTTTATGAAAAGAAGACCACTAACAAGAAGAAAAAGTTAATAATGGAAGGAAAAGATCCTGATGAGGTTGAAGAAGAACAGAAGAAGAGAAGGAAAAAGATGCTAAGGAAAGAGAGGAGGAAACAGAGGTCAGGGATGAGTGATCAGAATGGTTGGACGGTACAGACTGTCGAAGAAGGGGATAATAAAGAAAGCATAGACGAGGAATACACCAAAGAAGGAAATGGCTGACATGACTATACTTGAAATGTTATCAAACATTTTGTCAAATGGCCTAAGAAGGGTTGTCTGGATGCAGCTGCTACGGGATTGCAGCATGCATGAGTGTTATACAAAATGTGTATATTTTGTTTATCACAGAAATTTTATTTACAAAAATGTTTGTAAATACAAAAAATAATGCTGGATGGATATTTTAAAATAGCTTTTATATAATTTCCTCTTATTTTGGCTTTGTTGTCACTGTTTTATATTATATGAAAATCAATAATAGAAAATTGTGTGTAACAAAGACATTGCGATATTCATTTGGCTGATTTAATCCTGATCAAATTTTAAGAATTGTGCTAGAAAGGCAAGCTGCGAATTGGTGGTAATGCCAGTCTTGGCAGCAAAGCTTTAATTTTGTACTTGCGCATCAGTAGTTGATTTAAGCACTGCTCATAGTTTTATGCTATGAGTAATAATTATTTATATGTATACATACATTCACACATTTCAAAGAGTGATAATGTTTTATTTTTTGGTTGAGCATGTTAATAGCCTTTCTGTTATATTTTTCTGTCATACTTTCTGCCTTTTCCACTTTTGCATCTCAATCATTCATTCATACAATAATCATATTGTAAAATATTTCATTTTATTCCTGTCTTACTCACTTTATATGGATCCATACCATTCTAAGCAGACCAGATGTCTGCTTCGACTAGACTAGATTAGACTTTAAATGTTAGAATATTATTACGTAATATAATATAAAGCTATCGTGTGTTCGTTTGTCATCATGTATGGTTATATATATATGTTAGGAAACCTCCTACTTCGATACACCAAAGAAGACACCCAGATTCCTCGAATCACACTCTTTATTCTCCCAGGCTTACACATGCCCACCACGAGCACTCCCTCGAGCCGCCATTGCTCTCGTCACTCTGCGTTCCACTGTTTCTTTTGTTCTTGTCTCGCGGCAGCACCTGTCTGCCGCCCCCTTCAACCTTTTTCTTTTCCACATATATAAAGCAAAATCCGTCCATCAGTCCCCCCTCTATCTCAGAAACTATTTGTCTTAAAGCAATGAAAAATACTGCATTGTATTTCTAATAAGCTGAAAGCCCCACAAAAAACTACTCTTATCTTTATGAAGGCTTGGGTTCAAACCCAGCACTCCATAATACCTTTCCATAAGGAATGCACGTAAAGTTCATATTTGTACCTTTCAAGCTTTATTACTTTTACAGAATTAAATTGGAAATAATGGTCCTACGAAGTCAAGAAAAGTACCAAACGAGGGTAAATTAAATAATGAATCTTATTATTGTCGTAAAATACACTTTCTGAATCGAAATTACAAGAACCGTGGCAAAATAAACAAAAATTTTGTAAAATTTCGATGTAGTAAACAGTCTGTCCCCTGGACGACCAAGGTGACTGTTGGATCTGATACATTCATTTTTCCCTCAAATACACGGTGATTCTAAGTTCTGAATTAATGGTAGGAACTAATGTCAGAATTTACGAAGAGGAGGCAATTTACTGAGATTTTAGTGAATGTTAACATTGATGTTTACATTCACTAACAACAAACAAAATTACGGCCATTTTGGAATTTTTCTTTATCAAACCGATTTACAAAAGGACATTTATACGTTCATTTGTGGTGATCAAGATGACGAAAAATATATGTCGAGGAAGGGGAAGATTTTTTAGAGATGATTTTAATGCCAACTCGATTTTATAGCAGAGTTTTTAAAGCAGTGAATTTGTATGATTCTTTCGAACTGCGTAATGTTCAATGGAATCAAATTTGTAATGTTTTGGAATTTTGCTAATATTCTTAGCTTAAAATTCCACCTTAGTATTTATTAAGATAATTAGGGTATTGATAAGTTATATATTATGTCATCTATATCTAAATGTTGCATATTTATTAAAAAATTGAAATTAAGTCCTGCCATTCATTACAGGGGAGTTAACTAGAATATTTTAGACTAGAAATAGTCATAGCTGGGACTCGAACCCAGGTCTCCCACTTTCCAGGCAAGTATTCTAACCACTTAAGTACCTATTCACGTCCTTTTCACTTCTGTAAATAGGATGCTTCATGAGCAAGATAATTTGTGGTTGTACACAAATTATTTAATGACAAATTCTCCAATTTTCAACCCCCCCTACCCCGATGTAACGCCTGGCCGGACCCCCCAAATCCCCAAATTGTGTTACATAATTTGTAAACGGCCCCTTTTCAGAAGTGATGAGGACATGGCTTGGTAGTTTAATAGTTAGAATACCTGCCCGGAAATTGGGAGACCTGTAGAGTCCCAGCCAAGTCACTATTTTACTCCCCGTACAACTTTAGGTTAAGACACATGCATACTTGCGCAAAGTGTATGTTACCTTCCATCATCTATCATATCAAATTTTTAGGAAGGATTTAAAAAACAATTACCATTTTATTGCATCAGATGACAAATGTAAGGATGGAAAATTATTTGTAACTTTTCTGGATAGAAAATTCTATGATTCTTATGAATGTGGATAGAATAATATCTGTGTACAGATAACCCTGATTAAAAAAAAAATTATATTTATAGAATCCATTCGAACTCTTACAATGAAAAAGACACAGTCAGAGAAAACTATTTTAAGAAGCAGAACAAGTAATGCAATAACTATGTGTAGTCAGGCAAATTTCAGCAATCAATCACTTTATATGCCCAATACGAAGATTATTCATCTTATCCCTCTTTCAGTTGTGTGAGTTTTACGTACACCATTGGTCACCCAGGGAAGATATCTACCCCTTGTTTGAAACATGTTAGAACATTAGAAAACATGTTTATTTTACCATCAAACAGTATATTGATATTCTTTAAGACAAAAATGATCTATTGTATAATTTTTACCCTAAATATTTATAAGCAGTATAACCTCAAAAAATGTGTTTCACATCTGGAAAAAAGTCTTGTGAAGAAATGCCTGTAAAAATGTTTTTGATGAAACCACAATATTCCTCAGAAAAAAATAATCTAAATCAAAATATTTACATGCAAAGATTGAGCCAAGACCGATAATTGACCAAAGGAGCCTTTTTAAAAATGCATACCTTGCACCTCCTCCTCTAGGAAAGATTTATTGATGTTGCATAAACTTAGATTTACCTAAATTATGAGTTTCAAAGGGTGGTAGTGTTGTTATTTGGTTTTAACCTTGACTTGTTCATGTAATGTTTATGACATTCATAGCAGTTTTGCTGTACTTAAACATTTTGCAAGTGGGAAAATTATAATTAGCATCTTCAGTTTTTATTGTAGCGAAGCTAATTCTGCTTCTTCAGACACAAATCTCCCAACCAACCAATGGAGTGGGTAGTGACCCACTCCATTGTTTGATGCATGGGAATTAAGGTCCTTAATTAAATTATCTGTGAGAATTGAATACAAGAATTACTATTTTAATGTGTTTTACTCTCAACATTGAGTATGAATAACACAAAAAATTTAAAACATGTAGAAATTTTGTGGTGTAAGATATCGTCACACTTAGTTGAAGATGCAGGATTAAACTTTCCCTCATGAAAATATAATAAAATAGAAAAAATGAGGATTGCCAATAAAACTTTTTAACTTTGCTTAAATGATGAGAAGGAAAGTAGCCAGTTGCAGAGATATTAGAATGATTGCTCATCTTTCTTTCAAAATTTTCAATATTCAACGTGATATTAACCCAATGAAATTATAAAAATCTTCAAAAACTATGAGAAGAATGTTTGATGTCCTTGTTATTTCCAGTAAACTATGAATGAAAATGATTTTCTCAGCCATAGAACCATTTTTAAATGGAGCCCCAGCAGTTGACAATGCATTTGTTAAAATAATATCAAGTAATTGTTAACTGCAAATGTAACTATATGTCGAAGAGTTACTGTATCTTTTATGAGCTTACTGATGCCATTGTGGAAGGGAAATATATGTTAAATCATTCTTTTTAAGCTAACCTGCTTGCATGAAATAAAGGTAATACACAATTATTAACTGGGCAATGCTTTATTAGATAAGATCGTTCTTAGAAACTTATCGTTTGTTTCTACGTATTTTCTTTTCTGGGGTTCTACCTTTATAAACTAAGTTGACCAATGTTGGTAGAAGTATTGGGTTTTCAATTTGCAAAGCTCTTTGTTTGGTAAAGCATTAGTGAAGGTTTTGGTGACAATTTCATTTTTTGTACAGTCCCGGCCAAAATTAACCCAGCACCGGCCGTAAGGATTGCTAGGGAGGTGCTGCGTTAATTTTGGCCAGGAGTGTACATAATTATTATCAATAATTGACACAGTTGTTGGATTTCAATAGTATCACCATCATCAGCAGTACCAATCTGAGGATTGAATCAATTTCATCAATGAATCACTCAGAAGATAGTATATTTATTTATTAAGGCATATTTGAGTATATATAGTAATTATGAAATATTATGGATACAATAATTTCACTTGAAGCTTTTGCTACTTCTCTATTGGTATGATAGAAACACCAACTCCAAATATTTCTTCGGCTAAGATGCTGTCATGGGACTGGGATGCTGGAATGCCTGATGGGTATATTGGAAAGAGAAAATTATCTTTTCCGAATATTTCCTCCGATAATACTGAAGCTGAGTCATTCTTTGAGAAATGCTCCCTCTTCCCTTGTTTCTTCTTCTTACCAACTTTGTTTGGGTCAAAGTTTTGGGGCTTTCCCTTATACCCTGGAGCTAACTTTCTAATCTCTTCTTCAGTGTAGATTCTTTTTTCCATTGAATTGGAGTTGTAAAATCTCTGTGGTTGAAATCCAGCTGAAATTTAGGAAGCAATAGGAATTAATAGATAAGTTTTAATTCATGCAAACTCTAGTACAATATCATCTAATGATTCTAATGTGATCTTTAGATTTCATTGGAAAATCGGAGTTTATTTGCTCGTATGTGTGCCATTGAGAGTTTTACTATTATTGTTAATGTGGTAAATAATTTGGGGATACTCAAACTCAGTCATTACTGCAACTAGAAAATTAAGAATAATTTTCTGCTCTAGGTAAGCATGAACAGAAGCTTCAAAACATTTAACCAAGAGTTAACGTAGGAGAAATAATTTATTGCAACTATTAACAATCCTACAAGTCATAGCAACATCAAACCTGGAAAATAATTCAATATATCATAGAAGAGAGTTTCAAGTATGCGTACATAGGATACTTAAAACGTCTCATATCATTTGACAAGTAGCCTTGTAGATCAACAGCCTAAGGGATACGAGCTGTTCAATATGCCCAGTAAAGGAAATTATACAGGTATACCGCTGATGAAAAAGTAATAGAATAAATTGTCACTAAATACCAAAACCATCAATCAATAGTAATTCATTAATGGTTTTGGTATTTAGCGACAATTTATTCTGTCTTTTAAAGAGAATAATACGAATAATAAAAAATACTACTAATCGTCATAGTTTCTATAAACTATTCTGAAATCGAGCCACAAAATCCCAAGGAAAACTGAACTTGATGAAAGTCTGACGGGGCCAGGAATCAAATCCGGGATCTTCCTCTGAGAGATTTTTTCAAGTCCAATTTTTCTTGGGATTTTTCCTAAGTGCCCTTACGTGCAAAGATACTTTAGCCCTTTCGAAGCCGCAAAATGTTACTCACGTTATATGACTTCCTATGACAATGTTTTTAGCAAATGGCTGTTTCTTTTAGCTTCACTTTCCTTATTGCCAACTACTGTCTAAAGCACAGAACACCATTACTAAGGTGTAATAGCTGCTTGGCTGCTTCCATGAACAAAATTTAATTGTTGAGAGCACATATGTGAATCAGCCAATGAGGGAGCCAATTCTCGCCTTGCACCGCTCCTTCCGAACAGGAAACGAAATAGACCATTTTAACTCCCCCTAACTAAATCCTAAACATTACAAAAATAATGTTTATGAATTTAATTTTTCTCAGATGCATTAAATATATTAATAGAATTTCTGGTAAGAATTGAATTACCAAATATATAAATACGAGATAATGGTGAACATGGCGAATAATACATATATGTACATAGCACAATTAGTACAGTGAGCATCTATAAAGAAATGGTGACCAGATTTTGAGGGATAGGAAGGAACAGGAAATTGAATTCTGGAAATGAGGTCTGGACATCTGGCATCACCCTGAAGTATTTTTTGCAACAAAATTAAATCTGAATTATGCGTCTATTTTGAACATTAAACAAGTTAAGAAAGTAAGGGTTTCAGCATAGGAAATTTTATTCAACCCAATACTTAATTTTAAGTTTATCAATGTTAAGGGTCGATTTTGAATTATTTTAATGTGTACAGAGTAGTAATGAGACCACACTTGGGAAGAAAATTCCAGTATAGGCCTAACTAAATAGCAATATAGAATTTTAATATTTGAAAGTTTTTTGTGTATTCAGTAATGATTTTCATGGTAATGATACCCAGCAGATTCTGTGCTTTGTTGATTGACAAATAAACATGATATTGAAAATTTGTGCTGAGTCAAACCAGGATCTCCAAAAACATATAAACTGTTCAGTATGACCTTGAGCTGTCATAGTCATGAGCATGTCATACTGATAAGTAATAATAGTTTCTTTTATAAATAATACTGAACATACAACACAAATATTAATTGCGACATGAAAAGGTTACTAAAATCATAAGATACCAACATTTAAATAATATAAGCCAGTAAAATATATAACATATAGAGAATCTTACAAGAACATCATATGGTATTACTGACATAAAATCCTTAACGAATATGAAAATATCATACACAAAAACTCACTTTAAAGAGTTACATGACAAAACTCATATTGTTACTAATTGATTGTTAGATGTTGTTTGCCCCTTCAGATCGCGTCTTAATTTTCTATCATATGATATACGAGTAAAATGTTGCTTGCATACTGCAAGCTGATCGACAACACTAATTTCATATCGGCATTATATCGGGACGGTCCTCAAAAAAAAAAAAAAGGATTGAAAATATTCTTAAAATTCGCTTCAATTTAATCGTCTGGCATCGAGCCCGGGTCTTCTTGGTAATACTTACTATGAAGCACAAAAGAAGATCACACCATCTCTAACTATATGTGAAAATTCAAGCAGAAATATTAGGTGCAACTGCCTCAAACAACGTCCTACTTTTTCCTTATATTCCTTACGTGAGAAATTTTAAAGTGCTCTGGCATCGAACCCAGGAACAGCATGATCTTATATATTTTTTTTCTTAAACCGAGTCTTAATATACATCTTTTATCTTGGCAAGAACTTCCTATCATTTCAATAAGTGCATCAAAAAAATAATAAAAAACTAACCCAATGCATTTTAAACGGGAGACATATTTACCGTCCGGCATTGAACCCGGGTCTTGCTGGTGATATTTCCTATGCAACACAATAGAAGATCACCATCTCTAACTATGTTTGAAAATTCAAGCAGAAATATTGACTGCAACTGCCTCAAACGACTTCCTACTTTTCCCTTATATTCCTTATGAGAGAAAAGTTATTGTGCTCTGGCATCAAACCCAGGAATATAACGGTCTTCTGATAATTTTTTTCTTAAATCCATTCTTACCATACATCTTCTAGCTAAGCAAGAACTTCCTATCATTTCGATAAGTGCATCAAAAAAAATGATGAAAAACTACTACCATGTATTTTAAAGGGCAGATGTTTGCATCGCCCTAGTATCGAACCCAGGATATTTTTCGTAAGAGTCATTTATGTTTTCGATGGATCATGACCATATATAAAGGCTCCTAGAGTTTTGATTTTCTACCTATCTTGGAAGTATTTTTTCGGGAATGCTTCTTGGAAGCATTTAAACGGGAAAAATCAGGAATTTGGGGCCCTCTGGAATCGAACCCATGACACAGGTTCAAAATCGCAATTTTTCTGGTGGTTACACGTTATGGACAATAGGTAGTAAAAATTTCAAGTCAATGACGCTTGTTGTTTAGCCTGTGAATTGGTATCCTATCTATCTATCTATATATATACATGAATGAATCCGGAGAAGCATCTATATATAATAGATAGATACGACGAGAGCACAAGTGATTCTCGTTATGACGTATACGTAATATTAAATTTTAATTAGTTTCTATGTAGATATCACACAAGCGTGACTTCTGTTTTCCTTGAAGACAATCACGAAGGAGCTTCTTCATTCCTCATCCTTTTTCTTTCCGATTTATGTATAAGGATTCGCATTCGACTTTGGCGTGTTTGCCCCGTTTTTAATGTGCTAGGGACGTTTCTCCACGTGTTTGTAGGATCGCCTCTGCCTCATACCATTCCACCCCTCACACTCCTCGCGTTGCCTCTCTTTTGAGGAAAAAAGGTCTTTTCAAGGAACTGCCTATTCCAAAGCTTGAGCTGAGCTCGTGGCTTACACTCATGGCTCATGACCTCTTCCCTCCTCTCCAACCCTCATTAAAAGTAAGGACAGAAATTGAAAGTTTAAGAAGACTTTCCCTTTCTTCTACGGCATATTCCCTATACAGTAACCCTAACCCTATAAGTACCGTTTCGGCAAAAAAAATTAAAACAGGATTGTACGAAAATAATTTTATTTTCATTAGAAAGTACGTAATTAAACTGCTTTTCTACAAAATTTCAAAATTTTTTGATAAATTTATCATATCGAACGACGCGCTTTTGAAACCCTGCTTCACAAAAATCTGGCGCCAATGAAGAATCCATAGATTAACTTCGTTTTTTACATCGTCATTGTTCTCGTAACGCTGCAGCGTTCTGCAGGTCTTAGATTTTTTAATGAAATGTTTCGTCTCTCTGCGTTCACTTTCTTTCTTATATTTTAAATACTCTTTCTTTCTTGTATGACAACTTAAAATTATAATTATTATTTGAACTCCTAGAGTCTTTTATCTTTCCTTTCATTTTTACATTGTAATTTGATATACTTGCAAATGTTAATATTGAAGATTTCATACTAGCAATGAATTATTATTTAGCAGTATTACCTAATAGCTATCGTGAGGTGTTCAAATTAAGACTGCTTACTGACATTGAAACTTATAAATGTCATCAGGATCGTATTTTAGAATGAAGTGGAAAATTCTTCTGAATTGTAAAAATTCCCAGTAAGAAAGGAAGAATCGTATGGTGCGTGCAGCTGCGTTTGTTAGTGGAAAGAGCGGTATTCTCTTTCACGTCTGCGGCTCTACAGGTCGAAGTTCTGAAATTTATCGCGCTGGCCCAACATACACATATCATTGATGACAATCTTATCATTCTTTTACATGATTTGCTATATAGTTTAATTTAAACGCTTCTCCCTATGGTATATATTCTGGCTTGCGCATTACTTTTAAACCCCGAATTATATCGGAAATTGTGGTATTGGTAAGGACGCTAGATTTATGAAAGATCTCCGTGAAAAATTCTCGCAGTTAGCTAATACTATGGACATTTTTACTCCGGATATTTCAATACAAAATCCGAAAATAAGAGTATATAATAATACACCTTAATTCGGAAGAGAGTTACACAAAAGTGATAATACACTATGCAAGGATAAATAAAAAGTGAATGAATTTATCTTTTGTTGGAGATGATTTAATAGATAATATGATTCTAATATATTTCGTTAGTCCTCATTTTCTGACTTATAAAGATAGTTCTTGCTGAATTGGTAAAAATCATTACGGCTTTCTGCAGGCCATAGTTTTAATTTCGAGAAAGATATTAAATGGATTAAGAAGAGAAATAATTAAATGGATTAACTACTACTGTAAATTGTAGAGATCGTCCACTTCACAATCGGCCTCTTGTTTGGCAATAGTTTTAGTTTTTTGATCTCAATCTCAACAACCCACATCCCCCCTACCTAAGCCACTCCTTTCCCTCCCTCTACCCCACCCACTACCATCTCCCCCTATACCCTATCCCATACCTCCCTCCTCACCACCCGATCCCATCCCTCCCTCTACCCAACCTACTCCTTTCCCTTCCCCTACCCCACCCATCCCATTCTATCCCTCCCTTCACCAAACCCACTGTGACCTTCCCACCCTCTACCCCACCCACTCCCTTCCCACCATCTAAACCCCTCAATCCTCATCCCTCCCTCTACCCCACCCACTCCCACAATTGCCGGCCTCTGCTACACCTAGACCCTTACACAATTCACACACATTCACCGCTTCCTGCCCACCTATTGCAGATTTTCTGCTGAAAAGAATCGCTATCAAGCAAGCATAACAAGGAATAAATAAAAGTCCTTCATAATTTTTGTCTTTTTTCTTATTAATGCCTTCGGAGAAAGAAAACATTCCGTTTCCTGCAGACGGCGACTTTTATATCCGCGTCAGAGGCAAATTCGTCAAAGGAAATTACTAGGAATGAAAGATTAATTTAGTACACTTCCATAGATTTTTTATTTAGGCGACATGTTTCGCTAGTGAGCTAGCATAATTAGGCAATATTCTATTACCAATTTTTAGTTATATTGGTAAATCCAAGGAAGGTGCACAGTTAGAAGTGGATTTAGAAAGTAAAAAACTTTGCTGGGGATAGAAAGTAGGGATTTGGAAACCAGTGCAAATCACGGCATTTGTCCACATATTGTTGTTTATCACATATCACTACACTCTGTTCCTTGCCTGCCCTAGTTAAAAGCAAATTATTTTCGGAAATTAAATTCTTTACATATTGCTTTACATAATTAATTCTTAAAATATTGCTTCATATGATAAAACGATATATCAGTGAGTGATTGGTGCATTGCCGGTAGTTAAAAAATATATAATTGGAAGTACGCTTAAATAAGAATTTGTCAAAGTGGAGGCGTATAATGAAACCCTCCCTCCCCACCAACAACATCTTATAAACATTCATATCGCAACAATGTTTTACCCGGCAGCGGCCGCATGTCAAAAAGAAAGAATGAACTTTACTTCACGGTGAATGATAAGTGATGTATGTTTACATTCAACAGTTACCGATGAAAAAATAATGAACACTGGTGGCTTTAAAAGGCCAAAATAAGCAGCAAGGGATGGGGGAAGGCACCCGGCAACAACCGTTCGATGTGAAAGCGCTCATTTGACCGACGTGCATTACTACCCACACCCGGTCGTTAATGGTCGTAAAGGTCCCAACCCGGTGCCGTCCTCATCAGTCGTTGGGTCGGCTGTTATCCGGCGACCCCGAGGTCTATAATCTATTCTCGGCTACTGTGAAAGGCTCCATTTACTTCTACTGCTTACTACCCTTGTGACCCAGCTTAAAAACCGGCTATGGTTTGCCGGCCGGGGGAAACCGGTGAGTGTGTTCCCAGCCTAAAGGTCCCAACCCGGTGCCGCCCTCTTCAGTCGTTGGGTCGGCTGTTATCCGGCGACCCCGAGGTTTATAATCTATTCTCGGCTACTGTGAAAGGCTCCATTTACTTCTACTGCTTACTACCCTTGAGACCCACCTTAAAAACCGGCTATGATTTGCCGGCCGGGGGAAACCGGTGAATGTGTTCCCAGCCTTCATCTACAACGTCCAACCCTCACTCCATTCCACCCCTCTCCTAATCAATCGCTTCCTTCTCTTCCTCTTCCATAACCATCTCCCATCTACTACCTTCACTCTTTCTTCCCAGTTAGACATTAGGAATAATACGGGCAAAGCAATGAAAAGGTACAGAATATATAAATTATACATAGCCCCACCTTACACCTCGTAATAAATCTATACATTTTGCAATAGTTAGTTTGGCTAAGGGCGCAAAGTTTTTTATACCCATACTATATACATTTGAAGTCATGGTACACTATACAAGTTCCGGCCTCACAAATTTTTATACTATACATAAATGAAAATATATTTTGGCTCGGGAGGAAAAGAATGAATTTCACTTCTTATTCATCTTCCGGGATAGAGTGCTGCGTTAGGGGATCGCCCTCGGGTTCTCCACCCTCTTCGCTACCTGGGGTCATTGTCTGGTAGTGCAGTAACCTGGTGATGTGCTCAATGTAGAAGTCCTACATCATCCTACTTTTTAGCGCCCAAATTTTTCGGGCAGGATTGCGGAGTCGCTAGAGGAGGAGGGATAATTAGAACGTGTCGCTGATGCCGAATGCAAGGACCTCAGCTCCTTCCCACACCCGGAGACGCTGTGCAACTTCTTCTTTCTTCTTTCCCTTGGCCATCGAAGGAGTTCTCCTTGTTTTCGACGGGTACCATGAAGTCCTCTATATGGAAGGAAGAGTGAGGAAATGAATCTTAAAATGTTAGATCCTATCTTATCATTATGTATGAATAGGAAAGTAAAAATAAGCATACATCCAAGGAAAACAGTACAATTAATACCTAGACTGTATCATTATATAAAAAGAAGTAGATTACAAGAACTATATAACTTTCTATTAAACTAACAAATCATATGGAATATCCAATTTCATCTAAATTACAGGAGTTAAGAACGTGCAGATGCAACTTGTAAACAGAATTATCTTAGAATCTCAGGAAATCTAACTTATTCCACAAGTTGTAATTTTGCCTAGAACATCAAACACAGGACCGATTTCGACGAATGATTGTAATCATCTGATCGTGTCTTCGTTACTAATAGACAAAAATTTAATTTGTGGGAAAAAAGCTTTTCTTAAGAATTATTCCACAATATTTCGCCTGTTTCTGGGAAGTATCACAATTTGTTTTCAAAATGCTGGGACTCAGCAAAGACGTTATCAACTTTTTCTGAGTAGGGCAAGTAATCACAATAATCTATATTCATCCATCAGTAATCAGATCTACACGTTTGCAATTACGTCCGAAAATTTTATCATTAGGGTAAATTTGGCTGAATTAGTATCCTTGTTCATGTCCTTTCAATCTATCGCCCTTTCTCGGCAATTCGAAAGATCGTTTCCATCCACCCAATAAATCCGGGGTTTATAAATTAGACTGTTCAGATTGTGGTTGCACTTCCTATGTCGGTCAATCCGGGAGAAGCATCAACAAACGTGTCTCTGAACACTATAAAGCTTTTTTCAATAAATCTAGACAATCGCATTTTGCCGATCATCTTTTAGATCAGAACCACACTTCATCCTTTTCCCCCATTGTCTTACGCTGCCAAAGGAAGGAAACTTGACCTTCTTGAGGAAATAGAGATCCATCGTCACAAATATTTTTCTTTCGAGCTAGCCAATGAATTCTTGTACAATAACAACCGCTCACACCTCAACTCTGCTCTTTTACCTCACTTACCCCCACCCCTCCACCGTCTTAACCTTCTGACTTCGTAACTCCAGTTTCTTGTTTTTGCACCCCTAACCCTTTGTAACTCCCCCTTCCATCTCGGCCTCTACTCCTTTAACCCTTATCCGGGCGCGCCGCACACCTCCAGGCAAAAATTGCCCGCGCTTTTATGAATGTGACGGTAAACTGCCGTCCACGCGCCCGGATGAAGGTTAAAAATCCCTCGCTCAGCTCCTCTATTTAGTTCTGAGGATGGCATAGGCTTACCGAAACTAGTAAACGTATATTTATTGTGACTTTGTATTGTGACTTCGTATTGTGGAATTGTACAAGTGTTTTTATTCATAAATTCGTGCACCATGAAGCTCAACTAATTATCGCACCACCAAATTCTGTATAAGCAATTAACATTTGGAGATTCTAATGATCGTTAAAGATGCTTTTTGATTCACCCCGGGTAACCAATTGGCACTTCTAAATCAATATTCTAGTCAAGCAGTAATGCTAAACATACAATCAAGACAGTAAATATGGCAATTGACGTTAATTTTAGTTAATTTCCAAACTACTCGTAATATTTGCTTCTTGGTAATGAAATTCAAAAAAATAATATCACAATAATATATGTTATATCGGTTGATACATTTTCCTTAATTACTCTTGCAAATTTTGGGCTTATGAATGGAGCCATTTGGAATGGCAAATGGTTGCCCAAGTTTGAGAGCATAAGTCATTTGTCAGGCATATACCTCTATCTTGTAGGTGGGCGCCATTCGCAGGCACCCCAACGATCTTTTCTGCATGTATTTATTTCCTTCCTTGAACAATGTCTTGTGAGGAATTCTTAGTTTTGCTGGAATTCGTTGGGCATTAGCGCATTTACCATGGCCATTTTTTCTACGTTTTAGAAATGCCGATTCCTTTCGTTTCAATTTCACCTTACGAATTATGTTCTTTATTTGAAACGCTATTGTCCTAGTTACATTAGATGCCTATGCCATTATTTCGACTTGACTATTCCGAAGTTATAGTTCAGTTCATAGAATCAGTTTTTTTTCGTTCCTCTTTTAGCTTTTTTGCTTCATTTGAGTTCCACAAACATAAACAATCGCATTCCCATCTTATCTTAAAAGAAACGAAAAGTATATTCATCAGTGGCGGCGCGTGACTAAAAAAACAGGGGGTTCACCTCAAAATTCGTATATTCTTAAGTGGCCGCGATTATGGTTAAATATTTATTATTATTAGATTATATTAAATATTCTGGCTCATTCTAGAATATTGCCTCTGCTTACATGGACGCAGTATAATTCACAACAACCAAGGATAAAAGCAGTAGAAATATGAAAATTAATATTTCGGGTTGAATCACTATATGCCTTTGTTGTACAAAATCCCTATATTCTCGAAAATTGAGTTTTTATTTAAATTCTCGATTCATATTTCTCCGTATATATTTTTAAAGACCAAAATACATATTAATATTCAAGTTGTATTTATTTTTCGAAATATCAAATACAATCATAAGAAAATAAATTAATTACCTTATATTGTTTTATTCAGGGTTAAAGTATTTGGCAGGACTGTCACCGAATAAGTTTTTGAGATTAATGCCCCAAATCAAATACACCTACTTTTGCCCAGATCGCGTCCTTGTCTTTCGCAAAGAGCAAACAAGGGAAACAGTATAGCTCATTGGAAGAGTCGCAGCCACAAATCCAACTATTTCTCTCATATATCTATGGCTTAAACACTCGGAAGTATTGCCTACCTTTGCTTCTCTGACTCTGAGATAAGTTCAGCAAAGTAATAGGACTTATAAAAGAAGTAGTTCTTTTATTGCACATTTTTCTTAAACAGAAATAGAGGAAAAATTAATCCCTTTCAGAAATTGGAAACTTTTCATCATAAAGAGCGAGAAAAACTGTTCACAAACAAGTAACGTAGTTGGTTTACATACTGAATACGCCACAAGCAACCACAACACCGGTAACTGAATAAGTACACTGGATACGAAAAAATTCCATAAATTCACAATATTGCAGCGCATTATGGGTAGCCATTACATAGCTGCAGACACCAGTGCATATAATAACATGCAAAGTAGGCGACACGAATAGCTAGTGCCAAGTTTTGTCGCCCAGAGACAGTATTAGGCGCCGGAAAATAAGGAAAAAACTCAAGTTCTACGCGTGTTAAACTAGAGTCAGGAAGCGTTAAATGCTAGAGTTTGGATAAAATGTTTCTTTTCAGGAATAGAGTTCGGGAAGGTGGCGGGCCCTATGTTCCTCCTCCTCCAGCCATGACTTCGTCAATAGCTAGGCTTTACCATTACTGGAAGGTATCACAAAATCCATCAATTTTACAACAAATTAATTCTGGCAGATCTTACTTTAACTTCTCTTAGTGCTGGCACGGAGAGAGCTGTGTCAATCCATACCTCACTTAAATCCAACAAACAGTCAAGCCTTTCTAGAGAAGCTATACATTCTAGGATTTACACATCGCAGTTAACAGTGTTGGAACTGCATATTATGACCAAGGACCTGCTGTTGCCCGTTTTTTAGAGATTGGAGAAAGAGGAAGAAAGCTTACAGATGCAGAAACTTATGAAATGCATGAATTTGTTAAAAAGTATTTTGCCAAGTACAACGTAATTATTTCTTTAAAGAAACAATATAAAAATGAAATTTTTTTATAAATTCTTATTTAAAATTAATTATCCATATATATATATATATATATATATATATATATATATATATATATATATATATATATATATATATATATACGAGTAAAAGTTGCTTGCATACTGCAAGAATATTGATGATACTAATTTCAAGTCGATATCACATCGGGAAAGTCCTCAAACGTAATTCTACAATCCACCTTTGAAATATATGGTAGAATACAAATGGTGCCCCAGCGTCGAACCAATGATCATAAGGTAAAAGATAAATTGTAAATATGAAAGGCTCATTTCTTCTGTTTACATGACTGGCCATATAATTTTCAATTTCTCGGTAAATGAATCATAAAGAAAATTGGAATTCCCACCATACATTTCAAATGGTAGAGCCGCTTGGTCTCGAGCACAAGACATTTCGGGAGTTATGAATACATATAACGACCTGGTAGATATAAAACTTATTTAATCCAAAGTTTTATGTTGATATCGTACTGGGATGATCTTAAAATACGATTCCATTATCCCCATTCGCAATGCATAAATAATGTAAATGGCGCTCTGGAATCGAACCAAGAATAATCATGGAAACGTTAAACAGCGAATATGAAATGTATTTATGATCTCTATTCACATGCCGGGTTTTAAGTTTCCATGTCATCAAGAAGACATTTAAAAAAAATCTGAAAAATCGCCACAATACATTTTAAATTGGAGAATATTTGCCCTGACCTAGCGTCGAACAAGGGATAATTTTCGAGGGTGTCTTTATAGTTTTCGTTGAACATACACGGCTTCCAGCGATTCCTTGAATTTCAACTCTCTAATTTGCCGGAAAGTGCCAAAAACAAATTTCCGAAAATTCTATGAAGCCATTCGCGTCGGCCCATGTTTAAAGGCCGTATGCCCCTCTTTCCCCTCACCGCTCTTCACCTATAACGCGACGTCTGAAGGGGTTCACTTCGGGGAGTGAACCTCGCGCGAAGTCAAGATAGTTGGAACCAAAAGCGGCAGGAATCGCGACCCAACGAAGGAAAAGTTAGGTCCAGTAATTGGTGTTATGGTTATTTGGGTTATGGTTAGAACATTGGTATAAATGAAAATAGTACAGTAGTTTTCTTAGGGGGTTCAGTGAACTAGTGAACCCAATGGACCCGCCGCCACTGATATTCATACATACCGTCAGATATCTGCAATGCCAACCGCTAATTTGTTTTCATTTGGGTTTACTTTCTCTGTAATGTTATTCTAAAGATAGATAAAGTAGTTTCCCAAATTTTTCAGTAAGAGACGTTATAGGGTTCCACCCTATAACGTCTCTTAACTGATAACCATTAGTTTTATTTCGATTTCCTAAAGTTATACTAGTTTGACTCATCAAAACATTGTATGGGTCAACGTGGTCCTGCCTCTGGGCCAACCTACCCCGATGTAGGGGCTGATTGGCCCACCCGACATACATCCAGTAATTATTATATTTTTTAATTTTTAACCCATATTTTCAAGTTTAATAACTGCCATACAGATTCAGTAAGAATGCACCTAAAATTTAGCAATAATTTCATAAGTTTAAATATGTACAAAAAAATAATATAAAATAAATAAAAAAACCGGGCCAACCAGCCCCGGTCTCCCCTATATTCTGAATTTCACCATAACTTAGAATATTAGGTTCCGAAATTGTAAGCGCAAGGATACTGCGGTTCCTTTTAGCAAAATCATCGCGAAACATCACGTAATTGTATATTTTCTATAGTCTCTTTAATAAGATAGAGTTATGAAAATTAATTCGTAAAGAAAGTTTCGATGTAATTTATAACATATCTTGGAAGGTAGTATAATTCGAAACTTATTAAAAGTCCTACTTACGTGGATGAGTAACTCCTCCAGCAGCGCTTTCCCTTTAGATTAATCAGTTCCCCTGTCACATTCTGAGTTAGCGGAGTGAAGGAGACATGTAGATGGGGAACAATTTACCTCTGTTGACCACGATTACACCTTACCTTATTTTAAAGAGTAGTATATCATAGAAAGTTTTAATCAATAGGAAGGAATCATCATCATCATAATCATTGTGAAGGAATGATGGAAGTTTTATTAGCTTGTCAGCTGTGGGAATTTCTTACTCTTCTTGACTGAGAGACACTCATTTCAATGAAAAATCTCGACCACATTTGTATGAAACTTTATTCACATGTAAATATGTCTGTCAGAAAAGTATTCGGAACGAAGGCGTTTGAACCACAACCCCTCAAACACTTTCAATCAAAAGACCCATTGGGGGAATGAGTCTCGCCACGCAAGATGAGGAGTAAGGTGAGTTGCTTTCTTCTTGGGAAAAACTGTAAAATGCCGCACACTGCTCCTATAATACTTAGGAAGACATATAAGGAATGAGGGAGATAATTGTTATTATGCACCATTAATCATACCTCAATAGCTATCATAAGGCCCATCAATGATCAAGGCTGAGCCAAAACTAACAATAAGTTAAAAATAAATTTCTCTTAATTCTACACTTAAAGGTAAATTAGAAATCCTCCATTCTTCGAGAGACAGCAAACAGGAACCCATTTAATTCCGTTGTATTTTTTACCTTTAACAAAGAGGATCAAAATTAAGTAAAAATAGTCCATAAAAAATACTAATTTCGGGATAAGATGCAACGTACTTATCCGGTGGCTGTTTAGGGAGCTACTAAAATAAAATTGGTTATCAGCACGCTAAATGTATTTCGCTTATACGATGCAAACTCTCTTGGAAAATGACATCATATACATGCAGGTTCTATAAAAATGCATTAATTTTATAGAACTGATCCCGTTTTCGAAGATAGCAGATAGATACTAGATTTTTGGCAAGCTTTCTTTAAGAACGCGAAGATTTAAACTCTTCTAAATATCTAATTAACTCTTTATTTGCGCGTACTCCTTTCTGATACCGTCTCATTCTTTCAAAAGGCGTTAAGACTGAATATTAGAATTTGAAAGCACTCCATTCACTTTTGGAAATTCTTTTAAAGGCCCCGTTCTCGCACACGATTGATAATTTAAAACTGACGTAGTCTAAGTCGTTAAATCATCTAACCTACTAAGTTTAAATCATTCTTTTAATCTCTCAATGATGAGGTTGGCGAGGCTTAGCCGAAAGAGTCAAAATGACGAAGGAACTACCAAAGCATCCATTCCTCCGAGATTGGGAGCCAAGAGCTCACAATCTCGGAGCGAAGTGCGTAACAGCTGACGCGTGCTAGAGCAATTTTAACCTACAAAATAAAATATTTGTCTTGCCTTTTTCGTTAAATTCTGAAAAATTATTTCCGCCAAATAATTCCTTCCTCCTTTGTGGAAGTCCCTCCACAAGATACTCTAGAAGACCACTCCAGCGCTCTGGGCGCTGCAGCGCCCAGAGCGCCCACAACGAATATAATCAGCAACTTCCGGTTTATCAGTATTTTACGAATCACTCCTACACAATCAGTGATACAAAAATATGTTTCATACAAAAGTTATAGTAAATTATATTTTATAAAACTTTTATAAATAATAGTATATACCTAAATATCATATTTATGGAGATATTTTGAAAACCGGAAATGAGCTTTGAAGAATGAAGCTCGACTTCCGGTGTACCAATTTACTCCAAAAACTAATCAACTCTAACGACACTAATTAATATACTATATATGAAATTTGGTGTCGATCCGACAAATACTTTTCATGTTAGAGCGCCCACAAAGTACATAATCAGCTACTTCCGGTTTATCTGTATTTCACGAATAACTCCTAATCAACCGGTGATACAAAAATGTATTAAATACAAAAGTTATAGTAAAACACATTATCTAAAACTTTTATAGGGTATACAATATACCTATATATCATATTTATGGAGATATTTTGAAAACCGGAAATGAGCTTTGACGAATGAAGCTCGACTTCCGGTTTACCGATTTACTTGAAAAACTAATCAACTCTGACAGCACACACCACAGTACTATATATGAATTTTGGTATTGATACGACAAATAGTTTTCACGTTAGAGCGCCCACTGTCACACACACACACACACACACACACACACACACACACACACACACACATACACACAGACATCATTCCGAAAATGGTCAAAACGTGTTCTAGGGACCCCAAAACATGTATTTCCGTTGAAATCTCGAAGTCGATTTTTTTCATGAAAACAATACTTTCTCTATACTTCGTATATGGAGAAAGTAAAAATAATAAATAAATCTAAAATCATACTAGCTTTTGAAATAGAAATTTGATTAGAATGTAGGAGTTACGAGGAATTATGAAGAAATAGATGTCGTGCATGTCTTTTCTACCACAGCGCCACTACGCCGCACCACACTTTCTCTGGCAATATAAGCGGTGCACCGAAATCTGCTCAGGCATTCAACGAGTCTGCTGCCCTGCACGTAGGGATTATTATAGAAGAGCTTCTCTTCGGTGGCTTTGTCTTAAAGAGTTTGCAGAGCCTAATCATCTTCGGCTGAACGAAAACGTAGAGTCATAAGGTAAGAATACGAGCATTGCTTGATTTATTTCGACTCTTATTATCTTATGATTGAAACCTCGTCCTGTAATGAAGAAATCTAATGAGGTATTTCTTTTTTTTCCGGTGCTTCAATCTGACTTGCTGCTCCCGATCGGCGACTGGAGATACGAGGATGGCCTTGGAACAGTTGGTCTATTCGACGGCAATGGAAACATCGGTGAATGTTAAGTGAGATTAGTTTACTTTTCTGTATTACTACTTATTGGAATTCATTCTCGAAATCTGCTATTAGTTTTGGAGAAATAGTTGTGGTTATTAGCTAGAGATATTTCATTCCCTTTATAAGTTTGAGCGGTCGTTATCCATCGTCGCGAGTGTTAAATTGTGTTTCTCGCTCAAGTTAAGGGTTTTGAACTTGACCGTGTATAATTGGTTTAATTTCGCTCGAGTAAGTTCAATTATACGTTACCGTTCGGATAATGATTCATTTCACCAAGTTTTAAAATTATTTATTCCGGTGACTTCACTCGTGGTTCAATTAGAAAGACATTACTTGGAATTTAAGTTAAAATTGTTATTGTGGATTCGAATTTCGAATTGCTAAAACATCGCCGAACTGAATCTATCCGCTGATACTGCAGTAAGAATTGATCACCTCATTGAGTTAATGCCGGACTTTTTCAAAATTGTTTACAGCAAATACCTTCAGTTTTAATTTGTGGATAGGGATATTTAAACTCTTGCATACAGTGATATTCGAAAGAAATTGTTCGCCGTTAAATGTAATTGTAAAATTAATGTAACTCGTGAAAGAATTCTGTTAATTAAATTTCCAAATCCACAATTTACTAATTGTGGGACAACGTAACCTCACGTAACCGGCATCAGTTAGTCGGGGTTTGTGAAGCTTTCATTTTACTTGAGGATAGGTGTATTCTTAACTTGTGTGTTCAACAGTATGTCGTGTGTTTAACAGTGATATCGAAGCAATCAATTTGTTCGGTGAACTTTGTCTGACCGTGATTAAGTTGTTCAAAGCGCTTTACAGGAGTCAGTTTACAACGGTACAATTTTCAGGGCATTGAGCAATAACCAAATTGAAATCAGAAGAAACTTCTGTCGAGTCAAAAACAAAGCCGTTCCGAAAACATAAAATTACTTAACCTTAACTGCAAATTTACTTTCCGGTATAGCTTAAAATAAGCTAAATTATCCGAAAATTTATAACCTCTGTATCGGTGATCGGTTACCGCTAGCTAACGTTACTATTTCTATAACGAGATACTTTAATCATTTGCTGAATATAATGGTTTTAATTCCATGCTTAAAACATTTAATATTGTCGAGGAAAGGTAACAATAAACCCATTTAAATATTTTCCGAATACTTTTAACTTGGGCATCGGTGACTAATCGCTAGTTGGCATTAATATTTCAATCTTAAGGTACTTTGTTTACTAAATCTATCGGTTTTCTTTAAATAAAATTAATGTTGCTGAGAAAACCAATAAAAATTCTTGTAATTTTCAATATTTTATATCAATTTTCCGAAAATTTGTGCACCGTTGACGTGCAAATCTCTTTTTATCTTTAATATCTACAGATTAAAATTGCTTTACTTCCATATCTAATTTAAACAATGTAATTTTGCTCAGGGAAATTAATAAAAACCTTGCAATTTTTGTGGTCGGAAGATGTCGCAAACCTTCAACTCATAGAATTGTAGCTGAAACGGAAATAATTATAATGAAAGTTCAATGCCCTGGCTGGCCCTAGCGTATGCTGTTCGCGGGGATTCAAATATTTGATCAGAATGTTGATCGAGTAATCGGTGCAGTCTAATTAGTCAAGCTTGAAAGATCGGGAGCAACTCGTGTCTTAGTGAAAAATATCTTCTTAGAAACTTTTATCTAATTGGGCTACACGATTTTGAACATACTGTTTCGAATTGTCTTTCCTTTCCAGTCCGTAAGATTACGAAGTTAATAAAATTTCCCAACTTAACGTATGTATTGATGTAATTCTACACTAATAGGGAACGTGGAATATTGTAGTAATTTCGTATCATTTCGAGAATGAATTTCAGTGAACTGCTTAATATTTTAATTGTATTTGTTTCTTTCCATTAATTAGGAAAAGTGCATATTGTGTTCTTTGTCCTTCATAATTCCTTCTCCAATTTTTTTTATTCATTCGCTCGGGAAACCGCGAATCAAAATGCATTGTTAAATGCTTAAAGAGCCATAACTGAAATCCATAAGATTTGTATCTTCTCGCAATGTAAGGGATTGAATATTCGCTGGGGTCAGGCTTCCAAATTCTTGCTTATTCTGAAATCGTGATTCAGATTAATTGATGGTAATTATTTCAAAAGTAAATCTTGATATAAGCCATACCGAAAAATGTCACTGTAAGGAAAAGTCCTTGTAAAAGTTAAAGGAATACGCTTTCGTTAATAGGGAGAGATTCGTTAATGGTATCTGTGGGTTTCATTAGAAGCTATTGACAGATGGAAAAAATAATTCGCTTATATAAGGTTAACAATCGGGTTAACAGACCGTAACTGATTTTCAGTTATTTTAATTGCCAGTTTATCAAGTGCAACTTATCAAGTTACGGACGTTTGGGATAACATTCGGTAAAAATCTTAATTTACTTGTAAATTAGGCAATGTCACCACTGTATATGACAAAAACATCCTTCTAAAACATGGCTTGGCCATGTTTTAGAAGGAATCTTGGAGTAATTGATGTGAAGTAAACTGAAATTGCTTTCTCAAATTTTAATCAGTGAAAAGGACAATTTTCAGGGATGTAGTTTTTTCAAATCAATACTCAAATTTTCCTCAGGTTAGTTAGTGGGTTAATTTATACTTAACTAGTACCTATGATTTAATTGTTAAAAATTATTGCTAGTACCTACTGGGTTCCATGTTAGCCTATACACTGGGTAACAAATACGATATGTAAAAGCAAGCTTACCATAATTAGTTGTTTTAATGAACCCATCATACTTCCTCGTTTAAAAATTTCCAATTGTTTACTACAGTACTAACATTTTTTAGGAATATTTTAAATGTAAAATATTATGTACCTTTTGGAAAAACATATTAATAATGATAAAAATTACCTGATTGTTTTGTCAAATTGTCAAATGTTGTCAAAATTGGGAAAATGTGAAAAACCAGCAACAGAAATATTTCTTTTAAGAGTGAACAGTCTTCTTTCCATCTGGTTTTGTAACTGTTACACAGTCCTTCATACCTGGCATTGCCCATCCTCAACCATAAATCCAAGCAACACTCATGATAAGTTTCCAATTGTTCGCTTATGTAAACTACTATCTTGGAAAGTGTAATAAGTTGGCCACATACGCGTTAAAGTGCATTTATTTTTTGGAAGAATTGATATTTATTGTCGTAAGTACACTCACGCGGACTTGAATATACTAGCCCATGTAAGATAGGCATTTCATTGTTTTCTCGGCAGCCATTGGACCCCCCCCCCCATTGGCAAATCCTGGCTGCGCCACAGGCTGGAGTATTTTTTTAACAATGAACCCATTAAGACCCCACTTTCATATTTTACTGTACGATTTAAAACCGTACTAAGTATTTATAATAATATTTTGAGAATTTTAAATTATGTACTTTTTGAAAAAAATTTAAACAAATTGTTTATATGGATAAAAAAAAACTTTTCATTTCCTTATCATGTTGCATATCATTCGAAAGAGTGTTTTAAATGCTGTAAAATGACACCTCTTTCAGCTCTCTGGATGAACTAGAACAGCTTCTAGAGGGATTTAAGAAATGGACGTTCACGTCTGTTTGGCGAGTTTTTGACAACTTTACATAGCCAGATCTCGGAAACGGTTTGAGATAAAAACTAAAATTTGGCATTTTAATTAGTATTAGCAAGTAGAATAAGTATACAAAATTTTAAGAAAATCTGAGATGGTGAGGAAAAATTTCCTTCTAAACTGTGTTGATTGGACATGGAATGACCCACAATTAAAACTGAATCGAAGCAACAACTCACGGTAAATTATCTTGCATTCTTTCGTAAATATTCCTTGCTTGGTCATTTCAAATCTATAATCGCAATTGAATGATGTTTGAAGATTGAGTTCTTTCCAGTAGCTAATTCTTGACAATTGGTAAAAATAACGGAATTTAGCATTAATTGATTTTAAATAAATATTAAAATCTTAATGGTTGTTTTTCGTTGCTTCTCAATCAGTATTCTTCAATAGCTAGGACTTGAATTCTTAATTAAATTACCATTTGATACTATCGATAATTATCAAGAGACAGTTGAGTATTCGAATCGGCAAATAAATTAATGAGCAAAGATTATAATTCAAGCTTGAAAATAACTTAACTACCAGATCATATAGTTCTTTTAGTTAAAATGTTTGGGGTTTCCTGATTTACTTTAATCTCTGATAATTAAGCATAATTACAGAATCTTCCATATACATAATTTCCAAAGTTAATGAGATATCTTTCGAAAGAAAAATTTCAAATTTTAATAAAAATATTTGGATGGATATCGTAAAGTCTCAAGTAAATAGCTAATGTTTTCTTTTGATAGTATCGATTAATTTAACAATTTTTCATACAATAGTTAATGTAGGATGATTGGAATAGCATAATTTAAAAGTTAATGAAAGTGTTTAAAAACTTTGAAATAATCAGATATGGCTCTTTAAGTTTTAAATTAATCAGTTTAAATGGATTGGAATTTAATATTTTATTTATGCGTTTATTCTTAACTTGATGTGTTTGATGTTAACTTAGTTTTGGATTCCTGAAGTTACTACTTTTTGAATTAGCAGATATGCATTTTTGGTAAATTAGAATGCTTGCTTGAAAAAAATTTAGTTAAAACTTTTAAAAATTGGAATTCAAAGTTATCAATATTAAATTGAAGTTTCAATTTATTCATTAATTAACTTGAAAAACACTTTCTAATTAAATTTAGTTATCTCCTATTTTAAATTACTTTTTGACCCGACTATGATGAAGTTACTGCTTTTCGGATTTGTAGTTATGTACTTTTTAAAAATAACTTTGCTTGCATGAAAAATTTTCTAATTCTACTTTTAAAAATTTAAATCTACTTTAAACTGATTAAAAAGTTCTTCAAAGTCAAAAAGCTGTAAAGTCTTAATGTGAATGTTTAATTCAATTAATGGACTTTTAAAATAACTTCCATTTGCAATTCAAAATAATACTTTTTAAATTTGGCTCATTTAATTAATATAACTTCTCAGGCAATTTCACTTTGGCAAGCATCAAACCACTTTGCTCTGAACTTAAAATTCTCTTTGTGAGCTATAACAAACTTTTTATCTAGCGATGTCCAAGGTACCAACTTTAAAAATTTACTGGAGTACATTTTTCTGCAAGGAGGACTCTTCTCATCTGCATGCAACTTATTCTTCAGCACTGCACAGAACAGGGGAGAGGAGAACAGAAGTCACAAGACAGCTCTTTCAACAGCTTTATTGAAATTATTAAAGTGTATACTTCATTACAGCAATTAATAAAAAGTTTCAAACTTGAACCCATCAAATTTTTATTCAAAATCCTTTCAGCCTTGTCCTGGCCACTCTTTTTGGTAAAGTAGTATTTGGCTGGCCGAAAACATCTCCAGAGATTTTTTGTACTTAGAAAATTTCTTGAAGCTGCTCATTGCTCCTCTATGTCCATCAACTGTGTTTGTTGTTTCCAAGTACCAGGTTTAATTTAAGGCTGCATTCAGAAATCAGAACTCCAATTTCTGAATACAGCCAAAAATTAACTCAACTATCTGAAAGATAAAGAAACTATTATGCAAAGAACATATAAAAAAAAAATTATTCAAAATACATGAAAATACAAATTGCAAGAAGTTAAATAACTTAAAACAAAGAATTTAAAGTTGATGTGAATAAAACTTAGAAAAATTGAGACAAACAAACAAATTTAAATGAAAATTTATGAAAAGCAAAAAATTTAACAAAAAAATGACCTTGTGGACTTATATTTTTTTTCAAGAAAAAAGAAATCTGGACTTAACATAATTACAAAGTTAAAGTACTAAAGGTGGAAAATGCATACTATTGGAAAAGACAAGCAAACAATGCACTTAGAAATAAAAATAAGACAGAAATTGAACTCAATAAATGCCAGCAGAAAATTAAATAAGAAATTCAATTGAAAAGCATCGAGTGAGTGAATGAAAAAAATTTAAGAAAAGATTTAAAAATAACTCTAGACTTAGAATAATATTTTCAATTGAAAAACAAAATCAAATTTACTTTAAATCACTTTGGAAATACTTTATGGTGAAAAAAGTATGAAAAGTTAACATTTTTTAAAAGCAAATATATTTAAGTAAAAGATGTGAAAATGAAATAAGAATATGACAGACAACAGATAAAAAGCTGGCAAAATTTAGTGATTAAGTCAAAAGTGAAAGTTACTATTTACAGTAAGAAATTTTAATTAGTCTAAATTTAATCTAATCATGAGTTATAGTATTTGTTTAGTCAACCTGTTGCACATTCAATGGAATTGCATTTTGACCCTCACTCTAAATAATCTGTTGAACGAGGGTCAAAATGCAAAAACTATTAGTAATGCAGCAGGTTGACTAGACAAAAACCATAACTCAGGACTTAAGATCAATTCCAACAAATAAAAATTATAGAGAAGAGTAAATTTCACAACATTATTAAACAAATGAAAATTAGAAATGTTTTGGAAATAGCATATCCCTAAGGTGCACACCTTTTAGCATGAATGTTTACGTAAAATCTCACAGCTTATTTAAAACATGAAAAATAACAAGAATCTGTACTGGCATCCAAATTTGCACAACATTTAGCATTGTTTTTACATAATATGAAATTGCTGTATCATAATGGAAATCTAACGCATTTTAAAACTAACTGAATTGTTAAGAAGCTGAATTTGTCAAGAAATTGAAATTTTTAGCATGAATGTTTACGTAAAATCTCACAGCTTATTTAAAACATGAAAAATAACAAGAATCTGTACTGGCATCCAAATTTGCACAACATTTAGCATTGTTTTTACATAATATGAAATTGCTGTATCATAATGGAAATCTAACGCATTTTAAAACTAACTGAATTGTTAAGAAGCTGAATTTGTCAAGAAATTGAGATTTTAGATCTTCAGACTGAATGTTCAGAGTAAGAACCAAATCAATTAATGAAGACTCGTTTCTAATCCCTGCATTAAACATGAAATTGAGCTAAAGTAAATAACTCAGCCGAAGTATTATTATCATAAACCTAGCAAAATACATTCAAATTATCTCAAGGAATTGAGTGCAAAGGTTTAAGCGCAAACGTTTAACTAAAATCTCACACCTTCTTTTGAAAATTTAAAAATAATAATGATCTGTATTCTAAACCAGAACTAAATAACTTGATGCAACTCACAAATGTTAAAAAGACCACTTCAATGAAAAGTCTTAATACAGCCTAACCACCTCCTCCTAAGCCGCCAACATCGTAAGAATATTCTGGTAAAGAATTCTCCTATGCTCTCCATTGTCCTTGGAGCAGAACTAATTGAAACATTACCCAGAAATATGTTTAAGTAAGTGTAACATTTAAAGTAAAGGGACTTGAGCAATTGTAATTATTGGTGTTAATTCCAATGCTCAGAGAAAGAACAAAAATAATTTCTAAAGTTTCCCAAAAATTGATTCTGATCTTGATATCAAACATGATACTGAGCTGTAAGCTCATTAATCTATCAAAGTGTTATCATAATGTCAAAATTAACTCAGGAAAATTTTCTGAAAAAGTGACAGGTAACAAGTTCAATTGCAAACGAGAATGGATGAGCTGACTGTTACACAAACTGCATCATCATAATGAATATCCAATCAGTTTTAAAACAATTTAAATCAACAAGAAGCTGAATTTGTCAAGCAATTGCAATCTTAGATCTTAAAGCCAGAATTTTCACAGTAAAAACAAAATTGGTTTATGAAGAATCAATTCTAATCTCTGAATTAAACATGAAAATGAGCTATGAGGAAATAACTCAGCCAAAGCATCATAATAATCTCAAAAAAATACAAAAGAATTTTATCTCTAAGAATGGAGAGCAACTGGATGTCAAAATATTAAGTATAAAATTTCATTTAGAATAAAACTGTAAAATGGATGGAGAGACTATTCGCACAACACATTACTATAATGGATTTCCAACATGCTATAGACTGGATTTGAGAACACGGAATAAATATTTTATTTATCTATTTTTATGAGTAGAAGTTCTGCAGAAAATCAAGCTTTATATGGCTGTAAAAAGCTCATGGAATCTCAAAGCTTAATTAAAAAAAAAATCAAAAGTACTAGAAAATGCACACTAACTTCCTAAGTTGAACAATATTTAGAGTTAATGATTACCTACAATCTCACAGCTCATTTCAAAAATTTAAAAAGAGCAAAAATATTCACACTAGCCTCATAAGATGCACAGCTTTTAGTGTTAATGTTTACTAAAAAATTTCAAATATTGTTTAGCAAATCTAAAAAGAGCAATAATCTGTACACTAACCTCCACTACATTAAACTTTACCTAAAATTTCACAGCTTTTTTAAAACATTTAAAGAGTTATAATCTGTACTAAACTCCTAGGATGCACAACATTTAGCATTCATCTTTACCTAAACTTTCAAAGCTTGCTTAAAAATATCAAAAGAGCTATAATCATTACACTCACCCAAATTACAAATGCTAATATTCCTCCTAGTATGAAAATTTTATTAGGACGAGAGATGCTCATATTCTATGAATACTCTAATCAAGAACTATCCTATACTTCCCTCTGCTTTTGCCCAAAATTAATTGACAGATGTGCAGCCAATAGGTTTTGATACGTTTAATATATAAGTAGAGGGCTTCGCGCAAACTTAATGGTAAGTCTTCATTCCAGTACGTTCTGAGAATGAACAAACATGGTTTCCCAAGGTTCTTTTGCAAACGATTCTAATCTTGAAATTAAACATGAAATTGAACTATTAGCTAATTAATCAAAAGAAGTTTTAACATGTCATATGTAATTCAGTAAAATGATGAGAAAAATGTAGAGAAACATTTTCGATTGCAAATAAGAATTGAAGATCAGATGATAATGCTAACTGCATTATCATAATGAAATAAAACGCATTTTAGAACTAATCTTATCAACAAGAAGCTGAGTTTGTCGAGCAATTGAAATTTTACATCTATACAATGTTCACAGTAAGAAAAAAATTGGTTAATAAAGACTCATTTCTAAACTCTAAATTAAACATAAAATTGAGCTGTAAGTAAATATCATATCCAAAGCATTATCATCATAATCACAGCAAAATAGATTCGAAGTACCTTAATTAATTGAGAAAAACTGGATGTCAAAAAATATCAATTGCAAGTGTGAATGAATGGGGAAACTAATCACAAACTACATCACTATAATGAATATCTAACATGTTATGGACCGGGTTTAAGAAATACTGTACTTAATTTATCATATTTCCTATCTATAAAAGAAGAATTGATGTGAAAAACATTCTCAGAATTTAAAAATCCAAGAATTACACCTTCCTATCAGTTCTAATCTTGGTAATATATGAACATAACCTTGCTCTGTAAGTATATTAATCAAACCACCTGCCATCATAATTTTAAGATATACAAGAATTATCTCAAATTTCAGAGAGAACTTCAAGGCAAAACATCAATTGAAAATGGTTGAAGAGACTAGAATGTAAACTACTTGATTGTAATTAATATCTAACGTGGATTAAAACTGAAGCAATGCCCTGAGTTACAGATCAAAAATACTATAATTCATCTATTACATATCTTATCAATCAATGAAACATTGAAATGAAAGCCATTCTAAGAACTTAAGAATACAAGAATTATGCTTTCTTTCTATCCTCATCAGCAAAAAGAGATCTGTGCATTAGCGTTCCATCAGTCAACAAAACTTTATAGAGGAATTAAGGCTTATTCACCTTTAGATATCTACATTCGATTCTAGTTATCGTGGTCTCTAGTTACTCACAAGTAAAACAAATAAGTAAATCTCCTAAGGCAACAATTATTTAAAAAGGTAAATTTCTAGTTTCACACAGTCAGGGATAAATTCTATATCTCCCTTATTACTGGAGATAATCATGTAATTCCTAAACCATTTCGTAGAATAAGGATGGCGGCTGATATATATGATGAGAAATCCCTTCTAACTAGTGCCATTTCTTAGGAATTTTACTCCAAAGAAGAGCATTTTTCGACGTTTTTCGTCTGCTTTTTGGCCATTTTTGATGGTTCCTAGGAATTCCGGTAGGGGTTTTCTAACTTATTTCAACTCTAACAGATGCCCATATCCCAATTCCCTACTCGCTTACGGGCTTCCTTGAGTGAAAAGGGGTGCTGGGTGGGTATAATGTACGATTGATTGACCTGTTTTTTGTTAATTTTAGACTCGGTTACGGGCTTCCTTGAGTGAAAAGGGGTGCTGGGTGGGTGTAATGTACGATTGATTGACCTGTTTTTTGTCAATTTTTGACTCGATTTCGGACTTTTTTAACCGAAAAGGGGTGGGGGAGTGAGGTAAATTTTGTCTGATTAGCTTGTTTTTTCGTAATTTTAAACTCGATTGTGGGCTTTTTTGAGCAAAAAGGGTGGGGGGAGTGAGGTAAATATTGACTGATTTGCTTGTTTTTTCGTAATTTTCAACTCCATTGTGGGCTCTTTTGAGCAAAAAGGGTGGGGGGAGTGAGGTAAAATTTGTCTGATTTGCTTGTTTTTTCGTAATTTTCAACTCCATTGTGGGCTTTTTTGAGCAAAAAGGGTGGGGGGAGTGAGGTAAATATCGACTGATTTGCTTGTTTTTTCGTAATTTTCCACTCCATTACGTGCTTTTTTATCAAAAAGGGTGGGGGGAGTGTGGTAAATATTGACTGATTTGGTTGTTTTTTTCGTAATTTTCTACTCGATTGCGGGCTTTTTTGATCGAAAAGGGTGGGGGGAGTGAGGTAAATATTGACTTATTTGTTTATTTTTTCGTAATTTTCAACTCGATTACGACCTTTTTTGATCAAAAAGGGTGGGGGTACTTAGATAAATATTGTCGGAATAGCTTAGTTTTTCGTAATTTTCTAATCTATTACGGGATTCTTACAGCGAAAATGGGTGGGGGAGTGAGGGAAATTTCGTTTGATTTGATTGTTATTTCGTAATCTTAAACTGGATGACGGACTTTTTTGAGCAAAAATGAAGGGGGGAATGAGGTAAATATTGTCTGATTTACTTGTTTATCGTAATAAATATCTCTGTTAAAAAACCTTGGAAGCATACTTAGCTTGCAAACCAACTATAGCTTGCAAGCCGAACGTGAGGGTTACTATCTTTTTCTTAACACAAAGCAACATTTGTCACAAAAACACTCTCTCTCATTACAATCTTACATTTAACGGTAACATGTACGAAAGGGGGAAGGTTGGGAAAGCGACTCCCTTTCCTGGCGCGTGGGCGACCGACGGACGGTCTTTTCAATCTCAAGGGTCTCAACTATCCCTTCCCTCCTTCCGAGGATTAGGGCGTTATATGGCACCTAGGTTGCGAAATTCGTGCCTTAGAACAAACGTCGTCGTCGCAGGCATGCTCCTTCCACGCATTTCTGGGGGGGAAATATTCTTTGCGGAAAACCGTCGAAGGGGGTCTTCCTTTACATAACTTCTTCACGGCTGTTTCGAAGGTGTTCCCTCCTAAGCCTCCATCCCTCCCATAACCACCACCCCCTTGCCATTCCATCAACCCTTCCCCTTTCGTTTACCTATTATTATTTCTTCATTATGCTTAAAATTGTTCTTTTCAGAACTCCCATTTACATCACTAAGATGCTATTTGCTAATCTATTCCTATTACCTTTTTTTGTGTTTCTTCCGTGTTATTTTTCTTACGTAATTACCGTGATCTTTTAAATCGAAAGAAAATGCAGTGTTCTTTTGGAGCAAATGCTGCTTTGTGTTAAGAAAAAGATAGTAACCCTCCCGTTCGGATTGCAAGCTATAATAGGTTTGCAAGCTAAATTGGTTTCCAAGGTGTTTCGACATATATATTTATGTAATGCGAACAACGTATAAGAAGATAATTATGCGAGGAATATTCATATTAACTCGATATTATATGTTGTGCATAGCATATTGTTGTTGATTTAGATTATCATTGTGGCTTAAAAAGCAGTACTTCATCGTTTTTTAGCTTACCTATTTTTCAAGTGCATCCCCGTGAAATTTCGTATAATTCGGACGAGAACCACTTGAGAAAAAAAAGGTCAGATTATAAAGGAAAGCAGTATTTCATCGTTAGTTATGTTACCAATTTTTCAAGTTCCTCCACGTGAAATTTCGTATATTTCTGACGTTAACCACTTGAGAAAAAAAATTGCGCATTTTCAAGGCAATTTAAGAGAGTTGAAACTCGGTGATGACCGCTCCACCTGGCGTCAAAACCACGGAAATAGCTACGAAAACAGGGCCTCCGGACGCCATTTCGGTACTTCGCTCACTAAAACACCAATATTTCAGTAAATATAGCACGTTAAGATTGTCTAAAATTACAATAATATGCCGCAATGTTTCAAGTGTCTCCCACCAAAATATCGTCGAAATCGGGCCTAAACCACTTGAGAAAAAAAAAAAAGGCTGACTGTGTGAAACTAGAAATTTACCTTTAAAAATTATGTGTATAAGTATCCTTAAGCAAGAGGTTCTCATCTAACTAGAGGTAACTATCACTTCCCAAAATCAAAACAAAATTCACAAAAACGCAAAGGCTCCTTACTTGTATATAATTCTCTGGTAAAATTTCAGGTAAAATTTCACTTTAAATTAATTCTCTCAAGTTGAAGTATAATCCTGGTTCTCTCCTGGCAAGGATGACGTCAATGTCAATTATTCAAAACGTGGTCCTCTCGCTTGAGATAATCTACAAAACGTAATTAAATAATTATTATCATGACACAATGGGCCACGCTAATTAATTATTCGGTACAATTTCACGAATTATTAATATATAACTTGATATAATCACGTAAAATAATGATGTAATTTTGTATGTATTCTTTCTAAGAAACTATCTCTCGACATGAGCTCCAAAAACGACGAGCTTTTATTTTGCATGATACGAATACATTATAATAATAGCCACAGTAATAGTTTAATTATTTCTATAATATTTAGTATTTTATATGATTTTAAAGGTTAGAAAAACTTACAGCATGTTCACGCATGAAACGTACAGCCTAGAACTCCCATGCTGACATAATCGACATAATGATGAGGTGGTCGACCATCGCGCCACCGTAGAAACAATAGCGCAACGATAAATTGTGCGCGAAAGCGGGAACACAAAGTAGGCTTCATGTGGCTCTTTCGTATAGTAAGGTCAATGGAGTCAGAATGTAGAATAAAAAGTGTCCATGATCTCTTCTCATAATTTTCTCTAATTCAATATCTCATTTGTAAGTGACTCTTGCTTGTTAACTTTTACCCTGTTGTAATAAATGCATTGAATTCAGGATCGGTGTTCATTATGAGCAACCCCCTTGAAAGTTTATCATCTCTACTCTAAGTTTATTCCCGACAAGAAAATTACTTAGTATATTATCATGTGATGAATATGTTTTGAATAATTTATGAAAGTTATAACCGAGAGGAAACAAATCCTACTCTAATATAAAGAAAAACAAGAAGAAATCTCCTTATAACTAATTTATATTTTTTGTTGATACCTTTTGACTTAGAGGCAGGAATATGATTAAGCAACTAACTTTGAACTAAAAGCTAAATAGCTATAGTAATCAATGCTTTTAGGTATTGTGTGTAAATGCTACAGATGAAATATTAAGAATGTAACACAGCTTGGCTCAAAAAATATCATGACGGTTTTGACTATGTGTATAATTGATTTAACACATAAAAATATTCTCTTAATTCAACATTGAATTGTTTAAGATATGGAGATTTTCAGATCAGAGACTAAAGGACTTTGAAAAATCTGCAAAAATAGAGTTCACAATTTAAAGGTCCATCTCTTTTTATATGAAATGTGTATTGATAATAATATGAACATATTACCTTGATATCTAAGGATGCAGACAAGGATGTATCATGTTGGTGAAACATGTATTTAGATTTTTTCTTTCTAATTTACAGACTCAAACATTAGTCTCTTCTAAGGACACTTCTTCACTGTCTTCATAGTAATCCTGTTGTTATCCTCTGTTTACAATCTAACAAATTTTGAAGATTATGTTATTGCTCTTCGACTCATAATTTTTAGTTGTTTCTGGCATATTGACATTGGTGTCCTTTTTTAAACTTTTAGCCATCATTTTTTGGTTATTTCCCTCTCACTCTTTCACACAGAGTATGCATTACTGAGAGAATGTCAAGCTAATAAATGGTGAAAAATTTCGGGCAGGTCCTGGAGAAGGGTTAAGGCACCAGATACATTAAACCTAAAAAAAAATTGGTCTTGGTAAATTCTTCAAATGTGCTTGAGGCTCATATAATAAAAATATATGTACTGTGTTGTTTAATTTAAATGTGTTGATTAATTTAAATATTTTTATTCCAGGTTTGGTGGAGTAATATATACCTATCTATTAATTGTGTACATGTTCGGATAGTTAATGTAAATAGATACTAAGTCTTCTCTTTGCTGTTTGTTGACATTGTTAGATGACCATGTCCAAGTTGGATGAAGTAAAATTTTACTTCCTAATCGATTGCTTCCATATATCACTCGCAGTAAAAATGAATTATTGAAATGATTTTTTCTAGCATCTAGTTAGTCGCTCTTTGATTCATGACATAATATAAATAATATATATTAAAATAAGGGTTACTTCTCTTGATTGACGATATTTTTTGCTATAGAATGATAGGACTTCCACCAAAACTATGTTTAATCTGAAGTTTTAGATCAGTTGTCTGCATGATTTTTCTAGATTGAATAGAAGCCTTCATTTAGTAAGAACTAGTTAATACATAATGGAAAAATATAGGAAAACAATTTCTGCTTTCATCTGCTCTATTTAGAGAAATGGAAAATGATTAATTTTAAAATAATCCATTCATTCATTTGCCTATTGAATGACTGTTTCTTAAATGATGAGAAGATTGGTTGAGTTCATTGGATTGCTGTAATTAATAACTGACACATGAATCATCACACAGATGAGTTTTTCTCAGAGCCAAAAACAGGAGATGCAAAATCCAATGATAACTCATCCTTGTGATTAAGGAGAGGGCAAATAAAAAAACTTAGCATAGAACAGTTTATAATAATTTCCATTAAATCCAATTTGCAAGAAATATTTGATATCTTACATTAAATTCAATGAAATTCAACCAAATTTTGAATCATTTTTATAAGATGAAATACTGATTAATACTTCAGAAGGTTGTCATTGCCTAGTATTTTATCTGTGAACTCAAATTGTATTTTGCAGAGACTTATCCAGCAGAAATACATCCCAGAATAAAAATTTTTCTTATAATAACAAAATATAGACCAAAGCAAAGGTTAAACAAAATTCATACTTTTATTCATAATCTTAAGGGCACACTAGATTTTCATTTCTATATGATATTTTTGTGCAATTTTTTGCAGTCTTCTAACCAATCTCTGAAGTGAGAAAGGTAATAAAGAAAATCATAATGATGTAAAATAAAGATAAAATCACTTTGATGACATAGAAGATTTCACTATAGAAAGTTGCATATTATTGTGAGAAAATCTCTAATCAAGACTTCTGTTTCACTATTGATCTCACATAAATTAAAAGTGAATCTAAATATCCAAAAATACATTGAAAAAAAAATATATATATGTATATATATATATATATATATATATATATATATATATATATATATATATATATATATATATATATATATATATATATATATATAATATATATATAATATTACTGCTTGATCAAACATCTGATGTTATGAATGGCAACAAAGAATGTTAGAATTTGAAACCATTGCAGTAAAATATTCTGAATATCCATGTACATTATATTTCTGTAGCAACCCATTTGTTACAATATAGCATCACCCTATTTGTTGGATGGCCAACAGTAGTCTCCAATGGTTTGAGCTTCTTATTCAGATTGTGTAGAATTCTGGTTAATGCTCCAGGTAAATCTTGAAAATATCTCCTGCATTGTTGTTCCTTCTTCCATTACTTTCGACAAACTCTGAACACTTATAAGCTTAATAAATTTGTGTGTAAAGAGCTCTAAACACACAAAGAAATAGCATACTATTCAGTCAGATATAATTACTTACTTGCAGTTATCTGATGTTTTAGAGTACAAGGTGTTATGACAAAAAAATCATGGATTCAGAAAATTCCAGAGCGAAAAATATTCCTTATAACTCTTACAGCAATAAATTTATAACATGAGAAATTGATTGGTAGGCAAAGGCCATTGAAAGATAATGCAGGTGAAATGATTATTTTAGCTAAAAAAACATAAAACGATGACAAATACTTTCAAGAATTCTTTATTCATAAAACTTTCATATGACAGCATAAGATTTCATGTAATCAACAGCTCAATCACTCATCACTCAAATACATTCATCAAGATAAACAGGTGCAAAAAGCCATCTGTTCCAAAGATCAAATTATTGAAGGTTTTCTGGATGTTATTACTTTCTTAACATAATATGGAAATCTGATATACCTCCTCAGACAACCTTCATTCTATTTCCATGAAGAATGTTTTTGAAATATTAACATACTTCTAAGATCACAGAGATAATGATGCATTTCATATTGAAATATCACAGTGTCCTATGAAAAAAATTTACATATCTAGTGCTTTGCAAATTATTGCTTTATGCTTGAAATGTTAACTTATAGCATATTGGTAGAATTTAGAATAAATACTGGTGTCAATACTTGTGGATATTGTAGACAGTTTCAATTCTGTCAAGTTTCACAACTGTTGATAAATGCAAAAGCATTCAGTGCACATTTCACCAAATGAATTCCTTTGCAGAAGCTAAAAAAGTTTTTCTTTTTTCCAAATAGTATTAGAGATGGCAATCTTTACAACTGCTTAAAAATAGGCATTTATGCTTTAATATTTACATTTTTAGAATAAATACTTTCTGAAATACCATGAAACATTGTATCATTTCAATGGAACCTACTTTATTATAGAGAGAACGATATTCCTAAGACTCTTAAAGGCAGATTCAGATATAATTTACCTATTTCACTGCTATGCAGTTGAATCTATTGCATTAAAATTTGTTGATACCTTGGGACCATTAAATGTTCTCAGACTTAATACAACTGCTGCAAATGTAATGTAACCTTATAACCCCTTCAGATTATTTATATAAGAAATTGATCATCTTACCACAGGCTGGTAAAATTGTTGAATCCAGAAACTTTGAATTTCAGCAAATACACTACTGGTACACCCAGTCAAGGAAATACGCAAAGTAACAAGAATGATTTGAGCAACTACATGCAATGCAAAGCAATCAACTAAACAAATGATCCAAATATTGAACTTACTCCTTTACATTAGCAGGCAATATGATTATACCTGAAGATAATTAAACACAACAAGTTTATTGCGCTAAGTTATTGGGGCATTAATAAATTTACGAAGATAACAAAATGTTCTTTAAAATCCTCCATTTCATGGATTTGATTTGTCATTAATTTCTAAATAATTGTATCAATAAATTACTACATTCTATAAAACTACAAAGGAAATGAAAAACTATGGTCATTCTAAAGATTCAGCAATTGTACCTATTGCATGTAACATGGCTCAATTGCAGCAATTAAAAACACACCAATGAATAATAACCAATTCTTTCAGATTCCAGAACTTGCAAATTCAATCTTTGTTTAGAAACTGCGACAAAATACAACGAAAAGAAAATAAATGATGCCCATTCTTGGAAACATGTAATTGTGCCAATCTTCTTTCCTCAATGTGTGAATCCATCAGGGAAGGCAGTATTTATTGTCTTAAATTAGAGGAAGTCACATTGCTAAAAAAAATACCTTTCTGCAGCACTTCCATTAGGCTCCCATGAATGTTTTAGACTTTGACGAATGTTACTAATTCCTCTTTCTATGGAAGACATGTTCAACACAAACATGACTATGATCAATAAGCCATTCTTACATAAGGAGCACTGAATTTATTGTATCTTGAACAAACTCATCTTGGATTCTTCTCTCATTTTTATCAAAGATTTTACTTTAAAAGCATACATACTAATTAAAGTTGAGCGTATTATGTGTATTAATATGTACTGACATGTATTTGAGATTATTAAAGCTCTTCTAAAGCTTATCAAATCTAGACCGATTCCTTTCACATAGCTGTTTTGCAAAATTTATCAACATCGACATTATTTGTGACATTGTAGGATCAAATAATGACCACTGGATATTAAAATAATGTCTAATGTGTGATTAAAAATCAATGCCAAGCCATCCATAACACTTTGTACATGGGACAATTAGAAGAAAAACAGGGAGAATAGATTCACTTCAGCTCAACACTCATCACTTTATCTATGCATGCATCACAATCATCTATCGATTCTCTTTACCTCAGACTAGTTGCTTCTAATCATTACGAGCATGCCCCCTGATTGTCCTACTGTTTATTGTAAAAACGACGATCAATCACTGGTACACTGAAGGTCACACTTCACGATTCCTGCATCGTTTGCATAGGCAAAATGCATCTATCACTGATCTCAGCTCCTGACAGAAACGCATTTAAAAGGCACAAACCTTTTGGGACAGGAACTATAGAAATATTAGTCAGTTTTTCATGTTTGGGTAGCGCTGAAGAATTTTTCTCGAGCATCGCCCCACACAAAAAAAATTCGATGAGAAAAAATTCCAAGGGTAAACCTCGATGGCACGTTGCCTAGCGCTCAACAGCTACCAGAAACAGAAGGGTCTTGCGCACCATCCGACACACTGTCCTTGCTATCGTTGTCCTTACCCTCTTCTACCCTTCTATTCTCGGGGTTGTTCATCACAGACTTAACGAAGGCCCTGGTTTCCTCCTGAAGCAACGACAGTCTCCACTGAAGTAATTGGTTCCTCCTAATCAACTCCACCGTCCTCATGGTGATCCCTAAGAGCCCTCCCGGTCTCTTGTGTCCTTCCAGTGACTCCGACAGCCTCCCGAACCTCGAGTCCACTTCGTCCTCTATATCGCTGTATTCATACTCCTCCCCGGAGTAGCTTCCATTGTCGCACTCCTGGTACTCCTTGGCAGCTGCGGACACTGCGTTGCTGTCCGTGGTCGTGGATATTCTAGAGTCCTCGATCTCGTGCAAGAGCCACACCACCCCTCGGCGACACCTCCGCCGAACGGCAGCGCCCTATTGTTTTTGTGAAGAGAGAAAGAATGATGAGTGCAACGAAAGGAACGTGACAAAGTATTCACTGCGCCCCACCTCGTGGCAGGGAGTGTGACCGGATGGCAGTGACAGTGAAGGAAAGGGGATCGATTGGCGGTGTTATCTCCGAAAAACTATGTAACGCCCTGCACGTTGTGCCGCGGGGTGGGCGGCGTGCATTTCCCTGCACGTGTGCATATTCTGATTGCGCTTATGGTAGCGTGACGGGGGACAGGCGGAGGTTCCGTTGACAAAAAGAATTATCCGAAGCGAATGTGACGACCGGCAAAAGTTGCAACTTTGTTAATACGGTGGAAGTTAAATCAATTCGATATTTCGGCAATTCGAACTTCTATGAATAGGAATAGTCATTAATTAGAAATATTTTCTTGATCTGTAAGATTTTCTATCCAAAAACATTGTTAAGAATTCGCGGTCAATTCGGATTCTTTGTTGGTTGATTTTAATCTTTTGCGGCCAAGAATGAGCCAAAACAAACTTCTCAAAACGGAATGTGACGTTAAAGTGCTATTGAAAGTCATCATGTGATGTAAGTGAATCCATTTCCGATGGTTGAATCAACTAGAATCATAAATTATAAATGAAAGACTGAAATCGAGGAAGCAAACAAAAATATCCGGCTGTTTCGAGAAAATATAAATGTAGTTCGTGTCTGAATTCACATACTTGACAATGCAGTGGATATAATTTAATTTGATTTATCGTTTTATTTTTACCATTTGCAATAGTTTAGTTTTCATTATTAGAAAAAAACAAGATTTATACACTAATAATGAAAAAAGTAATATATATGTTTAATAGCTATGATGAGGTATGTTTTTCAACTCTTATAGAAAATTATATAAATCGAATTTTACGATAATTCGAGTTTTTTTTATGTGCCACATGAAGTTCAAATTTTCGAAAATCGACAGTTATTATTTCAAAGAGTAAAATAATAAATGTGAGCATGCGGGTTACATGAGTGGCTCCATTCAAGATATTTATACCATGATTCGTGCAACAAATATTTTCATGAGATGGTGCACAATAATAAATTGCATCATAAAAAGGAATGGGGAAAGAAAATGTAAATCGTTCATAACGGTCCAAATTATAAGAATTAAAAAATGATCACTAAAATCTAACCAATATTGCGAAGGGAAAAACTCTTCACTTTGTTGTGATGGTATCGAAAAGAAAATATACACGTCTAAAATAACTTCTCTTAATATAGTCTTCAATCCGATATTATTTATCTGAATAATATGATTAAGAAATATGAACTAACGAAACTTCGCGATTAAAATTAAATTAATGGTAACAACGAAGAGCCAAATTCACGCCGCCGAAAAGTAAATGGTATCGAAGAAAATGTTAGCTTCAACTAGCTTTCAAGTCATAGGGAAAAAAATACGCTTAGAAATAAAAAGAATGATGACAGATACACTTTTGAATTTTTATAGGTATTATGAAAAAAACGGCTGACGAATCCCATTCCAACCAGAAACCTGAGGTGAGCAGAACGATACAAAGAAATAGTAAGACGTTACTTAATTTTATCGTTTTAAGCAAAAAATAAGTTCGGGTGTTGAAACGACGATCTAAATTTGCCCTACCGCTGCGGTAATGACTTGCGAAACAAGTCGAGAAAACTGGGCGTGCAGCCTCGTGACTTGAAGTGCATGGGAGTTGCCACCCACGACAAAAGATGCTGCGTTTTTTTCCCGTCTGACTCCCGTCTGCTGTTTGCATGCGATGCGTACGAAGGAAAATATCCAGCGGTGCAAAGTATATCTTCCATAGCCTTCCGCAATAAATTACTTCAAAGATATTCCCTTGGAGTGCAATAAACATTTCTGAGCACCAAGTTCCCCATAAAAGATCTAACCTAATCGCATCTATTCCTATAACGGACCTAATGCAATGTACGAGACGTAAAAAAATACTTAGATATTTTCAATAGTAAGCATAAACTGAACATAACATATCAGAAATACCTAGAAATACATGTCGGTATATCATTGAAGTAAAGAAGATAAGTATATCAAAGAAAAAGACCCATAAACATTACAAAGCCATTTAAAAGCACTAACAATATGTTGTGGGTGTTCAATCGTAAGAAAAACATTAATTAGTTGTTGAACTATGATTGAATTCATCCATTAGTCTATTTAATTCGAAGAAGCTTCCACTTCTACATAAAATCCTATTTTTTTAACATAACAGAGCATGCTATGTCAACATCGTCTTGTTTAACCCTGATAAATTATTTGACAATATCCCGTATATTTTTCTTTCAGAGATAACAAAGCACACTGACGAATTACAAAAGAGTTCCAGTGAATGACCGAAGCAGTATGGATGTCTGTTGGGATCTTTCTTTTGATTATCTTGAGAATTCCGCTAATGGCTGTGAATGAGGAAAGAGTCACTGAATATTCCGAACACCATCAAAAATGAGAAAAACCTATGTACATTTCACTGTCTGACAAATAGCATTATCAAGGTAATAACCTTGATAATGCTGTTGAAAAAGTGTTTTGCAAATCCTCATCTCTTTCAAAACTCCTTTAAAGCAAAATATTCCTCCGTCACGTGTTTTATAAATTTTTTGCCGTCATCGACATTTGAACTTCAGTTTTAAAAAGTTAGTACCTAGTGCTGTAAGTATTTGATATTGCTACTTGGTATTTGTAATAATTTGAAATCGTTCCTGAAGGATAATATAGGTATTTTATGCCCCAATTAGAATGTTACTGTTTATCGGTTTAGTGCGGTCTAAGAAAGGTCCGGTATTCATTTGCATGTTTTATTGGACTCAATTCGTGGCTATAGTTTCTGTTATGAATTTGGTCGCAAATGAATGCTCGAATGCATTACCCTGCTAATATGTAATGAGAACTCTATGTAACCAATAAAATAGGCAGAAAGTAACAGAAAATTACGCTAAGACCAGAAAATAGGAAAAATAAATCGGAAGATATCGCAAAACTAATTTTAATTCATAAATTCAATGGCCAAAAATTAGTTTCCCATCGGATACAACACTATCATAATGACAGTTTTATGTTGATTTCCATAAGAAAAATGTCTACGGGAAAGAATATATTTCCTACAGGACGGCCTATTTGTTAATTACACGTACAAATATCTTCATTGGGCGAAGTTGGAATTAAATAATTTCAACTATCGTAAAGACCATTGTCAAAAATGTATAGATATAACATTGGAGTAATGAATGAATTAATAAAATTGAACTGTTTAAATGATATTCGGTGGAATTCCATCATACAAAATAATTTATTGTAACAAGAACGTTTGTAACAATTATATTCAGAAACTCATACAACTGTACAAGTTACATTTGCTTACAATGAATTGTTTTGTAAGAATCGACAAATTAAACGCAATGCATTATAACACAAAATTAAGCGGTGGAATTTAAAAGTCAAAAATATGTGAAACGAAGAAAGAAAAAAAATTACCCTTGGGGAGAAGAAGTATGCCTCTTTGTACACATGCATTGAATTCTATGTTACGATACATATGAGAGGTAATTAAATTGATGAGGTGCATATTAAACGGGAAGGGTCTTCCGAACAGAGGAACGGAAAGAGAAACAAAAGGTACTCCAGCGAAAAATAAATTCCTACTCTCGCTCCGTTAAACTTCAATCTTTTTTTAGAGAAGTAGTCGCGGTCTGATTCTGCTTAAACGGTTCGCAAAATCCTCCGCACCACTTTCCTTACGGGCCAACAGAGAAATTCATCCTGAAAAACTCTTAGCCATGCAATCAGCTTGCATCAAATCTTGAACAGTACTATATCTTGAAATATTAACCAACTTTACTTATCTTACCACCTTAAACGTGTTTCTGATAAAACGTAACTTGACGCGCAAAATGGTAAAGCTTAATCATTCATCAAAATTTCAGTATCCAGCAATGACGAATTGACGAATGAATGAAAATTCGTTAGTTTTTACTCCGAAGGCAGCTGTACCTTCGGATTGTTTAACACAAGATCTACCTGTTGCTTATGAGGCCGAAAAGGAGACATTTGAAAAATCGAAGGTAAAATGATAAACGCAATTTAAAACATAAAGGGAATACTCTAAAGATAATTTTATACCGTGCTATTACAACTGCACACTCACGGTGTTCCTAAAATTTTTTATGCATAGTAAATTCGGTCAATGTATTAATAAAACTTTTTGAATTAAGAATTTAATGAGTATATTGTTGTTTTAGTTTCGTACTGCACGCTTGAAAGTATTACCGGAGAATTTCAGTATCTACCAGATCATTTAGGGACAGTGAAAAAGCACAAAGTAATAATGATCCTACATTACATGAGTCACGGAATCGTTAAATCACTAACGAGGTATTTGAAGGTTCTATTTATACCTAAAACTTTCAAAAGCCACGGTAAGTTATTATCCACTGGTACCCACGATATCAAAACCAATAACCTATGGACAGCAATGAGTCCAATAATTATTTTGACCTCACAATAAAGTTCACGCGGCAAATAGACTTGTAGCTAAAACATAGAAGAAAAGCACATCCTTGTTTTCTCAATGTTACAAACCGAAAAGTTACCCCGAATAAACAGTTTCGATAGCATCCCAAACAGCAGGTGGCCATCCCTTATACTGCATGGAAACTATCATAACAAAGCCGTGTCCCTATTACCATGAATAACGTCATTCGAAACGGAGTTGCGCATGCTAAAGGATGTTGGTGGCCATCAACCTGCAACTCATTTCCATATGATCTCCTAACTCTTCCTTTGATTGCTCAAAGTTTAACGCCCCATAAAAAACTTGGCGCCTCGGAGATGCCGAAGGCCCTTGTATCTTCAGCTCTATCAGCTGCTTGGATTCCGCCTACAAACGAACGGGATTAGAGCAAAAAATATGCAAATATTCTCTCGGACGGTACTGAAGCCTACGGACATACCGCGGAGGTTGGGAGGCAAAGAATTTGGCAAGCAAGACGCAAGTTCAACTCCATTTCCAAGGAATAATATTACTTTATCCTTCTTCTTAAAATACATACAATTTAAAGAAGTGACGAGTGATATGAGCAATACCCTCATGCATCGGTCACTTATTTTAGACAGACCAACCAAGAGTAGATGTGAATTTCTGGGGACCTACAATAGCTAGTGACAACGGAAGCAAATTCAAGCCATTCAATTTCTCGATAATTACAAGAAGTCATTCTGAGAGATAAGGCTTTTAAGAAATGTACCTCATCCGTTCCATTGCTGTTTTGATAAGCTGCAACGATCGTACTCATCTCAATTAATTATGAAAGAACTCTAAATGGGCGAATTCAGTTAGAATTGGGAATTCTATATTTACATCAGTCTAAGGAAAATTCATTATCGCTGCAATTGACCCATTAAATAATCGATTCACTTTCTCCAAGTATCTACGGACATCATGTTCATCGGTTACGCGATCAAATAATGAAAATTACATATAAACTGAGAGCTACAGATTAGATAACGACAAATGACATGTATTGATACTATCGTAAAGGTAGTTAATTCAATATTTTGTTCAGAAATCTAACTCTTGGGTTAATTAAATAAGTATCATAAATAAAAAAGTAAAATCATTTACGTAGAGAAATGATTATGAACTACTCGATGAACTGATTCTACTGCAAATTTCAACTGAACCTTTCCGGTCTAATTGATTAAATACCACGGAGGATACCACCACCAGGATAGTAGTACCACCAAGGATAATAGGTTTAAGACCACAAACACTGAACATAGGATTGAGATACAAAAGGATTGTGGGATGCAACATAAGTAAACAATGGAGAGTCCTAGAGACGATGGACCTTGTCCACAAGTTAATGATGATTGATAAAAGGTCATTAACAAGTCTGCCCTCTTAGGATTCAGTCTAGGAATAGTCTGCTGGCTCCGCGCCCACGAAATTGGTTCTCTTAAGACGTACATGATTAATAAGACCCCGAAATTAATTTGGGAAAACACGAACAAAAAACAATGCACCATATCTTAAGATGTAATTGTTCCTCACCTTGGCCGCCTTCGTACTGTTCTTCACCACCATCCTGTTCCTTCCGCTGGCCGCCACAGACATGCCTCCTCCGCTTCCTGAAATCGCACACAAGAAAACTTTTAAAAACAAGCTCTCTTCTTCCTCCCGCAACTCTCGAGAAGGCAATGAGCTTCTCCGACCCCCAACCCTTAAGCCTATACCTTACTCACAGCTTCCCCTGATAGGGAGGGAAAAAAAATAACACACGCGTCGAAGAAAAAGACATCCCACCAACCTCGTGTAGGAGTCCGTGACTTCGCCTTCCCACTCTGAATTTCATCTTTGGCTAATACTCCACGTGCTCCGCGATTCTTTGCGCAAAATCTGCAGACAGCACGCCTTCATCCACGTGCTCCCTCCGTTCCCCCGACCACCTGGCCCACCCTCGTCGCACCCACGCGACTTTGATCGATCTCGCAGCGACACCAAAGGGGATGACGGCGAGCTAACTCAGCATGGAAACATAAGCAGCTCCTCGCGTTTTCGATCGAAGCTCTTAACCCCGCGTTTGAGTGTTGTTTCCGACCCGAGCGCCAGAGGGAGGTGGGGTGTCCGTTTGTCGAGCACGTGTGCCTGCCTTTGGCGCGCTCGCACGGCGTCTGCATCTCTCTTCCGATTGGGCGCCGGGGCGCGGGAGGGGAGCGGAGGAGCGGGGTGGAGCGCGGGGCCCTTGGAGGGGGTCGCCAAACCACGAGGCTGACCCAATTCTTGGAGGGTAATCGAAAAATAAAGCACGCCGCGGGCTGAAAAGCCTCCCGAAAAGAGTGAACAAAAAGAACGCCGAATCCGCCGTTCACGCTTTCACTCCGAAAGAGCGCGCGCATCCAGTCCGTAGTAGACCATCCTCCGCCTACTTGATGGCCTTCCACGTAAATAAGAAGCTCATTTCCCTATTTCGAAATCGACGAAAAAAGTTTCCCCGCGGCCGTTTTCGCGCCTTTATCTTCCCGCAACAATGGACTCCAACGACGCGCACCGGAAGTCCTCGAGCCAGATTTACGACTAGTCCTGACTATAAACAATGCAATGTTTCTGAGAAGTGTTGCTAGATGTTTCGCAACAATTCAGGTTTGTTTCTGGCCTGTTGAGGAACTGATTCAAGAATGTTGCGCAGCATAAATTTTCGTTTTTGCTTACTGAAGAGATGGGAAACTTCCGCAACTTTGAGTAAGTATCTGCAACTTTGTGTAAGTATCCGAAACTTAATTTTATTTTCTGCAACTTTGTGTGTGTATCCGCAACTTTGAAATATTTCAACAACTCAGTACGAAAACGTTTCAGTCCTCCAGTCGCAGTAGCATACGGAATCAGGAGGACATATGGAAATAAATTGAATATTTACATCCAGCAAGTAGTTTGCGGGACATCAAAGGTCCCGATTATAAAACTCGATTATGATTTGGAAAAACAAAAGAAATCATTTAGTGTTACTGTTGCAGACATCGAAAAGTATATACACATCTTTGAGTCGCAGTTCTGACGGGAATATAAAGAACAAACGGATTCTACGAATAGTGGTTGTTCACCAAGGAAATGGTCCTGCAATATTTCACTAGGCATGGACTTTTGAGCAACAATGATACACTGCGTAAAGTCTGGAAGCGAAACAAAGTTTACAGACTGTTGCCGAACAATGCTTCTAAGCATTTTATAAACTGTTGCGAAACAATGTTCATGGATTACAGATAATTTCTTCGAACGATCAATTCTTCGAAAATAGACCACTTGCTCCCAAAAGTTCCACATGCGATGCCCGCACCCAAGCCAACCTTCAAAGAGGCTCTTAGCTCCATTGAATAGATTTCAACCACAAATCAGTTCATTTAATATACATTTTGGATGACTTCAGATTCATTAGAGTGGTAACTTTGCGAATAATACGTCATTTGAAGAATCGATCGTATGTACGAAGAATTCGTACGCTCCCATGTAAGAGGCAATGTTTACATTCTGTAATCCACGGAGGTGGCCGAGATGTTGTGGAAATCGAGCTTCATAATGAAGGATTGGAATACATCTCTTGTCCTTCATTACGTTACAGTCTGGACCAAAAGCTTAACGAAACATTATTCAACAGCAATTCGCGGGCTTCAATGGAGTCCATCCTCCTCTATTTAGGGAATCTTTTTAAAGAGGAACCGCTCAGAGAGAGGCTATAAAAAACTAGATGTTTGCCATTCCTTCCGGAGAGAGAGAAACGAGAGCGTGACGGGACTCCTTTTTTTTTCTTCTCGCCGTTGCGCGATTGTTTTCGGGGAGTAAATCCCGAGAGGCTGCCGTGTTTCTGAATAAATATTTTTTGCGCTCGAGGTGCGCCTCCGTAATTAAATACTCGGTAATTGCTCTCTCCAGAAACGCGCTCACAGAGGACGAAAAGAGGAACACGAGGACAATTTTAGCTTTTAGAAAATTCTCTTACCGAACGTTAAACGCCTCGATGAGCCACGTATTTTTCATACCTTGTCACACCTCTATATAATGTAGCGCATGCACGGGATGTGCTTTGAGGTGACTCTCCCGAATTACTTCGTAAATTTAAGCTGTTGCTCATTTTCTCTCAACCTTTCCACGAACTGCAAGGCATGACATTTGACCAAAAGGTTATTTTTTTATTCCTTGTTTGAATCATTGGCACCTAAATTCTTTAAATCATTTCCGGTCCGAATTTTGAAAAAGTAGCAAACAAACTTATTTTTTCTACTAAAAGGACCTAGAAGGTGTTATATATGTGCAGAATGTCTTTTATTCTTCCCAATGTAATTAGAGATGTTTTTGACACAATTCAAAATGTAATCAAGTTTTATTTCTCGAAAAAATTTTTGTAGACTGCTTAAAATCTTAAACACGAATTGTTGAACGTTATTGAAAGAGTGTTAAAGTTCTATAAGTTAAAGTACTCGTATTCCGTTTACAGTGAGTTTTTCAATAACACCACCACCGATACACCCTGACGATAACTCGCGAGCATGAGTGAAGAAATCTTCATCTACAGCTGAAAATCATAATTTATCTTGTATGGCAAGTCATAAAACCTGCTGCTGGAATTATATACCACAGCCTATAAGCCAAAATGAAGTAAGTGGGCAACGTGAATGGATGTTGGAATCAAGAGAGCGACGTGATTCCATTTGGACTCACTGAACCGGAAAAGGATATTTTCGCATTTCTATCAGCATCTGATCTACAAAACAGTATTTTCTACAGATTTTAAACAATTGAAAGTCTGTGTGGAAAATCTGGAAAAAATACTGTTTTGTTTATAGTTGTTTTAAATTAGATTACACAAAGTTAGGGGTTAGGAGTTTATACATCTGTTATTGTTGAGATTATCTTAACTTTTGTTGATAAACTCCATGTTGTAATTGAATCCATCTTTTTTTTAGCTTCTGAAAGTGATATGAAACGATTATACATAGAGATAATTTATCCCTTTGAAACTGGGATGATGTTCGATTATTAATTTGACTATGAGGAAATACTACCACGATCAGAGAATAAATATTCCAAAGCCATGATTCACTTCGCTGCATAATATACTTGGCATAGTTAAACTATTTACTTTAAACTTCCTTCAGCATTTTCCATTACAAACAAAACACAAATTTTCTTTTACCTCGGTTTAATTGCTTCTGTCACAACCCATTTCTCTTCAACCATCTCCAGCACCTCCCGTTTGTTTACTTCCTAACTATCTCACTTCCGCCCGACTACGTCCCACTTACGTATGAAAGATCGCCCATCTTTAACATCCCACTTTTAAAAGGTCCACGTTTTACATCTACATACACTCCAGAGCATGTGTATCGCCAAATTCAAAACCAGAGCTGCGATAATTTCCGATTGATAATCGATAGGTATTACATAAGAAAAGACGCCTTACTTGCCGACATCTTTCGAAGTGAGTTTTCAGTGGAGTAACAGTATCGAAAGTGAACCCAGCTGTCGAATCAAGTATGAAAATGAATTCTGAAGGGTTGATGAATATACTGGGTTCAGCTGTGGATAGATTATGAGGCCAGTGAGCACCTAATCGCTCCGCAACTTGTCAAGTGTCGTGATGACAAACAAAGCTGACGCTTGGATATATCTCACTATCGTAACACGCCGATGTCGATCCTTTGCGTGCAGGAACTATATGCGGTCTCAACTTGTTTGTATTTCTAACATTAATAAAGATAAAAATCCTTTAACAAGCGAGATATTTGAGATAAAGAAGTTTCGATGTAACTTTAAGATGCGTTCCACGCCCGAAAATCTATGTTCGAGTCCCATACACGAATGGGTATCATTTTCCCTTTCATGACTTAAGGTAAATACCCTGACAGCTCATAAGTTTTCAATAAAATGTAGTATCTCCTTCGATGAAAATAATTACGATAAAGATTTCTGGCTACTACTAGTCATAAAGACTAGGTTTATTTTATATTCTGGTTGTTGTCTCTGTTATCTCATACTGGACGCATACCTTTTAGTAAATGCATTTCCGATAAGGTTTTGGGCTAATCTCCTAGATAAGGATTGCATTAGAGATCAGATGTGATCTTTGTACTTATAAGATTTCCATCCGGAGAACAAACAAGGATAAACTCATCTTTTTGAGGAAATATGTGGGCACGGCAATTCACTACAACATGCATACTTCGTTCGTTACTCTCTTTATGACTTCAATGTGACTACATTTAGTGTATCTAAATTAAATATTTTACTATGACATCCTAATGAGTAACCAATAAAGACCTTCTCAAGTTCATGATTTCGGACCAAAGAAATACAGGGAGAAATAGCGATGTGGAATATGTAAGGTGGATAGGATGCAAAGAGAAGTCAGTAGAATTATGGAGGGAATCTTTGAGAGTAAAAGAAATAACGTATTTTCTCTCATTCCACCTCACCTAGAATATTCCTGCGCGATTAAGGATTCTCACGAAGTAGAATTAGTCTTCGATATAGAGACAGTTCAGGGTAGAGTAGAACATTTTGTAAAAGGAAATTTCAGGTTCAAATGCAGCTATTCGGTTATGATTAAATTAGATCGGGAAAATTTTGCTTAAAGATAGAAGAGTTGATTACCGACGGAAGCTATTCGAAAATTGTATCAATACAGAACTTTTCGACGAGCCTTTTGATTTTGTTACTCCAGTTAACAACATTTGCGTGCTCTGAGAGAAAAACAAAACCAAATGGAAATAATCTCAAGGGCGGAAACTTGTTAATGTTCATTCCGTTAATAATCCTAATGATTAGAGAAGCTAATATCAATTAGAGTTGGATGGTGATATTATTGTTTCTATCATCCTCTACCGCACGCTACTGGCTAGCAGAATCAATATGTAAATTTAATACTATTCTTCGGCATCAGGAGAGAAGCTTAATTCCAATGAAGATTTTAGAAATTGAAGCAAGATTTCAACGCTCCAGTGGCGCAATTGGTTAGCGCACGGTACTTATACGACAGTGTCCGAGCTATGCCGGGGTTGTGAGTTCGAGCCTCACCTGGAGCAAGTTTTTTATTTCCTCCACTTGCTGCTTGCAGGCTATGTAAAAATTCAAACGATAAGGCGTCAATCGCGCAACTCACGAAATAATGTTGTATTACCGTCCCGGATAAAATTATTAAAATGAATACCTTGCAGAAATAATTGAAGGCCATGTAATATTTCGATTAATAATAGAGCTAAAATAGCTATATTAGTAGCATAACCTAGTCTACCGTGAACGTTCTATCAGAGAAAGTAAGTTTATAGAGTGCTAAGTGCTATGTGACCTCACTGCGACATCGACCTTACAGGCAATAGATGCAAAAAGAGACACGTGGAAAAATCGTTAAGTTACTTACCTTTTCTCGAGCGACTCGAGGCGGTAATAAAAAATTAAATAGGTCGATCGCTTGGTATTTATCCTCCTTCATACACGCCGACGGGGGACTGACGGAGTATGAATGGATTCGTACAATTATGTATTTAGTATAAGACGTAAATGTGTGAATAAAGACAATGATCAATACAAAATAGTGTTTACTTAATCAACGAGGTACTATATCCACGTAGCAGTCCGGAAATATAATAAGCTTTCGGGATTTTCTTAGAAATTAACAGTGAAAATGAAACAAATTTTACTATTATTATTGATACAGACTTAACTGTTATGATGAAAAAATCTTTGAAAGATATTGAAAACCGTGTAAAAATGGCTGCCAATAGATGATCATGTTTTTTTCTTTTAAACGTTCAGCAATTGACTTTCACCTGCTTAAATGAATCGGCATAAATAAATTTTCCTTATGAAAGGATGAAACTGAGTAAACAACGCAAGGGGTGAACGGGTTTTCAATAAGAAAAGATTTAGTATTTATCATAAACCAAAGGGGAAGTTATAGGAACATATAGTATTCGTTCTGGAATCATATTCGTTGGCGGAAGCTCAATTTCTCATAAGTTTGTAAATCAAGAACACTTAAACTACCGAAAAGACTTCCGTTTTCTTTTCTAGTATTTTTTTTCAAGAGTGGGCGGAGACCATTTTGTTTAAGCACTTCTGAAATTCTTGTGCTCCCATGTATAACTGAGCATCCTATGAAAAATGTCTTAATCTAAATCTGTATTCGTTTGCCAAGTCCTAAAACGGGCGAAAAATAACTATTTTCAGAAAAAAATTCTAGCTGAGCCATTCGTTGGCCTGAGCGTCGTTAACATAATAATCAAAGCTTCGTATCCGCGCCAGTCTAAGAAAACTGAGCTTAAGAGAACGTAACAATGGTCTCTTTTAAAACAGGAAGCTACACTGTAAAATTTCGGAACTGAATAAACCGCGGACAATACACATCCGTGCACACATCGAAACCGTGTGAATTAAACCCTCCTTTAACGCCCTAGACCAAACTCTGGGGTCAATGGGCTCTCCCTATATAAAAGATCCTCTGTATTAAACCACCTCGTGGAAATAAATATCATAAACATGCATCTCGGCTGTTAAAGCCGTGAACATTTTGAAAAGCCTCCGTTATTCCAGGAACCGCGCGGGTCATGGGGTAGCCCGGATGCCTGCACGATATGCATTCCTGAGAAGCATTAGCAAGGAGGCGGAACGAGTGGGGGGGGGGGAGGATTTGCGTGGGTGGAGGCAACGGCTTTTGTGCAACAATCCCCGTGCAGCGAAGCCTCTACACGTGTCCGCGCGGCCGACCCTGAGGGCCGGAGATATCGCATCACGAGCCAACAACCCAACAATGACCTCAGCTTCTGACTCGATTAATGGAATGCAGTATCGCCTCTTGTTTTTCCAACTCTTTCACGCATCTCTTGGGAAGTCCGTGCTGCATGAATAAGTGAGTCGAGGGATCGATGCATCTTTTTACGTTTCTTTTTATGGATTTATTTCACCCCGTGAAGGGATGAGAAAGGACGAAACGAGTTGAGCACTTGAGTGGATGTGGGTTTCAAGAAAGGATTATGGAGGGTTTTGACGATTCGTGCATTGCATGATCTGTAGGAATCGATTCGTCCGAGATGAAGAGACAAAAGGGAATTAAGTCGGCTCTGCGATATCCTCGTTTCGGCCGTTGATCATCTGTCCAAATGTAAAGTACACATGCTCGATAAACCGGGAGGATTAAAGTTTTCGGATTCTCAACCCGTAAAGGTTCGACTATACCGTAAAATCTCCTTAATTTAATCACTGTAAAATTTATAATGATGGGCAAGATCAGTGCTTCCCAAACGTTTTCATGCTACCGTCTCCTAATTCCCATAACAAATTATGTAGTCATTATTTGCAAGATGGAATAAATTTACTTTATTATTATTATAAGGAACGAACTGAATGAGTTCAAAAGATCGAGGAAAAAAGTAAATTTATAGTGAGTCAAATGATAAGTAATTAATAAGATATAAAGATTCTTGAAAATACAAAACTTAATCGTTAAAAAAATTAAAGACCTTGTAAAAATTCCTCAAGATTTTATCATATTTCAGCTAACGACATAAACTTATACGTTAAAATAAATTTTACGTGATTCCACATATGAAAATGTAGAAAAGAACACGGTGTGCTGGAAATTAAAAAAAATATAACTTTGAAAAAAGGACTGTGCTGGAACTGGAGTTCAGAAGATTGAGGAAGAAAATTAATTTATAGCGAATCGAGTATTTAGAGCAAAACGCAATGAATGAGATCTAAAAATTAATAAAGAACAAAACTTGATCGTTGGAGAAATAAAACACCTTGTAAAAATTCCTCAAGATTGAGTAGGAAACATACTGTCTACTTCAACTAATGTATAGCCATAAAAAATTAGATAAAATAAACTTAACTTTATTCTACAAATACAAATTTAAAAAAGGACACAGCGTGCTGGAAAAAATTGACATAGTGTATTGGCTTTTTTTAAATTTGTATTTCTGAACGTAGATCGTGGAACGACATAAAATAAAGAAACACAAGGTAATTTCTATGCAATACTATTTTGACTACTATTTTGGGAGTCAAAATAATATCGTGTAGAAATTATCTTGCGTATTTCTTTTTTACAAATGATGTTATTTCTCATTAGGATTAACGGTATTTTAAATACTTCGATAATTTTTATGAATACAATGGAGATAGCCATGGAATTAGAAAGGTATTATCGAATAATTGTGATAAAAAACAGCTATTAAGTCGTTGCAACTTTGAATCACTAAAGAGTACCTTTGCCGCACTACGAGGACAGACTTGGAAGTTCAAAAATCATGCTTAAATATCCTTTACTGCTGAAGGTAAAGAATTAAAACGCTATAAATCATACTTTAAAAAGTTTTGATCTTTATAATTAACATGCATATTAAAAAACGACAATCAGCAATCCAAAAAGTAGGATCTCATTCATACTCATCGTCCTCCATTTCCTTAAAAAATTAAACCCAGTAGCTGCAGATTTTAAAAGCGGTAGGATGCAGGTCATTCTCATTTCAAAGGCAAGAGAGAGTATTAATGGGCGACCTTCAGAGAAAAAGTACCCGGCGCGGCTTTAAAAAGCGAAGTCGGGCTTTGATTTCCGTATCATTAATTTAATGTTCTCGTAGCTGAAACACACTAGGGTGACCATGTCCCATCTAGTGGAAAACGGGACACTTCCTACCACTAAAGCGGGACGAAACGAGACACATTTTTCGTTCGATCTTTTTTCTTATCATTACTACAAATTCATCGTATATACTCGTGTATAAGACGAATTTTTCAACACAAATAGTATGCTGAAAAGCCCCCTTTCGGCTTATACTCGATTGAGTATCACATTTATCCGTTCTTCGGTGAAAAAATTCTGCCGTAGCAGGAAATCAATTCGTAAATTCCTCACTTGCTCAATTAACGATTCTTTTAAAATTTAACCTACTGATACCTCAATAGCTGTAATTTGTTGTTATGTATTTTTATTTTGAAATTTACTATTAGCTGCAGCATTTACCACCCTGGGCTTATACTAGAGTCAATTAGTTTTCATAGTTTTTTGCAACCTCAAAATATAGGTTTTGTGAAAATTATTGAAACAAACTCATGTTGATGCATTTTCCATGAGAATGCTTCATTTTTTCACAGATTTCAATTTTACAGTACGGTTGAACATTTATGGTTTGAGAAGCCGAGAACTTTAATTCTCTATATTTTGATATTGAATATCATAAGAAAATCATAAGAAAGTTTTGGTGATGGCATCAACGATACGAATCAAATTTTTTGATGATCTGGACGGGATGGAAGGGCCAGAAACGGGAAGTGTACCGGCAGAATGGTTAGCCAAGTTATACCCTATTAGAGTCTGATGAAAGTAGACGTGCGTTCTTCACTTCCAGCAAATTTGTCTTTAAATTCGTCCGCCCGAAGGCTGATTGCAACCTCTATCCGTCCACCATAAGCAACTCAAACTTTGGAGAGAGGATGAGGCTTGCTTGCGAAGTTTGCCTTTGCCCTGAGCCAGAATCCTAAAAGTGGCAAACGCCCATGTCAATGCACTTCAGCGACTATTGATAACATTTACCACAGTATTTAAGAAAACAATATGGTGCCATTAATCAACATGACTAATATCTCAGTAATTTTCATATAAATATAGCTATTGACAAGAATTATCGTCATTATATAATGAGAACTTTCACATATCTTTTGTCCCACAATCCTTCATTAGAACTATTTTCCAAAATCAAATCTCCTATCATCCATATCTGAATTTGTTTGTCCTTAACTAATTCAAGATTCCCGTTTCTTTTTATATTGTTTTCTTGTTTATTTGTTATTTTTCTGATGTTACGTTTCAAGATAATTGGCTTTAACTAGCTGTGTTTTAATCTAAATAAATAAAGAAGTAAACGAAAGACTCATTTAATTTTTTCTTTTAGTACCGAAAGACGAATGAAGATTATCTGTTCAAGACATTACAGCAGAAACATGTGTCCTTACAGTGGTTTTGGTATGGTTACAAGGTTACCAGGTAACGAAGGCACCGCAAAGGTTAGGAACAAGAGAGCAAAACACGACTCCAAGATCCAATCTTAGGCCGGTGCAATACTTGCTCGGAGATACCGCATCGAAGGCTACCTTTCTCTTGCTAAGCAAAGTACAACCTTCGGTTCCATTTCCTTTGAGCAAGTCAATCTCAGTCGAAGGCCTCTTTTTTGGTATTGAAACACGACTTCTCTTCGGGTGCACCCTCGATTTGTTTTTCGTGCCGAGAGCTTAACCTAGAATTTTTGTTAAGCATTGACCGTGGAGCGGAATAAACCGGGCGGAGGGGATGAAAACATGATCGCTTAAAAGAGTAAAGGCCAAGCGATAAATCAGCCCGTGGAGAATTTTGAACAGGAGATATTTCACGGTCCAGATGCTTATGGATCGTAATCCATCGGCATGTTTATGGATATGGGCCACGGTCGACGCTGGGGAAGCATTGCGAATATCTGAATAAAGGAAGAATGGGATGATCCAATAAAAGATGAATTCGAATCCTTCCGATCCTTCTCTCGAAGCCTTCCAATTAAACAGACCCCTATCGAGGTAAAAATATTAATTTAACACGTTTGTCAAGGTAATTGTATATTGGATTTCCTGATTTTTTAATCTCTCTCAACAGGTAACCTTTCTCTTCAAGAAACAGTTCAGAATTGTATACTTACAGGTTTTACCTATATTCCATTTTTTATCCTTTTCATGTTCTTTGTATTATTTTGAAGATGGAATAAATTTACTTTACTTTCAATGAGAGAGATCAAAATTTATATGAGAGCGAGAAATATTCGAGGTAAATTAAGGCTTTAAGCTACACTTATCGTGACTTTTTAACCCTAACAGCGAAACCACCAATATCAAAATCATAAGCACGATTATTTACGCGAAGAGCAAGCATAGTATTGTATTTATTATCATTCTCTCTCTTTTCAATTTTTGGGTTCCATCAAGAACAAATCGCCTATCTAATACTTTCAATTCAATACTCTACGTCTATCAATAATAACAGGGTCATTCTTTATCAGAATATCTTCAATTTTCAACTTTTTTTCTTTAAATAAAATCTTTGATGAATATGGTTGCAATAGATTGATTCACATTCCCACTGATCTGATTCGTCTGATTAATCTTTAATATGTAATTAATTCTTCATTTCTTATTATTTTATAATTTATATCTTTGTTTTATTTGTTTATACTATTGTTACTATACGGCTGTAATTTGCTTTGTGCTGTATGTTGGAGCATTTTTAATAAAATAATAAAGAAATCGAGATATTGCTTCAACCAGAGAAAGAAATGATCGTTGAATTAAATATTAGCATAAGGAGTAAATTTCAAATGACGGAATGGTAAACATCCTAAGTGTCCCAATTAGCATTTTTGTGCTCACAAACAGAACTATACTTTAAAAATCTATGCGTAAATATTTTCATTTATTCGTTATATAATCTTTAAATATTAAATTTAATCCAATAGAAAACGCAGTAATAAAAACAAAAATGTTGTATCTTTTACCTAGCATCTTACCTGTGAGCGAAGCAGAATTAAAATATCAGAGGCTTTTAAATCGTTTGGAAATCATCTGCACACATTCTGAAACGCCCCTTTCGATATGTTTGCCCCGACGTGCAAGCTACACTCTTTTTCAATTAACAAGATAAGCTCGCATCTTGTTAATGGAACGAATGATATACTAAAAAAATCGCATTAAAAACTTACTGCTGCTGGAGCAAGTTTAACGAAATATAATTGTTGGAAATAACAACCTGCTGCAATTACTAGGCAATTGAAACAACACGAATTAAAGAAGCGAAGTTTTATCTCTTTTTCCCATACATTAAAAAGCAATTCATTCACTGTAGCCACACTTACTGCTGAGTCGAATTCAATAAAACTTACAAGACATTAAGAAGACCCGGATAGGATCTGACCATTCTTTCCTAATCAATCACTACGTTAAGATTGTGAGCAGTGTTCATCTGAGTAGAAAAAAAGCGTAAAAGATCGCCGCAAACCTCGCAGTTATCCAAGAGATCGCGCGCAGTGTACCCCTAATCGTGAATTATAATTTATACCAAAATTTCAAAGTTAAAATAGTAAAATCTCATACATAAAAATCGTAATTTTTCTGATGAATTAGAATAGTTACAATTGTTTTGTACTTTAGGAGAAAGAGGGAGAAAATAATGAACTTGCATTTTCAATTAAGGAAATTGACAAATGTGCTTATTACTAACAAAAAATTTATATATTTTCAGGACATATTATTTTCGGAATTAAGGTCTCTACAATATCCTAATCAGCAACTAATTTGAAGCAAATAGAGTTTTAAGTCGTTTTCTTTGCGTTTTTATGAAGTCAAATAAAAGGAACATGGAAAATATTCCGCCTTCGTACTCCATTGCACTAATTTCACTGAATTACTAATGCTTGCAGAGATGTGTGAAACATTGAAAGCACGATATTTACATTTCCATAATTTTTAATGTCAACTGAATGCTTTATTTACTGTTGTGTCGTCTTCGTATTTTAAGATTAATTAATTTTAGTTCTTATTGAATATTCTCAGGAGCGGATACAAGTGGGCAAATGTCCCATTGATGATTTTATAAAAGAAACAATTAGCTTAGGACATGACCAAAGGACCAAACCATGAACCATTAGCGAAATATTTCAACTACGAATTTTAGTCTGTCAGATCTGCTAGATAATATGGCATTATATAAGTTAATTGGAGATAATTACGGGACTACGTAATACAATTATTAGTATATATATATATTGTTGCTTAAAGAAAGGAATTTAAGGTGTATAAACCCTGTACCGCCCCGTAGCAATTTTCTGGACCCGCCTCTGGAGTTGCCTATTTACTATAAATACACTAAATTTAGGGAAGCGGGACCTACTTTTATGTAACCCGCAGCTTTGCTTTTAAAGCGGTTCCCTTCTCAAGCCCCGCACCTCTGAACCTCATAAAACTTTATTCTTGTCAACGGCGGTCTCACCAACCTCGACAGATCCCAAGAACTCCACGGCAGGCGAAGGATTACTGTATTCCAAAGGTAGCTCATACTTTTATTTCGCCACCGGTTCGCGACGTCGCGCTTGAAATGCCACTTCCCAAAACAACGAATCCGTTCCAACAAGTCTTCCTTTGAAGGCAATGCCACTCAAGAAGGCTTAAAAGCGGATGTCGGGGAAATGTTGGAGGTCATGCGAAAACTTCCAAATGCTTTTGATTCTGGACGAATTGAAAATGATGGACGAAATTGATAAAGCTTGTGATAAAGACACACACGCGGATTTAAGGTAGAATTTTCTCTGAAATTTCAGTCAGAATATTTGCGAGATATACATACATATTTGAGTGTTCATCTACGTTCAAACTACACTGATATTCACACACACGAATTGTTAATGCTAGAAATTATGTAATGAATTTACTGGAAAGGTATATCTTGAGAAAGGTATATGTTATAAGAGAAACAGAAAACTCAGTTTGTGGAGTCCATAGTAAAGTTTTAGCTACGAAAGCTCTTTTATAATACAAAGCATTGAAGTGGATGTGATTTGCGTCTTCCTTTTTTATCGAAGAAATTATTATTACATACAGAAATGAGCCATGTTTCGTTAATGAGTAGATCATCATCATCATTATACCGTGTACGGATGGCGAGCAATCAGAATAGATAAAATACTGAAGAGGAAACCGGATCAAAACCGGGACGTTCTATTAAAAATTTCTTTTTCCAATTTTATGGGTCTGTTAACCTTCTTCAGTGCGTGCGCAAAGTCACCAAGTCATTTCATTTTATCCTTCTGCTTCCTGTTCATTTACATCTCGTTCTAGATACATATTCGTTTCTAGGTAACCTACCAAATACTTTACGTCATCTAACATATTTTGCCTTCATCATCCCCTAAATCGTTTTCCTTGCTTTCAAACCTCAATTAATTTATTGAATAGTCACTCTTTTCTCAGTATTTGCACCAACCATGTCCTCAGTCCTTAATTACTTCAATTAAAACCCTCTCCTCCCCAACCATCCCTAGCATCTCTGTCATCCTATCAACACAACTTAATTTTTTTTCATTCCATGCCACAACCACATCTAGAAAGATCTTTTGGTTTCCTCTTTTCTTGGTTCTTTACCACCCTTCACACCCGTACAGTAAAAGATAAAAGCATATGATAAAATATACAGGATGCTCAAAATTTTTAATAAGGTACTAGTTTGTCCTAAAGTATACACAGTAATATACAAAGTATAAATTAAACATTGATCCAATAATTAAATAATATGTTTAGCATTTGTAACATAGCATATCCGTATTGTATGCTAAATAATTATGAAGTAGATCAAATAACTACCGCAGACGTAAACAGCTACTGATGCGTCATATACGACTATACGCCGCGGCCCAGCATGGCTTCCTTTAAAAAATCCTTTCCAGTCTTTTTATAGGAAACGTACGGTTCTTATGACTAAATAACAACCTCGCAAGCAACGTGAACTGCGTCATGATCGAAAATGGTAAAGTACGGCTTCCTTATGAACCGCGGGATTAACAACTTGAAATTCGCTTAGGGGACGAAATTTAGAATATCACATGTTTACTTCAACCATCCCAATTAGTAATAGGTCGTAATACACCATCAGCAAAATCAGCAGTATAAAATAAAAAAAAAATAATCAGCATATCTTGAGTAATTTCCTCACCTTTATCATCCTCAGTTTAAACAATCATCGCTGATATCCACTAGGAGAAGGAATTACCGAGAAAATTATAAAATATACCCTAAAATCCTTATAAAAAAACTCTTCTCCACGTTTACGCTATTGAAACTTTTATAGATCGGTTAAGAAGTAGTATATATAACCTTGATAAAGTTATATGGAAATTAAAGCATTTTGCCTCAGAAACTCGAGAAAGCTGTATAGAAATTTAAAACAATTCAGATGACTTCATATTCTTCCAAGAGATTTTTAAATTTCGCTTATAATACCTGTGGAAATCTTCCGTCTTTTTCATTTCAAAAATATTTAATTCCACGATACTAAACCTTTTTCGTGGATAATATAAGAGAAATACAGAGCTCGATTCCGCGAAAAATGCCTCCCAACAGTTTTTAATGAAATTAAGTAATTTCCCAGAGGTGAATTTACACATGGGAAACATAGGAAATTGGCTGAGGCGCGAGATTCTGAGAGATAAATTTATCTTCGTCGTATGCGCTTCCGTAACGTTAGGGCCGCCTACGTGAATGTTATTACGCTATAAAATGTTTTCAAATTTCACCCAAACGTGATACAGCTTAGTAGCAGAAGGTCAAAAGAATTTTACTGCAATTAATATATCGTTTCGATGAACATTTTGGATATGAGATTACGAAAGATATCAACAAGTTTTCATGCCAGCGATTTTGTCATTAAAATTTCCTTCATTTTATTTAATAAAGAGCATGATATTAAGCCTCCTCTTAAAGCTCGAAAAATAACACGTGTAACTCATTAATAAATCAAAACAGCATTAGTTGTAATTCATGAAAGAATCTGGATGATTATATATTTCACTCAGGTGACATCTGGACTAATGTTATATTTATAGAAAACTTCTAAGCATTTGAATTTTTGATTTAATTTTGGGGAAATTTTAGCAAACTTTTAGCAACTTTTCAGGATACCTTCGGCGATATTAAAAAAAACAAACTGGCATCTTTGGATAGCAGTCATAAAGATCGCTAAACAGGGAATGCTTGCTATAATAAGTAAATAATGAATAAATGTAACCCTAATTTTGATAATTAAATATTTTCTGATCATTATTGATAATTGTTATTTAAGGTATACTAGGTAAATTGTTAAACATCATCTGCAACTATTTGATTCATAACAATAAGAAAGTCCACTGTAAAAAACGAAATCCCAAGCCATATTAGTCAAATGGGGATCGCGAAACTCCAATTATGCAGATTCAGCGCCGCCCACGGCAAGCCTAGGAACATGATCCCCCCGACCCGTGACCTTTACAAAGCATCGCCAAGTCCGGATAATTAGCGAGCTGCGCATCCCATTTGAGCAGCCGCTAACTGAAACCGGCGGTAATATAGGTTAAATCCCCACCGAAACAAATTCTGAGCGAACTTGCATCGGAACACGGTCGGGAGAGCGGGCGCGTGCGGCCAATTAACGACCCGAAACAATTCCTCGTTCGGAAAATTAATGGACGAGTTCTCGCCAATTTAGAGTTACAAAGAATTCCGCAACGCTTTCCACATTGGTTTTGATCACAAGGAAAGCGAGTCGTTACATGCGTAATTATACGACGCACAAAATGTCGTAATTCTTTTCGAGGGTTATTTTGTTTTCGCGGGAATTTCGCCGTCAAAGCAAGGGCACATTATTCACGTGCAGAAAATAAGACGACATAAAATGAAAATCCAGATAGCGGATAAAAAATTCAACTCCGAACGAACGTATGGGACTGTGATGAGAGGCAAATCGTGCTTCCTGTTCAAATAAAGAGCTGGAATTGAAGAATTGAAAAATGTCAGTCAGTCAGAAATATTTAGCTGAAACATGCCCTGTGTCAATATCTAAGAGGAAAAGAGGAAAACGGCTGTGTTAGTATATTAAGAGTTTAAAAAAATACCATGTATCATACAACCTGTGCCTACCTAACCCGAATGGAAATGAAGATTACTTTGCTGGGGTATCTCAATTTATAAGAGCGACCTGCCAGGTAAATTGGATATCGGGCATCGAGTACTACCATGTAAAACTTTTTTCTCTTTCGGTTCATCTCTATGGAAATATTGGCAAATCAATAATGAAAACTTGTTTGTCTGGAAAAATTATACGCAATTATACGCATGAAAATGCTATTATCTACTTATTTATTTTCGCAGTAAGTTCTCACCAGTATTTTTTTCCAAATTTAATTTGTAAAGACCTCAAAAAGATCAAGAAGAAGAAGAAAATTTGCAAAGATCTTCGCAAATTAACTTGTAACTTGTAAGGTAACATGTTTGTATTTGTATTGTGGAATTTGTCTAAGTTTTGTTAGTAAAGACTTTTTTAAAATGATTTTCAACCTAGTATCGCTGAATGCTATTTATGACAATAATCTTCCTGGTTAAGCAAATTATAACTTGTTATATATAGTTGTTAATTTTTTATAAGGGGTCGTACACAAATTACGTAACGCAAAATTATCCAATTTTCGACCCCACCTCCCCCCACGTAACGCTTGGACAGACGCCCCCCTCCCTCCAAATTGCGTTCCGTAATTTGTGTACGGCCCCTAAATGTGAAATAAAACTATTCAAGTCACGAACTTGTACATAATAATATCGTGAACTTAACAGTACCCTGACATTTAGTAACACGACAAAGCTTGAAATGTGCGCTATTTGCAGCTACATTGTGCACCTAAAACAATACCGTTCACTATGAATTACACGTGCGTGAATTATTCCCCATCCCTATTAACTCAGACAGTCGAAGAGAATGAAAAACGACCCACTTCCCCTGAAACGAAAAAGGTCAGCGCAATTTACCATAAATCCTTGTTTTTAATCCGCAGTTTATTCGCTGCGACAATGGCTTTGTGGGGCAGCACTGTCGACCGACAAACGCAAATAGCGACACCAAATTTGCATATGAGCACTTCAAATGAAATTCCGGGAATCACTATGACAACTCGGCATTGGAAACTCATCGGCTTAAATTCGAATTTTCGGTACAGAACCTTAATAGAATCAGGTGCTCCGCAAAACATTGGGACGGAACGCCGGAGGTGCATATTTCCATACGGACGCATGCGTTTTCAGAATTGTAAAAGTGCAGCCAATACACGTGTTTCATCGTAGGTGAGGAAATTCAATAGCGGAATGCGCGCACGCAAATTTTTCGTTCACTCCCGAACGGAACGAAATTAAATTTCTTCGAAAAGTGTACATTTTGACGGAATCGTTGCGTTTGGAGGGGTGTTAGTGAGTGCTCTATTGTGCGGTGTTAAAAAAATCGGAGATACGTAATATCAACAACAGCTAATTTGGTTGTTCCATTGTTTGTAATGAACACGAGAAAATTTAATTTGAAATTCTGGGAAAGGCCAAATTATCTATATCCATTATTGAAGTAAAATTTGTATTTACAACAAATACGAGAGATAATTTGATACTTCCATAGTTATCCACGAACATGATCAAATTTAATTAAGAATTCTGGAAACCATAAAGGCCAAATTTTCCATATCTATTATAGAAGTATAAGTTGAATTTGGTCAGCGGCGCTCTATTGAGAGTTTATAAAAACAAATATAATTTTGAAGATATGCAATGACAATGGGAGATAAATTGGTACATCTATATGATGTTGTTTTCAGTGAACATAACCAAATTTAATTACGGATTCCGAGAATTTTAAAGGTCAAACTATCCTCAACCATTATTGAAGTATATTCTACGAATCAAATGTTCACATGCTTAAAAAGCACTAAAAAGCACTTCAAATCCAGGATCCAACGCACTGATTTTAACTGAAAATGCTTTAGTCTATTAGCACACGTTGAATTGGATTTGATAAATAAGTAAAATGAATTATGTACATATTTCGAACGGGCTCTTTAATCATGCCTGAGGTTAAAATGGGCTTTGCGTGAGCTGAAAATTAAACCTGCTACGTTAGCAATCATAAAATTTCATCTTCATTTATCGTAGGTCTTATGCTAAGTGGAATTTCCTAAATTTATAGGGTTTTAAAATTCCATTTGCAAGTTGCAGAGAAATAGCATATGCAATCTGCATTTTTCAGGAAAATAGTATCAGACCTACAGACACTGGAATTAAAATTGATTTATTTTGATCGTAATTTCGATTAATTTAAATTACAAAATCCTCAGTCTTGGCCTCAGTTTCTTGCATTTTGCATCAATGGAAAGAAGGATGAAGGACTTATCACAAAGTAAATAAAAATCATGCAAAGCGTGGAGTAGAAATTATGCACGAAAATATTGAGAAAAAATCATCCAATGACCCTGAATTGAATATACATAGGAAACGTTTATAAATTCATCAATATGATGAGCGATGGATTGCATCGGTGTTTGTCTGATTATTTCGATGAATTTTCGATTCTTGATGAATTTAAGCACACTCCGTTCGTTTGTCTTCTGTTTGACAGAATGGCTACTGTTAAATATACAACTTGTTCCATCTCGATAATTCTTTATACCCTGTGGAAATATAAGCATCTTCTGGATGTTTGTGTTCGTCGATTGTTGCATGCAATTTTTGCATTATGAATACGATATATCTCCGATTGTAGGTTGCCTTTATGAGGGCTTTTTATGAGGTTATGGAAATTAAAATTTGAATGACCCGCTAATGTCATCAGAACCATCAGATCTTCATCGGATATCAATCACGATGGAAGTGATGGAGATTTATTTATTTGCCAATTTATCATATACAGCTATGCAGCCAATTTAAAGTGACAATATAACAAATAACATTAAAAAAATAAACAAATAAAAAAATAAGAAAGAAAAAAACAGAGTGAAGGGTAAGCAACAAGTTATCGGACCTCCACAATAATTTTAGGGGAGGGTAAGGAGGCAACTAGCATTGGAATCGGGCATGATGTAAGTAATGAATGCCCCTTTGGATAAGGAAAAGGGATCGAGAGAAGGAGGAATGGAATTGAGAAGGGAAGGGAGGGGAAAGAATAGAAAACGCTTAATAAGTGATAGTCTAGGTGTGGTAAAATGGAGAAGGAATGTCGAACGAGTAGATCTGTTTGGAACACGTAAATTGAGCAGAGAGATTAAGAGAGGACAGTCTGTGCGGGAGTTTAGAAGGGAATGAAGGAATGATAGGTTTTGTTCGATTGATTGAGAGAGATTCTAGGGAAAGAGCAGATAGGATAGAGTTATTGTATAATTATATGTATTACATGCTGCCTTCGGGAGGTTTTGGGGGGTTTTCCTCCCGACTAGGGTGAATACCAGGCAGTTTATGTAATTTCCTCCCGCCCATGATATGACTACCACCTGGCCTTGTGCCTATTTGTAGTAAAAATTAATAAATAAATAAAATATAAAAAAATAAAGGAAGGAATTCTAGATTTCACAATTCTTAGAAAAAAAATCCTTAGAAAGCATCGTAGACCCACCTGAGAATTAAATATACAATTAGATGGATCAATTGATGAATTTAAAGGCGTGCCCATGGAATTAATATCGGGCAAACTACAAAAAACTTAAATTTTCAACCTATTCCTGAATTTACGATCACAATATTGCGACTCGCAACCCAGAAAAGATCCTTTGATAATGGGGACTTTCTTTGGTGCCACTCCGCTTTCGCTCAAACGGCACTCATTATTCACCCTGATAAACCCTGACGGCTTTGTGCGGACCAAGTCCCGATCCGATATCTTTAAAACGTAGTCCGTAGTCATTAACCCGAAATGGAGTGTGAAGAGTGACTTTAAGTCCTAACAGTCTTTCTCCCTGAGTTCTGCAACGGCTTTCTGAATGACAGCCATAAAATCTGTTATCTTGAATAAAAAATCCGGACCCGTAATTTAACAGTTAAATCGTTCTTAAAAGTGACCCTCGGAAACAAACATTTCGAATCCGATTTATCTTTCCGAGCGATTTTGGAAGGCCAAAGACGACGGGTTCCACTTGTAATTATAATGTACGGAATAATTTTCATTGGATGAAACAAGTTAGGAACCTCGAAAGGTTGCCCTGTCAGCCTTCAAAAGTTTTAGGTTTGCATACTCTAACCTCGCAATGACGCTAATAAGTATCCTTAGTGAGCGTCTGGTGAATATTTTACCCTGAGTCAAATTTGGGAAGTGGAATTTTTTGTGGTACACCAAGCATCATTAATTACATGTTGATTAATGGGGATAAGAATAAATTAGCATATGTATATTGGGAGCAATTCATATCAATTTATCCTTAAATATGAACTAATGACACTTCATTGATTACAATTTAATGAAACGACCTAACATTTTAATATTTACTATTTGAAATTCAGAATGAATCTCTATTTTTATTCGTAGTCATTTAAAGCATTTTGCGTAGTTTTCAGTCAAGATTTATTTGAGCCTCCATGATAAGCCGTGAAAGGAATTGAGGTTTACATGTCAAAATGTGACAAGAAGTAGTTGCATTTGCTTTCCTGAAAGAGTCGGAATGCTTTGGTTGAGAACAAATTACGCAAAAAGCATAAAGGTCTAATGAATAACACTATTCACTCAATAAAAAGTAACCAAAAGGAATCCCAACTAATTTTAATTTTCGAGATATTAGAGAGTAGGTATTGGCCGCAATGATATTATCAATTTTTATTTCTCTTAAGATGGAGCTAAAGGAATTATGGACTGTAAAGAAGAACGAAAAAAACAGTCATACCTTTACCAAAATATACGAAAGAATTTAGAAAAAGAACATATAAAGGAATTATGAACTTCTTCATCCTAAATTTGTGATTAGCTCATTAGAGTGAAGGAAAAGAAGTTGCCAAGCACTGTTACATTTATTGTAATAAAAAATGGGCACGAATGATGCCATTTTCATCCCGAAATTATTGAGGAAGGCTACTTTTAATTCTAACCATAAAATAAAGAGATATAAAAAATGATAATCCCAGCACTGCTGTTAACCTGCAGTTTCAAGAAAGAGCTATGAGACGTATATTGTCGAAGAAAGTATTCATTTACACAAGAAATATTAATGAACAGCGCACGAGAAATACTGTTACAAAATTAGCCAATTTCTTCTAAATTCTCCTGAATACAAAAACCAGCACTTCAGAGAACAAACGTGAAGTTTTCAAGGAAATCTTAGAAGAGGAACACAAGAAAAAAATCACAGTCCACGCGATCAAAACTTGACAGATGCTAGGGGTGTCTAATATATCTATTATCCTGAAAAAGGGACGTATTTTCGGAGCGAATTTGAGCCGAGCTCTATCTAGAAACGCGTACATTCCCAATAAGACGTGGCTGTTTCGATCGGAGGCTCCTCATTGATAAAGGGTTAAAAGCCCATTCTCCTAAGCAGCATCTGATTATAAGCGACAGTTCGAGCCGTAAATATTTATGACAGCCCGTAGGAGCAAGCTTTACGCTTCCAATGCGACTGGTAAAATAACAGAGCTCTTAAAAGCTTCTAATTCCTCCGAATTATACCTTGTGCCAGCCAAAAAAAATAATGAGGACCCGCCTAAGGGAGGGCCCATCCATGACGACGCAGACTTCTATATGACTCTGCCTCTTCTCAGGAGCAGCACGATTAAAAGTGGAGCAATCCATAATTCGCTAATTATAAAGAAGCGTACTTAGGAATTGGTCGATTCATCACCTTGAGGGAAGACAAATATGATGGATCAACAGGGGAAAATCAACGTGACAGGTACGAGGATTTATTGAAGAATCCTCATTGAACAAGCAGCTTATAAAATAAATTCAGGTACGGGAAGAATTGAGTGAAGTTAGAGCAGAGCATTAGAAACTTCTTAGACGTCAAGATGTAACAATATATGATAACTTTCAATTAGTTTAGTAGGTGGTGTTATGTGTTCTCTATTACCGGATTAATTGCTTCTTTAACGTTTCTTTCCAATAAGATATTTTTGCGTGTATCTTTTAGTTAAACGATATTTGTACGAATTCGGAAAATGAGATTCATTCACCTATACATGTGGAATGTTTTGCTCTTTCTACAAACTTAGAAAAATTCGAGCAATTCTAAAAAAAGGGATAGCAGATCGTTAATTATAATATGTATATAAATTTCTTTTTATCTGTTATGGGTACGCCAACTTCTGAGAAGAGACGATTCTCTTAAAATAAAAAATCGAGAGATTTAATAGACTAGACTACAGCTAGAATACGTATCAATTCATGAGACCTTAATTACTCGCTATTAAATCACCTGGTTGGAGATGGCCAATAAATTATCTGCATTAAGTTGATCTGAACATGAATTTTCAAAAATGAATTAAATACGGCAGCAAGATAAAATCTAAAAAGCGTAAGGCAGAAAAGATAGACAATGGGCGATAGATCTCCTTTACGGTCCGGTAACACACGCTAAACAATAGAGATAGATACAGAGGGTTTTGAATTAAGAACTATTTTCCGCAAACTGAACATTATATTAATAAAAAAAATTACGGAGAATGCCGCACGGTGAACATATTAACTACAAAGGCGTAGATTAGATTAAAAGCGGTAAATTGAATAGAAGAGGTGCCGAAAAATTAATTCCGAGAAAAATCGTCTTAGATGTGAATGTATGTAAATGGACTTTGATAACATCAGTAGCAGCGATTTCATTTTCACACAGTGTATATACATATAATATAAACATGCCATTATCTATTGGATCAATAATTATTCAATGGATCATTTAATCATTATACCATCCAAAATTGTCTATTCTTGAGTAAATATTTTGCCTAAAATACATCAAAACATCCTGTCATACATTGATTTACAAGCTTTAAGCAATGTACGTCTGTCATATACAAAATCTCATTCATCAATTCAACTACATCGTTCTCTGCCTTTCTCCACCTTAAAGTACCACTCATAATCTCCTCATATACCATCCTAGCCTCTCTGCTCCGGTCCATCTATTCTACACGGCCGAATCGGCAAATGAACACAAAAGCTACGAGAAGCAGGGAATTCATAAGAAAGAGATATCTTGTCTACTGAGGTTACCTTTCAGGCAGCAATGAATTTATCGCCTCCTGAGCGATATTAACGTTTCAAAAACACAGCTCCAAGCTTAAGTATCCTCTCCTCATGAAGCAGAGATAAATAAATCAATCACCCATCTTTAGGTGTGCTCAGATGTTCTCAAATTATTTCACAAACGCTATTTATTTAATCTTCCGGTATATCTAGAATTACGAGTAAATATTATAAAATGTTCATTTTTACACACATATCAAAGTTAACTTGCAACAAAATATGTTACTGGAAAAATTTTAATAGAGCAATGATAAGTCATAATAATTTGAAATTAACTAAATGATGTGTATCTTAATTTTGTTGTTTATAAAGAAAATAAATATATTAAAATGAAATATAATGAATAAGATTCCACGATACTTGGTGGAATTTCATTTTAAAAATGTCTTTTCTGCAAAACTTGTAGAACTTGTAAGTACGACAAAGTAAACTTGCACAATTTTACAACTTTTGCATTAATTACTTTATATTAAAAAGAAACGTACGTGCAAGCAAAGAATACGTAAAAGGGAACAACAATTTTCATATCAACGATTTTTTTATAATCCAGATAACTTATGATTCTCCTTATTGTTAGAATGCGAAAGTGACAAAAAGTTGTCCTATTGGATTTAAATGAAATGATTCAGGAATGTTCATGGAGTTGAAGCAGCTCATTTCATTTTACATTTAGCGACAGCCATGTTTATTCCAACAACACGTTATTACGTTTCGTACGATTTATTATTTCGATCGATCAACCGAAGCGGATTCCTTAATGAGATCAGCCGATTTGCGTACGAAATTGCCTCGGGAACGGATGTCGATACATCCTATTTTTTTATTCCCCGTAAATTGATGCAAATTTTCAAGTAGAAATAAAGCCGGCCAAATATGTTCTTCGCCCTAAACGCAGCGTAATGTGTTCAATGATATTCAGCCGACAGTCTCATTTCGTTAATAGAACTATACCATGAAGGATTCACCGATTCGAAATAAGGCTACTCGTTTCAGAAAGGAGGAAGGCTACAAGGGTGAATCCATACAAGTAGGTTTCGTTCTGACACATTGTGATCACAAACATAGGGGAACGATAAAAGCAATAATAACATGGAAGATTTCATCCTATAATTCGATATTGCGAAATAAAAAATATCCTCGATGAATAGGAAAAGATTTTCCAATGGAGATAAAATTTATAACTTTGAGCAATTTTAAATTTTCGGGATTAGTCTCGGATTTTTTTTAACCTTCCGGCGAAAAACCGGCCATTAAACAGAGGCGGAAATGCTGCGGAATGGTATTTTAGTGGTTAGAATACCTGTCAGGAAAGTGGGAGACCTGGGTTCGAGTCCCAGTCATATCGCTATTTTTCACGTCTGTTAATCCATGGGTTTCACGTCGTTTCGAGCAAAGTAATTTCCATCCTTATTCTCTAATATGCCTGCCGCTTTTTTTCATTAAAACTACCACGTCAACCAGACTAGAAAATATAGAGGCGTGTAGCATGGGGCATGTAATCTTATCCTATCTATCTTTAGCCTTTTAGCTTCTTTAATGCTCTGTGAAAGAACTACTACAGTCTATGTTAGCGATCATTTACTATAAAAACTCCATAGATTTCGCTTTGTTTTCATACTCATTGTTAACTGATATCACAACGCCATCTACTTTATCAAAAAGTTCTGTTTCTGATAAATTTTTCGAAAAAATTCCGTGGGTAATCTGATCTCAGCTGGAGCGAATCCCACCCGAGAGACATCCTGCCCTAAAAACAATGGCCGAAACTGAAATCTCCGACAAGAGAACGAGTAGCTTTACGAACAATCTATGAATCGGAGACCAGCCCAGACTAGACCAGCCCTGCTACGTGTGTACAATTTACGTTATACATGTAGTGTAAGGCGAAATGATTCTGTAACTCATATCACAGGCGCAAAGAGCATTTAGTGCATTCCTAGAAGCTAACAATTCAATATGAGAACGTTGCAAGTTGCCACTACTCCGTGAACCATTGCTTTGTGCCTCTGCCTGATTTGAAATTTGGTCGTCCTGGCCATCAGTAATGGATGTTAACACATTACCTGATGGTTTCAAGACTGAATCAGCAATATTCATAACATATTATTCCCTTAGAGTTTCTGGTATTCGCTCCATGATTCTCCTATAAATATATGCATGTATGCACGGTATGTTGGTGGTATCAACAACTACACATGAAACCTGCAAGCCGTATTTCGGCTTTTGGTAAGAGTTGTATACTCAGTACACTCTAACCTCTAGTCGGTTACTATACTGCACCGCCCGCGGAAAAAATGGACTTTTTAACAAGTCACAGCATGTACTTGCCTCTTAATCCTTGCAGAAACAGATAGGCAAATGTGACAGTGAATACACATAATATCCTGGATGTCTTCCCGAAACGCCGTACCACTGAATATTTCCACAAATCAAAACTCGGTCCAAATCTTCCTTTTACTAAATATTTCCTAGCTACATTCCAAACAATATACCCCCAATCGTTCTTTTTCATACATTAGATGGCGATGCTACGTTCAGAACCCTGATTTTTTCGTAACCATCCTAAACGAAACGTATAGCCTTTCACTGAGATCGTTAGTCATAGCGTGACTATTGCAACTGGACCATATTTGAGTACCCTACTTTAGATTATTTTCATTTCGTGCATGAATTGTATGTATGCTTCCAGCTCATGGCCACCGTGAACAATCGAATGATGCTCTCAATGCCCTAAATACATCACGTCTCAAAATCGATGACGCTACAAAAAATTACCTTTCCCTTTCGTTGATTGATGAATCGTTATCGACCTCACACAAAGGCATTTGATTCCCTGATAAACGCATAGGCATTATATTCCCTGATAAGTGTGATGCCTAAGGACGTGATTAGTAATTGCATATAATCTTCTCATTAACATCCAATAACGTTCAAACAGATGCACCAGAAATGAGCTGCTGATTAAATCAACCGAAAAAATATAAACTTTTCCGCCTCAAATATGTCTAATCAGAATTTCATTTTCGCGTTGCGGAATGCGAAAGCGGAGAACATAAATCGCTCAACGTCAAGCGAAAGCGACTACGAAAAAAAATGATTATTTTCGTCCCTATTAAATCCAGTTTTGTTCTTTTCGGGCACTAACTTGCGTGTCTCGGTGAGTTTACACACGCCGACATGATCATTTACCTGTGAATCAAAATAGAGTATCGCACGTACAGAAGTCAATCAAAAAGAGATTGTACTCAAAGATATGATCATTATGGTAACGAGACGAAAGATGTAGGTCTTCGATATGCGCAGTGGTACCCACAGCGGGGGAGGTGTAACAGGTTCGAGGACCGCAATGTCAGAGGTAAATTATTGCAGTAAAGTGGAGACAGTATTAAATTCTATTCCTTTAAACGAATTACTCCATTAAAGAGACGAGGTGGCCAAGTGGTTAAGGCGTTGGACTGCTAATCCAATGTGCTCTGCACGCGTGGGTTCGAATCCCGTCCTCGTCGCAAACATTTTGTTGCATTTCTCTAGCCTACGAGAGGTTTTTGGAGGGATTTCCCTCCCGTCTTTGGGCGAATGCCAGGCTTAAAATGATTTTTTTTTATGTTCCCCTTAAACGTTGCCACCTGGCCAGTAGGCCAACTTGCAGCGTAAATTTAAATAAAGAAATATTTCTCGATGGGCTACTCTAATTACAGATATACATGGGTAGTCTGAAAAGTTTTGGCTTGTTTATTTTTCTGGAATGTTTCGGCGAGTTTTGAATTTGAAAGCGTTTTGTATTTGAAAGCGTTTTGAGCAACAGTTTTTGAAAGCGTTTTGCGTATCTACTGAAAGGTACTCACCAAATTGCGGCCAATTAGGATACGCAGCTGTTGTTTGACGATTAAATAAGAATCTTTGTTTGGTCGGAAACTTTTCAGATTATCCATGTATTTAGTACACAGGAAGATCGCGTTAATATCTCATTCATCGACTGATGATGCTGAATCCTCAGGAAAATTTTATTCCGTAATCGTTAAGTTTACTCGCCTTGTCGGTACACAATTAAGCACGACATCCGATAAAAACTTCGAACCCTCTGTCATTAGAGATAGGAATTACTAGCAAGGTAATGAGGCCTACTTAGCGAGATAAGGAGTGAAGTAATAAGCTCTTGCTTCCTTACTGAACTAAAATAGTATAAGATTAACAATTAATTTCATCAGAATATCTCAGAGAATAAATCTCTAACATCAATATAAGGGGATGTAGTTCAGTGGTAGAGCATTCGCTTTGCATGTGAAAGGTACCGGGTTCGATCCCTGGTATCTCCATATTTTATGCAGTCTACAAGAGGTACTGGAGGGTTTTTTCTTCTGTCTTAGGACAAATTCCAGGCTTAAAATCATTTATTTATGATCCCCTTGAACGTTGACTCATGGCTAGAAGGTCAACTTTCAGCATAAATTTTAATAAATAAATAATTTATAGTTCATTAATAAGATATGCTCAAGCTTAACTTTGTGGAAATGTTTCGCTTTTGGAAAGAAAAGAACTTTGCAATTCCATCAGGAATATATATCTTATGAGACTGGTTTCACTGAAATCATCAGGCATGGTGATGCCTATAATATCCCATTCTAAACCTAAGGTTTATGAATCTTCGAAGTTTAAAAATTTCGAACAAATACTGAATGCCCGAGCTAGGAAAAAAAACGCCCGAGAAAATAAAATAATCATGCACCGATATATTTCATTTTAAAATTCCGATCAAGGACTTTAATTTACACTCTCCAATGAAGCAGCTCTTTCAGCGCTCCATTACTCAGTTTATCTCCAAATTAGAGTAGGAAACATAAAAATTGACACAATTCCTCCGAACGAATATCAGAAAACCATTAATCTTAGCCAAGGCTATAAATCGAAATTGGGGCGAAGATATGGAATGGGGTCCGAAGAATGGGAAGGGAAACGCACCTTAATTTATTACAGAAAATGGAAGCAAATTTGAGCAAATGATGCCTTAAGTACATGTTTTACTTTCGGGCAACCTGAACGATGTAGCATGAATCGTGACTTGCACCGATGGCCGAAGCGTGGTTGAATGCTAAACATGTTTTGGGGTGATATAGCTCCATAAGGTAACGAATTTCGAGGAGATGATGATAATAATAATAATAAATGGCCTTTATTCGGGCGAGATTGAGACTAGAAAGTCTCTTCTTACATCTAATCCATCGTCATATGCGAAACAAAAAGAGAGAGATAATTTGCAAAAGTACATGAAGAAAACTAATATGTGGATTTTAAAAAAAGCTAAGCTGAGGGCTCAGGAAAAAATTAACATCGCAGGAAAACACTCACAAGAAGGGGAGTGTGAAAAACCTGCGAAACCTAAAGACAGAAAACTATATTTTTGATGAAGGAGAAAGAAAAGAATTATGATAGACTGGTAGTGAAAATATAAAAATTGTACAAAAAGAAAGAGGAAAAACCATAACTGCACTACAAACAATCAGATAAAATAAATCAACTTCACTAAACTGACATTAATTATAGATTATTAAAATGAACGTTGAAAAATGGGAGATAAATCTCAAAGAAATTAAGAAAATGAAATAACATTAAGAAATACCTACAAATGAAGGATTAAAAGGTCTAGTACACTGAAAATGATCAAAAACATTGTTTATAGGAAATTGTTAAAAGACAACAAGAGAAAATAAACAAAAAATGTAATAAATTAATGATGCATAATAGATGATCACGATTTTAGATTTTTATAAACAAAAATACATCTACCTTGAATTCAAGCTAATGAGATCCCCCGTCGAATTTCCCCAGAAATATCTCCTCTTTCTATCAAGCGAAAAAAGTTAAAATTTGCATAAAAAGTGGTGCTTTTACATCAAAATATAATTAAAAAGCAGCATTAAGTCCATAAAGGACCTGAGTGTACCTGATAATGAATTTGTTCGATAGTAGGAGATCAATCTTGCACACTATGAAAAGCACCATAGCCTCATGAAGATAAAACTTGAATATTATTATAAGAGGTACTGAGATGGAACTGAATTTTTATTTAGCACAAAATAGCGTGCAACAACTGTGGAGCACCACTACCTTGCGCATAAAAGCTACTGTTTACGGAATTGAGAGTAGCAGCAAGGTAGTTTAGTTGGTTAGAAAACCTGCCCGAGAAGTACAAAATACTTTTGCAAAAAAGGGGTAGGTTATGGTAAGCGTGTGAATTTTGGTTTATGAGCGAATCAAAGGAATTGCCTGGTTTGGAGAATTCCAAAATAGAGCCTTAGCATTTACAACCATAGATCGGTTACCATCAACGATGACTGGAACTCTCAATTGAAAAAATACTTTGAATTGAAGCTAATGAGAGTCACTGTTGGAATGCTCCAGCGATACCCACTTCTCGGACCCAGAAAAAATTTAAATTCGCATAAAAAAGCCGAGCTCCCACAGCAAAAGGTAATAAAAAACCAGCATTAAGTCTACAGGAGCGAGAGGAATATTTGTCGCTCTTTTCCCTCCTGTTTTTCCATCATTATCGTGCAAAGATCTCGATGTAAACTCGTTCCTTGGTTACCGTCGTCCCCGCAAAAAACGATATCGCTCTGCTTACACCCGTACAGTTGTAAAAAGAACACCTCGGCTTCAACCCATATAAAGAATTCGCCCTCTCCGAACACGTTCGAGATATTTGGGCAAAGATTCACGTCAAAACGTCACTCGTCACTTGGCCTCGCCCACATCGTTCACGGAGGTGACAGCAGGCCCTATTTACCAATGCTCTTTACTCCTTCACGGGTCACGGAAACCTGGCTTAGTGAAAAGGTATGACTCGACACTATCCGGACGACCCCATTGCTGCTGGAAATAAAACGTCAACCTCTATCAAAAGCGTATACTTTATTCGCTCAACATCTTCTCCTCTCTCTTTCTCGAACCCCATTCAGCTCTGATAAATTAGTATATCGGTGACCGCTGTCGGACCCTTTCGTATATTTCATTGCGATGTAGCCGGGGTACGGTCTGTGTGTAAAAGTGTGATTAAAAAGAAGAGACCAGCCTCCCAAAAGGTGAGAAAAAAAATTTTTCCAAGAAATATCAACAAGAACCAACAATTCTGTCGTCCGTAAATCAACCAGAATTCGAAGTCACCAAGGAGTCAAGGGAACTAAAAGAAGAAATCAACAACCACCAAAGAAAAGACCGAAATTGAGAAATTGAAGAAACACAGTTCAGGTTGAAAATGTTAGTTCAGATACGTATTTCGGCAACGAAGTTGCCTTTACCAGTAGAATTGTTGTGTCTCTTTACACAGGAATATATTTATTTAACACAGACACGTAGCCCGCCAAACTTGTGTTATAATACTCGTATATGCAAATAACAGGTCCTTCAAGGATAAGATCGAAACAGAACAAAGTAAATGAAAATAACAAAATAAAAAACACTACAAAAAGTCCAAAGTAATGTAAATAGAATCACATATATCAAAATGCACGTCTTAACAAAAACTCATGCAAATATTTCGAACTACTAAGGACAATTTAGCCTGATATACTGGATAATGGATAATAATATACTACCGAAGAGATAAAAACGAACTAACAGCGACTGTTGTAGATTGACATATTTTGATATCTCTACGGACATGCGATAGTATGATTTAATATTTAATTTTGAGAAATAAGACAGCTACTTTTTGGTACAGAGTTCTTCAATAGTAGTTTTAGGATGGTCCACGTTCGATAATGATCTCTCGATACCGCTGTGCAAAATCCCATCATTTGATAAAATAATTTTCATGCAGATTGCCATGCAAAGTTTCATGAAAACCCTAAATGAAATACGCAGAATTACGTTAATCCAAAAGGGGAAACATTTTTTCTAATAAGGATATTCTCGTTAAACATTATCTTTAGGAATTTGGAGGCTTTAAGTTTAGCTTTAGCGGGTTTCCAATGTTTAAAAATCCATAATCACATTAACTGCATAATTATTTGAGGATACTTTTCTAAAAATAAATCAAAAGCGTAATAATTTGTGGAAAATACGAAGTACGCTTTTGATTTATTTTTAGATGGCGTTCCACAATATTAGGCCAGAACACCTTGAGTTTATACTTTTCTACTATGCAATTCCTTTACTATCTCAATACGAAAAAAAATGTTCATTTAAGATGAAATGGCATACGTTTTACTTTCAAAAAACACTAATAGATACCTAGAAACATAAATAAATATCAAACGGTCTCAAATGGATGAAACGATCAATTCTTTCTAAAACAAATCATTATTCTTAATTTGCTATGTCTTTTCCTAATATAAGTTTATCCTCATAAGTTTCCTCCACTTCCGGAATCCCATTTCCGTTATATCTGATACCTTCAAGATTAAATAACGCTCACACGAGTAAAATTAAACTTGATGCACTCGAAAGAACTAAGGATCATTTCTCGATGATGATCATAAGTAATTTTTTGAAAATTTCCAAATAATAAAATAAATTGAATTAATTGTTCATTTATCCATCAACCTAACTTGCATGGTATATCACAGCATTATCAGATACATTTTCTGCAATATCTTATGTCAAAACTTGTGATGTAAGATTTTCGGATACTTGATGCTAACGAAAGCCATTTGAAAAGACAGGAATCTATTTATGAAGATAACAGGAAAGAATGTAACTTAATAGTGCAAAGCCATTTATTACGATGGCGCAGAAAAGGTTTATCAATATCTGATAACGTTAATTAACAATATATTAAGAGCAGTTCAAAGTATTTGTGTACATCACATTCTCTCGTATTACGATAATAGAGAGGGAGTTTATGAATTAATAAAGATATAAAAATAACCGAGTACCCTTGGAACATTTAAAATTCAATACAACCTCCAATACTCATTAAAAATAACTGGCTCATGATGTAAATTATACCTGCCTATCAGACTAATTATAACTAAATGAAGATAAATTATATTACTACATTCTATTCAATATTCATGAGATATTTTCGGAGATTAACCTCTTTGCGCATCCTGTCCGTCATTATTAAACGAAATTACGATATTAAAGCTGAGTTTAAAGCACATCGCCGTTGGTTATCCTCTTCATCACGTGGCTCCGGAAGGGACAAAGTGACAAAGAACAATGGAGAGCTCACCGCTATTATCCCTACTCTATGACCAAAAGAATAGAATCAAACAGAAGTCCGAAGATTTAAAAAGAATCAAGCGGATAAAGCTTAGCTATAGCGTGCATCAAAACTAACAGATCTTTCTCTCCTATTGAAGAGGAAAACTAAGCCAACTCTAATTGATAATTTCTGAAATATAAATTTCATTGACTATACTCATCAGAAATTGCATGTTAATAAAACCATTTAGTTGACCAATTATGACTGCATATACGATATTATTATGTAGTATGTTATGTTATCGTATTAATACTGAGTAATGTAAATCCACTGGCACAAATCATTAATATACTTGCAACGATTTTGTATTATTTTTAATTTTGAGGGTTACGAAAGACTTGATTACTGTTTCTAATTGAATCAGAGTAATTTAAAAAATAAAAAAACTTCAAACAGAGAGCAATAACAATCGAATACATTAACTGTATGCACTATAGAAAGCGTGGTAAAACTTAACAATAACTCATAAAATGTAAGTTTCTGATAAAATGTCAATTATTAATAATAATAAAATATTTAGACACCAAATTCTCTTTGGAACTCAAGTTATTTTGTTAGCTGTAGAATCGAAGAAGTGCAAACTACAAGTTAAATATTTGCAATAATCATAATTGTTGCAATAGAAAATTTCGTGATTCACGATACTGAAGTCGAAATAGACCTGAGTCATGACAATAGACAAGAAAAAAGACCGGAAAAAAATCAGGAATACCATCGAAAAACAAAAATTTGAAACCACGACACAGAGAAAGAAGAGAGGATCTAAGCGGACAGAAGAGCAAAAGAAACAACATAGTGAATGCGAAAAGAAATAGGGGAAGAAAGAAAGAACACAGAGAATTCATCATAGAGGAATTCAAGTTCATACGCTCTCATTACTAGGGAATGATTAGAGATTTAAAATCTCCAATTGCCGTCTTTGTCGGCGTTCCTCGTCTCATTCACCGGTATTCGGAGAAAACAAGAAAGGACGCAGCACTTTAATAACACCTAATGTGCATTTCGAAAGCGATGCTTTATTATTCATGAGTGAATGTGTTATTGAAGTGCGATGTGATTTTTTGTTTTCTCCCAATACCGGTGAATGAGAGGAGGAACGCCGACGAAGACGGCTATTGGAGATTTTAAAGCTCTGATTTTTTAACAGCCATGTTCCAAATTTTCTCTCTTCACAGGGAATGAGTATTAACAACTATAATTATAGCAATGGAAAAATTCTTCTTTTACGAAACTGAATTCACGGACATTGATTCCTCATCGCGCATGCGCTTTGGTACGTTCCAATAGTAACCTTCACTCCCCACCTCGAAAATCAAAAAATGAGCAAATCCGATCATAACTCTTCGCCGATGAAAACTCAAAATGGATCACACTTCAGTGCCCTCTCGATAATTCATCAAACCGCCCACTTACCCCGCAGATATTTCGCAGCAGTTCTGAACACCTAAATATTGGGCAACTTGGCGGCCTCGGGAGTAATTCGCTCGGATGTGATGAATTCAATTGAACGGGGAGAAAAAATATCAATTACGCCACGAGCTTCGGGTATTAAAGGCGCCTTTATAACTTCCCATCGTCTACTCTTTTATTTTGAGAATCGCGAGGAAGGTAATTTCTTCCCGGAGGTCGACCGCAGACTCCGTTATTTATTGCACTTTCGAGGAGTTGGGTGATCCGTAATTTCGACGTAAAAGAAATCAATTACTTCCGCTGACTTAAAACGTACGAATTCAACGCGTTTAATCCCTTTGCGAAAGAAAGTCCATTGTTCTTTTAAATTCCCCGATTGTACCACTTTTCAATCTCATCTTCAACTCTTGGACGGTGGACATAATTTAAACAGCGTAAACGGCGGAGATTTGGTAATTTTTTGCCCATTCCTTTGTCTCTGATTTTTCCGAATCAGAATATGTTAATCTAAAAAGAAATGCTATGTATAATAATGAAAGTTTTATAATAAATATAAATATATATAATAATATTTAATAGCATATTAAGTATACGAAGATTCAAAAAGTGTTATAGGAAAGACGTCCAAATATGTCTGTTTTTAACTTTATAACTAATATGCATGAGAACTATGAAAAAAATGAACAAAATTCAGCAATTTTCTTAATTTTTATGCATCAATTTAACTTATAAAATACGCTCATAATATAAGTAGAGAGTTTCAATTCATGTTATCACCTGATACCTTGGTCAAATAATAGAGTCATGTTAGCCGAAATATAACAACAATGAGATCTCTTTAGTATGTACAATTCATAAAAAGGAATACCACTTCTATTATAACTTCTATAGTTCATTTATCAATTATTCAGGAGAAACCATTCGGAGGGAATCTTCCCTCTCTCTCCCATCCATGTATTCTGGATGTCTCTCCTGCTTTTATTTTTGGCGTGGCCTTATATGCTACTTTTGGAATTATGTATTATGACTATTAATAAACCTAAGATAAATGGTATCTAGTATTAGTGCTACCTTGTTTCACCTTTCGGGCATAGATATCTCTGGGGCCCTCGTATCCATAGAGGATCGTAAAAAGAAATATATTACGATACAAATCTGCACACTTATAACTCTATACATATGTTGTACCTACTCATCATTTTCCAATAAAAAGTAGCGCAAATTAACACGAAATATAGATTGTAGCATTGTCTTTTACACATTAGATGTGAAGGCATACATTTAATAAAGTTTAAGCCGGCACAAAAACATTGCTGAATGCCTAAAGATTGCTACCCTATCATTCTTCTATTCTGCAGCGTTGCCACATTGTCATTGTTTTCCCGCATCTATCTGCGTCCATAATCAAAAACGAAATTTCGGGCCCCGCAAACCACAGTTGCCCAGGGCAGTGCAAACATTGGCGGTGGCTTTAGCGCTAACAGTCATTTAATTGTGGATTGAGCTGCAGTGTGAATATTCCAGCGCGCTTAACTGCAAATATGATTGCCGTTTGAAACTGACCTGGAATTTTCATCATCGTCTTTGTAAATGCCCCGGTTTTCCACTATCTTTACACTATATCTACGGAAAATAACAGAGTACGATTACGGTACCCTATATTCGTTATTCGGTGAGCTCTTCATCTTAAATCCATGATTATTAAGTTGTGCATTTTGGTTTCGCTCATTCTTTTAATTTAATACATTCACTCGTTGGAGTGAATATTTTATCTTTTGAGCAATTTTTCTATGGTAGTAAGTTACTAGTAATTTAAAAGGCACACAAATACAGATACGTTATAATTTATACACGTTCTCGGTATTTTGCAGACAAACGAAATACTTTGAAGTTTCCTCTGAGAAAACTTGGTTATTTCCTATATTTTTCTTTGGAACCTTTATGAATGACCTTTTAAAATATATTTATAACGATCCTAGAAAAAATGTATTCACCCCAAAAATATACTGGGAAATATAATCGCTGGAATATTACCATTAGAGCTCTTAGACACGTAGACTTCTATCACAGTTTTTTGAGTATATTTTGATTCCTATCCAACCGAACCCGGGAAATAAATTTCGTTAAAATGAAAATGCACACTGCTATCAACTACATCCGTATTCATTAATAATTTAACCAAGTAATATAGTTTTTATGTGAAAATTTACCATTTGTAAGAGAAATAACTGTATTAAGATCAGTTACTATTAGTATTACTATTGTATCTAGGTTACAGCTGCGTAAAAATATGTCTTTGCTGTTTCCTGGAGGTAATTTTATAGTAATAGAGTAATGTTGTGGCTAGAAGGCAAAGGTATTGCACTATTGTATTTTTGTTGCTAGAAGATTGTTCCATATATGCCAATAACACTGAATTAGTATAATAAGTTTTATGTCAGAGTAAAGTATGGAAATGTTTTAATCTTAAATAGTATTGTAATAATTTTAGTATCGGTCCATCTGTAACATATGAATCTACAGGACACTGAGAATACTATGCTATTTAGAATATTATGTACTTATATATTATTATATTATGATTAAAATATTTAATACATACATAAATGCGATATACATAATAAACAGTTAATCTAATCTCACTTAGGGAAAACAGAAGGTATTGCTGTACGAGAAGTATAGCATTCTTCATTTTAGGTTAGGCAAAGAAATGTAGTGGCAATGATAGTATAGTAGCACCATGAATTGTTCCGAGGAGCCAATTCCATTCATCTCCTTTATCTTTATAAACTCATTTCGCGCTTGCTCTAGCTTATTTTCCCATATAAAATGCGATCAGCGTGTATATAAAGCGATGTCGGGATCCGTTTTTTGTGGTCTCCCTGCCCGCATCCTATCTCGCGGGGACAGACTCCCCCACGTATTTGCGGAACCCTTTTAAAGTAGGTCAAAGGACTAGCACGTGGCGCCCTACATTCCTTCCCCACCTCCGTGGGAAGACTACAACTCCCCTGCAACGCCTCCCCTCTTCCTGTCTCTATTGCTCTACAGATGATTCGCCCCGTTCGATAAAGGGACCCTGCTCAAATTCCTCGGCCGAGTGTGCTCCGCTAATAACCACCACGTGTTTACAGGAATAAATCTTGCCCTTTCACCCTTTTGTTTAAAGTCGTGAGTGCGGAAGTGGGGCTACGGAAACAACGGCAAATTTCAGGAGTGGAAAGCTTCACTCGTGGCGATTCTTCCGTTTTTTAATGCTGTCGAAAACATTGCCTACATCCGAGAAAACCTCCCTGTAATTAATACCCTCAATGACCCATTACTATGAGTACTCCACACGAAAAACATAATCTGTACTCAGGTAAATACACTGTAGGAAAACACTTACGATGCGTAGGCATATATTTAGATATTTGTATACATCCATTGATGAAGTTTTGGGAAACTATTTACTTTATATATGTACCGTGCAAGCCATCTTTCGGCGTCAGTTTCAAGCTTGATATAGAATCTAATTTATACTCTTCCAAAATAAGGTTTCACGTGATGATATTTTACGAAGCTTACTTTCTTTACAAGATGAATTCCAAAGGGAAGGGGATTTGAAGATTCTTTTCACATAAAGACGTGCACCCGGGAAAAGGCAGCCTCCCGGATAGAGGAAGATCCCGGGTTTGATTCCCGGCCCCATCAGACTTTTTTCAAGTCCGCTTTTCCTTGGGATGAACTCCAAAGTTTATTATTACAAAAATACAAATTACAGCAAGATGACAAAACATTATATGAAAACATTGAGATTCTGCCAAACCTAAGGTTTGTCGGCGGATTCCTGATTAAATTTTACGTTATCAGCAGAGAAAAGGAAGATGAAGAAACAGCAGAAAATCATATCTAAATTATCCGTATTTAACCAACACGATGTCAGGTTGAAATCTCTATTAGCCCACCACTAACTGTTAAAAGCATTTGAGAGGGAATGAGATTCATTGATCAAGGAAAAGAGTAAAGTAAAGTATAGCCCTTGCATTTCTAAATGAGCCTGACTCTTGGGAACAAGTCCTTGCAGGTGTAGCACAATGATCCTATGAACAAAACTTTACAGTATTCAATGCGGAGAAGTTCAGGTGAATGTCCTAATTCAGAATCGTATCATCACGGGGTTGAAGGAGGCTGACAAAAATAAACAAAAGATGTATTTATATCCAACCTATATTAGAAGACGAATGATATACATGCGACATTTTGTACTAAGATTATATAAGATAGGGGTCTATAAGATTAACTCACTTTCATTCTGACATAACACGCAAATATTGCATAAATTTCTCACAATGATGTACACATTTGATAAAACAAAAAAACGAAAGAGAAATAACCGAGAAAGCTGCTGCTTCGCAAAACGGTTCGTTTATCCAACTACCTAATTAGGGAAAATGTCCACACTCGGAGCGAAAGACACATTTCAAACAATCAAAGAATTGGCCATTGAGAATGTAACTTAGTTCGCTTTTGCTGTGTCCTATACTCAGAAATGACGAGCAGTTAGCGACTCAGTGAGCTTTTGGACAATAAGATGAAATAAGAATATCAATAAGCTATTTTTTGCCGTTTTTTGTATGCTTATCACTAAAAAGCTCCACTTATCATAAATAATTGGAACTCTACATTAAATCGATCCCATGGAAAATGTATTCTATAGTAACATCCACCTTGAAATTTTGATACACCTTTACATCCAATATTCGTGAAATGTTTTAGGAAATTAACTTCATTGCGTATTCAGTCAATCACTAATGAAAGAAATTACGAGATTAAAGCTTAATTTAAAGCACGATGCCCTTAGTGATGATCCTTTTCATCTCGAGGTACTGAAAGACACGAGAAAAAAAACAATGGAAAACACATCATTATTGTCCCTACTCTGTAACCATAAAAATAGGATCAAATAGAAGCCCAAAGGATTAAAAAGCATCAAGTTGAGTGATAGCGTCCTGCACCGTAACCGTCTCTTTCCTCTTGGAGGTAAACTAAACCAATTGTAATTTATAGTCTATAAATTGTAATTTTCATCAATTTTTTTCACTATATATTTATAAGAAATTATACTCTAACAGGGCTATGCAGTTGACTATATACGGCTGTACGAATGTAAACCGTGTAAAAAAGGAATTTTTCGTAAGAATCGTCAGTCTGAAATTGCTTTTACGTTGCTGACAAATTTTGGCACAAGAATAATGATGTATCCTGTCATATATACGAGTAGTAATGAGTGGTATTAATTAGTGATTATGTACCGGTATATGTATAAAATGTTTTACTATGTAAATTTCCCTAGTAAGTTTCATATTCAAATTTCCCACGCAAACATTTTGTAACTCTAAAATACCCTTTTCTATGTACATAATAACTATATAAAATAGTCATTTGTACTTAAACTTTGACATGTTGCCTATTCAATGCAGAATTTTCGTGTACACATTTATGTACACGAATGTTTTGTGATGAGATGAATAATTATTATTATATAATGAACATAGAGTGTACTGATAGGAATTATTATTCCAGATAATTTAATTCCCGTTAGTTAAAATAAGCCCGTAAAAACTCATACAACATTCAGCCAAACGGCGAACTCTAATACATAAACAGGACATTCAGCTAAAAATGGATGTGGTCATTTCAGTGAAAATCCAATCACCGAAGACTGAGCGAGAGTAATGAAACAGGAGCGCAAGTAACGAAGTGAGTAACGAGGAAATGTAACTTCGGGATCCTTGGAAGGCGCGCAATCAAAAGAATCCATTACAGGGACAAACAAAGAGGAAATTGGGTGCATTCCATTTGGAGGATTAAATGGGGTCGTGTTCCCCCATTAGACTGAAAGGCTGATTGGAGCGATAAAGGCCGATAGGTGCACGAGGCGAGTTAGGGGATCGATATCATTCGGTTTCTTCTCTTTTTCCCCTTTACAAATCACCTCGGTCTCTCTACATATCCCAAGGTCCACTCGGCCCCCGAGCACCGCATCTCTCATCGTTTCCCTTTGGAAATACCGACGAGTTTCGGGCGAGGAAAACATGGGGCAGTTTTGCAAGTGGCGATATTTCAAAGCATCGGCAAGACACACACTACTTCGGCTAAACCCTTCTGGTCCTGCTGGCAGATGGGTACTGTCGCAAGCAATCTGCTTACAACAGATGGCAAGCAGTTGTTTACACTAATAAAAGACAATTTATTATTAACATAACGACTTTTTACAATACATTCCGTATATACACGAGTACAAGTTGATACTAATATAAGCCGAAGCGCCTAATTTTATTACAAAAAGCAAAGAAAACCAATCGACTCGAGTATAAGCCTAGGATAGGAAAGGCAGTAGCTACCGGTAAATTTCAATATAAAATGGACACCGATAAAATTACAGTGATTGCATTTGAATTGGGAAGGAATTGACAAATAATTGTTGATTTAGCGAATTTAGAAGTTGATTTCCGGATACGGCAGACTTTTACCATCGGAGATCAGGTAAGTCGGACCCTCACTATAAGCCGAGGGGAATTTTTTCAGCATTAAAAATGAGCTGAAAAACTCGGCTTGTATACAAATATATACGGTAATTACTAAAACAGGTCGTAACAGGATAAAGGAAAATTCATCTCTCGCTTTCTTCTGTTCCTTATGATATGATTAGAGAAATATCTTGTTAAAAATCTGAGTTAGTAAATGCTGAATAATTGTATTAATTTTAGCTCTCTTTATGAAATTCTATAAAAATTTTAGTAACAGGATTCTATTCTACTCTCATACGGAAATCTTCCATTTGCGGTTAGGAAGGTTACGGCTAACTAAATGTCATTTCAACTCTCAAGGTATGTTAGCTGATTCGTGTCGCAAAATCTCTTCCCTTTGATTTGGACGGAAAAGGACGATAGTAATCAGACCATCGATCACCGAAAGACGGACGTTCAATCGTGACTCGTCGGAAATCTTTCAATGGCTAAGATGTCACGTGAGAGAGATTTGAATTTTCATACCTGGTCTCCTTTCATGCGGATCTGTTATCGATCAATTTTGAAGATACATCGAGCCCGTTTAGTGTATATTCCTAGTTTCCTCACAGCAAATAAATATTCGTACGTGTTTTATTTCTGGCAAGTTGAATCTCTTATTACGTTTTCCAAACAACTCAGAGCTAGCGTTTAAAAATTATTCTGTTTTTGAAAAAGCTTTGCCTTCACTAAAAAAGTCGGATCACTTGTGAAGAAAGCCTTGACAAAATTTTAGAATTTTATTTCATCATCGAAAACATCTTCCAATTCAATTTCAAATAAATCTGTAGCTATGGTCTTAGGTGGTTCAAGAAAGATGCATACTGCATACCGAAGTATCAAATGAAAATTAAGTGTTGTAATAGCAATTTTTTTGACTAATTTCTAAAGAATCTGTCTACAGAGTTAAAAGAGTTCGTTCCGAATGCGAGATGAAGTTGACCAGGGAATTCGATCGAGTTTAACGACGATACAAAAATTTAAATAATTAGTAATTATCCTAATAATTTTTCTCATATTATAATTTCGGCGCCCGGTGAATTGGTCTGGGGGGAATTCGTACGCAGGGAACTGATCTCCCGACAGATTGGTACGCGGGGAATTGATCCCCCGTGCTGATGTTGTACTACCAACCCAATCCAACCCAACCCCACCCAACCTAGACCCACCCAACCCAACCCAACCCCCCCGGTTAATTTATTTATAACATTAACCAATATTCAGGGCGCGTAGATTAACATAAGACTAAATAACAGTAGTACAATATCAGCGCGGGGGATCAATTCCCCGCGTACCAATCTGTCGAGAGATCAATTCCACGCGTACGAATTCCCCCGGATCAATTCACCGGCCACGTATAATTTACTTCATCATGTAACACTTACTTCCTCTTAGTCGACTGGTATGTGGTATTCAACCATCGAAGGCGATCATGAAGTATGTAGATGACAACATGGATCTTGAATGAATCTTAGCTCTTACGGAGGAAGAAAACGATTTTAAAACATTTACTTGTATAATTATCTCAAATATATATTAAGCATAATTATGAGTAAAGTAACTAAAATCTTACTGCCTTTAAAATAACGGTGGAAATAAGTATTATATTAATGGAGTTTCACCAACAGTCCGGTCGCCCAATTCTTACTGCCTTTATTGAGAACCTTCGAGCATTAAAAATCCCATTACCTCCTCATAAATGCAATAAATACATGGCTTTTCTTGCGCAGCGTTAAATAGTTTTATAACGACTCACTACTTTGAATCTTGGCTTGTCCTATCCTAAGAGATCAGGAAACGAAGGAACCAACGCTTCCCTCTGGATCCTCACCGACGTGAACGCTTAATATTCCCCTTCCAGTCCCTTTTATCGGCGATATTGAAAACCGATCTAAAGAGCTCTCTGCCTTAATCCTTAATGCGTTTCCACACGTGGTACTTTCCGAAAGGCACACGATTTATGTTTCCGTTTGATTATTCATTTACCCATCGTATTATAATAATTTATTTACCGAAGATGCTATCGGTTCCTCCGAAGCCCTCGACGTGACGCGGATCACCTTTTCGGGGAAAATGGCGTTCGCAATCAAGATGAACGTCCAGCCCTTTTAAGTAAGCGGATTGACTCGAAATATCCCCAGGCTGTCCATCTCTCTTTTCGCAATGTTTGGTAACATCTTCTACCATTCAGGACCTAACGAAAGCGGCGGCATCCCGTCTCGTTTAATCCTCTTTCGCACAAAGACTTCTTTTCATTCGGGTAAGCAGCGGCAGGCTAACTTTTAGTCTAACAGCATTCCGGAGTTTACCCAAGCGAACCTCTTTAATGGCCAACTTTTGATCTCGGCTTTGACGATCTGAATGCTCTGGAGTTAAAAGCCACTGGCATAGTTAGTGGAAAAATGTTTCTAGGGGAAGTTTTTCATTAAGATTCATAGAAAAAGTTTTTTTTCGATCAAGTCAGTGTATTTTCTATGGAGCTTATTAAGAAAAACTATAACATAAGATAAAAATAAGGTTAATAGAAACATTTTTACATAATTATTACCAAGATTTTTTTCCCGATCCCGTCATACTTTTTACAAGTCCGGTTTTCCTTGGGATTTTCATGCCAATTCAAGTTACCTAAACCTTTTTCTAAGAATTTTTTAACCGATTTACATTTTACAGCTTACTATGTAATTTATTATAATTGTTATCTTATTTTTATGATAATCGGCTAAGTGCTGGAATTTAGAGATACGGGTGTAATTTTCTATCTCACAAATGCGAAGCATCGCACTGTTAAGATTGAAAATCCTTATTTAGCGTGCCTCCATCTCAATTAACGAGTATTTCGTAGAAGGTATTACACAAAATATTCGATTTATTTATAATTATGCTTCTAAATCTATCTCTCTTATAATTGTAAACTTTTTTTGGAAATATTACGTACGATTTTTTTAAGCTGTCACTCATTTTCTATCATTCATTCGGTAATTTTTATCTTTTAAATGATTTTTATTTATAAATTTGTATAGTTTTATATTCAAATCCAAGTTTTAAGTATCTACTTTCCTCTTTAACATTTAAATTTACATTTAAACCCTGTAATCCGCCAGTGGCGCGTGGCAGGGGGTGTAAAACACCGATTATTAGATTATTTCATCAACTAAAAAGAGATTCCCTAGGCCGTAGATGCAAGTTAGCCAATAGGTGTTCCACATTTGAAAGTGGAAATACTTTCGTCAAGGTATTTAAAGGATATTTGAAAACATTTATATTATCAGCGAGGACTGAAGAATATCATCAGAAGTCACTTGAATATCTTCGCGTATGAGCTAGTCCAGTGAGTTGATCCTCTGTGGTGATGCACCATCTGTATCTTCTGGATGGCTTTAAAGATGAAAAGGATCCTTCGCATGTGGGGTTTTAACACCCAGACAATTGGTATTGAACACTAATTATGAGCAATACGATTCTAGGATATTCGATTTGGATAGAGTTACCTTTGATCGGTTTCGTTTTCGTTATTTGGAAGTTCGGAAAATTTTCAACATTTTTGATTTATCGTTTTGCGTTCAATATATTGGTTTTCGCATTCTAACTCTTTGGATGCTATTGCTATGAAATACTATTTTTTTCTAATTAATACCCCGGGGATACTCTTTCGTGAGAGCTGTGAGTAAGACCAATTGCATGCAACGTAAAAATATTGAGAAATAAATAAGCAGAACGATACCTTTATCGGCAATATCCCCACAGTTGAGGTATACAGATTCAAATCCATTTTACTCACCTGCCAAAGAAAAGAAAGAGGCATTAGTATAGAACATGGCTGGGCAAACATGCAAATTTCTTAATTAATACAGAAATATATCTAAAAGGTAGGAATGGATTCACTGATGGTAATCAAACTATATTCATATTTCCTTCAACGATATTTCGATTGGAATATTTTTCATCTGCCTTTTGATAAAGCGTAGCGAAAAGTATACCTTTCATTTTCTATCGCCTCAGTCTTGTTATGGCTGAGATATTATGAAAATTAGATGGAAATTATTCCCTAATTATCGCAATCACCTCGGCAATTCTTTATTAAATATAATGAAAGATATGCTCAATACGTGATGGTGTTATCTCGTGGAAGGCCATAATAAAATAAAAACTTCTCGTCCACTTTCCCAAAAATAGAAAATATGAATGACATTCAATTCAATAGAGCCCTTTATCCTCAATTCAATATTGATTAAGCCACTTTGATACAATAAATGAAATGGTTTACAAAGGCGATTCACTGAGTAGTGATCATGAATATATTTAATGATACCTTACGATGCTTTTAGGCTGATGAAATAATCTTTGGTTAAATATTTGTCAAAGAAGTATATAAATTAGATTCTATTTTCGGAAGTATTCGAAGAAATCAAGACTGTATGGTAAACAGTGTTATAAACAATTTTTCTGTTTTGGATGGATTTAACATCTACAAAAATTACCAGATGTTTTCTAATCCCCATTGAAGCATAAAAGTATACCTTTCAAACTGAATAATAATTGACCAATGTTTCATTATTATATAATTGAATTGCGAGATAGCTGTACGCCAGGTGGAAGTTTTATACCTACATATTTACACAATAAATGCATGATACCTACATATATGTACACCATATTCACGGCGAGAAATAAATGCTTATAAACATAAATAATGTGTACCTGTCAGTTAATGTACTTGGACATAAAAATTGGACATATTTTTTTAGTGTTGAAAAAATTTATTTGTAATGTTATGCAACTATTTTTGGCATATTTTACTTTTTTATACTATTTTATAAAATATTTTTCACTATTTTTTATTTACCATTAACGATTTTTTGGGGAAATTTTAGTTTATGACTGATTAAACAGATTAAAAACCTTTATGAGACTAATTTAACAGATTAAAAAACGCCCCGCTTCCTACTTTGCGTGATATTTTCATAATAAAAAAAACTTATCTTCACCAAGAGAGACACCTCCACAACACCCCCTTTACATCTCAGGACACCACCACCTAGGACACCTTTAAAGGAACACCCAAGTGGGACCGCAGAATCCGCCCGCGAATCAAACCCGCAGAAACCAACGAGCAAAACCGATCAATCATCCCAACCCTGGAGGCGGAAGAATAGCCGTCCCAGATCGGGACAGTCTCATCCCTCAACGTCCGCGGTTCGCACCCAAGCGGGACTGGGGAATCGGAACGACCTTCCGCCACATCAAAGCCACGTGCTAACAGTCGTTCAGGCTCCCAAGGTGCCCCATTTACGCCTGTGGCGATCGGCTAACCAGAGGGCAGGGATAGCCTTAAAGGGAACCTGGGCGGAAAGTCCCGCCACGTGCACGACTGCGCCCTGGGGAGATGCGATTCCGCTCTTCCATGTAGCGTTACGTGGTGTCGGAGATTCTAACGAGGATGCCTGTAATTACGACACCTTCACTTTGCACGAACGCTACACGTGCAAGGAACGAGAGGGAAAACACATGCAATTACAGCTAAAGAGGTCGAGTTCGCTCGGATCAAAGAGGGATTTTTCATCGCTCGATGACGCGCCTGCAAGTTCAAGGCCTTTACGGCTGTACTTCTGTAGGACACAGAGGATTACGTTTCAAAGGAAGACGGAGTTATTTTTGAAAAACGCGAAAAGTCTTTCGTTATGCAATTATTACGTGACTCGAGACAAGAAACGCTTTGCAAAGCGAAATGCAATCTCGAGTCAGATTTAATTTTTTTGGTAGAAACCTGGAAGTTTTTCATCAAAATAATACAATTTTTTTTCTTTTTATTTGACATTTATCCTTATTCTACATTCATTTCATTGTTTACTTATATTAGTCAAGTCCCCTTATAAATTAGCGCAATGCAATCTCAAGTCAGATTTAATTCTTTTTCGCGTAGACCTCGAAGTTTTTCATCAAAATAATGCAATACTTTTACATACAATTTTACATTAATCTTTATTCAATTTAGTCCAATGTTCGCTTATTCCTGTCACCTCACAATTTAAATGTATTCAGCTATTTTCTAATTTACTTTCTTACGCCATTAAGATGGTATAAAGTCTTAAACAGAACCACTAATCACAAAATATCCCAAAATAAATACGTTTGTATGCATAAAACTCGTTTGTTCAAAGAGGGAGAATTTAGATATTTTAATTTTATGAAAAGCTACCAATTTTGATCCATGGAAAAAGTTAATTTTTATCGCCTTGGATAAATATCATTCATAAAGCCATCGTGATTTTTATCGTAGAAAATTATTTTAATGGGATATAATAATGGCTTTAACATAAAATTAGTTCCCCTTCAACTTCAATTATTGTAAATGACAATTTTAACAATCAATCAAAATAATTCAATGCATCCATTTGTGTAATAAATTAAAGAGGGTAATGATGATAACTTAAATTAACTAATAAATAAATTGAAATGTAATAAGAAATTAATTAATGTTTTAGTAAAATTAATCACGGTTAATCTATACAGCTGTTTAATCTAGTCGTCCCTTATAGGTAAACCACGTATTATTATTACAACATATTTTACAGTAATCCTTTAATGTAAATTATATATTTTAAATTAAATAATTAATTACAGGTATTTAATGATATTGAAGATTTTTTTTAAATTTGGCTATAACAATGAAAATATAATAAAAAGCAAGAATTGATAATAACAGATTATACAATTAAAATGGCCTCCAATTCATTGTGTAATTTTACTATGATTGTTAAGGTATCTAAAATTTACAAAACTACTACCTATAAATAAACATACATATATACCAGATTCGTACGATACACTGCGTATTACATTCTCTTAGACCTCCTAAGGCGCACACGATGACCGAATAGGCAGCACTCTGGTACAGACACAGGCACGGCAGTAAAAAACGAAATTAAATCTCCAATAAATCATCCGAAATTACGCTCATGTGGCATAATCATAAACATGACGGAAAAGAGAACACAACGTAGCTCAACACACCCACCCGCTTCCTCCTCAGACGCTGATACACCGTTAAGTAAACTCGTTTTCATTTCCCTCATGACGAACGGATTATCAATAAACGGAAACATTTTCTGCTCGTAAAAACAACGTAGCCGGGGTTGAGTGAGACATAAAATCGGATTCATAAGAAATAAATTACACGCTTCCGTTACAGAGCGTGCTCCGAGTACGGGGAAAACCACAGGTTTGGTTACTGAGCATTTATCTCGGTTGATAAAGTGGCGAAGTGTTTAAAAGGTGTACGATTCGGTCAGTGGATTATAATAATCCGGGGGTACGAGAAAAAGCAATCTCTAATCTATTAAATCTCTCGGATGAAAATAAAAAGGAGTTGCCTGGCTGCCAAGCTACAAATGAGATAATGCCGAGATGTATGTAAGAGGGAAAGTTTATCCGCTATGCCGTAGTTGTTTACTCGAATCTGCCCGGAGGATGATAAGTACAAATGCGATACCGGAGTCCCAGAGTGACTTATAAAAAAGGGAAAGAAGGCGATAGGAGTAGGTTCGCAGAGCCCTTTAAAGCTTTTGTATCAGGATCAAGGTTATTTCGATGTATAAAACTTTCGTTTCAGATAGGTATCTTATTTCTTTTTTAACATTTACAAAACCTTGTGAGCACAAATCATATCTATTCAACAGCAAATATTTATGCTGATAATATTCTATTAAATTTGTAAATTTGATTGTTAGCATATTTTACACTTATACTGCTATGTATAGCACAGTTATGCTGTTATAATTTTATTACATTTTCCAATGTGAATTTTGTCGAAAATTGTTTGCGAAGAGCTGATCTCTAGAATTACAAATTTTCATTCTGCTACATCTTAATCAATTTTATACCTCGCATATTTAAGTGTACTTTCAGTATTTGAATCCTTAATAAAGTATAATTATCTGTCCTTTGATCTCCACGAGCATTAGAATTTCTGAATAACAAACGCTAATTTCCTTATAGACTCAACCCTAGAAGTTGTTTGAAGTTCCTTATTGGAGGAGTTTTCTCGAAACATTTTAATTAATAAATCTCTTGACTAGGTTTAAGCGTTACTCATTTCAGATACAGTTTAATATCCACCCTGACCTATTTTTTTCATATTATGCCTTGATTACTTAAGTTATAATAATTCAAATAAACTGAATCTCTTTTCAAGAGTATACGGTTGCTTTGAAACCATACAGATAGAAAAAGCCTTCAATTCCGTGTCGTCAGTTATCAATAAATGCGACGCCAGTGTTATTATTCTGAACGACCTTCTCCCACTCATTTCTATCGGATGATAGCTACTCCTATTTTATCGTTACATGCTATTCCGCTGGCAACCGTAGCGTTTATTTCCTTGCTCTTTTTTGCATCTCTTTTTATGGGAACTGTGCCACGAGTCCGTAAGAAAGCACCTCCAGCGGGGAATGTCCGAGATAACGCATTATGCTATACCGGTGTCATAAGATGCAGGGGCAAAACTTGAATATGGATGGAGCGAGTCATTCACCACGGCTGAGATTGTCGGCAAGGTTATTACGATGGGAGGAATTCATTAATGAAGAGTCAAAGAGGGATTAAATATTCCATACAACGAAGGTTTATATCCGATTAACACGCAAAGGAAACCTCTCGGCAGCATTAATTTCTCGCACAGATTCATTTATGTCAAACCTCATCGAATTTCATTGAAATTCTACTTGTGAGAACGGATCGGACTCTCAGATTGAATTGAGCCTGTAACTCTTCATTAATAAATGCACCGTTGAAAGTAACTGAATAAATCTGATCCTTAATTTAGTGGCCTCGAAAAAGCGATTCAAGACTTTTGAAACGGAACAAGTGTGATTTTTGTAGAAAAGGTTCTTAACTGGCTTTTAACTACGCAACCATATTCAGTGTGTTTATAAATGAAGTATGAAGAATAGATATAGACATGTTAATATTCAATTGAGTAAATAAATAAATTAATAACGTTTTTATTTCGGGTTAAATTAAAGTATACTCTACTAAGCAATCCATAAGGGATCATCTCCCTTAAAATCTCAGGTAAAGAAGGCGGTAATTGAAAACTGAGAGGAAGAAGTTAAAGGCTTAGCTAATTTGTAAAATTTATTTGTTACTTAATATTATGACATGAAGAATCGATAACCTATTATAACGATCATATTTTACAGAGATGCAGTGAGTTTATCATTAATCGATATGTGATTGCATAAAATAAAAACTGGCGATAAACAATTGAATTCCCCTTGAATAAGACCTAGGAGTAAGTAAAAAAAAAATCCGTCTTTATTTAAAAAAAAAATCACCTGTGGATGTTTTTAATATTTAAAATTTTTCTTCTTCGATATTCGATACAAGGGTACCTGGTCTTTGATTAGCCCTTTTCATTACAAATTTCTGTTAATTCTATTTTTAATGATTAAAAATTAATATATACATTTCCCCTAATATTGTGGATGAATTTATTTAATGTCTTTACAGATCGATGTTATCGTATCAACATTTCGATACCAAGTACAATATTTTGATTCACTATTTACATTCAATTCACGTTCTTCCACGTTGTTAATCAGGTATTTTTTACCCGAACTGGAATTATCAAGTGACTAAATTATTATACGTTTTTACATTTTCTATTTCTCTGCTTGCTTTTAGATGGAAGCCCATTCACGGTAACTTACTCATCACGAAGATATAGAACCATATCACAATGATTTACACCACCCATGACTTCTTGAAAACTTTCCAATTAATTCATAATACCATGCATGGGATTATGAATACAATACGTTTTTGTTTTTTTTTCGGTTATTCACGTTTAAGATTAGGCTATCTATTTTTCTGGGACTGTTTTGAGGAAATGGAATCATAGCTTTATCTAGCGTAAACTCATAGCGTCAAGATCTATTTCTCGGCTTTGATAGATAAGAGATGTTCGATATTGAAGCTGTTCAGTGTGAGCATAAACACGCGATTGCACTTGACTTCCATAAGGTACGCAGTTCCCGGGTGATAAGCACAATGGTTCTAGTGCCAAAAATCATCTGTACTGTTATTAAATTAAAAAATCTATGAGGTATACCTGCTTTACGAGAAACTAACTATATAAAAATAACTATCCTTTAAATGTACTCGAGAACACAAGAAAATAGTATTGAATAGCAGTCTTCGTAATGAAATCTTGGTTCTTCGATGATTGTAAAAATTTCTCAATTCTTTACCTAAAATACTCCATATTTGCCAACCCCCAGACTACGTGTAAAAGTTTTCTGGTGATTGTTGAACTTTTAAAATTAGTATATATTTACCATATAAATGATTTTTATGTCGACACATTAGAGGGATGTGAAAACTAAAGTGGTTTGATCATATGGCAGCTTGAAATATATTTTTCATGCCCCAACTAATTCCTGTAAAAGGTATTGTCCCAACTTTTCTTAATGTTTTTTCGTATGACTCTGGTTTGGATAATCAAACATTCATTCAGAACCAAGCAGCTCTAAAATTACTAAATATTACTCACATAATTGATTAAAACATATTGCATATATTTGTATTGCACTTAATTTCAGAAAGAATAAATTCAATAAATAAAAATAATATATGAAAAAGTTCCATTAAATTAGGAGCGAATACCTCTGGCACCATAACAAGATGGTTATTACAGGTTCGCTAATTTCATTTAAGCATGTTAATAAATGGAAAAATTATGATATGCGTAGGATAATTAACGTGTGAAAAGAGAAGATAATGAGCATCATATACCTCGATCTAATCAAAAATACCCAATCGATATTTACTTGGAAGATTTTTGCTTTTCTGTAATAAATTTCCACTTGAAAAACATTTTCAACAATATAATTATACTAAATATTAGAAGCAAGTAGAATAATGAAAATAAATATTAGAGTAATGGAAAATAAATAAAGTATCGAAAATAATATAGTTTTGAATTGATTAGTTGACCATTAATAGCATGAAAATACAACGGAATGAAATGCTAACATCGATTCCATGTATGAATATTCATCCTATATTTGGAAATACTTAAACTGCCCGAATAGAAACATTCTGAAAGGAAATGTACACCATCGGAGGAACGTGGTGTTTTATCACAGGACATAAATTTTAAAACCAGTAAGTTATGGATCTAGTAATTCATATATTTGATTCTATTCAACTATTATCTCACTCCAGCTTAATCAAACAAATCAAAATATTCACCATGCCACTTCTCCGCTTTTATTTGAAAACTTCCCAAATATAACAGCTTATAAAAGAGGCCAGGCTGTATCTAAATTTTGAGGATAAAACGGAGACTGAAATTTATTCCAAGGGTGATGTATGATGAATGGACATTTAGCATCAAAACTTCCTCTTTCGTCTCCTCACAATCCCAAATAGCTTCCAACAGGTTCGCAATTATATCAGGAATGTATTGGCTCCTTGTTAAGACCTTAACTCTTGCTTCTAGACTGCTCTGTCATCACCGCGAAATTTACGGAAAAAGATTCCACGTATCCAAATTTTACGAGCCTATAAATTAGCTCGGTCTTCAGTTACAGTCGCATCACGATTGTTCTGTGCTTAAACCTTAGCATATTCCCGGATAAAATTTCCTCGCCTTACATAGAAGCTTAAGGCTTTAGCTTGGATACCAAACGATTCTAAGGCCATTTACGCCTCTCGATCGCTACGATTTGCCGAAAGTCGACCAATGACAGCTTCACCACGAGAAAAAGAGGCTGAAAAGGCCGCTTCTTAATCTAGTCACGGTCGATCCCTAACAAAATGACGCTGTCACCCGCTTGGGAAAAATGAGCTCAGAATTATGCAGCCGAAGGTCGGACCGTGAAAGCAGCGTTTTTTACACATGTTATTGTGTGATCAAAACAGCGAGAGATGGCAGTACAATGAGGAAAGGGACAATGGGATGGAAGATTACGAGACAAGGGAAATTGGACTGCGCATTCTTCGATGGAGCGAAGTGTGAATGACTACTTAGGGACGATGTAAGGACTCCACAAAGAGAAAACTTACCTCGCTTTCTTGCTCCCAAGGGATGAGATTCACAAAAATGGTAATCTCAGGTGAGAATGGAATATTTTCCATTCGTCCTTTGATAGAGGATAGGGAAAATATATCTTTCATCCTTTGTCACAGTTTTATTCATAGCTTAAAAATGATATATACGCTGCTGAGGTGTGAGTGATGCTGAATTATGGCATTGAATGGAGTCTCTCATTATGGAGTACTAAGAAAATTTTTACATATAGGCTCATTATTCTGCATTTGGATGAAAATGTTCCACTGATAGCTTTCTGCCTCAGTGGAGAGCAAGGCTAAATACCATCTCTCTCGTAATGATGCAATTCCTCCTTACTTAAATATGCATCTTTGTAGAATAATCTTCCATTAGGTTTCATATCGAAGTTTTTAGTACAATCTTTACTAATTAAATTAGTCGTGCTGTAACCGGCCCACATTCATATTCATTTATTTCACGTAAGATTAAAAGAACTACAATCGAATTAACTCTTCATTAAAATATTACAAAGATAATATAGTTTCCGAACTTATGAAAGATATATAACTCTAAAATTAAATAAATTAATGATTAATCGAATAAACATAGAACAACTTACATTTGAATGGGAGCACATATTTTGCATTAAGAACAATACTTGCGAATACCTTTTCTTAACATGAGCGCTAAGTAACAGTCATTCTAAGAAAAAAAAGGTTATAAATGTAGGTACATAAATGGATCAGCTGATGATACTTATTGTAGACTCTACATAGACAATGACATGAATGCTGTTCACATATAGTGTTGGGACAACGAAAATAAAGATTCTAGATTGCAAAAAATATTCTGACCAAATACATTGACGGAATAACCTTGCAATAACTCTGAAGAATTCGAGAAATTCTGCCATAAGAAACTTTTCCTTCAGACTTTTTATACGAGTAGTTGCATTCCTTCTTTATACGATTTCTCACAAAATTCCTCTGCAAGAATGAGGAAGAAGCCATTTTTATTGGAATATACCCGATGAAAGGTAATGTTTGTTTTTACCAAATGTAAAACTACGAGAATATTTCGCTGTTATATTTGCGAGGATTTATTTTTTAAGTTTTTAGAGCCTCCACCATTTCGAGCGCGAATGACCTCTAAAAGCATTTCTTTCGGGCAAAATGTATTTGAACATACATATTTAACTTAGAAGGAACTCTCCATGGCTGTCTCGAAGTAGGACTGAGTGATTGGCATGCATAATTTAATATTTACCTGTCCTTCACGGGCTGGAATATCGGTAGGACGGACCAGAGGTCACGAAAGCTATGGAAAACGCTCGTACCATAGTCTTCTTGTGAGCCAACCTTCAAATATCGCAACGGCACCGCAGTGGCAATAAAAATTTTACGGGGGTTTTCATTAACATTATATTATACAATTTTTTCTATCGAGATCACTACATATTACATGGAACATATTAAAAAACTATAGTGCATGATGAAAATAAGGGTAAAACCATCATACATACATAGCTCCAAGAATGTTATTTATTTACTTTTTACTGGTATTGCTATTTCTTAGCTTATCAGGGAAGACTGAAAGAATATAATCAGCTGTGACTTCAATGTTTTCACGAATGAAGATATGAGCAAAGTCGTTTTTCAATGGTGCTTCTTATGTAACTTTTGTTGAGTTTTAAAGATGAAAAAGATATTTCGCACGTGCATCTAGGGGAGTTTTAACAACTAAAAAACCTCCTTGACTATGTCACTGATAACGGAATGAGCATTCATGCAAATTTATCAGTAAATGACCCTCCCGGGGCCTCAATGAACAGCTTCACTTCTGCATAGAAATATACATTTTCCGATTTGATAAAATACAAAAGCTCATAAAAGAAATCAAGCTGTATTCATCCACTAGCAATTAAGGACTGGAAATAGGTGAAAGAAAATAAATAGAAAAAATTATTGAATAAGATTCCGAGATACTTGGTGAAATTTAATAAAAAAAGGCATTACCAACAAAACTTGTACAAGTTCCATGATTCAAATACACACAAGTAAACTAGTTTCGGTGCAAATCACGCCATCATCAGAACTGATAGAATGTTTATATTCCAGTTCTTGTGATGGCGAATCCAGTTAATTTGTGTGTATTTGTACTGTGGAATTTGAACAAGTTTTGCTGGGAAAGACTTTCTTGACGACATTTATTCCAATGGTTACAAATAATGGATTCAGCTTCTCTCTTCTTCCTAACATTGAATTATTTAGACAATCCTATATATACTTCAGTTTTAAAATGTATTGTATGTACTTTGGCTAAGTGTACCACTTCTGTTAAAAGTACAATTAAATTTTCCATAAAATTTAAAGATTGGCTGCTGAAACATAAAGATGTTGAAGTTTTGTTAAGTAGGGTAGTTTAAATGCTTTCATTTTATTTTTAAGTTAACTATTTATGTATTTTTGGTATCTCTGTTAAGACACATGGTCACAGTTTAATTAAGTATGAATTCAACAAATACTGTTTTTTTTAGTTTGATAAACTTGAAGAGTCGGTAACCCTAAAGTAAGTGATTTTCATTTACAGGATACCTACATTCCTTCCATTGATGTACCAAAATATGTATTTTTATCACTGAAAAGGAATAAAAATCAATATTATTATTCTCAACTTCCTTTTTGGTCTCCTCACAATTTCAAATAGTTTCGAACAGGTCGCAATGATTCCAAAAACGTATTGGCTTGTTAAGATACATAAATTCTTGCTTCTAGACGTGACTCTTCTCTCGTCACCAAGTTTACGGAAAAGGCACCTCAAATACGAATATTACGAGTTCATAAACTAATTCAGTTTTCAGTCACTGTCCCATCACGATTGTGCTCGTATTTAAATCGTAGAATGACAAGCCATCCCCGAATAAAGTTTTCTTTGCATATTGTAGAATCTCAAGGCTTAGGTTCTCTGCAGTTAAGTAGTAGTTAAAGTAGGTTAAGTAAGGTTAAGGTAAGTTAGGTAAGTTAAAAGTAGGTTAAGTAAGTAAAAGTAGTAGGTAAGTAGCAAGTCGAGGAGACACCCAAATAACAATCCGATGAAACTTGGAAATATTTTGGCTCCAATCCTCGAATGTTTGAAAGAGGATTGAGAGCTGATCTCATCACCTTTTATAACGTGGAACGATGTTTATATTCCGTCGAGGGATGAAGTTTATTTCCCTTCTCGTATGTTTTTTTCAAGCGCTTGTGTGGTCCCTGTTCGCCGAAAATATTGACTAGGCGTCGCACTCGTTCACCAACTTGGTCGAAGGCTATTCCATGGATAAATGTCGCAACCCGACCTCGGAGGACTTCGGAAATAACTGTGCGTCAATGTCGCTTACGTATGAATTCAGTAAAAAAATTGTCAAATACAGGTTCGAACCTTGCAAATTTGCCCGCTGAAATTGGCGCTTTATTCTCAAAGCGTTTCCGAGTAAAAAGTCTAAGCGATCAGATTTAAATTCGACAGGCGAAGAGACGTAAATCTTATCTTTTTTACTCCACGTCAAAGGATGGACGTAAAATTTTCTAATGTATAATCGTGCGACTAATTTCAATTATGTATAAATTTACGTGGGAAAGTGATGAATGTAGTGCCTTAGGCAAAAGACTTGAAGCGACCGTTGAAATAGCTTATTTTGGCATTTTAATTTTTGAATAGAATAGAAACAACTTTATTTAGGGTGAGATTGATATAATAAAGTTCCTCTTAAATCCAACCCTTTGTCTTTGCATACGAGAGTAGGGATGGAGAAAAATACAACTTTAAAAGAAAAGCAAATAATAAAAAGAATCTGTTATGTGGATTAGAAGAAACCTAAGCTAATTTCTTAGGAAAAGTTGTGACAGCAAGGACAAATCCAGAATAAGAGGCTGTAAAAACCTGCGAAATCTACTCGTATTAATAACAACATTTTTAAGTATAAGTTAATAAATCTAAAATGAGAGTGAGGAAATTTTTGTTCATAACTAATTGCTTATGGCTATCATTGTGACACTTCTCATCAATTGATTGTATTACTAAAAAATATACGTTTTTGTAATGGATTATTAAAGTCAAAAACGTCACCGATGCAACAGGAATGAATAAAACAATTATTCAGGTATATTTCTTAAATTTACGCCAAACAGCTCTGAGAGAACTATAATCAAACCTCAAATTAAGGAAGTAAATAGCAAAAAATAATTCTTAACGAAAAAAAGATACATAAAAGTATAGCTGTAACAAGGCTGAGTACTTAGACTTTTTCTACGCGTTGGTGGGAATCAACGATTAATTTCTTATGTTTCACATTCACTTACACATTGTCATCTATGTGAAAACTCTCCTCGGTGTAAAGAGTTTAATTGCACCCGTTTTGAAATTAAATTGCCAAAACATTGACGTCGATATATGGAACAATTGACCACATGAAGAGCGAATATAATAATAAAGAGCAATCTTCGCGCAATTAAAGGAAAAAATATCATCAACATGTTGAATCACCATCAATATTTAGCGGAAGGAAAGTAAGTCTGTTATTTAAGTCTAAAATACGATGTCGATGTTAAAGGCGTTTGAAATAAACGGTGACTTCCTGCTATTAGGCCAAGGGAAAAATGATCGACAGTGGTATAATAAAGACCGTATTTCCATCATTTATGATTTGATTGCTCATCAAATAAAGGCCCTTATCTTCGGAACGCGCGCTTTTTTTCCAGTGATATTCGATTTCCGCACTAAAATTGCTTCATCAACACTATGTACGAGGAAAACTTAGAGACATACATATCAAGGACGACCAGTCTTCCCTCCGAATGCATTATGTTTTCATTAACACCTTCGATGACTTAAGACTTCTGGACATGTTTCAATCTAATTATAGAGTATTATGGTCGACAGAGCTTCTTGATGAGAAAAGTAATTGCCTAGGGGGTACGGCCATCACTATAGGTGTAAACAGTACCGGGTTCCATATAAGATAAGGACCGGTAATTTCCTAAGGATGATACTCTTACAGCAAAAGATTTAATTAACAGTATTGAGATGAAGAAGATAGAAGAATGAATAAGAACCCTCAATAATGTAATGAGATCTAAAGATACTAATTTAATTTTTTAAATTTCACTAAAGATACCTAGAAAAGTTGATAAAAAATCGCAAAACCCAGTAAAAATGTAGCTGAAAACGAAGCTAAAATATAAATATTTTAAAATTTGTTTATATAAAATGAAAATTGTAAGGTATTACATTTATTAAATATATATTATTAATTCTGAGGCATTCGTGAATTAAAGATAATGCCATTTTTACTTATCAACATTTATCAAAGGGCGAGGAGAAAATTTATAATTAATTTTTAACAAAACATATTCCCAAGGAAAAACGGACTTGAAAAAAGTGCGCAAGGGCACTTGTCCTTGCGCACAAAGTCCCCAAAACTGGTTCTGGTCGGGTAGCCTAGATGGTTAAGGCAGCCTCCCGGTTAGAGGAAGATCCTGGGTTCGATTCCCGGCCCTGTCAGACTTTCTTCAAGTCCGTTTTTCCTTGGAAATTTTCCTGGGTGCACGCCCTTATGTGCAAAGTCACCTTAACCCTTTCCTTAAAAATATATTATTTAATTATTTTCACTCACCTCGAAGAAGTTCCACATATTAATTCTGCTAGTGATTATAATTTATTAAAAGGTCAAACGTTTTCTATTTCGAGCATATAGAGAAGACTCCTCCAGAATGTTTTAGAAAGAGGCAAGATGACGCTAAAACAGAAAAAGAATTCACTAAAAGGAAGAAAATGTCTTTAGATCTAGCGAAAAATCGCTAAATTAGCAACTATGCTACGAGATTGCGATCGGAACATATAACGTCGATCGTTATTTGCTTATCCATCCCTCCCATCTCTTTTCGCAAATTGAGCAGACTTTTTCCAAATTACATACGAGCACATTCGGCCATCTCAAAAACTGAAAGTGATGATAATCTTCCCACTCGACTCCATACTGGATCCGTCCCTGATGATTGGGAACGAGGGGTCCACTTCCAATCGAGGCGAAAAAAGGTGTCACGGGAAATCCTTGACTCTCTCCTTAGTTTTCTCCATTGTTTTAAAGACAACACAGGAAATAGAACATGTCTGCATAGATTTCCACTTTCCTCTCTGTCTACGAAGTATTCTGCCTGAAGGCCATTTCGTACAATATTTCCTCCATATTTGGCGAGCTTTGGAGAGGGAATGAGGCTTACCAGGTGAAATGAGGAGTGAGGTAGTTTCCCCTTGCTATCACTACTGAGTCACAATACCGTACAAAAGAGATGAAAGTGCACGTAAGTGCGGCATGACCCTATGAATCAAACTTGTATAACATTCTATGAGGATGACACAATTAATGCAATTAATTTGCAATGGAAATGGAAATCCAAAAATATATGAATGAATGATAATGTGACTATGACAATTGCGTAATTTTGGTATACCAAGAGATTTCTGTACATACTAGGTATATGGTGTGCTATATGATTTGTGTACAATGTATTTAGTGCAATATGTAATTTGTTAACTATTTGTTTTCCGTTTTATATAAATGTATTTTTTGATAATTATGTTACTTCCTTTTGTGCAATTTTATTGAAGTATAGTGTGTCACTCCAGGGCTCATTCTGATGTGCTAATTTGCCTTAGGGGAACCTAATTGCGAAAATTTAGTTTTCTTCAACTGTAATTTTACGTGAAATAAATACAAAACTACTCAGACTTCGACAGCTTTCATTACATCTCATTAACAAGACTGATTGTGAGAAATAAGTAAGCAAACAATATACTTTTCTCTACCTTAAACTACAAGGGTAACCACAATTTTACAGTTCATGCTTCAATAACTACATTCTTATTCGAGAATCGCCGTCCAAACCACAATGATGAACAGTATCATACAGTAACAAATTGTAGTGCATTTTTCACATCACTTCACTTTCTCGAGTATTTCGACGGTAGATTATGTCTGCGTGTGAATATGCATATTTTAGCGTATATAAGTGAATTGTGCAAGAAGTTGAATTTTAATTGTCTCTCCGGGTTCAATGCACCACTTTCGGCGGATGCCCCTTGGATTGGCCTTCCCTACTGTGCCAGAATACAAATGAAAAATCCTTGTACCTTCGACCATAGATTTTCAGCTCGGTGCACACCATAGGATCACTTATCATGGGTGACGTGAAAGCACGAGATTACAAGATTATGCTTACCACAGTCGGATTTAAAATGACCTGCCCCTGGACTTGACGAATTTATTGCAGGCTTCTTATGAAACGTTTTCTTATTTTCTTTACATTTCACTAAAGATAATTTAATTTTCTTTCCGCAGAAATTTAACCACAAGTAAACATTGAGAATCTCTTTTACTGTGAAGAAATATTTAAGCCAAGATACCCCAGAATTAGCACTATTTTTTTGGGAGGCGATTTTTTCGCGATGTTTAAAAGTTAATATTAAAAAAAAAACGGAGAAACTCATAGCAATACAATCACAACCTCTGTTGCCCTTTCCTTTTACACGTAATGAAAGCACAATATATTGAGAATGCTTATTGTACTATCGTTAAATGGCGTAAAAGTTTAAAATATATTGTAATATGTTTAAAAATTTAATATATAATAGTCTGACCAGGACACCATGAAGTTTCGCGCATGCTAATAGAGGTTTTCGAAACGTATCGGTTAACAGCTAAGCGTCTTCTGAAACTCATTAATATCCTCATTTGGTAGACGGAAAAATAGTCGCAACTATTAATTAGTTTTACTAATTTCATATCCTCCATTTTGGGAAACAGCTAATGACTAATACCTGCCTATTTCACCACCATTTCCAACTCCTGGGATCTAAGACGCCAAAGTCGAATTCCAAGGTTTACGACAAGGAAATAATTATGACCCGTGAAAGTCTATCGCGAGCAAGAATCAATGTCCTGAAACGGGCTTCATCCTTCAAAAAAGTTGATAGAAAAATCATATCCCCAACCTCAGCAAAACACACAAGAACTAGAAGCCGGATATCTCTTCCGACTTTCCACATAAAAAACTCATAAAATCTGAAAGCGTAAAAACTTACATTTAGAACCATGAACATAATGATGAGAATAAAACATTGTTTAGGAGAAAGTTTAAATAATTATATATTTATGTACGACCAATCATTTTAAATATATATAACTGTGTAATAGCCAAATAAACTGTGAAATGTAAGTTCATTTTTATTTGATCCATTATATAAATAATTATGTATATTATTGCTATCATGCCCTACTTTATTTTATATTATGAATTATTATAAGATTTTATTGTATTATTTTATGCTGTTTTGTGACATTTTTCCTTCTTTTACTATATTCTTTTGTAATCCAACTACATGCGAATAATTGTACTTAATTGATGTGACTTATTTTGTATTCCGCATTTATATTCTCGTTTTAGTTCGAATCAGCACAATACCATTATTATCTGTAAAACGTAAGAGGGCTATGTTCGTAACCGAGTTAATTAAAAATTATGATTATTATTATATTTAGTTTAAAAAATCATAATCCAAACCTCCGCGAAACACAGAAGGACTGCAATAGCCCGATATCGCATCAGATTTTCCCATTAAAAAAACTAATTAAAAAACTGGAAGACGTAAAAATTTACAGTTAAAACCATGAAGTTAATAATGACAATAAAATATAACACAAGGTGTAATTACCATCATAAAGGCGCGGATGAAAAGGCCCACAAACTCCCGATAATTAGAAGAATTCGATAACGAAATCGGCCGATGGTCGAAGGAAGCCGATATCTGCGGCTTTGCCTCTCTCTTCCCGCGATCTTATCTCCAGATCGCGAAGGAACTTTATTTAAGCGCGTGCGTCCTTCCCGAAGCCACTCCCAGGCACGTGTACTAGGTTAGCGACCCCAGAGTCCCCCCTCCCCTGTGCCATTTCGGCGAGATCTTCCAGCGAACACACGTGGAGGGCATTTGTTCGGAGGACCAAAAAAAAAGCACGCCGTCATTGGGATTCGCAGGAGGCTATTGTTTACCAACTGGCCCTCGCAATGACAATGCGGTCGCCCAAAGTGCTTTCGCCGCTCATTTTTTTTACTCGGTTCCCTCGCGCGGAACCTTCGGGAAAAAACTCGTTTCGGACAATACTTAATTTCTGCGTACGATGTTTAAGATATAGGGCGAGTTCCACTTCTTGGCAACAGCGGATAAGGTGTACCTATATTGTAATTATGGTGAGTATGAGATGATTTCTTTAAAAATGAATGAGTTCGGTAAAGAGAGGCCACTCCTAAAGATGGAAAAGAATTGGGAAAAGTAGACAAGATACTATTTATACTAATTTATACCAAACCACAAAATAATACATTCATACGGCCAATTTTTACAGTTATTGTGGATTACCATCAAGTCAATACCGGGATCATCTCCGCTATGGACAAGTATATTTCTTTCACTGTTAAATATATTGTTTTATTACATAAACTTCACAGAATCAGGAAAGGTATTGTGGATATTCCCCAACATGTTTGATTCAGGTTTGAAACAAATATTTGCAGAGAGTTACGCCAAAGACAGTTGCTGTTTACCGTTAAAGTAATTGAGAAATTATAACATTAATTGATTCATTTGACGACATAACTGGAAATTGAATAAATACTTTAACGCTTTACGCAAGCGATTCATTTTTAACGAAGATAAATGTTAGCGATTCCTGTGAATTTGTAGGGCTGCATTTATTGAATGTTCCAGCAACTATTTTGTAATTATTTTTTCATTTGTCATTTAGCACAGGATAGAGCAATATGTATCTTTCATTTACTCATGTCACAGGCTTGATAATGGCTGTGATAGCTCGAAAGTCACTGAGTTATGAATACACTGAATAGCGACACTAATCAAGGTCTCTCTTTATGGAATGCCAAGAAAAAATGTACTCGTAGCATAATTGTTTCACTAAAATGGTCATGTTCTAAAAATAAAATTAATATGCTCAATTTTCATTACGTGGAAATGTGATATAACCATCTTGAAATAAATAAACTTTATAGCTTTCACAATATATATATATATAAAACCTGCGACCGGTTTCGTTAAAGTATTAACCGGTCGCAAATTAGATATAAATATATATTGTGGAAACTACAAAGTTTACTTATTTCAAGATGGACATGTTCTGCTTATATCATTCTGGCTTGGTGAGGAAGACAAGTGCCAACTACCTCACTCTTCATCCTGCTAATTAACCCTGATTCTCCCTTACTAGCTCTTCGTATTTAATGCTAGAGGGGATGAGGTGGCAACCGACCTTCAGGCTGAACACCTCACAGAGAGATCCCCAATTTCTGCGTGGGTTGCCATTGCGTCCGAGACGCGGTGCTTGGAATATAGGCCGAGTTCCACTTGTTGGGAACCCCGGAGGATAAGTTGTATCTCGAAGGTAATTATGGGTTCGTCGGTCGATCGAAGGAAAGAGAAGAGGTTGCCTAATCCACCTTCCTCTCTGACTGTTATCGGAGAGGATGAAGAGGAATCTGTGTCGTACATCAAAAATAGGTTTCCGCCTCCAAGTCTCCATGCGTACGATGCCGAATCTAGGAAAGGATTTCAAAACGGGAACGTGATAAGGGCTCGATGAATGGGTGCGCATGACCGAACCGCTGTTGTTCCTTATCACTATTGCTGTTTACCGCCAGCGACACACTCATAAGTTAGATAAAATCATCCGTCGTTTATCTAGAAAGACAGAAGTGGAAATTTCAAAAATATGCATACATTCCCAAAATTTTATCGCATACTACAGGTGGTTTTTAAGAGACCGAATTAGAAGTATTTCGCAGCATCAGCTGGTAAATGCCCGTAGTACCTTCTTACCAGAGATAAATATTTTAGATAACATTCTGTTGACCGTAATAAACATGAATCTACCAGAGTTTCACGTTCCCTTTATGCATGGCTATTCCCTTTATTCTTCCCTAAATATATTTGCTTATCGTCATGTTCCTTTTCTGTAATGCAAACATTTATACTGATTAATCTATGTGAATGTGTACCTGTATTGCTCTGTTTGCATTTCAGATCTATCTTAACCTGCTTTCTTCATATAAATTTGCTTTACTATCAGTAGGTTTCGCAGTTCTTTTACTCCCTCCTTCTTGCGGGTGTTTTCCCGCTGCGGTAAAATGTTCTAATTTTAAGGAAACCTTAGTTTTTAACCCACGAATACAATGAAAAGGTTTTGGGTATATTTGCACATAAGGGCACCGAGGGAAAAATCCCAAGGATCTACGAAGAAGTTATCTTCTGTGCACTTCTTTTTCAAGCTACCTCTTTCCTTAAAATTTATATTATGAAAGGTTAGATGTAAGAAGAGATTTATTATTCTAAATCTCGTCATAATAAAAGACGATTTATAACTATTTCTTAATCTACTTCAGTGATATTTTCATGCAAAGAACAAGAATTTGTTTCAGCAAAACTGCAATATTTAAATTATATAATTTCTACTTGGTATTCTTTGTATTATTCTACTGATATCTACTGAAATTTATTACAGGTATTATTATATTTTTCGGAGAGGGAAGGGTTGAAACATTGAAAGGAGAGGGATTGCTAGAGAAAGTAATTGAAGGAAGAATGTAAGGGAAAAAACAGAAGGAAGGAGAAAGGATATAGATTTTAGAGGACGTAAAGTTGCGTAGAAATGAAATAAATGCATTGAATGGGGAACATAAGGAGACATGAGAGAAAACAAAAGAACACTTTCGTATGTGATTTATCTCTCACAGTATTTGTTATGCGTCTAGAGAAGAAATTGTCCTTTGATATTAGGTATTTTAACGCACGGAATTGGAAATACGGTGATGCATCGGGCTTACGAGATGTCCTGCTGCTAGTTACTCGCCGGATATTTCATTGCTAGACAATTCTTCCACGGACAATTTCGCTTGCGAATCGTCTGGCCCATACCCAGCGAGCAATTGTTGGGGAGAAATAGTCCGCAAAAAGGCCAAACACTACTTTGTATTAGATAGAGTACACTCAAGTCCGTACTTCTTGGAAACCGCATCGCACGAGTAACCGTCAAGAACGAATTTTGGCAAGTGAAGAAAGATTCCCGAAATAAACATATTCGTTATCCCGAGATATTTTTATATAGGACTAAGGTCGAGAATACCGGCCTGTATCCGTAAAAAGATAAACGCTGAATGCAAGAACGAGGGTTAGCGAGGTAGTCGAGTCTCATGCAATTATTTCAAAATACACAGGTTAGATTTTCATTGACGTTTATCATCGCATATTTTGGAACCAATGTCCAAGGCTTCGCAATAGAATCCTGTACGGGCGAGAATTGCGAGAAATGACCTGCAACAACTGTGAAGATGCTGGAGAAAGTGCTAGAGGAAAAAAATGAGAATTACCTAATCTGCTTTCTCTCGACCCGAATGTAATCAACAAGGAATCAAATTTGATGGAGGAAGATTGGTTTTCCGATATTCCATAAAAGGAGGATTCCATAAATGTCGATATTATAGGGAGAGTTGAGGAAACCCCTCCTAAGCCTTCTTCCATAAAAAAGCCTTTTGTCCTTGAGACTTCATGGCGTTCTCTTCGGATTGTTGCGTCCGCAATCGCCAAATTTGTACGCGCAATTTTCTAAGCTTAATGCGAATAAAATGACCAGTGAAATATCGCTGACGTAAGGCCATCATGCGTATTCGAGTTTTGGATGTGTAATTGGAAGGAGTAAGAAAAACTCAAATTAAATTAATATTTGATCAACCCGTCATTTTCCGAGTGATACTATTGCTTCATCTTTGATTTAAAACCAATAGACATAGCGATCCTGAATATTTCAACAAATTCTGTAACTTCACATCTCATAATGTAAACAGTCGCAATATTCTGAAGCAAAATTCCAAGAAATACATTGAAAGTAATTCTCAGACGTGCCACGCTTCTTTTTGGTGTCATCACATCGTTACATACAACGACATAATGCGAAATAAAAAGCGGACTTAATTGGCTTATTCCCGTGATTTTTGCTTTCATTACTTTATTCAAGAATAAGAATGAAATTTTAAATTTTGGGGAAAAAGTTTCAAATCCATTTCATAGTCACTTTGGGAGGGACATGTATGTTTATTAATCATACAATCCGGAACACTTTCAATCTGAAAAGTACCTCGTCACGACAGCTCTCGTATTTATCACTCATACTTCATATGTGTGCATTATATTTGGCAATTCTTTATCATGTAATGTTCAAAATAGGATTCGCAAAGTTAACCTGACTTTATTTTCACGATATCCCTTTATTTTTTAAAACTAACTGGTCACAATTTATGGGCATATTAAAGTTTTTTAATAGTTGAAGGATGAAACTTTCACCATATGGTATTATAAAAAAGGTTTGAAAACTACAATCCTAAATTCCAATCACGGTTAATTTTGCACGACCGGTTTCAGTTAATTTATAGTTGTCATTAGAAGCGGCTTTAGGAAAGGAGGCAAAATGTTAAGTGGATTAACTTAGGAGTTTTATTGACGATCAAGGGATTTCGGTCCTATATACCCACCTGACGATGGCGATAAATTTGTTGAAATTGGTCGTGCTAAATAAACCAGAGTAGATGTTAAAATAATGATTTCATTTAGCCTAATAACTTTTGTACAGTCTAGACCGTGAATACCTCGAGATCTGTCACACATTAAAAATTTTATAACGTTTTCAATTTGTATATCGTCCTATTTTTATTTCCTTTACCTTATTTACGATTTTACAGTTTCCACTTTACATCTGCATGGTTGTTGGGATCCTTATTCTATGCGTATCATTCTGCTATAATTTTATATTAAAATCCTAAAAACTACAAACACCATTCCTTTCTTCCCGATCTGCTATATTTTAACGAATGCATATTTTGAAACCTCATTGTATAATAGATACGTTTTGCTACGTATTTATTCCTAAGAAGCCTACATATGGCTTAGTAGGCAGCATTCACTTTTGATGTAAGCAATCACGTATTCGTAATCCGGTGAGAGCCAACGATTATCGGATTTTACCCAGCATCCTGATTAATGTGGATAGCGATCTTAATTATGAGGTAAGTAGTCCGGTCCATAGAAGACAGTAGTCGATGGACGCGCTAGGACTTTACTTTTAATTATTTCTAAGAAGATGAGACTTCTGGTTTCATTTTCTCCCAAACTATCCATTTCCAATTGTATTCTTGATTCGCAACTCTGGAACGACCATTTAGAAAATGAATCAAACGAGATATCTCTTTTCTTTTACGGAATGTGTGATCATCACACCCGATTTCCACGCCGACAATTGGTCCTCACTTCCGCCAACTAATGAGCAAAATTATTTCCGAGAGATAAAAAAAACAAAGTTGGGCGTCTTGTCTTTCGGGGACAATAAAAAAAATCAACGGTTGCTTCAAACGCGAAAATGCCAAAGCAAACGGCGTCCCATATAGTGGAATCCCATCCCACTTCTTCATCGCCATTTCCTGTTCTAAAGCACAAAGAATAAACGAGGATTGATATCGAAATTTGATCATTAAAAATTAATAACGTAGTTATCGTAAAATAACACTCGAATGGTAAAAGTGGCGAATGCGAAAACCGATTATGAAGAGTAACAAAAAGCTCTCGCAATAAAGTGGGTAGGAAGAGAAGAGTTGAGAATTAGCGATATTCAACTCGCGATGGATCTGAAATCAACTCCGAAAAATTTCACTACGTGGAAATTGTATGGAAAACCTACCAAAGTCTTGCATCCAAGTAGGAAATGGTACTCCTTTAAATTCGGAAGTATTAACAAATTATGATAATATTAAATGGCACCTTATTTTGGAATAATGCGAGGTTCTTGAGTTAATATTATAAGCCGCAATAGTTTAGATAGTATCACCATATTCTTATCTCAACCGCTAAATCAGCGCAGAAATGAATACCTAAGTGGATACAGTTGTCATAATTATCGCAGATAAAAAGTACAAGAAGGTATCATGCATTAAAGCGAGAGTCGGCATCGTTTTGGTCGAGAGACTTGGTTAACATAAAACATAATGGTGAAATTTGATGCAAGATTATGACTGTGATGCGAAATAAACATACTAAATTAATATGATAATATAATAAATATGAAAATATACTAAATTTGGAACATCCCATACAGCAAGAGTTATCTTTCTGTGCCTGAATTATACACATTAAACAGAAGATTAGCATAAATATTGTTGTAACCAATTAATGCCGTAAGAATAATAATTAGGACATCTTTCTCTGGAGACAAATCTAAAGATTAAAAAAATCGCAACAAATACAAGAAGGCTCACATATGATTTTATCATCATGCAGATGTGTGAAGTTATGTGTGCGTAAGTCTCTCAAATATATGAAAAAATCACACTGCTTACATTATCTTGAAACATTTATTACTATACACGTGTCAGGATACCCCTCGATGAAGCTGCGAAAATCCACACCACCACGGAGCGTTTCCATCTGATGAGGAGATTTATTCATCTTATTCACACGACCGACTTGAATAGGGACAGCCCGCTTTTACGTAACCGAGATTAAAATAGAAATGTCTCCGGTGCTTGTGTACGTCGTAATCTCCCTGTCAAATATTCTTGCGAAAATGCAATGTTAATTAACCCTTCAACCTACGTCGACGAGCGTATACATTCTGTCCCCTTCTCAGACGTTAGCTCATGAATCAGAAAACACCTATTTGCCTAGTCAAAAGAGTTTACGCGTCATCTACAGCTAATCTGTGCCTCCAAGAAACTGTAAAAGAGGTAATTTCGCGAAAATAAAATCGTAATTTTACCGGAATTCATTAAAAACTATAGTCCAAATAAATTATTACTGCATTAAAACTTATTATTTCGCAAATCATCTGAGTTTCGAGAAAAGTCTTGCAGCCATAATAAATTCTGTGAATAAATCGTGACTTATTGAAGCATCATCTCGAGAAGATTCGCAAATTGCATCATCTCGAGAAGATTCGCAAATTATGTAATGATTTCATAAAATGCGTATTATTTATTTTGCTAATTTATTTGTATAAATTTATTTATTTTTAATAAAATTCCTAAACTAAAATAAACTTTCCTCTTTGATACGAGTAAATTATTATTATTAATAAGTACAGTTATTTGTTTTCAAAGTTATAACAGGAAATTTATTTATTAAATTTTTTTTTTATTTTTATAAGTTTACTTATTTATTTTCAAAATTATAACACAGATTAATTTACTTTATTTGTTAGGTTATAAAGAGGTGAAAAATAGTGATTTCATTTATTTTCAAAATTATAACAGGGAAAGGGACGAAAGATTTGGTGCGAATTCTACCACACGGGTTGAACACGAAGAATTCCACGGGTCAGCAAAAAGAGGCAATTCGACAGCGATCTTTCCTTTCATGATGATAATTGACTAAAAAAAGTTACAATGATACCGAAACTTTCGGGAAGGTGATTGCTAAAACCACTCACCTAATGAGGAGAATTAGGATTTGCCGAAATGAGGCATAAGTATCATGAAAAGGCGCTCTATCTGATGATGAGAAAGGCAGCCATCAGAGGCGGGGTTCAGAGCGTTTACGACTCACGAATCGTGCAATTAAATGAATGGAAAAGTAGTTTCCCCAGCTTGACCTTAGAATGACCGAAAAATTTCGGAACCTCTCCTTGCTCTGTTAACCCTTGGTAAGAACTTTTTCTTTTTGCCTATTGTGCAATTTCGTGGAAACGCCTTTCTGGTTGAACATACCAAGCCTCTTGCTATCGACCCGACGCCGACGGTGAAATTGCGATGTCATATGCAATACATAGTAAAACCAGAAACATAGTACCGCCAGATGTATTACTGAGCGCTCGTCAGTTGTGCAAGCGTCTAAGACTTTGTGAACTGAGGGATTCGACAATCGTTTTATTCAGCGATATGACAACTGAGCAATGTTTGTCCTTTCTAGATTGAAATGGGATGGATAAAAACAATCCTTCATGTACCTTTGTCACTCCCAAAGTAGGAAAATATTGTAGTATCAATGATACTGAATAATTGGACTGATTAAGGTCTCTTCTAATGGAATGCTAAAGAAAGGGTTGCTCGTAGATTCATTGTGCTTCACTTACGTGCACATGTTCCTCTTATAGTATTCTGGCTTAGAGAGGAATATACGGGCAAATTACCTCACTCCACATCATATCTGGAAAGCCTCTTCATCTTCTCCAGTAAGCATAATTTCCCTTTACTAACTTTTAATTGCTAATGTTAGACGAGATGATGTTTCTACCAGCATTTTGCATATTATTATCTGAGCAAATGGATATAGATAGATAATTTGACCTTTTATTGGCGAATATAAAATGATATCTAAATATGAAAGGTTTATGTAAAACCTGTACCGTATCTCCAATGGATGAGTTATTTCTGACGGCGGATATATCAATTAAAAATAAAAATAAATATCAACATTTTTCTATACGTGAACATTTTTTATCTTTGGAGCGATAAAAAAATTAAACGTTAGATAGACAAAAGATCTCCGCAAATAAGCAACAGTTACGAATTTATATTTCATTTCAATAGCACATTCTTTGATGAATACTTTAAGATATAAATTTCATCGCCAGCAGTATGTCGCTTCATTGGCAGGAACAGGATGCCTTTAGTCTCAATCTCTGCCTGGATAAAGACATTTTATTATTATGAGGAGATAATAAAATTAGAACCACTTTTCACCGGGAAGATAGTTCCTATTTTATTTAAGGATCACTTTTCACAATACCACACACAAGATATTGTGCAAAGTGATCCTTGAATAAAATAGGAACTATTTTTTTTAGTGGTTCTATTTTCTTCGTAGATATGGAATGCCGTAAAGTTACTCGCTGGTTTATTTTATTATTTCAATTGACCCAATTACTAATTGATAAAGTAAAATAAATTCCTGAATCATCCTAAAATATAAAGGGATGGATCTTATAATTAGTAAATACGTGATAAGTCTAGAGAAAGGTTTATTAAGATAATTGCGATAATTATATAATCGTAATGCAAGCTTTTAAGTAAATACGTCCTTTTCTATAGGTATTAAAATTTATCATCTGATGTAATAAAACGTTTTTATCTCGATTTACATATCAAACAACGTTCTATACACGGATACATAACGATAAAAGAGTTAGGGAGGAGATAACGAAATGAATGGCATGGGGAGACTATAAAAACTGACAAACTAAATTGAACATGTGACAGCCCACAAAAGACCTGACCGCTTAATAAGCCAAAACATCCTGAGCTGCCTCGTTTTTACGAGTCTCGTGACAAAGAACCTTTATTCATGCGATTGCATACTTTTCATCGAAAAAATCCGTGCGGAAATAATCTCTGGCTTTCCTCGACCGCCAAAATATATATTTATCTCTGACAAAAACAAGCTCTTTCCTCGTTCTTTTTAACATCTTTAGCGAAATCTTTCATCTTTCGTGATAAGTACCCGAGGTTCAAAGATAGACGAGGACATTTACTTCCGCGAAGATTGTTTTAGTTTGGTTTCTGCGACCATATCTTGAAGAGTTGCATATTTTTCATGTCTTTTGATATAGAATAGAAAAAAAAGTATTCTTCATCTAGTGCATAGGTTCCCAAAGTGTTTCATATCAGATTTATAGGGGTCCATGGTAGGGAGGAAAAAAATGGGTGTCCGAGATTTTATTTTTCATTTTTTTAAACTGAGTCAGAGTTTTTGGAAGCCAAAGATCCTATTTTTAAAGATAATATATCCAAATGTAAACCATTTATGGCTTTTTAGCAGAAAAATTCAATATTGGTAAGGCTAAATGTCTATTTAATTTGGTCCATTGGAAAACAAGTTTGAGAACGTAGGATCTAGTGTTTGATAACATAATGCGGATAGGCTTGATAACATAATGCGGTGATAACATAACAGCTACTAAGGTATGAGTAATAGTAACACTAATTAAAGTCCCTCCTTATAGGATACCATGAAGAGCGTCACTGATAGAGCCATTGTTCACGCGGACATTTTCTGCTTATAGAATTCTGGCTGGACGGGGAAAGCAAGGGTAAACTATCTCAGTCCTCGTCATGCCTAGCAAACTTCATTTACACCTACAAGCTCCTGGACGTTAATATTAGTGGGGGCGAGAAACCAACAAGCCTTCGAGCTGAATACTTTAAGGACAGATTTTACTTTGAGTCACCAATGCACGTGTTCTCAGGCCGTTGCGCAACCGTTTAGCGAGCGCATGTTTGCCATCACGTCTCCCCCACGTCCTGGCATTTCACCTGTTCCCCCTCAATAATCTACGATTTCACGGCAAATATTTCGTCAACTTTTATCTAATCTCGGGCTAAACACTTTCTTCCCTCGTCACTGGGACATTTCCCGCAGTTAGAATATCAAATTCTACAATTATCTTCAAAAACAGAAAACCTTCTATATCTCACAGCCTCATTAAATTCCCGGGCTTCACCGTCCGACGTTAATAAAAACTTCGATTCGATTATTCGATAATTGAGGTACTGAGTTTTCTTTGCATGTTCAATCGAGTAAAACTTAACGCTAGCAATTTTAGTTAACTCGAAAGGAGGTTATATCCAAAAATATCGTAGTTTTGCTTCATATGACGCTATGTTATTTAATAGAGCAAGATCCATTCTCACATTTCCTCGCACTCAATGAAAGGGAATAATTATGGAGGGATTATGAAGGAATTGGGAAGATAAAATTAGGCAATTTCTCATAATCACACAGGGCTGCAGATACAAATTTCAACTGTATATATGGAGAAGACACTAAAAAATTTAACAAACTACTGGATGACTCTACTCTCCCATTTAAATCGGTAGCGTGTAAGGTTATAGAGGAGAAAAAATAAACGTGAGGAAAATTGGCTTGAAAATTATGATCCAAGGATTTATGAAAGTGATCTCAGCAACTAAGGTATGGGAAATGAAATATAGGTACACGACAAAACAATAGCATGGTAACGGAATTCATTGATCTTCCTATTATCCTGTCATATATACAAGAAAACGGAATAAACAACAACTATGAGGAGCACGTTCTACGATGGCTAGAGGATCACGCTTTTTTAAACATTTACTTTTATAACTATCACTATATATTTGCTCAGGCCCGTTCTTATAATTTTGGGGTCCCTACGGAACATTATTGTATGGGGCCATATAGACCCTTGCCAGGCTGCCCCTCTGTAATAATTTAATAGAATACATATTACATTCATTGAAAAGTTGATTTCCAAATCCCATTAAAAAATTAATTTTATAGCTCAAAAAATCTGATGTGGCCAGCACATGACTTTCTCCATATATAAGATGTAAATATTTATCTACGACAGTAATTTCGAACTCTATATTCCATCTAAACCTGGATGATGAGTGATTTATTTATATATTATTATCTTTTACGTCACAAAAATTATAAATAATGTTTTTCTGGACATGCTCGATAAAAAACGAAGAATTTGGCCTTTCGCCCATAGAGCCCAGAGCACCCACGAAGTAAATATTCAGCAACGTCCGGTTTATCAGTATTTCAAGAATAACTCCTAAACAATCAGTGATACAAAGATATGTTTCATACAAAAGTTATAGTAAATTTCTTTTTCTAAAACATTTATTTATAATAGTATATACCTAAATATCATATTTATGGAGATATTTTGAAAACCGGAAATGAGCTTTGAAGAATGAAGCTCAACTTCCGGTTGACCGATTTACTCCAAAAACTAATCAACTCTAACGACTGTAATAAAATTACTATATATGAAATTTGGTGTTGATCCGACAAATAGTTTTCATGTTAGAGCGCCCACAAAGTACATAATCATCTTCTTCCGGTTTATCGGTATTTCACGAATAACTCCTAATCAACCGGTGATACAAAAATATGTTAAATTCAAAAGTTATAGTAAATTAAATTATCTAAAACTTTTATAAGTAATACAATATACGTATATATCATATTTATGGAGATATTTTGAAAACCGGAAATGAGCTTTAATGAATAAAACTCTACTTCCGGTTGACCGATTTACTCCAAAAACTAATCAACTCTGCCAGCACACACAACAGTACTATATATGAAGTTTGGTATTGATACAACTAATAGTTTTCACGTTAGAGCGCCCACTATCACACACACACATACACACACACACACACACACACACACACACACACACACACACACACATACACACAGACATCATTCCGAAAATGGTCAAAACGTGTTCTAGGGACCCCAAAACATGTATTTCCGTTAAAATCTCGAAGTCGAATTTTTTCATGAAAACAATACTTTCTCTATACTTCGTATACGGAGAAAGTAAAAAAGTGATTTTACAATATGCTTTAAGATTATACGTACGGAACGGAAATTGAATTTATTATGATTTTAATTGTATTTCTTTAATAAAAATTTTAATTATCGAAATGTTTTATGTCCTATTTGTGGCCTGGAGGCGGGGACGTCCCCGTCAACCCCTAAGTTGACGGGGACCTACGCAACCGGATATGCTGCGTATGCCTAAAAACGGCCCTGTATTTGCTAATAACTATTTATGATATCTATAACTTTTCATGCTGTATAGTTTAAGAACTAATTCCAAGTTAAGTATGAGAGGTTACACCTATAAAATAATATTTATCTGCTGCTTCACCGAACCGGTAGGTAAGAGAATTTTCCCCATGTGTCAACGCTTCTTCGTATACCTACATAGTTCAGATGTACGAAGCTTGAAACTTCGCTAACATGATAAGTCTTCAGTTTCAATTACTTTCAGATTTCATGAAGCTCCTCATTTTTTCGAATAAATCCCAATAAATGACTGATTTCTTAAACTTCATAGTAGTCCTGTAAAATAGAATTTTTGCGAATTTAAGAGCAAAGTTTCAAAGTCCGCACTCAAAAGAGCCATTTTTCTATTTTCGTCAAGCTTTTTCAGATTCTAGCCCACTGTGCGGCGTTACGTGTATTAAAATAAATGCTAACTAAAAAGTTAGAAATGCTTGGAAGGTAAGAAGATGAAAATTAATTGCAAAGAGAAAAGTTATCATAAAAAAATGTAAGAAAATAATTTCCTAATTGGAAAATCTTGAGAGATCTATAATAATGCACGTGCATGGCGGGGTCGCCTAGCTCCTATTTTCTGTTAATAATTTTTCCTAAAGAAAGGCCCATTGAGTTGAACGGTCGGACACGTGTCCACTATTTTTAAGCAAAGAATCTGTCCTGAAACTTTCGTTCTAATTTCGTTTCCCACAAACCTGGTGTTCCCCTTGAGAGACGTAAATAGGTGAGAAAGAAGTTCGCCATTCTTGCCACGAACAGCATCAGACCGCCCCTCCGTGGTACCTGCCCGGAGGGGACTGCCTCGTGTGTCTGAATCCGGCTCGGCCAATAGTCAAAAACGTTTTTATGTCTCGCTTCCAATGGTCCGTAGCCATAGACAATCAATCAATCACGATTATTTTCCCACTGACACCAATTCGAAACCGAGAGGGGATTTCCGAGGTGAAAATATTAAAAAGGGCGGCTTACATTTCTCTCTAAGCTTGGGTGGCCTCACAATCTATTATATATAGATGCTTCTCCGGATTCATTCATATATCTATTATATATAGATGCTTCTCCGGATTCATTCATATATCATATCTATCTATTATATATAGATGCTTCTCCGGATTCATTCATGTATCCATATATATATACGAGTAAAATGTTGCTTGCATACTGCAAGCAGATCGACAACACTAATTTGATATCGGCATTATCTCGGGACGGTCCTAAAAAAAAAAGGATTTAAAATATTCTTAAAATTCGCTTCAATTGAATCGTCTGGCATCGAACCCGGGTCTTCCTGGTGAGCTTACTATGCAGCACAATGGAAGATCACCATCTCTAACTATGTGTGAAAATTCAAGCAGAAATATTGGCTGAAACTGCCTCAAACGACGTTCTACTTTTCATGAATGAAAATGGCTCTCTGGATTCGAACCAAGGACTATCTAGGAAATCTAAAATATGTTCATGTAAAGTATGTATGATCTCTATCTATATGCCGAATTTCAAGTTTCTATATTATTGGGAAAGGTTTCAAAATAATTCTTAAAAATCGGATCAGTTACTGATTGTAGAGGCGCCTGGTGTCGAACCCAGGACATATTGTAAGCTGTGAATGCCCAGTTTCATTTGTAAAGATTTGCTCTTGTATCATACAAAGTTTGAAGTCGATAGCATGCCAGGAAGTACCTAAATTTTTTTTCCGTTTTTTCCGTAAGAAATGCATTGAGAAGTGCAAATGGCCCTCTGTGATCGAACCAAGGACCATCAGCGAATATGTAAAATTTGATTATGAAATATATTTATGATATCTATAGACGTGCCGAGTTTCAAGTTTCCATGTTATCGGGAAAGGATCCAAAAAAATATCTTCAAAATCGCCGCAATGCATTTTAAACGGCCGATATTTGCCCCGACCTAGCATCGAACCATGGACCATATTCGAAGATGTCTCTCTGATTTTCGTTGGATATGCATTGCTTCTAGCGATCCCTCGAATTTCAACTCTCTCCTTTTCCGGGAAGTGCCGCAAAAAAATTTTCGAAAATCCCCGCCATGTATTCTTATGGGGAAAATCGCGACTTTGGGACCTTCTGGAATCGAACCCATGACACCGAGGTTCAAAGTCGGCTTTTTCCTGGAGGTTACACGTTATGGCCAATATGTCGTAAAAATTTCAAGTCAATGACACGAGTGGTTTAGCCTGTGAATTTGTATCCTATCTGGGTATATATATGAATGAATCCGGAGAAGCATCTATATATAATAGATATATATATATATATAGAGAGGATACAAACTCACAGCCTAAACCACAAGAGTGATTGAGCTGAAATTTTTACGACATATTGGCCATAACGTATAACCTCCAGAAAAATTGCGATTTTGATCCTCAGTGTCATGGGTTCGATTCCAGGGGGCTCCAAAGTCCCGATTTTTCCCGTTTAAATGCATTGCTTTGATTTTCGGGAATTAAAAAAAAATACTTCCCGGATAGGTAGAGAATCAAAACTCTAGGAGCCTTTATATATGGTCATGATCTATCGAAAATATAAATGAGTTTTACGGAAAATAACCTGGGTTCGATGCTAGGTCGATGCAAAAATCTGCCGTTGAAAATGTATTGTGGCGATTTTTAAGATTTTTTTTGGACCATTTCCCGATGGCATGGAAACTTGAAATTCGGTATGGGGTTAGATATCATAAATATATTTCATAATCGATTTTTATGTTTTCCCTGATGTTCCTTGGTTCGATCCCAGAGGGCCATTTACATTCCTCTATGCATTTCTTATGGAGATAACGGAAACAAGTTTAAGGTACTTCCCTGCATGCTATCGACTTAAAACTTAGCGTGATAGAAGAACCAGTCTTAACAAATCAAACTATGCATTCACAGCTATCAATGTGTCCTGGGTTCGACACCAGGTGTCTCTGCAATCAGAAGTTGATCCGAATTTTAGGAATTATTTTGAAACCTTTCCCAATAAAATAGAAACTTGAAATTTGGCGTATAGATTGAGATCAATAATAACTTTCAGAAAATTTTTTAAATTTCCAAGATCGTCCTTGGTTCGAGTCCCGAGAGCCATTTACAATCGTGAACATTAGAGCGTCTTTTGAGGCAGTTGTAGCCAATATTTCTGCTTGAATTTTCACACATAGTTAGAGATGGTGATCTTCTATTTTTTTTCATAGTAGGTTTTCAGTAAGACCCGGGTTCGATGCCAGACGATGACATTTAAGCGAATTTTAAGAAAAAATTAAATCCTTTTTTTTTCTTTTGAGGACCGTCCCGATATAATGCCGATATGAAATTAGTGTTGTCGATCTGCTTGCAGTATGCAAGCTACATTTTACTCGTTATATATAGATGCTTCTCCGGATTCATTCATATATATACCTATATAGATAGATAGGATACAAATTCACAGCCTAAACTACAAGCGTCATTGATCTGAAATTTTAATGACATATTGGCTATAACGTGAAACCCCCAGGAAAAAAGAGACTTTGATCCTCGGTGTCATAGGTTCGATTCCAGAAGGCCCCAAAGTCCCGATTTTTCCCGTTTGAATGCATTGCCGTGATTTTCGGGAATTAAAAAAAAATACTTTCCGGATAGGTAGAGAAGTAAAACTCAAGGTGCCTATATTTATGGTCATGGACTTTCGAAAACATCAATGACTTTTACAAAAGTTATCCTGGGTTCGATGCTAGGACGATGCAAAGATCTGCCCTTTAAAATACATGGGAGCCGTTTTTCATTATTTTTTTAGATGCACTTATCGAAATGATAGGATGTTCGTGCTTGGCTGGAAGATGTATGGTACGAATAAGTTTTAGAAAAAAATTTTCATAAGACCGTACTGTTCCTGGGTTCGAAGCCAGAGCACAATAACGTTTCTCTCATAAGGAATATAAAGGAAAAGTAGGACGTCATTTGAGGCAGTTGTAACCAATATTTCTGCTTGAATTTGCATACGCGGTTAGAGATGGTGTTTTTCTGTTGTGCTGCATAGAAAGTATTGCCTGAAAGACCCGGGTTCGATGCCGGGCGGTAAAAATATCCCCCATATATAATACTATGGGTTATCTTTTCATAATTTTTTTATGCATTTATCGATATGTAAGGGAGCTCTTGCTTAGATGGAAGATGTATATTAACACTTTGTTTAAGAAAAAGAATAGATAAGACCATGCTGTTCCTGGGTTCGATGCCAGAGCACATTATAATTTCTCAAATAAGGAGTGTATGTGAATAGTAGGACGTCGTTTGAGGTAGTTGCACCTAATAGTTTTGCTTGAATTTTCACACATAGTTTGATATGGTAATCTTCTATTTTGCTGCATAGAAAGTACACCAGGAAGACCGGGGTTCGCTGCCAGGCGATTAAATTGCAGCGAATTCTACGAATATTTTGAATTTTTTTTTCTTTTGATGTCCGTCCCGATATGATGCCGATATGAAATTAGTGGTGTCGATCTGCTTGCAGTATGCAAGCAACATTTTACTCGTATTCATATATATATATATACGAGTAAAATGTAGCTTGCATACTGCAAGCAGATCGGCAATACTAATTTCATATCGACATCATATCGGGACGGACTTTAAAAGAATAAAAAAGGATTTAATTTTTTCTTAAAATTCGCTGAAATTTCATCGTCTGGCATCGAAGCCGGGTCTTACTGGTAAACCTAGTATGAAACACAATAGAAGATCACCATCTCTAAATATGTGTGAAAATTCAAGCAGAAATATTGCCTATAACTGCCTCAAAAAACGTTCTAATTTTCACGAATGTTAATGCCTCTCGGGATTCGAACCAAGGACGATCGTGGAATTCTAAAATATGTTTCTGATAGATATTTATTATCTCTATCTATATGCCGAATTTCAAGTTTCTATTTTAGTGGGAAAGGTTTCAAAATAATTCCTAAAAATCGGATCAAATTCTGATTTCAGAGACACCTGGTGTCGAACCCAGGACGTATTGCAAGCTGTGAATGCAGAGTTTGATTTGTAAAGACTTACTCTTGTATCAAGCAAAGTTTGAAGTTGATAGCATGTCGGAAAGTACCTAAATTTTGTTTCCGTTGTCTCCGTAAGAAATGCATTGAGAAGTGCAAATGGGTCTCTGGGATCGAACCAAGGACCATCAGTGAACATGTAAAATTTGATTATGAAGTATATTCATGATATCTATTCACGTGCCGAGTTTCGAATATCCATGTTATCGGGAAAGGATCCAAAAAAAATCTTCAAAATCGCCGTAATGCTTTTTAAACGGCCGATTTTTGCCCCGACCAAGCATCGAACCATGGACTATATTCTAAGATGTTTTTCTGATTTTCGTTGGATACGCACGGCTTCTAGCGATCCCTCGAGTTTCAACTCTTTCTCTCCCCGGGAAGTACCTCAAAAAAATTTTCGTAAATCCCCGCCATGTAATCTTATGGAGAAAATCGCGACTTTGGGGCCCTCTGGAATCGAACCCATGACCCTGAGGATCAAAATCGCAATTTTTCTGGCGGTTACACGTTATGGCCAATACGTCGTAAAAATTTCAAGTCAATCACGCTGGTGGTTTAGGCTGTGAATTAGTATCCTATCTATCTATCTATCTATATAGGTATACGAGTAAAATGTTGCTTGCATACTGCAAGCAGATCGACAGCACTATTTTCATGTCGGCATCATATCGGGACGGCCATCAAATGAAAAAAATGGATTGAAATTTTTCTTAAAATACGCTGAAATTCCATCGTCTGGCATCGAACCCGGGTCTTTACTGTGAACTTACTATGCAGCACAATAGAACATAACCATCTCTAACTAAGTGTGAAAATTTAAGCAGAAATATGAGCTACAATTGCCTCAAAAGACGTTCTAATTTTCACGAATTTAAATGGCTCTCTGAATTCGAACCAAGGACGATCATGGAAATCTTAAAATTGTTTCTTAAAGTTATTTATGATTTCTATCTATATGCGAATTTGAAGTTTCTATATTATTGGCAAAGGTTTCAAAATAATTCCTAAAAATCGGATCAACTTCTGATTGCAGAGACACCTGGTGTCGAATCCAGGAAATATTGTAAGCTGTGAATGCAAAGTTAGATTTGTAAAGACTTGCTCTTCTATCATGCAAAGTTTGAAGTCAATAGCATGCCGGGAAGTTCCTAAATTTTGTTTCCGTTATCTCCGTAAGAAATGCATTGAGAAGTGCAAATGGCCCTCTGGGATCGAACCAAGGACCATAAGCTAATATGTAAAATTTGATTATGAAATATATTCATGATATCTATCGGCGTGCTGAGTTTCAAGTATGTATGTTATCGGGAAAGGATCCAAAAAAAATTTTCAAAATCCCCGCAATGCTTTTTAAACGGCCGATTTTTGCCCCGGCCTAGCATCGAACCAAGGACAATATTCGAAGATGTCTTTCCGATTTTCGTTGGCTATGCACGGTATCTAGCGGTCCCTCGAGTTTCAACTCTCTGCTTTTCCGGGAAGTGCCTCAAAAAAATTTTCGAAAATCCCCGCCATGTAATCTTATGGGGAAAATCGCGACTTTGGGGCCTTCTGGAATCGAACCCATGACACCGAGGTTCAAACTCGGCTTTTTCCTGGAGGTTACACGTTATGGCCAATATGTCGTAAAAATTTCAAGTCGGTGGCACTTGTGGAACATGGTTAGAATTTTGATCCCCTATGAATGTATCTATTATATATAGATGCCTCTCCGGATTCATTCATATATCATACGAGTAAAATGTTGCTTGCATACTGCAAGCAGATCGGCAATACTAATTTCATATCGGCATCACATCGGGACGGTCCTCATAAGAAAAAAAAAAGGATTTAATTTTTTCTTAAAATTCGCTGAAATTTCATCGTCTGGCATCGAACCTGGGTCTTACTGGTAAAACTACAATGATACACAATAAAAGATCACCATCTCTAACTATGTGTGAAAATTCAAGCAGAAATATTGGCTACAACTGCCTCAAAAGACGCTCTAATTTTCACGAAAGTAAATCATAGAAAGTATGATCATAGATCATTACCATATATATAGGCTCCTTGAGTTTTATTTCTCTACCTATCCGGAAAGTATTTTTTTTAATTCCCGAAAATCACGGCAATGCATTCAAACGGGAAAAATCGGGACTTTGGGGCCCTCTGGAATCGAACCTATGACACTGAGGATCAAAGTCTCTTTTTTCCTGGGGGTTTCACGTTATGGCCAATATGTCATAAAAATTTCAGATCAATGACGCTTGTAGTTTAGGCTGTGAATTTGTATCCTATCTATCTATCTATCTATATAGGTATATATATGAATGAATCCGGAGAAGCATCTATATATAATAGATATATACATGAATGAATCCGGAGAAGCATCTATATCTATTACGAGTAAAATGTTGCTTGCATACTGCAAGCAGATCGACAACACTATTTTCATGTCGGCATCATATCGGGACGGCCATCAAAAGAAAAAAATGTATTGAAATTTTTCTTAAAATTCGCTGAAATTCCATCGTCTGGCATCGAACCCGGGTCTTTACCGTTGAACTTTTATGCAGCACAATAGAACATCGCCATCTCTAACTATGTGTGAAAATTCAAGCAGAAATATGCGCTACAACTGCCTCAAAAGACGTTCTAATTTTCACGAATTTAAATGGCTCTCTGGATTCGAACCAAGGACGATTTTGGAAAACCAAAAAATGTTTCTGAAAGTTATTTACGATCTCTATCTACTTGCCGAATTTCAAGTTTCTATATGTTTGGGAAAGGGTTCAAAATAATTATTGAAAATCGGATCAGTTGCTGATTGTAGAGACGCCTGGTGTCGAACCCAGGACACATTGATTGGTGGGAATACACAGTTTGATTTGTATACACTTAATCTTTCTTAGTGCAAAGTTTGAAGTCTTTATCGTGCCGGAAAGCACCTAAAATGTGTTTCCGTTATCTCCGTAAGAAATGCATTGAGGAATGTAAATGGCCCTCTGGGATCGAACCAAGGACCATCAGCGAATATGAAAAATTCGATTGTGATATATTTTTATGATATCTAACCTCATACCGAATTTCAAGTTTCTATGCGATCGGGAAAGGGTCCAAAAAAAATCTTCAAAATCGCCGCAATGCAATTTAAACGGCCGATTTTTGCCCCGACCTAGCATCGAACCCAGGATATTTTCCGTAAAACTCATTTATGTTTTCGATAGATCATGTTCATATATATAGGCTCCTTGAGTTTTGATTCGCTACCTATTCGGAAAGTATTTTTTTTTAATTCCTGAAAATCAAAGCAATGCATTTAAACGGGAAAAATCGGGACTTTGAGGCCCTCTGGAATCGAACTCATGACATCGAGGTTCAAAATCGCAATTTTTCTGGAGGTTATACGTTACGGCCAATATGTCGTAAAAATTTCAAGCCATTGACGCTAGTGGTTTAGCCTGTGACTTTGTATCCTCTCTATATATATATATATATGAATATATATATATCTATCTATTATACGAGTAAAATGTTGCTTGCATACTGCAAGCAGATCGACAACACTATTTTCATGTTGGCATCATATCGGGACGGCCATAAAAAAAAAATGGATTGAAATTTTTCTTAAAATTCGCTGAAATTCAATCGTCTGGCATCGAACCCGGGTCTTTACTGTGAACTTACTATGCAGCACAATAGAACATCACCATCTCTATCTATGTGTGAAAAATCAAGCAGAAATATGGGCTACAACTGCCTCAAAAGACGTTCTATTTTTATGAATTTAAATGGCTCTCTGGATTCGAACCAAGGACGATCATGGAAATCTAATAAATGTTTCTGAAAGTTATTTTTGATCTCTATCTATATGCCGAATTTGAAGTTCCTATATTATTGGCAAAGGTTTCAAAATAATTCCTAAAATTCGGATCAACTTCTGATTGCAGAGACACCTGGTGTCGAACCCAGGACACATTGATAGCTGTGAATGCACTGTTTGATTTGTATGGACTTGATCTTTCTATATGCAAAGTTTGAAGTCGATATCGTGCCTGGAAGTACCTAAAATTTATTTCCGTTATCTCCGTAAGAAATGCATTGAGGAATTTAAATGTCCCTCTGGGATCGAACCAAGGAACATCAGCGAATATATAAAATTTGATTATGAGATACCTTTATGGTATCTAACCTCATACCAAATTTCAAGTTTCTATGCCATCGGAAAAGGGTCCTAAAAAAATCTTAAAAATCGCCACAATGCATTTTAAACGGCCGATTTTTGCCCCGACCTAGCATCGAACCAAGGATAATATTCGTAGATGTCTTTATGGTTTCCTTTAGATATGCACGGCATCTAGCGAACCCTTGAATTTCAAATCTCTCCTTTTCCAGGAAGTGCCTCAAAAAAATTTTCGAAAATCCCCGCCATGTATTCTTATGGACAAAATCGCGACTTTGGGGCCTTCTGGAATCGAACCCATGACACTGAGGTTCAATGTCGGCTTTTTCCTGGAGGGTACACGTTATGGCCAATATGTCGTAAAAATTTAAAGTCAGTGGCACTTGTGTAACATGGTAAAACTTTTGATCCCCTATATATATATATATATATATATATATATATAACTTATATATAGGTATATCCGGAGAAGCGTCTATCTATTATATATATATATATAGATGCTTCTCCGGATTCATTCATATATCATACGAGTAAAATGTAGCTTGCATACTGCAAGCAGATCGACAACACTAATTTCATATCGGCATCATATCAGGACGGACATCAAAAGAAAAAAAAAATTCAAAATATTCGTAGAATTCGCTGCAATTTAATCACCTGGCAGCGAACCCCGGTCTTCCTGGTGTACTTACTATGCAGCAAAATAGAAAATTACCATATCAAACTATGTGTGAAAATTCAAGCAAAACTATTAGGTGCAACTACCTCAAACGACGTCCTACTATTCACATACACTCCTTATTTGAGAAATTATAATGTGCTCTGACATCGAACCCAGGAACAGCATGGTCTTATCTATTTTTTTTCTTAAACAAAGTGTTAATATACATCTTCCATCTAAGCAAGAGCTCCCTTACATATCGATAAATGCATAAAAAAATTATGAAAAGATACCCCATAGTATTATATATGGGTGATATTTTTACCGCCCGGCATCGAACCCGGGTCTTTCAGACAATACTTTCTATGCAGCACAAAAGAAAAACACCATCTCTAACCGCGTATGCAAATTCAAGCAGAAATATTGGTTACAACTGCCTCAAATGACGTCCTACTTTTCCTTTATATTCCTTATGTGAGAAAGGTTATTGTGCTCTGGCTTCGAACCCAGGAACAGTACGGTCTTATGAAAATTTTTTTCTAAAACTTATTCGTACCATACATCTTCCAGCCAAGCACAAACATCCTATCATTTCGATAAGTGCATCTAAAAAAATAATGAAAAATGGCTCCCATGTATTTTAAAGGGCAGATCTTTGCATCGTCCTAGCATCGAACCCAGGATAACTTTTGTAAAAGTCATTGATGTTTTCGAAAGTCCAAGACCATAAATGTAGGCACCTTGAGTTTTACTTCTCTACCTATCCGGAAAGTATTTTTTTTTAATTCCCGAAAATCACGGCAATGCATTCAAACGGGAAAAATCGGGACTTTGGGGCCCTCTGGAATCGAACCTATGACACTGAGGATCAAAGTCTCTTTTTTCCTGGGGGTTTCACGTTATGGCCAATATGTCATAAAAATTTCAGATCAATGACGCTTGTAGTTTAGGCTGTGAATTTGTATCCTATCTATCTATCTATCTATATAGGTATATATATGAATGAATCCGGAGAAGCATCTATATATAATAGATAGATATATATATAGAGAGGATACAAATTCACAGGCTAAACCCCAAGCGTCATTGACTTGAAATTTTTACTACATATTGGCCATAACGTGTAACCACCAGAAAAATTGCGATTTAGATCCTCAGTGTCATGGGTTCGATGCCAGGGAGCTCCAAAGTCCCGATTTTTCCCGTTTAAATGCATTGCCGTGATTTTCGGGAATTAAAAAAAAATACTTCCCGGATAGGTAGAGAATCAAAACTCAAGGAGCCTATATATATGGTAATGATCTATCGAAATCATAAATGAGTTTTGCGGAAAATATCCTGGGTTCGATGCTAGGTCGAGGCAAAAATCGGCCGTTTAAAAAGCATTGTGGCGATTTTTATGATTTTTTTTGGACCCTTTCCCGATGGCATGGAAACTTGAAATTCGGCATGGCGTTGGAAATCATAGATTTATTTCATAATCAAATTTTACATATTCGCTGTCGGTCCTTGGTTCGATCCCAGAGAGCCATTTACATTCGTCAATGCATTTCTTATGGAGATAACAGAAAAAGGTTTTAGGTACTTCCCGGCATGATATCGACTTCAAACTTTGTATGAAATAAGATTAAGTCCTAATAAGTCATACTGTGCAATCACAGCTACCAATATGTCCTGCGTTCGACACCAGGCGTTTCTACAATCAGTAAATTAGCCGATTTTTAAGAATTAATTTAAACCCCTTCCCAATAATGTTAAAACATGAAATTAGGTATATAGATAGAGAACATAGATAAATTTCAAAAACGTGTTTTTAATTTCCTAGATCGTCCTTGGTTCGAATCCAGAGAGCCATTTACATTATTAAAAAGTAGAACGTAGTTTGAGGCAGTTGTAGCCAATATTTTTGGTTGAATTTTCACAATTAGTTAGAGATGGTGATATTCTATTGTGCTGCATAGTAAGTTCACCAGTAAGACACGGGTTCGATGCCAGACGATGAAATTGCAGCAAATTTTAAGAATATTTTCAATTCTTTTTTTTTTTTTTGAGGAACGTCCCGATATGATGCCGATATAAAATTAGTGTTGTCGATCTGCTTGCAGTATGCAAGCTACATTTTACTCGTATATAATAGATATAGATGCTTCTCCGGATTCATTCATGTATCCATATCTATTATATATAGATGCTTCTCCGGATTCATTCATATATATACCCAGATACCCAGATAGGATACTAATTCACAGCCTAAACCACAAGCGTGGTTGACTTGAAATTTTTACGACGTATTGGCCCTAACGTGAAACCCCCAGAAAAAATGCGATTTTGAACCTCAGTGTCATGGTTTCGATTCCAGAGGGCCCCAAAGTCCCGATTTTTCCCGTTTAAATGTATTGCTTTGATTTTCGGGAATTATTAAAAAATACTTCCCGGATAGGTAGAGAATCAAAACTCATGGAGCCTATATATATGGTCATGATCTATCGAAAACATAAATAACTTTAATGGAAAATATCCTGGGTTCGATGCTAGGACGATGCAAAAATCGGCCGTTTAAAATGCATTGCGGCGAATTTGAAGATTTTTTTTGGATCCTTTCCCAATAACATGGATACTTGAAACTCGGCACGTAGATAGATATCATGAATATATTTCATAATATTATTATACATGTTCGCTTATGGTCCTTGGTTCGATCCCAGAGAGCTATTGGCACTTTTCAATGCATTTCTTATGGAGACAACGGAAACAAAATTTCGGAACTTCCCGGCATGCTATCGACTTCAAACTTTGCATAAAAGAAGATCAAGTTGGTATAAATCAAGCTGTGCATTCACAGTTTACAATTTGTCCTGGGTTCGACACCAGGTGTCTCTGCAATCAGCAGTAGATGCGATTTTTAGGAATTATTTTGAATCATTTTCCAATAATATAGAAACTTGAAATTCGGCACATAGATAGAGATCATAAACAACTTTAAGATACATGTTTTAGATTTCCAAGATCGTCCTTGGTTCGAATCCAGAGAGCCATTTACATTCGTGGAAATTAGAACGTCTTTTGAGGCAGTTGCAGCCAATATTTCTGCTTGAATTTTCACACATTATTAGAGATGGTGATCTTCTGTAGTACTGTAAGTACTACAGGACATAGAATAGTAAGTTATGCAAGAAGACCCGGGTTCGATGCCAGACGATGAAATTTTCAGCGAATTTTAAGAATATTTTCAATCCTTTTTTTTTTTTTTTTTTTTTTTGAGGACCGTCCTGATAAAATGCTGATTTTAAATTATTGGTGTTGATCTGCTTGCAGTATGCAAGCTACATTTTACTCGTATATAGATGCTTCTCCGGATTCATTCATGGATATATATACCTATATAGATAGATAGGATACAAATTCACAGCCTAAACCACAAGCGTGATTGACTTGAAATTTTTACGGCGTATTGGCCTTAACGTGTAACCACTAGAAAAAATGCGATTTTGAACCTCAATGTCATAGGTTCGATTCCAGAGGGCCCCAAAGTCCCGATTTTTCCCGTTTAAATGCATTGCTTTGATTTTCGGGAATTTTTATAAAATACTTTCCGGATAGGTAGAGAATCAAAACTCAAGGAGCCTATATATATGGTCATGATCTATCGGAAAAATAAATGAGTTTTACGAAAAATATCCTGGGTTCGATGCTAGGTCGGGGCAAAAATCGGCCGTTTAAAATGCATTGTGGCGATTTTTAAGATTTTTTTTTGACCCCTTTCCGAATGCATGGAAACGTGAAATTTGGCATGGGGTTAGAAATCATAAATATATTTCATAATAAAATTTTACATATTCGCTGATGGTCCTTGGTTCGATCCCAGAGGGCCATTTGCACTCCACAATGCATTTCTTATGGGGATTACGGAAACACATTTTAGGTACTTCCCGGTATGATATCGACTTCAAACTTTGTATGAAATTAGATCAAGTCCTAGCAAGTCATTTTGTGCATTTACAGCTTCCAATACGTCCAGAGTTCGACACCAGGTGTCTCTACAATCAGTCACTGATCCGATTTTTAAGAATTATTTTGAACCCCTTCCCAATAATATTAAAACTTGAAATTCGGCATATATATAGAACTTATAGATACATTTCGAAAACATATTTTATGTTTCCTTGATCGTCCTTGGTTCGAATCCAGAGAGCTATTAACATTCGTGAAAAGTAGGTCTTCGTTTGAGGCAGTTACAGCCAATATTTCTGCTTGAATTTTCACACGTATTTAGAGAAGATGATTTTCTGATGTGCTGCATAGAAATTTCACCAAAAAGACCCGGGTTCGATGCCAGACGATTAAATTGGATCGAATTTTAAGAATATTTTCAATCCTTTTTTTCCTTTCCGGGACCGTCCCGATATAATGCCGTTATAAAAATAGTGTTGTCGATCTGCTTGCAGTATGCAAGCTAAATTTTACTCGTATATATATATATATATATAGAGAGGATACAAACTCACAGCCTAAACCACAAGAGTGATTGAGCTGAAATTTTTACGGCGTATTGGCCATAACGTGTAACCACCAGAAAAATTGCGATTTTGATCCTCAGTGTCATGGGTTCGATGCCAGGGGGCTCCAAAGTCCCGATTTTTCCCGTTTAAATGCATTGCTTTGATTTTCGGGAATTAAAAAAAAATACTTCCCGGATAGGTAGAGAATTAAAACTCAAGGAGCCTTTACATATGGTCATGATCTATCGAAAACATAAATGAGTTTTACGGAAAATAACCTGGGTTCGATGCTAGGTCGATGCAAAAATCTGCCGTTTAAAAAGCATTGTGGCGATTTTTATGATTTTTTTTGGACCCTTTCCCGATGGCATGGAAACTTGAAATTCGGCATGGCGTTGGAAATCATAGATTTATTTCATAATCAAATTTTACATATTCGCTGTCGGTCCTTGGTTCGATCCCAGAGAGCCATTTACATTCGTCAATGCATTTCTTATGGAGATAACAGAAAAAGGTTTTAGGTACTTCCCGGCATGATATCGACTTCAAACTTTGTATGAAATAAGATTAAGTCCTAATAAGTCATACTGTGCAATCACAGCTACCAATATGTCCTGCGTTCGACACCAGGCGTTTCTACAATCAGTAAATTAGCCGATTTTTAAGAATTAATTTAAACCCCTTCCCAATAATGTTAAAACATGAAATTAGGTATATAGATAGAGAACATAGATAAATTTCAAAAACGTGTTTTTAATTTCCTAGATCGTCCTTGGTTCGAATCCAGAGAGCCATTTACATTATTAAAAAGTAGAACGTAGTTTGAGGCAGTTGTAGCCAATATTTTTGGTTGAATTTTCACAATTAGTTAGAGATGGTGATATTCTATTGTGCTGCATAGTAAGTTCACCAGTAAGACACGGGTTCGATGCCAGACGATGAAATTGCAGCAAATTTTAAGAATATTTTCAATTCTTTTTTTTTTTTTTGAGGAACGTCCCGATATGATGCCGATATAAAATTAGTGTTGTCGATCTGCTTGCAGTATGCAAGCTACATTTTACTCGTATATAATAGATATAGATGCTTCTCCGGATTCATTCATGTATCCATATCTATTATATATAGATGCTTCTCCGGATTCATTCATGTATCCATATATATATATAGCGAGGATACAAATTCACAGGCTAAACCACAAGCGTCATTGACCTGAAATTTTTACGACATATTGGCCATAACGTGTAACCGCCAGAAAAAATGTGATTTTGAGCCTCAGTTTCATAGGTTCGATTCCAGAGGGCCCCAAAGTCCCGATGTTTCCCGTTTAAATGCATTGCTTAGATTTTCGATAATTTAAAAAAAATAATTGCCGGATAGGTAGAGAATCAAAACTCAAGGAGCCTATATATATGGTCATGATCTATCGAAAACATAAATGTTTTTTACTGATAATATACTGGGTTTGATGCTAGGTCGAGGCAAAAATCGGCCGTTTAAAATGCATTGTGGCGATTTCTAAGATTTTTTTGGACCCTTTCCCGATGGCAAGGAAACTTGAAATTCGGCATGAGGTTGGAGATCATAAATATATTTCATATTCAAATTTTACATATTCGCTGATGGTCCTTGGTTCGATCCCAGAGGGCCATTTACATTCACTCCATGCATTTCTTATGGAGATAACGGAAACATATTTTAGGTACTTCCCGGCATGATATCGACTTCAAAATTTGTATGAAATAAGATGAAGTCCTAATAAGTCATACTGTTTATTCGCAGCTATCAATATTTCCTGGATTCGACACCAGGCGTCTCTACAATAAGTAAATTATCCGATTTTTAAGAATTAATTTAAACCCCTTCACCATAATATTAAAACATGAAAGTAGGCATATAGATAGAGAACATAGATACATTTCAAAAACGTGTTTTTAATTTCCTAGATAGTCCTTGGTTCGAATCCAGAGAGCCATTTACATTATTGAAAAGTAGGACGTCGTATGAGCAGTAGGAGCCAATGTATCTGCTTGAATTTTCACACATAGTAAGAGATGGTGATTTTCTGTTGTGCTGCATAGTACGTTCACCTTTAAGACCCAGGTTCGATGCCAGACTGTTAAATTGCAGCGAATTTTAAGAATATCTTCAATCCTTTTTTTTCTCTTTTGACGGCCTTCCCGATATGAGGCCGACATGAAATTAGTGTTTTCGATCTGCTTGCAGTATGCAAGCTACATTTTACTCGTATATATATATATATATATATACGAGTAAAATGTTGCTTGCATACTGCAAGCAGATCGACAACACTATTTTCATGTCGGCATCATATCGGGACGGCCATCAAAAGAAACAAATAGATTGAAATTTTTCTTAAAATTCGCTGAAATTCCATATTCTGGCATCGAACCCGGGTCTTTACTGTGAACATACTATGCAGCACAATAGATCATCACCATTTCTAACTATGTTTGAAAATTCAAGCAGAAATATGGGCTACAACTGCCTCAAAAGACGTTCTAATTTTCACGATTTAAATGGCTCTCTGGATTCGAACCAAGGACGATCATGGAAATCTAAAAAATGTTTCTGAAGGTCATTTATGATCTCTATCTATATGCCGAATTTGAAGTTACTATATTATTGGCAAAGGTTTCAAATTAATTCCTAAACATCGGATCAACTTCTGATTGCAGAGACACCTGGTGTCGAACCCAGGACACATTGATAGCTGTGAATGCACTGTTAGATTTGTATGGACTTGATCTTTTTATATGCAAAGTTTGAAATCGATATCGTGCCGGGAAGTACCTAAAATTTGTTTCCGTTATCTCCGTAAGAAATGCATTGAGGAATTTAACTGTCCCTCTGGGATCGAACCAAGGACCATCAGCGAATATGTAAAATTCGATTAAGATATATTTTTATGGTGTCTAACCTCATACCGAATTTCAAGTTTCTATGCCATCGGAAAAGGGTCCAAAAAAAATCTTAAAAATCGCCACAGTGCATTTTAAACGGCAGATTTTTGCCCCGACCTAGCATCGAACCAAGGATAATATTCGTAGATGTCTTTATGGTTTCCTTTAGATAAGCGCGGCATCTAGCGATCCCTTGAATTTCAAATCTCTACCTTTCCGGGAAGTGCCTCAAAAAAATTTTCGAAAATCTTCACCATGTATCCTTATGGAGAAAATCGGGACTTTGGGGCCTTCTGGAATCGAACCTATGACACCTAGGTTCGAAGTCGGCTTTTTCCTGGAGGTTACACGTCATGGCCATAACGTCGTATAAATTTCGAGTCGGTGGCACTTGTGGAACATGGTTAGAATTTTGATCCCCTATCTATTATATATAGATGCTTCTCCGGATTCATTCATGGATATCTATTATATATAGATGCTTCTCCGGATTCATTCATATATCTATTATATATAGATGCTTCTCCGGATTCATTCATGTATCCATATATATATACGAGTAAAATGTAGCTTGCATACTGCAAGCAGATCGACAACACTAATTTCATAACTTCATTATATCGGGACGGTCCCATAAAGGAAAAAATGGATTGAAAATATACTTAAAATTCGCTTCAATTTAATCGTCTGGCATCGAACCCGGGTCTTTTTGGTGAAATTACTATGCAGCACAACAGACGATCACCATCTCTAAATACGTGTGAAAAATCAAGCAGAAATATTGGCTGCAACTGCCTCAAACGAAGACCTACTTTTCACGAATGTTAATAGCTCTCTGGATTCGAACCAAGGATGATATAGGAATACATGAATGAATCCGGAGAAGCATCTATATATATATACGAGTAAAATGTAGCTTGCATACTGCAAGCAGATCGACAACACTAATTTCATGTTGGCATCATATCGGGAAGGCCGTCAAAAGAAAAAAAAATGGATTGAAAATATTCTGATTATTCGCTGCAATTTATTCGTCCGGCATCGAACCCGGGTCTTCCTGGTGATACTTACTATGCAGCACAACAGAAGATCACCGTATCTAACTATCTGTGAAAATTCAAGCAGAAATATTATCTGCAACTGCCTCAAACGACGTCCTACTTTTCCCTTATATTTCTTATGAGAGAAATGTTAATGTGCTCTGGCATCGAACCCAGGAATAGTTCGGTCTTCTGAAAACTGTTTTCTTAAACCAGTTATAACCATACATCTTCCAGCCAAGCACGATCTTCCTATCATTTCGATAAGTGCATCAAAAAAATAATGAAATACTAACCCCATGTATTTTAAACGGGAGACATATTTACCGCCCGGCATCGAACCCGGGTCTTTCTGGTGAAACTTCCTATGCAACATAGTAGAAGATATTAATCTTTAACTATGTGCGAAAATTCAAGCATATATATTGGCTGCAACTGCCTCAATCGAAGTCTTACTTTTCCCTTATATTCCTTATGAGAGAAATGTTAATGTGCTCTGGCATCGAACCCAGGAATAGTACGGTCTTATGAAAATTTTTTTCTTAAACCAATTGTTACCTTACACTTTCCGGCTAAGCACGAACTTCCTATTATTTCGAGAAATGCATCAAAAAAAATAATGAAAAACAGCTCCCATGTATTTTAAAGGGCAGATATTTGCATCGTCCTAGCATCGAACCCAGGTTATTTTCCGTAAAATTCATTTATGTTTTCGATAGATCATGACCATATATAAAGGCTCCTAGAGTTTCGATTCTCTACCTATCCGGGAAATATTTTTTTTTAATTCCCGAAAATCAAAGCAATGCATTTAAACGGGAAAAATCGGGACTTTGGAGCCCCCTGGAAACGAACCCATGACACTGAGGATCAAAATCGCAATTTTTCTGGAGGTTATACGTTATGGCCAATATGTCGTAAAAATTTCAGCTCAATCACTCTTGTGGTTTAGGCTGTGAGTTTGTATCCTCTCTATATATATATATATATATATGGATACATGAATGAATCCGGAGAAGCATCTATATATAATAGATAGAGAGGATACAAACTCACAGCCTAAACCACAAGAGTGATTGAGCTGAAATTTTTACGGCGTATTGGCCATAACGTGTAACCACCAGAAAAATTGCGATTTTGATCCTCAGTGTCATGGGTTCGATGCCAGGGGGCTCCAAAGTCCCGATTTTTCCCGTTTAAATGCATTGCTTTGATTTTCGGGAATTAAAAAAAAATACTTCCCGGATAGGTAGAGAATTAAAACTCAAGGAGCCTTTACATATGGTCATGATCTATCGAAAACATAAATGAGTTTTACGGAAAATAACCTGGGTTCGATGCTAGGTCGATGCAAAAATCTGCCGTTTAAAATACATTGTGTCGATTTTTAAGATTTTTTTTGGACCCCTTTCCAATGGCATGGAAACTTGAAATTCGGTAGGAGGTTAGATACCATAAAAATATATCATAATCGAATTTTACATATTCGCCGATGGTCCTTGGTTCGATCCCAGAGGGACATTTATATTCCTCAATGCATTTCTTACGGAGATAACGGAAACAAATTTTAGGTACTTCCCGGCATGCTATCAACTTAAAACTTAGCATGATAGAAGAACCAGTCTTAACAAATCAAACAATGCATTCATAGCTATCAATGTGTCCTGGGTTCGACACCAGGTGTCTCTGCAATCAAAAGTTGATCCGATTTTAGGAATTATTTTGAAACCTTTCCCAATAATATAGAAACTTGAAATTTGGGATATGGATTGAGATCATTAATAACTTTCAGAATCATTTTTTAAATTTCCATGATCGTCCTTGGTTCGAGTCCCGAGAGCCATTTACATTCGTGAACATTAGAGCGTCTTTTGAGGCAGTTGTAGCCAATATTTCTGCTTGAATTTTCACACATAGTTAGAGATGGTGATCTTCTATTGTGTTACATAGTAAGGTCACAAGTAAGATCCGGGTTCGATGCCTGACGATGAAATTTCAGCGAATTTTAAGAAAAATTTCAATCCTTTTTTTTTCTTTTGGGGACATTCCCGATATGATGCTGATATGAAATTAGTATTGCCGATCTGCTTGCAGTATGCAAGCTACATTTTACTCGTATGATATATGAATGAATCCGGAGAAGCATCTATATATAATAGATATAGAGAGAGGATACAAAGTCACAGGCTAAACCACTAGCGTCAATGGCTTGAAATTTTTACGACATATTGGCCATAACGTATAACCTCCAGAAAAATTGCGATTTTGAACCTCAGTGTCATGGGTTCGTTTCCAGAGGGCCCCAAAGTCGCGATTTTCCCAATAAGATTACATGGCGGGGATTTTCGAAAATTTTTTTGAGGCACTTCCCGGAAAAGCAGAGAGTTGAAACTCGAGGGACCGCTAAATGCCGTGCATAGCCAACGAAAATCGGAAAGACATCTTCGAATATTGTCCTTGGTTCGATGCTAGGCCGGGGCAAAAATCGGCCGTTTAAAATGCATTGCGGCGATTTTTAAGATTTTTTTTGGATCCTTTCCCGATAACATGGATTATTGAAACTCGGCACGTCGATAGATATCATGAATTTATTTCATAATCGAATTTTACATATTAGCTTATGGTCCTTGGTTCGATCCCAGAGGACCATTTGCACTTCCCAATGCTTTTCTTACGGAGATAACGGAAACAAATTTTAGGTACTTCCCGGCACGATATCAACTTCAAACTTTGCATGTACAAAGATCAAGTCCATACAAATCAAACAGTGCATTCACAGCTATCAAAGAGTCCTGGGTTCGACACCAGGTGTCTCTGCAATCAGAAGTTAATCCGATTTTTAGGAATTATTTTGAAACCTTTGCCAATAATATAGAAACTTCAAATTCGGCATATAGATAGAGATCATAAATAACTTTCAGAAAAATTTTTTAGATTTCCAAGATCGTCCTTGGTTCGAATCCAGAGAGCCATTTAAATTCGTAAAAATTAGAACGTCTTTTGAGGCAGTTGTAGCCCATATTTCTGCTTGAATTTTCACACATCGTTAGAGATGGTGATGTTCTATTGTGCTGCATAGTAAGTTCACAGTAAAGACCCGGGTTCGATGCCGGACGATGGAATTTAGGCAAATTTTAAGAAAAATTTCAATCTTTTTTTTTCTTTTGATGGCCGTCCGGATATGATGCCGACATGAAAATAGTGTTGTCGATCTGCTTGCAGTATGCAAGCAACATTTTACTCGTATACCTATACGAGTAAAATGTAGCTTGCATACTGCAAGCAGATCGACAACACTATTATCATGTGGGCATCATATCGGGACGGCCATCAAAAGAAAAAAATGGATTGAAATTTTTCTTAAAATTCGCTTAAATTCCATCGTCTGGCATCGAACCCGGGTCTTTACTGAGAACTTACTATGCAGCACAATAGAACATCACCATCTCTAACTATGTGTGAAAATTCAAGCAGAAATATGGGCTACAACTGCCTCAAAAGACGTTCTAATTTTCACGAATTTAAATGGCTCTCTGGATTCGAACCAAGGACGATCTTGGAAATCTAAAAAATGTTTCTGAAAGTTATTTATGATCTCTATCTACTTGCCGAATTTCAAGTTTCTATATTGTTGGAAAAGGGTTCAAAATAATTATTGAAAATCGGATCAGTTTCTGATTGTAGAGACACCTGGTGTCGAACCCAGGACACATTGACAGCTGGGAATGCACAGTTTGATTTGCATACACTTAATATTTCTTAGTGCAAAGTTTGAAGTCTTTATCGTGCCGGGAAGTACCTATAATTTGTTTCCGTTATCTCCGTAAGAAATGCATTGAGGAATTTAAATGGCCCTCTGGGATCGAACCAAGGACCATCAGCGAATATGTAAAATTTGGTCCTGAAATTTATTATTGATCTCCAACTCCATGCCGAATTTCAAATTTCTGTGCCATCGGGAAAGGGTCCAAAAAAAATCTTAAAAATCGCCACAATGCAATTTAAACGGCCGATTTTTACCCCGACCTAGCATCGAACCCAGGATATTTTCCGTAAAACTCATTTATGTTTTCGATAGATAATGTTCATATATATAGGCTCCTTGAGTTTTGATTCTCTACCTATCCGGGAAGTATTTTTTTTTAATTCCCGAAAATCAAAGCAATGCATTTAAACGGGAAAAATTGGGACTTTCTGGCCCTCTGGAATCGAACCCATGACACTGAGGTTCAAAATCGCAATTTTTCTGGAGGTTACACGTTATGGCCAATATGTCGTAAAAATTTCAACTTTATCACTCTTGTGGTTTAGGCTGTGAGTTTGTATCCTCTCTATCTATTATATATAGATGCTTCTCCGGATTCATTCATGGATATACCTATATAGATAGATAGATAGATAGATAGATAGATAGATAGATAGGATACTAATTCACAGCCTAAACCACAAGCGTGATTGACTTGAAATTTTTACGACGTATTGGCCATAACGTGTAACCGCCAGAAAAATTGCGATTTTGATCCTCAGGGTCATGGGTTCGGTTCCAGAGGGCCCCAAAGTCGCGATTTTCCCCATAAGAATACATGGCGGGGATTTTCCAAAATTTTTTTGAGGCCCTTTCCGGAAAAGGAGAGAATTGAAATTCGAGGGACCGCTAAAAGCCGTGCATATCCAACGAAAATCAAAAAGACATCTTCGAATTTTGTCCATGGTTCGATGCTAGGTCGGTGCAAAAATCGGCCGTTTAAAATGCATTGCGGCGATTTTTAAGATTTTTTTTGGATCCTTTCCCGATAACATGGATACTTGAAACTCGGCACGTCGATAGATATCATGAATATATATCATAATCAAATTTTAGATGTTCGCTGATGGTCCTTGGTTCGATCCCAGAGGGCCATTTGCACTTCTCAATGCATTTCTTACGGAGATAACGGAAACAAAATTAAGGTACTTCCCGGCATGCTATCGACATCAAACTTTGCATGATAGAAAAGCCAGTCGTTACAAATCAAACTTTGCATTCACAGCTTACAGTAACTCCTGGCTTCGACACCAGGTGTCTCTGCATTCAGAAATTGCTCCGATTTTTAGGAATTATTTTCAAACCTTTCCCAACAATATAGAAACTTGAAATTTGGCATATAGATAGAGATCATAAATAACTTTTAGAAACATATTTTAGATTTCCAAGATCGTCCTTGGTTCGAATCCAGAGAGCCATTTACATTCGTGAAAATTAAAACGTCTTTTGAGGCAGTTGTAGCCAAATATTTCTGCTTGAATTTTCACACATAGTTAGAATCGGTGATCTTCTATTGTGCTGCATAGTAAATTCACCAGAGAGACCCGGGTTCATTGCCAGACGATGAAATTTCAGCGAATTTGAAGAAATATTTCAATCCTTTTTTTTTCTATTAAGGACCGACCCGATATGATGCCGATATAAAATTAGTGTTGTCGATCTGCTTGCAGTATGCAAGCTACATTTTACTCGTATATATATATATATGATATATGAATGAATCCGGAGAAGCATCTATATATAATAGATAGATAGATAGATAGATAGGATACAAATTCACAGCCTAAACTACAAGCGTCATTGATCTGAAATTTTTATGACATATTGGCCATAACGTGAAACCCCCAGGAAAAAAGAGACTTTGATCCTCAGTGTCATAGGTTCGATTCCAGAGGGCCCCAAATTCCCGATTTTTCCCGTTTGAATGCATTGCCGTGATTTTTGGGAATTAAAAAAAAATACTTTCCGGATAGGTAGAGAAGTAAAACTCAAGGTGCCTATATTTATGGTCTTGGACTTTCGAAAACATCAATGACTTTTACAAAAGTTATTCTGGGTTCGATGCTAGGACGATGCAAAGATCTGCCCTTTAAAATACATGGGAGCCGTTTTTCATTATTTTTTTAGATGCACTTATCGAAATGATAGGATGTTCGTGCTTGGCTGGAAGATGTATGGTACAAATAAGTTTTAGAAAAAAATTTTCATAAGACCGTACTGTTCCTGGGTTCGAAGCCAGAGCACAATAACGTTTCTCTCATAAGGAATATAAAGGAAAAGTAGGACGTCATTTGATGCAGTTGTAACCAATATTTCTGCTTGAATTTGCATACGCGGTTAGAGATGGTGTTTTTCTGTTGTGCTGCATATAAAGTATTGCCTGAAAGACCCGGGTTCGATGCCGGGCGGTAAAAATATCCCCCATATATAATACTATGGGGTATCTTTTCATAATTTTTTTATGCATTTATCGATATGTTAGGGAGCTCTTGCTTAGATGGAAGATGTATATTAACAGTTTGTTTAAGAAAAAAAATAGATAAGACCATGCATTTCCTGGGTTCGATGCCAGAGCACATTATAATTTCTCTAATAAGGAGTGTATGTGAATTGTAGGACGTCGTTTGAGGTAGTTGCACCTAATAGTTTTGCTTGAATTTTCAGACATAGTTTGATATGGTAATCTTCTATTTTGCTGCATAGTAAGTACACCAGGAAGACCGGGGTTCGCTGCCAGGCGATTAAATTGCAGCGAATTCTACGAATATTTTAAATTTTTTTTTCTTTTGATGTCCGTCCAGATATGATGCCGATATGAAATTAGTGTTGTCGATCTGCTTGCAGTATGCAAGCAACATTTTACTCGTACTATTATATACATCGACCAACTGATTTTTCAGGTGCTACACTTTTTTTCCGAAATTTGAAAGACTTCAGCTCTCTCTCTCAACTCAAAGTTAAAATTATAAATTTATACCCTTCCATAAGTTCCTGATCTATAGGAATACAGTATTTAATATTTATCTTTCGGTACAAGATAGAGAAAAATCTATCGTTTATCTACAATAGTTTGTTCAATTTTGGTCAGAGCCGTGAATGTTGCACATTTTAGAAAAACCTAACCGGAAAAATAACTTAAATTTGGTTTTAGTATACAATTTTTATCGAATATTTGTATGAATGAGTTTTATGTTAGATAGAAAATTGTGACAAAATAATACCGACGAGGATGGGATTCGAACACACGCGTGCAGAGCACATTGTATTACACACAGGCCACCTCGTCTGTTACACAAACCAATACAAAATTTACACTAGTGTAACATTATTATAACTCCTGAGGTAACCACAGATTAGTGGCTTTCATCCTAGGCCATCCGTATTTCCCATAGAGTTATTGTGCTTTAGGTTGGAATGCTTCACATACAGCATACTGTAAAGAAAGGAATTGGAAAGAATTGGAAAATGACTGTTAATAAATTGGAGGTTTAAAATCTCCAATAGCAGACTTTGCTGGCGTTCCTCGCCTCATTCAACGGTATTCGGAGAAAGCAGGAAAAAACGCCGCTCTTTTTTAGAAACAACAAATGCCTATTTCGAAAGCGATACTCTCATCTTCAGGGGTAATAAAGTACGAATATTGGAGAGCATTCTAACTAGGTGAGGAAAACTAGGGCCGCCTCACACTTATTGTGTACTAAGCCTCATTATCATCTACTAGCTCTTACCAGCTAATGATAATGGGGGTGAGGCACCAACCAGCCTTCGGGCGGAACTCTTCACAGACCCACACCAAAAATCGAGCACGTGCTAACTCTGAGCGCCCGTGGCAATTTTAATTCCGCCCATAGATGAAAAAAATATTCAGTGGTTTCGCTACGTTGGAAATCACCCTTATGACAAAACCGCCGGGTGCTTCGCTCTAGTTTTAGCTTCTTTCCAGCCATTTCATAGGCATATCATTACTCGAAAACGCCGCCTGAAATTCGCAAGTAACGGTCGAGAAAGCGACTGTGCGGACGATTGAGAAGAGACGGGTTACCCAGCGATCGGCGGTGGCCTTGCCCATTCTCCGTGGGCCGCGAGAGTGAAAGTGATGGATGGGTACTCATCGGGAAGCAGCACGTGCAGAGCGAAATGACTTTGCGGAGGACTGGGCGGGCTCTCGTAAGAGATGCTGCCGCATTCTCCCCCTTTCCGGCGGCGGGAATCGATCCAAGACAGTCTGGCAGGAGAGTATCTCTGAAAAGAGCATCTGTCGCTTCAAAGAGAGACTTCGTTCCTCGTGGAGAGTAGCGCCATCTGCAAGGGGAACTTCGCGCAACGTCAAGTGCGAGGGTCGCGTGGATGATGCACTTCTGCAAGCGGAAGGCTCGTCTTTGACTGCAGGATAGAGACTCAAAATTGGGATAATGATGCGGAAAGATATACAGATGTAAGTATTCCTTTCTGCAATGCGTTACACATTGCATAAGTTCTTCCCGCTGTCTCCTCAAAACATTCTTATGGAATAAGCTTCTTCCGACATTTTGAACGACTTATGATACTGCATCACTATGTGAAACTAATGATTTCTATTTATTACCTAGATTCCCGTGATTCCTATTCATCACCATTAATGACGACAAACTATCAGTTCACATGTGGAATAAATAACTAATAAATAATAATAATAACAAAGCCTTAATCAACATAGTTTCGCTAGTATTAGTATTCATGGTATATAAATAGAACTAAATATTTCGGTTTACACCCAAAAGTTTATATCTGATGACTAGTTTCAACGCATTAGCGCCATTGCCAAGTCACAGAAATTCTTCCCAAATCACAACCCCAGAAATTTCACCATGGATAAGGTTAGAAAGTTTCACGAAGTGAAGGCTGAAAATACATACGTAATCCATTATGAATTACAAGTTGAATTTTTTTTTAATAATGTCCCGCTAAACGGAGAGGGTAAACCCTCAGCCGATACAATCACCGCGGTAGGCGATAGATTATACATGAACATTCAGTAAAAATTTTAAAATGCCCTACCAGTACCACTGGATTAAAAACTGTAAGTTGATATATGCCTGAATTTTCCTTCCTTGTATGAGAGTGACCACTCCATTACAAGGGATGACACATATTTCACGTGGCGTGCGAGTTTGCAATTAAAACACGAGGTAAGTAGGAATTTAACTCCTGGTAATTTGGCTTCATTACCCGAACAATCTCCAATCCTCTCCGGGCGGTTCGCAAGTTTATGGCACCCGTAAATCAAATCCAGCGCATACTTCCCGTTCGCGAAAGCATTACCGCTTCACGCTCACCCAAGCAGACGCCTCTTGGACGCACTTGCTTTTTAACTATCTCGCATTTTTTACCCCGAGAAAGATGGCAGGATTCGCACGTGCCAAACGAGTTCGCATTATCTCTCGGAAGCGATGTTTCCCCCGAAAGAATACCGCACCGAACCGGCTCCAGATAATCGACGAGTGCAAATTTCGAGATAGGAATTCCATGTTCCGACGCCACGAGGCGATAATTAGAGGCGAGGAAGACGAGAGAGCTCTTTAAAAAATATACGGTCATATTGAGGGGATTATCTAAAAGTGTATCGCTGGTGTGGTTGAGTCGTGTTAAGGGATGAAGTAATTGGGTCAAGTTTGCCATATCATCAATGAACAGGTGACAAACTTGAGCTCACCTCCATAAAGATAGCGCGCGAAATTCGTTGACCCGACTTCCTTGTATTCTTCCGGCTCGAGCAGGTAAATCATATTAACCTCCCCTGAATAAACTCTTGTACAGGGTGTCCGGGTTGAACGTGTAATAATACAAAATGTAATAACTTGAGAGTTAATTACGATATTTATTGGCGGTTTATTTCCATAAGTAAAGTAACTCAAAATGTTTTCTTACTCAGTTAATACACCTCGATATGTGCTCCATTAGCGGCAAAAAGACATCCAATCTGAATTTAGTCTCTCCAAGTGTTTTGCAGAATTGCAAGCGAACAATTTGCAATAACTGCAGCAATTCGATGACGCAGTTCTGGTAGATCACGAACTGGTGTCTGGTACACTTGATTCTTGATAAACACCCACAGAAAAGAATCAAGTGGCCTCATGGCTGGGTTTCTAGGGGGCCAAGCAATTGTTGGACTACCTCTCACAATCAAGCGATCTGGGAACTCATTACACAAGAGATCCTCACAATAACTGCACAATGGCATGGTGCACCATCATCAAACGTAGAAAAAATTTGAGTTACTAAACTTGTAAAAGCAAACCGCTAATAAATATCTCAATTAATTCTCAAGTTATTTCATTTCTTTATATTATATGTTTACTCCGGACACCCTGTATTTCCGCGAGATTATATTTATTACTGGTTCTTGCAATGTAAACACGATGATAACTTGGAAAACGAAGATGCTTCATTCTGGAATACCTCATTTCGTCAATATTACCCTAAGCCAAAATGAGATTTTCCTATTTGTCTCTACGGTAGTCAAAGTGCTTGGATTCTTAACTCCTCCACCAAGAGCAATCAAGAGAATTGGAGGGAAAATGGGGCTTAGTGAGCAAGATGAGGTGTGAGGTTTACTCTTGTTTTCATAACTTCCTCCACTCAACGAGACTTGATAGCAGGAATAGCTTTTTCTCTCTAAATCTTAAAATATTATCGTAAAGCATTTGATAACTCAATGGAAGAATGATACCACGAGGAACTGGGATAAATCGCTCTTGGATAACTTTAGCCGAAATGCCATTGCTCACAAGAGCTTAGTCGAAATTACCAGTCAAAACTGCCGTAAAAGTACTGCACCAGAATTAAGAAAAGCATAGGATCACATACGTTTCAATCATTTTCTAATTTTGTACTCGCATACAAACGCATGCCTTCACTGAAAAATTCATAAATTGGATATGCATTCATTAACTGAGCTCAAAAATAGCGAAATAATCTTTGCAATTCGAAAAAAAATTATTAGCAGCGTTACTCGTAATCTGTTTAATGGTCGTATCTATATAGTGAAGTAATTACTGCTACTCAACTTATCTTAATAAACTCTCAATTCAAACGGCTAACGTCCATATAGTTTAAAGCAAGGACTTCCAACATTATGGTTTTATTAGGCCACATAAGAATTAGGAAAGGACTACTTATAACTAATTCCATTCTTTAAGTACGCCTTATCCGCATCAGCAATAAATCGTAATTAAAAAAAGTGCATGCAAGGCTAAGAAAAGATTTGATTTCCCTTGAGGCTTGGGCCGCACAGACTTGGTAGAGATTGGCAAATAACTGCGTTGATACCTCTGGCTTAAGATAACGAATAATCACTACATACAATCTCTTAAACTGCAAAGAAAAAGGCAAAAAAATGTAGCCAAGCATATCGTAAATCTTGGGAAATTAAAATAGGATTCATCTTTGTAACTGATTTTTTTTCTCTGTACCGATATTTCATGCTTCGTAGCCATGCGACATGCTAATTAAAAATAATGCCTCGAATCATAAATTACTTCGATAATATACGACCCAGTAACGCTAAATTGAATAGGGAATGAAAAACAGTTTCATCGCAAAAAAAAATTCATTGGAAAGTAAACGGTTTCTTCCTCTGTAAAATTGAAAACATGCAAATACGGTCCCGAAACCGGCGCTCACATAATTTTTTTATGATCTAAAAGTGAAAATAAATCTGAGGACAAATAAAACGTGTATAAATCGTGTACCTCAATGCCAAACCCCGGCACAGTGATTCCACAGTTTCATAAAACGAATGTATGAAATCTTCTCATCGAAAAAGAGTTTCTAGAGAATTAGAAGCAAGCAGCAGCTTTCATGATCTTCAATGGTAATTTTAACTCCATATACGGTAAGGTATTACCTACTTATTTCAGAGCTTAATGATAAGATGATTAAGATTCTCAGAGAGTAATTAGCGACAAACATGCAAGCAGAGAGATTGGTGAGAATTTACGCAAGACAGAAAACTTTACTAGCGACTTATTCAGTGAAGAACTGACGTAAAATATGTACTGTGCGTGTAATTATCTTCTAATGCGGACCTTTAACCCAATTTAATCTCCGAGATTTCCCCTCTGGCTCAGAGATTAAACATTTGAATTCGTAATTTGATGACAGTTTTACTGTTATTATCATTAATTACATTTCAAATAGATCAATTGTCCGTGAACGCAAGATTCAAAGAAAATGAACAAAACATCTATATCCACGTACGAATTCAATCGGTCAGTCGCCTTTCGGCTTGAATTCGCCATTTCTCTGGTTTGTCTTTGTACTTCTGCGGAATTCGAGATGAATGTTTCCATATAATATCTGAGCCTTCTCCAATGAACGAAGACCGTAAACATATAAGTAATTAATATTATATCATTTTGAAAGAAATGATAACGAAATAAACAGATAACTCTAGTAAATTAATATATTATATCGCAGAAACAATTATATTCAACGGAACAGCCCTATATATCCAATATAAATCAACTTATTGTATAGACAATTGATTATTACATTTGTAAAAAATATCGAACGTTCAAAAATGTTTTGTTTTAACACTGTAAAAAACCTTGTTATTCTACATTGCAACCAACTTCTTACATACATGCTTCATACAACATAATGCCGTTAGCATAGTCTACCACTCATACAATTTTACCTACCAGCAATATATGACTCAAAGATCAACGGTTACGTATATGAAGATAAACACATTTTTAATGAACACTTAACCACAGCAAAATTCATGGCAGCGAACGCTTCCGTCATCTTTGATGGGCAGTTAATGTTTTTTCTCTGATATAAACCATATTTTTCTGAATATTCGTCAAAATATGTAGTAGTACTGGATTGTTCAGAGTAGTATATTTATATTTCGATAAAAAACATATTTCGAAAGTTCATTTGAGCATCGCAAAGAGTTTCTACGGAAACTTACAAGTTTATAACTTTAATAGGTCGTAACAAAAACTAACAATAATTGCATAAGGATTAATATCAATAATATTGGTGCCTACATTTTTATACGTGTATGTTATCCATATTTGGCAGAGTATGCGTCCAATATTTTTTACTCCAGGACTATCAAGCGTGAATTAATTTTTCGGTCACATAATCTATTTCCTAAAATTGCTCCACGCGCCTTCGCGATAGCCATTATCAACACGTCACGCTCCCTTTCCCACCGAGTCGATGAAACACTTCGGCCTTCATCCCCACGACCTTTCGGTGGCAACCCATCGATCACACATCGGGAGGCGAGAATTGACCTCTTAGAAGGGAAATTGGTATTTAAGAGAAACAGTGGGAAGAAGGTCGAAGGAATCAATCCAGCGATCTGAGAATCAATCAAAACGAATGGAATAATATTAATATTTTAAATACCAAACCTTAATTATAATTTGTTGAATCAGAAGATTATAATACAGAAAAATGCTAGTCATTTATACACTATTTATTGCCAAAATTAATAGATCAACTAATTTTGGTAGTCCGTTAGCAAATCATTTTAAATTATAACATATTTCTAGGTATAACCTTACAGAGTGTAAAATGTTAACATTGCACTTCATAATGTAAACATGTATTACAGACACAGCTACGTACTACAATAATGTAAAACCTGTATATTCTACTGTTTAAATAAGAATTTTTTGATACGGCTAAGCAAATAATTGCTTGTCAGCAGGTTAATAATAATAACAAAAGCCTTTATCCAGGGCGAGATTGAGATTATAAAGTCTCTTATTACATCTAACCCTTCGTCATATAAATTAAAAAAAGAGGTAGCTTGAAAAAAGTCCCAGAAGAAGATCAACTTGTGGATTTGTAAAACATAATCTATGAGCTTAGGAAAATAAATCCACTGCAGGAAAACACTCAGACAGAAAGGGGGTGTGATAAACCTGCCAAACCTACAGATAGGAAAACTAAATTTAGTGATGAAATAAGATTGAATGAGATACAAAAGACAAGTATACAAACCAATAATGTCATACAAATAAAGAAAAAGAACAATTTCTTTAACATTTACATGTAAGTAAGTAAAAATTAGACTGATAAATAAACTATTAAATGAACGTAAAGAAAAAAAAATCGAACACGGCTGTTAATGAATGAGAGGTTTTAAATCTCCAATCTTTGTATTTGTCGACGTTCTTCGTCTAATTCCCCGGTATTCGGAGTAAACAAGAAATGAATACTGCATTTTTTAGATACCCAAAACGCTTTTCTGAGCTAACCTGTCGTCTTTAGGGGTAATAAAATACGAATAGTACCCCTGACGACGAGATCTTAGCTCTTGAAAAGCGCTTTGGGTATCTTAAAAGTGTGGTATTCTTATCTTGTTTTCTCCGAATACCGGAGAATTAGAAGAGGAAAGCCGACAAATACGGCTATAGTAGATTTAAAACCTCTAATATCAAATAAATAATCAATTAAAAACGGTCTAAACATTTAAAAAGTCAAAAAAAGAAAATAATAAATAAAATAAGAGGGAGTAAGGCGCGTAAAAGTTTACGACGTTTCGAAACTGTGTTACTAAAGCATTCATGAATAATTAAACAGTGTACTGGGGTCGCTAATGGGGTGGAGGGAGTGGGGGGTAGAGCAAATAATTCACGTGATCCTAGCCCCAAGCCAATGCCGAAAGAGAAACGACGGAATGACTTAATGAGGAGGCTAATCATCGTCTCGAAAAAAAGGGGATAATAAATTTGAAAGGTGACTGAATACGGCTTAATGGGTCCTCTGCGCGAAAGTTGGTTGTGACGAAAGAATTTTGGATGAAATTTTAAGGAGGCACGCGAGGAGACACGTAAGGAAATTACGAATTTTTAAAAAGGGAAAAATTTTCGTGGTTGGAAGGAAACCGTTTCCCGGGGCGGATGATTAAGCTTATCGGCTTCCGAATTACGACTTAATGTATGTGTTTAAATTTTAATCAGGTCGAGCAGAGCACAATCGCGACCTTTATTCAAATCTTCTGGAATCGCCTTCGATAAAATCCCGCGCGTATCTATGTGGCGCTGGTTCCTCAAAGAGGGATCTCGTTTCGAAAAACAAGAAATACATTTTTTATTTATGGCTTTTACGTCGGCGAGATGTAGTAATAACGTTGGAATTTTGGTGACGAACAAATAACGCGAATTCTCGATCTAACGTTTTCGATTTCAATGTACTTTTAGGTGTGGGATAGGTTCTAACATTGGGATCCAGAATCCTTATTAGAGGAAAAGAGGGTGCCAGCAAATTTGCCTCAAATAAATTCTTCGTCAGTGGAAAACTACTGCTGTCATCAAACCAGAATGTACTTGAAAATGTAGTTAAGTACCACAGTGAAAATGGAGAATTAATACAAAATATGGCTGATAAGACAAATAATGTAATTTTAAAAAATGGTACCTTATCTACTCAAACCAGTGGCAATTTAATATTTATATTATTTAAAAAATCACCATACCATTGTACGATCTGCAGCATTCTTAAATATTTTTCAAACTCAGTAAATAAAACACAACGCAGCCACGCCTAAGTATAGTCCTCTATTCTTGCAGGAAATGGCTCAAAGCAACATAAAATGGAGTAGCATTTCCCTAGGTATGGTTCTAGGAACCGATAGAATTTTGAATTGTGCGTAGAATCTGAATTTATACATCTGTATCTGGTTGAAATTCATAGATACTTAAAAGTGTAAGTATTTATGAATTTGATTATATAATATGAATTTCATTCTAATGATGGAAAGGCAAAATATAATTCGAAGATTAACTATTTTTTGGCCCATGCCACCTAATTTTCATAACTGCTAAATTATAATTTATTAATTCTACAGGGTGTCTCAAAAAAATGTTATTCGATATTCCTAATGACCTGTTTCGTGACGTTTGCGAATCCCTTGTTGCGCGTTATCAGCGTTGTCTGGAAAATAATGGTCATCAATTTGAACATTAGCGAACATGATTCTTCAATTACATTTGTCATCTGGATTCGAAGCTATTCCATTTCACTCTATGTCCATAAATAATGTTTTTGTCGTCATTCGAAGTGTGAGTACATTTTTTGAGAAACCCTATATTTCATATTTAATTGAAATATATGCAGTAACTTTATATTAGGTAAAGTACACACGTATGGTTTCTTAGATCTTTTCCTTAGGTCTTCGCGGAATTCATCGCAACGTCACATCAACATAACATATCACTTTCAAGATAGAAGATAAAAATATGCCTAAATTCTTTTTTTTTCGTTACAAAAGTTACTGTTCTCCCCTAACTTAAACGATTGAGTACATGGGAATACAAGAATTTAGTACCTGTCGAGGATTCGAGTACATGGATTCCAATACATTAACTCCATCGCCGATCTTAAGAGCGGGTAAAAATCCTTCCAAGGGTTTGAAAGACGAATCGCTGATAGCGAGGCCATCCGGCGCAGAAATAGATCAAAGAAATACATAATGTCATCCGGCCTTCGATGTAGCCGCCACTTAGACTGCAATTAACCACCCTCTACGATCCATAATTCATGCAAAAGCATGAGAAAACGCTCTTCCTAAAAGCCTTATCACGTTGGGACCATTCCTCACCCTGTTTCGCGTCACGTCGAATTAGTTATTCGTAGCGAAAAATCTTCGAAATGTAAATACGCCAAAACAAATTAAGACCGAGGAGATAAGTGAGGTACATAAACTTTCGCGGAGTTGATCACTCGTCTTCGTCCCGTCGAAGCGACGTGATCCCAGGCAAACTTCCAAGATATACAGCTCGTTTTCGTAGATAAGGAGATACGGCGAGCTCTCTCGTATATTCGGGGAGGCTTTGCGGCGGACCCGGGCTAATCTCCACCGGCCCGCCACAAGACGTAAATTTCCCGTATTTTAACACGCGAGCTCGGACATCCGATCTTTAAAATCTTCGCAAAAAACGTTCCTTAACGCTCCGCCATTAAAAACATCAGCAGATATGTCTTTATGGCTTGGAGAACGGTTTCCTTATTAACTCGGGTGGTAGCGCTTCCTTATTAGACTCAGGATTGAGACAAGGAAGGATGCCGCGTAATAAAAAATCGAATTTTTCGGATGTTCGTTGTACGGAGAGCAGTGAAAAGATTGCTGTAACGAGCACATAAAAGGGAATTTAATCGTGTAACAATTCATACATCAAATTAACGGCGATGTATGCCGCTAAATTTATTTGCCAAAAATGTTGCCATGTAATCCGTTCAATGGAACATTTTTCCTATCTCACTCCTCGAATGCAAATATAATGAAAGAGCAGCTGAACAAATTTTTAATTTATACTAAACACAAGATGAATCGCATACACGAACCTGGTTTCACTGCCTGACAGAATCATCAGGTGGTGAAGGTGACGCTGCCACGCAGTGAAACTCGGGTCGTGTATGTGTTCTATTTTGTGGTATACAATAAATTTAAAAGTTGTGCAGTTGCATCTTTTGTTTCCGAAATGGAATACTACGTGGCAGGTGAATTGATCCGGGGGGAATTCGTATGCGGGGAATTCGTACGCTGGGAATTGATCTCCCGACAAATTGGTACGCGGGAAAAATTGATACCCCGCGCAGATGTTGTACTACTGTTATTCAATCTTTTGTTAATCTACACGCCCTGATTATTGGTTAATGTTATAAATAAATTAACCGGGGGGGTTGGGTTGGGTTTGGTTGGGTTTGGTTGGGTGGGGTTGAGTTGGGTTGAGTGGTAGTACAACATCAGCGCGGTGGATCAATTCCCCACGTACCAATCTGTCGGGAGATCAATTCCCCGCGCACGAATTCACCGGGCGCCGGAATACTATTATGTGAAAACCCAAATCATCGAATTTATAATGGATACATCTTTGTTTTTGTAATGGAATACCACAGTGTGATGGCCAAAACCATCGACCTTATAATGAATACATCTTCGGATGATTGTCTTGGAAAGAAACCGCTCGTTTCCCGCACGAGTTTATGGCGACGAGGAAAGGAATTGTACGGGTGATTATTCGTGAGAGAGAAAAGCTATAAATGATACCTTAGCCACACGCAATAGCAACTACAGTTTTTTGTTCTGTTGGATAAATTTGGAAAAGAGCGGTAAACTCAAGGATCCAAAAACAAAGGCTGTACGTTGGTAATTTAAAACCGCTTGACGTATGCTTACTCGGCATGTGGCAATTTAACCACTAGAATTTGCAAATTGAACAACTCTAGAGTGATATTTTCATACTTTTTAAGAGTATTTATTAAGTTTGAGAGTGACCAAACACAAATTTCGAGTGATTGCAGATGGGCAGAAATTTCATAACGTTATTATATATTATAGTGTATACCTATTTAGTAGTATATACCTCGATATTATTATTAAACTTGTATGTTGTTCAGCTTCATCGATCTTGTCCGTTTAAATGATGCACCTCAGGTGAGGAAATAGTACTATTCTATAGGTGTATTTCGTTCAACAACAATAATGGAATGTTCCTCTTGTAGCACCTTCAGGATAAAAATGATAGAATGTCCGAAGATTGAGTTATATAATATGTGATTGCATATATCCCAATATCCCAATGCTCACCTGAGGATACTATACATGTAATGAAAATATTCTTGTGAAATAAAACTAGAAAATTTCAAAGATTCACCTTTTATATATTATAGCTCTCCTATGTGAGTCACATCCTATTAAATTGATCTTGCGACGCAAATTGAAAATTAAATAATTCACTCATGTTACAATATGAACATCTCAAAACATATTGAAAGTATGAAATAATAGCAATACTGATACAAATTAATGCTTTTGACAACGCGCCAAAATTTCATATTAAATCGAAATAATGTTAAGATCGTCCACCCATAAATTACGCCTGACTTCATTACAATCGTACCAATTCTTCAAGCCTTTCTTGAAAAATCTAATTATGTATACGATCTCACTTGCATAGATAAATAAAGATGTTGTATTAAGAACCTTTCCCAACAGAAGAGCTTTTGAGAGTCAATAAAACATTCTCGTTTTTCATCGACAGGAAATCAAGGCCCCGAGGAAGTGTTTGTTAATTATTTCTAAAACAGTAACTGACACATTGTATGCAGAGGATCATTGATTAATGGCGGAGTGCATACGTAAGTAGGAATGAACAGTGGTGGAGACTAGTGATTCGCATGCCCAGGGGCCGACTTGGTACAAGGGCGTAAAAGTGAGCTTCATAAAAAAACAAAGGTCGACTAGAATTTACGACTTGTGCCTCTCTTGCCAAGGGCGCCGCACAGACGAGGGTAACGGCTATACCTATATACATATATAAACACATGTTTTATTCATGGCATAGAGAGGTATTCGCAATGCTGACTTTCCTTAGTCAAAGATCTTTTCGCGGATGAATGTATTGCTGAATATGTAACGTATGGAGAAGGTGATTCCAAAATGCCTTAACTTAGTCCCTCTCTGGTAATTCTTATTCACTCCTGTTGTAACACGAACCTCTCTCTTAATGACTCAAGCAATGCTAATGTGATATTGCATCTTGTTGCTTCATCCATCGCATCGTTTAATTTGCACTATTACAGTTCTCATCAATCATACAGTTCAAATACATTGATTTAACTGTTTAGCCATAGAATCAAATGTTGTATCATCATCACAGTGGTGCGAGATATGAGAGCTGCTCCGTGCTCTCGAATGTTATATATTTTTCAACTAAAATCTATTTTCACGAGCGTGAAGTGTGAAATCATTTTGTAAATGCACAAATTGATGCAAAAATTCACATGTGTGCACACAGATATACGTACATAATCACTCACGCACAACCTACAACTGAATTCCGCAAGAGATATATATTATTATAGGCATTATAATAAACAATTGAGGTAGTTTGTGTGGCACATCTAAAAGAGAAATGAAATGATTTAGGCACGAGACATGAAATGTTTACCACAACTAATATGGATATAGAAAATTTTAACTTTCATTAATCTATCACGCAAAAAGTCTTTTTAATATAATGATACGTAAGCAAGGGAGGTATGGATAATTCTAACATTAATTTTGATCACTATTTTGATTGGATGCTGTGAAAATATTACTATTCATAAGCTCATCATAATACACTGGAATACCGCTAATAGCATCCTTGATCAGTGCAGGCAATAGGGATAAACTACCTCGTTTTAATAAATTAATAATTAAATTTCACAAAATAAAATTAATTTTGTACCTAACTGCCGAGCATCCTTCCCTTTCCATGTCTCTTTGCAACTGATGTTTGCAAGTGTGACCATCCGACAGGCCATCTAGTTGAATACCTTACGGTCAGTGCACTCGTGCATGCTTGGATATCCACCAAACAAAACTATTCACCAGTCAAATAATCCGTTACCTTGGTCACTCATCCTGAATATTACTTTTATACCCTATCCACATTCATGAAGGCACCATTTAAAATGCATTGGCACGCGTATCTCTCATTGAAAAAAATCATGCGCTGTTGCGAAATTCGCACAAAAATGAGAAGTTAGTCGAATTATTAAAAAAAGATTTGAGTAGTTACCTTTAGAAAATTACATTTTTATGTCCAACATCGCTTTTCTCAACACTGATATTCAGTGTTGAGTAAATTTTAACTAACTTTACATTTTATGGAAATAATGCAATTGCGCTAGAATTTCTCCCGTAAAAGATTCCCAGTCCAATGCAAATTAAATGACGCCTTCATGGGAGTGCACAGAGTATTGTATCTACTTCTTCTTCCATTGTCTTTATAGCAATTCCTTTCGAAAGCCCGATGTTATCGAACGAAATGGTGGACACGGGCTAATCTCCTGACCAACCCCTTACTTCCTGCTCTCATTCACGCCTTCAAGATTTACGCGCAAAAAACTCCCCAAAGTATCGATTTCCCCGGACGACAAAAGCTTAAAACCGGATTGAATGACCGGAGATTAAGCGGAAATTTAAGACCGCGGTCCTCCAAAAGCCTGGACAAAACCCCACTAAATATTCGCAGAGATTCGAACCGCATACCTCGGAGCATGAAGGGGGGACCGTAACAGTATCTATTTCACAAGTCCAGTGAACCGAGAGCTCCGCCCACTAGCCAACGTCCTCTATCCCTTTCGCAATGCCTTCTGGGAACTCGAGACGACCGTCTTTGTGGACCACCACCGAGACCTCGAAAAAAGGACTCCTCGTGTTCGCACGCCCTCCTACGAGGAGAGCAACGACCGACGTTATCTAACGATTCCCACGACTGTTTACCATTAGAATTCGCGAGAGCTCTCTCTCTTTAGCCCAGGACCTGACTGCAGTCCTGTAGGAAAATTTGAGTAGGCAATTTTTTTCGGGAATCTTTATTAGGTGTCCTAGTAAGTATTTTGCGCTTGGGTGGATAATAGGGTGCATCACGAAAAAGTTTTTTTCGAAATTCAAAATTTCAAGTCGGTAAAAAGTTGTCACTATGGACACATGTTTACCCAAAAACACTTTAGTCGAATTGGAAAATATTTAGGTCTCCCGCAGCGGGCCTAAAGTTGTTTTTTTTGTGAAAAACGAAGATTTTAATTTTTTTAAACATAAATACAAATTAAATTTTTGGTTTCAAGTACAAAAATGTAAATAAACAATATAAAATATTTATCTGTCGTGTAACATTTAAGCCTCCGGGATTAGCCGTAAAATTATGATTATTTAGCAAAATTAAGGTCTATTGTTGACCATTTCATTTACTTCTAGTCTACCTTTTCATTTAGAAATTTCTTAAAACCATACAAATAAAAAGTATTCCAAATAATATGAAACATATTTTTATACTGTTAAACATGCTAAACTTCACATTTTTGTTCTTGAAAACAAAAATTTGCTTTGTATGTATGTAAGCAATGAATATTTGCATGATACACATGCTTGAAGTTTGAGAAGAAATTAAGGAGAAAAAGTCCTGGCTGCGGCAGACTTTTTCTCCTTCATTTCTTCCTTGTATGTATGTTTATAAAACTTTGGGCTTGGGCGGACATCCTTCATCTGGAACATTTTCCAGCAATTACGTCATCAAATATGGTGGCCGCTAAAAATTCAGGGATAATGGGAAACAAACGCGAATGGAGACTGAGGTATTGCAAATACCAAAATTGTAGTAATCACCAACAAGGAAATTTATATCTCTGTATTAAATTTCTGAGATCTAAAATGTATTTAACGTTATCTATGGTTCTAGGGTGCCAGAAAATGGTCAACAAATTTTAAGCACAGGCAACCCGCAAGACAACAAACATTTTAGCTATTAAATAGGATTTAGCTTCACATTTTGCCTTTTGGAAGAGGTATTTGCCATAATTTTCATATTTTATTACACATGCCTTAGTAATCATTTGGCATAAGGTAAGCCATAGTAAAAAATACAGAATTATAATTTTTAAATTAACGTAATTCTGACGAATTAAGTCTGCATACCTCAGCCTCCTTTGGCGCTTGTTTCTCATTTACCCCTGAATTCCTTGCGGCCGCCGTCCTTGACGACGTCATAGCTGAAAAATTTACCGGGTGACAGATGTCCACCCAAACCCAAAATACTTACTACGACACCTACTAAACAATCCTGAAAAATATATTCCTGCTCAAATTTTCCGACAGGACTAAAATCAGGTCCAGCACTATCTTTGGGGAGTTCAATTCCCGGGAGCTCTTTCTTCGCGTTACGTCGAGGGCCCTCGTCTGCGGATTCAACGCCCTAATGCACGGGGAAAAGCTTTTTTCGCTCATTGATGGAGATGGTAGGAGCAGGTGGTTTGAGTGCCTTAAAGGCTCGAATAATTAGAAGCGATGGAGGGCTCAGAGAACAAAGGCGAGGAAAATAAATACGAAATACTCGATTTATAAATGTGTGCTAAATTTACGACCGACTCATCTGGTTAAAAGCGATTTCCCCGTCTCTCTGCAAATATGTAGCAGAAGGTACGACATGTTCGCTTATGTATATTATAGGATAATGAGATTTATCTATTATATATAGATGCTTCTCCGGATTCATTCATATATATACCTATATAGATAGATAGGATACAAATTCACAGCCTAAACTACAAGCGTCATTGATCTGAAATTTTTATGACATATTGGCCATAACGTGAAACCCCCAGGAAAAAAGCGACTTTGATCCTCAGTGTCATGGGTTCGATTCCAGAGGGCCCCAAAGTCTCGATTTTTCCCGTTTAAATGCATTGCTTTGATTTTCGGGAATTTTTAAAAAATACTTCCGGGATAGGTAGAGAATCGAAAATCTAGGAGCCTTTATATATGGTCATGATCTATCGAAAACATAAATGAGTTTTACGGAAAATATCCTGGGTTCGATGCTAGGTCGAGGCAAAAATCGGCCGTTTAAAATGTATTGTGGCGATTTTAAAGATTTTTTTTGGACCCCTTCCCGATGGCATGGAAACTTGAAATTCGGCATGGAGTTGGAGATTATAAATATATTTCATAATCAAATTTTACATATTCGCTGATGGTCCTTGGTTCGATCCCAGAGGGCCATTTACATTCCTCAATGCATTTCTTATGGAGATAACGGAAACAAGTTTAAGGTACTTCCCGGCATGCTATCGACTTCAAACTTAGCATGATAGAAGCAGTCTTAACAAATCAAACTATGCATTCATAGCTATCAATGTGTCCTGGGTTCGACACCAGGTGTCTCTGCAATCAGAAGTTGATCCGATTTTTAGGAATTATTTTGAAACCTTTCCCCATAATATAGAAACCTGAAATTTGGCATATAGATTAAGATCAATAATAACTTTCAGAAACATTTTTTAAATTTCCAAGATCGTCCTTGGTTCGAGTCCCGAGAGCCATTTACATTCGTGAACATTAGAGCGTCTTTTGAGGCAGTTGTAGCCAATATTTCTGCTTGAATTTTCACACATAGTTAGAGATGGTGATCTACTATTGTGTTTCATAGTAGGTTTTCCAGTAATACCCGGGATCGATTTCAGACGATGAAATTTCAGCGAATTTTAAGAAAAAATTAAATCCTTTATTTTTCTTATGAGGACCGTCCCGATGTGATGCCGATATGAAATTAGTATTGCCGATCTGCTTGCAGTATGCAAGCTACATTTTACTCGTAGAGAAATATAAACAGGATAGAGTACTTCCTGGAAAATAAAACTTCTGCAGACAAGTGCAAACAATTAAACAAAGGAAACTACTGTTGAACTATTCCTAAATAAGACTATGAAGCCATTTACCATTCCAAAGTACGCCTTCTGTATTTGTATCCAACTTACACTATGAATCAAAGCTTCTTGTACTATATCACATCACTGGTATGTCACCGAGCCGTATGCGGCCCTCGACATGATCCATTTTGGCCTGAAATAATTCTTTAAATGAAAGAAATACTATATCCAACGGATATTATTAAACTGAATTCACTAAACTACATAATGTGTTTTAATTACCCTTCCTATATTCCTGTATCATCACTTCAAAATAAAATTTAAGAAAGTTTTTGAATATGATGTGACCCGCAACAATCCTACCAGTACTTGTAAATAGCCCATTTTTTGAATGAGTTTGACAGGCCTTCTATAGACTATTAAATTTATCTTCACGGCTGAGAAGGAGCAAGAAAAATTGTCTTTTAGCGCACAGGGAGTGTGGCAAGTCAAAGATGAATAGCTTCAAACGACTTAGCAGTGTATTCGGAGGCACTCATTATCTTGCTAAGCACGAAAAATCGTTCTCTCTCAAATCTGTGTTGCCACGTACTTACGTACATCAATATTGATCCCAAGGGGCTAAATGTCATTGTTAGGAGTTGACTGGAGCTTAGCAGTCTGTTGGATTGATTGAAACATTTCAATTCAATTTTTGATAATGGGATATTTAGAAAAGAAACAAATTTAGGAACACAACACAGATTTGGAAACAAACTATATGGAGAAATTTAATAGAATAAACAACAGTGCTACTCAATACATTCACTGAGGGTGGCAGTAAATTTATTTTTAAGTTAGCCGTATACAGGAATTACGATCTTCGCGGACCGGTTCACAGACCGCGCTATTTAGCAGTACTACCAAGCAGTGGTGAATACTACAAACTAACGGAAACTATGTATTCCTGTATGACCGTGTGCAATGAATACTTAAGAGCACCGAAATATGTAAAGGCACTTTTTCGTAGATAATCGGAAAATCATAACCTTGAATTAATTTATGCACCTCCGCAAAATTGAAGCATTGAAATTTGAGGTTCCCGGTGCCCTAAGAAGTATTCTCAGCCAGGGAAATTTCAAACTTAATATAGTCCTGCAAAACATTTTCTTCGTATTTATCGTCATCTTGCACATCGAAATTCCTCCATCGTAAGTACGAATTGAGCATTAATTTATTCCGATTAAATTCCACCTTTTTCGCTCTAGACGCTACGGAAAATGGCCTGTTTAACTCCAACGGCGTCTGCACACCCTGATCGGGAACTTAAGGTTTGGGGCCGAATCGTTAAAGAAGAACCATTTCGATGAACACCCAAGATCGACCGAATATCCTTCACAAAGGTCGTTATCCACTCGTTGGAAAGATTTGCTTAGAGTATTTCATAAAAATAGATTTTATCATTTTTTCTGGTCAAGTTCACTATTGGGGATTTGAAATACTGGTCAGCCTGTCAACAAATGGAAGCTGCAAAGTTCATTAGTCTGCAAATTGAACGCAAGTTTGGATTTGAGTAAGCAAGAGCTACGTGGTATTTTGGGAAACAAGAGATCCATTGGGAATTCAAAGTTCATCCCTCGATGGGCTCGTGTAATTGTTTATTCATTCAGCTGACCTTGATTTCTAGCGCGCGGTCTCTGAATTAATCGTGATTTAAGGAGCGAGCGATATGAATGATACAATGAATGAATACTTAAATATGTATGAATTAAATTACTTAATTTTCCTACGTAGTACTCGTAATTATTATCAATATTACTTTATTAAATATTCATTGATCAAGCAAAAAAATCATACGCGAAATATTGAAATATATGTATATCGAATTGAATATTGATAACATCTCGATCTCAGATAGTGAGCTCGGCATATAGAAAAAAATATCAAATTAATCTTTTCAAATACAATTAATTCACATTATCCGTACCTAATTCTAATTGAATTACAGTATTTACATTACTGATGGTAACATACTGCCCTAAATCCAACCACACCACTGAGTAGACACATCCTAATTGTAATTTCTCAGAAACAAATTGAGTAAATCAGCAATAATAACTCAAGTTTGTCCAAATGAAAAAATAATTACTCTCGATGTATAATTTGAGAGCTGCTAAAAACTTCATGATGTAGAATTTTCAATTGCACAGCCCACGTTTGAGTAGAGGAGTAAATTTATAACGCCATAAATTCAATACCATGGTTCCAATTCCGCCCACCTCTCCTGCGCATTAAGGGGGAAGGAATACATCATCCGAGCGGGAAAATCTGGTCCGAAAACCTACATAGAACTTTGTGTCCTCTGAGTCTATATGAATGTTAACCACCAGAATTGGGGTAAGGATATTAGGACATACTTAAAAAAGGATGTAAGGGATATAATAAGAAGAGTGTTGAATGAGAGAGTGCTATACATTATTGTGCTGAGAAATTTTCTGTACTTTAAGTATGGCTAATTGCTACCATTATACGTTAGGAAGTATGCTTTATTTGTAGCAATTTTATAGTTTCTTATTCGTTGAGTACTTTCCTAGAGGAACAACTACCAGTGTGAGGAATTTGCTTTAATTACTATATAGTAAAGTATCAAGATAAAGTATCTTGATACTTTATATATGATACTTTTATATTTATGTATTGAGTGGATACCAACACCCAAGGATAAGTGATGAATAAAATAAAACCACTTTTCTAGAGAAACCTGTAAAATGATATACAATTCACAATGCACAATACTACACATAAAAGGAAAATCAGAAATTTTCAAGTTTATGTATTTAATTTTCAAGTTTAAGTTTACGCTGGATAAGTTATCGGATATCTAATAGTAATGAATGTCACAGAGAATCATACAGAAAGACAGAGAATGTCATAAAATCCGCTTAACATTCACCAATATAATTTATATGGGAATATCCAGCACGATGGAAATGTAAGCACTCAAGACCGAATGATCTGTGCTTACACTTATTGCTTATAGCAGTTAATAATTAAAAAAGTCAATATTTTTTTACACAAAAGGCAATTCAATAAATCAAAGATACTTCCTGGTGACGATAGGCTTTTACAGTCCACTGCCCTACAGAGCTTCTAATCTCTTCAGTCAGGAATTTACCATTCCTCTGACAATAATCCCGCAAGGATGGATGCATGAAGATTGAGAGTAACTCCCCTGAGGCCAAGTACGCTAGGACAGTAAATCCCCGACGTGAGCCATTACGCAGGCCATAGAAGAGACTTGCCCTGGGGCGCATAAAACAAAGCCTCGTCGTGTAGTGCTACAGCCGAGTGACCTTTGACGTTATAACCCTTATCGATCCTTAGAGAGCGACCTTGCCTCAAAGGGGCCGCCATGTCCTTGTGTCTGCTAACGCCCCTCCGCGGAAGAGAAAACAACTGAAGACCTATCCCCGCATGATAAAGGTGCGTATTTCCGGTGAGTCAGCCATAATGAGATCTCGGTGGGGATTCTATTTATTTCGTGGGGTTAAGTGAAGAGAGAGGTCCGAGGGAATTACCGAAGAGTGTTACATCCAACTGAAGTCAGCGTCACATCAAGCTCATTGATCTTCTCCCGCTCAGCACAATGACCTAGATTGTAAACGTAAGGGAACTTGCAATGTGTAATTCGTTACGGGATTGATCGAAGTCGAGAGGGGAAATGTGACATAATGAGATACGTCAATGTCGAAGTCTAGTGGTCAGATACCGATGACCTCTGACATGATTCAGATGCCCCTTGCCGCTAAAGATTCTTTAATCACTACTATCGCGGAATATAGTATTTGGTAGTAATGGCTACTTCCTCGTGTATTAAGCTATCGTGCGAGTGCAGATATGTCAATTGCGTAAACGTATTTAACTCACATATCATAAATAAAAATATGCTCATTTGCATTACACACAACCATTTAAACTGCAAAAGCCGTGGTTTCTAGATATTGAATGAATATTTCTTCGCAACCATACTCGTATTTCCATGTAATTATGTTTCGGAGTCCCTGTTTCTATGCATGAGCCAGAGTTAAAAATTTAATATCATTTCAATATTAAATTTAAACAACTTCTTGTAGGCAATAACAATTAAACGCACTTTATTCAGCGAAAGAGAGTCATTTTCATTGAATTTTATCCTAAGATTCAAAATGTTCCTACTCAAAAATACAAACTGTAGTAGTTATTCTCTGGTACGTAAAATTCTCGATCCATGAGTCTAAATGAAGACACACTAATTGTATAATAATTATTCATTTTTATATATGAATGTCTTTTTCTTCTTCTAATGCTCGGTATACGTATTCTCTGTATTTGAAATTTGATAAATCTTTTTTTTCCTCATTACAAAACATTTGTCTTCAACATTTGTATATTTTAATATTGATATTTTAAATAATTGTATAGGTTGGATTTGTATTGTAATATTTTTATGCGTTTGTATTTAAATAGTTGTAAAGGTTAGGCTTGTACTTAAACATTTGTATTTTAATATTTATACATGATTGTATTTTAATATATGTATAAGTTTGTAATTTAATATAAGTATAGATTTGTAATTTATCATTTGCAGAAGTTAATGGAAGATGGGAACTCAATTTCTCTTAAAAAGGTCCATTATTTATCTATATACTCTGCACGGCGAAAGAATATTCGTCTAAATTGGAAATTGAGGCATATAATCGAAGGAGGCAAATTTCGAATTGGGATCAGTTTGCAAGGGCCCAAAAATGTTCCTTTGAAATTTGAATGGGGGCATCGAACCCTTCCGAATTTGAAAATGAATAGGGGAAAGCATAAACCGTTGCATCCAACCACGCTAGACCCTAGATGATAAAAAAAACTCATAACGAGACGAGATATATAGAGCTGGCGACAGCTACGGCACGAGTGGCATAAATCTGAATCTAATTATGCCGTATAAAAAATATTGCGCAGTACTCTAGATCTAACGTTTTTCTCAGGGGGCTAAAGATGTTGATAAATGATGCGTGAAAGCGACACAGGCGGAAGTAATGACCGGTATTAGAACAGACGAAAATTTAGAGCTAATGTAAATTGTAAATATGTAAATGATATAATTGTGCGCATCTTATGTATATTAGAAACGTTACTTAGTTACCCTGCTTACAGCTCGCGGTGTATATATACATACTCTAAAAACTGTTCACGGTAAGGAAAGTATTTAGACTGACGTAATTTAACATTTTCTGTTTTATTTCAGATTCAGATATGGAATAGACTGAGTTAGTTCTCACAATTATTCTTCCGAGAACAAATTTTAACAATATTCGTTTAAATTGTTAATTTTAGCATCAATTTTATTTTATAAAAACACTGTTACTGCGTCAAATTGCATTTCAGTAGCGTTGAATTTATTTTATTACCACCCAAAATCAATACTTTTTAGGCATGATAAGAAATACTTTCCGATAAGTTGTCGAAAAACTCATTCGATTTTCTTGAGTACCTTAAAAGTGTCTATCTAAATGACAAGCATATCTAATTATTTGTTAAATAAAAAAAAATAAACTAATAAAGTGAGCACTTATTTAGAATCTAATAAAGGAAAAATAAGTCAAATGATGCCATCATCGATTTTAACATGATAAAGATCTTTGATCTTAAATTAATACGGCTACCATTTCATACGGCAAGAAATCGGGACTTGTCAGCATTTGAAGCGGGAGAAACCGGGACATTGCCTTATGACATTGAGTTAGGTTCCCCTTCCTTTAACACTTACACGTATAAGAGCATGCAGCGGAATACATTCACAAAATCTGCCTTTGAATTTTATCTATCACCGAAATCTCTTTATCATCCATTACATTTCATTTTAGAGCTTTTTCCCCAAAACGGGACGACAAAAAATTGACCGGAATCATTGGTTAAACATGGGACAAAACGGGACGTATGGTAAACCTACCGATTAATCATTTCTGAATGCGAGGTTGCAGAGGAGAAACTATTCGAAGATTTTCTTTCCAATTCAGGATTGCTAAAGCGACTTCGAAGATTCGGAAGACCAGACAGAGGAAGAGGTCGAGAGCCTTTGGTAGCAGCACAATCGAACCAGAATCAACGGTCTCCGAATCAGACGGAATTCCTCGACGGCTGAAACCGACAAACCCATGGCTATTCTTCTCCTCATGAATCGAGTACCTCCCTTCAAGCAAAGACCACTCAGTGCGTCGTAAAAAAAACCCGGAAAGGGAAAGGAAAAGGGAAACAACCCAAAAAAAATTTACGACGAGGCTATCCAGTTGATATTGAGACGCAACTAGAGAATGAAATAGTGCACCGAAATCACTAAATGAAAAGGAAAAATCGAAAGAATAAAATAATAGTGATGATTATGCAAATTGGTTTCGACATCGCCCACAATTTCATATCGAATGGCATTCATTATTTTATTAATATAGATTTTAGCATTGCATCTTCTATAGCTATATCTTTTGCAATAATGTACTCCGTATCTTTCAAATAACTCTTTTAAAAATTAAAAATAATAAAAACGACCCTTTAAAACATTCTCGTTTTCATCGACAGCAAGTAAAGGCACCGAGGAAGTGTTTGTTAATTATTCCAGAGAAAAACTCTCATTCCGCTCATTCTTCTCATAAATCGAGTGCATCCTACAATCAAAGACGACTCAACGCATCGTAAAAAAACCCGGTAGGAAATTCGGCAACGAAAAGAATTTAAGGCTCGTTTATTCGGTATCGCGCGGAGAGCAGTTGTAGGATCCGTGTGAAAGCGAGGGGAAGAGGGGGAAGAGATGGCGAAAGAAATGTTCGTACCACGTGGAGATTTGGGAGAGCGGCTGCGCTCAAAAGCTTGACCTTGACGGGATGGGCCAAACCCGCTCCGATCCTTCCTGCACGCGCTCCGCTGCGGCATTTTTTTCGGCCGGGAGGATGTGTCTGGGAGAGGAGGGGGAGGGACGCGAAAAAGGGTGTACGCGGTCCACTGGGTGGAGAGATCTCGGGCCGTAAAGCGTTGAGGAATTACGAAATTAAACGCCGAGGAATTACGTGACGATGAAGGCGGAGAATGGCGTTCGGTAATTGGCGCAAAACGAGAGGAATCACGGAGATTTTTCGGGGTTATCCTATGCCTTCTTTTCGACGGGCGTATGCGCATGATCGCGGAATTCGTGGCTTTCGCTGACTCATCCATGAAACAGCCTTGGGAATCGCAGGGCCGAAACTACGGCCCGGAATAATAACGTATGCTTGAATTAGAAATCTCCTCTTCAACTATGAAAAACTGTATATTTATCGATAGGTACTTCACTGGTGTCCTGCTACCAAATTCTGATAAACGGAATATTTTGTCATTTGGTACAGGATAGAGAAAAATGCATCCTTCATTTACTTTTGTCACAGTATTGATCACTGCTACGATGAAATTAAAGCTAATGAGGTATAAGTGCATAATTGCACTGATCAATGCCTTTCCTAACGGATTGAGAGGAAAGTGTAACTCGTAGAGTCATTGCGCTTCACTTGCGTGGACATGTTTCGCTTACAGCATTCTGGCTCAGTGAGAAAAGCAAGGGCAAACTACTTCACTCCTCATCGTGCATAGTAAGCCTCATTCTTCTGCAGGTAGCATATGTCAGAGTAGGTGAGGAACCAACCGGTTCTCAACCAGGCTGAATACTGTACAGACCGACTTCCATGGTATTTAAAATGTTGATTAACTTTAGTAACAGAATCATTGAGCCTCAGATCTCAAAATTATGTTCAATTATATATAAATTATAATGCGCTCCATGCCGCTAATTTACAGTTATGCTTAACTATCAGATTAAAAGATAAGTTGCTTTAGCTCGACATAATACCGGGCCTAAATCCGGTTCTTACAAATACTTACGCTAATCATCATTTTAATTAACAGTGAAGATTAGGCCATCAATTTTAATTCGATTTGGGCTACTGGATAGCCACGCGGGCAACGCGTTCGCTTTAGCGGTGCCGGGTTCGATTCCAGATGAGAACCTATGTATGAAATGACCTATACTGTAGAAGCACTTTGAAACTATACAATAACAATATAATACTGTTTGGTAGAGTTAAATTTCGTTTAGTTACAGTTTAACTACATCTTAACAATGCATTGCAATTCCGAGCCTATTGGTGAGGCAGGGAGGAATCCGCTTCAGGCGTATACCGAAGCAGACGCAAAAATATTTTTTTATATTTGTTAAGGTAGATCTCTTACAATGACCAAGTGATGAATTTCGGTGAACAAATCCTTGTTCCTGCAACCATATGTTCAAGAATTGCTTATTACTCATTTGCCTCAGTTATTGGACAGACAAAAATGTAATGATGTCTTCTTTCTGTCTAAGATACCGAGGAAGATACACGGGTACGAAGGATACCATACAATAAATAGCATTTACCTTAGTCATTCCTTATTGAATGCTTTGAAAGCTTTATTAACTGGTTAATTTAGCTGCAGTAACGAGGCCTATTCCAACACATTGAATTCTGGTTCAAAGAAGGAATAAAGCGCGGAATACCTCACTCCTCATGTCTCAAAGCAAGCCTCAATCCCTCTCCGAAGGTTATGATAGCAAATTGAAGGGTGGATGAATTCAAAATTGACCTCCAGGCATAATTCTTAGAAACATAAAATCTGATCACTTCCCAACCTTTACGTTTCTTTCGATAAATTCGATGACAATGATTCAAGAAAATATTGAACGGCCCTGCATCACGTGTTAACAGAGACAGCAAAATGTCTCAACACGGCCCAGCGAGTAACCATGCTCAAGCATGTCCCGGCTAATGAAGAGTTTTAGCTGAATTTGCGGGGCTATCTAACGAATGGATACACGCAAATGCAGTTTGGCTAAAAAAAGGTTCCTAACTGGCCAATACATATTTAATGCTATCCTACCCGGAAATGATTTTAGCAGTGGCTTTTTAGAAGTTTTTCTGGGTGTATGCGATTTGGAAAACTATCTGATTTTGGCCAACAGACTTGATTACGGAACGAATAATCTTCGTTGGACGAAGTATCTTTGTTATTTTTAACTTGAGGCTCAACTCAACGCAGAGATGTTATCAAGCCACCAAAGGAAAGTTTCATATACTCCAAAGCAAGTTATTTTTTTCTTTTGGCCTGTTCGAGATCAGCTTGATAGCGAGATCGATGTCCGAAGGCGTGACTTCGATAAAATACATCGCAAATTAGAAACCAAAAAAAAAATATCAATAAAAATTTGGACAAATTGGTAACATCACGTACAAGGTTGTATGTCATGCTTTATTAGATAAGTGTAGGTTCCAAATTTTATGCGAGATTATTTATTTGGTTCTTTAGAAAGGCATTCAACTAAAATTAATTTCAAAACAAGCGATAGCAAGATAGGCGAAATAGTTTCGTAGGAATTCTTCTTATAAGTATATTTCCCGGATTACTGTTCAGGGATAATTAATTCCTTTTAAGTTAGAAATGAATGATGAATTTCAAGAGCTCCCACGTCGGGCCGCCAACGAATTTCGCCCACGCTTTGGGACGACGATGCCCAAAACCCACGGCGAATTCTTATGTGGAGTTCCAAGAACGAATCCACAGCAGACAAATCATTCCTCGAGATATTCAAAACTAAGTACCACAGTAAAATACCACTTTTCCCGACAAGCAGCGACCCGCTGACTAAGCTAAAGATTTATTTTTCTATTTTACGTGTGAGTAATAAAAAAGGTAAGGAGGGGATACCAAAGTTAGCAAAGGTATAAAAGCCCACGGTCGTTTTTACGATAACCCAGCATAGATATCAAGCTATGGAAACGTATCTTATAAAAATATTATAAACCATATTTGTAACTGAGAGATATTTAGACGAATCGACCCTTTAACTGCTCTAAGGGAATCCTTTGTGGCAGTACCAAAATGAGCCAAATTTACTTTGCTTCTCATTCGTAAAAGGTTCATCTGATTTTCAATCTGAGAACGGCATAGTAATACAAACAATCATAAAATATCCGCTACGACGAGGAAATAATTAAATTTCAGTTACCAGGGAAGATGCATTCGAAATGTATCGATCTTACGACAGTATTTACTTAACTCATCATCACCACAAAAAAGTATCAGTAGAGGAATATAACGTAAAGTGGGAAGTATCGATAAGAAAATGATTGACATTGAAATGAATTCTTAAAATAACATTTAAATATCCATTCACCTTTTGACTTAAATAGTTATATTTACATTAAATATATGCTTTTAATCTTAAAGAAACCAAAGCAGCGCAGAAACAAATCTGTGTTGCTTGCATATTTACCTATCTAGCGGAATAATCTACGGATTTCATGCAGAAGAGGCAAGTAAGTGAGATAAATTTGCTCGAAATAATGCAAGAGCGCTACGCAAGTAATTTAATTTTCGCGAACTAACAAAAAAAAAAGAAAGACTTACACGAATACACAATTTCTCAGCGTTCTGGAAGATAAAACGAACGATGAAAAGAAAACAAATCAGAGATGAAAACTACGACTGAAAATAAAAATACTAAGAACATGGTAGATACCTCATCATACTGTTGCATGCTTAAGTGAACGACTTGAGTGCCAGTTTGAGTTTTGAAAAGGGAATGAGGCATGATATTCAAGTTGAGGAACGAGATATTATTTATATTAATGTTTGAACTTCCTTTCCTCATTTAGCCAGAATATTGTTAGTTCGAAACGCCCACGTGATCCCAACACGTGCTTAAGAGTGACGCAATGACGACATGAATAACCGTTTAGAAGAATTCAATAAGGAGAGACCCAAATTAATTAATTAATACATTAGATCAGTATTCCTCAGTATATTTCACTTACATAGCGAATGTAATATCTAATAATAAATAGTATCCCATGATCAACATAATACCCACAAACAAACGTCAATGAAGTATACTTTCATTTAGGTAATTATTTATTTCAATGAGATCTCAAAAACAGCCAATTTGACCGATTAAAGTGAATCGTAACAGATAGAAAACGTAAAAGAAAAAATAACATGCATGCAAATATAAATATAAGTATAAATATTAACAAGGAAAACATGGAGATGCAAAAGAATACAAAGAAGAAAGAAGACTAAATAAGCTAAAGACCAGAAAATAATTAATGGAAGAATGGAGCGAATTAATAGGGGATAACAGTTCAACAGAAGGATTGAGAGACAAAAGATAATTATTTTCTTCATCCTGATCTAAAATAAGAATGAAAAGTTTTTATTCATCGAATTTAAATAACAGAAATAAAATTCCTTCATCTCGAAACATACTGCGAAACTACGATGCTCGGTGATGAAAAATCCAGGAAATATCAATACCAAAACACAATAATTGATGCATTAAAAGTGTTACGGGTCAGTGAGTTTTCTTTTTACTTCGAGAGTACACGTGGGACATAAATTCCTTCCATTGACCTAAGCAAATAGACAAGTACATTCCTCCAAACCTACTTCGGCATTTGACATATGCAAAAAACCGGCGCGCGTTAAATGGCGCTAAGTAAGGGCGCGAAACGCTTGACAACGCAGCATCGCGAGGCGAGAGAGCGAATAACCGGCGATTTTCCGACGGAGAGAGAACCCTTTCAGTTATAATTTTACCCACTCCTCCGAATTCTCCACGGCTATTTTCACGCGGAATCCTCCCATTCTTTTCTCTTTTCCGCGAAAAATTCCGACCGTTTATTTCCAGTCTTCTCCTCACACGTGGAGGGAGATTTTTCATTCTGAATCGGTAGGGAGGGAAACGGAAGAGCGGGTTCAGCCTCAGGAAATACCTTTCCTGTCTGACATAAGAGGAAATTCGCAAATAGTTCGCGCAGGAAACAAAAATAGATCTCCCTATCGCAAATGCCCCCGAAATTGCCCCCGTCGGCGACGATTGTGATCTTGATGCTTCTACTCCGCTTAGTTTGTACACCTCGGGCGGGCATGAATAAAAGCTCACTTTTAAGTCCGAAATGGTTTCCAGTTTCTTTCGCATCGGACTTCTCGTTATGGGATATTATGGCTTAATTATCAAATACCTATCGCTTGGAAATAGTGCTAATGATGCCCTTTAGTGTAACTACATTACTGTTTGATAATCAGGTAATACTTGCCCAGTAGGCATATTCATAATAGGGTCCAATAGCGGATAGTATTTTGATTGTTAGAATACCTTCGCGAAAAGTGGAAGATTCGAATCCCAGTTATGTCGCTATTTGTCACTTCTTGTTCAGCCTTGAAATAAATTATGTTTAATATTTTTATAATAACCGTGACTAAACGGGGATAATTGTAGTATCGTCGTTCTTAAAATGACAGTAATTCTGATCCCTCTAATCTCGTCCATTTGTGTTATTGTTTATAATATTGTGGAATCAGTTTATCTTTATTATTATTGCTGATCGTCTGTAATTTGCCATGTGCTTTTTTATGTATTACTAACAAATAAAATGAATTAACCCTTTATAAATACGAAAAATAATGTAAACAGCAGAAATCGAACCCCGAACCTTTTCGTTTTCTTAAATAATGTTGACACAGTAACTTAATGCTAACATAAATCAAACTACCACGTAGGAGTTTTAATGATAGACGCGAAAATTTCCCAAAGCAAAATAGCCTCAGAATAACGCTGCTATGAACATATCTTAATCGATCGTGCTCGAAATATCCTCTGAATAATTCAAGAATCATCCTCTTCGAATATCTGACGAATCACCTCTCATGATTTTCACGTGGCGAAATCATCTCCGAGCATTCAAGCAAACGCCGCCTTTTTACGAGCCTCATCTACTTAGCGGCCCGTCCGCGTAGCTTTTATCCCTTCGTTCCATCTCCCTTCAGAGCGAACATTTGCTCAACTACTGCGAACAAACAATTTCTCCTATCCGTCCATCTCCGGAGCACACCCACGTCCCATCTTTATCTGACGATTTTCTCTCTCCGAACTACGTTTTTGCCTTAGCAAAAGCTCGTCTCGCTGCAATATCTCCGGGACTAATCAAGTTTCATCATTATTAATTCCACTTTTTCCTGGAAAGATAACTTTTGAGTATTTTTCCTACAAACAAACTTAAAAAATGAAAAGTGCCTTCTATCATGAGATATGAATCGAGATAGAGATGGCAATTTATATTTCATTTACGTATTCCTTTAAAGTTGATTTATTTCCGCAGTATAAAGGCTTTATTGAGTAAAATTAACTGAGATAATATAAAACAAATAACACATCCAAATATGTACCATCTCAACAAATTCTTCCAAAGGTTTTTACTCTCCATAAAGAGAAGTCGATATAATTACGTGAATAGTTTCGTTAAAATAAAATATGGAACAAACGAATGAATTAATTTCATATTTTACCCTCGCAATTTTTTTTACTCATACAATTTCTCATCCAAGCCTTTGTATACTTGCTTATTTAGATATTTATTTTCGATTTCGGTCGTTTTATATCAACCTGTTTAATTATATTATTCAGGTTATATTATGTCCAAAGGTTTTCATCATTTAAATAATATTGCAATTATTATGAGTTTTTCTACTATTATTACCTAAATTTGTCAATATCAGTAGCGAATGAAAGTTTAGCATTCAAATTCATTTTTCAATTTACGCTATTATTAGAGATATTTTATCTATAATTCCCTGGGATTTTTTATTGATTACGTTGATTGCAGACAGTGAATTTACCTCTTTGGGTGCAAAGCGCATATTCCGAATAAAAATTTAAAGACGCGTTTATGAAATAATTCCATAATTTACTTCGGTGAGATGAACTGAAATCAGATTTGTACGGAACAAAAATGTGTTCACGATAAATAAATTTTTCATGAGACTTAATCACATAAATTTAAATACAAGGGCCGTTTTTTTAATTTTAGGCTGAATTTCATTAATGTGCACTATTACTTGAGAAGTGGTTGCACACGAGGAACCGGAAATTCAGTCAACGTCAGCTGCGAGTACATCAGCGTTCTTGAGAGACAAGTTGAGAAATAGCTCGGAGGACTTTTCGTTGAATCCTCCGTTTAACTGGAAGGATACCAAAGTAACACTACGAAATAGCAAACATATCAGTTTTCCTTGCACGGAAATAACCAACAGAGAATGCTCAAGTAAGTCAACCAACGGGATGGCGTTGAAGAGCAGTACGTGTCCGGACCTTGGAAAATGAGAATGGTTTAAACATGAATCGTTTCGAACGATCAAATTGGTGGCCATTTGCTGAGATATCAAAAAATCTTTTACACCATCACCACATCCGGGTGAAGACGTCATCGATGCCTGCCCAAGCTAATACAACCAAACTCATAAATGCTGCGGGTTATTCTGCACGTAGTTATGATATTACTAATGTCACCTCTTAATTTCATTTTTTTTAATTTCTTAGGAAATAAATATCTAATTTACAGTAAGGATTGAGCATGAAATAAATTTGCTAAGCTCCACTACATGAAAATTATGATGAAAATGCGATGTTACTTAATTTTATTTTCAATATCACAGTTCTCTGAATTTTTCTTTAGAGATAAATATTAAATTCATAATAAAGTTTTAACGTGAAATAAAGTTATTTTGTTCCACTATCGAGAACTATACTTAAGACCAAAATTATACAACAGATAAATAATCAAGAGAAAATATGCAGAAGTAATAATGGAAGTGCATATATTTATTGAAATAAGTTTTTGATTAATTGACGGGAAATATCATAGAATTAAATATATTTATTACTAATTTTTATATACTACCGATTATTTTATAATTTCTTACCGCGAACTTGCCATCGTTTGAATCTCGCTGCATTTTTAAGAGGTGGAGAAAATATTTGTGAACATACCTAATGGTGGAAGAATTTTTATTTGTTAGTCTGTAGTGTATGGGAGATTGTTTCGATGTTTCAGGAGATCATTCCAATTATGTTAATAAAAAACGTGTTTTTCGCGGCTGAATTGACCAATTACAACTCCTTAACGTACGAAGAATATACTTACTCGACAAGCAGAACAAGATAAATCGTTAATTAGACATTTCAAAGTTTTCAGATAATGATACTAAATAATTTATAAGAAGTGAAACTACATCAAACTAATTAGTTTTAATTAATTAAGTAATTATTATTAATTCGATAAATCAAATAAGCTCTATAATATTAAGTCGATTAACTGAAACCGAAACTGGAAACAGATTTAGGGTATGCTACGCTGCACGTATTTTACACAATCTTCAGTAAAGCATGAAGACATACTCGGTGAAGCTGAATGATTTTCTATTTTTCTGATACCCCGTGGATTTCCGATTCTTGAGGCCATACAATATTCTAATATAATCAAATCACCGGATGATCAAAAGAACGGAGATATAAATTCGCAAATAATTATCGGTAAACATAACTGACCCCAAAGGTAGTCATAGAGATTAATACGTAATATTTTAATTAGTCCGTCCACGAATCGTGTAAATAAATAAATGACCATAGGATGGGTTGAATTAAAATTAAGCAATAATGAAGGTAAAATAAATAATGGAATACACAAAATCTGTTTAAAATGAGATTAAATATTCACATCGTAAATTTTTTGTCAGCTAGATTTCTATAGTGACAATATATAGCACTCGTAAATATGTATGTATTTTATTTAAAATCATTTATTTTAAAATTTTTATACGTTTGCATTTTAATATTCGTATAGATTTGTATTTTATCATTTGTATTTTAACATTTTTATAGGTTTAATGGAAGATGGGACTTAAAATTCTCAATTTTGCTTAATGAAGCCTTTTTATATCTATCTATATATTTATCTATAAATAGATGTATAATAATCCAACATGAGAAATGGAAATATAACTTCTCGTACATTCCACCGAAGATTTAGTTTATAAATAAATAATCAAATTATAATTAATACAATAAATAAACAAATCAAATTAAACCTGCTGTGAAAATTCATTTCCATTATTATTATCCACCACTAGGTAACACTTTCGCAAACTAAGTTTATCCTAAATGAAGTTATGCAAACCCTCGTTCATTGGTAATCTAAATTCCTAGAAGAAGGAAATACCACGTCACCATGAAAACTGTTTGATTGATACGGAACACTTCAATTCCGCGATATTTTTATCGGAGGGAAATGTCTTTTCCCGGCAGGCAAAGCAGTGCAGATGAGATGAAGCTCTGTATTGACGGTAGACGTAAGATGAGCCCGTGTAAAAAGGCACTATACACTGAACAAGCCGTCTATTGAAGGAGCCCTTAATGCGTCAGTAGGCGTGACAGACTTGACTCAGCGAAAAGCTGACGAGATAAGTGTGTGCCAATAGTTCCTGAGTAAGTGCATCCTCATGCAGTACGGAGGAGCAAGACTTCTGCGAGGAAAGCAAAATATTTATTGGATGTTCCTCGTGTTTTCATCATCATATCGCAACTCGTGTTTCTAATTATACCGGTCGATGTCTTTTTCCTCGTCGTAAAATTCAAAGCATATATTTCCATGTTCCAGACGAAATTAGTAGTTTTATCACCGGCTTGATTTTCGCATTTGAAATTTCTCTCTCATACAAGTTTCCCGGAATGTTATGAGTACTCTCAGGCGATGAATAAATTTCCCCGCTTTTAAACAAAATCATAAGTATACAAGTATCGCTGCTATAAATACATCGATGGTTTTTATTCAAGGAGTTTCCTTAAGTATTTCAACTACTCTTAGTAGTTGAAATAGTTTTCTGCGATTTTAAAACCATATAAGGGTACTCACGTACTGAAAGGATAGACGCCCACCTCTTCTCGGGATATATGCCCAGTGCTATCTTTAGGTATGTGTGCCCTATTAGTATCAATTGAACTTTAAGGTGATACTGATTAAGGCATTTTCAAGAAAACGTTTGTAATCTACATTTAAATTTCAATTCAAATTTAAATCCACGGTCGAATGTATTTTATGCACGATCAAAAGATGATGTAGAGTTTAGTAAGCACTAGGGTGGTGCGTTTTGCTACTTGTTTTCTGATCGAAGTGTAATACCCGGAAAAGATGGCCCACCCACATTGAAATTACAAATATAACTTTTTGTCGAAATCAAAAAAAATCTTCTGTGAGAATTTTTGCCTCGAAATTTCGACGAAAACACCAAAATTGTCATTTTTTCGGTTGAATCGACAATAATTTTGGGTGAGAAGATGCCACTTGCAAAAAATCTGATGACCAAGCCTCAATGTGCTATTTATATACCTCTAGAGGGGGCTGAGATGCCTCCAAAAGTTTTTGCAAAAATTTACTTTTAAATTGGTTTTAAAGTTAACTTAAACGTTTTCTTAAATCCTGTCTTTAAGTTATAACAATATTGTATATAACATGCGCTTTCCAGATTAAATTCAGTTTAAGCTAATGGGGTACCTCTCCCACAGAGGTGGGGCATCTCACCCGGACACTCGGGAGAGATGGCCAAATGCAGAAAAACTTTAATATTTTGTGTGAAAATGTTTTTAAAGAAAATTTGTTTATATCCTGTTAATAATCAATAAATGTTCTATTATATCAGGCAGTTTCATATTCTTGTTATCACTGAAGTCATTTGTATGAAGTCATTTCCCTAGGTGGGGCATCTCTCCCGGAATTACCTTTTATAGAAACTCGATAGTCGTTACCATAAAATTATCACTTGAAGGTCGGAGCATTTCTTAACATTTGTTTAAGAGATAATCCCATAAATACATAAATATTAAGAGGTTCTTCTTGACGCTCGAGCTGTTGGAAAAGGTGCACTTATTTGGATCTTCCACCGTAATTACGGCGTTTGCCGTCATTATGGTGGAAGATCCGTTTGCCGTATATATCAATGGAATGGGATACGAACGTTGAGTAAGAATCGCTCTCCGGGTAATACCTCCGCTGGATTCAGCAAAAGCCGTACGGGTGGTACCGCGCAAATACCAAGAACGGGGAAGAAAAGCAATTAAGATGGAAATGCCTTGAGGTGATTTGCGTGGGAAAGTATGTCGAAAGTGCGGGCGTGAAATTGGATCTTGGAAAGGCGAACCGGCTAACTCGTAAAAGCCAACTTTATCGAGGAGAATACTTATTAATGTAAAACTTAAAGCAACGATTTTCCAACGCCTTTGAGAGCGAAGTTTCGTTTCGTTTTGATCACATCTTTGATCGACTTGATGGAGTGATTTGCCCCAAATAATTTAAGACGCATTTTTAACCGAAAATTATTGATTAATTGCCGGATAGGGAAAATTCCCCAATTAAATTCAATATGTTTTAGTACTCCTTGATCATTTGTTTTCCTGCCGCCATATGTTGATGAATGGCCCATTCTTAATTTGGTTTCCGGCAAGGAGTGAGAAAAATGTATGCTTAATGTTCACTCAATGTCACTTATTGTGCTTTAAGTAACTTATCATCGGTGAAAATCATGGCTTCAAAAATGTGAAAACTAATTCGTAATGATTGATGTAGTTTAATAAAATTCTGCCCTCATACCCTACAACCATAAGCATTGGAAGTAAAATGAGGCTTACTGGGCAAGATGAGGAGTTGGGTATTTTTATTTTGCTTACCTCACTAACAAGGGAACCTTACGCTCTGCAGGAAACGGATCTTAATGATACTTTAAGGATAGGTTCTTTGGCCAATTGTAATAACTAATCTGTTACAGTTTAAACCAACGTTTCCTAGTTTATTTGTAAAAAGAGTTTAAAAATCAGCGTCAATTTCTAATTTTAATTAATTACAAAACATGATTCAAAGTTATATCAGTAGCTGTGGTATAATGGTTAGCGATTATGGCGGTTAATAACCATATCAGAAATAATTTTAACGGTAATCATCAAGATATGACCTTAATTCATGGTATTATACTGCACCATACATATATCAGTAGTTTTCATTGTAACAGTCACTAATACAAGTAATACTAATAATGAAGGACTTTATTCAAAGCGAGATTGAGACTATAAAGTCTCATCCTACATCTAATCTTTCGTCATATAATTTTTTTTTAAGAAATAGCTTGAAATATAAAGCACGCAGAAGGAGAATACTTCGAGGATTTTAAAAACCTAAGCTACGAGCTTAAGAAAAAAATTCCACAGCAGGAAAAAATCCTCTAGAAGGGGTGTGAGAAAAACCTGCGAAGCCTACAGGTAAAAAAAAACAAAATTTAGTGATGAGATGATATTAAACTAAATGCAAAAATCAAAATCATAAAATTAAAAAAAAAATAAAAAGGACAAATAGTTATACGTTTAGATGTAAGTAGGAAAGGACTCGATGAATAAATAATACAGCAGGACGAAAAGAACATAAAATATATATTTCTCTATCGTACACCAAATGAAAAATAAATAAATATGCCTTACATTTACATGTAGTAGGAGGGACGATTAAATCTTACAAGTATTCTGAAAGAGAAGGTGACAGAAAAGAGAATGCTTGCGTTTCTTTTGCGAAATTAACAAAATGCTTCCGTTCTACTACCGAGGCTGGCTATTAATTTATCCCCTTATCATCTTTAGGGTCGAATTAAGCCCAATATAATCATCATAATTACTGCTATCTCTGTGATTCAGCAGTTTAAACCACGAGTTGTTATTGTCCACCGCTGCAAGATAAAAACTCTTTCGTTATGGGAAAAATAAGGCGATTTAGATAGCGTTCTGATTGGTCGCAAGAATTTCTCCTGACCGAATTGATATGCGAATCACGCAAATAACAGGAATCTCGAGTCAAAATTATTTACGATACGTTAAAAGAAATTACACCCTTTTCACGGATGCGGGCGATTATAAACTAAAAGGAAAACAAATCGGAAATCAGCTAAAAAATGGAGTTAGATGACGAAAATTTCCGTTGGATTACGACAGCAAAAAAATTCTGTTCTATAAAAATTTTCGAACTATTTCCAAATTTTCCTTTTTTTGGTTCGGTCCATTAAAAACATCTATTCGATACACACGCGCGTGCTCGTATTGTTTATGATAAAGTGAATTCCTTCGTTATTACTATACGGAATCCATTAATAACGATTCGCTGTGATGAAATGTACTCACTAACCCATAATCAACGACTGTTAAACCCCTACGAAAGGGCAAAGGGGATTGACTAACGTTAAGATAAACATCTGTCGGAATATAAACGATGTGGAGCTGAATGAAATCATGACATTAATGATTTGACCTTCAGATAAGTTGTAGAGTGACACACATAGGATTCTTTCCGCAGAAACGTGTAGATAAAGCGATTTAATAACAGCAATAACTGAGAATCAGTAAAGATAATGTGTTTTCATAACGATAAAGTGACTGAGAAATAACTATGCATTAACACCATGCACATTACCGGAATACCCATGTTTTATATATTTTTCTCAGCCTATTGGGGAAATATGGCAATATATGAGAAATATTCCATCAGGATAGAAAGAAATTAAAACTATTCAGAGAATAACCTTAGCGAACTAAATGGATACTATTACTGTTTTCATAGAATAGGTTATGAGACGCACAATTCTTGCACCAATCTAGACCGGTGTTTTCCCCGCTTCCAAACTTCTTAATTAAACGGAGCTCATCTTACAAACGTAAGAAAATTCCTCACCTTCGATAGTATTGGATTATCTAGATATTTACATTAACAGAGTCAAACATTTTAATTTACCTATACTGAGCATGTAAATGTCATCTTGTGGACGTACATGTATTTTCGTACTCAAATCTTTAATTTAAATTTATGTTTTCGATAACGTCTATGGTTTTCATCCTAGTAAAACTATCTACAAATCTTAACATGTTTGCATTCGCCATTTTAGCTGACATTTAGTTAATATCACGATTCATAATAAAATAACTTATAACTTACATAAACCAAATTCTTGGACAATTTTTAGTACTGTCATGAATAATTCTGAATTAATTTTTTTCTTTAGTAGGGTTAGAAAGGAATTGCTTTAGAACTGGATTCTTCGTCGATTCGTCAATGATATATAGATGATGACAATATAGTGACCTACTATAATAACTTATTCACATTAAAACGAAGCCATATATGTATTTATATATCCAATATATAAAAAACAGTGAAGTGACAAAAAAACGACCAGAAATGAAAGGCATCCAGAAACCTCAAAAATTAAATCCTTAGAAAAATGTTAGGGTATACCTGATTGGACAAAAGGTGAAGAGATATCATTAGGGGCGACTGCCATGAGGAGAATATTAACCAATGGGTTTGCTGGCTTTATCAAGAATGGGATGAAATGAGATAACAGAACTGAAAATATAAGATACAGATTTTAAAGTTTACCGAAAGAAGACGAGGGTTGGGCATATCAATAAAAAGAATGTCCACAGATGCACTGAAGGAAACAGACATTGCGCGAAAAAGTGGGGAGAATAAGGGGAAGCAGAATAGCGTTTTGAAAGAAAGAATTGACGTCCAAAGTGACGAAAGCTTAATCTATGAAGATTTTCGACACGAGAATATAGAAAAAACTGTCATGTTTCCCAATAGTTCAGATGCAAAGTCACTTAGATAGGCGATTTCCTTGCATAATAAAGCGGTGTGACGGAAGAGAGAGGTGAATGAGAATACTGTAAATAAATGAGCGTTTACTTCTCCAACTCCATTACGGAATATCTAAGCGATTATGCGTGGATTTGCTGAAGGATATAATTTCGCATTCGCTATCAACTATTTATGTGCATTTCCAGCACTCGTAATAAATAGCCCCATTACGTATCTGGTATCAATCTTAGCGAGTTAATGATCAATTCGCCACGATGCAGTCAAATTGCGATAATAGTGTAATAGGTTTAAGTCAAAGCGGAGTTATTCTAGACAGTTATAATATAAGAAGACAATCATTCAAATGGATGAGGTTATTGGGAAGAAAACTCAGTACCAGAAGTCTTTCTCGCTTTATTTACAGGGAATAAAACGATTTGTTCTCAAAAATTACATCGAGAAACGATCAGATGATGTAACGTGTGACAAAAAATTGCTTTCGGAGAGAGAGACTGATAACCAAGCAGATGTGGAAATCATACACTACACATTTATGGAAAAGAGTATTTGTAATTTTATCCTTACCATCCTTTAATAAAATTAAACAAAAACGTTATGAATATACCCACACTACTGTGTAAATCTCGTACTATTATAGAAATCAATGTGATATAGTCGATATTGGAAGGCGTGGCTTCGTGGAAAGCCATTGAAAGCAGAATGATAATACTTCGCATTTTTCCACAATATACATATATTGTGTATCCGTTTATTGTGTATATAAGTATTATCATTCAAATCATTGTGAGGTAGCACCAAGTGAATTTCAAATGCTCGTTCAATGATTATATTTTCTATTTTTAGACTACATAAGTGTTCATAAGTCTCTGCGCATACCAACCTGGAAAACGTTGCGAGAGCTAGGTAAGAATGAAATTGGTTTAATAAAAGTTAATGTGATACAATTTTCGAAATTAGATTCGTCGGTTCGAAACCATCGTTGTTAGGAAATCATAATCTCTATAATGTGGGGATTGGCAATCATCAAAATTATCGGTTTCCGCCAGACATAATTATAGATTTAAGTTATACACACTGTAATTGGGGATAGCGAAGAAAAAACGACCTCTGAATTAAGAAAGAAAAGGCGCTAATAGTGTAAAAAGAAATGCGCAGTAATTTAATCACGAAAATGTTGACATTAGCAACAAGATCGTGAGCGACAAAATTGCATGGGGACATAATCGTGAGCAGAAAGGTACTTAATCTAAATCCATAAGATTGGATTCATACGACAGGACCATGTAACAATAACGGTAGTAGTAGTAGTAGTAGTATTGTTAAAAGTGCTTCGACAGCTCAGGTCATTTCGCACATAGGCTCCCACCGGGAATCGAACCGGGGACCGCTTTCACCAAAGGCAAACATCGAACCGGGGACCGCTTTCACCAAAGGCAAACGCGCTGTCCACATGACTATCCGGGAGCCCAACAATAACGAGTAAAGGTATTGAAAATAAAAATTTTCCAGTTGCCACTCTATTACGAAAACATCTTTAGCTTAATCGTGAGCAACAAAATTGCGTGGAGACAAGATCGCGAGAACAAAAGTTACTCAATGTGGATCCATAAGCTTGGAATGAGACGGTACGACTATGTAACATTCAGAATAAGGTAAGGTGTTGAAATTAAATTTATCATTCCATTTCTAATTACGAAAACGTATTTAGTGGCTGTATAATCGTGAGCGATAAAAATTGCATGGAGACAAAATCGCGAGAAGAAAAGTTGCTTAATCTAAATCCAAGATCTTGCATTTATACGGCAGGACTATGTCTACCAAGAAAATTAGAAAAATTATTGAAATTGAATTTTCAGTAACTTTTCAATCACGAAAAATCGTGAGCGACAAAATTGCATGGAGACATGATCGTGGAAAGAAAAGTTTCTAAATCTATATCAGTGAGCTTGAAATCGAACGACACAACTATGTAACAGTGAAAAAGAGGAATAGTATAGAAATTAAATGTACCATTCTATTTCCAATTACTAAAACATCTTTAGAGGCTGCATAATCGCGAGCGACAAAATTGCGTGAGGCAAGATCGCACGAGACTAAATCACTCAGTCTCAATCTGTGAGCTTGAATATAAACTCTGGACACGACGCAATAGCATTATAAGAAGTACATCATCCAAATTGAATTCGCAAAGAGCGGGAATTCCCGCGGGACATCTACGAGTCTCAGGCCATTTTTAATTCTAGACAAGTACTCACCAGAAGTGACAACTTCCTCGTCCGCAGCTCTGTCAGCGGCGGAGGCCTCGATGTGCATCTGCTTCTTCTGTCGCCTGTGCAGCTTGTGAGAAACATCTCTGCAACTTATGGTCGGAGCCATGACGCTTCTTGCCGCCTGCAATCATCGGAGAGACGTATTTAGAGCGGGAAGATAAAAAATGAAACCTTTCGTTGAACCTGGCACGTTCGGAAACCAGTGCCTCAGACGACGAGGAGGTATTAAGAACTCGTTTACACGTCCACAAAGGGTGCAAAAATAGTTGGGTAACGAGTTACGTCACGCCGTCTCATCAGTCATTTCTTTTAGTCCTTCCGCACGAGCGCACGCGGGAGAATTTGCGGGAAGCATTGCAGGTACTGATGCACCTTAACAGATGGATTGTTGGGAAAACATCGCTTCCGCGGTGAATAATAAAGGTGATTTGTCACCTGAGCCACCTCGGGGAAAGGAATGTATGGGCTCCTGCATATGAAAATCTTGTTTGGTGAACGGGCGAAATTCAGTATTGAAAACCCATAGAAGAGGCGGGGAATCTACCTCCTATATCGGCCACACGTGGCTTTTTCGGGCGTTCAATGCGGACTCATTATCATCATATGAAACGAATATATGCATACAAATAATTGTTTCCGATTCTACAGTCAGGATTTAATAAAATACATTATGAAAAATGTTCTCCTATTTCCGGTGAGAGCGATTCGTAAGCTGAGGTCATTTAGCACACATGAACTGCCTGCCACTGGGAATCGAACCCGGGACCGATTTCACCAAAGGGAAACCTACTACCCACTTAGCCATCCAAGAACCCTTCTCTTATCTTAGCATATAGATACGTTTTCATTCATGAAATTTCGATGCTTTACTATTAGACAGTAGGAAATAAGAGTGAAAACCATGACTTCAATGACCATGCAAGAGTATAGCAAAATATTATATAAACAAATAAAATACTTAATTAAACTAAACTTACTATTAAATAAATGCTAAAATATGATTGAAAAAAAGTCGAGATTTGTATATAAATAAATGTCTCTAAATTCAAAGAAGGTGAATATCTTTAGAAAAAATATAAAATTTATAATTATAGTTTTATAAAATTATTTATTTACTTTTAACCATCCGAAACGTTTAATTATTTGCTTCCCCTTGCAACTCTCCACTCTGATTGACTAGCGAACATTATGCACGTATGAATAATTTAAAATTTTAAAATAATTAAACAAGTGTTTCGTACTCCGTTTCGTAACCCTTGCGTGCTTTCGAGATCATTTACGGCCATCCATATCTTGATTCTCGACCATAAAATACAAAAAAAAACAAAAAAGACCTATATACTAGTCGATCGAAATACAGCAGTCTTTAGCGACCTAAAGCGAACTTTTTCCAAAACTAAAATAAAGAACGTCTTTTTGGAGACCTTCCCTGATATTTCAAATACGCCGTAACTCTGCCATTAACACGACCTAACTCGCTTTTTAGAGGTTTTATGGACCGAGATTGGTATTTTTTACTCTGGAGCGAACCTTCCAATATCTATATCAACGAGATCGGGATTTCAAATGTGGATCGCTCGAATTGGATGCAGAATATCTCCATCAGTACGGCGGGTCGTAGGAGAATAAATGTCACACAAAAAAAGCTGAACAACGTATGAGATGCAGTGAATCGTACCGGTAGCCAAAGACGAAAAGTTACCGTAACGAGAAAGAAAAAAAAATTTAAAACAAATTCGATAACTCCGAAAAGGGACAGATTATAATCTTGATTATTTCCCTTCACTTTCTTCAACAGCCTTGAGCTTACGGTTCAAAGTGGAGATTCAAATGACCGGCTTTTCCGGACCAACTTGGGCGATTTTGGGATAACGAAGGTCTGGTTTTTCCCATCGTTTAACCCGTACGATCTCCGCTTATAAACCGGAGCGGGTTTTCTGCTGTAATCCAGAATCTTTGTATTTTTCGCCGAATTCAAGTTTTCGTGTTCCCGCCACCGTATCTTGATGAATGAATTTTTTTCATTCGTCTTCTGAACGGGATAAGAGAAAATATATGTTAACTTTAATATTCCACCGACTTGCTCGTGGTTGTGCTAAAATGAAAAGAGCTAAGGTATGAGTAATTAAAAAAATGACATCCATCTTGGCCTTTTTTTTAACTATATGAATAGCAGGGACGGATTTATCATAAGACGATAGTGGAGGGCCCCAAAGTTAAGGGGGTTCACAAAGGATATTTTGTCGTTTTTTAAGGTGAATAAAAACCTGGGACATAAGAGTTGGCCTTGCATCTTGTGCTTCTGATTACTAAAATTCATCCCTGATGAATATTAATATTTATAGGATAATTGTGCTACAAAAGCAAGAGCTAAGCATTTCACTCCTCGTCTTGTTTAGACCCCACATCCTCTCTCCGAAGATTTTGGTATTTATGGGAGGAGTGGGTGAGGATCCAGCCAACCAACTAACAGAAAATTCGTTTCTATCGGAATCACATATGAAAAAGAAAACATTTAAGACGAGTGGCACGAAAAACGCTTCCACTCATTACTATTTATGGCAAAAGAATAAGCGGAAACGAAATCGGAATATAATTTTTTTAACTTCTGGCCAAAACTGGAAATAAATATTTTGGCCCTCAAAAAAAAAAGCATTTACAATGAACTTCTTCAACTTGTAATTCAGAACAAAAGACACAATAAATATTTGTATTATCCATTCGTAACCAATTTATTTGAACAACTTTAATTTCACCACACCATCTGACAAATTTCATCAACTTCGAACTTTGTCCAGAAAATTTCATTCGTAAGCAATTTGTTTAAAATCTTACCTTAATAGAAAAATGGGCTTAAAAATTCATCTCCAGAATGAATTTCGCATCCGTAGATATCTACTCCAAAGATCACTCATGCTAAAAATAATCGCAGTCTACATGGAAAGGAATAAAATTATGATGAGATTTATATTGAGGACTACATAGGGATTTGGAAGGATCAGATCTTGACGCGGTTGCAAAATAAATGGTCGACCTTGCATTCTAACCCATTTGACGATGCATTCAAATGGAATTCAATCACAAATCTGGACCCCAGCAGGAATTTAGTTCCCTAACCTCAAGGGACGTCTACTTGCCATATATCCGCGAGAGGACACAGACGTACAATCCCACTCCAATATCCTGGACACCACCGCGGCAAGATTATTCCGTGATTCAATTCGTGCGCTCCAGGAATACGCAAAGAGACCCAACGAGGGAGATGCTAATTCAGAAGAGCTGCGCTCGGGGAATTCAATCGGAGCTCACCGAGAACGGCGCGGCTTTTGGTTAACCGAGCGAGCAGGCATTTGCTTCAAAGATCCAATAACCGCAAGAGACCCGGGGGAAGGAACGAACCGCTGTCATGAGCTGTCGACATGCGCAAGAAAAACAATTACGAGGAGTCACTGAAGAAGGCATTAAACTACATTGAGACGCATGCAGGGAGGAAATAAAATTGATGGACGTGACTAAGATTGTAGAAACTAGGAGGAGAAGTTGTGAATCCACAAGCAGTTTATTTCTTTAGGAGCTAAAATAAATAGTTGAAGTAAAAAAACCGGAATAAAAATTTGAAATACAATGATTGAAATAAAATGATTGAAATAAATTAATTGAAATAATATAACTGAAATAAAATAATTGAGTAAAATTGAATAAAATAATTTAAATTAAATAATTGAAACTAAATAATAGAAATAAAATAACTAAAAATTTATTTAAATAACTTAAGTAAAATAATTGAAATTAAATAATGTAAATAAAATTATAGAAAATAAATTATTGAATTAAAGTAAAATTGTATAAAGATTGAAATAAAATAACTGAAAAATTAATAAAATCATTTAAATAAAATAATTTAAATAAAATGACTGAAATTAAATAATTGAAAAAATCCTACTTAATTAACTAAGCTTCCATGGTCGGAAAGGCTTGCTCAAGTAAGAAAATCAACCATTGGTGACTGCAAATGAACCTATCACCACTTCGAGTTTTACACATTGATGAAACTCAACTTAACATTTTAATACAACTTTCACTTGTGAAATCAGTGGAATGACTCAGGAAGGTATAGCAGTTATCAACTATAATTCCGTATTTACAATCCAATATCCCTGGTAGTTAAAAAGTGTTTTCACTCTTCCACAATCCAGATTGAAATGAATACAAGAACTTAAGAGGATAGAGCGGCTCGAGATAGAATGTTTTCCTTTGATTAACAACGATAAGTTATAAAGTATTTATATAAATTATTGAATTTTCCCACGTTTTTAGTTTAAATTTGAGATACACTTCCAAACACCTCTCTAAGATCATTAATTGAATGAAATATGCTCCAATTAAGATTCGAAAGTCTTAGATGAAGAGGTGAGAATGAAGCCATGAGCTCTGGTTTCCTCCTTTATTCGTACATTAAATATTCATATTATTCACTAAATACCAGCACACGAGGAATTTTTAATTTCTTAATGATAGGCTCAGTTCGAATTAGCAATGCTAACCAGACTTAGACATGCGAAATAAAGGAATTCGAAGTAAAAACTGACGGTATCGCATTTCTCAACCGCCAATTTCTCAAAAACTGAGATTTATTACGCTCTTGATGCTTTCCCATATTTCTCCGTTAATTAAGCGATAATTGATTATGCGTGGTATAATTTTCCTATTCTCCAGACGTTGATCACTTTGACCATCATTCTTATGCATATTCCTTCCTGATTTTGGGCTGATTTATTGAATCTTCTCTCAGATCTTTGGAGCACGCTACTCCCAAAGTTTGAGCTCGATTGCGGGGTTTGTCGTTCTTTGCATTCCTGGCTGGCTGAATGAAATATTTGCGAGGTCCACGAGAATGCTGTGGACGCCAGGAATTTGCAATATATTTTCCGTTGAGAGTTGATGAAGTCGATCTAAAATATTTTAAAATTAGGTTGACGGTCGTCTGCAGCTTATTAACGCCTCGATGAAGTTTATTCGCAGACAACGTTTCGTCGCCGCGAATTCCGCTCCCGGAAATAAAAAGCAATAACTAAAGTTCCATTCAAGATTTCGACTATCTATAAATAAGGAAATCAACATTTATCTTAATTTTTTCTTTGCGACAAGTATGTAATTTGTCACGTGAGAAGAAGAAAACGTTTTAATGTTCATAAATATAATATCAATTATAAATATGCATAGTTATAAGTATATATAATTATAAATCATAATAATATTAATTATTTTAAATCCTGGTGGAGTCTCCGGTAAAGAAAGAGCTGGTTTTAATAATATGGACGGAGTTTTAAACCCAAAATACCTCTCTTAATCTACAAATGTCTATAAAGTATACAGCTCGAAGACCGGTTGGTGCCTCAACCTCCGATAGAAACTACTAAGAGCTTCTACAGGAGAATGAAGTTTACTAGGCAGGATGAGGATTGAGGTAGTTTTCCCTTGCCTCCTCACTGAGCCAGAATGCTATAAGAAGAAAATTTCCAAGCAGGTGAAGCACAATGTCTCTGTGAGTAACACTTTTCTTGTCAGTCCACAAGGAAAGACCTTAATGAGTGAGTGCCATTATTCACTTATGCCTCTGTAGCTTCCAATTCATCACAGCCATTATCAAAACTATGACAAAAGTAAACGAAATAGGTCTGTTTCTCCAGCCTGTATCTAAGGACAAATAGAAACATTCGATTCGTCAAAATATGGTAGCAGGAACCAATCTTCAAATAAAGCTATTTTTGATTAAATTGTTTTACCTTTTTATTTTCAATTAAATATGCTTAGAATATAGCATTTAAACAATACAAGTTAATAAGGTATCTATTGAAAATTATTTGGAATTATTAAATCGAAAATATGGCAGACTCCAATGAAAAACTCTTTCGTAACGTAAGCCTGTCAGTGGTATGAGGACCGACCGACTTTAGCCGCATTTAATAAGGCACGATCGCATCGAGTACGGGATATACAGTCGGCGAATTAATCCCCTTCATTTTCGTTTCGAAATGAATAATAAGTCTCACGGCAGCCATAAATCAATCACGCAATCGAGCGACGACGGACTGATTTGCATTCGACACATTTTTTGCGTGACGATGTGGAAACCTTTCGAGTCTTTTTACCCGGCTAATTGCAAAAAACGGCCAAAAATCGGGATTACCACTTGTAAAGCGTTGCGGTAAAAAATTGAACGGCGCATTTTCAAAACTCTACGTCCCTGGGGCGCTATTTCTGGGATAAAACTAGGCGGAGACGGGAAAAAAATTGAGTGAACACATCTTGATGAATGGGATACGGTAAAACTAGGATGATTTGATACCCTGAAGGGACCTGGTAAAAAATTCGAAAAAAAAGTTTATTTCCATGGGTTGAAAAATACTTCTATATACTAATAGCGATCAGATATTTGTTTTAAAAATTGCTAGCGCAAGTCTTGTTTCACTGTTTTATTAATAGTTAAAGAATCGCAAATGATAAAACTAATGATGTGCCAATTGACTGATTGCGAGCTTTCACATAGATTAAGGTCGGTACCGTGACAGCAGCGGGTAGAAACAAAATGTACAAATTGGGCACAAGATGTACTTGATGGTAGCCAGGACAGGTCAAGTACAAGGGGCAACGGACCTAGTAGGCCGCTTTCAACGAGGCGTAGCCGGAATATGGGAAGTTTGTGTTCTAAATTAACTTTAACTTAAAAAGTTCGAATAAACCAAAACCTAATTCGAATTTACCAAGGCTATAATCGTTGATTGGATAAAAAAAGCTTCCGACCAAGGAAAAAATTCGAATTAAATACGATTTCGAAAGAAAGACTTTAGGATCATGCAAGTTCCACTGTATATTTCATTTCTTTTTTGGTACAGGATGGAGAAAAATGTATCTTTCATATATTTTTGTTTCATAGCTGTGATGATACGAAAGCTACAGAGGGATGGGTTATGCTGAATATTGGCAATAGAAACATTGTTCTTCGGGGCTGTAGGATAGCCATGCTGGCAGCCCGTTCTGCTTCAGTAAAAGCGGTCTAGGGTTCGATTCCCGGTGGAAGTCTATCTGCGAAATGACCTAAGATGTCGAAGCCCTTTTCACCAAAATAACAATAAACAGACTTGTAACAAACATGTACTTTATAACGTGGACATGTTCCGCTTGTAGCATTCTGGCTAGGTGAGGAAAGCAAGGACAAACTACCTCCACTCCTCATCTTGCCTAGTAAACCTCATTCCCCTCTATTAGCTCTTGGTAGCTAATAACAATCATAGGTTTGAACTGGCCTTCGGGCTGAATACTTTAATGACGCATGGAAAAGAACGTTCGAAACAGGCTGGCGCAGTCAATTGGCGATGGAGCTGCCTTATCGGCGCGGAGTTCGCCAGAATTAAATCGCCGAGGAAACGGATTAGGGCACGTGAGTTCTCGTTATCTGCGAGAGTAATTAGCTTTCTGAAACTTTGACGGATGCGCCACGTGTAGTAAATGCAATCCGATGACGCCGCGGATCGCCCTTCCGAATCGATCGCAAAACAACGTCAATTTTCCAGGGGGAATGAGTCTCGGCGGAGCAGTTAGAGATGAGTGATGGAGGTAAAGAAGATTACGGGAAAGTGAATAAGATGATGACCCAGTGGCCTTCTCAGGGGAGGCAGAATGGGGATATGCTCCCCTTGAAAAACATCGCGAAGATGCTTAATATCTCTTCATTTGCTTCACAAAAGTTAAAATCTTTATACATTCAATAGCATATCCAAAAACTACTCTGGGGGCTCTCTTTAAGAATAATTGAAAGTGTTTTTCTACCAAAATCATTGCATTTTAAATGGAGGTTGTTTAAAAATATCATACATGATAAAGTAAATTTAAATTAAAAAAAATTTCGTATACCTAGCTCCAAGAATATTTTCAATGATTTACATTTAAAACTTAATTTCTAGAGGCACTAGATAGAGTACTAATTACACTGATTTTAAAATATAAATTAGAGTAATTAGTTCTGGTAACAGAATAATTAACTTCGACTCCTTTATTTAAAGTTTTAAAAGCTTAACAATGGCTTAAATAGAAAAACTACAAATGCAACTCATTTCTTTTTTTACCGTAGATTTTGAAATATTCGAATTCGAAACAAAACTGGAAGTAAATTTATAAGAGAATAAACACATATTTACAACATTTAACGTAAAATAAGCGATCGTATAGAAACTGAATGAGTTATATATGTACAAAACAATGTGGAGAAAACCGATTGGAGAATATGACTTTCGGTAGACTGAGAAAATTTGGCAGGTAAACGACATAGTTAGCATCGTAATCCTTTCATTACACGATTCAAACTTTCAACTCTTACTCAGGCAGATCTAGCGGGATTCCGTTAAATACCTGAGCACCTTCGACCTCATTGATATTAAAAGTTGCGATCTTAAAAATTTCGATTCGCTCAAGGGATGGAAAAGTTTATTACGTAAATTTACTCATGTAAATCACCACATGTTAGTTCCAGAAAAAGTAAAAGTTTATACATTACTTTTCATACATTACAGGTTTTGACGAAAATCTGCTCCATCAAATCTGATGAATACTAGTAATATGACTTCAGTGCAAATGACAAGACTATGTAAATTCGATCCAAACACATGCACACATGCATATTTGAAGCACCAATTGCGAAGCTCTTTTAATCGCATACATTTTGTGACCGGTTTTTAAACGTCGCCCATAAGGTTGAACGATGAACTCAATCAGCGATACAATTTTAAAAGCACTGGTACCCCGCAGACTACGCTTTGGGAGGTACTGACCTAAAAGCCTCATAATTAAGATGACAGATGAATGTTAAAACTCCCTAATTAAAACGTATAATGGCTAAAAACGAAAGTAAACCCGTTCACTTAATCAATTCAAGAATAATAGGAAATTTACAATACTAAAAGGCAGGTAAAATTCCAAAGTTGAACGAACGAATGAGGTACTTGTGATAAAAGAAAGAGAAGTAACACACTGATATACAACGAATTAATGAGTAAATATGAAATACAGTCACTCTGACTGGCAATTTTATGGCTATAAAGCCATACCTTCTCTCTTCCTTAAAGTTTAATAACTAAATTCCAAGTGTGGGAAGTCTCTCTCTTAAAACACCATAAGGGGATTCGCTATCGGAATTGCAGAATGAAATTCCTCTCAAAATTAATTTTATCCAAGTCTGGCCATTGATGTATTGGGATATTGTTATGAAACATGAAGTAGTACATACATTAAGAAAAATTAAAGGTCTAATTACGCTACCCTGTGGGACCCCTGAGGTGACTAAATTTTATCGAACTGAGGCCATCAAGTACCTCTTTTTTACCTCCTATTTGACCCATATACCTACTAACATTACAATGTAACACATACGACTCCATAGGGCGAATTCGGGACTGCAAAGTCCCATTCATCATTTCAATCGTAGCTTTACGCTTTAATTTTTACGAAAATTTAAATATCACATCAAAGTTGTGAGCTAAGCACAGGCAACAAGGGGGGGAAATATATGAAAAAAGAAATGAAAGGGTGGTTTTATGGAGCGATAAAAACCACGATATTATGAAATAACAGAAAATAATATTTCCTCGGCGGAACACCCACAAAAAAGGGTGTATGAAAAACTTGCAAAGGGTATATAAAAAAGAAGGGGACATTAAAATATAAAGAAAATTATAAAAATCACGAAAGCCGTCTGTAAGAACAACAAAATACGAAAGAGTGAGTCTTCGTTGTTTGGGTTGTAAAGAACATAACTAATACATGAGGAAATAAGTAACGCTTATCACAATGATAGGCAACACAAAAAATATCCGAAATAATCTGTAAATCATGCCATGTTAATCACCACCTTGATAGGAACCGAAAATAATGATTTTTGGATTGATTGGCACTGAGAGACTCTAACGATGGCCTTGTACTCGAGAAAATTAGCATCCTTTAACTATATATATGGTCTGGGCAGATTTTAAGACGTCTGAAACGAACGGAACATGTTCGTTTTCGAATCATCCCGACTTTCGAAGGCGTTTTTATTAGGAAAACGAGTGCTACCTATAAAAACCCACGAGAAAACCGATGTGCTCCATTACTTTACCGAACATCGGCGTGGGCGAAACGGCCCAATAATTCTATAATTTCCAAGGGTCCTTTTTCAGTCCACTTACTCAAACAGGCGTAACGATGGTCAACCCACAACCAACGCATCTCCGAAATTGCGATTTTTTTTACATTTATTGATGCTCCTGAGCATTTTCGATAGGTTACATGCAGAAACCAATTCTCCATGAATGGATCTACGCAAGATTCGAAACATGTGTACGAATCTCAGCTTTAATTAAGATCGTTAAGACATAGAGCGCCGCGGGTGGTCGACTTCAGTCAGCGGGAGAGCATTGCTTAGCCGGTTTTTTTATAAAGGCTGGACCAAAAGCCGCTGGATCGAGAAACGCCACATAATTTCCGCTGCCTTACCAAGACTCCGCCTCAAAATGGACACGTCCCACTCCTACATGGAACCATGCACCTAAGTGAGATTCGTCCTTTGAAACCCAATTCGCCGAAACTGACGCAAATTCGAAACATCGGATCGGTTCCTTGGAGTCTCTTACTGGAGATCTCTTACGTGAGTTTCCGCTCAAAGTGACGGTATTATAGAATGAGAGGAACGTACCATAAAGGACCCACCAGATTATATCATGAGGCAATACGTGCTCTTGTACTCATTACGAAATTGGTGTTTTCGAAGTCTGACGACTGTCTGCTTTCTTTCATCCCCTTTACAAATATATGCACAAGAAAATGATTTGCTTACTCACTTACTAATTGCCTTCCATGTTATGTGCTGTTTCTTATATCTTGTGTTATGTTTTAATTTGTTTTTCTCTTTAATTATATCAATAATTTTTTTATATTTTACTGTAAATTGGCTAACCTTCTGTATTTGAAATATGGATTTAAATAAATAAATATTATTTTATGCTTTTATAAACTTTGAATAATATATTACTACTTTGTCTTGTATACTTAATGCCAAATCTTGATAAATGGAATGTTTTCCATTTTTCTTTGCGTACAGGATGGAGAAAAATGTATCCGTCATTTGCTTTTGTTTTGTTCTTCTTCATAGCTGTGAAAACATGAAAACTAAAGGAATGAAAATTTACTCAAGACTAATTTATTGCCTAATTTTTTCTTCCTATGGAATGCTGTTAAAAGTGTTTTACGTAAGACAATTGTGCTCCCCTTACGAGAAATTTTTCTGTTAATAGCACACCGGTATAGAGAAGAAAGCAAAGGAAATTACTTCACTCAATTTACCTAGTGTACTAAATTATTGTACCATAGCTAATAAAACAAAAACAATAATAATAATTTTCTTTCCAGGGCGTTTTTGTTAAATGGTAGAGATTTTGCGGTCAAAACCATCTTCCTGAATATATACTTTACAGAGTGAATATGAATGAAAATCGCCTATTTCATTACGGAATAAAGAGTTGGTATTAAAATGGCTCTGCTTCATATAGCATTAATCATCTCTTGAGATATTTAGAATATTATTACCGAGAAGTAATCTAACACTCAGATGCATTTTCCATGAATATTCTCTGCGATATTTGGGAAATTAATACCAAGAACTAAACTCACAAGAGAAAGATTTCCGCAAAGAGTTAGAAAAACTACAATGAAGCATATTTTATGAAGACTCGAAATCTTCTTCTTTCTTCTTCTTACCACAAGCTTTGTGGATACAGCGAAATCTACGATTGCGTGTTAGTTTCTATCTCTTAGGATTCAGGCGATCTTTCGAAGTATTCTCACAAAATACCTCGAACGCCATATCAGTCACGGGTGCACTTTCATCAAGATTAATCTTTTAATCACATCAATCAAACCTCTAAATGATATTTTAATGAATAGCCATCTGCACAACGATTCGACTGCCGCACCCATTTTTTATTCTCTTTTGGTTTGCTATTGAATTTCAGCCATCACATACATTTCGCAAATGGCGACCTGATTTCATCTAAAATTTTTGTCCATCAAATTTCGCTTCTACTTATTTTCGATCGTAAAACATATAGCTAATTCAAACGCCCATTATTGAATGGTTCGCAATAAATTTGCGTCCTGGCAGCTTGGATAAGAAAAGTGTAGTGAAACCTGAAAAAATAATTATATTGTCAATTAAGATGGTTTTTCGGAAGCATAATCAGCTCTTCGAAATTATACACCATTTTCCGCAATTAAACCAAATCATCGCCTTGGTTACCGGCTACCGAATTGGGATACGTAAGCTGTTTTTTGCGTTTTTGCTCCTCTTTCGAAATGGCTTAGGATGTGATTTCCTGACAGGCATGACATTTTGCGAATTAAGTCGTCTTCTTGCGCAAAATCGATTTATAATCACGGACGAAATAAATTCTTTAATGCCTTAGAGAGAACAAAAAATAGTTAAAATTCTACCATATTCATATCATTGCGTGCTACTGAACTGCGGTACCAATTTTCCTTAAATTCCCAAACATTTTCCCCCCTCGAGAACAGGTTTGGAAAAATTTCTTCCTCGATTTGAGTTTTACGTAATACTATCTTCAACACCTGGGAATCCCGCCAATCAGAACCGAGAGCCTTGACCCTCGGCAAGAATTATTTTTTGTAGGATTCCGATCCCGAATATTTGAAATAAAACCTCCAATTAATATATAGCTTCAAACCGTTACTTTCTCAACGACCTACCCCTGGAGTTGCTGCGGTAGGTCTATTAGTATTTCCCAAACGATTTGACCTCTTCGAGATTTTTGGGTGAGGTAAGGTCAGTGAATACGGCAAGTTTTTTCCAGTTCTGATATTTCGTCAGGAAGGATCCACACCTCGAAGGAATATTGCGATACCTGCTATTCCGGAGCTATTTGCATTGTAATTGCGAGGGGAGTCCGCTATGCCAAAACTCTCCTCAGGTCGTTGCCTCTTGCCAAACCAAATCTCATCGCAGATATCTTAATTCTAGTTTCGGTGGGTTGCAAAATTTTCGTTCCGACAAATTGTCCAAGTGACAAAAAAGCATCGATCTAAGTGAATGGTGGATATTGCCAGCACGGTTGCCATTTAGACACGATTGAAGCATGTCAGTTACCGACAAATAAATATCCCTTTCAATTACAACAGTAACAACGTAATAAAGCGTTCCTTCCCGGAAAAGCTTCTCTAAATATATAACTATTTTTATAACTGGAGTATTTAAGGTATTGGTCGTGTAACTTTATAATATTGTTAATGATACTCCTCCTATCAATCCATATGAATAGGCTTTTTTCATATTTCGGAACTGGAAGGGAGAAAATTTTATCTTTCATTAACTCATGTCTCAGTTTTTCCCATGGTCATGATAATATGAAGGCTGCAGAAATGTAAGTGAAGAGGAATAATTACATTCATCTATATCTCTCTGAAATTAAAGCTGTGGAATGTGCTTATCATAGGGTCATTATGCTGCTCTTATGTTGATTTTCTCCACAAATAGTATTCTGGGCCAGGGAGGAAAGCAAAGTGCAATCACCTCGCTACTCATCTTGCCTAATACACGCCATACTCATTCTTCAGAGTTTTAGGTAATGCTAATAATAGATTGGTTGTGGATTCAACTAGCCTTCGAGGCGGGTGCGTCCCACAGACATTTGCGTCCCTGGGACTATTGCGTCTCGTAATAATTAAGTAATAATTTATTTTCCTTCTGCATATATTTTTACTGAATCAGGTTAAAATGAAAATGTTCGGGACGCAATCGTCTGTGACGCAAAAGCCCGTCGGAAGCAAACCTCCGGGACACAATTGTCCAAAAGCCCTTTGAGGTTATACTTCGCAGACAGTATAAAAAGATGAGGTGGCTTAAATTAAAATTTCACTTATTAATTTATTTCAAAAGCCTCTTTCATACAAGCTCTGAGCATGAGAGGAAAATGCTGCGAAATTTCAATAACGTATTTACGTCCGAGGGAAGAAAATGTCCGTGAGACGTAATTGTCCGTAACGCCCTTGTCCTAAAGCCCTTCGAGGTGATGCTTCGCAGACAGTACAAAAAGCAAAGGTGATTTAAATTAAAATTTTACTAATTTATTTATCTCGGAAGCCTCTTTCATACAAGCCCTGAGTATGAGAGAAAAAAATTCCGCGAAATTTCAATTACGAGAACGAATCTTGCCGTATGGCAAATCGAGCAATTCAATTACGTTTCTGCCAGCACGATGAGGGTACGGACGAGAGTGAAGAGGAAGGAGGATTTTTTGCACAAAACGATTTTCTCATCCCCCTCGCCTATCATACATAAAAGTAACTTTTAACCCGCTTCAAGAGCCGCTTTCCTTCGTAGGCGTGGTGTTTTCGTAATTATCAATATTATAAAGTGGTTCTTTACCCTCGCTTTGGCCTCAGCTCGCGGCCTCGCGCCAATTTAGGCTCTAATTACTCGATCGCGCTCCTTCTCTCGAAGATAAAAAAGTTCGGTGAGTTTGGGCTGATGGCTAATCTGATACGTGACACATTATAAACCGACTTCTGATGGTTGATTTTTGCCATCGCACGTCTCTTGGGATTTCATCACCAAATCAAACACACACACGTACGAGTAAATTTACGAAAAAATACCCGAATTAGACGTAGAGTTTCTTAGACTCCCACAATGAAGATAAAGTAGATGATTGTAAAATCAAGACCACTAGAAATTAACAATTGGAATAAGATAAAATTACCAGGAACCATAACGCTATTTAAAAAAAAGGCTAATTAGACGCATGACTCATACCATGGCTATGAAGTAGGTTACTGTAAAATATAAGGAAGAGCACAAGCAATTAACAATTGGGATAAGGTCAAAGTACCAGGGACAATGATGATGGTTGATCTGAATTTGATGTTTCAGATTTTAAAGTTGAACATACCAATACGGCAAAAGGGAATTCAAAGATTCGACTCAAATAAGCTGAGATTAGTAGCGGGAGAATCGACCTCTACATAGGATGCTGAGGCGGGAATATTAGAAATAATGAAGCTATTAAACTTTCTTTAACCTTCATCCTTAATGATTTTCCTTTTACGAACAACTCTTGATTAATAAATGAAACACAAATCAAATCTATACTTCACATCAGCTAATCGGTCTCACAGGTATTAATCAGTAGATAACTATAACACATACTATCGCTCTCATAAGCACCAAGGTTGTTTAATGAAGTCTATAGTAAATAGAGACACAAAAATTTTATAAGATAGATCGCGATTAAACGACTGGAAGACATGACTTTTCCTTTAAAAGCCGAAAAAAAGAGGGAACGAAAAACCCGTTTCCGCACTTCAAACCGAAAAACACTCGCGCATTGTGGATGACCTGCGAAATGAGTCGGAAAGTAAAAAAAAAAAAATGCCGAACAGTTCCTAAAACTCTGGAGATCTTAAAACAAGGCGCCGAAGCATTAGAGACAAATCGAAAGGGAACCAGAAGGTGAGAAAAACGGTGGAGTCATTGTTTTACGCGTCCGAAAAGAGTCAATTACGTATGTAGATAAAAGACCTCTGGCGGTAAGGATCGCGGTACGAGATTGATATATTAGACGAGGATGCTAATAGAGTCTAAACGACCGCCGGGGTGCGGCGAAAGTTGAATCGGTGGGTGTACCAGGGGAAGGAAAACAAGGCTGGTGGAATTGGGAAATGTTGGAGCGGTCGGAGAGTCCTTATTGGAGCGGGAGAAACATTAATGACCTCAGAGAAAGGGCGAATGAGGCTTTTATGAGAGGAAAGACGAGGAGGGGCCTTCATTAAGACATTTCATAAAGAGGTTGGGCAAAAAGGTCGGCCTCCGAGTTTTCAGTGAGAGTACGTTTTTCGGAATTGGAATATTAGAGTGGGAGCTAGGATTGGAGTGGGAGGAGTTGGAGGTGGGACAAAGGTTTGCTTGGAGGGAAAATCGTAGAAGAAACGTAAAAAGTTTATGATAATGAAAAAAGAAAAATAGACGAAAACGACGGGGAAATCCATCATAAAACTGTCGGAAGTAGAAATTACAAGAAGGAAACACCTTTTGACAATGCTATTCCTGGCACGGTGAGATACTGTTTTAGTAAATGTATTTTAGAAGGAAAATTATCTTGTAGTTTGACAAGAACTGTTGACTTGTCAAACTTTTTCATGGCCGTTTTCTAACGACACTTTTATTTCGAATCACAAAGGAAAAAAGGCTCGTATATATGATACATTAGTTCATATTTTCGATATATTAATTGAAATGTATGCCGAGGAAGCTCTAAGAAATTATTATGAAGTATATCATGATTATTTCTCCATCAGAAAATCGGACAATAACGCTATGAGAAGAATATTTGCGCAGTTACGTCAAATGTTCAAAAAAATTAAAATGGATTCACTATTTGAAATCAAAGGGTTGAAAATATTCCAAAAAACATTACGGCAAGGAATGAAACAAACTAGAACAAAGCAATAATTATAAAAATATCCATAGTGATAGGATGACAAGCTTAAAGGATACTTAACGTATTTCTGATGTTTTATTCACACAAACTCCTTCACTAAGGCAATTTTTGCCTCAATTTTTTATTCTAAATTTTTCACTAAAGTGAGTTATTTTTATAAATATACCAAATTTTTTTTACACAAAACTCAAACTATTAAAGTAGTCTAAGCCCATCAACAGAAATGATTCATAATAATTCTATGACCTCCTACTAATCTGAACGAATGGAAGTTTTCCATTTTTATTTTGGTGCAGGGTAGAGGAAATATTTCCATTTACTTTTATCACAAACATGTGCGTGATTGAGATAATAGTAAAGCTTCGGGAGAGCAATTATTAGTAGATATTGGCACTTCTGGTAGAATGCTAGAAGAGTACACTGTGCTTGAGCTTCAAGTGGACCTTTTCAACCAGATTTCAGACTCCTAAGGGAAAATAATTCAAAGTATCTAACTCTTCACCTTACCTAGTCACCTTATTCCATCGTCAAAGCTACAAAAAGCATTTGAGAGGTGGCGGGACAGAGAACCTAACCATATTTCAGGCAGATGACCCTACAGACGGACAATTAGCTTTTTATATTCCTCCCTCATTAATATTTGAAATGATTCAAACCAAAGCATAACAAACGAAAATCGCGCATTTAAAATTCGATTCAGAATAGAAGCAACGCGTAAAATTGAATCTTTCAAACTTCGTTAGTGCCCTTCCGATATAATAATAAATTAGCCATCAACCTACCATCTCTAATACAATGGTCGATTATTTATAGCTTACATTCCGAAAAAGTCACGCTTTGGCCGTTCGCAACGTTTTTTATGAAATGCTCCGATAATTTTCACGCTGTCGTCTCGGGGAATGATTTATTCAGAAGCGTTATGCCCCCTAGGGTGCGAGAAAAAAGAATTCGCCGAAGGCAGTCCTAATTCGGCGGCTTGTTAAGATCTCCCGGACCTTTCACGAGAAATATCATTTACCATTTCGACGAACCGCGCCGCGGAGGCAAAATGGAGCCAAGGCTGAGGGAATCTTATTTACGAGATGTATTTAACTCGATTCTGGAATTGGTTCCAGGAGAGGTACGTCGGCAGAAATTAATGGCGAAAACTTTCGGGACCGCGAATTTTTTTCAAACCTTCGGGAAAAATTCGTAAATTCCGATTTAGAAAACTAGGCCGCTTAAGAAGTTATGAACGCGGTAAGTAATTGACGGAAAGTCTAATTCTAGCGTCACCTGTATTTATTTATAAAATTAAGACTATTGACACATTAGCTTACTATGAACGACCGGTTATTGGATTCTCCAGTGGAATAGAAATAGAAAATGTAAAATAATATTCTAATTTATTGTGACAGACGTTTCGGAATAATTTTAGCATATTGGTTACATGTAATTAAAAATTCAAATATATCGTTGCCTCGTAAAATAAAGGCAAAAATGAAAACAAAACCAAAAGAAAATCTAAAACTGATGGATAAATTATGGTCTATTTCCATTGAAAGATAAATTTTACTCTTGTTACCATGTTCAAATATTTTAACATCTTTTTCGTCTGGATTAGTCAAGGATATATAATATTCAGTATTCAATATTTAATTTATTCCTCTCACTATTAAACTAAAATAGACTTAGGTAATATTTGTAACATAAAAACAAAGAAAAGCTAACTCCAAAAGTTCTTTCCTTCCAAAAGTAATTTACTAACCATAGAGAGAACTGATATTTTATATTAATAGATAAAATATTATGTTATGTTATTAAATACCGTATAATGATAGTAATATATCCTTAAATATTAAGCAAGGTTGTTCGGAATATTCTAATCAAGATTAAATCTATTCACCCAAATTTCATACTTGGTAATTCCAACAAACTTACTGCTTCTACTAATTCAATATCCATCATAATGTTGAGCCTCTTATCTTTGAACGGAAATGAAATGTCTTGTGCGTACGGGAGTAAAACCCGAACCATCGAATTCCGGGAATAAAATCGTCCATTACCTCGGGCACAAATCTTCGAATCTTGGTAAATCTATTACACGCCCAATTATCTATTAGGTATTTGTAGACATCCGCTATATAAGTCACTTTAACTTTCAACATACTTTAACTCACAGCCTGCTACAGAAAATAACATAATGTCAAATTAATAAAACAAACTGGTAAATAAGAATGGACTTAAAGAAATACGCACAAGACTTAAAATTAACGCAAAGATCGTATCAGAAAAAAATCAAGAATTCTAAGAGTGAATCCTCGTATTATTAGATCTACGCTAACAAGGAAACGGGAAATAAATTGTCAGAAGTTTATTTAAAATAGATAAGTCGTCAATGGGACACAAACATTTGATCTTACAAAACAGATTCTGCCCAATTAAGCCTTTCGCATGGCTTGGGAAAACTTCCATTATCTTAAAATGAGAGACATCATCTGGATATTCAGATATTTCAAACGGTCGACTCTCCGGCTGGAAAAAAGGAATGTTTTATTGCGAGCCGTGGAGGGACATGAGTCAGGGAAAGATGATCTTTCAGAGAATTACGCTGAACCAGGGCCGCAACATTTCCTCTCCTCGAGAAATTCATCAGAATAAATGAGTCCCATTCTTGCATAAATTAACCTGTCGCAGAATAAAGAAGTTGGCTTCTACTCATTCAAATTTTATTATATTTTAAAAGAGTTTCCGCGACTCAAACCGTGTACAAATTATTCGCGTCCCGACACTAATTAGGGCGGACAATTTAATGCCCTTCCATTCCGAATGGAGCGTAAATTTGCACCTGAAAACGAAGCTGAAATATATCCATTTTGGCACTAATATCGAAGACATTTATGCCGTAGACGTCGTTTATCAAGATGGCTATAAGATAGCGAAGGAAGGAAACAGAATTCAAGGTTCTCCAGGGTTCATTTGTTTTGCAAAACTTTACTAAGATTAGTCCCAATACTTACTCCACCCTAAACAGCAAAATTAAAATTTGTGGTCTGGGAGGAAAAATTAGGCACCACTCATGTCAACCAGAACTAATAATAATAAACGAAAACAATCATTCAATTAGTGATAATTTGTTCAGCTAATACTTGTGGTAACTGTTGTTTATCTAACAGTAAGTTTTTATTTTTAGTTGTATTTTTGATATAATAAATTTAATTATTTATTTCCTGTTTATGTTATTCCTCTCTCTGAGTTTCGAAGCCTTTGTCACCTTTATGCATGGTTTTTTTTCCTCAACGTAGTCTTTTCTTTATCGACCTTCAGTTGTGGAAATTTTCATGGGTTTTTTCACAAACCAATGCTTTCCTTTTGTTTTTCTCTCTCTACTTCAGCTCTGATTATGAAATTCATTACATGAGTTCATATGTAAAACTTATGTAAGAGTTTAAGTGGAAGAGAGGTCCACTCGGGTCTTGCATCTCTCGATAAAAGGAATGATGATAAATTTGCACTTACACACTAATATTGCTCTAATAATCAAGATTTTTATGTCGTATATGTCTAAGAATATCAAGATACTTGCGTGAAGACAGAAAAGAGATCGTACAAAAAGAGGTCATATTTTTCGCTCAACTTCACAAAGATATGTCCCTATACTTACTCCACCCTAAACAACAATTTTAAACTGGTAATTTACGGTCCGAGAGGAAAAATTAGGGGCGAAGCGATTAATTAGAGCAGCGCGTATGTGACGCAAGAGAGGACCAACGCTTTCCCTCTCATTTTCCCCTTATTTTTCGATCCAGAAAAAATCGTCGCCACTAATGAGCCTCAATTATGCGCCGACTAATATACTAAGCTCATTCCGGACTCTCACTTCAAATAAAGCCACCAGTGTTATTATTACAGAATTTTCACTGAAAGTAAGCACATCATCTGTTTGCAGATCTTACATTTTTAAATAATTAATACAATATTCATAAACTGGATAACGTTGAAAGCCGCCAGTAATATTAAAATTATCACAACAGAATTTTCTATACAAGCAGGTGCATCGAATGGGGTCAGAGTCTATAATTTTAATTTCTGATACCATAATCATAACATAGATAACATTAAACTCAATGTGAGAAGGTGTTACTTCGTGGAAGGCCATTACAAGGAATGAAAGAAACTTTAGTACACTTCCGCAGACTTTATTTAGTGCGACATGTTTCGCTTGTGACTAACCTGATGATACGAGTTCACTAGCAAAACATGTCGCACTAAATAAAGTCTGTGGAAGTGTACTAAAGTTTCTTTCATTCCTTTTATGAAATTAATTGATGGTAACACTTTTAATTTGCCTGGCATTTGCTCTATAATGGAGAAAAACCCATCGGAAACATTCACTTAGGCAGAACTTAAACCAGCAAATAGAGGGGACTGCATAAGTTACAAAAACTTCTCCGTCAATTGAAAAGTCCATACAATCACTTGTCCTTCCACACACAATATTTTTAAACTATCATGAGTTTTAGTCCATTTGTACCATAATTCTACAATATAACTCAAAATCTCCCAAACAAAAACTTTCATGATAACAATAACTCACAGTAGGAAAAGAAAACAAAAATAAACCTAATCCAATTCTTGATATAAGAATGAAGCAGAGCAATTGCGGATTGAACGCGTATCCCGGAGAACAGTTAGGCTCTTTGTCCTCCACGAAATTACAGCCCGAGGGGGGACTTCCACACTTTACCAGCCTAATTATCTCGGGAGAAAGATGTTATTTCGCAATCAAAATGGATATTTCTCAAGGGTTTGAAGGGGGGGAGGTATCTCAAAAGGCTTTCGCTGTTCGACTTTTTTTATAAGTTGCGCCTTAGAAAGAAGACAAATTCTCGTCAGAAAGTCATAAAGCCGAAGGAAATGAGTGGCAGTAAAATCCCACCGGGTCCATTCGTTAGGCGGATCGGAACCTCAAAGAAAATAAAACGTCGAAAAGTGTTAATATTTAGAGTGAAATATAGGTACGATTCAAAACGGAATGGTCGGAATAAAGCGAGCGGTTTGGACTGAAGAGAAGTTGTAGAACACGGGTGGTCCTCTATTTTACTCCGATAACGGAGACAATATTTTCGTAGTTGCGATTTAGAAGTGTTGAGGACGTGATTGATGTCCTTCGTCGGTTGGCGAAATAATTAGCGAACGATTTAGAACACGGGTAGGCGAAATGAGGAGAGAGGGCTATGGAAACATCCCAAGTGGAAGAAAGAGCTTAGTAAGTTTTTTCATAAAACTAAATCGAACAAATAAATAAATATGTAAATAGTATACGCATATCTTCAGTGAAAACCTATTCCGTTTAATATATTCGAGGTAACAGTATTCATTGCGGAAACTCTTTAATTACGGAGAAAGAATGTATTAAATAAATTATTAAGTCATTGTGATTTAATGGTTGTAATTAAAGCTAAGATTATGCAATCTATTTTTTCATTTCGTTTCCGATTTATTGTAGTAAAAACCGCTGAAACTAAAGCATCCCTCCCACCATTGAAATGGATTTTCATACCATCTTAATCAGTCCCATAGATTTTTAGAATTTAGAATTTAAAACATAAATCTATTTCAGGTGTTAATACCCAAAATAAGCCAATAATGTGCGACTTTTATAAGACAAATGTACAAGAGAGTATTTATGGAAAATTAGTTGTAAAATATTTCTCGAAATGATCTATATATTTAATTATTTATGAACGTCGCCGTCTGTCCTTGCGACTAACTTAGGTGTTCTTGTGAAATATTTAATTAGTCAAATTAGTTTCAAAATATTTCTATGATATATCTATAAATTTAAGGGAAATTAGATGTTACATGTTTCGTAACAATATTTATACCTTTGTCATAAGTAACGTATACATCCAGAACAAAAAAAAATCACATACGGCAAATGTCAGGCGGTAAGGCTTCAATAAATTGAAAGGAATTTGAAAAATTTACTTATGATATCACTCAATGAACTTGGCGCATAATATCTGACCTCTCAGCTTATTTTGACATTGTCTAATATTTCAATTTATACTAAGTTTATATATTTCAAACATTTCGGGAAATATTCTAAATTACTTCGGGTAGAGCATCGCTCTTGTGACTACTATATCTCCTCGTAAATGATGAGAATGGGGACCTCGTCATTTGCATACGAAATTTCTAGCTACTAATTTCTTCTCTCGTGGACACAAGCCTTGAGCGCATTTCCAAACCGTTAGATTTTTTCCCTGCCCTTGCTTACTCTGCCAAAACATATGTCTTTGGTAATGAAATATTAATAGTCTTACAGAGGCGCAAAAATAATAAATGGCAATCTCGAAATAACTCACTCTTCACCGCGCTTTACTATAATTCTGTAAAATGGGAATTAAAAACAAACCCATACCAAAAGTACCTTTTATCAAACGTGTATTCACCCTGGGGGCTGAGCATTGGTAGTGGAACAGTATAAATACCTGAAAAGAAAAGAATAAAACATTTTAATACCGTGCAAAACAATAAATGGAAGCTAATTCTAAAGAATGTGTTTTTATGTACAACCTCCAAAAGATTACTTGAGGAGTTTGGTTATAAAGCAGCAAATAAAGTGATTTTGCGATATTATCTTCAATGGTAGGGATACCCGAATGAAACGACCTCTTTCGTAATAAGGCGTCCGGTACGGGGAAACGTTATTTGGGTGGAAGATGGAATTATATTATACGAGTACGCCAAACTCGAGGCTCTATTTTATTAGTCAATATGGTGATTCATTTCGTGACTTTTTTCTTCTTGGCCAAAGGAGTGGCAATCTCCAGGCGGTCTGCCGCCATGCGGACCACTTAATACTCATAACCAACAGTACCCTATGCAGCATTAATCAGTGATTTATGCATGTCGTGATTCATGCACGGAATTCGTGAGAGCATTAACCTATTTCCCAGCGATTGATGTTTATCAAATATTGAATGATAAAATATGGATTCCTCGATTAATTAAATGTTAGTGAGTACATAATGTTCAGAAAGCCAAGATATTGTGACAGAAATTAATACTTTAATTTAACGAACAAATATTCAATTTCATATACCCGGACTTCAACTTTCATCGACATCCTTGAAAATGGCAGCAGTGGTTGCTGTCGAAACGTCGGAGCTATCCAACACATTGACCCGGTTGAGAACCAAAGAAAAGTTCCTGAGCAGCATACACCGGGAAAGCATAAGATCTTTCTGCATTCAATTTTAAATATTATAATAATAAATCCATAATATAATCCTGACTATCCATCTTCCACCTTCAAATTTGAATATAAATCTTTTAGGTAAATGAGAAGTACTACAAAATCAGAACATGTCTGCAAAGATGTTGTACTGATAAGCTCTCTATCATCCTAATGCGTTGAGGTCACCAGATTAACACAGAGTATCAACAGTAACTCAAAAATATATTTTTATACTATTCCATAAAAATTATAACTAACTACTAATAAATACTATAAACTAGTTATTAATCTTATGCTATAGTATAAATAAATCATTATACGTTTATTCTCTATGAATTTCATTGATTCAAGTCAAGGCCTACATTACCGATATGATTTCCCGATCATCATTCAAGGAATGCTTCCATATTATTACGTCATAATTTGCTTCAGCACTCATCCCAAGATTTTCTAGTAAACTACTTCCTTAACCAATAACAAACATAATGACGATTTTAAGAGTTAGAATGACGTAAATAGAGGTAGATATCTCTTGTAACGACGTGCTACCTAATACAAACGACCACTTTAATTCGACGCTCTCTTGTTGATAAACAAAGGAGTAGCTTTTGAATAATTAATGCTCCTATGATGCCTGCCAAGTCTGAGCAGATGACTGTTCGTTGTTTTCAACGCTTCTCTGTTCCCCTTTCAAGTGAATCAAATGAAGAGGCTCATATAAGGTTAAATTATCAATTTTAAAGTTTCAACACAGTAATAGGATCCAATGGCAAATTACTTGATAAACACCAATACCGATCAACGAGAAAAATTCTCCTTGAGCCGATTCGAAATCTTTTTATATAAGTCGTCAATCACTCCAATGCAATGCAGAGCTACTTTCGATTAAAACGCATGAAGAGATTCATGCATCCGCTTTTACGACACCGATACCTGAAGTCGTGAAATGGGCGTGCATTTCCATTGCCCTCCGAGGAATGTGCATTAAAATTAAGAACGAAAGGTCATACCCGACGCCTCTCGTCTGGCATCGTGGAAGTTCATAATTTTTTTAATTCAAGATAAAGGCCACATTGCGATCAAATTAAGCAACTGCGCCACCTTTTGAAAGCAATCCAATATATTTCCGGCGGATGTGAAGTGGGATGGGGGCATTTACACAAAGATATTTAAACGAGAGCGGGGTCGTTTGGTCATACTTCATATCAACTTATATCACGTTAATACGAGAATTCCAACAGGTCGAGATGTAAACAAAAAGAATTCCATTCTCATTCATGGCTCCATGAAAGTATCGTCACTTATATATTCGATGTTTTATTTATGTATCATTTGTATGTTTTCTAGTGAAATAGAACGGGATCTTAATTTCTTTCAATAGCAAGTATATAGTATGGTTTTGTTTGTAATAAAAAATGATATTCCAAAGTAAACTTGATTATTTATGTTTTGTTGTAGTATATCCTTATTCAGCTTGTATAAAATTACTCTTTTATATATATTTTTTCTAATTCTCTAAATTTTTATACTAATACCTATAAAACGTATATTATTGGTGTATTATGTGAAACTGATATCAATATTGTGATATTTTTTGATCGGTATTTGTTTTATATATCCTTGTATAATAGAAAGAGTGCATTTTTATTCTCGTTAAATAAATCTATATTACCATTTCTAGATGAATCTCTTCCACAAAATGGTTCTGAGGCAAACTTGAAGTAAGTTACACCATAGCAGCTATTTATTTTAGGAAACCATTACAAAGGAAACAGGTTTACTCCTACAAATGAATTACATCCATTTAATACCATTTAAATATTATTATTTCATCAAGTTTCATGGGAATATTTATAGAAAGCGTTTACGTCGGTTAAATACGAAATATCATCTTGTGGATATTTATATGTGTATATTTACCTAAATAGACGTTAACACGGATGAGAGAAAAATATCAAGCAACACTTAATGTGTGTTAATATCGCCTCAGGCTCCATTTAATGATTCACAGATAGAAAAGGAAATAAATTTTCCCTATTCAAGAAGAACGGTTGCGAATTTTTTAAAAGCGTTTATATTTGCTGGAATGTATCCGTAAGCATAGGTGCAATGTGTATGTATATGTTGGTATCAAAATACTGAGGTATAGCTAGTTATTACCTTGAAAAAAAAATCCTAATTACTTACATAAGTAACAAATTAACACAGCTGATTATCTATTTTGCAAGCACATCTGAAATAACCGATAATTATGTAGATAAAAATTCTCTCCGCGTAACAATTTACTCGCGTAAAAGAAGGGTGTTTAAAGCCGTTAAAAGGTGTATATTAAGTGAATGTTTTTTGGTATATTGCCAAAATAGCAAATCAATTACTTCTCTTCAGCCATTTAAAATGTTAGGATAGCCTAATTACATATCTATGTTGTAGTCAAGAATGGATTTTGATGACATGCTGGGCTTGAAAACATTAAATAATTTAAATATGACGTCAACTAATTTTTCGCCAGGTGAATTTCGTCTATAATGACTAGATGCAGTCCAACAAGCTGCTGTTTCTAAGCTCTAAAATATGTTTATTAATATATCTCTCTTTCTTATCTCGTCAATGGATCTGCTAACATATTTCAGGCCGTGATGCCAAATAAATATCTTGGGCGGCCAAAAATGCGAGGCTAATTCGTGCCAAGATCAGACACGATGGGCGGCCATTGAGGAAAAACACGCTGTTGCTAAACATCAAGATAACCCCAATGATACGCAGTAATTTCCCGTTAATTATTTTTATCTTCAAAACACTGGACGCTTCTGCATTGGGGGAGCTAATCGAGTTAAAAACGAGTTGCTGAAAACCAGAGCAGCCTCTGATATTACGCAGCATAGGAGGGCGATGAATCGCTTTCATTGTCCGGAATTCCATTCGCATCGCCTGGGGGTGAATAACGCAATTTCACTTCAAAAATAATTATAGTACGTTTGATTAAATGGAAAACGTGGTCAAAATTTCTACGGATTGAAATATGTCTGTAATGAATAACGAAAAAACTGATGCAAAATACAATCGGCGACTTTATAATTAGTCCCACAAGGCACCTTCTTCGGGCCTCATTCGTACGGGCGTAATTAAGACTGCGCTCAGATAACCCTCGAGGCATTTTTCAGATTTTTATTGATACCTTGTGCGTTTGTGTGTTCTTGTTTTTTACTTCAAGAAAGAAATCAATTTTAAAATAATTCTACGCAAGGTAGGCTTGTGAAATATAATAATACTAGTATTTAGGAATCAATACGAAAAATTAATATATTCTTTTACGATTTGCTTATATTTACCCCAGAGAGGCGACAGGTATATACTTCTATGTAATTTATGACAAAATGGGTAATTTTACTCAAATACTATTAAATGGGACCTCGCCTCGACCTGATCTTTGTGCTTCGGGCCTCTGAAAGCCAAAATCAACAAAAAAAACAAAAATATATAAAAGAATTATGAGCATTTTCAGAGAACTCTATGAATTTGACAGAGCAAAACATATATTAAAGATATTATAATGTCCCATCTTTCAAAGAGTATTTGAAATTCTACACTGAAGTTAAAAACATTGAGGTAGATATCTCTGAACCTATTGACTGCGTAGATCGAATTTTTAATGTTCAAAGACAAATGAAAAAGCTAAACCACACAAACAAGGTTCGATACATAAACATTTACGCTTGTAATTATGCAGCAAGTTTATTCAATTCATATTAATAACGTAATAATAAACGTATAAGCATTATTTTAAATGATAAATAACAATATTATATTCTCACCCTAATACTTAATAATAATAATAATAATACCCTAAAACAGTGAATTATTGGCTAACATTAGCGAGAGTCACGAGGAACTGTTAACAAAATAAATACGAAATACCACATGTTACTTATAAAAGAGTGCCTTGTGCGCTCTTGAGTCTTATGTCCCTTCGAAACTAATCAAAATCGCTTACGTTAATTATCTTTATCTCGTAATTTATTTTCTGCTTTCAAGCGATGACCAAATAAGATTAACCTCCACTCGATTAAGATATAGAAGAATTTCTCTCTCTAACGTAGAGAATTATACCTTAATTATGGCGCCAAAAACATAAAATAGAGAGCAAAACGATAAATCAGTGTCGAAATCATTTTGAGTTAACAGAGGAAAATGTATAGGTATATAATATGGCGTTGTGTTTACCCGATGAATCTTCGCTAATGGTTTCAGCATTTGAAGAATTTTGCAAAATCTAATACGGATTTTTCGCAATATTTGGTCAACTTTGACCCCTTGTATAATTTTAACGCGCTGTAACCAACGTAAGTTACTTGCATGGCTGTATGTAAAATTAATTCAGCAGTAACCACATGAAGTTTTAAAGTCCGAACCTAAAAAATAACACAATTATTTTTGTCCCGTATTTTTTCGATTCTAGCCCACTGAACGACGTTATGTAAACAATAATACATAAATGCTAACTAAATGGTATAGAATTCTTGGAAGGTAAGAATATTTAATAGCGAGAAGATAAGTTATCAGTGAAAACAGGAAGAAAATAATTTCCCAAGAGAAAACTCTCGAAATCCGCATGGTAATGCACGTGTATTGCGTGTTTGGTTAAATCCGATTTTCGCGTGCTAATTTTTTATAAACTAAGGCCAATTGAGTTGAATTGTCGGACGTGTATTCTTATTTTTTAAGCAAAGAACGTGCCCTGAAAGTTTCGTTAGAATCCGTTAACCGCAAACCTGGTGTTTCCATTGTAAACTGCCGACTAAACGTTTTCATAAAATTTGTCAAGCAAGCAAAACCTTCAGTAAAGAATATAATTCATCATTAGAGCCATTTCTCATTGTGACTTTCGAATATCATTTAACAAATATTTATCTTCAACGATGGTCCATATTTTTTCCAATAGGACCCGATTGGGAAAACATAGCGTTAACCGATAGCGACGTAGAAAATGGGGAAGTGGGACGTCCTCCTAATCTTTTTATAGCACGCGCGTGCGTGGAAAGGCGTCGAAGAGAATATTATTCTTCCATCGGCGCCGTATCTCTAGTGTGGACACGGGATGTGTGAATCCTCGTGCACCGTTCGCGGAAGAGCATATGTTTCCTAGCTTATCTAATAGATTCTGCGCAGCGAAAAAAAAGGCACCACATGCTATCCCGTAGAATGGACTGCACGGGTAAACAAAGGATTTCGCAACTTTATAGATAAGATTTATGAGGAAGATGTTCTCTTTCACCTCCGAGTTAAATTCATAACTGACAGCTAATGACTCTCGATATAGTTATATTCGATTATTTACGATCTTTTTGCAAGATCCCACTTACCGTTAATAGCGTCACTATAAAGTGAATGAATATTATTTTTGTTTGGACATACATTCATTTATGTATAATTTGTATATGTATAATGTAAATGCATTAATGTATTAATTAAACATCTAAAATAGGCACATTAACGAAAATACCAAATTACCTTAGTTATCGAAGCACATATAAAAGTACAACAGGTTACAACCCTCTCGAAAATTTTTCCTTGATAAATATATTTATTATAACTTGATTCGATGCCGATATTTTTCGAGTATTCCATAATTCTGACTTCAACTACTGCCTGACATCCGAATTCCACTCGAAAATCGAAATTCATGTCTAAGTTAGACTGGTAGTACTCGATTCCATATGTAATATCTATTCCTAATTAATTATATGCTTTGCTTTGTCCCAAATCCCAATGAGGAGCCATTATATTAAATGATTAACATAGATTAATAGTAAGTTAATCCTTTTACTGCTATACGACTTTTCAGACACATTATTATGTTTTGGTGCCCTTTATTCTATGTATGAATTTGGAAATAAATGAGCATATTTTTAAAATTTAATTGTATTTTAATATTTAATTTGAAACCAGCTTCTTCTGGGCAGTAACAAATACTCTGCGAAAAGAGGACATTATTAGGTATAAATAAAATACGTAAAGAACTAGAAATTGGGAAATTATTCAGCAGTGAAAAAGTTGAATCGATGAATTAAAATATGAAAAATGAGTCGCCATTAATATGTGCGGAATATATATAATCCATCAGAATAGGATATAGTAATTCTGAACCAAAGAAGATCGTCAAATGGATTCCGTCGATATCACTAAATTGACCGCGATAGATATAAAAATCGTATTTTCGGTAATAAACTGCATAAATGATCGAATCTTCCCTTCTTCCTTCTTTAAGGCATCCCTTTAAGAGAAGAAATCTGTGCAATTCAGCAAGGAAATGACGCACTCGAACAGCCTTGCAGCACTAAAATTTACGCCCCTTACGACCCCGGCGCTTAGCATAACGTAACATACACAATCCTGGGCAAATCGCAAATTCCGCGCGTTTAATAATAGGAACCCTCAAACCCCTGCCAAAACTTCGCAACTTGGAACAAGGGACTTCGCAATCTTCGGAAAGGAAAACTCTTAAAGGGCGGAAGGACGTCCGATCTCCGTTACGGCGTGCGCGATTCGTGTGAGTATACCCGTTTCGCAAGCTGCGCGCGTGTTCATATCGTCTAACGCGAATTCTATGTACCATGAGAATTACATCGTTACTCAACATCGGGAGAAGATACGAGCCCACGCGCCGACCTCTGAAATAAAAGTCCTGGGGAAACGGATTCCGGCCTCTGCGGAAATCTTAGAGCTTTTTTTCCTGGCGAGCTTTCCGTAGCTTTGAACTTGATTGCTCGCCTGGTTATGCAAATGGCGTTGAATTCACTCCCCACACGTGTCCCGCGTTGCATCAGGTACGATTCCGAGTAATACGCAGTCGAACATCCCGAGCTCGAATTACGGAGGATTCATCTTGCTCTCGATGTTGTCAACCGTCCTCTCGGAGACCCTTAGGCGATGATGGAATTAACTCTTCGACTACCGAGGTATTTTACACTCTACCAAGGGGAGTACCTGGGTAACCCCAAAATTATTTTGTGTTCGACGTGTTTAGTTTGATGGTCAAAACAATAACATTAAGAATTTTAACTAACAGTTACGTGAAATCTTTCTTAATTACTGCATCTAATTTCTGAAACAACCTGTCTGTACAGATTAAAAATTACACTTCGACACAATCTTTTAAAGCAAAATTATTTGATTATCTTCTTGTTACCACGGAATGATTCTAAAACCATAATACTGGCTTATTTCTTTTTGTATCATCTTTGTGTGAGCAGACTAAATTTTGTATTATTATCTTATGTCTATTCTTTATCTATTTATACATAATCTTGATGTCAGCAGATTATATTGGTATTATTTTTTTATGCTCAGTTAAAAATCCCAGAGCTCAATAAAATTATTATTATTATTAATATAACAATTAATGATAATAGATAAGCGATATTTGTTCTATAGAAATGTCTTTCTTGGCAAATATAATTAAAAAACAATAACTTTTCAGTAACACAATAACAGCCTTTCAAATGCTTATTTAACTTTAAAAAATATGTAAAGCCATATTCTGAATGGTTTTATAAACATTTAGGAATTATTTCACATTAAGAGCACTTAGCGAAAGAATGGTTTTGCTTATGAACATATTTCTATTTTTTCTATCTCCAAATCTTTTACAGAGTGCAAATCGTTTCCGAGCAAGGTTCTTTATAGAAATTACGCCAAAAATGTGTGATTGATGAAAAATACGCAAATAATAAGATAATTTGATCTTTAAGAACAAATACATAACCGCATGAGATTATTTTAAAACTTTTACCGAAAATAACACAGAAAACTATCGCGTTACTCCCTTTGTAGCCGAAGGGTTGAGCAAGATAGAGCGCAAATTTTCCCATCCATTGGCGGCCAATACAGGTGAGATAGACTGCGGAGTGAGAGCGCGAATGTGAAAAATTAAAATCGCGACTTAGGCGGTAATATTTCACGGTTGCGAAATCCTGAAGTGGAAAATATTTCGGTGCGGTACTCGTTTCTGTCAACCGTAGGCTGGTTAATATGTTTATGAGATTTGCAATGGCTGATATTCCACGCAATAATCTGGTTCGCAGAATTGACTCTAATGAGAACTGTAATGGCTGCTATAGTGTTTCCACGCAATATTCTGGTTCGCGGAATTGCCTCATGTGAACTCGATTCTCCTGTTAACTTTAGTGATCCTCTGATGTGTTCCAGTCCTACTAACTGTTCTTTCGAGATTCTTTTGAGTAAGGCGATGACTTCATGCGATTTTAAGCGTGAACAGAATCTAGCGAGCAATTGGCAGCTGTGGTCCTGAAAGCTTTAGAAATTTATTTTAATTCATTCGATTATTTTTACGGTAGAATATTATTTTAACCAAACAGCATAAACTTATAAATTCATTTAATATTTTATCAATATTATTTTTTGTTATGTGTTTTTATTTCGTTTTTTTTCCTTGGCTAGTCATTTGAACCGATGTTTATTTTTCAATTTGGAATTTTGTATGTATTTGCAGATTTTCCTTTTTGCGGCAAATAAATTATTATCTCTATTAATTATTCCCTCTAAGTACTAGCTATGGATGTCATCCATGAAGATGATGGTCACAATATTTCCATATACTAACGGTTGAAATAATAAAAAATACATATTTTGCTTTTCTTCTTCAAATTACCATGAAACCTCACATACTATTTATAATTACGTATTTTATAAGACATGGGGTATTTTTCAACGGTTATTTCCAATTTTATTTTAAGTTCAATTTATGTTCAATTTTTACAACGGTTATTTTGATTTTTGAGCCATGAGCCTCTAATAAATAATCTAAATCCTGCATCTTCTATTCCAATTTCTTTCAAAAAGAAACAACAAACTTCTAGAAATTTTTCTTTTGAACACTGGTATATAACATGTAATATTTTAATCTTCTCTTATTGCAAATATCTTCTATTCCTTATCATTTTTTTTTCATCGGCTACAAAAGAAAACCTTTCCATTTACGCTAATCAAAACTTCGTTATTACGCGAATCATATAGCTACGGCTGTCAACATCTGTATTCATAGCCATCGCCTAACTTGTTTTTCGCTCGCGTATAAGAGTTCGAGAAAAGAAAATACATCCTCTCTCTCAACCGTTCACGTGAAAACAAACACGCTCCATAACTCATCTTTCGGAACGCAAATATTATAACTACGCTCGATAATTTCGAAAATGGAGCTCGAATTTCGACACGGCGAACACAAGTAAAAGAGCAAAGCAATAAGCATGGGCAAAATGTATTCCCTTTTATTTCTTTTTAGAAAGAAAGGACACTCACAATCAGAAACACGTCGGAGAGGTTCGGTTAAGAACGGGAATAAACAAAAACAAATTGTGAAAAATGTACTCCGAGAAGGAGACATATGGAAACCTCTCTCTGCGAGCGGGGGATTTACCAATCGCTAATGACCGTAACTCATATTTCTGAGGACATCGAGGAACAGTGCATGCTGTTTATTACGAGAAGAGTCACGATGAATTAGGTGTCTGCCGGCCTTCGAGTCCTCCTGACCGCGCTGAATGGCTCGCAAAGGGGGAATTGGATTTTTCGCCATTACGACGCGTAATTTTCGGATTAGGGACCGTCTCTCGCTGACCCTCTTCGCAAGGCTGCGGTCTTTCCGAATTAGGGCCATGGGCGGACCGAGAGATGAAAAGGTATTCACCCACTGACAATTTCTGCATTCAAAGGGAGGTTTTTGCCAATTTGCGGCGATGACGCTACGTCCGAAGCATGATCTCACTCGTTACCGAAGTCATTCGCAAAAGCGTATTCGCATTCACGTCATCTCGATGAGAATTCCTTTGGGAATGCAGTTTGTTGATGCACTTAATTAGAGATGGAAAGAATTTAGCGATTTTTCCTTTCGAAACGCTGGAATATGTACTCTTGGTTATATTTCATACTGGATCAAAGGTGAAGTATTACCCCTCTAACATTAGCTAACAAGCGCAAATAGAAGGGAATGAACCTTATTGGTCAAGATGATGAGTGAGGTAAGAAAAGCTAAGAAAATTTTATAACTCTTTTCATCAATCCAGAATGATACAAACATAACATGTCAATGTATGTGAAGCACAATGTTCGAAAAACACTTTTCACATTACTCATAGCTCTGTAGCTTTCATGCAATCACAGCCACGGATGAGGCAACAAACGAAGCAACAGCCATTTCTACTAAAGTAAATTAATGATATTTTTCTCTATTCTGTGTCGAAAGACGAATAAAAAATATTCCATTCGTAAAAAATATGGCTGCAAGAAAATCATACGTAATTTAGAGATTTCGCTATATAATATAACACACGACACAGAATCATTTATCCAAAAAACTGCCTTCATAATAGTTTCAATTATACAAAAATCACGATGAAATAAAACACTTTAGACCCGGGTTAAAATGCCAAAGTAAGACCTGAATATGATACTTTGGCATGGAAACCTGGACAACCGATAATGTTTTGATGCGGTATTTATGTAAATAAAACTGTTCTTCTCTTAGATTATGTAATGCTGTCAAAGGGAGATGGATGTCTACATTTATTGAAATATCTCCGTCAAAGATAAATACGTATCAATAAGCAGTTATTTAACAACTTTATTTATAGAAAGATTTATCTTTCTTGGTGATGTATTGCTTACACATGAGTAAATGATCGTTCATTTAAGCAGCGGATTTTTAGCTCTTTTAATGTCAGCAGAACTATACAATTAGTAGGATGTCTTATGAAGTGATTATTCATCTCTTTTAACTTTTTATTTTTTTACGAATTTTTCGCATCACTCTATAAATTTTCCATCGCACAATTTCAGTGAGATCTTCAGATCCTTCCCATAACTTATGAAAGAACTGCTTTACTCCCTGAGTCACAAATTTCTAAATTATAGTTACACATTCTTCAAATAATCTTCATTTTATAAGAATATTGTTTATGGAAGTCGACTTTCAAAGCCGTGATCCGACGAAATTACGATAGTAAAAGGCAGAATACTATTTGTATGGAAATTTTTCATATGGGAAAGTACTAAGTTTGTCTTATTTCCTAGGTGATGATGGGAAATTAAATTCAAGGTAGCACGAAGAAGCATAGGCCTGGAAAGCTAAAGCTAAACAGAAGTAAAAAAAATTAGAGACATGAATATGCATAAAACTCAGGTTTCCCACTTTCCGGACAGGTACACCTACCGCTAAACTAGCATGCCGATAAATATCATATAGTTTTTTTAAATACTACGGAAAAGTATCAATGAAAATAAACTAATTCTACTAAACTGTACACATTGTACCACTGGTTAAATATTACAGTGATTCTACAGAAGCGGTCACGGTAGATAAATAATATAGCTGGCTAAAAGATATACACGGGCTATTTTCTCAGAGTCCGGTTTACGAAACGCCGTAATAAAGAATCGATTGAGGTTGAAAGTAATTTAAATCCGGTCTCACTTTCCCTGATTGAAAAAGAGGACAAAAATATTCATCTATACGAGTTTAACGGATTTCCAGGCATGTTGTCATTCAGATCGTGAAAAACGTCGGCATTATTCACATCGAAAATTGAGGGAATTCCTTCACGCGGTATCCATAAAATATTCACTCACACCAAAAACTTGTTCCTACTTATTATACTCTGCTGAGAGATCCTTATAGCACGGTATCTTCCCAAAGAGATTTTTCACCGGAGAGTAATGAAGCGTTACGTGCAAGGTCTCAATTATGCCAGGAGATAGAGTAATATTCTGCTTCCGGTTGTTCATTAATGCAAATTAAATCCTCATCAGGCGACGTCAAGAGCCATCACCAGCCTGAGAAAACAGATGGAGAAATCCACACATCCAAGAAATTGACTCGCGAAAGACATCCAACTTCCCGTCTATACAGCGCGGTGATAATCGCATTTAAGCGAGTAAAACTTGAAATCGCCGAATTTTAATAAGATTTCTTCTCCCAGATCAACTCGACTTAGATCCTTTTCCCATTTAAAAAAGTTAGAAATAACCTTCGACGACATTTTCTATCTTGTCGACAGCCTAACCTCATTACGTAACTACTACATTCCATTGATGCTTCCAAAAAAACTCATAGTATGTACGTTGTTAAAAGAATATTAGCATATTTCTTTACATAAACAGTAATTATTATTGTGCTCATTGAACAAAATGCAGGAGGATAAATACAAATAAATATTTTTAATTATATTTAGCAGCTAAGACTGAGTGGAGTAAAAAAATATTCCTACACTCTACACTTTGCCTAGTATCCGACATTCCCTACCCAGGGCTTTAGAACGATAATTCTGAAAAGAAGAATTGAAATAGAAAAAAAATGAAGAGGATTCAAACAGTTTTCGGTCTTGATACTATAGGGACGGCTAGACAATTCAAATTTAAATTTAGTCATGAACAACAACATTCACCATTTACAGGCAAATTCTCCGCATGTGAATTTATAATTTAAATAAAGTAATCAATAAATCAATAAAACCGCTATCAGAGAGATGAAGAAATTTTGAAATTTCGATACTTTATTATTATATTCAACATTAATATTATCATTAAAACAAGATATAGTAGAATTGAAAAAACATAAAAAAGATACAGACAATATTTTGATAACCATTCAAGGATTTTCAATTATGAAATTAGACTACAGAGCATAATGACAAAATAAAAATAATATTCTCACATTCTAAAATATCGAAGCAAACATCAAACGTATTAAATTTTCGTTTAAAGTCGTGTAGAAGGAAATTTTACACTTCAATTCAATAAAATCAGTCGTAGCCATTTGTGAATGAAAAGCTTGCGATAAAATATCCACGCTAAAATTAATTTGGGGAATAAAATAATCCTTTTGAATTATTTCCTGATTCAGGTGCACGTAATGGTTTTGCAATGCACGCAAAACACGGATATGCATTTAAATAAAATATTCAATGGGAAACGTAATACTGCTGAATGAAATGTGAGTTACTGAGGCGGATTAACTTTGATCCAATGCCAAAATTAAATGACTAATGGACATAGAATAGCATTATTATTCACATGGTATTTATAAAATGTAATTCAAGTAATATTTTGACACATTGGAAATCGAAATTTCATTCAAAAGTCAAAATAACAACTGAGATAAACCTAACCTCAAAATAAATGTAATAAACCTTTGATGAAAATTCCGAAAAAACGAAATAAAATTTATATTTGGAACTAACTTAATAATTAAAATAGTATTACGCTACAATATGGATAATTTTTAATTTTTGGGTCATTCACATCAACTAAATATTACGTTAATTAGCCAAATAAAAATCAACTCCTACGTTTAGAAATTCTGAAAGCTTTAATACGTGAATGCACCTACATAATAAAAGTGTTCACCCACTCGTGGGTTATGAAAATAATAGTTAGCTAATAGTTATCCACTAATAGCAAGGTCTAGTGATAGGGAATGAAGGTAACGTGGACAGAATTACACTTATACGACTCATTTATAGCCTCCCAATTTTACCCCTGGTAATAAATTTTTACAGACATGTACGATATCTAGCTTAAAAACACTGATGCATAACTGCAAATGATTTTCCTTCGCTGTAGATTGAATCCCAGCCATTTTGCATCGCCCTGCCACCGCTACGCACTCGCATTACTCATGATAATATACGCCGCAATAAATATCATCCTGAACACATATATAAAAAGAGAACACAAATGAAATAGTGACCAACATACTCCATAATTCCAGCCGTAAAACGTGACACCCACTATTTAACAGCAACTCTTAAAGATAAATGAGTATCGGCAGAAGTTCGATTTAAGATCGGATCTCGGTTCGGAAAGTGCCTTTGATACCGATGACAATTTGAGATGAATAGCGGAATTAACCCGACCCTTTGCGGAGTAACTTTCCACTAACAAGTGTGCCTGATTTTTCATCGACATAAGTATTTGACAAAGCAATTCGATCTCAAGTCTAAAATGAAAATATAACACGCGTCAAAATGACTAATTCAGTTAAAACCTGTAGAAAATATTAACAACTAATAAATCTATACCATGGAAGGAGATGGTCATATGAATCGACGCTGGAAATATCGAAGAAAACTTCGTGAGATACGAGCAAAGATTATTTGAAATGAAACCGCCTTCATTAGAAATTTTTGTAAGGCAAATTTCCCAAAGAAGTCCACATCGTGAAATGAACACATACACCACCGAAAAGCTATCACAATATGTCGCCAGGTAGCAAGAATGACCTATATGCAACCAGTTATGTATATTCGCTGGCCGAAGTCACAAATGAACAAAAAAAACCTTGTAAGAGAGAAAATTTGTTTACGGAGTTATAGGTTACTAGAGACATCGCTATAAACACTGAATATGTAAATTTTATAGAAGATGTAGAGAAAAGATTTATACGTTATGTGTACTAATGTCATAATAACATCCAATTCTCGAAAATGACATAAGTAATAATATTCTTTTGGATATGTTTGGATATCAAAGCCTTAAAAAGAGAAGAACGAAAAGGATATATTGTATTATTTGACCTAATCAATACTGGGGAAAATGCTAACCTAGTGAGTAAAATTGATATTTATGTACCAAAATTTAATGTAAGGCCAAAAAGGGCATTTTATTTTTAAAATGTGAAATCAAGCTATTGTGCCAACAACTCGACATTAAATGGATTTTGCCAAGCCTTTAACATAGATTGCCATGAACTTGATTTGTTTCAAAAGTAAAACCTTTTTTGTTCGCAGCGAAACAAAATTGTTTTATAAATAAAGCTCAAAAAACTTCCCTTTTATGCATAAGTATTTATATTAATTGATTTTATACAATATATAATAATGTTTGCCCTGTAATTCTTTTTTGTTGGGCGAACTTATAACACAATAAATAATACATTATAAATAATTATATACCTATACATAAAGAACAGAAGTTTGACATTATCATATCATAACCAGCAATATGCAAGTATCTCGACATTTGCAACGAGCTATGAAATACGGAAACGGGTAAAAAATCATCATAACTTCCATCTTTATCTAAATTTGAGGGGTGGATTAAAAGCGAATAATTACCAAATCGACGCTGGGCTTAATTCGAAGAAAATAACTAAGGAAAACACAGGTGCGCAGGACCCGTTTCATTCCAATTGGAATGCAGAAAGTCCCAGAAATATGCCGCCTCCCTCGATTTCTCAAACGTCCGAATTTTGACATTCCGGCGTCTTGAATATAAGTTATTAACCAGTCCGGGAGAATATTGGCGACGCGGTCTTCGAAATCTCCGAGTTATGATAAATCGACGCCTCGCGCACCTTCATGAGTCGAGTTTCTGAAGGTCGCCCACGGAATATATCTACGCCGAATTATTGCAGATGACTCCCATCTGCAGAAAGATGTTGAGTGGGCACTAACTCAGAGTGGACCTAAATTGTCACCGATATATCGAACAAATTGGGTCGAAGTACCCTTCCACGAAGTACTTTTCCACGGCAAAGAAAGAAAGTTTTTTTATGATTTACATATCACCTGGAAACATTCCTGACACTACCACAGGTCAAACTCGATGATTATTACGTTTAACCTTTGATAAAAAGAATGCTTAGCAAAACAGAAGGCGAGGGTTATTTCGTAATCGCTATTTCGTAATAAAGGCGATGGGAGTGTATTCCATCGCACCCTGAAGTTATTGAACGGGACACTTGGCTTCATGGCATTCAGTCCAAGCTCTCATGAACTGCCATTGCCAAAATCTTGGCTGGTTTTTCGTAAATTTAGACTACGCCTCAGCCTCATTCGAATTGAAACACCTATTGATCTTTAACGATCGCGTTGTGACTTCTAGGACCAATTTCTGACTTCGCCAATAGTTATGTTTTTTTTCCTTTTTCTAAAGAAATTTTCATTATTTAAAAGCAATTTTCCTCAATGAATTGCATTTATGTTTTTTCGATTAAAGCCTAATTTTCTCTAAATATTAGAAAAGCTTATATTTCTAGAATTATAGCCATTACTTTCTCTTGTGATTTTTTCATAATTCAAAAACCATGAACTCCTCATTTTCTATAGACTAATTTTAAAACTTTTTTCGATCCTCTAAAAAATTCTCTAAATCAAATGAACCCGAAAATAAAATTACCTGTATACAGATGATGAGCTAACCTCATAAAAGTATGACACACAAAAAAAATTAAAAAATGTTCTCCCTATAATTACGAAAGCATTACAGACAATTTTATGATTCCCTCCTTTGTTCATTTCCTTATAAATAAAAGTATTAATCAGTAAGTTAAATTTTCTAGTGGACGCAATGATTAAATACTCCACTAAGTTCTCAATAGAGTTCTTTAAAGGAAGTTTCCGCAAAATAAACAAGTGTATAACAATAGCAGAAAAGCAACCAATTTTTTTCTTGCGAGAGTTTTTTGTCGGGTTAGGATTCGAATTCAAATTTTCGTCGAATTTTTTCGAGACATTTTCGCCGAGTGAATTCCCCGCGCCTAATTTGAAATTCCTTGCCAATTTTCCAGTCGGGGGCGAGCTCATCCCACGGAAGAACTACGAAAAAACATTCGGAACAATAGATTCACCTCTCTCTAAAGGAAATGCCTTAGAGTAGGAGGAAAATCTTCTCCGCGTACGAACGTTCCTGGGCTGAGAAGGAAGCAAACGTGAATCAAGCATAATTTAGGCGAAATCTGATGACGTACGACATCGTTTCGACGAAAAATCGAAAAAAATGACCTTAAGTTTCTAATATTTACGCGCAGTTAAGGACATCGTAAAGGTTATCGTACACCTTAGCCTACTATAGCGTTGTACGCTAAACTCTGTTTATGTGTACAATGGATGATTCAATCACAAACTTACTCTGTGATTGCTCTCTACGCTGTACCTGCGTAATCAAATCAATATACCCCTGACTATAGCATCGCTATTGGAATGCACATTGGGAGTTCTTAAAAGATTGGTAATCCGAACCTTCCCGTTGTATCCGAATACCGGTGAAGGAGGTGAGAAACGCCAACAAAGACGGCTATTAAAGATTAAACCTGTAATTCTTAATAAACTCTAATGAAAGTATAGCGCATTCTATAATTATCGTACGCTTATCAATTTTGGTAAACAGAAAACGCGATGATAGACATCATTATTAATATTTTATCCTCTAGGAGAGGTTGACCCCTACAGCCCTCTTTTATCTAGCTTCTGAACTCATAATAAAGTAGCGAAATGCTACTTTATAGGGGGGAAACAGCAGTAGAAAAAAACTCCTTATCACCTTCGTTACCGATGACGCAAAACAAAGTTTTTCTGCGTAAAATGCATCATGGAAGAAAAAACTAAGAAAGATGCGGGCGAAGAAAAAAATAGGTAAAGCAGAGATGAAAAAATATGTATTCACACTTTCCATTATAAGGAGTGAAGCAGCCATAATCAACGAGTATGTTTGCATGGTTTAGTTTACGATTGGATAAGATACGCGTACATACGTAGGACGTTTAAAACTTTTTTTAACATACATCCAGGAAAATCATACAGGATTTGGAAAAAGCAAAGTTCGCAGTGAGGATTTCGCTTGACGTCCGTGGCATCAGAAGTCACAAAGGAGACCGAAATAGCTCTGTTTACTCCGCCGTCGGGATGGAGGAGTGGCGATTTGATTCTTTCGGAAACTGCGGGAATTTAACAGGGAGAGATGGCAAGTCAATCGTGAAACGACCGGTATGTTAACGTCCACGGTAAATAACAGAAAGTCTAGCCAATGAAAAGGAGGCGTATGGTGGTTTTCATGAATAAAAAATAAGAGGCCGACTGTCATGTTAGACTTCTTTTCTGTTTGTGCAAAATACATAGTCAGATATGAATCTTTTTCTGTGAAGAATACTTGCAACATCATTTACTATAGGAAGAATAGAAAAGCACTCATTAAAAATTTAGTTCTCGATAAATCTCGCACTAATTTACTTAATCACCATAAGAGCCAATAAAAAACGAAAATTTGAAGAGACTAAAAATGAACACATATTTATAATATATCATCTAGTACATACCTTTCAGTCTTTATTATCAGCCCTTCAAGTAATGGCTTACTTAGTTTGAATTTGTCATATAACAGTATTCATAGTCAAACTTTTGAGTTTTGTCTGTAATATTAAATTTAACTAAACTTTCATTAGTATTTAAAATGATGATTAACGTAAGTATTAGGTAGGACCAGACTGAGGCTCGGTTATATAATGTATATTCATATCAGCTTATCAAATTATATGCAGATTAAGCGTAACTTCAATTTAATACTATCTGATGTAATATTATTAAAAATTACTTTTAAGAATTTCTTATTTGAAAAATTTGGAGATTTGACATTAATAATCATTTTTAACACCGGTAAAGGTTTAGCTATCAGTCATATTACAGTTTGTTGGAGTAAAAGCAGAGAATACAGATAAAATCTACTATACCTCTTCTTCATAACGCTGTATAACAGTATCAAAGTTTAACCAACGATATCGTAACACAGATAGTTATTCTTTATTGACCACCTAATTTCACCATTAGAAACAAATAATAATGGGTAGTTAATGCATAAACACGATGGATAACGGCGACTTTTATAAACTTATTAATTTATAAATTATTTCATTCAAATTTGATTCATAGTATATATTAATATCATCATTTTCATGCATGAGTCGCGCAAAAGATGTTTTTTTCCGAACTGAAATAGGTCTTGGGCAAAAATAACTATTTCCGAGAACGTTTATTGCTTATTATAATTCTAATAATATCCATTCAAAGGATCATGCCCTTTCGAAAGCTCTACATCATGCATTCCGTGCAACCTTTAAACACATCACCCATCATCAACCCCGTTGCTCGCCGGATTACTTTCAATTGTCCAATTTCCCCTTCGATTCCATTCCATCATCCGTCATACTCGCAATCGAAAGTCGACCGCTCCCAAACATGGAAACTGGGACCCCTCTAATGAAGTCCTCATTTTTCTCAATTAAAACCCCAATTCATTCCGGGCGCTGCCGATTTCGAAACCTCCCCGTGGGAGACATTACATAAAATATTGCGAATATTATGTCAACCTCGTTGAGGACGTCAGGAATCCGCGAGAATTATTTCCATCAGATAACCGGGGAATATTTACAGGCCTTCCGATTTGAGCCACATACTGGCCGACAGAAAGGACCAATGGGCGGAATCGCTGTGCATAAACTCCCACCTGCCTCCAATGTGACCCCGTTCCAATTTTTTTCCGCACCAATAAGAACGGCTTTTGCCACCGGTCTCTCGGAAAAAAATAAAACAATCCGAATCAAAAACTAATTTCGTGTCTTAAGGCGGTTCGAGTATTAACGCACGGCCCTTATTAACTCCGCCACCTGGCGAGCGGGACGAATGCGTCTTTCGCAGTCGAAAGTAATTCATACGGGCGTTCTTTATTCATCAACGAATTCCCAACAACCTCGTACGTCTTTCGATTTGTATTTCTGCTTCTACACCCGTAAACCATTATCACCTCCTAACCACACCTACGGGCGTGTAGCAGGGAGGGATTCAGCAAAGCTGAATGATTGGTTGATACTTTTTAAGAGGTAAAATCCAGCAAATAATTGGGGAACTTAAGCTGCTTAGGCCACGTATTTCGATAAATCATAATTTTATTTTTTCGGCCTTATTCATACCGTCGTAAGAAAATTAAATGTGAAATATTCGTTTTCAGTCAACTATTCATTTATATTTCGGAATGTTTAAGCGTAGGCACTTTCAAGCGAACCTTGATGAATGGAATATTTGTCATTTTTATTTTGGTTTACGATAGATAGTAAAATTTACTTTTAATCTTCTTCATCTCAGTCTTGTTTGTGATTGTGATAATGTGAAAGCCGCTGAGGAATGATTTATGCTGAATAATGACACTTATTGCATATCTCCTATCTAAAGCCACAATAGTTTTTTTCGTAGGGTAATTGTACGTTAATTACAAGAGATTTCTCAAATCTCGCCATTCTGGCTGCGTGGAGAAAACAGAGAAATACTACATCTCCTTTCCTATTAATGCTCATTCCCTCTTTTGATATTTTCAAGTGGTGGATGAGTCGAGGTTCCAACCAACCTCCAGACCATAGGCAACGCGTAAGTTAACTTAATGCAACCTGATTGTTTCATGGGAAGTGTTCCGATGTAGTTCTGACAAGTTCCCTATCCTAGCTTTCATTAGTGGTCTGCCTCTAAAGTCTTCAGCCAGAAGGCCGGTCAGAACATCATACCTTCCATCATTCACTACAAAATACTTTGGAGGATGGACGAGGCGACTAGGTGAAATAATAAGTTTGTCCTTGCTTTCCTTAATGTTCAAAGCTATTATAAGAGGACTAAGACCGTGCGAGAGGAGAAAAATTAAGAATATATACTTTTCAAAGAATTCCAAATAAGGAGATACCGAAATGAATGCTATTAATTATCATTAATCATCCCTCAGTGAATTTTATACTAACACAGCTATTAATACGGCTGATACAAAGGTAAATAAAAGATATACTTTTATCTAACCCGTACCAAAACCAAATTTAAAATACTCCTTACTTCAAGATATATAATAGGACCGTCATTAGAGGTAAAAGTCGGAAAAATGTTTTCGAACAGTTCGATTTTAGGCAATTGCAAGACCTAGCTAAACAGTAAAGCGAATTCATTCATTGATAAAAGTTATGATGATAGTGAACTGACAAGAACGTGGTACTTGCCCTCAACAAAATCAAGGTATATACGCACCATAAACAGAGCCATGCATCCGCTTCTACGTAAATCTTAACGTGGATTAATTCCTTTTCACTATAAGATATTTAAAATGACCAAAATTGTCAAAAATGAGATTAAAATACGCAATAATTTCTTGGCTATTGCACAAAATGAATGATCAAACTTCAAAATGCTCCAAGACGAGGCGAAAAACAACAAATTGGCGAAACTGATATTTTTCATTCCCTGTGTTTGAGTCATGAGTGCAGATTAGTATCTGGTACTTGAAACGTGTCATGAATAAGTTAAGCTCCCAGGGCGGGTCGGAAGCCGGGGCGAAGGACTCCCGCGGTTTCCAACGAGGGGCAAATCCTTCACAAGGGAGAGGTTTAATTCTTAAGGAGGACAATCCGAGAATGAATCACAAACAGCCAAGTCTTGCTTTCGGTTTGTTGAGCCCGTTCATAGATGCTGTGTTCTTTGGAGGCCTCCAGGGGTAGAATTTGGGGTATTTTAGTCTTACTACACGTAAATAGAAATTTACTTTTTGAATTACTACACATTATTCTGTGCAAGTCGACATTTAAATACGAAATTCAGGAGAATAAAGTTCAAGTCGGCCTACATTCGAGACGTGTATTTATAGTCTGCTCAAAATAAGATACGAGATCGTATTATTTGAGGTACGAGTAAGACCTCGAAAAAATTCCGTTAACTACAGCAGTCGTCCGTACAATCAACTGAAAAAAATATCTATAAGATACACCTTGATAAATACCGCAATTTGTAAAAGACAAAAATAAACGAGGGCAATAGTGGAAATTTGAAGCAAATCTTTGCCAGTTGATACAGTTGATCAATGAACGAAAGTTTGAATACACAATATATCGCTCAAGGTGTGAGAAAAGTGATTCAGAGACTAAAACAATACTAATGGGAACTGAACTGCTTCTTAACGTAAAAAAACACTGGATCAGGCTTAAATTTGGTGACATTTACTTGGAAAATTTCACAAGAGATTTTACTAAGTCATGAAGGGTATACAAGAAACGACCTTTTTCCTAGTTCAGTAATATGATAAGCTGTAAGTAAATAAATATTTCGTTGAAATTATCTAGTGCAATACTCATATGAAACGTTATACTAATAATCTTAAAATTACGACACAGTTGCATTACATATATGAATTCTATTTTCTCCTAATCATGTAGCAAATACACAAAGTCTGCCATTATAAATTCAATATTTATAAATATCATTATTAATTCAATCCGTAGTACTGTAAAAAGTATGACAGATATTGATCGGCCATTCTAGTGCGCTAAGTTTACGTAGATGAAGAATCTATTTAACAAGTTTCAAAATCATTTCCTCCGAAAACTGAAATCGCCTAATAAATGATAAAGCGTTTTTAATCTTACTTCACATCGCAATTATATTTCCACATGCGCGAAAACTCCATAAAACTAAGTAACGTAACACGCAACCTATGCCATCACCAGGCGTTTAAGGTCGCTTCATTTCATTTCGCAACACAATAATAAATCGTCGGTAGAATGCTGGACTTTTAAGAGAGATGAAATACTTGAATGCCCAATAGAACAGTCACCACCGACGCCACACCCCTGGACGTTTCTCTCAGATTACCTCTCCTGGACTGCGAGAATATAAATATATCAGCGGAATGATTTAATGCGATCTGGTCTGAATGAATGCGGTTGTCTTCGACTCCTTCATGACTGTACCCAGGAAAAAACGCGTCACTCAAGTGGATATGCTCGACAGGTTTCCCCACCGGTCGGACAGAAGCTACCTCCTCGCCAACGCGTGGTTTAATCTTCGCACCATTGTGACATACTTATAGACAGGAGTAATACCATATTATTATTTTTATGAAACGCCGGAGAACGAGCAATTGCGAATAGAAGGGAGAAAGAAGAGCTCTTCTCTGAACTTTTTGTAAGTATACGAAGTTGGAAGCTCACAAGAATGGCTTTGGTGTATGCTAGAGACAGAATTAAATCTGATTATTTCTAGATTATTTGGCCGGACCTCGTGGAAAGACATACTGAAGAGTAAAATAAACATAGTAATATCCACACAAATTTTAAATATTATAGTATATCATCTATATTGTAGATATTTGCAGTTTAAATGTAGAGAAAATTTCTTTATATTATACATGATGATGGCTGCATAGCTGAAACTGGTCGACATACTGAAGAGTGAAAAAAGCGTAGTAATATCCACATGATTTTTTTTATACATTGTAGAATATCATCTATATTGTAGATATTTGTAGTTTATAATAGAGAGAATTTCTCTATATCATACTTGATGATGGCTGTGTAGCCGAAACCGATCGACTAAATAAACAAAATTGTATAGATATTACTAAGCTTTTCTTCATTCTTTATTCAATCTGAAGTTGTAAATGTCATGATAATGAGCAAAAAGTTTTCGATTCGGAAAGCATAAATTTTATTCGGTGTGAGCATTAAAATATCCTCCTACCCTTCTATCAAGAGAATCCACATTCCACAGTCAAAGTGTCAAAGAACAAGCATACACGGTACAAGGAAAACAAGTCCTGAAGTCTGACCTGAGTGAACCATTCCTTATATTTCGAAAACGGAAGAGAAAAAAATGAGTTGATTGACAGAAAATGTGAAACGTTTTATGGCGCACGCAACCGTGTCTCTCAATCATTGTAAATTATAAACTAAACTGGATTCAACGAATAATTGCATAGAATATGTCCGGAAGAATAAGTATACGACCTATCTGGTATATAGGAGAAAGAAATATTCGCTACACTTCCAGGAAACAAGGACGCTCATGCTCATATGATGAATTTGCAGCTATTGCTTTCCGCCACTTCAACAACAATACATTATTCTGTAAACAACCCATAGAATCTCAAAATATCACGGCTTATATTTATCTTAATTTCTTAATATCCCTTGTACCGACCTAAAATATTAAGAATAGCGAATTGCTCTTATCATTAGGAAGATAAATCCCCTTACCTTTCGCAGCATAGTTAACCTCCCAATCCAAGGCACTATTTTTCAGCAACCTCCCCGTAAGGAAACCATCCGAGCCCCATTACATAAACGACGCACGTGGTGACTATAAAGGCATTCGCAAGTGAACGAGAGACCGCCCAATAAGGCTTAACGTCTTCATCTTAAATGGCTCTTATCAATCTAAACGATGCGAACCGTAATGCCTCGACCCCAAACTGGACTTAAAGTTTACGATGGTCCGAAAAAAAACAGAACTTTCTGATGAATCCCACTGACGTCACTGTAGGCACGCGAGTAGGATGATGGTCCAGTTTCCAGGTTTTACTCACGCGAATCTATTAATGGCACCCGGGACCCCACGCGAGGAGCGGGGGGGAAAACCCTGCCTCCTCGTAAATCAGACGTAACGGAAAGGGAGAGAAATATGACGTGTATGGAAACTCGGAGGGTTCGTATTCCTTTGATAGATTGTAACTTAAACTTTGCCCAAGAAAGAATGCAGCTTAACCCAAGTTGTATGAGAAGTGAAAAATAGTGACTTGGCTGGGACTCGAACCCCAGAAAGTGAAGGACTCGAACCCCAGAAAGTGAAGGACCTAGGTTCGAGTCCCAGCCAAGTAACTATTTTTCACTTCTCGTACAACTTCGTATTCCTTGATGGGAGTGCCATAATAAAAATACTAGTTTATTTAACTCAAACAGGTTTCCCCAATTGCATGCGTTGCAAGAGAATAGACAGATAAACGCAGAAGTAAAGGTAAAAAAAGAAAAAAATATATACAGAATGACAAAAAAGGTAAAAAATACAGATTAAAAAGATACCGAGTAATAATAAAGGTCTTCATTTAGGGCGAGATTGAGACTGGAGCGTCTCCTCTTACATTTAACCCTTCGTTAAATAAATTCTAAAAAGAGATAGTAGCTTGAAAAATATACCGAAGAAGACCAAGGATTTAAAAACCTAAGTTAAGAGCTTAGGAGAATATTTCCACTGCAGGAAAATACACTCAAGATGCGGGGTGTGAAAAGCCTACGAAACCTACGGATAAGATACTAAATTTAGTGATAAAATACCATAATTAAAGGATTATGGTCCGAAATTTGTTGCAAAAACTGTGTAAGCCTTTCTCATTATGGTATTCGAGGAATCGCTAAAGAAGTCCTCAATGTTGGATACTTCGTTGGATACAACCGATTCAGGGTATGGGAGAAAACTTGTGAACATCTTTCTTAGAGAAGGGAACAGCCAATAAAGTTGTGTTTCGTGATCTCCGAGAGAGTACATCAACACCGAAAAGTCCGATCAGGAAACAAATGTCAAAAGCACTTTGGAGCACCTTCAGAGCTAAGGAAATGTCTTAAATTTTATGTCTGGCCCAACACCAATTCTCCGAGGAGGCGAGAAGGAACAAGGTACGCTTTTTCGAGCTTCCTGCACGAGGAGTCGTGCGCCACCTCGTATTCAATTCTGCTTTCGCCCCCGGCGTGCTTTAAGTCTTCTTTCTCCCTCTCGAATCTCCAAATTCGTGCACTTTCAAACTCAAAAATACAGTACGGCCTGAGTAATGAGCGCAGACCACCTCGGAAAACATGGGAGCAATCCCCGAGAACGTAAATTACGGGGGAAAATCGGGAATGGATGGCGTGTTAATAAAGTACGGCTGACGGTTGAGGTTACGCCCACTCCGCGGGCGACTTGCAGCGATTTGGGGATCCGAGAGAGTGTTGGCGGGAAAAAAAACACTTGGGGTTGTATGACCTCACCGCGCAAAGAATTTTGGATACGCATCGTCCGGCATTAAGAAGGTGCAAAGAGTTTCTTACGGTTCCTTCATTGGCATCTTTTGCGGGAGAACGTTACGCGCAATTGCAACAGATGCATTGAAAAGGAAAGTTTGCGAATATCAGTTTCAAGTAGTGTTCAACTTTCAGTTATACCAAGCGGTAATGAGTGAATTAACGCCGTTAAATCACTCACTTCCGCTGTAGAAGGAAAATTGGGATGATTTTTACGAAAAGTTAGAACCTTCTCGCAATTTTATTTGGACCGATATGTTAGGGTCTGTTGTTGAAGAAATCGTGTTTTTAAGTCCCAAATCTGCTAATATGGCCATTAAAAATTTTAGAGATAAATTTTGCTGTAACGTCATTGGAAATCTTGAAAAATATCGTCGTTAACCATTTGTCGTTCTATTTGCGTAGCCAAAAACTAACATCGGGAATGTTTTTGAATGGTGAGTAGCCGTGGATTACTCCTAATCTTGGTTAAAATTTAGTCCATCCACGAGATACGTGTCTTTACCTCAAACGAAGTAATATTAGTTCTCCAATAGCTGAGGTCATTTCGCAAACATGGACTCAAACTGGGGTCCGAACCCGGTTTTCAACAAAGGAGTAGGCGTTACCCACTAGGCTATTCTGAAGCTCCTGATTATGAGAAACTCAGGTAACTAGATGTTTGGATAAATAGTGTGAAATTGTACATGCTTCTGTATAACATTGCGGTTTATTACAATAAATTGTTTTTTATTTGAATATATTTGTTTCACTTTATTTGAATGTTATCGAGGTGCTGCCTAATGATTTTATCTGCGGTCATCCAATGAGAAAAGGATCCCATCCCTATGTCTAGCCAATCGGCATTTATATTGAGCGACAAGTGATTAGCCCATAGACTCCTAATGTATCCAGATGGAATTCCTTTCCTCTTTTCCATCCCATTCCTTCCGCCTCAGCCCTCTTCCATTCAAATGTTTCCCTACTTCTATCATTATCTCATTATTCCCTTGCTTTATTCCTCTTCCTTTCATTCCCTTTCAACTTCCTTCCCAATCCGCTTAATCATTCCTTTTCAGCCCCTCTTGTATATGTAAGGTATAACATAAAGTCCCTTCTGCGCCATAATGAACCTGTTCAGTTGTCTTTCACTCCTAAACTCATTTAAATTTTGCGAATATCTCTTTATTGCTTTCATCATCATGAGCTAGCAAACCGAAGGTTGGTTTGCTGGAGTTCTACAGGCCGTCTTGTTTCCAGCCATCAATCACATCATTCCCTTATAATTCCTAATTTTAACACTTACCATTTCTTGTCCCTCAATTCAACCGAAATATGTCCCCATGCCTGTTGCCTTCCAAAACTCCCGGAAAAATTGTCTTAAGAAGACGATATCGGCTTCAAATATTACTATTCTTTAACTTGAACAAAGTACTGCGGTACTCTTTTTTATAAACTATCTATTATTGTATGATGAGTTGGATTTGGTATCCTAGGTTAGTGAAATAATGCGAATTTTTTGTGTTCTAGTAGGATAACTACAGCCATGTCTTCGCTGCGAAAGATTGTTCGCATAAAATCTGTGTGATTCAGTATTGGGAAGGGAAAACTAATTCGAAACCGACTCTCTAAGGAAAAAAAAATCAAAGTAGAGTACTCAGCAAAACAACCCTCTAGTTCTCCAATAGAGGATTCTACGTATTGGAGAAACAACAAAATTTATTCAAAGTGAAATTTACCATCGCAATTATAAACGGAGCGACCTAGGTTTCACTGTCCTGCGCATCATAAGGTCTCTCTGTAAAATTTCCAACCCGAAGACTAATTAGAACCTCATTCCCTCTATTATTAGCTTCCAACAGTTATGAGAGGGAATGCTTCTCCAAGGAAAGATGAGGAGTGAGGTAATTTGCTCCTCCATTTTTCAACAAAAATACTGTAAGCGGAATATATCGACGTATGTGAAGGACGTACAATGACTCTGCGAGTAACGCTTTACGAAGCAATCCGCTTGGAGAGACTTAAATCAGTACCTATATCCATTCATACCTCAGTAGTTTTTATTTCATCACAGACATGCATAAAATTGAGACAAAAGTACATTAGAAATTAAGCCAGCATTTAAAATGGTGTTTTGTTTATAACCTAATTTAATTCAGATTTTCAATATCACGAACAGTTTACTATTTTACTGGTATTGCAGTTTCATAATACACCCTAGAAATATTTCCTAAACTAGAAACATTGTAAATTAAATCGACAAGATTTTTAATAAATAGCTTTCATTTTATCACAGACAAGAATAAGACTGAGAGAAAATTAAGTTAATATTTAATCCAGGATTTGTTACTAAAACAGTGTTTTTTTATGGTCTCATTAAACTTGGATTTTTAATATCACTATAGGTTTACTGTTTGCACATTCTTATAATTTTCTCTGCTTAAAAGATATCGTAGCTAGAAACAGAAGGAATTAAATCCTCCGCAGGATATATAATCGTAAGGCGAGACGAGCTACTAGTGAGATGAACGTTTAATTTCGAAATCGTCCTTCTGGAAGAGTAACGGCACATCCCCTAAAGCGAACAAGTCGGAGGAAACTCGTCCTTAGCGCGATTCGGCGTAATCGAGGTCCTGAAAGGCGGCTCAAGGCAAAAACGTAAAATATATTTCGGATTGATGCATGGGCTTCAATACGAAAGCAGACTATAATAACACGGAATAAGGCACCAGGGGCAGAACTCAAAATCTGAGACATGACAAAATTATAAATTTCTGAAAGATTTATTCAATAATTACCGAAAGAATAATAATGTGCATAAGTGAAAGAAATTAGCCGAGCCTTTATTCTTGTTTTCTTGGCGGAGTTACGAGGTTAACATGACGGCTCTTTTTTTTGCTTCCCTTGACGTTACAACATCTCGGATGACTGCAGAGCAAGTTGTTCCAAAAGTTGTTGGCCACCGGATGGCAATACCGGACTCTCGGAGAGATGTTGCGCTGACAGATTCGAGGAGCTGGGACAGTTAGCAATTACCCGTTCTTTTCTTCCGAGCATTTTACCCCAAGAAGGGCGGGTGTTTTGCTCTACCTAGAAGGACGGGGAGAGGTTCTTTGACCACTTCGCTTCTGTACGGAAATATAAATATCTGCAGGAAGATATTTAATACAATGAGAGAAAAAGGTAAATATTATGTTTCAAAAGAGATAGTCTCAAATGACCTCCAGCCGTCCTTCTAGGTATAACATGATGTAAAAATTACCAAAATAACGTTAGCAAAATTTTAATTCGTTCATATTAAATTTGAGATGGTAACTCACAAAGTAAGAGGTTCAAAAAATGGAAAACTATTTAACTTAATAAAATTTGAAGTAAATTGCTGAAAAGTGGTCTCACGACCACCGCTGTCCTTCAACTGTTAAAATACGAGTATCGGGCTCCGCTAGAAGTAATAAGAGATGAAACGGAGGTTCTCGAAAGAAAGATTGCATGCCTCGATGCATGGCGATGATTTGGGATGGCAGTGGAATTAAAAGAAATCAGCCCTCCTCTGGAGCTTACTTCGCGTGAGTGGCTCATTCCTCGGGCCTCAGCGGGTTCAAACATTTCGGCAACACTTGTTTGGAAGACGTTCGCCCGAGTGGACAGATAGAAAAGCTGTTATTTTCGACAGCGGGGATCTTGAAATAACTGTTTTTATTCGCGTAAAACGTGCACGTCGTGCTTTCTTTTTCGAAATGATGGCATGACGTATCGACCAATCATAACAGGTTCTCTAGATTCCAAAACAAGACGTTTTACAACTTCATCAGGATCCATAATTTTTTGCATCTATTCGAATAGATTTATTATTAAAGATGATTGAAACGAAATTTTAATTTTAACCTCTCGTTCAAATTTATATTTATTATAATTATCACTAAGTAGTTACTACAATGATAGGCCAAAAACAGGCGACAAAACTGTTGTATTACTCTCAAAAATTAAATAAAGCAGCAAGATTTTACGTAAAGTTAGTACCATTCTGCATCCTTAACTATATTATCAATTACAGTAAAGGTAGACTATTTTCCAAAATATATGTCCAAAATAAAAATATTTTAAAGCCACCACGTCGGTTTTCATAAAGTAAAATAATAACTACGAAGAACGAAATCCAAGGTTCATACAACCGCACACAACCATCAATATCACTTAGTACTAAATAGGAGCCAACGGTAATTATGCTATTATACAATTTAAGTTAACGAATTTAAGTGCTGTCTGGATATCGGCTTAGTTTATATCCTTTTCTCATATAATACGGTCATATTTCTGTTAAAAATAGATCTATTTTCTGATAAGAGACAGGGAATTACTTTGGGAGAGCCATTTTATTTAATTCCTCTTCCATTTATGAAATAAAATTTAGCGACCTCTTTTCTGTGATCTTTAGTTCTGATTTTGAATGTGTAGTCAGCTTTCTCCAGAAAGCAAGGAGGCATTATTCTAATCTACATATATAAGTTTTGGAAGTCATTTAGGGGTAAAGGAATGAAAATCATTTTTAACATTCACTACGAAATGCGAGCCTTCGCCCGCAATAAAATTCACAATCGCTGGCGATGTCTTGCGGAAATAAGTCATGATAACGTAGAGAAGTTTTGTACTTTTTTATCAGTATTACACTGTATCAGTACTATATTATCAGTATTATACAGAGGCAAAAGTACAAAATTCTCTTCGTTATCACTTCACACACAATCCTCAAATTCGCTATTACATGTAGTCAGACATTAACATATGCGAACTATAAAAAACATTTATGGGAAATAATGATACGTTCCCTGAGGAATGTAGACGACCAGGGTCCGGAACGATTTAAATCCCCTTGAGGAGCAATCTTGGCGAATTCTTCGGTACTCAGATGCGTAATAACCACGAGCGACGGAGAATTAAGGAGAGGGTTTCGGCACATAAATAGATCGGTGAATCTCGGTAGCTGTAACCGCGGGTGCTATGGCGCCTGTCATTACGTGAGGCTGTAATTATGGTAAGGCGGAAACATTTCTCAGATGATATAGGAACTCATTGCTGGCGGCATCCACCAAGACGGCATAAGTGCCTTCTGATTCAGATCTGCTCCGTGATAAGAAAAACCACGGCCTATGGCAAAATTATCATTATTCCATTCTTCCCATACCACTAAAATCGACTTTGATCCAGTTATTTTATAAACTGTAATAAATTTTATATGTGCAGAAAATAAAAGCAGGATTAGAGAAGAAAATACTTCGATATACAAGAATATATAACGCCAACATTTAACCCTCAACCAATTAAAATTACTTTATATGCTGAATGATAACATGAAGATTGAGCCCCTCTTAAACGATTTTTCTCTTTTTTATCCGTAAGAAGTTGTCGGAAATATTTTATAGTCATATAACATTCAAATTTTAATGGATTACTTCAGTCTTCACTTCGTGGAACGTTATTCATACTGAGTAATGTTAGAAAGAAACCGAAATATTTATTTATATTTCTTCCCTATGAGCAATATCTCATTCATTTAAAAATATCTTCCTATATGTCTCAAGACATGCATAAAAGCATGGATATCGATTCATAATTACGTCTAAAAATATTACGTATATAGCAGTGGTAGAATGGATTGGGAGAAAGGAGAGGTGAAATAGGAAGTTCCTCATTAACGTCAATTAATGTAATTTTCTATAAAATTATCAACTTTATTTTATCAAGATAGAACAGATTCTGCTTCTACATAAAATCGTGGGTGCTTCCTTCTATAACTCACAAAAGAATTATATACTATCGTAGAGTAAATATACTACAGTTACTGTATGTTAATACGCATTGCCATTTCCCTGTTCTAAATACTTGTATTTTGTATGCTTGTATTTTTTTACTCCTACGTTTCTTTCACTGAGTTGAGAAAAAGCTTATGTCATTGGTTCCTGCCTGGCTTAATGAACGTAATAACATATCACACATTGCATGAATAATTAAATCAATGTACGATACTACACTTACTATATTTGTGCACTACAATGTGGAGAGTATAAATACGATTCGAGTATTTTGAATTAATTACGGACAAGATAAATCTTCACCATACGTTAATCCAATGATTGCCAGGGGGATTAAAACAAGATCAATAGCCTCAGGAGGTACACCCGTTAATTTCGATGGCAATAATTATTTCCGGACCTTCAATTTTTTTCTGCAAAGTTATTACTATCGGAGGATCAAAACTTTATGGATGTATTATAGAAATTCCTTTCACTGGGAATAAAATCTAATAAAAACGATGCCTTTTTCTCAATCAAGTTTATATTCTCTTGTTTTATGAAGAAAGAGATACCATATTTTTCTTTATATACTCTCATTGTCTATAAAACATGGTAATGGAAAGGGAATTTCCTCATGAATACAAATCAGCACAAACCAGGATTTTTAAGAGCTTTAATTGAACGCAAATCCATAAAAGCATAACCAGCAGAGAAAGGGTAAGTGGGGATAAAAAAAGTCTGAACAAACCGGAAATCAATCTTAGATATTCTATTTCCCGACCTGATGCTCAAGACCGTTAGAACTAGCTCGAAGAGTAATCCCAATTTGTTTTTTTGGTATACTATGAATACAAAGCGAGTTGTGGCCTTAACTTAGCGGCATCCATCACCATCAGCGCCACGGTCCTCACTGACGCAACAAGACTGCAAAAAGGCTGACTACAACGCGTCTCAATCCCTTGGCTCGTCAGATTTTATCACCTATGATTATTCTTTGGGTTTTCTAGGTGGTAACTCAATAATTTCAAATTGTACATCCTCACTTTTTTAACCAGTACATATATAACGCTTGTTCAGTTAATCCATTTAAACTAAATCCATACAGAGAAAACGCGCGAATTTCGTTACATCACCTTTGTCTATCCATATGGACCCTTAGGGTCCATATAGATTTACAGGGGGACCATTTGAAGGATAACAAAAATGGGGGGTCCAAGTATTTTTTTCAGTTATTTTTTTAAGCAAAAAAGATCCCATTTTAATAGATAATATAATCAAATACAAACCATTATTACCTTTTAACAAAAATATTCTATATTATGCAGTCCATTGAAAATTTAAAGGGGACCACAAGAAAAAAAGTTTGGGAATCTATGGTCCAGATTTACGTTACGGGTTCGCTAAAAATTCTCCGCTGAAAGAGAGCCTTCTTTACTAAGCTGAAGTTTAATCCTACACAATTCACTGACTATTAATTGAAACTAAGTACAGATAATACAATATCCTATATTATATATGGTCCTCCACAAAGTTACGCCTTCTCACATCGATGATAAGTACAACTATTTGTAGTTAATCCAAGTATACGTGATAGGTACAGGTATTAAAGCGGAACCTTTTACCATATAATGAGCAGTAATTGCGTATTATATAGGCAGCTGTTACCCTTTAACCACTACGCTAACGATAGCTAATGAAGTTAAATTAAGTCATCAGCTTTATCTCGATTTGAATGGAGTGTAACTCACTCCCCGCATACGGAAATGGAAAACTATAAATAGGATCCGTCTAGACGATGCAAGTCCTGAATAAGCGAATATCTTCCTATAAGATAAAACTCTACCGTTCATGATTATATCATGTTATGACGTTTCCCGTTTCTGTATAGCATGTTATGTCTGCTTTCCATGAAAATTTCATGCTGTGTAAGCAGGTTAGCGTGTTGTGGGTGGAAGACGGGAGTTATTATAACCTTTAGTTGCCAAGATTTCTCGATAACGTGAGCCAATACATAGCAATGAGCAAAAGAAGAAATAATCCCATATTTATTATGAAATGTAGCTGGAAAGATCAATTTTTTTACCTCTTTCAGGGAGAACCTGAAGCGTTGGAAATGTATATAAGTATCTCACCAATGGCTTTATTTGCTTCATACTCTACCAAGGACTCAGATTGAAATCACGCGAACAAAAAACTAACAATTATATGAAATTTATGATTGTCAAATAGCAATTAAATGTGGTATGAGCGACTTCCAAAATTTTATTACGGACAGTAAATTTTAAAAGGAACGACTCTGTTTTTCAGAAAATAACTTCGACGAAACGAAACCTAATTTCAAAAGCTGCAAAGATTGAAATTCTATGTTTTATTTTTACGATAACCTGTCCACAGAGCGCTTTTATAAATAAACAAGTAAAAAGATTAAAAAATATAGTAACGCGGTCAATATATTTTTGCTTAACCTTCACTTAAATTTCGACCGCAGGAAAATGCAACCTGGCTAGTAAGATAAACTGAATGAAAACACCGTTCAAACAATAACATGATTCAAACAATTTTAATCATAAATTCATTCAAGTAGTGATTCTTCCAGCTAAATTTCTATACAATAGTATATAATAAAAACATTAAACATAAATTAGAATAACGCATAGTATGTTTACACAAAATTGGATTTAACATGAATAATTACGAGCTCTTTTTTTATTAGACCATGTTATATCTATTAGTTTGCATGTCGTGGCAAAGAAAAATATATTCCACCAAAAAAGTATAGAAATGGCGTTCACAATCACAAAGGCGCACTTATTTAATTGCTTTATATTTTCAATTCGAATTAAGATGCCCATCTCCTCATCTATGCTGAATTTGTGGTTTTGCGAAGGAAAAGAAAGGCTGAGAGGCAGGCAAGATCTTGACCTACCTCTGCCGTCATCACGAGATGTCTTTTGTGAGGAGAAAAGATCTCTCTCCATTATTTCCCTTCGCCCACTACTTTTCCAGTATTATTCAGCAATCAATCGAAGGCCTTTAGCGCGAAAAGAGAATCGAAAGTAGACAATGAATCGGAACCTTGATCAACCGAGAGCTTTTAGTTCATATAAACTGTTAATTCCAATTCAAAATCATGAAAACAAATCTCACGCCATTTTGGGCTTTTTTCTATATCTGTGTATTGGTACACTGAATCGTTACATGACAATCTATTTAGATCGATATTAGAATCGATAGTCAAATTAATCGTAATTTGAATTGATGATTCAAAGGTGTATAGTAATCCCCTTCCTCCCAGTGAAGTTTGAAAAATGGGATCGTTCAACCAATATTTTTGAAATTTTTCATGGGCTTGAAGAAACGAATAGCTAACATCTTTCTTCGTTTATGGTATTGGCGCCGCTATGGAACTAACACCGATACATCGAGAGTTATACAGCATGTTTAAGCAGTTCCCATTGTTCTTTCATCAACTCAATTATTTCTTACTTCCTCTATAATGACTGTTGTCATTGTCCATCCGATAATCTATAATTTTCTTTAAAGTGAGAATACAATTAATGGCCATTTTTATCCATTAGGACACACTCGCGTTCCTCGATCGGTAGGTATCGATAACACAATTCGAAGGTAAATTTTATGGTGGCGTGGCTGAACGTATTATGAAATCAAGGATAAATCACATCGAAGTCGTGATTTGTTGTTCAATATTTTAAAAATGTATTTCCTTGAAGAGTTAACCAGCAAAATCCTCACGTTTACTGGATTTGATTTTATCTGCGAGGTCATCAAGGAATACATCGGTTAAAACAGCTTGATTTATTTTTATAAAAAGGTCACCGCTAAATACATACATTTTCTTCCCAAAAAGGCGATTTCCTAGAGAATGTTTGCGTACACCTATAATTGTAAACGGTCTTCAAAAAAGGGAAGTAACGACGTTTTTAGGACATGGTCGAAATCACGGTGTTTGCGCGATCAATATTCGCAGAGCAAAACACCTTCGAAGATAATTGCGTAATGTTAATAATTCCTCTTCGAGATTGATCCCGATAAAATTAATATGCAAGCGTGATCTTCATTTGATAGATATGAATCACTAAGTTCGATAGATCGATTTCTGCGATAATGTGCAGCCCAGGAGTAATGCTGGTGAAAGTGATGAAAAACGTGAGTCATGGGTGACCTGGGCTATATACGAGATTATCGGTGATGGATCGAAAATGGTATTATGCAATCTCCGATGCAATCAATTTTAAGTCACAATCAAGCAAGTGGATATCGATTGCGAAATAACCCCTTCGAGTATTCACCCATGAACATGAATGCAAGGTTAAACTTTCGCTTTCAGAATACCTCTGAAATACATGACATCCAACCCTCACGGTTCCATTGTAATATGTCAGAATATACAAAAAGTGTTATCTGTGAGACCTGCAGCATAAAAATACAACTGATGTTCTCTTATCGTCTTAATCGAAATGTCAGAAGCTTAATTCGGAATTGGCTTTTCGTATGATTGCGCCAACTCATCATGATTTTTGCAATCGCAAGTGATTCCAGACGCAACAAAATTCTCCCTGAGTGGTTACCGAGAATTGAAGTAAAATTTCTCTGGTCATCAATCGAAAATTGTTATGGCTAGACGGAAATTATGATCCCTTATTGGAAGGAGTATGCTGACATTGAAAAAGTTTCCGCGGTCAGTTTCGTAACCATTTATTGAATGCAACATTCTTTAGCCTAAGTTGATATCAGGGATGGATATTAGCACATAAACAAAATATTTTGCTTCAGGATAACAAATACCACCAATTAATCGATAATTAACCTAATTAAATCGCATTTTGATGTCTGGTATCGGTTAAACACAATGCTGAACATATTTTTAACAATTTTGAGCAACTCTGTACTGTTGGCAAATTTAGCAACGTCGCCCTAATTTCTCCCGTAAGAGATGAGGAGGCCAATGCTTTCTAAATGATGACTTCATGATTTTGGAAAGCTTATCCTGTAAATGAACAATACGATTGATCTTTACGTATTAATCGAATTTTAAGATAGAGGGTAGTCTAAGTACGAATGTCTGGAAACGCATTATCACCCCATAGTAACATAAGCTTCTATTCCAAGGGGAGAGATGAAACTGTAGAAAAGAAACGGGTTAGTAAATAATAAGCATAAATTTGAACGACAAGGCGGGCGCTGAGGTTAATTCCTAGAGAAGTGACATAATACAAGTAAGACAATGTGTTGTACGGATTCAAGTTACGCGATATCTTTTTTCATGAATAGGTAAATGTAGAGGAGTGCCATCCCATAAGAACGCTCACCCTGAAAAGGAATAACTTGATTCACATATGTATGCAGTTCTGTATTTCCACGAAGTTTTCCTTCTGATAATACTAGTTACCCCATGTGAAAATTCCACACAAACGGTCATTGAGCTGCATGCGATTTGTTTAGAAGAAAGCATTAATAATGCAAGTGTTTTTAATAAGGTAATTAATATAGGTAAATAAATTTGCATGCATTACTGTCCGTTTCGATATACCTCGATTTTATCGATAATTATTGATATCTACACATCCAGCAACGAAACTCAATGGGCAAGTGCAAATTTTAACTCGATTTTTTTTACCAAATTGTGCAGTCTTCAATTGTTGGTCTATTTTTAGCAAGAAACTTTTTCTTTAAAATGGTGTTTCATTAATTTGTTTTTATTGAGTGTGAAGGGAGAAAAGTGCTAGCCAATGGATGTTTAGAAATAATATATTTATGTTACCAAAACCTTGCTCCGGATTAGAGAACACTGATTATGAGAGCTATCATTGTTTACGCCCGTATGAACTTAATACTCGCATTTATCAACGGTGTTTCTAATCTCGAGGCGATTCCAATTCTCAACAGCCTGCACGCGCGCACTATTGCTCACGTACATCACACACGCATTCTCCGAGTATTCCCGTGATTTCCAAACAAGCACCTGTTTCAAGGGAGCGCTCAGTCATCACTCCCACAGTCACTTCTCTTTCCACGACCGTCACTTTCGCGTCACGTCTGCAAGGAGCGTGCAGCGCCCTGCTCGTGGGTGCAAAGAGCGGCATTACTCACGCCTTGAACGACAATCGCACTTTTTGCGGCGAAGCCTTTGACTCGATCGCACGACTGATTTCAGCGCTGTGCCTACGTGATTACTTTCATTGGGATGCATCATCCGAAGATATAAGGCACACTCAATAATAACACGATTCGCTTTCTTTATAAATCCACAATGGAAACTAATGAATGTTAATTTATAATGAACGAGTTCAATAAAAATTACTTTACTGAAGAATTCAGCCAATAAAACTTTACGAATACACTAAAATACTACGAAATTTGATAGATGTGAACCCAAATATCTATTCACTATTCTTCATTTGTTTGGAAATCTTTAAAAAAGCTTAAAGAGATTAAATTTGGGATAAGAATTTATTATGGAATTCCTTCGCTTGACTTTTAATTACACGCTAAAATAATCCATTTAATCCATGGCAATTTCGCTATGTTAAAGTAAACCACTACTTAACTCTATACTTTTGGAAAATTTAGCAACATCGCGACATTCAAAATTCTTTACGCGACTGAAAATCTAAAAAGAAAATTAAATAGATAAAATTTGAGGCAGGACTTTACTGTGGAAATCCTTCGCTTTATTTTTAATTATATGCTAAACTAATTTTAAACATGGAAATTCCTCAATCATATAGTAAAGTTAACGTAGTAAGCAAGTAAAAGTAATAGTAGCTCTATGTTTTTGGTAAATTTAGCAACATTTCCGGAATCATATAGTAAACCTCTAGTCAATGTAATTCAATTGAAGTTTTCGATTTCGCATATCTACTGTATGATAAACTAGGTTACCTTCAGAAACTCAGAATAGGATAACACATAGTCTTAGATTCGCGCAAATACGAGATCTGGATGAGGACAAATTCAAAGTTGGTGAAATACTCCGTCAAATTCTCCAAAAGTTCTACAGTATTCATATACTACTTGTATGCCAAGATTATTAAGTCTTTAATATAACCGAAAAATGTCAATTAGATATCAAATCTGAAAGACAAAACGAATACTGTGTACCGTCCATGAGAATTAAGAATCAATTAGTCCCATAAAAATACCAAAGAACCAAATGCGTATATAAAAATGGCTATGACGATGCCCCTGACTTGGTTAGAATGACGTCATAAATTTGTTTAATTGCGACTGCACGAAGCAACTTTCTTCCTATAAATTTCTCTCGGGAATTTCCTCCTATAAATTGGAAAATCGGCAGTAGCAGAACAAGAAACGGACTTTTATTAATAGCAAGGGAAGACAGACAATTAAATCGCAAGATTTCCTTAATATTAATGAGAATCACAACGCTCGGGATAATCATTTTACTGTCACGCCTGAGATGTTCCAATTGTTCCAAAGCCTACAAACGACCTGGAAATCCCATTATGCTTGACGCGTCTTAAAGTGCATTAAAAGCGGCATAAAATCTTTCTCGCAGAAAAAACAGACAATTTTGTTTCGTGGAAGAAGATTCCGGCAGCAAAAATATAACGGATGAGAAAGCGATTCTATTCAAGATAGGTCTCCATAAAACATTATGAAGTCATCTCATGCCTGTCAAGATGCATTACGGATGGGTTTCACTCGCTTCCGTCACTTTCAGAGCACATTATGCTATATCCTTCACCTAAGCTGATTCCCAATAAAGATGATTTTACATTCCAATGCCGAGGAATCATAGAGTATTTATAGAAAATATAAATTACATACTGGAAGTTTTAAGCTAAAGTTTAGAATCTACTTTGAGGCTAGACTTTCTAAGTCTAGATTATATTATATATATAAGTTATACTGTATAAGGCAAATTAGAAGTTGAAAGATTAAGTAATTGTAATTTTAAAAGGGTCCCTTTCTTCGGATATAAAATGAAAATAATTGACCTTGGAAGAATAATAAAATGCTTAAAGAAAAGTAAAATACTTAAGAATATTTTAGAGTTTTGAGGGTAAATATAATAACAGCTAAGGGAAAAGGGTAAATCGCGATATATTAAGATGTCGTATTCACAATTATTTACTATGTTGGAAATCAACGGAAAAATCTACAAGCTATCATTTTAAAAGGAGAATGTTTTTATGAAAATGCTTGCGAAAGGTGCATTAATTCATACTCGTGAAATACAATTACACGCTAATAAACGTAAATATTTAGATTAAACTCCCAATAAAGTCAAGGAGTTATGCTTATTTTCGTAAGACGTTTCTATAAATACATTTTGCTAATACGGTGACGAAAATAAAGTCGGCATGAGCTGTGCAAGACAGATGTTTAGAAGTTAGAGCATTTGAAATGGATGAATGAATGCCAAATGGAAAGAATGGTAAATGGCAGGCAGTGTAGTTGATCGAAAGAGAAATGGAGAGGATCTAGGGAAAGTTGCCTGCGATGAATGAGATCCTAAGAAAGTGTAGATTTGTGGATTTGAAGGAAGTGAAAATGAAAGAAAACTACAGACAGAAGGGTCATCTTACTTGCTTAAGCTGCAATAGTAAATCAAGAGTATGCAAATCTAACAGGGTGATTATAAACCGATTCGCAATGTTTCGCAATATTTCGCACATGGGTTTTATAACTTGCCTGATGAGAATAAGCCATATAATTCTTAACCAAAGAAATGTCCATCATCGGGTGACTCTATTGCACAGATAGCTGATATCTTCCGGTCATATCTTAGATCATTTACATAAATTATTTTGCGCAAATAAACAGAAAATTGATTAATATTTTTAGAATCTTACATTTATTGCCGGGTTATATAAGACAGATTTATCGTAGCAATAAATTTATTATATCTCCCACATCGAGAATATTGCGTATAATAAATAATTAAAATTTAAGCGAAAAAGTAGAATGACATTCACGTTCTTATGCATTCGTAGCCATAAATATTGTCACTTTTAATTCAGGTCACTTTTTGGATGAGATGGAATCGTAATATCAGATGGAAAGATATCGATATTGCAAGGTGGTGAGAATGAAAATCTTTCTACATAAAAAGCGCATGAGATTAATAGTTTGAGGATAAGAAAGGTTTATTTTTTGATAAGGTTAATGAATTCGAAGCGAAAATACAAATGTTATTATTCACCAGAATAACATTTATATGTACCCAAGTATTGTTTTATTCATAAAAAAATCAAGTATATGCATCCTATACACTTACAATTACTCTGAATGTCGACCCCTCATACCTGCAAGCCTTAAGGTGTACCTGGCAACCACAGGGTCGTAAATCAAATCTATATCAACTATTAAATATACATATCATGATCTGATCGAGTGTTAAGGCCACGAGAGCAATAACAGTATTACATACCTTATTCCTCGCTCTTAAGACAAGAAAATTAAAAATAATAATCGTAAAACGTCTTCATTTGGGCGAGATTGAGACTAAAAGTCTATACTTCCATCTTAATAATTTTAGAGTGATATTATCAAAGAAAAGAGAAGAATTGTGAATATAAAAAACCTAGAAGACTCAAGAAAGAAAAATTAAAAAATACAAATAAAAATTTAAGATAAAAAATATCAGACTGTAAAATGCTAACTTTATGTAGTAAAACTGCCTCTTATTTGACGTAAATTTTACGGTATATAATACGGTATATAATGGTGTCTTAAATAAGCTCCAGATAAAGAGCAGTGATTTTACCAAAAAGTCAATCAATCTCACTAAAAGAACCCCAGAGTTGTTTTCTGGCAACGCCAGTTCTCAAAGGATAATAAACGAGATTTCGGAGATGTCACGGATCCCGAAGGGTGTTCCAAAAAGAACAAACGGTAGACTTTGACGCGTCGGTTCCGTGGGTGCGATGGAATAAAAAAGCGAGGTGAAAGTAGTTACGGTTCTCGATTCCTCCAATTTTCTGGTGTTGTGAAATATCGTTCGTGATAGCATCTAAACGCTCTTCCACGACGGCGTTGCAACCCGTCCGCTGCACCCGCTCCGCAACGCTGACCGGAGACGTACACACTGCAACTCCTTTAGACCGCGCGGTTAACGAACCCGGATGCAATTGCGACTAAATTATGAAAACACGTGCGCCCTCCGCCGGTGGAGGAGAGAGATCCCGAAGATAAGTGCATCTCCGAAACCAGATCGGCTCTTCCCGAATGAGACGTAATAATAAGCATCAGAGGACTGGCCTGAGAGATGGGTTCGGCAACGATCGTGCTATTCGGAAATGTATCGTAAACTTGCAATTTCAAGGCTTGAATTTTATACTATGGCCCCAGCTGCTCTTCTTTACGAAAGGGAAATATGCACGAAAAAATGAGCGAAAAAAAAGCAGAGGAACAAAAGGTACAGTTACAAGAGACGGTTTCTTTCAAAAATGGAGGAAGAATGTACTGTGTATCTGTAAAGAATTCAACTTGAAGGCCAGTTTAAACCTTAACCCTTCCATCCTTAGCTATTAATAGCATAGTAGTAGAAATGAAGCTTATAAATCAAAATGAGGATTCAGGAAGCCTTGGCTTACCTAGCAACGCCGTAATGCTAGCATTCGGGATCAGAAATTGGTTGCGAAAATGGAAATATTGATAAATTCAAGTTTTTCTGGTCTAATAAGCCATCTAAGTAAATAAATCAACAAAAGTTTTTCGTAGTTTTTCACAAATTTAATATGTGGAAATCTACGAAAAACCTTTTTTGATTTATTTATTTGGAAATATTGACCTTAAACAGATTTTTGAGTAACAAGGAAAAATATAGCTATAAAATGAAAATACGATGAGATAAGTACTAGAATACAGCGGGTAAATCCTTAAATATTCGATTAGCACTGATGTGTGTAGCCTATACTCTGATGATTTAATTTCAATTAATCACCTCAGCAAAACTAAGGCCCATTTACACGAACACAGTCTCACTTTTTTATCACACCACTTTCTGAATCTGCAAAAAAAAATCAAAGACTAACAACCTCATTAACATTATAGTTAACTCCATTCCCTCTCCAAAGCAATTGGCGATGAGTTTGGGGTCCTACCCGGCCACCAGGCTGCATTCTCAACAGACAGAACTTAATATTGAATTAGTTTATTAGCGCGATCTTAATTACACCATAACACGCCGAATCGATGAATCGAGTTTCACCGAAAAAATCAATTAAATCTCGTGACGAAGAACCGCTAGATCCTTTCTTTCGACCAGAAACTGAATCAAAAACTGGACCGGTAACAAAAGGAGCAGGTTGAGCAGAAATTAAACCGAATCGAAACACAAACAAAACCTTGCCACGTTAACAGAGCAAGCGTAGAGGGGGGATCGCATAAACAATAAAAAAAGAGATCGGCCGCAGGCCACGGCTCCTAATGTAAACAACCGCACGAAGCGCGAGATAAAAATCTGCACGAAACTTTGCGAGCCTCTAGTTTTATTGGCGAAATCGCTCGGTCTGCGGTCTGCGAAAGCGCGACACGGAAGGAGGCCTGCGACGGATAAAATCGTGCCCGTTTCGTATGATTTGATGGGGGAAGCAAGTGGGCCGATCGACAAAATGTTCCGGCCTTCAGAAGACCATAAAACGGCCCTCGAAAACTTTATCGGTTTCCTTTCCGGACCGGATCCTCAATGGTATCTGCTGGAACGCGTTCGGAAGGGTGCAATTCTCAAGGGAGACGCTTATCTATCGATAGTCCTGTGACAGTTATAGGAATCAATTCATTTCCGAGGGGATGGTGGAATTCAACTCCCACATCTCGAGATTATACAATTGGATCCTTTAGCTCTCAATCGGAAATATTTGAATGCTGTTTGAAAGGGGAGTGTTACTTGGTACGAGGAAGCGTAAGGCTTCAAAGCCAAACGTTTCCTAATATAATTTCCCTAACAGTTAATTTGAAGAATTAACTTGCGCGTTGAGTCCCTAACTATAAGATTTTTCTGTTTTTCTTTGAAAATAATTTATATTTAAATAACATTATTTATATAATAATTCAAGCTTGAATTTATGAAATACAGCAGACATCTTGTAAGAAAAACAATGTATTTGTGGTACTATAGACTTATAACTAACTAATTAATTCTCCAATGATTGCCGATTATAAAATTTTACACGTATAAACAAGAAAAGCAGTGGAAAAGTAGTGTTTGTCATAAAATAACAGCAAAAAGCAAATAGAAATTAACTTCTTTTCATCTAGGGAACAATTTTTTCTAAGACTTTGCTTTAAAAGCGATTCCAAAAGTCTCTATTGTCGAATTTTCGAGATGAGGAGAAAATAAATTAAAATCTAACTGCAGAATGATTTCCAGATGACAGCTTTTACGCAAACAAGTGAACTGTTGGTTCATGAGGCAAATTTCGTAAAGAGTTGTGAAGGATAACTAGATAATAAATCTGCAAAGTCAATGGGTATGATATCAAACGACGCTTTATGAAAATCCTCCGAATGAGGCGAGCGCAGAATAAAAGAAAGGAGACAGAATTTCTTCCCTGAATAGAGGCAAGACGATTATCATCGTTTCCGATGACCCGCAGTATTTTTACGATACCGCCCGCTGTTCTTGCTAAGGCCGCTCGGAAAATATTTCATTCAAGATCAAAAATGTATTTTATGTACAGTGACGGCTCAAGAAGTATGTCTCGAAGATTCGAGAGTCGTTTACCTTGTCTCGTTGAAACGAGGAAATTCAGAGAAATTCAACGAAGGACTCAAAGAAGGGACAAGATGTGGTACAGCAAGTCCATTAGCCCGTTTCGCAAGGCCAAGCGGCTAATTCTTTCATTCGGTCTTTCACAGTTGTCAAACATAAAGTTTGATAGTTCCTTAAACCATATCTATAGGATTAAAATATTTTTCATTCGTTTTTCTTACAGAGTATACAGGGTAATGATACTTGGTGGAATTCTATCACACAAAACAATTCGTATCAAGAAAAAAGAAGCAAGCTGACAAGAGAATAATTTATTTCAGCAGTTAGCTTGCTTCTTTTGTCATGGAATACCATCAAGTAAATACTCAGACAGTCGATTTTAGTATCAAGAAACTTGTACAATTTCAGAATGGAATGTATGGGATTTTAAAAGTTTTTAGTTTTATTTTACAAATATTTTTTACAATAAATAATTTTCTTTGATAAATAACATTATCAAAAATTTATTATCAAATTTAGTCGAGCAATAAGTTTAACATAAATTTACTTTCTTTTTAGTTATAATTCGCGAAATCAAATTCTAATTATTTCTCATCAAAGACCATTTTCCGTCTCCATGGTTTTTCTTACAGTAGCATCCAATAAACACTTCCGCATTGAGAGCTTCCACAAAAAAGCGCTGTTATTTTTTTAATCGCTCCCGACATCCCTGAGAAATTTCAATGGTTCACGGAAATTATGAGCGAATCCCATGACTTTAAATATGGCATGGAACGAATGAAAGGAGCGAGAAGGAACTTGGAGATCAATCGTGTCGTGCTGTAGACAGACCTGCGTGAGCCCGCGCGGGAACCAAAAGACCGAATTTTCTCACCCACAATTTTCAAAGCCATCCGACCTCCTTTCAGAGAGACTTTCGCATACGGAGTCACAACTCTTTCAAAGGTCAAACACGTGCATTTTTACGGAAATAGATATAAAGGGCATTGCATTCCCTCGAATATAGAGGACACTCTCTCCCTTCCGGGGTTCAGCAATACGTGACCAAGAGAGAGGTCCGAATAAATCAATCGACTTCCTATGCAGCGGCGGACGTTGGGCAACGGCGGAAATGGAAAAAAATCGCGGGAAGGTATCGGTAAATTGAACGGAGAATAACATCTATAGGGGATTGTTTCAATTGGGGAGTTATCGCGAGATAGAGAACTGGAATAAATACCATATATTTTATCGAATCAACCAAACTCATTAATAAATTGTATTCGATATTTGTATTTTAATATTAATATTTTAATATTTCTATTTTTATATTTGTATTTTTATATTTGAATTTTAATATTTATATTTTAATATTTATATTTTAATATTTATATTTCACTATTTATATTTTAATATTTATATTTTAATGTTTATATGTTAATATATCTATTTGTATTTTTCTATTTTAATATTTGTATTTTAATATTTGTACTTTTAATTATTGTACCGTTTAGCTTTTAATTGTGATATGTGTTTATGTTTGTATTATAATTTAGTTTTAAAATATTACAGGTTTGTATTCTACATTTGTATTTTTAATATTTGTATAGGTTAAATGGAAGATGGGACTTATAAGTCTCAATTTTGCCTCAAGAAGTCCTTTACAATCTATATATGCTCAAGCAATTATTGAGTAAATAAAGGACGTGCACAGAGGAAAAATTCCAAAATTATTTTCCTTGGGATTAATTATTGCTTCAATGGAGCGTCGTGGCCTATCTTTAGGGGTTATTATTTTTCATTAAGGTCATCATGGTTATTCAAATCATAAAAATCACACCTTAGTTTTGTAAACGCTATAATAGCAAAGAGTTCCCTATTTTTTTCATTGATTTAGAGCTTTGAAGTCAAAAATACCTAAATTAAGTATATACTCACGGATAAGCGACCCGAATATAAGCCGAGGCACCTAATTTTATCACAAAAATCTGGGAAAACTAATTGGCTCGAGTATAAGCCTAGGATGGGAAATACAACAGCTATTGGTAAATACCAAAATAAAAATAAATACCAATAAAACTACAGAAATTGAGGTATCAGTAGGCTAGTAGTCAGTGGGAGAAAATTGACAAGAAACGTTAGTTTAGCAAGTGAGAAATTCCAAGCCGATTTCCGGCTACGGCAGATTTTTTTCCCGAAGAACAGGTAAGTGGTATCCACATTCGAGTATAAGCCAAGGAAGCATCTTTCAGCATTGAGGTTATGGTGTAAAACTCGATTCATACACGAGGATATTCTGCTGTTTTTGTCGAAAAGTCGTAAATTTCTAAATTAAGAATATAGTTTTTCACAAACCTTAATTAGGCATATATTATCCATTTTCATGAGTTGTAACTGGTCTCATCAAAAGTTACGTAAAACCTTAATTCATAGCTCACTTTCGAAACGTGCAATTAGCGATTCGAATTTACATCGCAAATACCACTTCTCTTCTGTTTTATAAACGCGGGAAGTAGAACTTAACCACTCACTTCCTGAACCCTTCATTACCTGTCACGGTCGAAATCCCATCCTACGCATTACATTTCTCGAATACCCTTCAAATTCTCATCTAAACGGGAATAAGAAAATCGAAACATTAGCATTGATTAGCGAAAGAACATGGACACATCCTCTGGGCATGACATTAGCTTCTCCGGAAAGCATTTATTCCCAAACACGCCAATAACTCTTTCCCTCCGATGGATCGGTTGGTATAGCTTGAGGAAGGGACCGATATTTCCTCTCACGCTAGCCAAAAAAGCGCTCGGCCAACCGAGACCACACCAGTGAAAACTTATTATAATAGTACCGTGTAGTAGAGAGCCTGCGCGGAAATTTTCGGTGTATGCCCCACTCACGCGAACTCCTTACCCCATGTACTCCATGAAACAACCTTCACTTCCTCGTGGTTTCTAGCTATTAAGTTTTCCCTAAGCAAAACAACCGGGCCCAAATTCTTGGTTATCAGATTTTCTATTTCCCATATAAATTTTTTTAAGTACCCCAACTCAAATTAGTCTCAATGAAGGCGAATAATTCGCAATCTCTTTTATTCATAGACAGAAAATAAGATCTTCAACTGAATTCGTCGGTAAATTTAAAGCATAATGATTTCCGGTAGATACTGCTGTTGCCATAAGGAGAATAACTAGGCCCAAATATTTAGTTATTATACTTTCTAAGCCTTAATTAAAATAAAAATCGGGTACAAATGATGGAATAGGAGTTTTACTTAGCCGAGGAAAGCACTTAACCCAAGGATATACAAGAAGTGGAAAATGGTGACATGGCTGAATCTCGAACCCGGGTCTCCCACTTTCCGATCAGGTGTTCTTACTAACTAAACTACCTTTTAGTAGTTTAGTTAGTAAGAAAACCTGCCCGGAAAGTGGGAGACCTGGGTTCGAGTCCCAACAAAGTCACTATTTTTCACTTCTTGTGTAACCTAAAAATCGTGTATCAATCCTGCAATTAAGAGAAAAGTAGATACAAACAAATACATGTGGCAATATTTTTGATTTCCCAATGAAACCGCTAATTGCTGAAAATATTCATCTGTAAAACAGTCAGTATTCGAGCTCTGAGAAAAGCGAGGAAAAACTACGTGGTGTGGTAGGATGTCGATACTTCGCCCACTGGTACCGAAAAAGAATCTTTACTACGTGGTACTAATAGGAAATATAGGTGCGGGGGAAACGATATTTCTTCTCAGGCTCGCCAAAAAAGCGCTCGGCCAACCGTGACCACACCGGCGAAAACTTATTAGCCTTTTGGCTCTCCGGATTCACAAGGTGTTTAGGATTGAGCGGGATGGTCAAGGAGGTAGGATGGGCGGACTTCCGATGGGAGTGACAGAGAGTGATCAGCTCCATGAGTGGGTAATGGACGGGGAAATGATCGGACCGTTGCGTAAGACACGATGAGTCTGACAAATCGACCTCGATCGCTGGTAAAAAAAACACCGAGCGAAAGGTACTTCTTCTCGGCTGGAATGAGCAAATGATACGTATCGGGGACATAATGCATCAATCGGGTCACGAAGTTCGACCGCTTTTTGCTCCCTTTTCAATTAGCCGTTCGCGAAAGGGAAAAAAGTCGAGGACAGCAAAAAAATATTGGAGGAATCTTAGTGTTTTGTGAGTGATGAAAACAGGTGTGGTTGTTGAAATTCCGGCACTTACATGTCACACGCAAGCAAAATTGTCAATAAGGGCGAAACATTTTGCTATCATGATCCTTGTATTTATCGAAATTAAATAACCTCTTTTACTGAAGATTTTCTTTCTTGAAATCTAAAGCACAATGATTTTCGGTAGAAAAAACTGTTGCCATCAGTAGCAAAACCGGGCTCAAGTATTTGGTTATAATATTTTTATATCATGATTTAAATTTTTTTAAATTACCTCGACCGAACCATGTCAACGATGGCGAAAAACTCTAAATGCTAAGCGTTTTATTTATCGAGATTCAATTAATACTTAATAGGTCTGGAAATACAAATTATAGAAATTAACAGTAGTGGGAGACGAATCCCAGTCAAGTCACTATTTTTCACTTCTTTAAAGCGGCTAATTTATAAATTATCGTAAAGCAATATTACTGGACGAAAGAAAGGGGTAGCAGATGGAATGATTTCTGGTGAAACTAGAGATTCTATAACTATCCGTTCTCACAGGATCTATCACAGGATCTTTCAATTGGAGCTTTAATCGACGAATTTAGTCAAGGAAATTCTCTGAAAATAATTAATAGAACAAAAACTTCATAATTTCCTTAAGCCTTTCCCAACATAGGAAAAGTTCATATGAAAACAACAAGCCTCTATGGAATAACCACCTGTATCCATCATCATCATCATATGGTGTTCTGTCCGGAAGCAGGACCCGCACGCCACTGCCGTCTCCATTCCCCTCTGTCCATAGCCTTCTCCTTAGTCCCTCTATTATTCTTTATTTTCACCTCATCCGCCATCTTTATTATTCTTCTTCCTCTCTTATTCCTTCCTTCCACTGAGCCTTCTAATGCCACTTGCAGTACGCTATTCCCTTTAATTATGTGGCCCAACCAGTTAGCTTTCCTTTTTCTTATTTCCGTCACCATCCTTCTTTCTTCCTTCACCTTATCCAGGATCTCCTCGTTCCTCACCATATCCACCCATCTCACCTTCTCCATTCCTCTCCACACCCGCATTTCAAACACCTTAATTCTCTTCCTTTCCCACTTCCTTAGCGTCCATGCCTCACATCCATACATTGCTATGTTCCATACATAACACTTTGCTAGCCTTTTTCTCAGCTCCAGATCTAAGTTCTTACAGCATAGCAAGTTTCTCTTTTGGCTGAAGGCCTCTTTTGCCATTGCTATTATTGCTTTTATTTCTGCAACACTTCTCCAATCAGCTGTTATAATAGTTCCTAGGTATCTATAGCTTTTAACTTTTTCTATTATGCCTTCATTTATTCTCACATCTGTATGATCTTCACAGTTGACTAGCATTAGCTTTTTCTTTCCTTTGTTTATCTTCATCCCGTTCTCCTTCATCCCTTCTTCCAGAACCTTTAGCAGCCTTTGAAGTGCTTGCATGTCATCAGCCAAGATTACTAAATCATCTGCAAATCTTATATTTCTTATTTCCCTCCCTCCGATACTAACTTCTTCCTCTCTCCCATCAAATACTTTTTGGATCATTTCTTCAACGCATACATTAAACAAGGTTGGTGACAGACATTGCTTACTCCTCTACCAAGATCCACCCATTTTGTCAAATCCTCATTTATTTGTAAAGCAGCTTTTTGTTCCATTTACAATTCTCTAATAAGTTTTCTTTCCTTCCATATTAACCCCTTTTTCTTTAGAATTTCCAACATTTTCTCCCATTTGACCCGATCAAAAGCCTTTTCCAAATCAATAAAACACAGAGCTATTCCTTTTCCTCTATCTATATACCTTTCTCCAACCATTCTTTGCAAGCCGATGGCGTCCCTTGTTCCTCTCCCCCCTTTCTGAAGCCAAACTGTTCCTCTCCTGCACTTTCTTCCATTATGCTTATTAATCTCCTGTTCAATACTCTCAACATAATTTTGGCTGCATGCGAAATAAGACTTATCGTTCTATGATCGATGCATTTCCTTGTAGCTGCCTTCTTAGGAATTGGTACCATCAATGTTCTAACAAAATCTTCAGGCCATTCACCAGTATGGTATATTTTGTTTCATACGCATCAATAAAAGCGAAGCTACTAAACAGTACAGTGGCGGCAGTGTGGCCACGTTACGAAGCATTGTGCTCGTAAACCCGTATGAAATCCGAATGATGATATCTCATGAAAATGATGATTCGACATTCCGTTAAGTATTTGATGCCCCAAAAAACATGGAAACGGGCTCCCAAAAACCGGAGACTACCTCACTCTGCGAAGATCCAGTAGTCGGCTTGAACACGCGGCGGCTTACTTTCGAGCATTAAAAAGCTTTTAAAGGAGAAATGTAATAAAAATCGCCCCTTCACTTCCTTCCATTACGTATCTCCAGAGACTTCGTCCCGTTTGAATTTATTGGGATGGGAATGCTTTCTCCATCCCTCCGTTGTACGTAGATTATACGATCTCCTCTGAAGCGGAAAACTTCCCGGTTTTTATAAAGGAAGATCGCGGTGAAAATTATGAAAAACTTTGTTGTCTCTATCGTTTGTGGTACGATTGCTAAAACGATCGTCCATCTCTTCCCCTCTTTGGAAACCGTTTAAGTCATTCTAATCTCTGCGGTAAAATGCTAAGTATTTAAGTTTTTATATCGCGATGGCAGATATCCGCAGAAATGTGGATGAATTGGGAAGTTTCATTACTAGCGAGATTTCTTGAAAACCATTCTCAACTTCCTTGTCACTAACTCTTTAAGTAAAGTAGGGATCCTCCGAAGTCAATAACACTTCAAATCCTTAAGATAACTAATTATAACCTATAAAATAGGTTGTGGATTGGATTGCTTTTCGGCGTGATAATCCACATAAATACGATATGTTAGAATTAAAATACAATTACGCTTTTTATACTAATGTATTTAAAACATGATTTGTTTTGACACAGATCGGCAATCATTAAACGGTCGTGTTTTAAAAATATTAGCGGAAAAGCGTAATTGTAATTTTATTCTAAGATATTGTATTGTATAGTTTTAGTGCACTTTTTAAAACTGATTTCAAGATTGTGAAATACATTTTTCTATTTTTATTCAATATTTACTTGTGAAATAGAAAGAGGATGTTAATATATTTCAATGGTATGAAAAATAATGTATAATATTGTATGGCTTTTAGGTTTTCCTTCTCATAACACAATGATATTTCAGAGTGGACGTAATTACTCATGTTTCGTTGTTATACGTACATGTTAATTAAAATATAGAATGTATATTATTGGTTTATTTTGAAAGGATCATATCCTTATTAAGAGAATATAATATCCTTATTGTGATATTTCGTTTTATGTATTTGTTTTATATGTAAGTAGTTATACTATAGAAAAAGGGAAATTTATATCCATTTAATAAATCTGATAGGTTGGGTGAATATTTTCGAGTAAAGAATCTTACAATGGCTTTAGTATGGCAAATTTCTTGGATGAGGTGCCAAATATGGCGAATATAACCTATTTTAAACAGACCTATGAAAATATATGGGAAGTTAACGAACTGAATAATCCAATGTTGCAAAATGGATGTATAGAAAAGGAAAACTAGAGTAAGAGATATCACTAACAGAAATATCTTATATACATAAATATCCGACATTCTACTCCACGTCTCAAACCATCGTACTTTTGGATGACAATCAATAAATTGAATATTATTTTAAGCTACACAGGTACTGGAATACTTGGGCCTCACAAGAGTAAACTCCCGTAAAATTAACAACGTACGTGAGATTTGAAGGGTGTGGTGAGAGAAAGAAACAGTGGTTTAAAAAATGGCATGTGAATAAGAAAATGCTCGAATGCACCTGAAAGAAATGAGATGTGCGGCAAAAGGAAGGGCGTGAAGGAATGTCGAGAACGAAAAGAGCCAATTAGCTTGATTACCGTGTAAGGGAGCAGCGAGTTCGCAATGCATACGAACAACTTCCACTTATTTTCCTCTCCGAACGAGACTTCCCTTTGTTTCAGCGAAAATTTCATTAAAAGGTCGGTTGGATACGCCTTGCGCATCACCGAAGCAGTTTGAGGAAGTCCATTGTTCAACTGAGAAGGAAATAGTTCACCTCGGAATATTAATGGGAACGTAGCATTAAGACGCTATTTACGCTGAGAGCCATCCTATGCATATTAAGATCAATTTAAGTAACTTATAAATTCTGAGTGAGCTTCAATAAGTATAATTCTTCGAATAATTTTAACGTCAATTTTTATCCCGCAGTAATAACCGCTATACCACATCAGCACAAAATATTCAATATGACTTTTGTATACCCATGTGTGTTATCTTCAGGAGGAAATAATATAGAACATGGAGCTACCGAAAGGTAGAACCTTTATGAAGATTTTCTTATATAAACTATTAAACTACGAGGATTATACGAAAAAAGTTCTGAAAAAGGAAGAAGGCTATACCGAAAAATAAAGAAAAAAATCAAATTCGTTGCTGTACAGTATTTCTGATTTGAAATAAAGATTTCATTTTCTCAATCGCAGGGAAACTTAGTTTTTGGATACCCTACCTAAAACTAATATATAAACTATAAAACTATACTTTCATACATTTCATACTAATTATCACACCACATAAACAGTAAGAACTCTCTCCAAACAAATATCTCGCAAACTTACACATGATGCGAAAGTAAAATAATACGTAACCTTTTTTTTAAACACACCGTAAACTATTATTCTGACGTATTTATCCTTTTAATTTTAATTACTAATAATTTCCAACATTATACTTCTCTATAGTTGCTGAACATTATAGTAAAGCCGCTGTTGCTGATATATATCATCAAATGATATATTCACGTTAATCTTATTTGACGTTTAACTAGTTCTTAATGAGTGCAAAATCCATATCGAAATTTTTTCTCCTATATCCTCATTTCTTCCTGAATCAGCGAGGAGAAATATGGAATAAAATACCTCAACATGAAGAACTTCTACCAGACATAAAACTAGAAATATCTCGAAAATGTACACATGATGCGAAAGTAGAAGAATACGTAACCAATGTGCCGTGGCACATCAGTTGGGAAGCGCCAGGCTATTGACATACACGTGCCCGAATCGGAGGCCCAGAACCTCGACCCCTTGATAGATGCCAGACTCTAGGTCGTGGCCTAGTTGGCCTATTCGATAGCCCACTCTCTGCATCCAACCGATTATTAATTTCGTAAAACTGGATGTTTCTCACGAGTCACCAACCTCTGTTGTTTTTATGCTGAGGAAAAAGGTCAAGATAGTGGGAAACGGAGTTTCTTCATATTTTCCTCAAAGATTCCGACCTCTTATTTTTAGTATGCCAAGTTTAACGAAGCACGTTGCAGTCAAGCTGGCCATTAGCCCTTCTTTCATGCTGACATCACCCAATCTCCATGGGCATATGCTCCGCGAAACGTGAAACGCAACTTTGGGAAAGTGCCGAGAAAGATTATTTTGCTGTTGCTCTTTTCTTTATCGAGGACGCTACTTTTTATGGAAAATTACTGTTGCATTTAAAAAAATTATCAATACGTAAATTCACTACTGAAAATGGACTACTTCTGTATAAAATTTAAATCAAACAAACACGAAAGTTAAATTTTATGAGATGCAAGCATATAACTATCCAATGATGGAAGATACAAAGATTATTAAAATTTTAGACGTGAAATTGTGATTTATAGATACTCTAGGCTTTTAATATAAGGTTATGTGTCGACCTATACTCGTATAGATTCCACGAAAACTTCCATAATAAACTTAAGCAATCAATCTCGTCTCTAGGATATCCTAGCACAATTGCAAAATAGTGAGCGATGAAGACTCCTGCGATTACTTCCAAGAAATTCATCGCAAGCCACGAATCTTTAAAATTAGATCATCGTTATTCGAGTATTCACGGACAGTATACAAGTACATTTTGAAAAAAAAAAACAAAAATACTCACAGTGAGGGAATCAAAACTTCAGAAGAGTGGTAGGAAATCTCTTACCTGTAAAATAAAACAAATTTAATTAATTATTTGGATAAATTTGATCACGAATAATTAATTTGTCAAACACAAAAAGGCTGAAAAATATATTATTCTAAATTTCATCATATCTAATAAAAAAAAAGAAATGCCATTTAATAACGTATTACGGTGATACCGTAATTAAAACGTAATTTTTCCTTTGTGCGCGTTTTTCCTCTATCGTTCAAAGAGTTTATTGCAATTTTCAGAGAATGTGGCGTGCCTATTCTTTTTAATCCATACTGCTTAAGGCAGTGGTGTAGTGGAGCGGGAACGCGTGGGAACGGTGTTCCCACACTGGTTTTCCACAGTAAATAAATAGCCAATTTATTGCTAAATATTGATTTGGTATAAAATGATTGTAATAATAATAATTGTGATTAATTAAGCAATACTTTACAAAAATTTGTAAATTCGATTGATGTTGATACGACTTTCTTTGTAATTTGACAAATATATGAAGCGTTCCCTTACTGGAAAATTTTCCACTACACCACTGGCTTAAGGGCATACCATCTCGACGCGACTGGATTACTGCCGATTTTATTTTCAAAAGTAGCATCAGTCAAAATTTTTATGTAGAAGACGTATTTTTATTTTTTATGTAAAAAACTTCCTAAATATCTTGCTAAGAAATAACTAAAACCTTCAATTTTCTAAGCCATCAATAGCAATCATCAAAACAGCTACCATAATTAGAAAACACGTTCCGTAATAGTAGGTGATCGAGACGGGTGAAATGAAATCGTATAAAATCGCTCATGTCGTGACATAATATTGCACGAAAGGAATTATTTACAATTTTAATCGGCAAATTTCCCGAATTGCCTAAGAGGATATTAATGAAGCCGCATGGTGATTATCTTGAAACCATTTCTCAGCATTGAATTCCGTGCGTATTAAACGACGCCTACGAAGATTTTTTTTATCGCGTAATAGCGATGAGTTAGACGTAAATTTTGATTGATAGGAGTGACTGACGTATTGTTCGGACGCATTGGAAAATAACCCTCAATTTCGAAACTTCGATAAATTTACGTCATCGTTAAGCGGATTACTCACGGAGGAAATATCCGATGATGAGCGGGCGATTTCAAAGTCAGATATATATGAGCGCAAGACTTGACACTGGAGAAACAACCAATAAATGTAACAATTACTTCGGGTAGTTGATAACTTTAGGCTATCGTTAATAGCAATCAGAGTGTATGAGAATGAATACACCGATGACTCGCGGTTTTATGAGATCAGAGAGAGAACTGGCAGTATCCGAGCTGTCTGTTAAGTATTCATCCAGAAGGCCGGTTGGTGCCTCTGACATAAGCGACTGAGAGCTTGCAGGGAGGAATGAGGTTTACTAGGCAGGATGAGGAGTGAGGTAGTTTGCCTCTGCTTTCCTGATTGTGACAGAATATTATAAGCGGAACATGTCCACGTAAGTGAAGCGCAATGACCCTATGGGTAGCACTTTTGTTGTCAGTCCATAAGGAGATACTCAGAATCAGTGCTATTATCAACTCATACCTCAGTAGTTTTCATTTAAAATGTTGCAGTAAATGAAAGATATCTTTTTCTCTATCCTGTACCAAATGGCAAATAAATATATCCAATTCCTTAATCTCTCAAAGATCAATCTTCTATCGTAATCCAATTTTTTTCATTTCTCTTTTATCCCTTTCCTTGAACTGTTTTCCCCAATTAATTCACTTCTTTTTTTTCCATTTATTAATCTTTGCACTTTAGATTACTTCGTCGTCTCCTTGTTTGTCTTTTTTAATCCTTTCCCCTAATATTTAATTAATTTTTATTTTCCTCATCATTATTATTTTTCCTTGCATTCTGTATTTTAATTTATTATTATATTTCTATTTTATTTTATTTTATTCTCATTTTCTTCATTTTTATTTTCTTTTTACTTTATATTATAATATATAAATATATACGATATTTTTTCATCTTAAACAATTGTTTGGTTGCATTTCCATGCTCCTTTGTTAATATATATATACACATGTTTATTTCTATTTATACTTTTTCTCCACGCTGTTGTCACGATTCATTGTAATTTGTCAAATTGGCTGTTTATGAATCAAATTTAGATAAATAAATATGGTAGCAGGAACCAATATCCAATAGGAAAGAACCGACCACTTCTCTATCGCCATCTAAACTAGACGTCCTTCAATTGGTCTGCAGGCTAAAGACACATCTCAAACCTTCTGGTTACCACCACCATTCACTCCTTTACGCAACCCTTATCTTCCTTCCCGATCGCGCGGAAAATAATGAAGGCGAATCCAGCAAGTGATTAATACGTAGGAGAGCTGTCCATCTCGGGTGTCTGCAAAATGGGCCGCCGAGGAATCGTTACCAGATTCCGACGGCCTCATTATCCGGGAGGAGCGGTCGCCGAGGGAATTGATGACGCGACCGGATTGCGAAGTCACCGGATAGTTCGGTAGATAGTCTTGTAGAAAACTGAGTAGGGATATTTTTTTCAGGAATATTTAGTAAGTCTCCTAGTAAGTATTTTGGGCTTAGGTGTACATCCGCAACCTGGTACAGTTTGTAGCTAAGGTACACAAATTACAAAACGCAATTAGGGGGGAGGGTGGGTCGAAAATTGGATAATTTTGCGTTACGTATTTTTTTACGATCAAAGACAATAATAATAATCATCTTTATTAGGGTGAGGTTGAGACAAAGTCTTTTTTTTGCATGTAACCCATCGTCATTAATGATGGAATAATTAAATTAACGAGGAAATCATGAGAAAATAGAAGAATTGTGAATGTAAAAAACCTAAGAGATTCTTAGGAAAAAAATATCAACTGAGGAAAAATACCCACAAAGAAACGGGTGTGAAAAACCTGCGAAATCTATCAAGAGTATTTACTAAAAATGAGAAAAAAGAGAACAAGGAAATACACTACCAGTAAGTACATGCATGCAATACATCGATAAAAATAGTCAATTGTCGTTTAAATAAATTATATTAATGTACATAATAACACAAAACAAACAAAACAGAAAAAGAAAAAAAGATGGCGATCGCTAAAACTTCATGGGCAAATATCGCCAATGGAGTCTGAGATATTGTAAAAACTGACATTAACGATGACTTATTTATCTGGATTAAATTTCTTTCATTTAACTTTATTGAATGCAATCCATGGTCTATGACGCCTGGAAATGGCCAGCAAATTTTGAGCATAGGCGACCCTCAAGACAACCAAAAAATTCCTGCAAAATGGGACATCACTTTACATTTTGTCTTGTGGAGAGAGTAGTATGGAAGACCCGGAGAAGATGGGCAGGTGAGACCCGCGCCTCCAGAGTCCTCCCGAACAGGAGATACAAACTCCCGATCTCTTTATTTACATTTCATCCGTGGACGTGACACGATATATCGGGATGACGACGCTCGACTTCGATAGTATCGGTTAAATGGGACCGGTGTCCAGAGCTTGTCTCTCCTTGACGTTCGCGATTGAACAAGTACGTCCTTTTTTTTCTCTCCGATGGACCGTGAGGTTATTCCGTGTTTGACAAGCGACGCGAGGGGCGTCGGATCGGGAATCATTAATCATTTTTAATTGACGACAATCGCATTTTTTGCGTCCTTTTTTGAATTTAAAGTTAATTTAGAATTAAACGTCTGGACATTCCGAGGATACTTCGTGTAGGCTGAAGAAAAAGTTGATTAGTTATTTGAATTTCATCAACGGAAATGATCCATTTCCAGAAACTCCTTTCAAATTAAAGATCTCATTAATAAGATATTATGAAAAGACTTGCGACTTCGACTCTGTGCTTAGCTTAAATCTTTCTTAAAGATGTATCGCTTTGCTTCTTCTTTCAGCAAAACATGAAAAGGTTTTGTAGATTGAGAAAAGATAAAAAAACTCGTGACAAGTAATGGAATGTAACTTGATCAGATATATTTTGTGAACATTTGCTCGTACGGTAACCAATCAATCAATCAAAGTTATTATCCTTAATGTTATTTTCACAGTTATTCCTGTTATGCTCTAATTTTTTGGATAATTATTGAGAATTTTTCTATAATAAATACTAAGAGCAACAGGAACAAATAAAAAAAGATAAACTTTTACTAAGAGCGACTATCAATAACTGGGATACAATTTGTGGTAATCAAGATTAAATCTGCGAGTTGGTGAATGACGAAACTTAAGACAACCATAATATTTATTTCATAACGACCTATAGAGTCATAGATGCATAAGCGTTCTTAGATTTGGTAGGTCCATGTGTCTCATTATTCCCTATTCAACGCTATTTCTTTTACTTCTTGAAAACCTACCGCACCCTTCATGTCATTTAACATATTTTGCGTTCGTATTCCCCTCTGTTTTACCACAGCATTCTACCTTCGGTTAATTTTTATAGCGGTCCCTCTCCTACCAATATTTGACCTATATATTTATGACCCATAGAGCTATCATTAGATAAATAGGTATAAACACAAATATATTCATTTCTTTGGACGAAGAAGAAGGATGAGGTGAAGCCTAGCTGATGGGGTAAATAAGAAGATGAAGATATAATTGGTGATAACTATTGTATGTGATGATAAAAAATCTAGAAGACCACACGATAAAAATTTTATAAAAATATAAGTAACGTGATATAAATTTCATGAGAACCATTTAAAAACAGATATCAAATCGGATTTAACTCCAAGATATACTTCTGATATAATTCTGTAAGAGGAAATTTTCAAGCTGAAAATATTCTCTACGAAGTTTGGACAATTAACTTCTTTCGCTTAATCCTACGCACCGTTTGTCAGTAGCAGAATAGATGGCAAAAAAAATTACACAAATAAAGTAAGTAAATATTGCAATGAGAGTGACATGGCTGCAGCCATATCACTATGTTGTGCAGTCAATATGTTTTTAAATTACCTTTTCCATGGAAAAAGTCATTTAAAACATATTGGTAATGTATTCGTAGTTTATATTCGTACACTATCCACGAGAAAGATAATCTATTTATTCAGGAAACGGTTAATTTCATTGCTTGGCTGGATCTATTCAAATCATCAGCGGAATTATTCACGAATCCATTTCCGCTGCACAGCCTTGGCCGCTTCGGGCGCGTGCGGTTTTGACCTCGAATCCTAGGTCTACGCCACGCAGTAAGACTTCTATGATTCGAAACAATTGGTGAATATGACCATGCAACAATGCATATTAACATGAAGCACTATGATGAAAACTATAGTGGAAACACTGAAGATGGACATTGATCTACATACGTAAAGCATAGCAAATAACTAAGCCAAATTCCACCGGGTTCAAACTTAAAAATTCATCATCAGGCGTAGGTAGTGAAAGTAACAGAGTTCCACGAAGTCATGACTTCTTATATTGAATTTATTTTAAATCTACATACATGTGATTTCAAGACTTTGAACAATAATGAAGCTAAGTCAATTCAATCATATGCATCATTCAAGAGAGCAAATATGTCTTACTCCTCAATTTTATTATATATGTTTCTAATTTATTATAAATTTAATTTATGATTCATATTTCTCGCGGATTTCAATGCTGTTTACTTAGTCCAAATCAGAAGAAAACATACTGACTAACAGGGACATGCATTAATTGTTGATGATACTCAAGAAAAGCGAACATTTACCCAAAAACTGATCACTCTGGCGGCTATACCAAGGCCAAATGGATAATTCTAGCTCGGCTTATAAATTTAAAAATATCAAACAAATAAAGGTTTAAAAATAGAAAGACTCCAATGTTGGAGGGAAAAAAAACAGAAGCTAAACACCGTAAAAGAAGGAAGGCGAAAGAGGTACTGGAATTGGTGAAAGGAAACTGAGAGAAGAGAAAACAGCAAATGAAACAGATTCTATTCGATGAGAGCAGCCTTGAATGTGTGGTATATCCAACTGATTGAAACAGTGGGTTAAAGCTTCCAGTCACTGTTTGATAATTGAAAGATAAGAAATTGAAATGTTTCATAGATGGATAGAACGATCAAAGAATAAATATGTCAAGTATTTAGCCCAAACGCAAGTTGGAAGCTCATACCCTTCACTATTACAAATTCCTTTGAAGAGTGAATGAGGCAGCTAGGCAGGACGAGAGGAGAGAAGTTTGCCTTTGCTTTCCTCACTCAGCGAAAAGGCATACACGGTCATATAAGTATACATAATGACCCTATGAATGACAAGTTTCATAGAATTCAGTATGTATATAGTAATTACAATGACTTTCACCGTTCAGAAATACTCATACCTCCGTAGCTTTCACATCTTCACAACGATGAACAAGCACTGAGACAGAAATGACTTAATGTTACATTTTCCACCCATTTGTACCAAAAGGAATATGCGAAATATTTCATTCATTGAGGAGAGGAAAACAACCACTGATTGTGAGAATAAGAAAAGACAATATTTGCATTTAAATCTGTGCGGATTAATACCCAAGGAGAACAGAAATAATAATCAGCCATGTCAAAGGAGTTCGTATCCAGATCCCCCACTTTCCTGTCCGTTATTCCAGACTGGTATTTCGAACCGATGATCTAACCACTCAACTTCATCATGAAACATCTAGCATTTAAAAATAATACGATATAATACTAATAGCAATATCTTTAACTTAACCAAACCACATAATAATAATGCCGTCTTATTTTTTTGGGCGAATTTTAGCTAACTAAAGTAAAGCTGTTCCTCTAATTAACCCCTTTTCTTAATTTTACTCCTTTTTTGCACTTTTTTATTTTATTAATATCACACATACACACACAGCATACACAGACAACCATTTCCTAACCGGAAAAATCCGATTAGCCGGGATTCGAACCCGGGACCGTGAGGTTGGAGTGTAAACTAGCACTCCAGCTAGCACGTTAACCACTCCGCCACCACGGCCAGTGAACATTTTGCATAAGATAACCACTAATTTACCATTACGATACGGTAGTCCAACGGTTAAATACGTGCCCAAAAAGTAGGAGACCTAGGTTCGAGTCCCAGTCATGCAGCTCTTTTCCACTCCAGTTTATCCTTGAGAAAAGAACCTCTAAATACAAGCAAAAACACGTGTGGAATAGTCATCTCTAAGCTGTTAGAAGCTTTCGTCATCTAATTGGAAGTTGTTAATTAGAGGTTATCTTAATCAGCCCAATCACTGGCCCCCAGTAATAAGGAATTCCCTGCGCTGTCCCACGGAACCATAATCACACCGTTTCACAGCCGTCTGAAATTCATTCCTCAATTAATTTGCACAAAGAAATGACTGTGGAAATTCACTGAGGCAGGATTGGAGGAAACGGATCAGAAATGATGTGCGGCGTTGAAATATCGCTCGTGGCGAGACTACTGTGTCGCCATCGACCATCTTCCGGAAGCGACAACGACGAAGTGAATTCCACACGCGCTAACAATCGGAGGGAAATTTGCATGAGAAACCGAAAAGGGCTTAGCGTCGGAGGGACAGGACACGAAATGTAATTCTCGGAGACAAGAAACTTAACGACCTGAGCTCGGCGAATTTTAACAAACTCCTGGCCATCCTTCTCCTTCGGTGGTATAAACTCTGCGAATCCCTTTACGGCTATTCCTGGACTTGTGTTTCCAATTTAAATTCCGGGGAAAGTCCCTCCTTAACTCGGATGAAATGCTTTTGCGATCGGATCTCCTTCAACCGATTGTGCTGTCTGTTAAGTCATCTGGCTGAGTGGGTCCTCAACCCCGCTACCATCAGAATCCGAAAGCTTTGGGGACGCAAAGAGGAGGAAGGTAGTTTGCCATTGCTTTCATCACGTAGACAGGAGATTATTATTAGAGCAAGTCTATGTAAAAGCAACCAATCACCCTATGAATAGCAATTTTTGTATTATTCAATAGAAAGTGATCAAAATCGATAGTCAAACAACGTCATTCATACTTCAGTAGCTTTTAAGCGATCATAATTATGCAGAAGATTGAAGCCAAATAAAATTAAAGATATAATGCTATCTATCCTGTACCAAAGATAAGATTTTTCCGTCAGGCAAGATAAAGAATATAAGCCAATTAAATAAATGAACCACATTGAATTGAATAAACGATAATGATATAAATAAACAACCAAAGATATAAATAAACTTCCGATGAAATGAATAAACAACAAGGAAATGAGTATACGAACCAATAAAATAAATATACTTATAACTTATATAATAAATTAAAATTCAAAAGATAGGCTGAAGATCTGAATTCGACTCAAACGAATTAAATTATTTCATTCATCTTTGACGTTTTGTTACTCTTTCTACTCGTCTGAAATCAAAATAAACTAGATGTAACGCAAGAAAATCAATCATTGTGTATTCGTACCGAAATTTAATGTGTGATACATAAAGATACTTGAGCAAAGAAGACTTCACAGCTTATATTTTTCGGAATATCACTTGTACATTTGAAAGACACTTGAATTTTCCACTATTCATTTTCTATTTATAAAATTTAAAGAACATTCAGAAGTCTCCTATAGGTCGTTAGGTCCATGAGCTAAAGAATTCCTTTACTCCTTACATAACATTTTTCTAGGTAAATGGCGTTAAGGAATTTGTTTCCTGTACTCCTCAATACAGGGAGTATTTTTTAAGCTCCTTCCCTTCCTATTAAAAGATGAAATGAAAGGAAAGAATTCAAAACGTCTATGTTTCACACCCATTGAGAAAATAACTGCAGGATAGGTATTTTTGCGGATACATTTCGCAAGATGTTCATCATAAGCTTTCCTATATTCACAAAAACTAATTTCAGACGATAATAACTATAATAAATATTATCAGTGATAATTTACGGCGTAAGAACGTAGGAACAATTTCCAGTTTATCTAAGGAAACATGTATACATAGTATTGAAGACGCCTCCTGTTTTCCAATAATTCACTCCACCGAAGTAACAATCATTTGAAGCAACAAGTCATTTAAAACACATTTTCAAGCCATGATTTCCATTTTCCTTTTATCGACCTCCATTCGCTTGACCTTAGGTCGAACGTAAGAGCGTCGAGAGAATATTGCATTACTGTCTACACGTGGACACCGAATTCCCCCATATATTAGCAGCATGGTGCATAGATTACAGTAAACAAGCAGGCTGTGACTACCACAACGCGTCTACTCATAATCGAGCTGGCCTTAATCCAAGAAAAGCACGATTTCACCATTGTTACCAATGGATAAGTAAAACAATCCGGATAAGATCGTTGGGAAAACTGCCATCCAATAACCAGGGTTTAGAATTAGTGTCGAGTTACCATATGACAGGATTGAGCAAAGATGCTGGTTTGGCGTCTACTCAATTATCAATACAGCCAATTGTTGACAACATCCATCATGCACGTTCTTTAACAACCGTACGAACGGACATTTCTTGACATTTCCGGTCCGTTCCGCTAGCCTAGTTGATTCCTCAAATTGCTTCTAAATTGTAAGTATCCGACCAGTGGCTTTCTAACTAATTCCTTCCGGGCCAGTCGATTCTACTTCCTAGGCTTCGTACAATTTTCTTTGCCAAACCTTGATAATGACGTGAAAAAACGCAATTACTTCTTGGAATTTACCCAAAAAGGATTACCATTCCAATCACATGATATATCTTACTATTAGTACTAAATCTTGTAACAAAACTATTTTGAGAACTATTATTACTTCAAAAAGTTATTATTCTTTGCGAACCACGAATTCTTTTATAGGAGCAAGTGCGGTCCACCGGAGCTAAAAGCTTGGGCACCTCTGTTCTAAATGAAAGCGGGGAGGAGGAGGAAAAAAATGGCCGGAAATGCCAAAATTCCCTTTCCGGCACTGAAAGCACTTCGGACACCAAAAATAAAGCATGAACAGAGGAAAAAGCATTGAGTCATAGAAGGGATCATAGCCATTAAGATTTGAAAATATTCCTGCAAAAACTCTCTTTCTAAAATCTTTTAATAAAACTCTTCCTTCTAAAATAATAAAAAAATATTTAAACCGCAGGCCGACTTTCGCATTTCAGAATAAAGTTTCCATTTTCCAACCAATCTAAAAAATGAAATAATTCTCCTGAATGAACCAATAGAATAAAGGAAAATAAAGAAAATTTCTGTGGAATAATTATGGTACATACTACATCTCCAGATTGTAGTCCTAAACGCAGGTTGGAAAAGAAATTTTATTGTGTGGTGTAAAGTTTTCCAGCAGAAAATGTGAAGCCGCACGTAATGTTTCAACGTTAATAATCGGTTGTCTATTATTCAATTACTCTGCTAATATCGGCGCACAAATTTACTTTGTTTATTACATGGGAAATTTCTAGGTGTCGAGACGGGAACAAAATTTATTTACTTAGAAATGGCGCCGTCTCTCTAAGCATACGATCAATCTTCCGTAATCCTCTGGCAGAGAGCTAGAGAACCTTCTTTTTGTGTTACTATTTGTTCGACTTTGCATTGTTTACCTATTTGCTTAAATAAACATGTTTTGAAATAAACCTCAAATTTCCAAAATAATTATTTTAATTCCAATAGACTATTTCCTTCCACCTGCCATCTCTTAATGAATAAAATATTTTTCATTAGTCATTTGGTACAGGATATAGAGAAATTTCTCTTTCATCTATTTTCGTCTTCTCCATGGCTATTGATGACTTGAAATCTATTGAGATAGAGTACGAGTAGAGGTAGAGTATTAAGATCTCTCTAAGTAGAATTCCGAGAAAAGTGTTACCCAAAGAGTCATTGTGAATCACTTACGCGGGCATGTTCCGCTCATAGCATTCACGTTTGTTGAGGAAATCAAGAACATCCTGTCTCACTCCGCAGCTTGTTTAAAAAGCCTCATTACCCTCTTCTAGCTCTTGATAGCAAGTGTTAGAGTAGGGGTTCGGTTTTAACCCCCGTTATACTTAACTATTTAATTAACCAAGAGAATATCATCCAACCCAACTCACAATTTAATAGCAAAAATTTTAATGGACAAGTTTTTATAGGTGACATATTGAAAGAGTTACTGAGTGGCTCTAGTATTGGAGAAAACAGCAAGCATAATGAGCAAAATTACCAATCAATTAGCGTACCATGAAGATGAAAAGAATCGTTGAAGTTTTTCCAGGTTGTTCGTTAAAAACAAATAATAACATATTCATAGCTAGTTTTACTTGATGTGCATCAATCGCTGAAACTAGTCGTGAATTTGTTTTTAATAAACACTGTGGAAAAAGTAAAATAATCCTCCTCTCCATCATGTTATATTTCCATTAGACATCACAAGCGACTGTGAATTAGTATACCAGTTATGGAAATGTCCAATCGCTTTCTTTAACGTTACGAGCATGTAGTTGCACCAGTCGTTCAGATAAATACCCACTCAGAGGGACAGATAGCTTTCTTAAATGCGGCATCATTCGCCACGATTAGAGACGAGCAGCCACATTCAGAACAGATATTTCCGATTGCTAACGGCCAGAATCGGGTGATTCCTCCTTCCACGGCTGCGTCAGTTGTGACCAACGGATTTATATCCCTCCGCAACTTGGCAGGCGCTCGCGTTCCGTGGCAGTCCGGTTAAAAAGTTACGAAATTCCTCCCATCTGCGTATTTACCGTTCGCGACAGATTTTGCTGCATTTCGTTCAGCTGGGAGAAGTCGAAGAGGTTGCGAAATCGGAAAAAATCGCGAAGTTGGCCACCCTGGACGCTACTACTACAACCAAAGCGGATGGGTTTGCGGCATAGAGCAAGGATGGGGTAGAGCGCGTGTTGCGTTCTGCGCATGTTACAGGATTGAACGTAGGAGACCACGTGACTTTGGTCCGCTTTCGGAAATCTCGCCGGTAAGTTAAGTGAGAAATTCGTGTACTCAAGTTAGTTTTTTAAGTATTTATGTCCTTTACGGACAGCTGATGCTCTGAATTCGAGTTTATTTAGATGCTCTATAGTCTGGCTAATGTAACTCAATATTTATTTTCGGTATCTGGATGAAAATTAACCGTAAAATATTAAAGGACTTGGGAATCATGGTTTTGAAATGCTGCGCATGGAACTGCAAGGAAAAGTACGTTAAAGAAGTCACTTTTAACTCGTAGGTTTTGTGTTTATGGTGATTTTAATACTTATTTAGAATTGTTTTCTTATCATTTAACTTTCATTTGCCATTTACAGATTATGTAATAAGGTAATGAAGTAGCTTGCAAATAGGCGATTGCGGCTATTACTACAGAGTATTCCATGTGACAAAAATGGAATATAGCATTTTTACGGTTTATTCTTGTTTGTCGATGATTATAACAAGATAAACTTTGTTTTTCCGTTTAGGAATATTATTCCCTTCGGTGCATATTCAATATTATTGCTTGAATCGAGTTCATTGGAGCGCTCGAGTACATTAAAGTGTCGCAGGCTTTTCTCGTTATTTATAATTATTAATATTGACTTTATAGCTTCCCAGTAGATCATGAAAGGAGAAAACTATGGATTCTCAGCTTGAGGAGAAAGGATTTTGTGCCCTCTAAACACTCTAAAATCTGGAAAATGGGAAACTTTCCTGGAACCCTACATAACGTTATTTTGCATATAATTATTTTAATTTACATAAATAACTTGCCAAAAATTCTTATATCAAATATCCCTTTATTTGCTGCCAATCGTAATATTTGTCAAGCAATTAGACACCTTGGAGATTACACCGCATTAACCTTACATGTTAACCTTACAAAATTGCACGTATGGCTTCTTAAAAGTAAATTACAATGCAATGCTAGGAAATATAAACTAATGAACTTCAACTGAAATAAATTTAAATTCAATTACAACATGTAGTAATGTGAAGTATCACGTAGCAGAGAAATGGACTCCTTTACATGTCTTGTTTTAGAAGCATCTGTGAAAAAGATCTCGGATGGAGAGATGGCCTGTTGCGTAAAATTAAACTTTCTGAATCTTTGCCTTACACTTACCTTCTGTAAACATAGCTGTATTGTTCTAAAAATATGTAGTACTAAGAAATGAAACCTGAGGATGGCGTTAGCCGAAACCGGTCGTTTTTAAATAAATAACACGGTGTGGAAATTACGAAGTGCCTTATTTATTTTTTATTATGGCTTTCCACGAAGTCCGGCCTAATACCATAGAATTTAATATGTATTAATTTATAATTTATATCTAAATAATAATACTTAAATATGAATGAATTCTAAATGTGAGAAGTTGTCAGTGATGTGGCAGGAGGATGTTTCCTGAAACTTTGTTAAAGAAGTGATTATTAAATACTAGGGTTCTAGCTCGACCTTCGTGGCGGTAGGACGTGTTTTGAGTGAGCTGTTTACGGATAATTTTGTGAGGAACTATCGGCAAGCGAGCTGTCGGCAGCCGGCGAGTTTTCGCCCAGCGGCCCCGTCAACTCGAGCAATACCTCGAGCCCGATGGAGACATCGACTGCTCCAGGGATTACTCCCACACCTTTGTCATCATCACCTGCATCATTTCCGGCACCCGGCATCAAGAACGTTATTCTCCCTCCTAGATTTACCGTCTCCGCGGGAATATCAACGGCAAATCCATCCCCCACGCCTGGTCTCTCCTCCCGCGACCCGCGACTTAAACGACTCGCTGAGGATACAATGGAGATCGCCAGCACCACCGAGGAGGAGGAATCATTTACTACTGTGAAGCCCAGGAGATATTTCCTCAACTTAGACGAGCAAACAGCTGCTCCGCTGGCTCTTAAAAATCGCTTCGAACCACTCGCGCCGTCTGAGGCGAAGAAAACAAAACGCAACGCCCTTGATACTTCGGGAGGATGTCAAATGGAGGTACCCTCCCCTTCTATGCCATCCACCCCTGAGGCAGACGGGGAAACACAACGGCCGGAACCGACCAGCGGGGCAAGGTCTCGCCCGCCTGCCCTTCAATTGTATGGGATTCTTAACATTAGGGCTTTAGCGAGGGATCTCCGAGAAGCGCTTAATGGCGCCGATTTCGTGGCGACACGCGTTGGACTCCCGACTCCGTCGAACGTCGACTCGCGCGGGGAGGTTTGCCGAGTGTCGGTGAACTCCACGTGCGACTACCGCAAGGCGAGGGAATTCCTCGACGGGCAAGGCATCGCCTACTCAACATGGGCTGAGCGGCAGGACCAGCTCCACTCCTTCCTTGTGCGCGGCTTGTCCACCGGAACCGCGAAGGAGGAACTGACAGAGGATCTTTTGGCGCTCGGCATTCCGGTGCGGAAGGCCTTCCAGCTCAGAGATAAGGAACAAAGAGCGCTCCCGCTTTTCGTTTTCTCGGCACCATCGACCGCTCAATGGAAACCCGCTGATATTTGCAGAATTACAGCGTTGTCATATTGTAGGGTGACTATCCGCCCCTACAAACACCAGCAGCCGCAGATGTGCTTCCGGTGCAATAGGTTTGGGCATTCCTCAGCCCATTGTCACGCCGCCCCGCGCTGCTGGAAGTGCGCAGGTCCTCATCAAGGCCACGTCTGCACGAAACCACGAACCGAGGAAGCCCTTTGCTGCAACTGCGGCGGCGCGCACCCTGCGATGTCTCGCAAATGCCCAGTCTGGATTGCCGCAAAAGAGAGGAAGATGCAATCTACATCCGCCAGCAGCCCCTCGCAGCGTCCGACACCAAATGCACCCACCTTCCAGCCTGCTTCTCCACCTACCACCAACGCCTGGTCGAACTCAACACCACTCTTCGTGCCTTCGCAGGTCCAACCTCCGCGTAGGAAAACGCTAAATATGGAGTTCCCGTCCCTTCCCCAGCCATGCCGAAGCAATGAAGAAACAGCAGCCGAACTCAGCATTCCACTGCGGCAAAAGCAGAGAATATCGCCTGTTTCCAGCACCAGCGCCAAAACTCCTCACCCACCTGACGCCATCATCACAGCAATGGAGCAGATGATGGTCCGCCTTCAAGCAACCATCATCTCCCAATTCCAACAATTCGCCTTAAGCCTCCGCGATCTCTTAGCACCGCGCAATGGACCCTAAAACCACCACAAGAAGGGCGCTCTCCATCCTCACATGGAATGTGGGCGGAGCTATTGTCCGGAAGACACCGGAGCTCCTACACTTCCTTGGGCAACAAAATTTTGACATCATTCTTCTGCAGGAGACACATTTGTCTCCACACACCCGATGGTCTACCCCTGGCTTCACAATATACCGAAAGGACCGCCCTGACAACCCGGATGGCAGCAGATCCAGCGGAGGGGGCGTCGCAATAATGGTCTCCAACAAAATTGCAGCGCGGCTTCTTGACCCGCAGCCAACTTCACTCCATTCGCTAGAGACCATCACCATCGTCGCTAGCACATACCTGGGGGAAATGCAGTTCACCTCGTGCTACCTTCCACCACAGCACCGCTTCCGGCAATCCTCCTTCGGGGATGTCTTCCTGCCAGGTATTCCTACCATTTTTGCGGGGGACCTTAATGCAAAGCACGGCGACTGGGGCTCCCTTAGAGACAATACATCTGGCAGAGAGCTTCGCCGCTGGGCCACCACGAACCGGGTCCAGGTTCTCGGCCCAAGAGAACCCACCCGGTTCTCCCACACTGGGAAAGGAGATGTACTCGACATCTATCTCGTCAGCGCGTCCCCACCTCCAAGGACAATGTACACCATCCCGGCATTGACTAGCGACCACCTCCCAGTCGCAGCTTTCTTCGGAACATCACCACTCTTTCGACCCATCGCTACCAAAAGGAACCTCAGGAAGGCCAACTGGGAGGCCTTTGCTGAGGACTTAACAGCCCGTCTGTCATCACCAGGGAAGCTGGAAACTCCTGATGATGTCGATGCTGCAACACTCAACCTCGCTTCTAGCATCACTGCTGCTGCTGACGCCACCATCCCACGAAAACCTAGGGGATTCGGAGGGAGACTGGAACTTCCTCAAACCATCATCGCCTCCATTAGGGAGAAAAATAGGATCCGCCGCCGATGGACGCGCACTGGAGAACCGCATTTACGCCGGGAATTCCGGCGACTGCAGAGGGATATTCAGACCAGCATCTCTACCTGGAAAACCCAGATGTGGGAGAAGAAGATCGCCTCCACTAAAACCCAGGACGGTTCTCTGTGGAAGTTCACCAAAGGCCTGACCCTCCGGAGTCATGCTACCATACCCACCGTAGAGCCGAGCACCATCACGGCGGAGGCCTTCGCTGACCACTTAGAGGACGCATTTTCTCCGAATCCAGGTCCTGAACTTCCTCAGATGCCTCCACATCAGCTTCCCATTAACACAGACCCGCCAACAATCACCGCCATGGACGTGAAAGCGTCTCTCCGTCGCCTTAAGACTCGAAAAGCTCCCGGTCCGGACGGAATTGAAAACGAAATACTCCGAAGACTTCCGTCCGCGGCGGTTCTCTGGCTGGTATGCATCACAAACGCCATCATCAGACTGGGCCACTTCCCAGCTTTATGGAAAAGAGCAAAGATCATCCCGATCTTAAAAACTGGAAAGTCTCGCTCCTCCCCAGATAGCTTCCGCCCCATATCGCTTCTGGACGGACTGGGGAAGATTGTAGAAAGGACCATACTACCCTTTTTCCAGAGAACACTATCAGAAAGGAATATCCTCCCGGCGGAGCAATACGGCTTTAGAGAGGAGCACGCCACAACCCACCAACTTCTGCGCGTCCTGCAATTCGTCAGTGCTGCTTTCAACAACAAAAGGCACGTTGCAGCGGCCTTCTTCGACATCACCAAGGCCTTCGACCGAATGTGGCATGCTGGCCTTCTCCATAAGCTCCGTCGACTGGACTTTCCAACATGGCAGATAAACACCATCGCCTCATACCTCTCGGACAGGACCTTCCACGTTTTCTTCGGCGGGATCACCTCTACCACCAGAACCATCAGGGCGGGAGTTCCCCAGGGTAGCATCTGGGGGCCAATCTTGTTCAATATCTTCTGTGCGGACATTCCCACAAAGTTTTACGGCTGCATGACAGCATTTTATGCTGACGATGCTGCGCTACTAGCGAAGTCCTACTCCAGGAAACTTGCTGTAAAATACTTGCAGCGGGCCACCTACCAGCTTCTTGAATGGTACGACACCTGGAGGTTAGGGGTGAACTCCAAGAAGACACAGACCATTATCTTCTCAATGCTCCGACCGGCGGACGACCCGGACCCAATCATCGTCGGCGCTGAGGAAGTCCATTGGCGAAGCACAGCAGTCTACCTTGGAGTCACCCTCGACAGGCGACTCACTCTCCGCAATCATGCACAACAGGTTGCCATAAAAGCGAGGGTTCGCCGGAGGGTCCTCCTGCCGCTCCTAATGTCCCCGGACTTGCCGCTCCATGTTAGGCTGCACCTATACCAGGCAACCATCTTGAGTGCTCTTTTGTACGCCTCCCCCGCCTGGAGCGGGTTCCTGACCCGCACCACGTGGGAAATTCCATCTAAGGCGGAGAGAGCCGTCCTTCGCACCATCCTGCAGCTTGGCTGGCGCTTTGCTAATCCTACCAACTACATATTGACTGGAGCCACCCCAATTCAGGAATTGGCAACCATACGAGCGAAGGCCTTCTTTGCCCGCCTTCCTACCAGAAAATATGCACATCTCCAGCGACTGGCTTTGGACACCCCTCAGCGGCGCGACTTCTTCCGGAGGCCCATCTCCTCGCAAGGAGGAACTTTGGCAATCCCCCCAAAAGGGAGGAAAAAGTGGAGGTAAAATATCCTTGAAGGTCCACCAACGAAGGAGCCCACCAGCCCGAAGGAGCTCCCTAGGAGGACGGGCAAGGATGGAGGCAGCACCACCAAACGATGTCAAATTATATATTATTAAATACTAGCTGAAGCGCCCGTTGATTCTCAACGGGGAATATAGAAGTAGATTAAATTCAAGTTGCCGGTCGTGCAATGCGTAAATTCCCTTTAGAATAAGGTCTAAAATCCCAAGCTATTCTTACTGTACAGGAAAATTCATGAGCTCGGCTCAAAAATCTCATTGATCGTGAGGAGGATTGGCTGTTTACAACCTCAACAATTTTGGATAATTCAAGCGTATTTTATCAAAATTCTCCAAATTTCGATTTGGAAACAATATTCCACGATCAAAATTAGAACATTCATTTAATTTCCGTTCTTTTGCTACTTGTTTCGACTCCGCACGACTATTCTTCTGTTTTAATTCTTCAAAAGAAATATAGCCTGCTACCGATTAAAGTGAAGATTAGATTTATTCTTTATGGAAACCCATCTGAGCGATCTTGGTTCGAAACCAGCAAAATTATCGAATAAAATTGAGACAGTACGTCCTTCCTGGTCCCAGAAAACACGTACGCAAAGTTTGACGCGAATCTGGCAAACGGTTTGTACTAAAATCGAAGACACACAATCTCCTGACTGTAATTACGTACCTGCAATTGCTGGTTACCTTCTTACAGAAAATTTCTCGCTATCCATGTAATATATCGTACTCTTCAATCATCAGCTTTTATAAGCCTAAAGTCCACGAGTATTTTTACGGGATAAAACATGAGCTCGGATTCAACAATGGGATCGGTCGTCAGGGGGATGAGTTGTTTATAGCCTCAAATTTTCACGAAAGTTTTGTATATTTTACCAATATTCTCGCAAATTCTAATCGAAAGTAAGATTCCACGACTAAAATAAGAATCTTTATTCAATTTTCTTTCTTTCGGTGTTTGTCTCGACTCTGTACGACTATTTCTTCTAATTTAATTCTTCAAAAGAAATAAAGTCTGCAACCGATAAAAGTGAAGCTTACGTGTATTCCTTATGAAAATTTATCTGAGCGATCCTGGTTCGAATCCAGCAAAATTATTGAATAAAAATGCGACAGTACTTCCTTCCTGATGTCAGAGGACACGCATGCAAAGTTTGAGACAAATCGAGCAAACGGTGTGGACTCCAATCCAAGACAAACAAACAAACCCACAAACACACAAACCCACAAACACACAAACCCACAAACACACAAACCCACAGAATTTCTGCTTTATATATATAGATTATCAGAAAAATCCCACTGTAATTTCATTCCATTCTAAATCATTTCCTTTATTTGGAGCTATACCTATACCAGTAGTTGATTCAACCGGAGGCATATCAAGGTACAGTTTCCAATTTATTCAATTTACAAATATTCGCAAAAATCGACGAACCTGTCTCGTTTTGAAGACTCGTAACTTTTGAATGGAGGAAGTTAACTATCTTGTTCTTTCATTCGTTGAAATAAATTGAGTGCGTTTCTATTAAATTATTCATGAAAGTTCCACATTGATTAAATATGAAAGAAAATGTTAACTGTGATATTCGACCACTTAAACCCAAGTTTGCCTTAGTTTTAAACGTTACTCTGGCTATATGTGTAATTTAAACTTAACAACACTTAAACGTCATTTTTTCCAGAAATGTTCGAAAAAATCAACGAAAACTGGGAATTTATTCGAAACTTTCAGTTTTTTTGCTCTCTTCCTTTTCTTGCTTGATCTTGCTTTTCATCCGAGTAAACCTAGTCGAAATGATTCTCTTTTTGAAGAACTCGACGAGAAGTATCTTAATATTCCACTTAAACGTAATTTTCTCCGGATATGTTCGAAAAACTCAACGATAACTGGGAATTCATTTGAAATTTTGTTATTTTGTATTTATCTTGCTTGTTACTCGAGTAAACTTTGATGAGTTGATACTCGTTCCGAAGAACTCGACGAGACGTATCTAAATATTCTTAAACAATGATAAATATATACCCGACGTTGATTATTATAATAAGAAAACTTTAAGTGGAAACTCTACTATCTATTAAAATAATATACGCATTAACTACGTAGTTCAGAGTTACTTAAAAACACGATTTTTCAAGATGAAACTCCACAGCGTATTTGAATTGCCGCTAGAAAACGGAAAAGTCACGTGGTTTAATGCTGTAACATCGGCAAGGCTACTGCGCAGCCTGTCCAGCACTCTACCCCATCCTTACTCTATGGTTTGCGGTCTCATTGTCTGTTAAGCCTTCAGTCCAAATGTCGGTTGGTACCTCAGTGACCCGACAACTCAAAGTGCGACAAATCTGAGTTCGACAACTCAGAGTGCGACAACTTACCAAGCGACAGTTCATTGCGCGAAAAGCAGATTGTGACGACAATTGAAATAATATCAAATCTTGAACGTTAAAACAACTGAGCGGTAGTCTATTTAACTATTACTGTTTAAACTATTTAATAAGTTATTAATACCATATTTAATAATAAATAAATCGCGCGATTAGTTATCGGGTCTGATGAGTTGTCGCACTCTGACTTGTAATGGAGCCTGATCGCCCCCTCTTCCATAAGCTACTAAGACCCCCCTCTTCCATAAGCTACTTGCAGAGAGGAATGAAGTTCACCAAGCAGGATGAGGAGTGAGGTAGATAACCCTGGCTTTCCTCACTGAACATGAGTGCTATAAGCGGAACATTACCACGCAAGTGAAGCATAATGTCTCTACGAGTAACACTTTTCTTGGCATTCCGTTAGGAAAGACCTTGATTAGTGCAATTATTCACTTATACCAGTAACTTTTATTTGAACACTGCCATGGTGAAGAGTGGGACAACAGAAAATGAAAGATAAACTTTTTCTCTCTCCTCTACCAATTGAAATATGAAAATTCATTCATCAGAATATGGTAGCAGGAGCTGCGGTCTTACATGCCCACGTCGAGGATCACGCGTGACGTTCCTGTTGGGATTGGGCTATTTGATCGGGAACTTGAAGAACGTTTTTTCCTGTTGGAGTCTTAACCACGAGCAGAGGTCGTAAAACACGGCAATCTTTAATTCCGCGCCATGTCCTTCGTAATTAAGGTGTCCTATCGCTCGATCTCGGCTAGTAAACCATACTCTAAACCACCGATTCCGATGCAAATCGCGCGGAACGGAGCGGTAACTACCACAGCGAGCCCTGCTTATGTCACCCGGGAGCGTCCTCGACTCCTTTACGACCGGGGAGGACCTGGGAAACATGAACAGCGACCACTTCGCAAGAATCCCCATAAAAATAGCCCCGCGCTTTTCTAACCCTTTCGTTCGATTTCCTTCTGGGAAAACCGGCAGAGGAGAAACATTCGTGTGTGCTATCGCCAACCCCTCCGAGCGGCAGAAGATTAACGCGGAAGGCCCTCCCCTCCGCTCCCCACACCACGGCCCCTTGAGACACGTGGATACCGGGGCTGTACGAAATTTCCCTCCGCCGTTCCCCTCCGCCCGCATCCTGTCTCCCCCTCCCCCGCCATGCTTTCCTACACGTGCAGTTCGAAATCTCCCCTCCGCGACACCCCCTCCGGGGACTCTTCCGCCATACTCACCAGAGACCCCCCCTCCCCCATTTCTTTTCCCTTTCTTCGCCCCTCTGTTTCCTCAATATCAATCTTGTCCGAAGGGCCGATACGTCTTGAGTGCTGGGTGCTCCGGAGGCATTACCAGAGGTGAAGTGGAAGTAGTAGCGATTTCCAGTCTTTTTGAAGATGGCGGTCAATTTGCGCTGTGAAATATTGGGTCTTTTCCGCGGAGAGTGGTGCCATCAAAGGCCGTTATGCATATCTGCCTCTCTCGGTTGACGAATCGACCATGCTTACCAACCTCGATCTCTCGACAAGGTAGTTGCCGCGAACTGATCCAAGTTTCGCGACAATCAACCCTTTCACAACAAATTAGGAAATATTGCATCTACCTTAAAGGTATTACCTCTCACCGAGGTTTAACCCTCAAAAGCCGCAATTATTTTTTTTGTAATTATTTTAAATCTCATACGTATTTCGCTTTGTGATTTTCTGAAAACAATGCCCATAAAATATTGTACATAAACGACACATAAAACCAGCCAAAAAAATACGAAATTGAAACATTGTCATCGAACTCCTATTCTGTGATACAAAATGAAATAATAGTAGGTGTCGGATGATGCCATTTGGCATCCGTAGTCCGTCGAGGGTTAAACCTCAATTCCTTTTAGAATATTTTCACAGATAAATATAGGACAAATTATTTACTCTTGCCTTTTCTCTCCGAGTGCCTTCCTTTCCTACTGGTTTAAACTCTTTACTCAAGTGCCCAGAGTCTCGATTTTCCAACACTAAGCAGTCCTACAATTACTTTTACCTCATCTGTATAATAGTTTACACTAGCATTCTCCTTTTTCAGATCCATGTATCTAGTATGTCTAATCTTTGGCCAATTCCTTCAACTGTACGGATTGTTAAATACGAATCTGTATACTGTGCTTTATGCTTTCTTTATAATGTTTTTTATTAGTATATATTTATTTTTCAAATTTTATCTGTTGACTTACTTGTTACAAATTGCATTGTTTTTCAGTCCATTGTAAAGGTTGTGGTTAAGCCTTGTGCTGTTTATGGATTTATATAAATAAACATAATATATAGATATAAGTTATGCTTTCCTTTATCATCCCAGAAAACAGTAAGATGTAGGTATTTCCAAAAGTTAGTGGCACCGCTAGAGTCAAAATATACCTACTTTACTTTTCATTAGAGAACGGTTTCCACGATAATCAATCAGCAAACGGTTCCGTGAACTGGAAAATTATCGAAAGAACGCTACGAAAAGAAAAAAATTGTTTTTACTGGTTCTCTGGAAAAAACATTTTAGTCACGTAGTGGCACTGATTTTTGAAAACACGCAGTAATATTCTAGTTATACCTCGGATCAATCGCTCATTAAATCGTAGTACGAAAACTCAATACATTGCATTCAGCACAACAGGTCTTTTCTCGGCCAAACGGCAGAAATAAATTGAACAAATAATAATTTCTGAGAATTAAAACATGCTCATTATACACTCAGTACGATTTCAATATTAATCGCCATATCGAGTTACTTCATCTGTTTATTTCGAATCCAACTCAACAAGTCAACTCAATAAAATTTCATCTGAGCAACATTTTGAATAAAAAAGCCCTCTTTCATCGAAATTCACCTCTAATTAAGAATCAAAATTGAAGTTAAATTATAATTCGAAATAGAAAATGGAATCGAAATAGAAATTATTCGCTTCATGGATTAAAAAAAAACTTGAGTGAAAGTTAGGAAGAAATTTCCACAATGGGAAAAGTTCCATTCACAGCAGGAAATATATTTCAAAAATTTCAAACAGAAAAAGAGTTTCGAAATATGATATGGAATAGAAGTAGAAAATATATGCTTCGCGGATGTAAAAAATATATATGAAAGTTGGGAAAATGTCCACTGCAGGAAAGATCTCAAAAATTTAGATGTGACCGGACAACAACAAGCAGTTCAGTAAATAATTGTCAAAATTTAAACGTGGATTTCCGGAAGGTTCGACGATTTTATCAAAGGATAAAATAATTGAGACCATAATAGCACTGAAAGGCGGAGCTAATAATTATTAACCCTACTAATTATAATTTAAGCTTTGCGGAGCATTCAAGCAGCATTTTTGCTAATTTATTTGAAAAGAAGCATCTAGAAATAAGGATCCTTAGGAGCTCATTAAAATTAATGAAGATATACCAATGTTTTTGAAATTCCACCAAGTGAAGAGACAAATCAACCGATAGTCATGCTGTTTGAGAAATGTTATTACCTGATGACATCGTCTGATATTATTTTTTCCCCCTTCTCCGAAAGTATTTACTCCTTTCCTTATTTGCATATTTTTCGGCAATGCTCACTACTGGCTTTTCCCAAACATCCAGGTTAAGGGCAATGTTTACGTAGTAAAATGTATACAGAGTCTCAAGCATGAAGTATGAACTGCACGACCGGTTTCGGCGAAATAACTAACCTATTCACATAACTCTATTTTTGAGGAATTTGCACAAATCTTGTACCGATTGAACACCGTGTACAATAGGTTCATTCTAGTGATTACCAAATAGAATAATGTTTTTATTGCAGTGAAGGAGTTTCCCCCCTACTGGAGCATATGCTGTCAATGAATGTGCCGCAAATTCCATATATAACCTTGATTTTAATGGTTAGACACAAGAGATATTTTTCTATTTCTACTTTAAATGGAGTACATTTGCAGAATTTTAAACAAGCCCAGAGTAAACCTTCCTAAACTAGCGAACGAAATTTTATCCATCATAACGATCTTATAGTTACTAATACTTAGATTTAATATTAAAGATTTCATCTAGCGATAATTTGAGCTAATAACAGCGTGTCTCAAATCTTTCCAGTTCAATTTCCCTATCCAAATGATTTTTGTTTCATAATCCTCCTATACAGGACTGTCCAGACTTAGTAAATTATAATAATGATCCTAGAATTCGAGACCCCGAGATAGAGTAAAATTAAGTTAATGTACCGGAATGAATTAGAGAAGCACTACAATTTTACACGGTGAGTTGCGTCACGGTACGCTGAGCACCGTTCCCGTAAGGCGACCCGAAAGGACTGCATATGCAGATGTAGATGAATCCCCCTAAACATACAAACATATCCCTGGGGAGGTTAACCCCTTTGTTGAGAACTCCTGGCCTATAAAGACCATTATCGCAGAGCCCATGCCTCGCAAACACAAATTCAAGGGTGTGTATTAAGTAACGCTGCAAATCGGAAATGACGCGGCACGGCAATTCCTTCGCGGTACACCGAATCCGGAGCTCGGGACTGTTGGGAAATTACGAAAAACTCTGCCCTGAAGACCACCTTTGGTGTTTTGTGGTGCACCCAGAGCGGCCTTATCAACACTTTGATAAACCTTTTTACACTTATTATCTTTGATTAGTCCACAGCCTCAAAGATACACAAAAGAGAAACGACTTTAATTAAATTTGTTACGTCAATTATATCATTTCCCCTTTTATTGACTTACGTTTACAAAATTGTTTGTTCCTATGGTCTTAATAAGTAAGAGCTATTAGTAATTACTATATTGATTAATTCTTAATTGACGGCCTCGGTGGCATTGAGGTTATTAGCGTACTAGCCTAATAACGTCGAGGTTTTGGGTTCGAATCCTGGTTTGAGCAAGGTATGGTTGCCTGTGTTGTGATTTTTGAGGGTTAATTGTAAGAGTGGTGAGTAGAACTAAAATTCACCTACATAAAGAAGAGATTATTATAATTATCAATTGTATTGCTTGATTACTAATTAATACGAACATTACAGATAGAAGTATGAAATCAGCCTGATACCAGGGTAAGAGTAGAAAACCTAAATTTATCATAGGGCCGCACATGACATAAGACCATTTATGAAAATTACCCATGCATATACCCATAGGAAACCATACCAAGTTTTGGAGCGGTATTAGCTTTCTGCAAACATAGATTTTGCTCGAATGAAAACGAATTCAATCGCTAAAAAATCATAACTAGTATACATTTCCGTGTTATTTCCACTTGACGAATTACGAGATCGGGAAACAACTATTTACGGCAAATTTGTTTCCTGAAGTGACGAAAAGGTCGCGAAGAACGCCTATAGAGGTCGCCAGTGGCCTAAGAAGACACGGGTTTCCCACCTCTGCACCACATATCAATCTGATTTAATTTATATCACCTTTATCTATATTCAAGATCTATTTGACTTATTTTGACCGTAGATTTGAACAGCCAAGTATTACGAAACTACCTGCAATTCTCAAAACATTTCGGTCAAAACCTCATGTTTCAGGCGTATCTCCTTTGATCCATCGCTGTGCTAATGGAAAGGGCAATCCTCGAGGTAGCATTTCAATCCATTAGTCACGGTCTTTGACGAACGCTGTCGGTTCGCAGGCGCTTAATTTATCGCGGGGCAGAAAAATCGCGCTTTTCTTATGTGAGGCAAGAGTTGGTTGCGATACGGCGGCGCGTGGATCATTTGGAAATGCTTCGGAACTTGTTCGTAGGTTCATCAGACCGGTTTCCGACTTAAAATAAAGATTCGAATATCTCTCGTGTGATTGCGTCCTATCAGAAGGGGAAATTAAGCAGTGCGCATAAACAAACATACGACCGAATGGGATAATTCAGACACATGTTTGGAATTGGTTGTCAGGAAAGTCCTAGATATATTTTTCCCCTTATTTACTAGCTGTCACGGGTATGCCTGTGACAAATTTTGTACGTTCCAGTAGATTGTTTTTCATAAAAATTGTCACATAATATTCCATACTAATCCTAACTTATGAGCGAGGAAAAAATCTAATACTAAAAAGACTAGTCTAAAATGTGAAACAACAAACCAGCTTTCCTTATCTTTATAATTATATAATACCGACGTACAGATTTTCGATGAATTATTTTTTAAATTTCGAATTACATCAAGGTATTTTTTCTGCGACACGCGAACTTATTATCCGTTCGTTTACTTCACTACAAGGGTATTAGGGAGTGGGGCCTCTGACACATTCCGCACATTCCAGTGGATTTTTCCTTCCCGTCGTTTTCACGCAATATTCCTAATATTCCATTTTAACCTTAACAAAAGAGGGAAAAATGATTTAAAATGATTAGAATAGAGGCTAAAATGAGAGCCGCCATGCTTACTTTCTTTATGATTGTAGGAAAAAAATAACCTAAAAAGTTTTGATTCATTAGGTATTTTCAATTTCAAACTACATCAAGGTTATTTGTCCCGATAAGTTTTTATGGCAGCTAATGTGATAGGCCTGGGAATGAAGATCGGCCAACCACGCTTTAATAGGAGCATCGCATGCCTCCAAGTAATATGATTCTAAGATCCCTAATGCCAATTTATACGATTACTACAGCATAAATATCGTAATTCACGACCCTGTAACATCTAAATAGATCATACGTTCAAAGCAGAAGAAATAAATATTTTTTCTACATTTCTGCCATTTTGTATGACTCATATTGGATGTTTTGAAACCATTCTCAAAGGCGGCATATGACCATTAACAATTTTTGTAGCCGAGCTAATTGTTTTCGTAAGAACATATTTTTCATAGTTTTTATGTGCGCGTTAATTTATAAAAAAAGTAGAAATATTCCCACGCAAGCAGAGATTTCAATATGCAATCGTACGCAACAGATAAGAGTAGAGAAAATTAATGGTGTTTACAGTTTATATTGAAATAATTAAAAGAGGATTCGTATTTCGATTGAAAACAAGGTTAGGGATCAAACTCCTCAAGATTATTTTATTTTACGATGTGTGCTTGATAGATAAGGAAATGCTTCATTGCCGAATTGGAGAAAACAAGAATAAAACGACTTCACCTGGGCTATTACCGTAAAATACCCTCTTAAAAAGATTACGCGAAAAAAACTTCGCGATTATATGTAACCGAATACTTTTCTCGGAATAGGCTTTATCGATTTAGGCAACGCATGTCCGACGTTCCGTTAAATTATTCAGCTCAGATGAAAGGGAATCGAAAAGCCTTCTCAAATGACACATTTCAGAAAACTCGTCCTCCGAGCCACCTGATTCTCTTCATTTGCGTTTTCAACTTTTCCAATTTCCATCTCTGCATATCCCTCTCTCCACTTCTAACTTCCTTCCGAGTTACTCCCAACTTCCAGCTATTCTTTGACCTCATTTCCCCTCTTCCCTTTATCATTCTCCCCTTACAATTTTCTTCATTTCTTCAGTTTATAGAATTCGCTCACTGGTCTTTTTTGGTTCTCTATTTATATATCATCGTCTACCTTACTTGATTCTCGCAAAAATAGATAGTATAGATTAACAAACAGTAATTTCAATGATTCAAACATTAATTACTATTTAGCTTTAATAACAGTGGTCTTACTTGGTATTTTGGAACAAAATTTTGCAAAAGCTTTTAGAATTTTTCCTAAGACATTTTCGGGCAGTATTGCTTTAAAATATCTGGACAATATACTATAGGTTAAAGGGAATACGGAATTTAAAAGTCTCAGTTTCGCCTAATAAAGGCCTTTATATATCTATCTATCAATGATACTTCTGTAAAATATTTAGCTCTTTCTGTACAAAGCCTTGCTTAGGTTTGTCTCGATCCAAGTTTTTCTGCTTCCTAATAAGCATTTTTTTCCTTAATTATATTCTTGGGTTATTATTGCACATAGAAACACACACGAATTCAAATAGTATAAATATAGGACCGTTTGTGGACTTAAAAGTATTCAAAACAAGACACTTGAAGAAGGAAATAGGTAATGCAACGATACCTTAGCTGGAAGTTTGGAAGTCTACTGATACAACTCCGCTCACCTGCAAAAGAAAAGAGAAATAAATCAGTAAGAATAGATAATAGATGAACATAAAAGTTTCCAAATTTACACATAAATATATCCTAAAGATAGCGCTAAATGGATAATAAATATCTTCATTAACAAATTACTTAGATATTATTAGATTCGCTAGTACAGTTACTCGTTAATAAGGTAATTACCATAAACGTAAGATTTTAATTTCATAAATGCTATTTTATTGCTATCGATTTTCAGTTGATATAAGTGTAAGCAGTTATATAAATACGTGGAAAATTAAAATAAGCACTAGCTGGGAATAAAATCCTAATTACCAAGATTATTCACTTGGATAATCATCTCTCTTATAATTCGCGTACTTCGGAACAAAGATTTTTATTGGAAAGCGAAAAATCTGTCTTATTTGCAAAACTGTCTGCCTTTGTTTAGAGTTAATGGCAGGAAGACGAAAACGAGGGTGAATCTCAACGATGAAACACTGGCGCATTTCCAACTGCAGTTATCCGGGAACGAAATACGCAATTCACGCACTGATGAACTCCTTGACACTTATGTGAAGAGAAGGCGTTCATTACAAAGCAGAACTTTGTTGTATCTGTTGAATCATTCATGAGCTATGGTGCCTCATAATATTTCAAATTCTTGCAAACAACAAACGCGTGTATATTTTTTTAAATGGAAAATTTCATTTGTCTGAATGTTCTCTAAGAGTTGATGGGGTACGAAACTTGAGATTTCCCGGAATATGACCATCAAAACAGGTTATATTACTACCAAGAATCCCTCACGAGTACCTGTTGTCATAGGATATGGTACAAGGGTTAAGGAACTACAAATGAACGCATTCAGAATGACAATGAATTCATCTTTTAGAAGGAATTTAGGAATGATGAAGTACATTCCAGGGGTTACATCCCTCGAAAATTATATTCATCATTGAAGCATTGAATCCGTGACTCTTAAAAGCAAACAACGGCCCGTGCTAGTATACGTATAACTTGTAAGATAATTTTAGCAAAGCAATAAAGGATCATTGTGGATTAATACTTTTATCTTTAAATAAATTGTAATTGATAAAAGTCAAAGACATGATTCACATTCTTTTAAATGATTTCCGTACAGTATTCAAGTCGGTAGCCAGTTAGAATCTCAATACCTCCACCATAAGCTACCAAAAGCATTGAAGCGGTAATGCGGTAGGTATGCCACGAAGGATGAGGAGAGAGGTAGTTAGACCTTTATCAAAACTTCGCAGGCAAGATGAGGAGTAAGGTAGTTTGTCTTTTATCAAAATTTTGCTTTGTTCGCTTTCCTTCATACGATGGGGATTTATTATTTTTTAATCTGGGATTTAATCTACATTAATAACCGTGGTACGAGTAGCCGTAAGTAATCTCCTCAACCCGCCATGTAAAACGTCGTGGCAATTCCACTGTAAAGGCATCCAATGAAGTTAGATTAAATAGGATAAATTGAATTCCGGAAAGGGGCAATTGAAATCATTCTTAGAGAGTTGTGAGTCTCGTGCAAATCTATGTCTCTTCCAATATCTACACATCCAATCACCTGTCTGCCTTTTCTCCATCTCATATTCCGATTCCCCTCTTTCCTCCTGTATCCCTTCCCTCCTCAAGGGTCGAGAGAAGCCAGAAAAATCGTTTCCCCAATCTCGGCAGGATAAGGACCCTCTTGACCCTCTCCCTGTACCTCCATCTCTTATCCGACCATTCCTTAAAATCAATGTCTCCAGGCCTTTTCATTTCCACTCCCACGACTACTCCAATTTACTACAAAACGGATGCTTTAGATTCCCGGGCAGTTCATTAACCTGTTGACCCGTTTCTATTTTAATAACTAAGAACCGGAATAGATTGGTATTCACAGGGCAAAATTCAGAGAGAAAAAATAAATTAGGATAATCGCGTAGGAGCATGCAAACTAATATTTTTTACTTATACTTTATTTTATATTTACTTTGAAATATTTTAAATTTATATTATGCTTTAGTTTTATATAATTTATATTTATTTTTAGATATTTAATATTTATTTTATACTCTATTTTTATATATTTTATATTTATTTTTAAATATTTTATAATTATTTTGAAATATTTTATAATTTATTGTAAATTTATTTTATGCTTTTTTAGACGAAAGTAGACTAGTCCTTTAGATTTGAAGTCTCCTTATATCCACCTTTCCACCGTTAATATAAAAAATATTTACCTAGCATATAGTTGCAAAACTACTTTTAAAAAAAATATGAATAAAAAAATTATGTAGTGGATAAAAATAAACAAGGAAAAGCTTAGGAAAAATGTTTACTTAGCAGGAAAATACGAACTAAGAAAAAAATGGGTGGGAAAAGATGCACAAATCTATTGAAAGTTAAAACAAAAAGTTGTTAAAAATAAACCTATCATGGCCTAAAACTAAAACATGATACAAACACGAAACTTTCAAATAATATACATACATTACCAAAAATTTACAAAAGATAGAAAAAACCATAAGTAAAATAACAATAAAATAGTATGAAATGTCAATCATTTTTCAATTGGTTGTTAGAGAAAGCTTGAGATAACCAACAATAATACTAAATTCTGGTAAAATATTGAAAAAATATCATTGTTGCGAAGACTTAGCTAATTTAACAGTATAAAGTACATATTTTGATTATATCAAAGACGAAACAATGAAATATGATCAACAATGCTATCCTACAATAAAAACGTAACGAAATAATAATCGACGACAAAACTGATTCAATGTATGTCGAAAGAGGCAACAATTAAGACGGTGACAATCGCTGCCTCGAGCCGGCCAAGTATCTGAGGCTGGCACTGGCTATGAATGTTAACATGTGTCTTAACGCTTAAAGATAATGAGCGTGAGGAAATACAACAATAGTAGCCGGTTCGGATGGCAAACAATTCGATTCACATCGGTCGAGATTACGGCAGGATTCCGGTTTGATGCCAGCGAAGGTCAACGCGATCGACAAAAGTGATTCTCTAGCTGGCCGCTCCGGTAAAGTTCACCGAATTAGATTGCGTTCATCACAGGCGACCTTGAAAGGTGGGGAAACACGTGTACAACGCTAAAACTAACTTCTGGGTAAATTAAGTTTTCTGAGAACTAAAGGTCATCTGCCAATTTTCTTGCCGATGAAACACAAAAAAAGCTTCGATTGAACATGACGGTGAATGGGATAAAATATAGAAAGAATAGGCTTTAATGTGAAATTTATAACGTAAAATCAAGTATATAAATGGAATCATTATGACTATCGTGTGATATGAATTGTAGTAATGAAGCAGTTATAAAAAATTGCAGGTGGTATTTTAATAACAGAAGCTAAAAAAATATTAATTGAAAAACAAGATTTTTAAAGGTTCGACAGGTAGGTAGTAGCAAGATGATGCCTCAATAATTTATGATATTTTTAATATTCAATAGATGCTAGTATGAATAAGCGGGACCTACCAATGTAAGGTTCCTTTCCCCTTAGTTGAGGAAGACTTGTAGGATAGGTAAAAATAATTGTTGATTAAGCCAATGGCATAATGTGAAATATATCTGAGATGAATTATGTTGTAATAATCACAAAATGTCTTCTTGAATCTAACTCGTATACAAAAAGAACGACTCGACACGAGAAACATACTGAAATGAATATATTCCAAACTTCTCAATAGCTAATATCTTTCACAATCAATGCATTTCATCACATTTCCAATATATATAATAATATATCCAATTTCCAATATATATAATAATCAAAGCATTTCATCACATTTCCAATATTTCTCATAAAGGGTAAATTTGAAACTAAAATTAGGAAGTTTTCAACTTCGACCAAATGAATGGGAGTATTGTTCGATTAATGCGGTCTTAATTACTGCTATGGAGCCATCTCATAATTTGCCTCGCGTGCAGGAAAACATGGAGCGGTTTACATAAACGACTTTACTTTTCCCTTCACTGAGCAAGGATCTCGTATTAGATTTAACCCTCTCAAGCCTTCTGGGAATTCACTTCTCGATGGAGCAGTTTATTGGAAGCCATACGGAGCAATGATGATTGCGTCCTTTTCTTCAAAGATAATTTTCTTAGAATGATCGGGAAAAAATCGGGTAATAGAATTTCTCTCTCACCGCCGTCGCATACTTCAGGTATTAGTGACATTCTCTGGAAATTTAATAATGTAAGACAAAGCTAACTCACTTATAGTTTAGGTATCCTTAAAGCAATAGTAGGTCATCTCTGTCACGAGCTCTTTCTCGGAAAGAAAGATCTCCGCGAATCGTTAATGATATTTCATGGAATTGGTATTATGCAAATGGGGCAGTTAAGCAGTTTAACCGCGAAAAGTTGGATTCTAAAAGACATTATCCAAGAGAAGTGCGACGTTGGAACTTCGGTAATTTGAGGTAACAGAGTTAAGCCTTGGTGAGTAGCCTAGGAAAGAGGTAAATCTAATCTGCAACACATTAAAAGTTGATGAAGGTAGAAATTAAATAATTCCTCGGAGTAAAAACTTCAAGCGTAGGTATTTCGAGTAGATGGATTGATTAGATCAATGGGTCCCAGCCAACCTGTAGCAAGAGCACCCCTGGGAAGTGATAAATTCGGACAGTCATGGGCCTCAGGCGCATTATAAATTAGAGGCGTCTGCAAAAAGTTATTCAGAATAAAATAACAACGAAGTACACATAGAGAGCTCTGTAGATCTGAGCAAAAATAATCTCCAGCTATAAATGAGGATGAGGAATAAGGGCAAAGGTACCATATCTGAAAAAATCTAAATACATGAAATTCTATAATAGCAAATTCAAGTAACTTAAGATCCTCTTGCTGGCAAGTATTCCAGTTACTTAACGTGAGGAGCGGTATAACAGAAAATAAAAAAGTGCATTCCAAAATACGTAGGAATTATCTTTTTGGCATGCAAAAATTCAACTTCTAGTTTCAAAACAGGAGTTCGATATTTCGTTGTAAAAAAAATCCATAATTACTCATTATAAAATAAATACTTGGATATATTTATAAATATGTAAACAAAACTTTTGATTACACATTTAGTTACCTTCCATTACTATTTTAGTAAGAATTAACTATTCCCTGAACTAGTCACTAGGTAACTATTAAAAGTAAAGAGAAAACTAGTGATCGTTTGAGTACATTTTCGTAGATATAAAAAATTAAGTTTTTTAATTAGACGTTTAAGCGATTTTTTTAACTACAGGTTTCCTTAACTCTTTAAGTCCATCAAACTGACTTTATTCTTATTGAAGGAGCGTGTAGATTTTTGGGGCTCAATGTCCCAAAAATAAAAACCTTCTTCGTATATATTCAACGAATTCAGGAAAAGTTTGGGGGTGCGCTGTATTAAAGAACCGACTGAAAAGAACGCCAAAATAAAACTTTCCAGATCGCAATCATACCCTCGATCCCAACCCTCTTGAAAAATCATTCCTTCTGCTTAAAAAAAGAACCCCCCTTTAGGATCTTCCCCTAGTAACCTCGCCCTGGGCTCTTTCCTCCACCTTCCCTTCCTCTTTGGTACCTAAACTCTCATTCCATCGGATGCGTCGCTGGAACGCACGCACGCACGGAAAGAAATCTGCACCTTCCCATGGCCCCGGCGAAACATCCGTGAGAACGGCCAAAATAAAGAGGGAGAAGACCCCCTAACGCCGCAGAAAGCTCTCCCATTGTGTGGCGGGATAACAGGTCGTTTGTCCGTGGAAAGAGGTGGGAAACGGAAGAACGGTTCGCCTTCCTTCGCCACCTCCGCCCAAGAAGAACACGGGGCGGGAAGTTTCGAAACGGAGGCAAATGTATTCTGGTCTCAGCTTCGGAGGAATTGGAGTCCAGAGACCCCATAATTCCAATTATCCGTGGTTGGATCATACGTTACATTGAGTATGCATTCCCAATTAAGGAATCAAACACACTCCGATTTACAACAACACGGGTATTTAATAATCTAATCCAATTATAATAATATAATCATCTATAGAATATTCGGTTACTCGAGTAACCGTGGTTGGAAAATCCGATTGTTCAATTAACTAGACTTCCTAAATAAGGAATCAAAATACTTCAGTTTACGACTACCTAGGTAATCTAATAATCTAATTATAATTATATAATTACCTGAAGAATACCCGGTTTCCCGAGTATCCGTGATCGGATAATGTTTTTTCCATTAACTAGACATTCCTAATTAAGGAATCAAAATACTCCTTTTTTCAACTACCTGGGTATTCTAATAATCATCTCTGGAATACCCAGTTACACGAGTACTCGAGTTACCCAATAAATACCTTCTATAAGACAATAACTTTTATAGATTTAAAGGGAAAACGGACTTGAAAAAAGTCTGACGGGGCCTGGAGTCGAACCCGGGATCATCTTCTATATGCAATATCCAATCTATATGTATGTACTATGTGCAATATATATGCCTTTATATGCAAAGATACCTCAACCTTTTTTCCTCTTCGTAGATTTCCCTCCTAATTGATGAATCCAAAATAAAAGGACTATCAACAAATCTTATAATATTTCTACAGAATACGCGGTTACTCGAGTACCCGAATTCCCCAAACAATACAAAAAATCACAAATACAAATCAATTATTCAACAACTTATCTTATATTTTTTTAAATTATACATATCATAAATGGGATGAAATTATATAACATTGATACGATCAAAGTTAACTTCGTTGAATTTCACAGCACACGTATTAAGAAAAAGACTAGTAACTTCCAAAACACATTTTTAATGGCAGATTTAATCAAAGAGTTGAGTTGATTAAGTTGGAATATTGACCTGAAAATGCAAACTCGTTGACAAAGCCGGTCGAAGCAAAAATCTGATGTGGAGGTTACAAGTGTTTTTTTTAGATTTGAACCCTAAATATATATATACGATCGTACTTACCCTAAAAAGCGTTAAATGAATTCAGGTAACTAAACTGATTTGAAACTGCTGTCAATGTGCCAGAACAGTGCGAAACTCTAACCAACCTGGAGGGAGAGGGGAGAGACACCTGATTTATGACGGGGTAAAGTCTGAACCAGCTCTGATCTTCTAACAGACAAATAGTACTATATGTGGAAAATTAAAATTTAATCATCCATCTCATTTCCTTCTTTCCTCCATTTATTTAACATTTCTATCGTTATCAATATTCGTTCATAATTCTGGTTGGTTTTACCCCCCCTTCAGTTTTTGAGCACTATCTTTACAACTATATAATTTACTATTAGTATTTGCAGAAATTTTTCACGCAATTGTAATGAAAAATTAGAAACATATTATAAATAATACATGGAATACCAAGAGCTTATTTTCAGAAAACCTTTTCGCCACGGGAAACTGTTTGAGAAGCTCTGGATTAGACCTTCACCTGCAAGAGTAGGGATGACTCCTTTTCAACCGGAGGGCAACATTAAGGTCCCATTGAGCAGTAGCGGCTTCTGAATAGTGGCCGCCCCGAGGCAACAATAACTCCCTGTCTTCATTGTTAACTCTATCGGGTAACAATTGAACGACTCTTTGAGTAGTTAAGTTCTATCTGATTATTACGCAACGGTACAGGCGACTTAACAATCCACTTCAAAAATGATTTCAATCGAGTCCAGCATGATTATAAACCTGTATTTAGCTCTACAAACTTAAAGCTTGGGAAATATAATAATTTGAGTTACCCCACGTGATACAACGCTGACATGACCTCTTTCGTACCATAAAAATTTCTGAGTAAATTTCGAAATGTAGTGTGTTAAAGTACGACGTTTTAACGTATTTTGCTCTTCTTAAGGCCGTCATACACGAAGATACAAGAAGAATACAAGAAGAAATATTTCACAAAATGACAGATCTTGGCTTCCTGATTGGCTGAAATTAGAACATGTTCTATTCTTGAAATATTTTAAGAAATATTTCCTCGTGTATGACGGCCTTTATTCATTTGGGGCCGAACGTTTTGCAACTCGAAAGAATGGCGGATGTTGGACGGCAGGCCAATTCTGATCCTTAGCCAAAAAGGTTGCCTTGATCTTGCAACTATGAATGCGACAAAGTATTACGATGACTTCAAGCATCCAGCTTCCTCGTTACAATCTTCAGATGACGCAAACGTCTGAGCCGGCTGTGAATGTATCTCAGAGAAGTAGGGAGTTTGTACAGATAGAAGATATTCCACAAAGTTTCTTTGGAAACTTTTTGAGCGTGAAGTATAAGATCTTTAAGTTTCCATATTTTCTCTCATTATAAGCCAACGAAAGAAATTATTTAATTCGTATGACTTCTGTTAGTATAAGGTAGTTTTAAGAGTTGGAAAATTTAATTCCTAATATATTTCCCCCGAATGTATTAACAACTTTAAAATATTTTCGAAATTCATTGCCCATGTTCTCGTTCACTTTTTCTTATGATTGCCTATTCTTGAGTTGATATTTCAGGCAAATAATCTATCATTTACATGATATTTTACTAAAACATATTAACTAAGACGTATTTTGTAAATATTTTTGCATTTTTTACTTTCTTCAACTTTGTTATTGTTGATTGGTTGGTTAATACTTCATCCTTTTATTGTATTGTTTTGTTATTTTGAATTTACTGTAAATGGTGGGATTACTGTAGATGAATTATGAATAAATTTCCTCATTTTCTCTAATTTTATCATGGCAAATCTTAATATCATCAAGTATTAAACAGAGAAAAACCCAGGATATTACGGGAATGACAACGTAATAAAGGTAATTATGTATCCCCGTAGTTCCTCATTGTATAGTGATGGATAAAATTATTAATGACGAATTCTCATTTTACAATTTCAGGTAGGAAATCAATGACCTAATAAAAAGCGCAAGCCGATATTTTCGAAATAATTTAATGAAGTGGCGCGTTTGCACGCCGCGAAGCACTACAGGAATAAATTTCATTTGAATTAAATAGAGTATATTTCATTTAGATAAAACAGAATAGATTTACGCTTCCAAATCACTAACCTAATGAATAATAAATTCGATGAAACGTGACGTGATTGAATTCCGCGGAAACCGTTCACAGCGGGTAACGACAAAATATTTTCCATGGAAACACAATAGAAACGAGATTATAATTTAGACAACAAATTACAAAAGCATAAGCAAAACGACAAATCACAGATAACAGTCGCGGAAACAGCAGTTTACTCAAGAAATGTTGGTCATACTTTAAAGAAAACCTTTCTAATAGCCGTATAAATCTCATGAAAAACACCACAAATATATACGATGTATATTATGGCTAAAAAAATTGAATACTACCACCACGCGATGCCTGTTGAAAAAAATGGCGGGGATACTTTCCCGCGAATTAGCATGCGCATGATTTACTGGCCCCGTATAACGGCGAGCATCAGCAGCTGAGCACGTAATACGAAATGCCACACAATCACCTGCTTCATGAAAAATTCAGTTTTGTAAATATCGCACTGGGGCATCGCATATGTATATGTATAGGATTTGCGTGCCAATGTGGTGCCAATCCATACAGTGAGATGGCAATGAATACTTTATAATACCAACTACAGGATTAAAATTTCTTAATCGAATTAAATTATCGATACTTACCATTAATAATGAACTGAATTCACTTTTATTTGCGGCGGGGCTTCATTTTTAAGTGAAATATACATAATGTAGATAGTGCTGTAAGGGTTCTCGTGGGTTTCCACTTTGAACAAGCGTGACATTGATTCGCCTTCAATGGGCTATAGTCATCAAAGAAGGTTGCAACGTTATCTTACACTGCATTTAAATATTAACACAAAGAATGTTTGAAAATGTATACAGCTAAAGAACATTCGTACTTAGCAAATCTGTCCACTAAATATCTACATTGTTTTACAAACTGAGTTACTTACAATTACAACATAATCTAAAACCACTACACACACCTTTAGCGTCTGACAATTACATCAAATAATTTCCCAGAAACATTACATATACAAATATGGAATATCAGTACACAAAATTCTAAGGAAAAAATTTAAATTTTCTTGCAATTTTCACTACTAGTCAATACAATTTATCACGTTAGAATTATAATGGTTCCTGATAGGCCTTTCAGGAAAAGTATGAGCAAACTACCTCACTCCTCATCTTGTCTAATGAGCCTCATTCCTTCCTATTAACTCTGCTGGCTAACGTTAAAGGGGGCGAGGTAACAACCGGCCTTCGGGGTGAATGCATTACAGACAGATAGGCCTTCACGGTGAAGGGACCTACGAAGTCCCCCACCCTATTAGGCAATCCTCTACTTGTCTCACATTTCGTTATCGGCAGGCTCACTCGTCCAGTTACTTATTATACATATACCCTTAATAAAACACTTCACATTTCTCGGGAATGTCTCGAAGACTTGGAAGATTAGGGGAAATATATGCAACATTCCCTACGTCTTCATCCGCCATCGACAGTGGGAAGGCCAGATCGCCGGAGGAAAGAACGTCGGAGATCATAGTCAAAGGAAAGAACGTTCGTCCACATACAAATGGGAAGTCCGCGCACGTAATCTCTGAACCAAATCGCCTTCCTGAAATTGATTCCCATTTCATGCACGAGGAGACGTTTCGTAATGGGACTTATGCTACACGTGGAAACACCCATACGAGTGCACGGACGGCCTTTTTTCTCCGGAGACATTTATTTTCTCCGTAAGATGGAGTGGGACGTACTCTCCAGCGTATGAAATATGAGGTATTCGCGAGGAGGAAATGAAATATTGGATTTGGCGGAGGATGCTATAGTGTTTTGCTCTCAGAAACGTCATCTTCCACGGATGGAATAACAGGATACACCCAGCGGAGCGCAAATGAATCTAGTTCTCGAATAATTGAATGCTGCGTAGCGTAGATTATCTAGGGCAAGGGTGTCCGAGCTTTTTACCTGCGAGGCTACAAGGGCAGCAAATTCCGTATCTCTCAGTGTTTCATGCGAAAACAATTCTGTGAATGTTCTCCAATGACATCTGGAGGAATTGGTGGAATTCCATAGTTGATGTAAGAAATAAGATGCTAATTTTTTATTATTCCGAAAATTTATGTACCTAACACCATGGTTCCGATGTATTCCCACTGGAGATTTCAGCTGATGGTAATGAATATGCACCGGAACGATGTTCATGTAATAACTAATTACAATAATAGTAGAAGAAAGTAGTAATAATATAAGATGGAATATAACATTCATCGTTTTTGAAAATAGTTAATTTTTTTATTATGACAACCACATGGTCTGTTGCCTACCTGTAGTCAAAATGTAATTAATAAATATTACAAAGTAAATATAATTAAATCATATAGTAAATAATAATATCAATAAATAATATTAAATATTTATAATTATAACTGAATAATTATTTTGTAATAATGAAATTATCATAAATAATAATAAATATAAAATAATAAATACATAATAAAATTTAAATATAATTGGTTCCTGTTGAATCTAAAAATTTTATTTCACGATTTCTGTTACACTGTATCATGTGTTCATGAAATTTAGATATCGCATTGAATTTAGTTTATTTAAAAAGCGTAGCTTTCTATTAAATACATACGATATTTTTCTCAGTTGTTTCATATTTTTTCTCTATGATTTATTACTTATCTTAATAACAGAAAATAAGTTTGCTGAAATAGTGCTGATTGCTTAATTGTAGACATCTCGAGAAAATTTAGCATTAAGACATTTTTATTTTTATCAATATATATAAATTGAGCATCGCGTTTCAGCTCTTAGGGTTTGGCTTTTGCTAGAGAGCTTTCATTTGTCCATTATCAAGGTAGTGTAGGTAAAAAGTAAGTGAGGTAGTAAATAGCTAAAACATTCAGGAAATCATTAGCAACTTGTTAAAGGAGCCGCGTGTTGGACCCCCTTAATCTTGGGGGATTCATCCATTCATCAGATAAAATCCTCCAATGAAAAGACGTAAGATAATTACCCATTTGTAAATGAGAAACATATCAAAGAGGTATTCGTCTCCTCGTCATTAAGATCACGATAACTCGAGATTCGTTAATACTTCGTCAATGTTAAAGATATCGGAAAAAAATAATTATTTTCATTAAAGTAACAACCTACCCCACGAAAAAACTCTCCATTGCGAGAGATACCAACTCCTGAGATCATCAAAAGGCTGAAGAAAATCCCGGCGTCTCTTTTAGTTCCACAAATCCCGCTTTCCCGGCGAGCTCATTAAGACTGGCAACGAGATAAGGATGCGAAGAAAACGGCTGGAGCCCGAAATAATTGCTCATAATGCTCTTCTAAAGCCGCTATGGGACAAAAAAGGGATGAAAGAAAGCCTCAAACAGATGGCTGGATTTATGGGCAACGTTTTTCTTTAAAGGAACCGGTATACCGCGTCACTTTATAGATTTCAACGTACGGGAACAAGGAAAAAAGAGGAAAATATACCAACCACAGTAACATGGTAGTATAGTTCTTTATTTAAAGCCCGTCTTTACCTAGTTTCTGCATGGATTCCTACCAAGAAGTCATTTCATTTTGTTCCTCTGGCCTTTTCTCCTCTAAATATTTCAATACATTCCGATTTATACTTGATGCAAAAAAAAACTTAAAAAACCAAAGGGATGAATATCGAAAAATGTTAAAATCAAAATAGAACGCATAGCAAAGAGGATAATAGGCGATGACATATAAATAAAAATCGGTCATCAACTACAATAATCACCTAGGTGAATTTATTTATGTATTCAAATATACCTAATTGATCACTTGTGGCGATATTTGGTGTAACTTATCCATGATGAGTAGAATAAAAAAACACTATCTATATCCACAATTTAATTAAAAAATGAAGAAGCTGAAGATGAGGAAACCTTTTCGGTAGCCTTTAATATTTTTTCTATAAATTGTGGGCATAATCAGATGTTGTTTTTCATTCATTCAAAGTCAACAATATCCTATATGGATGGGAATTCCAGTTTTCTTTTCGTTCGCAAATCTTTTTTCTTCTACAAAATTCAGTCGGAAATAACGGTCGTACAAAGTCGGGAGGGGTATTGTAAAAGTTTTCTAAGAGCTTCTTATTTTTAATGTCGAATGTCGCTTTATATTCTAAATCGCAGACAATTTCGTGAAGTTTTTCTATTTTTCGCATAATCTTGCGTTTTAATTACAAATCTCCCCCATTACGACTAAAACCGACAATTGACGTCATTCCATCAACGTCCATGTGTTTACGTGCTATGTTTACTTGTTTGCTAAGGAAATAAAAAACAATATGAATTAATTACAATAAATAATAAATATTTATATGGATACCTCTTGGGAATTATTTAGCAGTTTAACTCCTGTCTATTATAAAAAGAGAATACCTCCGTTAAAAACAATTAATTAGTAATTCAAGACAATGTAATCAATTTATAAATTATGACAATTAAGGAGTAAATTATTTTTATATGGCGATAATTATTTAAGTAGTTTGATTTATAGCGGGAAATGTTACATTGTATCATTATAATGATACAATATAACATTTCCCGCTATAAATCAAACTACTTAGTTGTGATATAACGCCCGCATTGCGGAGCGTTATATCACAACTTTTAAAGATCATTTCAAGGTTTTGATTAAATATTTGTCAGTACCATCTACGATTTGAATAAGAACGAGAATATTTTTTAAATAAGGAATTCATGACTGGTATAATTAGCCATATTATAATGTTGGATTACCACCCAGGCACCCTTATGGCAGTCTCTTTTAATATAAACACCATTTATCGCAGTGATTCCCAAAGTGAGCAAGAACGCCCACCTTAGAGGCGCTGTAAAAATCCAAGGAAGCTCTTGATTGTAAGGCATTTTATTCCCATTTTATCATATTTCTACTCAATTTAACTGAGCCCTAGGTGGTTATTAAACATCAGATATCATGATTTCGTGGAACTTTTATACATTGATGCTCCTATTTTACATTTTACTTATTCTTACAGAAAATAATTTTTATAGACACCGGTTGGGGGCCATGGTATAGGAATTATGGGATGGTAGCATGAAAAATTTTGGGAAGCACCGATTTATCGACTCGGTTAATTTTGCAGTCATTTTTGACAGTAAAGGCTAGCTGGCTTCCTTCAATTTCCAATGACGATTTTCATTAATCCATCCGTAATAAACTCTGTAATTAATTTATTATACGCAACCTTTACCGTAAAACTTGCTCGATATTTTTAACGTAGGTATAAATTTTCTAGAAACTATGAAATAGATCCCAATCCACCCGGGCTCTAGATAGAAAAGAACTGGAAAACACAATTAATTTCCTAGTTAAAATAAGGATTCAATCAAAATAAATATATTTGTATTTAGCTACATAAGTCAACCTGAAATTAATGATGGCGGTCTAATCTCAGTTGTAATCGATATTTCATGTGGACCAATTATAATGAAATAACACCGCGTTAAGCGTAGCGACTTGTCTCTTTCCTTTCATGATCGCCCTGAGGAGATTTGCGATATCAGTGAAACCAATTAGTTCGCTTGATAATTTAACCATGTGTGAGCCAAATATCCTTACTTTGAGATGATTTATTGGTCGAGCGAAGGTAGAGAACTTGCGGCCTTACGTGGCCCAGCGCATATTGCGACCTTTTATTCACACAGAAACCCGGGCTTTTAAATATTTTGCTTTTCTTACTAATTAATCAGTCCAATGGAAAATAAGTGGAAAACTTTGCATGACTTCGTGTACGAGTCGACTCAAAGTTTTAATGGAATTCCCATTTATTTCCAGCTTATGGCGGTAGTTATCCAGTTGTTTACAATCGATATTTATTTTCATTATTTCTATATATCGACCGTTATCATCTACGACGAGATGTTTATCATATGCCTCAGATAATATCTGCTATTGGTTATACCACTCGTATAGGTCGAATCGAGATTTTTTCATTGAAATCTCTTACTTCTAGGCCAACTTTTATGCGAAAGCATAGAGCATAGATAAAATTCGCTAAGCCGCTTTCAACATCATCTTATTATACAATCATTATGAATTATTTCGCCATATACTTTTTATATTATACTAACTATGAATTATCACGAATATTGACGACTATTTAACTTACGTATACCAAAGATGATACATATTAAAGCGTTCTACAAATTTTGCCATGAATTTTAATTAGAGAATTTTATATAATAGATTCCCTGAATTTTAATATATATTGAGAAGTTCCAGATAGTGGTCCGCGTTGGCTTTAGGTGAAAATAGTACCCGGTTCAATTGTCGGTGGATGCTAATATTTTCCGATGTTTACCAAGGATTGCAACGTAATATATTGAACATTTTGACGTCTGAACCACTTTCTAAAGGATGAATTTATGAATTTTTTATCAACCATATTCCATATTTTAAATACCCTGTCAGTAGGCCTGTGCACCTTTTCTCACACACCCATTCTCACACTCATTCTCAACTATCGATCAATTGTTAAGAATAAAGGTGGAGAATTTTAATCTCTCCCTCACCCGAATATTGGTTATTTCTTTGTTTATAAGTTCTGCTGTTATTATTATCGTTTTGATATCTGCCAATACCAGCATAGGCAACACTCAAACACGACCTGAAGGCCCCAAAGGTGGTCTCCCAATGAAGAGAGGTGACCAATGACTTTTTTAACGAGTAATGCCAGCCCTTTAAATCTCAAGCTGCTTCTGCGAAGAACCTCCATACATGATTCGCATTTTTCTTATCGCAACGATATAAAAATGGGTAAGCTTGCATACATATAAATTCGAGTCAGCGCGACTCGCAGCCCGGGCAGACCCGATTAATCGGGTGTCCGTAGCGCGATTTTTTCGCACAATAAAAGTAAAATAAAGGGGAGTTACGACCAGCCGTAAAAACGAATGGAATGCGCCCTCGGAAAAATCATTTCGTCGCGTTCGCCGATAAAAACTGCCGAGGACACGTGGACCAGGGACGCCCCTTCCTATCGATCATTTTTTCCAATCCTGCGTTTCCAATCGACCCATCGAATTCGCATGAATCGCGGAATAAAATGACAAAAGGTTCACGCTTGATTCGCCTGCGGGAAGATGAAAATTCGGTGGTGCAATCGGAACGGGATTCACACGTTTCACCCAAAGAAGTTTCCGTGCAAAGACGTTTCAACCAAATGTAGTTCATCAAGGAGATGTTTCACCCACGGACAGTTCGCCAAAATACATTCCGCCAGTTGGTTCAACAAAAAACGTTTCACAAGAAGACTTTTCGCCCAAAGAATTTTCATTCAAAGACGTTTCGCCCAAAGACTTTTCGCCTAAAGTTATATCGTCCACAGTTTATTAACCTTCCACCGAAGATAAGGCTCACTCAAGAGACGGTTCGCCCAAGGATGTACGGAAATTTTTAGCCAGGAGTATTACGCCCACGACCTTCCACCCGAAGATTTTTATTCTACGAGTCAGTTTATCATTTTTTGTGATTGTTGGAAAATGAAAAGGTTGTAAAATTATATCTATGATTTGTAATGTATTTAGTGATTAATTTATATACATTAGGGTTCATTAATTGCAATTAAATTAATTAAAATTTCCTGTCCTATATATACATGCTTTTGTAAGTCGTTGGATTAATTAATTTATTTTTATTATTTACCCAGAATATGCATAATTTAAGGAATATTCCACCCGCTGATATTTTTAATTCCATAAAGGCGTTCAGGTTATACTGTGAGCAGAGTTTATCCTTCCTGTTGCTTTCCAGCAAGAGAAATAATTACTGAGGAAGTTAAAACAACTTCGTATGCATCCCTTACTTAGAGCGCTTTAAATGAACTGGTGTCGAATCTGAAAGGATTCTAAAAATCGCAAGAAGCTGAGGAATTTTGAGACTTTAAAAAAATATGCAATATATCAATCTTACGCATAGTGATTCGAAAATAATCATTGAGAAGATTATTCTTAAACATCCATTACTTGACATTTCCCAAGGATAGTATCTTTTGGATGAATATCAGTATTTTAAAGGTACTTCTACAGCTTCGCACACAGGGGAATCGAACCCAGGACATATTTCAATAAAAGCGAACATTGTAAACACTTATAAACAGGATAACCAGGAGCATAGGAAAAATCCGGCCCAAGCAAAGGGTCTATTGGATGGAATTTCCTTGATGAGTGATGTATTGGATGAAAAGCCCTGAAGCTCTCGGAACAACAACCGTCGAAACTTCAAAGTCGGGATTCCGCCAATAAAACAGCACTGAATCACTTGAGTCGAATCCGTTTCGAAAATCTAAGTCATAAAATTTTTACGACGAATTATTTCAACCCACGCACCGTTGATTCACTACCTATTCCCTGCAGTTACCTAGAAGTGACTCTCCGACAACCTTTGTATGTAAGGGACCAAACGAAGCGAACCAAATTTATAACTCCATAAAGTCAATAAATTGAGGGTAACCTCACCGAGTGTCATCATCCTAAATAGTTTGGAAGTAGACTAATGTAATCGTAAGGAGCAGGAATAAGGATTAGCGTAAGGCAAGATAAGAGCTTCATGCAAAATTTGCTGAGTTGTTCAATTACCTTCGAAGTTAACAAATTAATGGCAATTTATCATTAATCCATCATTGATTTTGAGTTATAAATAATTATCTATGATGGTATACATTTATTTGATTAATATAAGCGATAAACAATCAAATGAAAAGATAGAGAAAAGAAAAAATTAAGTAAAGTTAAATTAAAGTTCTTGAGTGGAATTCTAACTTAAAATAAAATCATTAACAATAAATAAAATAGTCTTCGTTGTTTCCATTATATATTCTAAATTATACTGAGGAAAATGAGTAATTCAAGTGATCAATAAAATAAAACCTAGCTAAAATGAAAGATATTCCTATCCAACTCATGTTGAAACATTTTTTAAGTAAAATCATTAAAATTAATTTCTAAGATTACTATCATAACGTATTCAGAAATGATGCTGATCGACGATCAATAAATTAATTTGATTAATATAATACTAATTTAAACTCGTAGAAAAATATTATAGAAACTGACATAAAATCGTGGTCTTTGAAATTGCATATGGGTCTGAATATATGAATAATCAGAAAATGAATCGAAAAATAAAAAGAAATACGGATAATTTGATTAATATAATATTAATTTGAACTCGTAACAAAAACAGTATAGAACCCGAGATAAAATCGTGATGGTAGTCGAAAACCCATATGAATCTGAATATATTCTAAAAATCAGACGAATGAATCGAAATATAAAAATAATATGTATCCAGCATCAGATTGCTTAAGATAGCAGAAGGGCCACGGAGAATCCAAATACTACATTTTCTCCTTTCATACTGCAGAATGAAGATGGATAGAGCCTCAAACAGATCCCAGAGCCACGGGCTTCTGAATGCCTCCGCCCCGGCATGGATCGATAACCTTATAATAAAGTCACCGAGCAAACATAACCTCTAAAGTCAAAAAGAAACCCAGAATTGATTTTGCACGCACGGGCTGGAAGGGAGACACACCTACCAGCCCTAATACACGCACGGGCAACTTCGCAGGTCTCCTTCAATAAGGCAGCGACCCCATATACATTAATCATTTGAGGATTAGGCCCTTTTCCACTTCGTTTGACTCCCCAGAGACAAACCTTTCAGGCAAAGCGTCGTTTAGGCCAAAAAACCATAAACATTCGCTCGCCGCACCTTTTGATCCGGCCACGGAATGCGGCCCGTGGTATCCTCTAGCGCTGGAGGACCGGGTTCGTCCAATACCCCTCCGGTCACGGTTTCCCACCCCTCCCAGGTATCACCGCAAATGCACCTGGTCAAGAGCTTATTTTTTTCGCGCCACGACTCTGTTGCTATGCAGCCGACGGGACTTTTTGCGCGCCACTTGGCATCTGCGTGCGGTCTACAAACCGCAGGAAATCCGCCACCGACGGCGAACGCGGGAAAAAAGGCTTAAAACGAGCCTACGCCCAGATGAAAGATTGTTGACTCATAGGCTGTTACATGTGGGAGAACCGTCCTCAGGCTGGTGCCAATTCCCCGTGAGACCTTCGGCGGAGGAAATGAAGATTATCGGTGATGATGTAGCAACTCTGCTAAGTGATGACCGAAATGAAAGTGTCTCGACGGAGTTTTTGTCGAGCTTCGAGATTCGATGCCGCGCGGGGTGCGTGGATGCAGGAGCGGCACGTGTCGCTGTTACGTCAGACCGAAATCCCGCGCTGAATCAACACGCTCGTGTCATTGTAAGCCCGAAAACAAAGACACGCTTTCAGGGGATGGAAATTGAAATGGAAGTAATGGAACAAAAGCAGCACTTGAAAACTGTTGTATAGGCTTTAGGTTTGAAAGTTGAAATTTAGGTTGATAAAAAGACTAAGTACAATTTCATTCAGTATTATTTATTTATTTAAAATAAAGATATGACAATTTAATTCCAAATTTAAAAAAAGAATAGAAATATTTTGCAGGTAGGTATATTCTTAGACAAAATATATTATTATATTGCATTGTGTTTCATTATATTATATTATTTTACATTAAATTACATTGCATTACATTACATCATATTACATTACATTACATTATATTATATTATATTGTATTGTATTGTGTTGTGTTGTATTATGTTATGTTATGTTATATTATATTATATTGTATTATACTGTATTATATTATTATATTATTATATTAATTAGGCGAAAATCCTCGTCTTTGGTATTCTGACTATTTAAGTAAAAATTTTGAAGTCTTGGCATTGGAGATAAGAGGAATTAATCAATTCCACAGTAAAACCTCTCACGATGAGATTCATAAACTTTAAAAGTTTAAAACTCCAACCGTTTTCGTTTAAAATATACTCTGAGAAAAAGCTTTGTTAACCTACAGGAAAAAGTCTAAAAATTGCAAGTTTTCCCTTTATAAATTATCTCTAATTTTTATTCTTCTTCTTAAAACCAGAAGCTAAATCTGCGTTAAATATATCGGAGCTCCAGAAAAAAATCTTCCCAATCAAAATTAGTACTGTAATAATTAACACGAATGTAACCATACTAATTGCTCCTTAAGATAGGACATTTAACTTTCATCTGCACTTATCTTGAATTCACTATCGAAGCAAGGCATCGAAAAAGTAGAGGCTTCACTCCCAGGAGTCTGTTATTACGATGGTTGAAACATATTTTCGATAATTAACAAAGATAAATTCAGCCGAGGTGATTGAGAGATTAATTACTTCTTTAAAGCCTTATACTGCAACGGAGCGGTAAGCGAATTTTTAGTTACCCTATCGAATTGATCGCGTTGAAATTAATTTCTTCTCACTCGTAATACTACTTAATATCATCACACTATCGAAAAACTTAATCGACTGAATATTTCCACCAAATGGAACGCGCTTAAAATAAAAGTAAGACCTCACATCCCCAATCAACTGATAAGCGTGAAAAATTGATTTGACCCATTTCTCGTCCAAGGGTGTGCGTGAATCTGATAAAGCCTGAGTGGTCTGTAAATATACCGAGACACGGAATAATTTATATGCTAAGGAACGGGATCCTGAACTCTTTTTTCGTTCGGAAATATTCAAGGATAATGAGCTCGGATCCGCCACATCCCGTACGCTAAATGCCGCGACTGATAGCGAGCTCGATTTAAAAAGAATAACCGCTGATTTAGAAAGAACGATTCTTGGCAAGAGCCGCGATCTGCACGCGCGTTATATTCCCAACTATTTACAGCGGCGAACGCGTGATTCATTAGGAAATGGAGAAACAGCGCTCGGACAGAGTGTGAGAAAACAAGTTTGAAATGGCAATTTAGAATGTCAGAAGAGGTTAAACAGTTAGCGCGTTTTGTTACATCGAGGAATGGCCTGAGGATGTTAAAGCAAGTTTCAATGCAGAAGCGAATACCAATATTGCATTGGTGGCTAATTCATTTTCTACCGGGATCGGACAGCAATTATTCGACTGCGATTACTAACGCTTGACGGTGACCGATATCGATACTAATTGCTTGATTGAGATCGAGATCCATAAATATATATGTTTGCCAAAGGAATTCTATATTATTTACGACTTAGCGATCGAGAGAAAACTAAATATCGATAATTATCGACTTACGATTCGTATCGTATATATATCGTATTCGAATTCGTATATCCAGGCCTGCCACGAGAAAGTCAACTAAATTATGTAATCATACGGTGTTTAGCAGTTTCCTTGTATTAATCAACTTAATTATTTATTGAAAACTCGCCGTAGAATGACTTCAGTAAGCTAACAAGAACTGTTTTCGCACGAATTATTGATACAGTAGAAAATATTTAGATTTATCTCATCAATACAACAAGTAAGCCATCAGTACCTAGGAGATTCAATATTACTACGTATAATTATTGCCCCCTTCTATCAAGTTGATTCATGTTTTGAAACAAAATACAGTAATACGTTAATTCTTACAATTACTGAACTAATAGAGAAGAACGGACATAACTTCATTAAAACAAACGGTTCACTAATAGTCGTGGATAAATGCCGTAAAACCGTCAGACCCAGCGTAACATAGAGGTGACTACGATAAAGTATTCAAGTGAATAGGATTATTAAAATGGATACTTGGTACCAAACGGGGAGGCGCAGTTGCATTATAATTAGACTAATCACACTTCTCGTTTCTACCGGGATTAGGTTAATATTCTTGGCCAGTTTTTCATACAGCCCCGATTTAAATGAAAAAATACGATTAAGAAAAGATTGGAGTTCGGAAAAAAATTAGAGGAAATAAATGTCAGTAGACTATAATTAAAAGACTTGGTGGCTCTACCGAAGATGGCAATCAAACTCATAAAATTGGATAAAACAAGTTCCAAAGCAACGTCCTGGTTCTCTACCAACTTTGTCCCGGTTTAACTATCTTCAAAATTTAACATGTCCCGTTTTTTCAGTATCGAAATACGGTAACCCTAATTAAACTTGTAGGTTCAATTAGGGGATATTTTCTCTCTTACGAACTTTGGAATATCCATGAATATAGAACACGATTACAATTCACGATCGAGTTAATAAAACTCACCTAAATTGCCTCGTTAACGCAATTCACTCCTAAAACAAAACAGAAGGACGGAGTGGAATGAGAAACAAAAACAGAGAAAATCAAACTGCCCGGCAAAATAAAGGATTTTTTGGTGGCTCCCTTTTTATACGATCGGTAACTTCCAGGAAACGGAATTAGAGCGGGCCGAGTACAAATTGAATTAATTACTTCTCTCTAAACACCACAACGGCGAAAATCGATTCCGGACATCGAATTGAATAAATCGCTACTTGGAGGATGCACCGAACATTTCTCCGAGTTTATTTATAGTTTATTCAACTGTCGCCATTGATAAGAGGGAAGAATTCAGAGAATCCGACTTTTGAATGAATGTGCAGGAATAGTGTGACGTAAGCGGGTGTCCTTTGACCTTTCGAAGGCTTAAAGAGAAATATCGAGATGTTTCCCAATGGCCAGTGTGGCGATTCCGATATCTGACCTCCAAATCCCCTTGATCGGAAGTGCAATAAAGGGTCCGAACGATCTCCCGCTGCGTGGGAAAACGGGGTCCCGATCTTTAAAGAAGAAATCGTCGGCAGAGAGAGTGGAGATTGGAATTAAAGTCTCCCCGAATCGATTTCTCTCCTCCTTACCGACCTATCCATATGGAAAAAACGAACATGTTTGTGACTAATTATATTAACCAGTCACACTTTGAAAATACCTCTGGGTGGGTTTCATAAAGGTTAATTGAAACATTTTCTATCAAGATCGCTGCAATTTATTTTGAGCTAATTTAAAAAAATAAAACAAATCATAAAAATAAGTCTTTGCTACCGAAATATCCTTTCGGAAAAAAGAACATGTTCGTGACTGTTTGTATTAACCAATCAGACGCTGAAAATACCTCTGGGAGGGTTGCACAGAGATTAATTGAAACATATTTTCTATCAAGATCGCTGCAATATATTTTGAACTAATTTTAAAAATAAAACGAATGATAAAAAAAGGTTTAAGTGAGATCGAATTTTACACATAGCTCCAGAAATGTTCTTATTGATTTACATTTTACACCATCATATTTATTTCTGGTTCATCAACAGCTAAAAGATTGTGATCAGCTGTGAAATAAATGTCTACAGCAAAGATGAATTAGCTTTTTGAGTCATTCCTCAGGGGTAGTAATCCTTATTTAGCTTTTGAGGAGTTTTAAAGATGTGAAAGATTTGTCGCATTTGTATCTGGGGTGTGTTTTATATTCAAAGTCTCCCTGACAACGCCACTGTATTACATACTCAAATGTTATCGCAGAAAAAGAAGACAATGAGGGCAAACTTATTTTTTCCGTCGTAGAGAAATTACTGCTACCACATTTAATGATGAATAGATCTAGATTCATTCGTCTTTTGGTACGAGAGTGAGAAAATATATCTTTCGCTCGTGTCACTATCTTATATCGATAGTGCCTCAATATTGTTTATGGTTGTGATGGTATGACATCAACTGAGATATAAATATTGCTGAAAGACGGCGTTTATTTTTACTTCCAAACTGAATGCTACAAAAGTAAGATGCTTTAGTATAAAAAATAAAAGAGAAATACAAAGGCAATGTTGGTAGGAATATTCCCAGGAAAATACTATAGGATAGCTTATTCCTAATTGGTATTTCATGTACAAATTTATCAACTTATATATTTAAAAACATGAATAATCAAAGTTACTAAGTTCTACGAAGAGTATATTATACTTAATTTATACCTATTGAACTATATATTCAGATATGTTTGCTATTTATCCCCTCTTCTTCGCAGGAAAATGTTGCAATATTTCGCCGTTTTCCACTAAAATTAGAATTAACGCCATCATGGGAACGTAATTAAAGACGCTTTTTAAGAAAAACTATTAACTCCGGAGAGGGGGAGTGGAGACAGCCAAGTCGTTAGCGGCACGTGGAGAAACAAATATGCGTCATTTATATAATAGCGTTTCTATTATGTCTCATCCGAGTTGAAATGTTTGCTTGAGAGCTTATCGAATTAAAATAGTAACTTAGTTGCATATCTTTATATTTCCTCGTTCCCCATGACCTTGACAAGAGCGAAAATATTCTTTTGGCTCGCGTAAGAAAAAGGTTGAAAAAGTGATAATATCCGTAGGGAGATAAGGTTAGTAGAGGATTAAGTCTGTAATTAATTTTACTTATGTAACTTCTGATTCTTTCCAGCGCATTTCCAAGTAACAAATATTCTTGTTTGTTATTCAGTTTATGGGTAATCTCGTTGCATAACGATCGAGGACATATCCTTAGGGATATGCAACCTGTGCCGCATAAATCGATTTTACCGTTGACTTTTAACCGTTATTGAAAGTTCTTGAAATTATAATTTAAGCTGAATACACCGATTATGGTCGATCGAGTATGGTCATGATTTCAGCAAGTTCTATTTAAGTTCTGCCCATTTCAGCTGCTTAGACTTGATTTGTTTATCGGACTACAGTTCTAAATCATAGGATATTATGAGGTGTTTTTGCAATTCATAGCGTATGATTTTCGGTTCATTTAGTCGGTTTAATAATAATAGTAATGACGGAATGGATTTAATTAAATGTGAGATTAAGGCTCATAATTATCTTCTTACATCTAACCCTTTGTCACTGAATATTTCAGGAAAGAGGAAAGTTGAAGAAAGGAGCTTATTTTATGGGCTTACAAAAAATACGACAGTCTTTAGGCATAAATTATAAAACCTTCACGAACTCACCTACGCGAATGGAGGCGTGGAAAATCTCAGAAACCTACTGGCAGTTGTAACTAAAATTTAAAAGTAATAAAGAAAGATGAAAATGTGAACAAGGAAAATGTCAGGAACAAGCTTGAAAAAAATATACTTGCACTTTCATACAAAATTTATCAAGAAAATTAGAGCAGGAACCGGAAATAGAACCCCTGGAGGGAGAGATATCACCATCACCGACTAGCACTGAGGTTTGCTACAATGTGGAAATTGTGTTCGTGATAAAGCAAACTTCAAACGCAGAATGAATCAAATTCCTCATATCAACAATTGAAAAGGCAAGCATATGAAATCGCAGTCATGTCTGCAAGACAGAAATTAATCAAATTTTCACGGAGAAAATTATTTTCAAACATTCAGTCGCATGTGTACGAGTCGTATGAAGAGAAAGCACGAGCGCTGAGTTTCTAAGAATATAACCTGGATATAGATAAATGAAGACTAATGCAGACAAAATGTTTGGCTAATTTTTCGGCGCATGCAACTTAGGAAATTTTCTAAAGAAAAATTATAACATATTTAAAATAACAGAACTAAAATTAGAATTATAATGGTAATTAGTTTAACTTAGCACGAGGAAGCGCGCGCCTAGAAAGCCAAATAATAGAAAAGTATTACTTGCAAATTAGAACTTTAAAATAAAAACGTGGAGTCGTATTATTGCTTTTGCAAAAAATTGCCTATTTTTACAGTGAGAATGTGATTAAGTTGATTAAATCATTTACACCCTGAAATCATTAAAATTTAATTAATTAATTTCGTTAAACCAAAATGATCGAAAGGAGTGTCTACTACCAATTCCACCCGATGAAGAAGAACTGCATGTACAACCATCCAATTAACGTTTTTAAACGAACCAATGCAAATTTCAACTACGACTAAAATTACTCACGCTGATATGTAACTCTTAAATCTCAAAAATGGTAGTTAAAATGTCAATCCAAACGAATATTGGGGTACGCTGATCGATTCGGCGAACGCCTATTTTTTTAAATAAATCATTCAGAGTACATGCTCGGGAATGAAATCGCATACCGATATTTTATTCATTAAATTCGCACACGTGCGGAAACTCCGTGGGAGCTGAGGGAGGGAAACCCACGCTAAAGGTCAACTTTTTTATAGTATTTATATATATTTCTAACCTAATATACATATAAAGTTTTAGTTACGTGACCACTTCTGCTGCTTCGAGCGAAAAGTTGATAAAAAAATCCATTTTAGGTTGGCGTTGCAAATGTTACCGATAACTTTCCGACATAAATGAAAAATTCAAGTCAGTTTTCAATTACACACATGCGAAATTAAGTTAGATAGCTAAAGCTTCGAGATATGATCTTTACTACAGGTTCAAATTATGCATGCGAAGCACTGATGTAGTCAACACTAATTAAGGGGTTTACTATGAACATAATAATTAATGCGTTTAAGACCTCGTATCATGTATGAGTTTTAGATAAGAAGATTATGAAAGGTATATATTTTCTGTTTTATGAATGCCCTTGTGGAATTCAAGGAAATGCGGAATTTTGGTAAGGTTGTGTTCGAGCGTAAAGGAATATTTAAGATTAATTTGGCTTCAAATCTTACTCTTTTCGCTCCTATAATTACCTCGTAAGGAATTTTTTTAGGTTAACGATTAATAGATATGACTGGCTAAGATGAGGTTTATGGCAAAACGCAAAGAAAAATGTAGCCGCTAGCTATTTTTCGTCCCTTGGACATTGTAAGGCAAGTACAATCGACAAGGCTTTTTGAAATAGATATACGAGCCGAAGATTAGACCCCCCTATATAACAAAGTTCCGTTAGTGATAAACATATGGTGAGGGATACACCGCTTTTATTAAATCAGTCTATCTGTAAGGTATTCAGCTATGTTGGTACCTCATCATCTCTAACATTAGATTGCAAGAGCTAACAGTAGCATACTAGGAAGGATGAGGAAGGAGGTAGTTTGATTTTAGTTCTTGTAGGATGCATGGGATAAAGATAATACATTTTTGATCATAAGATTACAAATTGGTAGGATGTTACTGTTTGCGTTTAAAGTATTCAGACCGAAGGCCAGTTGCAACTGCACCCTCTCTGACATTAGCTACCAGTGCGAATGAGGCATACTAGAAAGGACGAGGAGTGAGGTAGTTTGCCCTCCTTTCCTCTCCAAGCCAGAATTCTAATAGCGGAGCATGTCCATAGAAGCACAATGACTCTACGAGTAGCACTTTTTTGGCATTGAAAAAAAAGAGACCTCGATCAATGCCACTATTCAGTGTCATTCATACCTCAGTAGCATTCACGTTATCAAAGCCGTGAGGAAAGCTGTGAAAAAGGTGAATGAAAGATACATTTTCTGCATCCTAAAATAATAATTAATGTATTGATCCGAGGACATATTAATGACAAACAAGATGACGATTGACAATTTAAAAATATTTCCAATGATGGAATTAAACTTAGAACAGGAAAGCGTGCAACTTAACCCAGGGTTGTGCAAGAAGTGAAAAATAGTGACAATACACCGTAGAATATAAGAGAAGAACATAAAAATAAAACATAAAAAACCACATTTATAGATTCCGAATTGGGCTCGGTAGTTCAGAACGCCTGTCCATAAAGTGGGAGACGGGGGTTCGAGTCCCAGCCAATTCACTATTTTTCGTTTCTTGCACAACCTAAATATATTTCACTCATCGGGATATGATAGCAGAAAAATCAAATTAGTCCTAAACTTAGGAAGCCGGGTGCGCTAATCCGAGAATAAACATAATATCCCGCCAATGAAAGAAACAGGTAAATCTCTGAATAGGTCCCAACGAGAGGTTAAACCTCAGCCTAAAATTTAATCCCAACAACTCCCAGTGTGGCCGCAGACGATCCCCAATGCATCTGTCTTCCCCACGGACGAGTTATCTCCGTCTGTTTTGCAAAGCAGTCGCTTCACGGTGATGTTTATTCACTCCGATGCTCCCGATTCACTCCGCGCCTCGTAAATCCTTGGTCGACGCAAGCAACCGGTTCGCTCCGCGGAAAAGACACGCGCTCCCTCACAATGAGCATTCAATTGCCGGCGATACAAATTTAATCCACGCTCACGTACGTTATACGTTATATTCCGAGCTATTTTCTCTTGCGTCAATCCCTCGAATAAGCACCCGGTAAAAATAGTAGCGGCGCCGTACTGTTGGGAGCATCGCAGTAAATCTCGTGGGCAGGAGCGGGTGCCTTTATGATGGTAAAAAGATAACGATTGCATGTTTGGTTTGGCCGGAATCGAAGGAGCTTCCACGGGGAGAATTCTCCGCCAACGCTTAGCTGAAAACACGACAATGGGTCGATGCATCAGCTTATTTATTGCTCTCGTGCTAGTTAAGTGTTGGAGCTTACACGTGCTGGATTGTTCTAATTTTCTGACTGCTGGCGGATTGCTATAGTTACGGATGTAATCGTGTGAGTATAGCAGAGTGGTTGCGCTTCTGTGACCTGTTGCGAGTTCCAGGTTCGATTCCAGGGGATCCTGAAAGTTCTCTCGATCCTGAATGAAGGTTTTACAGCATCGAAGCTGATGAGTACAAGCGATAGGTATTGCGAATTCATTAGTAATTATTCCAAATAGAATAATTTTCTTAATTAAACCAACTTAAAAGCAGAAAAAGAATTAAAAAGTCAAAAGAGGCCATTCAATGAGTTCAGGGCATTAAACCAGAGATTCCCAACCGGGCATAGCATCGAACAACGTTGAACGTTCATTCAGTAGGATATTGAGTAATCATAAATGGGAATCTTTAATATAAAGTCACACAAAAATTGCGAGATATTTTAATTAGTAGCTGGATGTCGCAATGTTATTGCGAAAAATGCCTGAATACATAAATTATTTTCTTCCTCAAAGAAGTGAAAACGAATTAAAAAAAACGAATTTGAAATTTATATATGCAAAGATAAGTGTATCATCTACCACCAATACTTTCGTTACGTGTTACGCAATTTTCATTATTTAAACTTCAATTGAGAGTTCTCTTACATCATAAATATAGATAGAATCATATAAGCGGAGATTGAAGTAGGTTAAAATTTATGCCAAAAATATAATTAATTTTCTTAATTAAACTATGGTGGAACTACGTTCTAAAAAATGCACTAATATACTGTCCATAAAATAATATACGTTAATTTCTTAGTTTGTTAAAATAATATATAATTTAGCCCGTTTCTCTCTCTATTTCGTAAATTATTTTTCTCTCAACGAATACAAGTCAAATATCCCGCCATTTGTACAATGAATATTGGCACATTAATATGGTGATAATAATAATTAAGCGACTTTTAACTGGGCGAGAAGGAGATTAATAAGTCTCTTCTCACACCTAAACCTAGTACAATCATAGGAGCGGATATTAAATTGGATTTCAATTAATACCGAGCAAATAGTCCAACTTGTTTCCCTCTCGATCGAGAGGAGACGGAATCAACCAAAAGGCGCAGAAAGAACCGCTTTCTTTTCCCCTCCTTCAGACGTACTTTGATTAATTCCCTGCATCGGGGGAGAGAGCGGGGCTATGCGTTGCGTCATCAGCCTTTGTGTGTTTGCGGCGTCTGCGATGCAACGTAACCTTCAGCCGAGAGCTTATTCAACCTGATCTGCAGTTGACCTACTTCCCCCGACCCACACGTGTCTGCCCTGCGAGGGATGCGAACCCCTTTCGTGCGATTGGAAAGGTGGTCGTTCTGTCTCTCCAGACCGCTATTCAAGAGGATACTCAAAAACATCGCGGGATTAGATTCCCGTGAAAAATCAATGAAGCAGCTTCTTTGTACTGGAATAATTATTCTTAAAATAGGTAGAGGTGTAAAAATGGAAAATTTGGAACATGGCTGTTAAGAAATTAGAGGTTAGAAATCTCCAATAGCCGTCTTTGTCGGCGATCCTCGTCTCATTCACCGATGATCCGAGAAAACAAGAATGGACACCGCAATTTTCGAGAGCACTCAATACTTATATCTATTCGAGTCGTATCTATTCACTCCTGTCGATGAATGCATCGCATTCGAAATACGTATTGAGTGCTCTCAAAAATTGCGGTGTCCTTTCTTGTTTTTTCAGAATACCGGTGAATGAGAAGAGGATCACCGACAAAGACGGCTATTGGAGATTTTAAACCTCATATAACCGTATTTTTCGGGGTGGGGAATTTTACTCTCCCAGTCTTGTTCTGTGTGTGAGTTTTTGTTATTAAATAGTAGTTTATAACCATCAAATGTGTATTCTTAGCGGTGACGAAGACACAAACTCGAATTTTATGAAATAATTAGTTTTTAAACTCTTGGGCCCCGGGTCCACGTCCCTGAACCTGTATGGAGGGAAAATTGTAAAGACTTTTTGAACTTAAATCATGGTTAGCATCTTGATTTTTGATTCATTGTTACAGGATAATTATAGTATAATTAGGAAAAATATCACATATCAGGTCAAATACTATATATTATGTTATAAATAGGATAATTAGGAGAGATATTATATATTAGGATAAATATTGCATGTTACATAACAATTAGGATACTTAGGCTAAATATTGGAAAATAAGGATTTGTTGGGTTTTTCCTAAGGAAAATCAGAGGTTGAAGAGCAAAAACCTTTCACACATGTGAATTCAGCGTAAAAAGTCCTTTTAGGATGAGGTATTTTACTTCGCGTAGCAGAAAGAAAAACAGCATAATCAATGAAACAGCTCCTTTGCGCTGCAACTGCTTTGGAGATGACAAGGCAATGGAATCTGCAAATGGATTGCGAAAGGGTGTGCAGGATCGCTTGCCCAATTGACCCGAGTTCTAAGCTGTGAGGGACTCCCATTTTTTTCCGCGAGGCGAGGTTGGTTTGTGCCTACAAAGGTAGTTGTGGGCACGTGTTTTGATATTCGATATTCAGCATTCGGAGCGGCGGTCGGCATAAAAAACATTCCCGGCTTATGCTCGTGTAACACGTCACCTTCCGTAACCGAGTTACAAGAACGGAATAACGTGCGATGCGGCCGATGAATGACTTTCTCCCCGGGCGTTGCTTTATTTTTCGTTCCTTTCAAATGCTACGTGGTGACGGAGAAAATGGTTTAAGCAGGCTTGAAGTTCTGAGTCCTTTATCACACTTAAAACAAGGGATTAACGAATGAGTTAGACAATGGTATCCATTGTTTCTTTACACAAAGACGGAAAATACTATTTAAATATGGGTTATTTATAACATTAATTGGAAGAAATTGGATAATTTCTCTACAAAAATCTTCAAGGTTATAAAATTTCCGCTGATGACGTCATTTTAAATTCTTTAAGACTTCGATAAATAAAAAATTCACTTTATTAATTCTACATATACTTTATTTACACAACTCGGATTTCGTTGCCTTGCACCCAACCAAAAATTTGGTGTAATTAAAGCATATGTGGATGTAACAAAGTGGCTTTTATTATCTGATCATGAAGAACTTATACAGAATAACGCCACAAACTATTGATTTTAAGAGCCCTATATAGACTATAATATTAGTAGCTGTTATAAATACCAGGATTGAAAGCTAATGAAATACTAAATAATTAAATTACAAGAGTATCTTAATTCTAAATGCTAAATTGATTTTAACTTTAAGGTTTTGCGAATTTCATAAGATTCATGTCTTCCATATTTCCGTGAATCTTCATCTTGATTCCTCTTCAAACAATTTAGATGCAGGATTATCATAAAGAGATATTCGCCCACCTACGTATAATCGCTGCGGCTGTAACGTTTCCTGGACTAATCTGATTTGTATAAGTCCTTAAACTTTGTTTTATTTTAAGGACTATTTCAGGCCGTGCTTACCTACGTATGAGATGTATTTTTTTCCGCGAAAATTTAGGTCGGGAATCAAGGTTCGTCTTGCAGGAGGATATAGATTTTCCATGGCATAGTAATTTTAGAATAATATATTCTCAAAAAATCCGCTGCTCCTTATGCGTGGTGGCATTTAATACGATGGTGTATACAGAACAATATCGAATAAAAAGAGTGTTGATTTTGAAATATGGATATAAAATATATGATTTTCACAATGCACTATTCACCATTATACGTAAATCTGAGCAATAATAATAACTAACCAATCAGCATTTATTATTACCACCTTTACAGTTATCCTTTCCTAAATTCCGATTATGGATGAATACATTAAGATAGCAGGATAATATAATTGTAATCATTAAAGTTTTATCCCATACAAAGAGTGAATATAAAAATACAATTTATTATATCTAGAGATTGATCTTTGCAGTGAAGAGAAATAAATAAAACTTTACTAGTGAAATGCATCTTAAAAAAAATTATTGGGACCAAATTTCAACTGGAAAAATAAACCATTCGGCAATTTCATGGGATATTTTTCATCTCATACCCTCGAACTCCTGACATCCCAATAAAACCAACAGAAATTTGACAGAAACCACGAAATATTGAGGAAACACTCATCACACCGACTACTTTCTAAAATTCCTAAACCTCGCGAAACCACATGCAGTTCGAATTAGACGTGCGGCTAGGGAAAAGTAATCTGCGTGGAGATAAAAAAAAGCGTCCTTCTCCGCCGCTTAATGACCCGTTTGAGCCGGGAAATCGCCGTAAAACTCAACGATGTGGCCACCATGGAAAGACTGTTTCTAAAAAAACTCCATTTCCTCGAATGGGCGTGAGATTAGAATTAATAAATAATCAATGGAGAATGGAAGGAAGCTGTGACCTTAGCGAAGATATGATCCAAGTCCTTGAGGAAAAAAGCCGAAAGAGTCCGTCTTTCCCCATTCGGTCTGGTTTGATCCGCTTTGGTCCGAATTTGAGCCTAGATAATCGATCGAGAGGGACAGCGATCAAGTGCGGTCACCGCAGCCGCGTGCGGCCTCGAGAAAGTTTTACTGGGGACATCAGTGTCATCATTCGTTTCATAAAAAAGTATCTTTTACAACTCGAAAGGTTCGTGACTCGGCATGCACAGCCTAGATCAGGGGTACTCAACCTTTTTTGGCGCCCGGGCACCAAAAGGGCGCTTCCGAAAGCGAAGCGGGCACCACATAGCATTTCCATCCATGGTGATATTCTGACCATCCCTTGGCAATATTATCACTTTACCAGTTAACCGTTAGCTGTTTGAAAAAAAAACGTTCCATGGTAAATAAGATCCAAAATATTACAACGTGTATAATTTCATCACAACCTCACATCTTTTATGTGAGAACCTCTCATGAGAGAAAGTCTTTATCTCCGAAGAAGATTTTATAACGGGGAATAAATCTGGTATGAAGGTTTTCGCTGCATGTGCACCGCTGCGTTCCGAAAAGCAGCAGTCCTTGATTACGAGTAGTTTGATACATTGATAAGTTGAGCCGAGCTCAATATTCGCATTCGTATAATGAATTAAATATGACATAGATACGCGTCTTGTTAATCTGGACGTATGCTATAAGAGGGGTAAAATGTTTACGAAACCCAAGACCAGGACAGCCAAGTTTCTGACCCTTTCCCCGCCAAACCTCCACTCTATCCCCGATAGTGCAATCCCAAGAAATAATGTTGTAGCAAATAAAAAAAATATTTTTATCGAAGCTTGGCGGGCACTGTACGATGTCGCTTCGGGCACCAGGTTGAGTACCCCTGTCATCCATCGTGAGAGACAACGGTCAAGTGATTGGACATGTACAGCTACAAGTACGTATAAAAGCACCAGAATTATCCTATGAATGATACGTTTCATCGCATTCAATGAGAAATGACCGTAAAATCCACGGTTTGGATCTTAACTTTGTGGTAGCTCTCCATAAAGAGAGAGGAATAAAAACTTTAAAAACTAAACTTTGACTCGATACCACATACTAAGGCTGTGGTAGTAAGAGTAGTGTTTTTATTTATCTCATTAATGACTAACCACGATAAATGCTCTATCGGTATCTACCTCAGCATTGCTCAAAGAACTGCAGATGACTAATAAAAATAATTACAATAATAAAACGTCTTTATTCGGGCGAGATTGAGACTAAAAGTCCCTTCTTCCATCCAACCATTCGTTATAAATTATACAATAATTAAATTAAAGAGACAGTATGAGACACTAATGATAAAAAGTTTGTGGTCCAAATCAGCCACCGGGCTGAATACCGTTCTGATTTAGATTTTCCATTCCTTCGATTCCGAGCATTGTTCACCAAGGCAAACTTCGAGGCGTTTGCTCTGAATTCTCTTCCCCGCTCCGATCAACACTGTTTTCCCATAAAAGGGAAATCAGATATCTGGATTTACTCTCCGATAGCATAGGATAATCCACTCGCTTGGAGAAGCCGCTTGGTTGCATCAAAACTTGAGATCACCCAGACGTCGTGAATTTTAAGGATATAGATACGTGAGAAACTTTGCACATTTATATATTTGCTCGGCAGCGTTATCCTCAGGCTAATTTTCTATTTATTTACTTAAGAACTTTCAAAATCCTGGCTCGAATCCTTTAGTGAAGGTGTTTTTACTCCTTGGCACGCGCTATTAGGCTTCTGGATATGCGAAATAAGTTGGATAATAGTGGAAATAAGATATCTATCTTTCTACACAAAGAAAGTTTGCTTCAACTGATAAAAAACAGTCCTGTTATTGTAAAGAAAGAAAATTTGGAACTAGGCTCTTAGGGAATTAGAGGTTTAAAATCTACAATAGCCGTTTTGTCGGCGTTCCTCATCTTATTCACCGGTATTCCGAGAAAAAAAGTGCAGTTTCCTTTCTTGTTTTCTCGGGATACCGGTGAATGAGAAGAGGAGCGCCGACAAAATTGGCTATTGGTGATTTTATACCTCTAAGACCTATTATTATATTCTATTTCTGTTATTCAAAAACGAAAGATTGAGTAGACTCGAACGCAGAACTATTTGATAATAGAAAGTAGCCTTTCATCTGTAGGGTTACTTCTTATTGCTAGTTTTAGTGTTAAATAGTTATCTCAATGTTACTTATTGACAACGGGTAAAGTTTAAGAGTTTCCCAACTTCTGGTTCTCAATTTATAGGAATATATTCAAAAAGACATTAAAGCAATTAAGCGTCGACAGAGTAAATGGGTAAGTTAAATATTATGAGAAGAGGAACTGCTAAAGAAAAAAATTGAGGGTAGCATTGTAAAGAAAGAAAATTTGAAACACAGCTGTTAAGGAATTATAGGTTTAAAATCTCAAATAGCCGTCTTTGTCGGCGTTTCTCGTCTCATTCACCGGTATTGAGAAAATAAGAAAGGACACCGCACTTTCTAAGAGCACACGATACGTATTTCGAATGCGATGAATTCATCTTCTTCTTAATGGTGGTAAGAGACTAAAGAAATGGCATTGAATAGGGAAAATTAGAGCACACGAACCTACTGATAACACCTTGGTATATATGTACACAAAGCACAATCACTCTACATGAGAAACAATATGAATAATTTCACCCACGTCTTCTTAGTATAACTTTTACATAACTTGTAGTCCAATGCGAAGAAATCTGGTCGCCTACAACTGGTGGGTATTTCTTGCGAGAGAGACCCTGGCGTGAGGACAAAGAGGTCCGGAAGGGCAATGGTCCCGCGAGAGCGTAGCTTCCCTCACCCACTTGCGAACCGTCCTTCTCCCGTTCCCCTCCCGCCCACATCTCGACCTTCAATGCTCCTTTCTCCAACGCTTAATCATCCTCCACGAGCAAATTTTAAATTGATGGGACGGGTTTTGAAACTGCGAAGGTTTCTCGCACAATGACTTACTGGAAAGAGAGAGTGATAGTGCAACGAGAGGGAAAGTGCAGAAGGAAAACAGTCTTAAGTTCCAAAGCACGAGAAATAAATGAGGGAGTTGATAAATCAGCCAACCCCTTGGAGCGTGATTCTGCTTCTCCTACCAAGACTTTATACGTCGACTATCACCGAGGATACGAAAGGAAATTCGGGCATATTTGAATTGTAAAGCTCATGAATACAAAACAGCCTGGCTTTGCTATTGTATTCGAGCTAATATCAGAACTTGAGAGAAATGCTAGAGGAATAAAGGATAAAATATGAAAAGAAGTGAGGATGCCTCCGAAGTAAGATGACGGGAAAGCACGTGGAAAAACTTGAATAAACGGAGCAGATAACCCCGTGAGGGAATAGCGTTCAAGCTTTAATTGCTGATTAATATATTATTTAGTAGTACATTACATATATGTGGCATGGAAAAAGTGATATAATGAATATTGTGGAAGTAAAAGATGCTGTGATTGAAAAATATTCATTAATATCGTATTTTCATTTACGTCAATCCATTTTTATTGCTGTTTTTGATATTTTTGTATTTATTTGTTTTACTATTTGCTTTTTATATCATTGTGATTATTGGCCATAAATTATGTATTTTGTTGAACACGACCACCTGATTGTTACCAATACGTAGTCTTCACTGCATTATAATAATGTACGCTTAAATACGTAAATGCATGTTTTACTAAACATTTAGCTTACCGCTTATAGAAATAGGTATTTTATACGATCAAACTTTTTTTAAATATATTGTGCCCGGAAGTTCTAATTATTATCCAAACGAGAAAGGAAGAAGAACAATAACCAATTTGAAACTTAAGACAGGCTTTTACCTTTTAGAATAATAATCTAGGTTAAATTTCACGCGATTATGCGAAATTCTATCTTAGTAGAGTAGCATGCAAAGGAATAAGATGTAGGAAAGGATTTAGGAAAGCATGCTAAAACCAATCTACGTAGAGAAACTGAGAAAACGGTATAAGGTAACTAAGCTGGCTTAAAAATTATTTAATGCATCGCGTTACGAAACGAAGGAGGAGAACGTGGACGATTTGAAGTACTTCGCGCGCGAGATTTACGCTTCGAGTTTTTTTTACGCTTCCTTCCCGTTGCGCAACGTATTACATCAACTCGATCCCACGCCGCGTGTTTGCCCTGAATCTGCCAGAAAGCTGACTCGACGCAGTACCTGCCCTGATTCGTAATGATAACAGAGTGTTGAATTCCACGGTAAGTCGAAACACGCTCGCTAAATCCGTATTCTTCTGCCATGATGGTTTAGTTCAGACACAAGCAAGGATACACTTGCAAATCCCTACGTTCCAACACGCGATAGTAATAACCTTCAACGCAAAAGGATATGCGGCATTCTGAATGATGAGAGTGCATTTTCTCGAAGATATGCATTCAATTAATAACCCTATATAATAATAACAATAAGGGACTTAGGAACTCCTTGACGAGTCTCTTTAGACTCTGGAAGACCTATATCAATAAAATTCTTAAATACATAGAATAAAATTTCATGTCAATTGTAAATAAATTTTTGGGGTAATTTAATTTTGTAAGCCGATCTCAGGCAGGTTTTGCTGATGTAATTATATTAACACTAAGATAATTTTTATTTTAAATTTTAAAAAAATTGAATAAATGAAGAAGAACACTAGTACACTTCCACAGATTAATTTCTTTGGCGACATGTTCCGCTAGCGAACTAGCATCACCTGGCACATTTCTCATTTTGGGATTTCATTATACATACAAATACTGATGGTGGGAATAATGGCCTTCCACGAGGTAACGCCTTCGCAGATCGAATTTAGAATAAATTTAATTATAATAATAATAAAATAATAATTGCTGGAGAAGTTACAAAATATTGACATTGTTTCCTCTAAATATTTGCTCCTAGTTAATTACAATCACACGCTCCCAGTTAAACGAGTAAATTTCATTTGTATCATTGGGAAAATACACCAATCAGAAGCTATATGCTTAGGTTACTAAATCATTGCAGGAGTGAAATCTCAGCTGATTTATACCTTAATTGAAGTAAAAACCTCTTAAGTACTCTTGAATAGTTTACAATTATTCAGTTTCCATTCAGCACGGATATTTTTGGTTCACTGAAACACACAAATATCTACCAGAAAATCTGCGAAACATAGTAAATATTTCAAATTGACAAATGGTGTAGCCTTTTTTCAATATAAACCCATTTACTGACAAAACGTTATTTCTAATATAAATTAAATAAAATCCTCTGGGTGGATACTGGAATAAATTCCACCACAATCACAATATGGATTCAAATAGGACAAGAAATCAGCACAAGAGTAATTCAGATATTAATTAGAGAAAGAGAAGAATTTGTGAGGATCTCACAAAACATCATTGAGAAAGCCTTACTCCGCGTTGGATTTCACTTCTTAAAAGATGTATAGAGTACAAAAATGGTACGATATCCATAATACAATCTTTAAGTGGTAGCATATAGTCTGTCAGCAAAGTATTCATCCTATAGACCGATTGGAACCACACCCCATGTAACATTTCCTACCCAGAGCTAGTGGAGGGGTATCAGGCTTACTAGCCAGGATGAGAAATGAAGTATTTATCACTAGGTATCCTCAACAAGCAATAATTCTATAAGCGGAACATTTCAATCTATGTACAGTACGTGCAATTACTCTATGGGTAACACTGCTCGTAGTATTTCACTAGGATGGACATAAATCGGAAGCTTTCACGTCACCATAGACAAGAATGCCCTTGTTTTCCTCACCAAGCAAGAAAGCTATAAGCAGATCGTGTCCACGTAAATTAAGAACATGACTCTACAAGTAACACTTTTCTTAGCATTCCATAAGAAGAGACGTTAAACGGTGTCATTATCCAATATCATTATAACTTATTAGCATACATGAATTCACAGCTATGAACATAACAGTGGGAAGGTAGATGAAAGATAAAAATTTCTCCATCCAGTAACATAAGACAAATAAATGATATTATTATAGTACCGCATAGTAGAGTGCCTGCGTGGAAATTTTCGCGCATCCCCTCCTAGGAGGGATATACCCCCACTCACGCGAACCCCTTACCCCAAGTACTCCACGAAACGACCTTCACTTCCTGATGCTTGTATGATATCGCTAATCGTACTCTTGATTTTCATCAAAATACCCAATACGTAAGGAAAAAATTAATTGAAAGAATTTGTCAACACTGCTGTGTAGACTCACTGCATGAGAATAGGGGAAGGGATACCAAAGGTGGAGGTATTCAGAGGTGGGGTAGGTTTTCGATGATCCATCAACTGGTATCGAAAAAGGCTCTTTACTACGCGGTACTATTATACTACTGTTATGAATAAATACGATACGCCTATCTTAGCTCTGCAAGGACGATAATATATATGCATCATAGAATGGATATCGTTATCCGTCCATAAAACCCAAACTTTCCAAGACTGAGCGTAAACTTCTAATTCCACATTTCATCACCACCTTACCGCTCTCTTCCCCTAACTTGTGCGACCCCCATCATGTCCAAACTTTTCAACTCCATCCCATTACAGCTCTCCCCTTCGTCTCCCCTAAATGTTGGCCAATTTCAGTCCTCCACTACGTTCTTCATACAAGGCGACTACAGCGAACGATACTCAGAAAGGACGCCATTATTAATTGAGAACGTTTGAAAGGGTTCCTTCATTTATTTTTTATTGCTTCCTCGCCAACTGAGAGAGGATCCAATTCCTTTTAGCGGGAGGCCCTACGTGGAGTCGATGGACCTCACTTCCGCAGATCTGCGCGCGTCTCTCTGGAAACTTCACCCGCATACTCTAATCTCCGTGGGACGCCTCCTGTATAGGAGCTCAAGGGGGTTCCATTCGGGGAAGTCGATGTCATCCTATTCGAGATTGGGAGATGACTTGTACAGAGTCATCGTATAAGCCAGAACCTAATCGAAAAACTTAAAGGTTTTTATTTACACCGAAAATAAATTCAGCACTTTCTCCGAAGATTTCTCACTGAAATTTATTTCCTTCGGAATTTAACGAAAAATAGCAGGTGACTGCATATATCAGATGACCATAAACGGTCCATTGAATCCAGAGAACGATTAAAAATAAATTTCTTTTTTCAAATTTACATTTATGAGCACAAATCACCATGCCAACACTACAAATATAACCTACCTCTGAATTCTAGAGAGCGCATTTCTAGCAGTTAATCATTATAATTGATCATTATAATTTATCATTATAATTTATCATTATAATTTATCATTATAACTAATTATTATAGCTCATTGTTCTAGTAAATATTTATAGATTATAGTGAATTATTGAAATTTATGTGGGGCAACTCGAATAAAAACTAAATAATTGAACAATGAATGGTAAGTCACCCCTGATTTATATTAATTACACCAACTAAAATTTAATTTACTGCCTTTTTAGTTTAATGCAAGAACACTGTGCGCTTGGATAGTCATGTGGGCAGCGCGTTCGTGAAAGCGGTCCCGGGTTCGATTCCTGGTGGAGGCCCGAGCACAAAATGACCTAAGCTGTTGAAGGACTTTTACGAATACCACTACCACTATTATAGTGAGCTCTTACACATGAGAATTATCCTATAAATTAGTGTAACTGGGATTTACAAATTCTAAAAATAATAAAAAACATCTACACATCAATCATACTCTTTACTCTGCTTTTCTTTAGTCTTCTTTCTCGAAGAACTTTTGGCATCTCGGAATCGACTTCTTCATTCCAATGTAACACTATTCTCCCGCCACACTCCTAACCCGAGAATTCCTTTCCCTTTTCTGACCATCATCATTAGCAAATCGCCGACCTCCGAGATATTTTTCGAGGCTCGGGAACAGGTGGTAATCACTGAGGGAAGCAAGGGAAACTTACTCTTCGGACACCCTTATTTTCCGAAGGTTTAAAACAATAATATCTCATGCAAATTCGAGCGGATTCTTCTCCATGGAATAAATCAGAGTACCAATGGTTCTTAAGGGCTAAATGATAGTCGAGGAGATAAAAGGAAGCCCCCGAGGCCCTATCTACTATAAATAGAAGACAATTATACTACAAGCTACAGGGGACAGCAACTCCCGTAATTCCAAGACAGTCCTTGAGAGCACGTGAGAAATTAAGGGAGGCTATTAAGTGGAGGAAATTACACGTCTAAGAAAAGAGATTATTTTGCCATATGCGGAAAACTCTCATAAAAGTAATCTTGCCATCTATGTTACTGGGATGTAGATGCTCATCTACATCCAACTTGCCTAACGATTTTATTTACTATTTTTGGACGCCTTCCCAAAAGTTGAGATGTCGTTTAAGTGATACATATAGATTTACGTGGGAGGGGCTTTTCCTTCGATAGAATATTAAACTTATGCTTTGGTCGTTTTACCTCTTATTGGCAAATAAAGACGTACAAGAAGTGAAAAAATGGTTACTGAAACTAGATTGATATGAATTAAGTTATTATATTTTGTTTTAATCAGGCACCTGCTGACAAGTCCTAGGTATGGACTTTCTGTACTTATGTATTTCAGCATTTATAGTACTTAATGTTATTTTGTGCAGTAAAATATTTGAATGTTAATATTATGTAAATATAGATGATAAATGTGTCATTCAAAGAAATATAAATATAGTCTTTTCAATTAATATTGAATTGTGTTGACATGTATGATTTTAATATCTTTGTAAATTATTACTTCTTTGTTTAAAAGGCACCTCCTGACAAGCTATTTTAGGCATAGCAGGACCTACTATCGTAATCGTCAAGATTACGACGGGCTATACGAGTACGGTCGGAGGAGGCGAGGCGATGGAAGCATGGGTCTCGCACGCGTCCGTGAGGGAAAGAACGCCATATCCACTACGGGACGATTTATTGCGGCGCCTAGGGGCGGACGCTAGGAGTTGCTCCTTAGGGCCGCTGCACAGACGCGTGCACTGTTTCCAAGCATTGCTCTAGAAGCATCCACGTCACAATCCTTTGACCGGACTCAGTATATAAGCCCGTGGATTTTTCTTTGCCAAGCGTCAACTATAGAGGGAAAATCAGAGCGTCCCTCGCTCTCGCTTGCTGACTGTGTCTGCCTACAGACTTCGGCAAGTGAGAGCGACCCCCGGCTGACCGAGTCTGCCCAAAGACTTCGGCCGGGATTCCCCGCATCCGACCAACCCCGTAAGGGCTTCTTCCGTTCCCCAACAGATCGAGTCACCATAATCGTAAGAAAAATAAAATGATTATTCTCATCAAAAAGTATATTTTCATTTAAATTCCTAAAGTCGACCAACCGCTACGACACTACAATGTTTATTTTTTTCTTAAATGGTATTTAACAATTGTGTAATTTTTAAGATTCTCTATGCAATCTGTTTACCATAAAACATTTTGATTATAAAGTGAAAGTTATATTTTTTTTCAGAAGGTTAATAATAATGTATATACAGTATTGTAAAATGTATTCACTTAATAAAATGTACAATATAACTTTTAAAAATCTATCAGCATAGGTTATTTCGCGATACTCCGATATTATTAGCCACGTTTACCTATCAAACGGTATAAATCTCAATAGAATTTTAATTATATAAACTTACTCTTTAAAAGCGAATATAAACAACTGTCCGGATGTAGGATTAGATGCTGGGAAGTGATTCTCCACTAATATCCTGGCATTATCATACTTTTTTCATGCCCTTTTTTCCTAGGGATTTTTCTGCGTGAAATGTTACTAACCACACGCTTTTCCCAGCAATTCCCAGGGGTAATTGAGCAACGCAGAGCAGAATTAATGTCTCCCGTGAGTTTCTTGCACGAGTACTCGGCCATTCAAGGATAGGTGCGTGCGATGAATTGAGTGAGTGAGTCATTATTGAACATTCCCTAGCATTGAAAACACGATCTTTCTCCGCTCACGGTTTCCGCACCCAGCGGCTCTTTTTCAATTATTAATGTCATGACGTGAATTCAATACATATTGAGAGTTTCTTCGCAAAAGAAAAAAATGTTAAAAATGTATATCTTCTGTTAGCTGTGAAGGTCGCTAGTAGGTAAAAAGATTGGCTCATGAATGGTCTTCCATGAATAATTAAGTAATGAATTTGAATATAAATACATTATATAGACATATAAACATAAATACACATAATACGCATATATATGGTAATTTTAGTAGAGTCCACAAGACAATCGATTATCATAGAAACAAATGGACTGCCAGCTGATGAGAGTGAGGCAAATTTTTCAAAAACATCTCTCAGCCTAGAATAATTGCATGGAACAAAAAAAACGATGAAAAAGTCACTGATGGTCACAAATATATTCGGAATGAAAAAATCGTGAAGTCAGCGTTAGAATATCTTCGGAGAGGGCACGTTTTTTCAACAAAGATTGCTTATCGATGAATTGATCATTCGCTGAACTAGAGGGAAGCTGTCACCGCGCAGTTTCCCTGCGGCAATGGCTGATGACTACTCGTAGTGTTAGAGCCACTTAAGACTTTAGAGCAGAAATCACTTAAGATAAAAAAGAGTGCGAGTAATCAGTTGGGTGTTTGTCGCCGTTTTAGGTTGAAGTCGTTCAGTAATTTCTGTCACATTTTTTTAATCTTTATGAGCTAATGAGCCTTTTAATCATGCTTGATTTAATACATATCAAACGTACTATTTTATCACTTGGGTAGGGCCGGCTGGAGAGTAATAATTGCTGAATACCTAAATAATAAACACCTAATTACCAATAATAATAGTAATTATTGCTAATTAACTAATTACTAATAACTGAATTTAGGCCATCATGATCTACTTCTTACAGCTTAGAATAAAAATTTGAATAACCAAAATAGAAATCATGCAACATAAGCTTTGGCGAAATTATCGATCACCTAAGCCATACATTATGCAGAAAAAACTTTATGCTCTTTAGAGATCAATACGTAAAGCATTGATCTCTAAATCTCTAAATCTAATCTCTCTTGATCCTTTTCTTACCAAAACTCGGTGGAAATAAGTCTTAGAGCTTATGGTTATTGACAATGTTCATATATCGTAGTTGAAGAGTGACCTAGGATGCATTCTAATTAAAGAAATCAACTCCAGTGTTATTTGGTGGAACTTCATTTTAAACTTACAAAAGTAAAACACACACACACTTGTACGAATTCCACAAATTTAAATTTGTGGAATTCGTACAAGTGTGTGTGTGCTCTTTACTTTTGTAAGTTTATGCATTCTTATGTTTTCTACCGCCCTTTCAAAGAGTAAATAATGTTCTTATATGCATTTAAACTTCAATTTAAATTTTTATCACTTCAATCGTAAATGTTATAATTCTCTTTTTATTTAACGGACTTTCCGCTGGTTTGAACAGCTCCTCATCTGGGTATTTTCCTATGGGAAATTTTTCTACACTAAGCATATTTCTAATTCTAAAAAGCCAACGTTTTCTTTTTTATTTCCCAAAACTTTTACCTTCAAAAGGAAATCCTTGGTTTAAAGAATTTCAATTTGTTAAAAGCTAGAATTACATATACCCATTGCATCTAAATTCCGCTCCATAGAGCCTTTGGTACAGTTTCTAACAACATTCTACTCCATAATTGACGACATACACGTGTAACACCAACGCCCACTTGTTATACAATTTGAGCAAGATTACCGCCACATGCATCAGTGCTGTTATGCATGGCGAGGAAGGCTTAGTTCAACTAATTTAACTTTATCGTGGAGGTACTTGAGAAACATCCTAGCAAAGGGTGAATGCAAGCCACCGTTGAAACACGTGGAAGAACTGAGAATCTCGAGGATAGAAACTTTAAGGCATTCATCCATAATGTAGCTTTCCAAGCACGAGATTAAGTTTAAGAGAAAATTTCCGTGAAAGAGGAGATACTTAACCTCGATTTCGCTTAAATATTTACGAGGAAGCAATCTCAGTTGGCCCTGAATATGTGATGGAATTTCTTTATGAGATAAACCAAGGTCGTGTATTGGGATTCTGCTTCTATATCCTGATGAATGGGTTGTGTTTCTTTTGTCATTAGGAGCAGAATAGATAGAGAGTTTATTTTCCATTTCTTATTTTCACGGTCTTTTTCATAACTATTATGCCATAAAAGCTAATGAGGTAAGATCATCCTGAATATCGGAATTAATTAAGGTCTCTCCTTATGGAATAACAAGAAAAGTGTTATCGTTCAGTCATTGGGCTACATTAACGTGGACATGTTCTGATTATTTCTGGCTTGGTGAAGAAGGAAAGGCAAAATACTTCACTTCTCATCCTGCCTAGTAAACCGCATTTATACTGGTAGCTAATGCCAGAGTGGGTGTAGTTCCAACTAGCCTTCGGTCTGAATACTTTACACGCAAAAAGTAATTACTTACCAATTTATCATCTTATGATCAAAAACGTATCATATCTCTATCTTATACTGTCTGTAAGGTATTCAGCTCAAAGGCTGGTTGGTACTCACCCCCTCCGACGTAAGCTACTAAGAGCTTGTAGAGAGGAACGAGGTTCACTTGGCAGGATGAGGAGTGAGGTAGTTTACCATTGATTTCCTCACTGAGCCAGAATGCTATAAGCGGAACATGCCCACGCAAGTGAAGCACAATTACTCTATGAGTAGCACTTTTCTTGGCATTCCGTTAGGAGAGACCTCGATTTCTGCAATTATTCACTCATAACTTGGTAGCTTTCATTTCATCACAGCCATGATCAAGACTGGGACAAAAGAAAATGAAAAATACATTTTTCTCTATCCTGTACCACATGACAAATGAAAATAGTTCGTTTATCATATTAGTATGGTAGCAATACTGTATCCTATACATACTGCAAAAACTAAAATATAATGTGGAATGAGGATTTGCAGCAGATTTTCTATCTGATCCTCCCGAATTCACTTACTTTCTTTGGCGTACTGTTTAACTAGTCTGTGTTCTATGTGGAATTATATTATATAGTTGCAGTTTAATTCTTTCCAGTATCCAGACCCAAATAATTTTCTTCATTATTATAAGAAATCACGTCATGGTAGCTAATGGGCAAAACATAAACAGGTTTCACCGCTGACGCAATGACTGAAAACGTACGCGCATCAAACAACATAATCAAAGAATCGGTCGAGACAAAAAAGAAAGTTGCGAAGCTCTAGATTAGACTACGAATCTCAAAATATTAAGACAGTGAGGATCCGTTTCCGTTGAATTTCAATTCTCAGCGACAAAAGGTTTCAATTTTCCACCATCCAGACCTCGGAGGAGGTGGAGTATAATTCATCGCGAGGAATTAACGGGCGTCTATTTTGATAGCGGATCGCTCCACTTGTCCGAGAAAGGCTCTTGATTTACAAATTGGGATGACCTGTTGGCATGGGATTGACATTAGCATAAAAAGGTACATCATTCCGGACGGCGGAGAAAGTTCTTGACGGGATTAATTTGATTAAGCGTGAGTGGTCCACGCGATCTTGCATCTTCCCTTTCAACCTCTCATACGAACATGCATTTAGCTCGCTCTTTCGTGCTTGCAATCGTGACTGGAAATATAGACTGCAATTAAAAGTGACGCACTATCAAAGCAAATTAATTGCATACCGTGTATCGTAGATTTTGAGCACGCTCCGAATATTTGATCGGGATAAGAAACTTTTGAGTGGTTGAGTTTACTAGGAGTTTATTAATTTTTCTACAACATGTATATTCACTGCAAAATTATTGATTATTGCAGCTTTGAACAATTTTGTAACATTGTTGACAAATACTTCGGTAAATCGATATTCTAATGAAAAAGGTTTTGCCTTTCTTGCATATGGAAATATTGATAAGTGGCCATCTTTAAATTATGTCATGGTATTATTAGAATTAGAGATCCATACGCCCTGAAAACCATACCCTGTGACAAAGCTTTGGATGATCCCTTGAGACTATAATTATCGCCTTTTAAACAAATTGACCACCGTATAATAAAAATTATTATAAAATTGACTACTGGTAAGGATTGAAAACGCATATGAAATTTGCAATGATAAGATAACCTAACTAACGACGTGTTACTGATTAGTGAATAAAAATATATAATATTAAATAGTCCAGTCTTCAGTCGGACGAGATTGCGACTTGTAGTCTCTTCTTCAATCCAATTCCTGAGTTTTGATATCATTATGAATAAACTTACATTTTATAATATAATTATTACAGTTTAGATAGTTAAATATGCAATTCTAACTTACCAAAGCTCTCTCATTTTGACAACAATATTCATCCATTTAAATTGACTTACCATCAATAATCATTCAGGCATTTACTTTATTTATTTACTTTAATTTATTATTGTTATTACGTGAAACAAATCACCCTTTCCTCGTGCCTGAATCCGTCACAAAGTTCGACTGAACTCAATCAAATTGAATAGCAATATGACTGTGAATGCTGATGACCGTGCCTCTGTCTGTTCTATACATTCCTGATATCTCCTCTCCTTACTGAATTAAAACCGCAAAATCCTATTTGAATTTATTCCTGGGACTGGTGTCTTTCAATGTTAAAGCTTCCCCACCTTGAAATACGACGAGTATATCACTCGGTCATATATGGGGGCACTCCAAAGAAAAGGCAGCAGTGATTGCCGTGAAATAGATGGGCAGATATGGATTGAAAGGATAGGTGTCCCGAGATCTGGGTCACAGTGAATTCGTATTGGATTTTCATTAGATAGGAGGAAATGTCAACGACTGACAACGGGTATTCGAAAGATCGAGAGGAGGAGAATGGGAAGGAGCGGGAAAGGGGCGGAACGCGGGCAAGCAGCTAGCTGATAATAGCATAGTTCGGATTACTGATCCTCCTCCGTGAAATATACCAAGGCATGTGGAGATGGATTCCTTCGTGATTTCCTTACTTTTCAATTACTATCTCGTCTCCTTTAATTAGGAGGCTGTTTAATGAGAGTAGGGGAAGCTTAGAACTTTTCCTACTCCCCGTAACTCCTCCGCGCGCAGCCTGTTGCGTTTTTCCAGGGGTAGGTAGCATATGCGCCTGCTTCCATGGTAAAACTCGCTATTATGTAATCTACATTCCGCGAAGAAAAACAAACTGAGGTCAATATCCGTTCTCGGAGATAAATAAAAGACTTCGATGACAGATTCCTAAGAGTTGAATCTCCTCCCACTGCAAATACAAAATGCTGAAGGTAACCAATCAAGCCACTTATATATATCGACAAGTCTTCGACCTAATTTCATTTCTGCAAATCGTCCATCCACTACGAAAAATTCCATCTGACATATACATCATCTTGAGATATAAACAAGTTGTTTTTGACATCATTTACTAGTACTGTCACACAGTTTTGTTAAGAATCATGATGAACCCTATTTCAAGTGGAAGTAGACAGAGAGAGATAGTCATGAGGGTAGTAGGTTTCCTTCCCATAGGCCCGGGTCAAGAGAAAGTAAAAAAGAAATAATTTATTGCTAGATATTACCTATTATTTTTACACACGCTGATTCAATTAATTAATCACGTTCGGAGAAAGGGATCTCAAAGCCTGAACGTAACTGCTCTCACAATTCAAACTATTCCCAAAAATTAAGCTGGAAAAAAATGGAATGCTAGTTTGTTAATTATATATTCTGTTTGAGAAAGAATAGTGGGGGTATCAAAGGATTTTTAAAGAACAGTTAGCAAAATGCTAAGAGGTAAACTATTATGTACGAGGATTAACTTGGAAAATAATCCATAAAATATAAGAATGATTATCTTAGATGAGTGAAAAATTTATAAATATTATTTCGAAAAATGTTTTAGGTAAATTTTACTTCGTCTGTAATAACTGTTTGCATTTGATGATTAACTTTAATTTCTGTGAACTTGTAGAAACAGATTGTTACGTAATAATTCGTATTTTTTATTTCAGAAAAGAAAGTTGGTGATCCAGTGATAGTTCTTTCCTGTTCTCAATGGTCTCGGGTTCGAATCTTCTAAATGGAATTATTATTCTTAAATTTAAACCAATTTCTTTACAAGGTAAAGCATGCTGTAATAAAATCGTCTTAACGAAATAAACCTATTGGACTTGTGAGATAGCGCGCTGAAATGAATTTTGCTATAATATTTCTGAATGAACATATACAGGAAGTAATTTTTTCGGTCCATACGTCTATGACGCGGGAATGGCTAACTATAGGTCCCGTGGAAATAGATGTTTATTAATTTCTACAGCACTCCGTTGCTCTCCCGTCAAATAAGCTTTCCTTTCGCGGCGCAAAATTCTGACTTTGACACACATTGCTCAGATAGTCGGTCACATATGCTCAATCTCCGTGTTTCCTGCTGCGGGGAGATATTACTCAGCGACGGCAGAAAAATAATAGCAAAAAATATTTCCTCGACTTATGAAGGAAATATCCCGATGATTCACCCCGAGGCACACACGGGCGGGAAAGCACGAGATATAGTGACCTAAAAGTAGAACGGAATGGGGAATAGAATACAATTTTCCGTACGTGTCTCCGGTGGAGGAATGCCTTCAATAACTCGGAGATATCGCGATTTTACTGTGCTGAGAATATTGAACGAAATATGAATGGGATAGTGAAGGCACGTGTAGCGAATAAAGGCTATCAAAATGAGTTCTTTTCTATTTTAACTAGGCAAAAGGATCATCGTGATCATCCGGCGAGTGAGTGGGAACCCACAGACTGGCTTTAAGAGGAAGGAGTTACACGATGGCGTTAAAAATTAAAACAAATTAAGAAAGGAGAAACAACACAATACAAGTACGGTATACAAAACTTGCGACCGGTTTCGACACAACTTGAGTTTTTACTCTAATTTTGTGGGTTGTACATGTATTTTGTTTTATCCTTTTTTATAAATGGAATATCACTAAATTACGTTTTGTCAAGTTCTTTTTTAGAACGAATTAACTATCCATATAAAAAATCAATTTATCCAGTTAGGGAAAAACTAAAAATTCTACCTAACTGAGAAAGTATACTGTGCTGAGATTGAATTTTGAGATTAAATAGTTTTATTTTTATTTCAGCAATCATAAAAAACACAAATATTTAAAATAATATATTGCTACGCACTTAATATAGGTAACATAATTATTAAAATTTTATCCGAGGAAAAGAATAGCATCAATAAGATTCTCTCTGATTGATCTTTCAAAGAGATTCATAAATTTTACTCCTTGCAAATCCATCCCGACTCTACAGCCTAGTATATTCTTATATGTATTATTTTCTATCTGCAGCATATCAATATATATAAATGTATCAATCATGTAATTAATTAAACATTTTTCTTCCATTATATCGTTCTATGCATGTACGTAGACTTTTTCTTATTCTATGTACGTCTGACTATACGCTTGGATGAGTTATTGTGATCAGTTCATTTTTAAATACCTTTTCATCCGGATAGTAAAAGATAAAATTCTGGTCTGCCTTGTTCTCGTATGTAATTTGAGTAAAATCCCCCAGGTCATAAATTACGATGAATCTTAAGTACGCCGTAATTGATAACGATATCCAACGAATAAAAAAAGAGGAAAACTTTTCCTGGAATGCAAATGTTTCAATTTGCTCAGCAGATAATTTTTAAGTCTCGCTTCACAATCTCTCGCATCAATTTCAATGAAATCCAACCTTGAAACGCAGTGATATGCTTCCGACAGCCTCCGAACCGGTCATGCTCTGACAAGGAACAAGCGGCATCCTCTCGATGAAATCCAGTCCATTTTTTATCGAAAACATTTCTTTAATCGCGTAATGGGTCGCAGTAAGTGCGAATGACCGATTAGCGACCGCGCCTCAAAGTTGAAACATTCCTGAACTCGGGGATTAATGTCAAGACGAATTAAACGATGATGGCCCCAGTAGCATGTAGGCAGGCCAGAAAATCATTAAAGTAAATTATTAGTCGTACATTAACATGCTTCAGTATCCAGGAAGGTTTAAGCCTTCATTCGTCCTTAACTGTATTTTCTTTATTTCCCTATATCTAAATCTCCACTTCAATACTGCCAGACCAATTCAGTCCTTGTTACAATGTTCATGTAAAGCGTAAGTACGACGGACATAGGTCTAGGTGAGGAAGATGATGATGCACTAATAGACATGATCACATTGGATCACATTTTAAGAGCCAAGATGATTAGATAATAATAATGCGAAAATTTCTCTAAATAAACCAGGATTCCGCAAACTCTTATGACTATCAGTTATTTTAGGAATTCATCCTTTCTTCATAGATTCCTTCTGTTTTACTAAATTTTAATTATAATAGGAAAAACAAAAGAACTCTCGTATGCTTCTTTTAAATATTATATTGCGCATGCTGTTTTCATCATATAAATCGCAAATATGTAACTGCTAATTTACAGTACTACTATCTCACCTCACATCTAAATTTCGGATTAATATTACAAGTAATGTTATTAGTATTTTTTTCGATTGGTCTCAAGTCAACCATAGAGTTATAATCGATACTTACATCACCCTTTGAGAGTCTATATAAACCTTAACGACAATTACAAATCCCTAGGGAGATTCAAAAAATGCGTTGCAGATATGGGTTAAAAATGCGAGGCTATGGGATGTATAATTCCACTGACTGCAATAGATTTTCTTCTTGATTCGGAGAGTAGTAAACAAAATTTATTCACCGTTTCGTCCCAGTAGCAATTCATTGTGAGGAATGTGGCTTTAAAAAATAATACATTTACTTCATCTAGCATCTCACTGCGACATGACATACGCGATGCTACAATGAGAAAAAGGGATTGCTTCCATTCAATCCAAAATAACAAAGCGTTAGGTTTTAAATAACGAAGTTAAGGAAGCACTCCAACGTGAGCAAACTCATCCACTCTGATGCACAATCACCTTTGGGTGTGAAGAGCAACAACGGTATTAACCTATATTTGCAACAAACGATCAATAAGCAGAAGATAATCCCATTTCTACAGCGAATATACTAACTTCTGAAGATGAAAATTTATTGCTTCATACGAAGCTGCTATCAGAAGTCACTATAGCGGGCGACGGAGATGAAATCGACCGACACATAACCCTCTTAAAAGCAAATGGTTTGGAACATCGGACTCATGTCCTCCCGCATAAGTCGATAAAAAAGAGAAGGGGGGAAAACTTATAGAGCAGACGCCAAGTGATAATTTCGGTGAACTGATACTTCACCATACGAGTTTCACTGGTCACGGGCAAAGAGCATGACGAATTAACCCGTCACGCCAACAACGGACGATGCTCTCGAGTGTGATGTAACAGAGTGTAATGCGAGGGAAGGAATGGAATCCTTCCGGAGCACGCGAACTATGCAGAGAGTCATCAAAAAGTGCAGTTTTGAAACTGCCGTGGGGTTCAATGAATCATGTCCACTAGTCCACCCGACGATTTAGCAGCGTATGCTAAATTGAAATACGCCCGTAAGTTATCAACTACCATATATCTTTTCTCCTGTAACTTATGGTCGTCATATTAACCACGTTTTTTTTCCTTTTCGACCACTATTGATTTATAAAGAATGAAGCATTTCCTCTTTCCAATTTTTAAAGCTATGCCTTGAAGAGATCTAACAGTACAGTATCAAGCTCGAAGCCGAGTTTTAACCATGATGGAAAGACTACACAACTTAAGACTAATCAAATTTTACGACTACGATCTAGTCATTGGCAACGAAAAGCGATGGGGAATGGGGGATATGTATTAGACCTGATGAGGAGTGGGGTAAATGGTAAGCCTTTGCTTTTCTTACTAAACCGAAATGGTAATGTAATTAGTCTTTTAGACTATTTATATCGAAATGATTGAAATATTTGTGGGTACATTTCATAACATTAGATAAAAAGTGACTACATCAAAGTCATAAACAAAAAACAAATGAATAATATGTTTTCCTCAATATTCTGTACCAAAAGACGAGTGGAAACTATCCCATTGAGATATCTAAGATTGTTGGCAGGTGTTCAGAATTACAAGCTGTAAGAGAAGGCTCGTGTTCCCGTGTAGTTGATATAGAAAAAATGAATAGAAATGAGGTGCAAAGCATTACACATCGAGTCTGTATGACAGCAAAATAAAAATAAATCAAAATCGACCAGAAAAACGAGTTAGACATTTATGGATTTATGCATATCACATCAGCATCCAAAAACCTTTACTGGGATAATTAAAGAAGATTTTAATCTATCGATCGAAATGGGTTAACAGTAAATATCTTCTCATTTCTGTCTTATAAATCTATTTTTACCGGATCTCATCGCAACAAAACGTTAACATGTGAAACATGCTCCTCTCTACACGTGGAGTAACAACCTAGATCAATTCGAATTAATGATGTTTCTATCATTTAAAACAAGTGAGTACTGTAGTGGAGCTTACTATGTTTTCCCGTGCACTTAGCAAACTCATAACTCCATGTCTTTCCACAGTAAAATTCTTGGAAATTTGCACGTAATTTTATTAAATATACTACAAGAAGAGTAGGACTTTCTACCAGATTTCACTGACCAAATAATGAGGACATTCTAGAAGGTAGTAATTTAACTGTTTGATCAATTATTATTGAATAAACTAATTCTGTTTATGCTGAATAATGAGGCATCTTCTGAAGAGTCCACCCAGACTCAGGAGGACTACAGTGTACTACTTTGTAAAGTTTTTTTTGTAAATTCTTCTTTACAAAAAAATCAAAAAGTATCATAAAAAATAAATTAAAATTTTTTTTAAAAAGTTGTGTTTCACAAAATAAATTACAAATTGCTTAAGTATACCGTAGGAGCTGGAGGCTCAGCCTCACATCATCGGGCCTCGTAAACCCCTCAAAAAAGACCGAAACTTCCACTCGTGCACAACATCAGCAGCCCGCCATGCGCCGAATTGGAACCGGAAGCCCTATTAGACCTTTAACGTCCGCCAAAATTTTCAGACTCGCAAGAATCCATCCGGGACCTCCCACTCGGGATTTTCCCCGCAATCACACCCCCAGCGCATTAACCACGCGTAGAGAGGAACAAAGAAAAAAACCCCGACTTCCGCAGTCCTTAAAGAGTCGCTCCCCGATGCGAAAAAATGTAATTCGTTTCACGTTCTAAACCCTTTCTATTGTCGGGGAGGTCTGAATCCTTTTCGGGCGGGAGAAAATAGCATTTTTTGCCCCATCCTCGAATAGCCGCAATACACGAGGCGAGGGCCCAGACCTTGATCCTTTGCACTCCTCCCACTCCACGTCCTTGTCTGCCCCCTCCCCGCGGCTGAAGACTCATTCGCCTACCCGCCTCTCCTACGGCCCCCACACCCCGGACCCAAGTTGCACGTGGAGCTCTCGGATCGGCGGAAGGGGAACCAGACAGACGCTACGTCCCCTCTTCCCCCCTCAGACTCGCACGCACGCACCACCTGACAAACCTTCCCGTTTTTCCCTCCCCTTTCTCTCCTTATCGCAATATAGTGATTTCTTCCGTTTTCCACAGCACCCACTTTCCCTTTCCGTTGTTTTCAACCAGCGCGACTATTTCGCCTCGCTCGGTGCCTCTTCCGCTCCTTTTTGTATCTTCGCTCTAAATCGCGTCGAATTGTTTACAATTGTACGCTCTTCTCGATTTCTCCGTTGATTCCCATCGCCGTGCGCAGCTGTTCGTCGCTGCACTTTCGCGCGCATTGTTGCGCTTTCGTGCATTCTTTCTTTTTCGTTTCCCGCCGGCACCTCCGCCCAATTCGACCGTTTCTGCGGATAATGGCGGTGTATCCGCCTTCCCCATTCGCAAGTGTCGCTTCATTTGTATCCATTTCGAGAAAATTCGCGGAGGAAAGCGTTGTTTTGTGAAACCCCATCACGCGTAATGAAAACTGAGAGAGATGAGTACAGTTTCCACAGTTTTAGAAAAACAAAATATGGAAAACACTGGAAAATCTTCTCATCTGTTCCTGTTTTCTTTATGTCTACCTTTTTTTCCGAATTTTTTACGTTAAATTTAAACATGGAGTCGCTAATTTCGTCTCTAGATGCAATTTTTTAGTTGAACTCTCGATTAAATCCCTTCTCTCCATGCCTTTCGCTGAATTAATCCACTTTTATTTCATTCGTCGCACATGTGGACTTCCGTACGTTATTCTCTCCATGGTAATTCGTAGAATTTTCCCCTCGTATCTTTATCGTTCTCCCACGGTTTTTCCGCCAGCTTTTTCGCTCAGTATTCGCCAGCTGTCTTTTTTCGCTGTTCTCCACGAGCAAGATTCTCGTCTGATTCGTATATATTATCTCACACGTTTTATTTCGCTCATGAGCGGCGAAATAACAGTTTTCCCAGATCTTAATCAGTTTGCATTTTCTTGGACGCAGACTTAACTTAGTGCATATTTTTCTAACTTCCTTCTTGTGATTTTTTTCTGCCTCGGTTCTCCGTATGAACTCTGAATTCGAACGAAGCATCAGATCCTTCAAGTTGAAAAAATAATAAAGATTAGAGAGTCAAGCTGGTCTCTAACTTAGGTTATAAATAACGAAAGTATTTACATCAGAAGCCTATCATCGACGATGATATCTTCGAAAAAAATTTCTAAAAGCAGTATTGAATATCGTAGGGTAAAATTCAAATCGACCAAAAGGTAGACAATGGCCAAAATAACTGATCTGGCGCGAAATGCCGATGCGTGGTGTTTTTTTTTCTTTTTCAGAGCCAGCTTCAGACAGTAAACAAAGGAGACAACCGCCTCAGGGTGCTGTAATAAAAAGGGGTCTAAAGATGGAGCATGAGTAGCATCTCTAAGCTAGAAGCGAAATGATTAAAGAATTGAACTCTTCATTGAAAAACTTACCACGAATGGCTAAATTAAGCCACAAATCACATGGGAAATTTATATCTAACATCTAAGAATAGATAGTAGTGAATTGAGGAGTAACAAAGGATTTTTGCAACAATGATACAGTCACGGAACAATGACCCAAGCCAAGACTGCTGACATATTAATTAATTGTTTTCAATAATGGATGATAGTTGACTTTTGCGGTTAGTAACTGAAATTTCGATCTCAATCTGTAATTGAAAAACAAGTGAGCATCTGGTAGGCGAGTTAATTTCGCCTCAGGGTGACCAGGTGTCTGAGGAAGCCACATCTTTGCTGACTTCATTTTTTATGGGAGTTTACGGGAATCGGAAAAAGGAATGATTGTCGCGAAAAATTAACTGTCACGTAACAATAGTCTAGGCAAAGATGGGGCAGATTTTGACTGCTGGAATTCGCGAAGAAAAATTTGAAAATTGACGTAGCCACTAAGCGAGTTTAGGACCGCCAAGAATCTGAAGACCGTTCTTTGAAGGGATGCTTTTGAGAAGAACTTATGACGTAGACATCGTGGAAAAAACCTTCCTTTCCGCGGACGTAACAGACGGGCCTTTATATCCCCTCTCCTCTTCTAGGCGTCCCCGACTGGCCGATGACTTCCCTTCCGTCCGGAATCCAACGAATTTTATTTTCACGATCAAGGGCGACGTTGCAAGGTCCGTCTCGCCGTCTCCTCCCACCCACACCTACCAAAAACCCCCTTTCGAAACCCTTTCCCCGTGGTGGGGGAAGGAAGGATGGTGGGGGCACCCAGTAGCAAGGGGTTCAATCAATACCTTACGAAATCCGACGGCGCATACTGGGGCAAAAGCCACGTCTAGCTGGACAAAACCCTATTGGCGAAATCCGACGGGAATGGTTGATGGCGCGGAGGGCCGTCAAGTGCCCAGGCGACGGGAGGAGCGACCTTTCCTCCTCGTGGACGAGCGGTTGCGAAAAGGCGGATCTTGTCGGGTGGATGTCGTAGCATTCTTCGGAACCTATTATGCTGCCACGATTGCGGGGATCATAAAATAGCGGCAGCGAAAACTCGTGTCGGATAACGTCCGGGGGAGGCTGGAATGATGAAGAAATCAAGCTGTCGTTTTAATGGGAGGACATAGGGCATGTGGGGGCATGTCCGATGCAGTCTTCCCGTGTTTCATCGGCGGAAAGGAGAAAGGCCACAATCGTTAGTTCATGGAGTCGATTCATATTTCAATACGTTCATTCACTGTGATCAACAAAAGCGAGGGTTGTGGAAAGCCACTCAAAATGCTCTATTATACCTCTATATAAACGGTAAGTTGGTCGGAATAATCGTAAATAGAATTAAACGCTACACAGACACTCCAAGGGCCTATGATGGGACCAGCCAGGAGAGGGAAAAGCATCCTCTAAAAATTTCTGCGACAGACAATTTTATATTTAATAGTGATTACCTCAGTTAAAATCTCTTCTTTGTTATCTAATAAAGAGAGCTGAATTCGTTGGTGTAATTGGCGTACACTATCGTTAAAAATTTTTTAAATTATGATAATCAAAACGCCAATTACAGTAACGAATTCAGCTCTCTTTATTTGATGACAAAGAAGGGATTTTAACTGAGTTAATCTCTCATTAATTAAGTGTCGCAGCGCATTATTGTGTTAGTCATTGATGATTGTCATTATTTCACCTCGTGTTGTATGCAGCTTACAATAAGAGGATAAACAGAAGCGTTAATTGCTATTGCCGTTGTTTGTTCTGGATGACCTTTTAAGTCCATCAAATGTAATTAACTCAATATTTAACCCCGCTTGACTGCATTTTTGTTGACAAGCAAAATAACAGTACTTAATCCATATCAATTTTTTCGGCAGTCGAAAAATTAGCAAATGTTTTCCTAGACAAACGGAATTTTATTGGAAGCTTTTTTTTAAAGGAGAGAAAAAAATTGAAAAAATATTCCTCCGTAGACTACCTATATCTGCGGGGCATACTTTTCTCCTAAACTTTTATATTCCCTCAATCTCGCACAGTTTTTCCCAAGAAAAAAATCTTTATCATTACATATTAGTCCCTAATTACGGAATAGGTTGACAATGAGGATGGGTTAAACATCTTATAATCTCATTCTAGTTCTATTGAAGATGCAATTACTTGATTAAACATTTGGATTTCTTCCGCTAAGATACGACATTACCAAATAAAAACACCGAAATCAGAGAGAGAGAGCAAAAAGATAGCTATATACTAATCAACGGTATTTAAGCACATAATTAAGTCAGAGAATCTAAAGACGAATCTTCGTGGAAAAGGATCTCAACGAAGATAGAGATGGTGGAGTAGTTCCTACTTCTACAGAAAACCTTTAAAATTAATTAAATTTACAGCAGTAAACAATTAAGCCATGGATAGAGAAGTGGAAAGATTACTTAAAGTAAAACTTATAGAACTTCAAGTAAAGTCGATATTGGTATTTGTAAATATCGTGGATTTATGTATGTAGGATTCCTAGAAATATACGTAGCACGTCCCTTTAACACTTCTGAGATACCTCCATATTTAGATGTATCGCTGAACTCGATAGAGATCCTAATATTTGATGCGGTAGTGCCTTGCGAAATTCGCAGTATTGGCACAGGCCTCCTGTATGCGCACAATAACTCCGTCAGACTTCTCCATCATATTTCGCGGAATCTGATGACAACATCGATCCACGGGAATCTCATTCGTAACTCCTACCCATCACTATGGATGTTTAGCAAGGAAACATGCGTGATGCATTGCAGACTTCAGAAGTTACTGCGAACATGAATAAAAAGACCACGTGCATGGTAAGTGATCAAGACCACTGGAACAGGAATGGGTGAAGTGTATTCTGTATTATTCTGGTAATGTTCTGCACTTCCAGCAATCTTCCACGCATGGATTCAAGCAATTCAATTATTAGTCAGTGAATTAGCGACTTTTGCACAAGGCTTTTATATTCTACATTACCAGAATAAAACAGATTATACCTTTAGAAACATTAAAAATGACCGGAAAACATTCTTAAATACAATTGCGTGAAGAAATTTTCCGCCATACACCTGATTTTCCAATTTCAGAATTTTTACTGCAAATAGTAAATTAAATGAGAGATGGGTCAGGTCAGCATGTCAACCAGTTTTATGTACGCCCGATCATGTGAAAAAGAATTTTACAAATATTAAAACAATATAGTTACACTTATGACGGACCAATCTTATTGATCTGCAGCTAAAAATTCTGCCTACTTAAATAACGCAGCACGTTCTATAGTTTTGAGTGTATTAAATGGCTCCGAAACCGAAAAAATAGATAAATTAAACATTAAAATGAGCGAAAGGAGAGAAATAATTAAAGATATCCGCAAAATTATTTTTACACAAGTGTAGGTAGCAGTAGTGGTAGAATTCTCCCAACAGCATAAATTCTTAGGATTGAAATACTGCATTTACGCATTCGTATTTCGCCTAGCCACTCGCCAATATTCTTGATTGGCATTCGCACGTTCGTCCCCTTACCGCGAATGTTTGTCTTCATCCTCACCGAGCGTTCAGTTTATTTAATCGAGGCTATAAACGTAGCTTTTTACTCGTCCACAAATAACCCCTACCAACACGAGCACTGCGAGCGGCAAGGCGAAGGACGAGGCGAATGAAGAGTGAACTGCAATTCGCTTCACCACTCGCCTTGCGATTCGACTCCCCATTCGTACTAATGTGTCGTATGAAAAAATAATTATTTAGAAATATTTTTCTAAAAAGAAACAACCATCTCATTAGGGCAATTACTATATTCTTCCACGGTGAAGAAGAATGTACTTCTCTATGAAGTGGTGTTACATTTTATCTTAGCAGAAGCGGAGAGGGGCAGATCTTATGAGCTGTAATCGGGCGAGAATACGGCTTTGAACAATCCGCCGGCGTTCTGCGACTTCGGTATTTTCCCGACATAACCAGTAAATGGAATCTCCCTGAGAAAAAATGACCCGGAAAAGAAAGAGATGCTCAACGCAAGACCTGCTCCCTCGAGCGAAGGGAAATTTGCATTTCGAGTTTTCTTTGTTATCTCGAACGCATTCCTTATTCGACGCCTCGTGCTGAACCTTAAATTGCGATCTGACAGGTGCACGTTTTCAGAACGGATAGTAACAAATTTTCCGCTTTATTTCCGTCGTGTGTTTGGTTCGGAGATATTAGCGCGCGTGCGTTCGTGTTGATTGCGAGACCCCTTTCTCTCGTTGCCCAATTTCTTCAGCGCCACATCTAGACGTGCATCATGTAGCACTCTCGTGAAAGGTGATTATAAAAAATAGGACACCGAAAAATGTTAGAAGGAAAAGAAATAATGCTATGATTTTCGAAAATACGGGAGTGAGTATGAGGAACAAGCATCTGAAACAATCGTGTATATATAGTACGAGTAAAATGTTGCTTGCATACAGCAAGCAGATCGACAACACTAATTTCATATCGTCATTATATCGGGACGGTCCTCAAAAGGAAAAAAAAAGGATTTAATTTTTTCTTAAAATTCGCCGAACTTTCATCGTCTGGCATCGAACCCGGGTCTTACTGGTAAACCTACTATGAAACACAATAGAAGATCACCATCTCTAACTATGTGTGAAAATTCAAGTAGAAATATTGGCTACAACGGCCTCAAAAGACGTTCTAATTTTCACGTATGTAAATGGCTCTCTGGATTCGAACCAAGGACAATCATTTAAATCTAAAATATTTTTTCAAAATTTATGTATAACATTTCTATCTATGTACCGAATTTCAAGCTTAAATATTAAAGGGAATAGGTTCAAAATAATTCGTAAAAATCGTCACAGTTACTGATTGCAGAGGCACCTGGTGTCGAACCAAGGACATCATGTACGCTGTCAATGCACAGTTTGATTTGTTAGAACTTGCTCTTGTATCATGCAAAGTTTTAAGTCGATAGCATTTCGGAAAGTACCTAAATTTTGTTTCCGTTATCTCCGTAAGAAATACATTGAGAAATGCAAATGGCCCTCTGGGATCGAACCATGGACCATCAGCGAACATGTAAAATTTGATTATGAAATGTATTTATAATATCTATCCACGTGTCGAGTTTCAAGTATCCATGTTATCGGGAAAGGATCCAAAAAAAATCTTAAAAATCGCCGCAGTGCATTTTAAACGGCCGATTTTTGCACCGACCTAGCATCGAACCATGGACAATATTCGAAGATATTTTTTTGATTTTCGTTGGATATGCACGGCATCTAGCGAGCCCTCGAATTTGAACTCTCTCCTTTTCCGGGAAGTGCCTCAAAACAATTTTCGAAAATCCCCGCCATGTAATCTTATGGGGAAAATCGCGACTTTGGGGTCTTCTGGAATCGAACCCATGACACTGAGGTTAAAACTCGGCTTTTTCCTGGAGGTTACACGTCATGGCCAATATGTCGTTAAAATTTCAAATCAGTGGCACTTGTGGAACATGGTTAGAATTTTGATCCCCTATGAATGTATATATATATAGGTATATCCGGAGAAGCGTCTATATATAATAGATATACTCGTGTATGAACCGAATTTTTTTAACTTATTTATACGCTGAAAACGTCTCCCTAGGCTTATACTCGAGAGAGGGTCCAACTTACCTGTTCTACATCGAAGAAAAGGTAAGTGAGACCTAATTAAATTAATATGTAAATTGTAGGATTGAATAAAATCGATTGTGGTAGGCTTTACTAAGTGTAAACCCATATCAAACGATGGTAATAATAAAATTACATATATTCTGTACATGTGTGGAAAAGAGTACTTGTAATTCCATTCTGTCAACCTTTTCTATAATTGAATGTGTATTCAAAAATATTAAATCAAATGATGCTTCAATTACTGTAATTTAATTGGAATTTTTTTATTTGAAATATACCAGTGGCTGCTGCATTTCCGTGCCTAGGCTTATACATAGGCTTCAATTAGTTTTCCCATTTTTTGAGATAAAATTAGGTGCATTCGGGTTGGATAATACTTGAGTCTAAATACGGTATTTCCAATGTGACTGCATTATGAAAACGACCCCAAACGGAAAATTGTCTCGAATAAAAATCGTACGCTAAACATGATGCAGCATAAACATAACGTAAACACAAGGCCTTGGGAAGGAGATAATATTTATCGCATGAGCTTCAATATATCTCTTCCCTGGGGTTCCGGTAGCCTTCGCGACCCCTGCAGAGAAGGATCTCGCACAGGATCAGGGACCCAATTTGTTCATACACATGCGTCATACAGCGTGTATACGATAAGGCGTCCCGTGGAGAAGCAAGCGCGTCAAATCAGACAGTAAATTATCTACATAAATTCTGTTATATTAGTAATGGTTAACCTTTTCAAAAACGAATAAGGCATCACGGTAACGCTTGATAAGATATTTAAGGAGGATGTTAATAATTTTCTGCATTCAGCAGATCTCTCGATGAAAAACAAAAAATTTGATTCATTTCTTTATCGACAGAGGCAATCAAGAAAGTCGTTAAGTTCTGTTAAAGCATTCAGGTGATAATTGAATATTAAAAGACTTACGACATTTAGAAACAATGGATAAATATGACTATTCAACTTATATAAAGGTGAATCTTTAACCAAACTTCCCACGGCTCAATAGCAATAGAAGTTTCCTTCTAAATTCTCACGCTATAGTTTGAGAACTGGGGAGGAAAATAATTAAATTTATCTTCGAATTCACACTAAAACATAAAAAAACCACCACCTTTGAAGATCGTTGAAATAAAACACTTACAAAGAGGGTTTTAGAGGACATATTAAATTTAAAAATATGATGAGTTTTCAAATCGAATTAATGAGCATAACCCTCAAAAAATATATATTTTTAACATAATAATGGGAATAAATACTGACGAAATAATAACGGGAACAATAATGGCAATAATTCCCCACTTGTATGGGATTAATAACACTTATTTCATTGAATTTAAAACTATGTGACTTTTTTCGGAATATCAGCAGTAAGATAGTGCGAAAGTGAGGAAGTGAGCGTGAGAAAGTTTTCCGTTTTCCTCTCAACATTTCCGTTTCCTAAATTGTTGCCAAATCTTATTAAATGGCTATGCTAGATAAGGGTTTAGATCATAAGAGAAGATTCGAGGTGCTAACTACCTTGAATTAGTGCCGAATCTGATTTACTACGCAATGAACATGAATGTGCCAAATTTGGATAATCTGGGCTACCATGAGTTCTGCGATGCGTGGTATCTTCAGCAAATCAAATTTATACTCAAGACACTAGACAATTAACTACGATTTAGAAATCAAAACTCGGGTCCAAAAATCATATTTTCTCAAGTGTGCGAATGGTGTTTTATTTTATGTTTAATATTTATTAATTTATATCCTTGAATAAAGTTGTATGCGTAATAAAATAAAATTGCAGCATAGCCTATAAGGGTAAATTGTTCGCATTAATGAGCGAGACGAGTCGAGGTTAAATGAATAACTCGGCGAAATAATTATTAACATTAAATTGAGAAATCCAACTGCATCGAAACTGTAACTTACTTTGTCGGGAAAGCATGCACTTTTTACGTAAATAAGGTAATTTTCTCATCCGCGATGAAGTAGAGGCATAAATAAATCACCAATCATTACCGTTGATATGATAAACTAATGGATTTAATTCTTGTTTCTCTGACATTTCACCTTCTCACACTTACATTATCGTAATGGGTTCTGGAAAAATAGAGTAATGATCTTTAGCGACTTTATCATCTTTAGTTCACTTTCCGTAAAAGTTTACTGGTTTAACATTACTCAAAAAATGACAACAGTCTACGATAAAATCGAATCTCATACGTTACAGTAAAATTTTGTTATTACGTACAATATACATACAAGAGAAATTCCATTATTGTAGAAAGAATTTCGCAATACCTTTCTTTTTTTAATTTTGAAAAATTTTATACGTGAATGAATTCTTCGTTAATTTTAAACATCTAACACAGTATATGATTCTCAAAAGAGAAACACCAGATTTTACATAAATCCATCTAGTTTTAAAGTTACGTAATAAATACTTCGAGTTCACTGATTATATGAATTAAAAAGCCTAAGACTTCATTCTCAAATTCGATAGTTCTTCCGTCTTAAATACATCGTACTGATTTTTTAAATGACAAATACTGGAAAAACCGTAAAAAAATTTCTCTTCGTTACACATCAATAGGATTGGAGACTTTCTTGAGGAGAAATCTTCCAACCGAAAACATGGTCGCGTGAAACCACCTTAAAGTTTCTCCTAGCTTTCCTATGGTTTCGCAACAGCTAAGATAACAGATCTCTATTCTTCCCTATCAACCGCATGATTTTCGTGGAAAGACTAGCGAATAGGTCAGAGAAATCTCTGTGGTGAGAATTTCCTTTTCGTAAAATCGTCACATTCATGTAACCATGATGGATGGATAGTATGATAGCATATAACTGATGACTTTTGGCATACCACAGAGAAAAACATCATTATTTACTATTACCTCCGTTTTGTTAGTGGATCTAATAACAGGATAGCTGCTCAACTACTGAATCTTCCTGACTGAGAGCATTTATGTGGGCTCCCTCAGGCTCTCGGATAGCTATGTGGACAGCGTATTCAGCTTCCGTGAAAGCGGTCCCGGGTTTGATTACCGTTGGGAGCACAAATGTGAAAGATGTAGAAGCACTTTTAACAATACTAGTACAACTATTTGGGCACTCAGTACTGAATGCCATGAAGATAATATTCACAGGGCTTTTACGATGCACTCACGCGGGCATTTTTTATGCTTATCACCCTGACAGCTACCTCATTCCTCATCTTACTCAATATACTGCCTTCTCTCACCAATACTAGTGAGGCAATTGAGGTTGAATCCGACCTCCGAACAGCGTCCTCTACAAATCAATATAGATCACAATAGGTTAACAAAACAAATCTTCCAATCTATGGAAAGGAGCAACAGCAAGTTGGATAGAAGTAAAGGATTTTTTAAAAAAACATCAGAAACAAAGATAAGGCTATTCCTTAGACAAAATCTTAAGGGTTGAAAGGTTCCAAGTCAGGAGATAGAAAAAACACACGATAAATAGTCTGGAAAAAGAAAAGCCAAGTGATGAAAAAAGGTGAGAGAATAGTGGAGGTAGAAAAGCATATAAAGACGAGGAATTAAATTGGCAAGCAGTTCTTTGAAGGCCCTAATGTAAAAAGACATTATATAGATGTTTTCTGTGCGAAATTTCCCGTGAAGGGTAACTACTAGAGTAACTCTGTAGAGTTCTTGGACCCTGTTAGTCTTACGAATTTTTAGACCATTTCCTAGGTCCTATTTCTAACATGAAAAATTCAATAAATTCTATTGTATTAGGCTGAGCTTGATGGAAAGACCTTATAGATAAATAATAAAACTCCGTAAATTGATAATTAAATTATTAAAATAAACTGTATTTAATTTTTTTAAGTGTGCAAATTACGATTTTTTCTTATTCCTCTGTAAATTTCAAGTAAATACTTATTAAAAAATCGCTGTAAAGTATATAATATCCGAGGATATCACGAAGAGATTGGAGGAAACATTTAAGAGGGAGGACCAAAACTGACAAATATTGAAACAGGTTACCATTCTTGCGCTAAATATCTTCCAACACATGCGTATGAGCTGCATTAAATCAACGCACCATAATTTGAAATGAAGCGAGCAATGCTGCATTCAATTATGCCATTCCAGTCACATTCCATAATGGCAAATGGCCTTCTGATTACATGTTTTGCGGGATCTCACAACTGTGATAGTTGGGATATATTACGGATAAATATTGAAGAGGAGAAATGAATCGCAGTAATCTCAGCTTGATCCAACGCTACAAAAACTCCAGTTCCGTTGCGACTTGCATTAACCATGGCTAAATTATTGCTTGGGATGATTTCTAAGGGAAGGATTAAACGTTTTACTGGAACAAGCTATACATCGTCTATGCTAAAGGACTTTTTTCCAGGCATCAACTTGGAAATGATTTGAAACACGTATGGAATGAACGGAACGTTATCCTTTTAAAATAGCTTCACAAAACGGTATAATTTTTTTACAACTCAATGAATACTAATAAATATCTCTTTTAAACTAAATATTTGGGATGTGAATTAAAAATAAATAATTTATCAAAATAATTTAATAATAATCACTAATAAAACGCAATTTCAACTGGGTCAGTCCTGCATCACCTCCATTGCAGCTTCCCACAAATGTTACGATCCAAAAATAGAATCGACCTCGATCTTAAAACGGTTCATTTTGATAAAATCAAGCCGATAGATAGATTTCTACTTCCAGAATTAACTCAAACCGGGTTTCTTCGAGTGATCACCGGACCAATATATAAGACTATGCAGGGGAAAACGCGAAAGTAGTTTCGTATAAGAAGTCCGAATAATAAGAGTCCAGACACGAGGTAATGGAGAGAGAGAACGGATTCGGGGCGAACGACCGACTTCTCTTTCGGCTAATATCGCAAGCAAAGAAATATGTTTACTGCGACGAGATCTTCACGTCCTTGCGAAAATTATCCATGCAAATTATCAATGCAAGTACGCGAGAAGGTTATTATTTTTTCGTTCGCGATTGAAGTTTATTTAGAGAAGACAATCTTACTAATGAGAACAACATCCAAATATTTACAACTTCATCAGCTACCGTACTTGCTTCCCCTCGGAGTGGGGCAGGGGGAGCATCCTATCGATAAACCTTTAACTTTTTGACTAAGACATACATATTTTACTACTTATGCGGTAATATACTGTATCCCATTTAAACAAAATTCTTCCGCCCTTACATACTGCCTATGAAGGATTCAGCCTGAAGGCCGGTTGGCACCTCACCCCTCTCTACATATGATAGCAGAGCTACTAAGGGGGAATGAGGCTTACTAGGCAAGATGAGGAGCGAGGTAGCTTAACCCTGCTTTCCTCACCAAGTCAGAATTTCATAAGTGGAATATTTTCCAATAAGTGGAGTACAATGACTCTACGAGTAACACTTTTCTCAGCATTCCATCAGGAGACACCTAAACCAGAGCCAATATTCAGAATCAATCTTACCTTAGGAGAGATCATATCATCACAGTCATGAATAATACTACGATAAAAGTAAAGGAATTATACACCATAACACCATGGCACCTATAAAAATAAATACGACAATTTTGATCGGGGGGGAAATCTTCCGGAACCCCAATCCATGTTTTATTGCAGCATTTAACTAGTTTTATTGGTAAAAAGTGAAGTGAAGTGCCAATTTTTCAAATAAACTTAACACCAAAATTATCGCAATAGAATCCATTACTAATTTCCGAATCCCAGTTTCTCACAGTTATACCGATCGGTTAATTCGCCACGCGACGAGAAAGCAAAATGGAGGAGATAAAAATAGACTTCTCTTTCTCCGAAGGAATCGCTTCCACTCGCATTTCTCAACCTCATTTTCGAATACAAGATGACATCGGCTCTTTTCCAAACAACTGCAATACTTTTCGTAAGCTTCCATTTACTGTTATGAAATCTTAATACAAGCTGGAATGACCTCTCTATTCCACAATGACGAAATTCCCACTTCCTTATGTATTGCAGGACAATTTTTGTTGACAAAAATTTGTTCTCCTGCAATTTTATTTTTTCTTACGAGTAAACGATTCAACCTTAAAGGAATTTCTTTAAATATTCATCAAATGGACCCGATTTTTTTATTTATTGCTGCTTGCTGATTAATATTTTTTCATGCTAAGCTGATGTTGCTCTTCGCCGGTGAAGTCCTCCTATGCCCCTTTGAACTTCTTTAAATCAGGAGGTGCTTCACCGAGACAACAGTAACAACGAACACACACAACCATTCTCCGACAATTCTTCTCATAATTTTTCATACTATCTCTTTAAATTTAATATTTATATATTGCATGACGATGGGTTACATGGAAGAGGAGTTTTTAGTCTCAATCTCGCCCGATTAAAGACGTTTTATTATTATTCCCTAATCGGAAAAATCCGAAAAGCCGGGATTCGAACCCTGGACCTTGGGATAGGAGCGATAGTTTAGATGACAGGCTACCCAATTGGCCACTAAGGCCGGTAATAACAAATTAGAGACTTGTTTTACAGGAAATACATCAAAATGAACGATCTAATTAGCCTGCTTCATCTTTAATAGGATAAAAATTCAACTTATACCAATTTTTGCGCATGCAGTATTCTAGGAAATCTAATTTTGCCTGGATTTGATTTAACCTTCATTCCAAAACTCATTGTTTCTGATTTGAAATTTGAACCATTTAGGATAATGATGGATGTCTCCAGGCATTTAAAATAGTAAAGATTTTAAACTGGGATCGAGCTATGATCCTGACGGATAGATTAGTTTTCAATGACTGAAAAGAACATTACAACACATTGGTTGCATTAAATTTAATTCAGCATTCGACACAGTGAGAGTTCCCTATCCTCCACTTTAAGTATGAAGTTAGCTAGAAGAAGTTATGAAGAGAACTGAATATTACTAGAAATTCAACTTGCTCAGTCACGATAAGACAAAATGGAAAAATTTTACTTCTGCAGACCTAACATTTTCTAGAATTTAACCGACCCACGAATAAAGAACTTCAGCTATTTGATCACGAATTGCTAATGAAAAAAATTCTAAAGTGTGATTGAATTTATTCGGCTTGGTGGGAAATGTCAACTTGGATGGTAATATCCTATTTTTCCAAGTCAAGTCAATATATTTAATTCAAAAAGAAACAACTCACCATTAAAAATACCTCTTTAACACTATGCCGCAATATATATCAGACTAACATTAGTAGAAATAAATATTTTCCCTCCTCCGAGATTCCAGTGGTGCGTAGAACATCTGAATAAATGACTTTCCGATCTAGGACGCCCACACGGAATGCCCAAGCCATAAACATCGTTCCAGAATTAGGTCAAAATCCTTGAAAACTTATTTCCCTGGGAATCTAAAGCCAGGAAGTTAAACAAACGACTATTTTTCAGTCATAAAATAAAAGCTCGTAAAACACAATCCAATAGCTAATTTCAGTTGAGTCGGTAACCTTTTCGCAAAATATCTAGCGGATATTCACGCGGAAACTTTAAATGGAAAGCAATGCTCACAAATATTGTTCTAAATCTGTCATCCTAAGAAATTATCTAGTATTATTAATAAGTATCGAAGTCTAGTCTCACATCCCACAATATTTTTCTGGACTTCCAAATTATTTGTAATTTACACATTTTCAATCATCGGTGGAGGAATGCTAGGCATTAAAGCCTTTCAAAGTAAAGGTCCCCAGTAGCTCACTCTTAGATCATTATCTATAATTCCTCCAAGAATGCAAGAATGAGGAGGCAAAATTAAATAAAATAAATAAACAAATAGATTTTTCCGTAAAATGAACAGTTACGAAAAAATACTACAAGTCGGACACCATTAAAATTAAGAACAATTAAAATAATAATTCGTTGAAAATTTCCGGCATAAATTTCTAATCCAAAAGATACACAAAAGAACACTCAATGCTCACATAAAAAAGGCAAAACGGTTACTGACGAGTCAACGCCACAAAGTTTCCGAACAAGTCGCACGTGCTGAGAACTACATTATACTGTTGTTTCAGAATCTTTCCGCCAATAAGCGGAAGGAGTCGAACTTTTATAGCCCATTCTCGAAACGATATCCCTGCAAACAGAAACACATATCTGAGCGCGGGAACTTTTCCAGACTTTAAATATAATGGCCCAAGGTCTCTCTCGATTTAGTTGACACCAAAAGCGAGAAAAATATTTTCTCGGTCCAATGCAGGCGCGTGGCAAAGGGCCCAAGGGGTCGCCCGAATCTAAAATCATCATAACACCCTTCAACTTGAATATACAATCCTGATTGGATTAAATTAACGCCATGCATATTGGACTAAATATATATGAATCTTCAAAATAAAAATAAATTATTAGGATGCTTGAATTTTGATTTCGGTTGATTTTAGCATTTGCAAGCTCTTCTAAGAAAGTCTATTTTCAAGAAATGAAAAAGTGGATACAGATAATTGGAAGCCAGAGGTGTGGCGGTGTCCACCGAACGGCCTGGGGCCCCAAGGACGAAATGGACCCTAAACTGCGTCCTTGTGGAACCCTTCCTACGACCTTTCTGAATTGGATTGCTATTATTAAGGTTAATTACTGACGTGAATCATCAATTTTTTTATAGCTAAGACAACGGATTTATTTTCTCTCCTGTTACCTCAGATGATTAATGATCCATTTATCTGGCTGAGTATTCGCATATTGTGATCAATGCGGGATTTAATTACTAAGACAATGAGTTCTTTGACAAGTTGTGCCTCTAATGTAATCGCTAATTTCATCGAGGAAGCAATACTAATTTCCAAGGTAGAGCAGAAGTTGATCGCACCCGCTGCCAACAGGAGAATTGGGAGTTTCCATATACGGGCGGATATCATAGTGAATTTCTGGCAATGATATTCTACCACTATTTCCGTCATACCTGTCATTCACACCAGAAGAAAACCGTTTATTAAATCAGTATAGGATGCTCCGACACACAAAAATCGCTGTAAACAATATTTCAAATTTCAACACGTTAAGACATGTCTACGGTTTCAATACAAGATTGTTCTATTACCAGCAAAGAGAAAACTGAATGCCATAAATGTATAACACTTCTACTTATATAGTAGATCTTGATACGTAAAACGACAAACGTTACCAAAATGCTGCTTCGAAAAGGAATGGATTCCTTCGAACAGAATAAATTCAATTTTAGGTTAAACTTGGAAATTTAATAATACATGGTAAATACGTTCTCGGAATACGTAAGTAATTATATGCGTCTATCTTGTTGCAAAAGCCGATCAGATACTGCGAAAAAAATACAATAGTAGTAGCTAGAAATAGTCGATTCAGACATTCATTATTCCTGCGAATGATACGAGATTGTTACCGACTAGGGAAAATGCAGTTCAGAGTATACCGACCTTGCTACTTGCCGAAAAGCACGCAAGTAGATGTAACGAATCACAGCATTTGATACACTCAGAATCAAAGAGAGCCCTTCCTAAACACTCAGAGAATTCTCAAATTGTAGTGGGCGCTTGAAAATTTACCTGGACTTCTCTGAAGAAATACTGAGTAGCCGCCCAAGGCACCCAGCATAGAAGACGTTAGAGAGCACTCGGGAAAATGAAAAACCGCAGAAACAGATATATTTACGCAAGGATTTCAATGGAATAATCTACTTGCGCATATTCTCTTCATACTGTTTCCATCAACAGTCATTACGATGATCCTTATATAAGTCCACTTATGATTTTAGTAATTCACTGATCTAATTTAGTAATCTTTTATATTCATTTAAGTATAGATATTATTTAAGTTTTGACTCCTGCACGTCTTTATGACCACTTTCTTCAATGAAAAAGCTTCATTACCGAAATCTTAACCTAGCAGACAACAAAACCAGATTAATTAAAATCAAAATCCAAATAATGAAGTCATTGTTTAAGACAGCCAACAATACGAGATAATTTTCATTTCAATCTCGCTCCTCCAAATTTCCTTCCAACGGAAGATTGGCAGACAACAATGGTCTACACAATTCTCAATACAACAGACAAGCCAGGAAGGACTTACATTATGAAAATTACATCATGATCAACAAAGGATCGTGACAAGCCATTCAAAAGCGTTAGCTGATGAAAATTTGGTATAACGATCAATATCAGCTACACATTGTATCGTACATCGGCGATTTGGACAAAGCATTGAATTCAGAGCCAAGATGGCTGAATTCTCGCATAAGTGAACCTGTTAGGTAACCGAATCTCATCAAAGAGAATGTATGGGAGACCGCAGAAGCATTCTTCGAGAGAGAATTGTCACGTCTCTCGACGCCTCTTTTCCATTCATCACCATTTATTGCTTCTAATCGCGTTTCGCTTGCGCATAAAGAGTTCCCACTGTCTTCTTCCGACTTCCACCGACTGAATTTCAATCGCGACTGCTATGGTGACATTCACTCTCGAGATAAGACCGTTCAACCCAACCAAATGGCACGTGGAGAGGTGCTCATCCATACCGCCCCTTATGGCCTTTCCCTTCCAGCGATACCTCTAGTGCTCTGCAACAGTACGCCTCTTTGAGCAATTAAGACCATTCTCTCGTTGAACTTCCCAATAGTCGGATTGGTAACAGTAGATACTAATCACATTGGGTATTTTTTTAAATTTCGGCTAATTTTCTTTAGATGCATAATATCGGTGAATATTTCTCGAGAATTACTAATTAAATAGAATAATATTTTGCTGAACTTTTCCATAACTTATTCGAACTAAAGAAACAAAATCTGAGAGAATTGGATGCATGTAGTAGTAGTATTGTTAAAAGTGCTTCGACAGCTTAGGTCATTTCGCACATTGGCTTCTACCGGGAATCAAATCCGGGACCGCTTTCGCCTAAGGCAAACGCGCTGTCCACATGACTATCCGGGAGCCCCTGGCTGCATGTATTTTTCTTTTTCTATAAATAAGCCAAGATCTCTTCATAGTTGCCAATTTAGTAATTTCGTTAGATCTATCGACTTTCATCTTCTTTTATAGATTATTTTCTTCTATTTTAGCGACATCTGTACTCTACCTACCATTCTGATAACATAGATGTTCCACTACATAGATGCAACATTAAATGCTCGATATAAAATCCACGGTATTATTCAGTCTCTCCTTACCATTCATTACATACATGACTTGCATACAAATGACATTGCATTTTAGAGACATGGTTCGTTGTTATATATTTAGTTGATACTGATAGATATTCTATTTATAAAACCAAGTTTAGGTTATTCCATTGTTTAATACATAATATAGCAACATATTTTTCTCATTATATCTTAGGTTCAGAGATTTTAAACCTCTAATTCATAAACAGCCGTGCTCCAAATTTTCTATCTTTACATATCTTAGGGCTCTCCTAAAGACATAAAAAAAAATAAATTCGCATCTCTGGATTTCATTCTAACATTAATATGATCTATCTTGATTAATTAAATCGATGAATAGATACTACCATCGAATTTTCGATTCGTTAGTATTGTGAAGATCAAAAAGAAACAATTACATTTTTCCGAGACAATTGCTCTAGGACTAGCTTTTAAAGTTTTACGCCAATCATGGAAAATGTACACATTCAGAAATTCAGAAATTATAAAAGTCTTATCACCCAGAGACAGATGATAATATCACACACGTAATGTCATTTGAGGCTGTATAAATAGTACCGTTTCTTTGAAATTAAGATACAAAAATAGCAGAAAATTAACTCCTCCAAAAAAGCACCACTTTTGTGGCGCATTACTTCAATTTAGCTCTCATTCTACGCTGGAGAAATAAAATCTAAAAAGAATGTAGAACTGCCTCTAATTTAATGTAAGAGTCATTACAATGCGTTTTATTCAAGCCTGGAGAGAATTCGCAGAGTCTAGGAGCGTGTAATTAAGAATCCGATACTAATTGCCCGAGACTTCCGAGTTAACCGCAACGTTTCCTTTCTAAATTTAATTTCGCATTCGCAATTTCATTTCCATGAAAACGAAATCTTGAAATGATTAATTCTGAATTCATACCCTAAGCGGTTTACAGCCATTGTCGTTTAAGTAGCTGTAAAATATATTTCGCTTAAGATGCTCATGTTCATACAATGAATTTATCGCCATGTCTCAATTTCTCGTGCACGTAATATTTTAGAAGGATTTTTCATTTAGGAGGATATAAGTATAATTTATGACAAACGCACCTTTTTGTTTCATTAAATGTCTATTTTTTTACATAAGTGTGAAAATCAATCCATTATTTTTTTCTAATTTATGTCTACATTTTGGTTCTCAAATAAGATAAATCAATTTAAATTGTTTTATTTACACGCCAATCATACTTTGTTAACAAGACATTCCACAACTGCGACAGCAAGATGACCCGGGAATCCATAATTTGTATTTATTACATTACGAAAGCGAATGATGCAAACTAATCCGAGATTATGCGATTTCCTTCTAACATGCACTTTTGATTTCCAAATCTCCATTTTCATAATTTCGCCCAACAATACGTCATCAACTGCAATGAGCTATTTATCAAAGTTTTGCAACTCCGTGCAATGTATTGCGCAATGCAACTCGATGAAACAGGGATTTGCATAAATAGAGACCTGGATTCGAATTTGATCTCTATGGCAGAAAGATATCTAATGTCAGAAAGAACTCAACAGCCCTGGAAATAACGGATTTACTTTCTTCTCTCTTTTGAGGTAAGAAATGGAATTTTGCAGGTCGTTGGCGGGAAATTAAATATTGAAAATTAGTTTACGGTAAAATGCGAATAAGAAGAGCTAATTTTCTAGTAGGTTATGCTAAATAAAAAAATAATTACCTGATGTGATATATAGAGATGAAACATTATTAATTTTTTCGCCCAAAGTAAAATATGACATTAATGTAAATAATGATGATGTATGTACATAGAAAGATGCTCTTAATATTTTAAATTTCACTGAAAATATCACCATATAATAAAAACTAGTTGATAAACTTCAGCGTGGAAATTTTAGATTGGTATGGTTTACAACTATCAGCCGCTAAAAATTTAGCATTGAAAGCAATCAAGGAAGCTTTAAGTTTAAGTTTCGAAGGGGCAACTAATATACGGAAATACTAAATAAGTACATAATTAAATTAAACTGTTTTGATTCCCAGATTTTATGGTCATTACTTTTATCGATGGAATTCCAAAAATGTAATGAATTAATCAACAAACATACCTTATAAGTGTAATGAATGACAAAAATATTAAAATCACGTGTTTACGATCATGCATCCAAATAACTCTCTTAGCTTTAATTAGGCATAAAAGCTCATTAAACAAATATAAATCATTAAAACATGCTAATTATTCGAACAGAAACAGTCCAAGGCTAAATAAATTATGATTAATTAACGATGCCCTCCTTTCGAAAAATGAAATCATGAATTCGCACATATAATTTTGAATATTAAAATTAATGAATAAAAAATAAAAATCACCCAGGTTTTTAAATATATGTATGCAGTAATGTAAACATAAATCATTATCGCATTGAAGCTGGCCAAACGCAAATATAATTATGACCTAGCTTTCAATAATAGCCCAATTTTACAAATTAAATAAATTAATTGTTAATTTAACTTTTAAGATGATAATGAATGATTAAAAAATTAAAAATCATCCATGCGCTTACATACAGGCATTTTAATAACTACCACACCTTACCATACATTTTCATAAATGATTTAAAATGTGTGAATATGTATGTATGTATGAATGATTAAAACAATTAAATATCACTCATGTGTTTACATGTTATTCATATTACTATACACCATAACTTCCCTTACGTATGGAAGCTCACGAAAAAAAACGAATTAACATAAACATATAAATTTAAAAGTCATAATGAACGACAAAAAATAAAAATCTCTCAGGTATTTATTCGCGTGCATTAAAATAACTTCTTAAAGGTTCCCTCACGTACGAAAGCCCACAAAGCAAACATAAATCATGCAACCGAAGCAATTAGTCGCACGGAATAAAAAACCCGGGGAATTCCGAGAGATTCTCATCATGCGAATTTATTTTTTTTTAACTCGGGATTACGGGCATGAGAGCGCATTCTACGCTCCGGGAATGCATTCCCATGTGTCACGGATTCACTCCGTCTGCCAAGGAATCGCACGGCACGAGGGAAAGGCGGAGAACAATGAGACACCTTGAGCGGAAAATGGTCGGGTAAAGGAAAAACGCCGTGTGAGCGCTTCCGGAAACAAAATTTCGGGGAGCAAAAAAAAGGGGAAGGGGGGCTCCACGTGTCGAGTCGATATCTGTCCGAAAAGCAGCGTGATTTCAAAATTAACGGATTCACGTTTCCTCGGAGGTTCACGGACTTGGTTGGGCTCGTGACAACTTGGTCGTATGTGGGGCAGATGAACGGCCGAGTGGAAAATTTTTGACAGGCGGAGAATTAGCCGAATGGAACTGTAAAAGGATTATCTGAACAGCGGTAACTGATACGGGGAAAAAAAAGAGAATTAGCTCAGCATCTGCATGATGGGAGCTATGTTTCTCTCAACTGTCTAGAGCAGCGGAAAATTTGTACGCAAGGCGGATAAACAAAGCAAAGGAGATCCTCACAGAATTAGGTACGAATAAAATTGTTCTTTAAAGATACTTGTTTTATAATATTAAATAATACGAAACTTTGATCACATTAAATATTACGAAAAACAAATCAAGCAAAAAAACAATCTGGAACTAGCGGAAACTTTGTATGCAGGGTAGATGAACAAGCCAAAAGGAATTCATCTTCAACAGAAGTGTGCACAAATGAAATTTTTCTACAGCAAAACTAGGTGTAATTCCTTATAGCATTAGCTAACATAAAAGCATATAAAATTCTGCAGGATAAATTTAATCCTTAAAATCTAATTTAATTTTTGAATTTTCATGTGGAAACCAGATTATTAAATATACAGTTAATCCGTAGAAAAATGAAAAATTATCAACGATATGTATAAAAATCTAAATAAATAATTTGTAGAATGAAAATAAACCATGTAAATTTCAGTGAAGAAATTAACCAGAATAACATTAATAGTCCAATCGATACCAAAAATAGAATTTTTAGCATTTTTGCTATGCTAACAATTATTCATAAGAACTGAGTTTGAATAGAAAAGCTGTCTGTATTTAAGCAGAATATTTACCCTCAAATCACATGGCCTTAAAATTGAACACTAAATAACAACAGTGAAAACGTCATCGCAGAGCGAAGAGTACGAAGATTGCCATTTTATTAAATAAGTATCGCATTTATCGTAAATGTCAAATAATGTTGCATGATGAAGAAAAAATTATGCATCCAACAAATTGAAACCATCAATCTACAAAATATTTCATCCTAGCAAAAACAATGCTTTTCGATGAAAATGTATTTCTTTTCTTGATACGGAGTCCAATTCGAAAGTTTAAATATAAATATTAAAATTATAAAAAAGCAAAATGAAATAATGTTTCAAACGCAACGCAATATTAATGACGCCATATTGTTTATGTCATGTTACCATAACGCTGTTGTTAGTAATATAAAATTCAATTCATCAAATTATAATTGAGTAAGAATTCGCCAAGAGAAACCCAATTCCTCCAAGAACTAACATTTCTATTCAAATCCATTACAGTTTCGGTCGCAAGTTTAGAGCGGTGCTGAATGTCAAAGGAAACCATATGGAACGTCTGAAGAGATTTCCATCAATGGAATATGCATATGAATAGGAAGGATTAGAAGCCAGGGAAGTTTCGGCGATCCATTGTTCTGCGTATGCGAACTTCCTTTCGATCATCTGCGTCAATAAGCCGTATATACAGACGCAATAAATGACTTAGCTGCAGAATGGAAGTGATCAGAAGGGTTTGTTTTGATGGAAAAAAGCGATACACTCTCCCGCTCTCACCAAAAGATCGGCATCGGCAGGCACCTACAAACATCATAAACCTTACAAAGTTCTTAGAAATCGGTCTCTCAATGCGCCTAAGAGTAAGAAAGTATCCGATACAAAGTAAAATAAGTTATATGTGATGTATGACAACGGATTTTTGAGCCATAAGATATTCAATAATAATGAGTCGAATTCTAAAATGAATATTCCATGTTACTTATCGAAATCCGTAGCTAATCAAAAATATTTTTAATATACAGCGTCTTACCTAAAGACCAGAAAAATACAAAATCCGTTGTCAAATTTGAGAAAAGCATAACTTGGAAAAGATTACAGTAACCTCTGATTTCACGGCGAGGTAAGAAGACAAATGTTATTCCGAGAAAGATGCCGAAGCAAATTGTACACATTCTCGACACAATAATACCAGATTCATTAACTGTATGTTATGAAAATTATTAGAATTACAAAATAATATCTTTCCGAATCAAGCTAAAATGAGCAATCAATTAGATCAACTGTCATTAACAATGTATTTTGACTAAGAATGAATGTGAAATACTACACAACTTATAAATTACAACAAATAAAATTAATTAGTTAAAATACAGAAGAGTAAACTACGCTACATGCAATAGAAGAAGATATTATCGGAATAAATGTGGTATGTTTACAAAAACATCAAAGGAATTTCTAGGATTTCAATGCCGTGTTTCATCTAAATATATTGAAAATGACCAAATGTTTTATCAGGAGACATATCGTAATTATTATATTAATCGTTACACAAATCGTTGAAGAAGTCAATGTTTACATTCCCCCGCGGTATATATCGCGTAAGATGCGGTTGGAAAAGTGTAAAAACAAAGATATAAAAAAGGCATTCCAAGAGTTGAAATTGCAAACTTACTTCAGTCGTTTAAGTAAAAGCTACACTTGACTTTGAAAACCAAACACAAAGAACGGTATCGAGAATTCATTCATTGTAAATAACAAAGCATGCTTCATCACGTGCAATCTAAGTTTTAACTTAAATTTACCTTATTTGGCTGTCCTTTAGGCCTACAAAGCTTGTGTGAGCACTGCCACGATGTCTTGATCACTCCCGTTAATTGTTCCCCGATGCGAAAAGCGTATTGCACTATTTAAAACAGTTTCTAAAAACCTTCCTCTTTTATAACAAGCGCGCTAACAGCGACACCATCCGTTCTTTCACAGGGCGTTTGATGATACTGGCCGCCGTAGGATTCATGTTTGGCAGGCATTACCCCCCTCGTAGTTGTTGACACTAGTGCTGCGCTCGGTGGCCAAAGGTGGAACTATGTGGTTTAGTTCGTTCTCCTGTAAAGAGCGGGATAGATGTCAGGAGCGGGCGATTTTGTGTATGGAAACACAGTTACGCCTGGCTCCGGTAGAGCTCCGATGCAGGCGCTTGATTTAATTTGAGAAGTAAAGTACTTGGTACTTATAAGAAATGATAAATGGTAAATTTCAGCAAAGGCATTCAAACTAAATACATTAGTTGCTGTAATAATATTTTTCCTTCAACAGACATAAATATTTGCTCATACTTTTTATTTAAATATGACATTTAGATTTTTAAATACATACGAAAGATAAATATATTCACATTTTTATGCACTTCATAAATACATTCATCTGGCTATATAGAATGCATTTATTATGATAAGGAAGGCTATATAAATTACCTTTTATGGTTTTCTATAAATAATAATTCAGTTCTGCTGTATCAAAAATTAAAAGAAATGATTATTGAATAAGACACTTTAATCGTTTTGAAATGATTATTTTAATAAATAATAAAACAATACGCACATCAGAGCAGAACATAGATTGAGTTGTTGATACATATTCTATCACAGAAAGCGAATTAGGTTTGCTTAGAGAGTGGATTATAAAAATACTTTCAGAGTACTTCACGCAATCACTTATTCAACGAAGTCAGATATTTGGAAAAAACTGTAATATATCCTCTTCTCACGCAATGGTTAAGGTAGCTAGAAATATAAGAACGGGATTTCCCAATGAGATATCCTCTTTCTGCTTGTTTGTAGTGATTGGGAATCCATTCTGAGTCATTGGCGTCTTGCCGTATCAAACGAAGATTTACGTCAATCTTAATTTTAAGGAAACACAATTATTTATCTAATATAAAAGATAGATAGTGGTTGACAGCGGAGCAGCTACTAACGGTCGGTTAGTAGCTGCTCCAGGTCTATATGTTCGTGTAAAAGACATGAAAATGTATCGTTCATAACATGCCAAAGTCATAAATTGATATATTGATAGATGAATATTTAACTATGTGAAATTCCATCGATGATCAAAAACATAAATTTAAAAAAAAATCCAATTGATATTACTCCTTACCCCAAATCATCATGGGTAAGCTCCTCTACACTTCCACCAACCACGATCATTCCCTTAACCCAGCCATAACTCCTAGTTTCTTCATATACTCATTCCTTCATTGAATCCTTCCCTAATGATAATTAAATATTTGTCAAAATTGGTCGTTTTAAATGAAGCTAGTGGAATTTGCATAAAAAATTTTATTTAACCTATCTCTTCTTCTGCCAACGTAGCCCTTATAAGCAATCTTGGAGGCAAATCTTGTGTCTGCAAGAAAACTATGAAAAAATGAATCCTTCGCTCTAGGTTGATTAGAATATCTCTCTCTAAAAACCCACATACAGTAATATTGAGAGAAAAACGTAGAAATGATATGCTAAATAGAAATAAATGCATTTAAATGCATCTAGAACTATTAATAGTAGTCCTTACTTTTGCAGTCAAATTTGGCTACTTTTTAAGAGGTTTGCCTTTATCGAATTAGACGTACCTACTTATTTTCCAGGTGTGAGTAAAGCAATATTTATTGTATCAAAATTTTCCTGGTAAGCGTCTTCCCCTTTTAAATTCCTAACAACTAACCGCAACCGTTCATATCATCCCCGAAATTTGCCTTTTTTTTCCCTTCCACTTGTATCCCATCTTACTTTTTAAGTAGAGCGATGTTACTTAGCGTTAGTTAGGCCTCACCTTGAGTATGCATGTAGTGTATGGGACCCCGCCGAGAGATGTCATATTCGGGATTTAGAAAAAGTACAAAAGGCGATACGATTTGTAAAGAATTGCTACGATAAAACAGCGAGTGTAACTCAGATGTTACAGGACGCGGGATGGGAATCATTAGAAGGTAGAAAAAAATTCAAAGGATAAATTTATTAAATAAGTTCAGAGAAATTACGTTTTCAGATGATGTAACCGATATAATGCGACCCCCCTGTTATATGGGCCGTGCTGATACTGCCCGAAAGATTAGGGAAATAGATGCTAGAACGAATCGTTTCAAAAATTCATTTTTTGCGCGAAGTATACGCGAATGCAACCGTTTAGGAAAATAGAGTCAAGGTGCTTCCACCCCCTGCCACACGCCGAAAGGCGGCTTGCAGGGTTCTGACATAGACATAGACATATACATTAAGTACCTCAATTTTTATACGAAAATATTAGCAAGGCTATAGGATTTGATGGAGGGGAATTTACATTTGAAGAGGCATTAAAAAACATCGAAAGTCGAGAAACTACACAGGCTCAGAAAGTGCAGCTAACATACATAAGCAAAAATCATCCGAAAGAATTTTGAATATTCAAAATAACGTACTATTGATAGTTTTCAAATTAGGACTTAATTTAAATACGTTTATTTACCTTGGAGGTTGATTGAAACGCAGGCTCCAAATGAGATATGTGCCCCAGTTAGAATTGTAGCCTAATGACTGAGTCAGGACACCAGACATCCTTGATCTCTCTTGACTCTCACCTCGACTCCCAACAATTTGCATCAATTTGAGTCCATCTCATGTGAGCATATTCCCTAAGTGTCAAACCAAGAGAACAGTATCAGCCTACCATATAATCGAATGTGACGATGTACCACGAAGCTCGAGTTGAAACAACACTAAGAATGGGTCGTAAACGATAAAATCTCAATTACGTGTTCCGAAACATGATTAATTGGTTACATACATTTTTTAAGTTTATTGTTTCCAGTACATTTTGTTACATTTATATGACGAAGGGCTGGATGTAAGAAGAGGCTTGATAGTCTCAATCTCGCCCAGAATAAAGTCCTTTATTATTATTATTATTATTGTATACTAATAAAAAAATTGAAATTCTGTTAACATATACGTAGAAGATTGGAAACCTCTGACCGAGCTAAATCTGCTATGCAGAATTTAAGTTCTAAAGTTATTAATTACTGATTACGTCCATTAATTATGTTAATTAATAAAAAATTTGGTCAACAACATCGCCTTAGGCCCATCATATCCGACATATATTGAGATCTCCCACTATGATCTGGCACCACCTGTATACCCAAATCCCTTGTTGTATCACATACAGCAATATTCCGACAAGAGGTTCGTCATCCCTGACCTTACTATTGTTATTATTAAATCTTATACGGCACCATGAAAAATTATGCGTCAATATAGAAATAGTTTAGTATGTGCAACCTTGTATGTCCATCATTGCAATAAACCTGTTTTGACTATATATATTCTTTTTGCTTGACTATATGTATGGAAAAGCATGTAAAATCATATAATTTTAGGATTAATTAGGTGACATCACATGGAATTGTGATCATGAGGAGTAAGTATGCAGGATCGACGCAAGAGAATTTGACGCCCTGAGGAAGAGAAAATAAAAACCCCCAAAGAGCAAATCTCTGGTTCTCAAATATGCTCAGCAAAAACGGGTACCCCCAACCCCTGGGCGATTGCCTAGGCTCCCCTGATTGTAATTTTGGCCCTATATTACTGTACCTACGAGTTATGAAGGTAGCTATAATGTTTCCACCCGACAAGCAAAGACAAGCAGCAACGGATGCGTTTAAACAATTATTATGATGTCATTGTATAAGATTACGGAATCGAAGTTATTTCTCTAAACTATAATTAACGAAGGAAGTTAAAGTAATTGAATCAAATGTAGCAGGTGGTGGGAAGATAGTCAATCTTTTAGGAATTCTTATAAAATTATTGAAAATTTAACTTATTTGCGTTCCAAGATACGACAGATGAGCGAGTTCGTGATTTTTTACTGAAGCATATCTATAAGTATTGCGGAATGAACCGACCACTTCTCTGGTTCTTGTGTGAAGCAAGTTCAATTTTATATCAATAAGTTGAAATACTACCTCTGAAAATACAGTGCGTGAAAACGAGTTACTAGTTATTCACGCAAAAAAACGGATAAGAAAGCTCAAGGAAGTATCCAAAAGAAGGATCTGCTGACATTCACTCTGATTCTCAAACACCTAATCAAAGTCTGTAGAATAGTGACAGATGTCTATGCAAAGATACAAGAATGCTACATGTAATGCTTAGCTTAGAAATCATGTAGACATCTAGACCTCGTATATATGTGTGGATTTCATGAATAAAAATTTTCGAAACTGCTTTCTAGAAGAAACAAGGGAAGGGTTAGGTTCTAGAAGAAAGCCGTTTGAGCCACAAATATTTAATACATAGTTAAGCCTCGTTATTAACTATCCGATTTTCTTGGGATTTTTATTCTAGAGCTAACTGATGGCTAGATAAATTTATTGAAGTTAAAATCGTAAGATAAACACTGGGAGAAAGAAAATAGAAGGATATCGATGGATAACATAGAAAAGGGAGGAGTTGGTAGTTGGAAGGTAGAGGAAAGAGTACGATATGCAACTCTATATCACGAATATAAATTGTAAACGAATATAAACGAAGAATTTTAGGTAAAAGAATCAAATTAGGCGATGATCTAAACAATGATTCATCCTTAAGACTGATAGCTCGCCCTCTTAATAATAGTAGGCCACATTTTTTATGTTATCAACTAATTTTTATAAATTCATTATAGAGCAAGAATATATACTTTCTAAGTTAGTAACTTCAGTATGTATTAACGCTGATCGCCCTATATTTATAAGAAAAGTTCAAGAGTTTCTTTAGTTTCAAAGCTTGTAAGCAGGGTAAAAGTTTACGAAATACTGCAAAATTATAGAGGATTTTGCATCTAAAATAAGTCGTATTTAATTTTCTTGGTTCTATTCTGAGTGATAATATTCATTATTCTATTAGGCGATCATTGAATTTGAATTCTAATTTGAATTTACAACAAAAAAGGATATTGTGATAAAAAATCAATGTTGTCACCTTTTAGGCTTAACTATCGAACTAATTTTAAACTGCATATTTAAAAACTCTATGAAAGCGTTAACTTGAAAATAAATTAAAAGGACTCACTTGAATAACTTGCAAGGAAGCCAAGTAGATAAGATGCCAAAAAACTTCGTACCCAATGCTTGATAACAGAACGTACCATTTTCTTGTACATACTAAAAATTACGGAACAGGTAATTTATCAGAGTAAAATTAGAGGAAACGAAAGTGTGGATATGTTTCAATGAAAGTAATCTAAAAGGAAGGAAGTTAAAATTTACCCAGAGTGGAAAATGGAATAGACTCGGGTATTAAATTAAATTCTCGAATGTAAGCTTCAGGATATTTTGCCGCAAGGAAATATTTAATAAACTGGAACAGAAACAAAAAATATCCAGAATGCAATATAAATCTATTACAATTCAATAGACTGGATATGTAATAATAGAAATGGTGAATGGAATTACTCTAGCGCAGTGAGTTAAACAATTTATTACTAGAAGCAAGTGTTACAAGATTGGATGTAGAGAAAAGGTTCATAAAATCCTATGTATGGAGTGTGTTTTTGTACTGGACCAAAGAAGTTAACGGAAGATACGCTTTCCTTTCCACCGTTTACATAAAAAACAAATGGTAAATGTATTCCACGAAGTTTGGAAGCAATAACTTAAGTTTATAACTACGTCGTTTAAATATCAGAATATGAATCCGTGAATTTAAATAACGTATTGCATAACATTCAATAGAGAAAGACCCGAAGGAATGCCATTAAAAAGAGATAAGAGGTCAGAGAATTAGAGATCATTGGTAGCTTATACATATAATATCACAATTATGAACAAGACTGAGAGAAAGGTAAATGAAAGACACTTTTCCTCTATCTCGTTCTAAAGGCTAATTAAAAATGGTAATAAACACCAATATCACGCATTAACTACAAACTTTCTGATGATAATATGTACTTGCATTGTTTTCTTCGTAAATTACCTCAAGATTACTTATACAGTCAGGTGTTGAAGACGTCACCTCGTGAAACTCCATTACGGAAAGGTAAACAAAATAACTTGAAAAGTTTCAATAACCAAAATGATTTAATCTACATTTTTCCGCTCACAGAGTCATCATAGAGCTCTGTATAGAAAGTCCATCTGATTTAGAGGACGATAATGATTCGGTTAGTCGAAACATGCGGCTGAAATAATCCCTGATGGTGAAACTTAAGAAATTTATTTTCTTTTTCATTCCTTAAGATTACAATCAAAACAAAATTCAGGCAGGTAATGAGATAATCCTTGCATACGCTATGAACAAAACGTAAAAAACATTTTCCGTCACAATAAATAAATATTGGACTTTGTATTTTACACTAGATATAATCTTATGAAAAAGCAAGTCTAGTAGTTCTAAATCCAGATTGTATTTATCAAATGGCGTTCCACGAGGTCAGGATTACTTACATTGAATATTTTACATTACAAATTCTAATAAATTGAAGGGTATTAGAATAAAAGTCTGACGGGGCCTGGAATTGAGCCCGGGATCTTCCTCTATCCGGGAGGCTGCTTTTAAAAGCAGCAAAGCAGCCTCCCGGATAGAGGAATATCCCGGGTTCGATTCCCAGCTCAATCAGACTTTTTTCAAGTCCGTTATTCCTTGGGAATTTTCTTAGGTGTATGCCCTTATGCGCAAAATTATCTTAACCCTTTACCTAGTATTGGTATAATTAAAATTGCTTCGACAGCTTAGGTCAGGTCAATAAAGTCGCACATAAACTTATGCTTTCACCACTTAATTCGAACGTGTTGCCCATTTGACTATCCGGGATTAATTATTCATGTATACATCCACTTAATTGTTTACAAGTAATTATACAATGAAAAACAGATAAACTTATTGATTTAACGAAACGGAAAAGCGCATATATACTATGTGAATGTCACGAAACGTTTCTAGAAAAATGGTGCGTACAGTACCAACTGTTACGACTAGTATCCTATCTCATCAGCATGCCAAAAAACTCTGCTTTGCCATCGGGATGAGTCATTCAAAGATTTATTGACAATAACCCAGGTATCAGTATCACAGACAACGTGACTGACACGTGAATTGTGGTTCCTGCACGTACATCGAGCAGCCCTGTCGAGAAATGAGCATTTCTACGGAGTCATTCCCTAAAATAATCTCAGAATACGTGAATTATTCTCGAACTTGTCCTTATCTAAAATTGAATTTGGAGCTCATATAAAATAACTTACGCTACAGCCGGGACAGAAGATTACTTTTTCGGAGAAGCACTGAGTTACACAGCAATTGCGGAATGTTGCGAATGTTTTTCTTGTATTGCTTTTCGGACATACACCGAGATAAGTTCATATCGACAGCAATAAGAAAGTATTAATCCTTGAAGGGAACGAGTTTCTTGTCAATCTAAGGTTGCACATGGTATTGGTGAACTAAGTACGAATTGGAAAGGGAGGGGCTGAAATAAATCAGCTCTTATGCGAACGGATATTGTACTGACATTCGTACGAAAGCAGTTCTGAGTTTCGGTATATATTGGAAGGATTTTGCATGCAATAGCACTTCGTACGGGGAGACCGACACAGGCAGATCTTAGCCAGCTTCAAACTCATCACATATTTCAGTAAGTAGAACTACTCAAATAATATAGTTTGCCTTTTTTGGCATAAGATCAAGGTAGTTATTCTATAGTTCTTGCCACCAAGGTTGGTGGAATGCACTTCCTACTTTTTAAGTATATTTGTATCGGTTAAAGTAAATGTTTCATTCAACGTCCACTCATGTCTCAGCGACTTTCAACCTTAGGATAATTTGAGAGCTTACGAGTTCAAACTGACACCGAATTGCATACAGATTTTCAAGTCCGTTATTCCTTAGGTTTTTCCACGCCATTGTGTGCAAACTCTTTTCCGAATTTTCCCTTTATTATGTATTATTCATAGTATGTATATACATTCGGCTGATTAACCCTTACAGACCTGATTTTTTTAACACGAAGAAAAAATTATTTTTGAATTTATTTGTCTAATTAGAATTATTTATACTTATTCCACTAATAAACATTGAAATATATAATTTAGTTAACAATTAATGAGATGTTCAATATTTGGACACCTATTTTAAACTGTCACTAAAGTTAAAGTTATGAATTAAAACTATGTTTGATATTAAATAACACATATAGAAGACTAAAAAAACTTTTTTTCAATAATATTTGTAAAAAATCATAGTAAGAGTAAAAATGGAAACCTTACACTCCGAAATTCTTTTTAAAAACTCATTATATTCCGTTATTCAATAAGCAATAAAATCTTACAATGATATAGGAATCTTCTTTGATATAGGATTGGCATAATATCAAAATAAAAGAAGCAAAACCATAAAATAATGCAAAAAATAAATATTAAATTAATATAAATAATATATAATAAGCACTTAAAATGGTATCCAATATATTAAACAGGGATCTGAAAGAGTTAATAAATCAATCAATCATGTTATTACTAAAATCAGAATGTTTTACATTCATTCTCCGGATTGAAGCTGTACGAAGCTAGAAAAAGTTTGACCCAGTACATTTACTATTTAAGTTCATAAAAAAGTTTTTGGACTCTGGCTTTAGGGAAGCATACAACAAATTGATCTATGCATTTAATGGATGCAATATCTTTCTCAGATGATATCTTTTTATATTAACCAAATATAGAGCCCACAAGCTATCATTTGGGCTCGTCTAACCTTGCCTATAAATAGCCCTGTTCTACTCCCATGGTTTAAGGTGAACCATAAATAACCATATTACACGGACAACCATGAATCATTCAAAAACAAATAAAATGCAATTCAATAAAAAATAAGATGCCACATTGACTGTTTTTTTAAAATAGTATAAGGGATAAATACTGTCGAACCTAAGTAAGCATCACGATTGATCACCAAGTGTCTCGAGGTCCATTTCTAGGAGTTAATGTACCCGCGTTCAGTGTGCTAAATATTGCGAAATAAGAATCGCCATAGGCGATGGAAAGGCAAAGAATGGAAGAGCTATTGAGGCAGGAATAGGAAATGTATTACTAAAATGTATACGCTATCCTATGATTAGGTGCCATGAAGCCATGAAATTATAACATCAAACCAAAAATATAACCTTAGTATAAGGCATTGAAATCATCACTTCTATTCTAATGTACATTATAAATATTTTCCAACAGGTCATGGCCGCGTGGCAGATGACTTTAGGCCTGTGCCTGCTACTTAGCACTGCTGCAATAGCCACATTAGAGAAAGGTTAGACATTCTGTTACCCTAATAAAATTTTTTAATATTTCAATATATCACAATTGGAATCTCTCCTTGGAGGCTACATTACAACCGGAATAAAAGCAATTCGATAACTTCGTAATTTTACTTCTATACCACACAGATCCAGCAGACAACGTGAACAAGAAGAATATCACGCAGGCCGAACGTCTGAAAATCAACGAAAAGCTGCTGGAACTGGCCAATAAGATCGTATTGCTGCAAGACACTGGGAAAACGCTACTCCCCATTGGGCTCTTCCATTTGGGCCAAGACCCCAATAACTTCAAACCCTCCTCTGGGTTGAGTGACTTCTGCGAAAGAGTCAACACGCCAGTAAAGAAACCAACCAACACCAACAAGGTACCGAAGAGTTCTGAATCCGATGAAGACGAGTTCGACTGCACTGGTTTGGGGAACAACTACGGAATCAATTATGCTGCTGGAGCTGGGTATGCCTACATGAAGGATAAGACGGGGAATTACATCAAGTTGAAATGCAAAGTACATGGAGGAATAGGTGGGTACGGTGGTGGAAATGGGCATGGTACTGGAAATGGATATGGGAATAACGGTGGTTATGGAGCGGGCAACAATAATGGGTACGGTAACAACAATGGAGGTGGAAATAAACCAGGAAACAATTATGGAACTGGGCACGGCAGCAATGGCGGTGGCAATGGATACGGAGGTGACAATGGTTATGGAAATGGTGGCAGCAGCGAAGGAGGTAATGGGCAAGGGTATGGTAACAACAATGGAGGCAACAAAGGAAGCGGATATGGTGGTAAACCTGGAAACGGATATGGTGGTAAACCTGGAAACGGATATGGTGGTAAACCTGGAAACGGATATGGTGGTGAACCTGGAAACGGATATGGTGGTAAACCTGGAAACGGATATGGTGGTAAACCTGGAAACGGATATGGCAACAATGGCGGTAACAACGGTTATGCGAGTAGCAGCAGGAGTAGCGAAGAAGGAAATGGGTACGGTAATAAACCAGGCAACGGATATGGTCACAACAATGGAGGTAATAAAGGAAGCGGATACGGGGGTAAACCTGGAGGCGGATATGGCAACAACGGACATGGTAACAACAATGGATATGGCAACAACAATGGGCATGGTAACAGCCATGGAGGAAACAAAGGAAGCGGATATAGCAACAATGGTGGTAACTACGGCTATGGAAATAGTGGCAGCAGCGAAGAAGGCAATGGATATGGTAACAACAACGGACATGGCAACAACCATGGATATGGCAACAACAATGGATATGGCAACAACCATGGAAACAAAGGAAGTGGATACGGCGGCAAACCAGGAAACGGTTATGGTAACAACAGCGGCAATAATGGTTATGGAAATAGTGGCAGTAGCGAAGAAGGGAATGGGTATGGCAATAACAACGGATATGGCAATAATAAACCAGGTAACAAATACGGAAACAGGGGAGGTAAAGGAAACAAAGTCCAGTATGACCCAGAGACTGAGGGAATCCGTACCCTTGATCCACTTCCTCCTCTGATCGAAACTTTCTGCAAACTCTTTGGAACCGCATACTAATAATATTTGAGAAACGTCTCAATGCTGTGAAGTTTCACTTACCTGAGCTGTATCAATACATTAAATCTCATTCTTTCATGCTTCCAGAAAATGGATGACAAAGGCTATACACAACGAGTTGGTCTCTCAATGTACTATGAGTTTGAAGCATTACGAGATGTTGTGATCTGCAAAGAGTTCTATTCTTTCATTCTTTCGTTGAAAATTTACAAATACAATTGTTTTTTAAAGGATGGATGGAATTGAAATAAACATTAAACAGAATCCTCACAAAACCTTTAATTTCCTGAACCTTATATCAATCCTAACCATCCGCAATTAAAAGAATGGAAGAAATATAAATCTAAATAATTTCAGCTTTGTATCCTGAATCTGACCGTTCTATTAATGTTTACAATCAAATCAGCATATTAATTCTGATAGTCACCATTGGGAAGAGGCAGGGTGTAAATGCAACGTTCAGTCTGTTTCGCTAATTGGTTATTGAAAATAAAATGAATCCTGGAAGTTATTTGCCTGATTTCCCCCAGTGTCTGATAGGCTCTTTTAGTACCGTGGAAACATGATATCTAATTCAATGTAATGCGAATAGGCAATATGAAGATGTTCCTTAAAATAGTATGGGAATCCTAAAATGGACGGAGAGTACATTTTAATTACACTCTCTCTCGATAAATTAAGAAATAATTCATTCTCGGAAAACATGTTGTATCATAAGCCCAACCTGTACCAAGGGTAAAATAAATTATGAGACCTTCTTAGTCTCAAATTCATCCAATAAAGATATTTTTTAACGTATAGTAATTATCTGGCCGATCAGGCCAGAAATGCCCTATTCAAAGATTTAATTTTTCTCAATAGTAAACGATTACATAAACGGGCTTTTAGTGAAGTCATCCTTCACATCGTGGGTCGCAGGGTCCATTTGTAGATGTAAATTTGGACGAACGCATTATTTCTGATTTGATGAGATAATATAAAAGGTTTTGTTCTCCTTCCTTCAAATGATTCCCATTCTGAGGGTAAACATCCTGATCTAACATCCTCACAACGCTACTGATTAATCACATCAAATTCATAACAAAAATACAATTTTCGACGAAACTTTTGTAATCCAGGAATACAAAATTCGTCATCAAGTTACTATTGACTGAATACCTTCTTTATATAGGGTGTATATTGGATATGTATCGGGTAAATATGAGATAAATATTGGGCATATATGCAGTATATAACAGAATATATATTCCATAGTGCTAATTCATAACGTTCTTAGACCTTTTCAGACTATTCAAGGGCATTTTACTTTAATTTACTATAAGTTAAATAGGATTAACAAATAAAATGACATCACCACTGGCATCTCAGAACCTACCAATAGGAAAAAACACAATTTTCCAAATGCTTCCTTTGGAGATTTACATTAAAAAATATTTAGTGGAGGAAATGATACCTGGAGAGTCGCAGTTACCATTCAACACGTTTTTGAAAATTCACATGAAACAAAAAATTGATAAATTCATTGATATTTTCAGAAAGTATGTATGTACTAGAGACAGTTAGAAGGCATAAATCTAGAAAATAAGGAGAGACAATTAGGTTTCTGAGTAGCAAAATAATGTGATATTGAGTCAAAGAATAAAAAATATTCGTTGCTGGAAAAACGAGCAAAAAATATCGCTTTTAGTAACGGAGAAACTTTTACTGCAGAATAATTAAATTAGCCAAAAGATAATTGTGGTTTTAAGACAGCAGAATGAAGCAAGTTGCCAAAATGTAATACTTAATCAGTTAAACATTAAACTGTATTTACTAAGATTCAGTTCGGAAAAAAGAATGCATATGAGAAAAAATTGCGGTAAACATTTTGTTTAAGGATTGTCTAACAATAATTCGCAATTCAATTTGCGATGGTATTTACTTCGTGGAAGGCCGTATGGTTAGAACGTGAATTTTACAGAATTTATCTATATCAAATCAGTCTGATAAAAGGGATCATTTGCCCTATCTTTTATAAAATGCTGAAATATTTCATTCATCGTTTGGAAGCAATATATTATCTTAGTAGTTTATTTCTGTCGTGGAAGATGTCGTAAGCGTCCAAAACAGAGAATATTCGTAAACCGGTACTCGTCAGAGACTTATCAACATTGGTATCATCATGAGTTTCATAAAACAACTTTTCACACAGGAAAAGGCGTTGAATTTAAACCATACGAATTCATTTTTTTCTTGCTGACGCATCGGGGAAACTAATCTATACGTGAAGGAAAACCCGAGGAGGACATCCCTCAAGTTTAACAATCTACATAACAGGAGTTATTTTATTTTCGCACGGTTTTTAAATATTCTAAGAACTGAATGTATTTTTCTTGAAAAAAGACCTTTCTTTTCCTCCAGACATGCCTATGTAGTCTGCAATTTACATAAAGAAAATATTTATTACCAAGAGTCCTCCCTTTTCGATTTTTAATGGCCATTCTTGCACTCATCGAGACTAATAATGCAGTAACATCCCCAAAAATCATTATAATTAACAGGATTGAATAGAAACACATGCTTACCATTAGGAGTGGGAAACACGTTTAAGGTTAGGGGAGATCGGGAAGATTTCCCTATTACGGAGTTCCACCAAGTTAAGGCTTCTTTGATTGAATTTATCCTTTAAGGTTACTTTTAGCTTTATTCTAAAATGGAAGAAAATTTATACCACAGACAGCGAATAATTTGTGAATGAAATTTATCTTCTTCCAGTTTTAGGAATCAATTTCTCTTAACATATCTTAAAGAATAGAGCATTATATCATGTTCCTTTTAGTACTGGATAGAAGAAAATGCGTCTTCCATTTCCTTTTGCCTCAGTTTTGTTATGCTTGTAACACCTTGAAGGCCGCTTATATATGAGAGATTCCTAGAAATCACAATCATTTCACTGGCTCCTAATAGAATAATATGACATTAATAATTCATAGGGGAATCATACTGGACTTGCATGGACTAAAATATTCTGGCTTATTGAGGAAAGCAAGGGCAAAAAACCTCGTTTCCCAACTAGCCTATTTCGTCTCATTCCTTCTCCTAATATGTTGGTAGGTAATGCTGGAAGGGTTAGGAATTCAATCAGCCTTCATGCTGATAACTTTACAGGCAAACACCGGTATTCATATCCGAGGATTCCTGGCTAGATCAGGATATACAAACCATTTTAAATTTAATTTTAAAAAGTACTGAACTTGTGTCAAAATAAAATACTTTTTTTAAATCTGTCCCAAATTAAAGATCTTTATTAACCTCGTGACAAAACTCTCCGTAGTTGAATATTTTTTTAAAATTTCTATGTAATATTTTCTATCTTTTTTAGTTTTTTTTATGAGACCGAAATTTAGTTTTCCGATGGAAAGAAGCTCCTCTGCTCAAACTATTAGCTAAGCGATGGAGCGGGAATGTGGTATTCTATACAGGCAAGATGAGCTGTGAGATACCGCGTCAGATAACGTCCGGAAGAGGCTGAGATGGTGAAGAAATCACGTTATCAGTGTTTTATTATGGGAGAACATAAATTCGAAACTTGGGTTCGTTTGTACATCTTATGTTGATAGTCATTCCAGACCTTCACCGGTGAGAAAAAGAAAAGCCTCAATCGATGTTCATTTATGAATCATTTTTATTTACTCTATGAATAGAGATAAAGGAAAGGAAAGCACGAAAAATTATTCCATAACACTGTCTCTTTCTAACAAGAATGTGATGAAGATATTGGCAGATCTCTGAAATAAAAGGGTTAGAAGCAGAACGACATATGTCTACTCAGGAATACTTCCCGTCATGGGATTTATATATACCATTTTACTTAAGAAGAACATTTCTACAGTTAGGCAAGTATCTGAATTATCTCTGGAGCCAGGAAAAGAGACAGCTGTAGAGAACTATTGAAAAATATAAATATTCTTCCTTTCCCTTGCAAATATATATTTCACACGCTGCTATTTAAAAAAAAAAAATGGCAAATTGTTTAACATAAAACTTATCACACCTGTCTGAAGGTCTACAGTCAAGGCCCATCACATGCTGGAAGTATCTTGTACAATAAACTTCCCAAACACATAAAGATTGTTGAGACCTCCAAATTTAAATATCTTTTAAAAAACTATTTGTAGGGGAAATGTTTCTATTCCGTAGGCGAATATGTAAATACTTAATACTTAGGAATTTATATTCCAATTCCTTTTGCAGTAAATAAATTAACCTTTGTACTTTAATATATAAACATTATGACAGATATGAATGAATATAATATTAAATTGTAAACTATATGACTATGCCTATACATGACTTGTACATGTCCTGAGATGCAATAAAATATTATTATTATTATCTCTCTGCATAGCCATAAGCGCAAATGCTGGTTTAATCCTCAATCATTCCACCATTAGCTATCGAAACTTTTGAAGAGGGCATACAAGAAGCAACGAGGGAATTGGTGACTAGAGGTGTCAAAGAAATATTGGTAAATCCTTGATGTGGAGTGTTTAAGAGAGTGAAAGGTAGTCAAACGGTCAGAGGCCTTCGAGATGCGGATTTAGGGTAGAATGGAAAAAGTAAGTTGGGTTGATGGAGAAACAAATAGGGAGGTGCTGGAGATGGTTGGAGAGGAGAGGACTCTAATTATTGTAATTGAGCATCTACGGAGGAAATGAGGGAGTCAAATATTGAGAGGAGGGAGACTGCTAAAGATTGTAATTGTGAGAGAATCGAAGGAAAAAAAGAGGGGAAGACAAAGGTGAAATGTGTAGATTTGACTTAAAAGGAAGGGCAAACAACCAGTAAGAGAATAAGATGGAGTTTAATAGGGAATTTTGATTCACCTATACTGAAAGGTATATCACTTATGTATGTAGAGGGAATGAGGCTTGATGAGGAGTGGGGTATTTTTCTCTCGCTGAGCCAGAATATAATTAGCGGATACGTGATTACGGCACAAGAATCGTTTGGCCAACACTTTTTGAAGCGTTTTATTAGTGATTAGGATATATGCCAATCAGCTTATCATCTCTCACAATCAGTATGCACTAGAACATTAGAACCATGAACACAATGTTAGAAACAGACGAGGTGGCCGAGTGGTTAAGGCGTTGGACTGCTAATCCAATGTGCTCTGCACGCGTGGGTTCGAATCCCATCCTCGTCGGTTACGTTTTACTACATTTCTACATCAAACCGATTGATTGATATCCATAATGGGGATAGAAGTGGAAACCAGTACGCAACGTATATACATTTTCGAAAAATTTGTTTCAGAATCACCCGTATAAAGTTATAGGAATAAATATATACGAGTAAAATGTAGCTTGCATACTGCAAGCAGATCGGCAATACTAATTTCATATCGGCATCGACAACACTAATTTCATGTCGGCATCATAACAGGACGGTCCTCAAAAGAAAAAAAAGTATTGAAATTTTTCTTAAAATTCGCTGAAATTTCATCGTCTGGTATCGAACCCGGGTCTTACTGGTGAACTTACTTTGCAGCACAATAGAAGATCACCATTTCTAACTATGTTTGAAAATTCAAGCAGAAATATTGGCTACAACTGCCTCAAAAGACGTTCTAATTTTCACGAATATAAATGGCTCTCTGGATTCGAACCAAGGACGATCTTGGAAATCTAAAACATGTTTCTGAAAGTTATTCATGATCTCTATCTATATGTTGAATTTCAAATTTCTATATTATTGGGAAAGGTTTCAAAATATTTCCTAAAAATCGGAACAACTTCTGATTGCAGAGACACCTGGTGTCGAACCCAGGTCATATTGTAAGCTGTGCATGCACAGTTTGATTTGCAAGGACTTGATCTTATATTATGCAAAGTTTGAAATCGATAGCATGCCGGGAAGTACCTAAATTTTGTTTCCGTTATCTCCGTAAGAAATGCATTATAGGATGTAAATGGCCCTCTGGGATCGAACGAAGGACCATCAGCGAACATGTAAAATTTGATTATGAAATATATTCATGATATCTATCCACGTGCCGAGTTTCAAGTATCCATGTTATCGGGAAAGGATCCAAAAAAAATCTTAAAAATCGCCGCAATGCATTTTAAACGGCCGATTTTTGCCCCGACCTAGCATCGAACCATGGACCATATTCGGCGATGTCTTTCTGATTTACGTTAGAGTTGCACGGCTTCTAGCTATCCCTCGAATTTCAACTCTCTACTTTTCCGGGAAGTGCACCAAAAAAATTTTCGAAAATCCCCGCCATGTATCCTTATGGAGAAAATCGGTTACACGTTATGGCCAATACGTCGTAAAAATTTCAAGTCGTTGGCACTTGTGGAACATGGTTAGACTTTTGATCCCCTATATATATATAACTTATAGGTATATCCGGAGAAGCGTCTATATATAATAGATGTACAAAAATCATAATACGAGTAAGCTGAAACTGTATTACGGGATAACTGTACCGCGGATTGAATAAAATTTGGTTAAGAAGAGGAAATGAATATATTCTCGAGAACAAAGAGTCGAATCTCATGTTAAGTTATTTTTACTATGCTGAAAAAAAAATTGTTGGCTGGTGTTTAAAAATTTAAGTCCCTTACTAACACCTTCTTTAACTCAATGAAATGTTTTAAGTATGATGTATTTCATGAACTTTTTATAACTTTAATTAATATCCAGATATATATAATATTAAATAATGCGTTAGTGGTTCACGAAACCTCACCAAAGTGAATACTATTATGCACATAATGTAGATAATGTCGAAATAATGCGATATCAATAAATAATTATTTTACTCAAATTATAGATTTTATTTATATTATTATGTACGATAAATCTTATTTCTGTTTTATGATATTATATCTTATGTATAATGTGTACCGTGTAATTTAATTGTACAGCCTACTGGAAGTTTATGGAGAGGTTTCCCTACCGCCTTTGGGCGAATGCCAGGCTTAAAATCATTTTTGAATGTCCCCTAAAGAGTTCCCACCTGGCCAGAAGGCCAACGTGCATCGTAAATTTAAATGAATAATGCAATTCATAATAGATAAATATTCTGTAGGGATCGATCAAATGTTTCGATTCTCGGAGAAAGGTGGAAACCAGTCACAACTGATCTACTATTCTTTTCCGTACTCAGGCTCACTCACACCCTACACGAAATATTTATTTAGAATATAATAGCCCATGATTTAGAAAGAAAATTCAAATCTAATCTAATAACGAAGACCAGTTCTAAATTTATGAGACCTGGGCAATAGTGGTGGGAGAACGACGTTTCGAGGTCCGCGGCAATATGCATACATCATCCCTTGGTTGGTTTTGAGTTGCCATTATCTCCTCCAATGATTTCTCGAGGTAAATACGAAAATCCTCTAGAAAAAGAGAATGTTAGACTTAAGGAACTACTTTAGTCCTGTGCTTTGAGCAACGTATAAAACCCTGAAGATAAAATTGATAGATGCTCTAAATATTCGCTGGAACTCTTGTTATTTCATTAAACTATTGCCGAAGACAAACTTATCGATCTATATAAGTCATGCTGATCTAAGTTTGCCAACAACAAGGAAATTATTTCCTCTTTTCATACATCTTTAAGGAAGAAAAGTAAAAATAAAATTATTTTGCCTTCAAAATGAATGATATTGCGCTTATAAATACGAAAAGAAAAATACCTACTGAATAAGCAGAGATGAAAGACGATGTATGATCGAATTATCTGTTCAATTGCTCTGCCATTGTAAACAGATTAGCAAACCTTTAGCTCGTTTAAATTTAAAGGACAACAACTTAAAACCCTGTACGGGGTGAAAGAGAACGCATTGAGAATTCCGTAACTATCAGCAAATTTGCCTTCGTATCCTGAAGGCAACCATTTTAACAATCAATTTATATTTACTTTCTGAGGAAGAATTCAAGCTCGAAGCATTTTTCAGGACATAATAAAATCATTAGCCATTATTTCCCCGCTACAGTATCTAGAAAAACAGAGATATGAACGAAACAGGCTTGAAAGTCAAGGTTCAATGACGATCCACATGCTAAGAGTAAGAAACATTCTCTTTTCTGTCACTTCATTCATCTTATGCGAATAGGATATTATAGGAAAAACTACAACTTCGATCTATACATTGCATTTTTAACAATTACCTGAAGAAAAAATAGACTAATAAATTTTTAGCAAATTAAATAAGTTTACAGGAAATTATTATCATGATAACCGGAAGGAAACCTTTCGCACCAAAGAACAGGTTTTGAAGGGTGCTTGATTAACAAGGCTCGAAATGTTTTCGGAAGTGAGCCTGGGCTCTCGAGCGAATGGCAGCGGTAGAGAAAATGGCGCCTTATCTTCTAATGAGAAGAACTTAAACCGGCTATATAACTGAAAATATCAACAGTGTGCTGGCGAATATTGTTGACGGAGGGCGGTCCTGAGTTCCTAGAATCCGGCAACAGCCTAGAAGAGTCGTGAGTATTACAATACTACGAGTGTTTTAGTGAAATCGTAAAGGGTTAAGTAAATACCTCTACAGATATGTGCTACGTCCATTATGCTCTGAACAAAGCAGAAACGTGCTTACAATTAGTATTTTCACGCCTTTAGAAAGTCCATGAATCCGAGCTTTTTAACTGTCACAATTTTTTTGATAGATACAGTGTTAATTAAGTGATAATTTAGGATAAATGTATTACGTTTATATGAATGGTTTGTGCTTTGTATTCACGAAATCGGTTTCATATGATGTCTTTGGTACTCTTCCGACCAGTACTAGCTTCAAATGCTTGAGGCAATATTAGTATTGTTGTAGTATCGTAGTAGTATTGTTAGAGACAGGATTAAGTAGTTCAATTAATTGTTGATTTGCTCTCTATCTACTCACGTATTAATAATATCAGCGTCTTATATTGGTGTTGTTGTATTATCGTAGTAGTATTGTTATAAGCGGCAATAACTTGCTTGATTAATTGTTGAATTTTTCTACTCACATAAATAATATCAGCGACTAATATTGTTGCCTAGAGCTTCATCAATTGCGACAACCGATAGTTATGCCATATGTTAACAATCTTAAGGGCACCATTATTGATAAAAACTTCTAATGCATCACGTATCCAAACATAATTTAGCATTTCGTAACAGCTATGAAACAGAATTTCCAGTATTTTTTAGCTCTGTGTGATCGAATCGTTTTCCAATATTGAAAAATTTTAATCCTAACGATTGCTGCAACCCAAGGTAGCGTTATCACACTGAAGACACGAGCGTGCTCAACCAACATTCTAAGCAATTTCCCAACTCCAAGGGGTTAGCACACATCACTAAAAAGCCAACTCAATAAACTAACAAATACCTCCATTAATTCAAGGTAATTACTTCGTAAAGGCAGCCTTCCCCAAGAGAAACAGAATGGAGTAAGAACGTGTCACGTGCTAATTATAGAAACGTTTCATGATGAACCATCCTAAACAATATGATGAATATAACGATCTTATACTTTCCTGGTGGATAACGTGTAAAAAGAATTTTACTCATTAAGATGAATATTCATAAAAATACACATTTGCGAATTAGGGGCCGTACACAAATTAAGTAACGCAATTTGGGGGGAGGGGGTCCGGCCAGGCGTTACGTGGGGGAGGGGGGGTCGAAAATGGGAGAATGCAATTTGTGTACGACCCCTTAGAAATATCATCTGTTTTAACCAATTAAAAAGACTCAATAATAACATTAATAACAGTGAAATGGTCTAGTGGGATATTAATTTCTGAAAGCATCTTATACTTTATGACCCTGAAAAGTATCATCTATTTTCGATGATTTGCTTCTTGGAATTATTAATCATAAACATTTAGCATTATAGAGTTAAGAAATTCAGCGGACTTGACGATCACATTTTCATTCTGTCAAATAGCTATGTTTCCACTGTTAACGTGGTGATATTGGTATTCTGATAGTTATTGAACATAATATTTATTGAGAAAGAATTGCTAACTCTATCATCAAACCAGCTGTTGGTAAATTGGAAAATCTAATTGAGAAGTTAGTTCGACATAAATTCGATCTTCAGGTATCATATGAAAAAGGTATGTAGTGCATAAATGGTGCTCTTACAATTTCCGTGGTTTTAAGAAGCATAAATTAGTTCTTGAACTTAGAGGCAACTTCTTATCTAATTCTTTCAATATCATGAGCCATCATGGTTTTTCCATCAAAATGAAGGAAAGAATTATCAACTTTCTCGCGTCATTACTTATTCATTAAACATCATCAATTTACCTTGTGGTGATCGTGAAAGTAATGTGTATAAAGAATAGATGCTAGCAATTCTCAGAGAAACCATTCTTTTTAATGTCGCAGAATGATCCCTGAGAAGTAATTAAAAAATAGCTAAACATAGAATAAAATGCATCGCTAAAAAGTAATAAAACTTTAAATGGCACGAATTAGCTTTTATAAAAATATGTTCATATATTAAATGCAATTCATAAATAGCTTTTCATCAACTGTATATAACGGTATTTTGATTTATAAGTGAGTCGAGTATGTAGAAGTGTATCGAGATAATGAAATTTGTTAGGTTGAGTGCGAGATGTCGATGGAACAGTAAGAAGACGCTAAATTAAGGGAAAAATTCGCTAGACCAAGAGATAATATCGCTACTTTGGTTGCTTTGCCATATCTCCTTCATGAATTCATTTATTAAATCCGCATTTTACGATATTTCTCTAAAATGAGCCGCTTTACAATGAAAACTATCTTCTAATTAGGCTTAGTCTGGGGTATTGAATGGAGAGTAGAGGTTGGTACGTGAAAGGTAAATTTTACGATATAGTAAGCACACAAACCAAATTTGCAATGAAAAAAGCGTACTTTCTAAAAAAAAACTAAATAAATAACGTTTAATTTTTCCTGTAGTTATTAAATGCATAACGCGCACTTTAAGAATGGTTCGTGATTGTGCTAATTGCAAAACTTTGAGCTCAAAACAATCCTTCGGAGTCGTTAGATAACTGGGAGGGTAATACATCTTAAAAATACTTTTTCCTGGATTTAGAGATCAATTATTCGAACAATGACATATACCTATTATACTAGCTTTATCACCAGCATTTCGAAAAGGCAGCCATCGCCTTTTCCCGTCGCATACCGCGCATTATCGCTTTAATTATTTCTTAGAAGGTGCGATAAGGATTCACTTTAATTGCTAGTACGATATGATATTGTCTTCGAATTCCTTGTTTCCCGCTTTAACAATTATGATGGGGTGAATCGGCGATAAAGATTTCAAAACTCATTCTCAATAATCAGTAAAATTATTGACTCTGAAACATCAGCGAAAAAAAACATATTTTTGGATGAATTACAAAGCTTTCAGTAAATGGATTCACGATTCAATAACAAATTTAGCGGTCTGTGTACACATTTATTTCCGAAATAAAATGAGAGGAAATTAAGTTTCAAAACAGTAATCGGACATTCGTTTGTTATTCTCGGAAATGAAAACAAACAATGTCTGCGTTTGCACCAAGTAAATAACATTTACCATAGAGTAACTATACATATATAGTTAGTATTGTTACTCTATGCTTAGTAGTATAGTTACTCTATGCCTTTACATAACTATCATGCGAGTCACCAGTTGCTTAGGACAAGAGGTGCAATACCTTAATTATTGACTCAAGGACCTTTCATAACTTTCAGTGGAAAAAAATAAATAGATTTGAGAAAATATAAATAGATACCTTGAGATTTTGATAGTTTGAAATCATAACTAATAAAGTTAAAAGAGGTTGAAAGAGAAATGAAATTATTTAAAGATTTCATCTTCGAGGAAATTAATCATTCGTAGAATATCTCAGAATCATTTCTCCAGGCTAACCTGAAATTAACATAATTGCTTTGTTTCATGTCGGTTAGAGCAATCATCGTTAATTATCTCGCAAGAATGGAGGAGATGTCAAATGGGGTAATATTACAACACAAAATTTCTTGGTTTTTAACCTTCAAATTCTAACATGAGTAAAGCATTACAATCCATAGATGTTCCAAGAAGTAATCAACATGCATCATCTTATTTTATATACTTATTTTTTTTTGGTTAGATTTTTAGAAAATGAGAAAAGTTTGATTGTTGAGAATAATAAGCCGTCGCTTCATTCTTCCAATTGTTAAGATTGTAAAATAATGCGGATATTTTATTATCAATTTTAATTCTACTGTCCTATCAATATAATAAAAATATATAATTTTAAAGCATTATCATTTTCATTATTATAGCCATAAAAATTTGGAGGCAAAATTAGTTTACCTGAAAAAGCGACGAGATGAATAGATATTCATTGTGAATAAACTTTCCCTCTTATCCAGTGCGTATATAATCAAACATGTAATGAGACGTACTCCTATATTACATAAGGTATAATTAAGGTAGTCCATACGCATTTCTATTGAATTGTATTTCCCTGAAACTGCTAAAGATTAGGCTTTCGGCCCTCGAAAATGTGACAGTAAATGAAATTGAGCGAAACTTTAGCGTAAATTACGTATCAACTCGCTCCGAAGCATTATTAGGGTCGATAAAAATGCCGAAGACCACTTGAAAACTAGGAACAAGATAAGAAGAAGAAACCTGTTCCCTACCGAAATATGACGACATGAAACTCCTATTAGAAATAATTACTTTAGATAAATCTTCAGAAAGACTTTGATAACAACAGGTTATCGGAGGGCAATTTCCTATACCAGAATTTAATTTACTCTGGGAAGTTATATCGGCAGTAATTCTTATCAATTTTTCCTTCCGGAAAAGGTAAATTATCAAATATATTTTTTAATTATTCGCTTCGTTATTTCTTGAATTTCATCTTGGTGTACTGCGACTGGCAGCTCGAATATTAGTCCCTAATCATTCTACACTTTATCACGGGAGGTATACGAAAAATAAATTTCGTGCTAAGCAGAAAGGTAGTTGGATACAGGAAGGAAATATTTCCATAGTATTTTGTGGAATTGAGAGAACGATCTTAGTATTCTTGTCACATTAACTTCATGGCAATCTGAAAATAATGTACTACGGACGTTGTTGCATTGAAACGATCGCAATTAGCTTGCTAAATAATTTACTAAAATTTGTAATATTCTGCAGATTATCTAGCATCTGAAACATTTGATTATTAATTTCAATCTTCAAAACTTAATGCAGTAAAATGGATTCAAAATTATGAATGGCAACTTACCGGCAAATTAGATGTCTTGTAAGTGGTTTCCGTCAGCAACTAGATGAAATTCAACATTACTGGTTTCAGAATTATTGTAATAAGCTCATGTTGGAATCTAATATGGCTGTAGATTCAATTTTTCTCTTGTTTACTTCATAAACGCAAAGCAGCAGGCTATTCCTCTGTCGCATATACTATCTTGTAAACACTGTGATGGTAGGAAATTGGAAGAAAATAATAAAATAATTCTACCTTAAAAAATGAAAGTTTGATAAGATGTACAAGTTATCTGGGCACATCATCTGAATAAATTTATGGCAACATTTGTTTGTAATACAATTAGTGATAACTGAAACTACCAGAGACTTCAATGAGTGACTTTCTTGTTCTTTTGTCTTTTCAGAAGATGACTTCAACTAGGTTTGCTGTCATTAGCGTCATTCTGCTATTGTGCAGTACTTACATCTCTTGCAGCTGTTTTGACAAATTTGGAAATGCAGGTAAGTAAAAACAATAAACCACATTGTAGGAAAGCTATTTCAATATAAAATGTTGTATAAAGCAGGTGTCCCCTTCCTCAAGCCACTGACACCCAGTAGATAATTATTGAAAGCTACATATGATTTTCTATCAAAGGCTTGAAAATAGAATCAGTGTAATTTTTATTGTAATCTATCAATAAGCAAGAATAGTTTCATAATTTTAAATATGATTGCAATGAAACAATCTTTCATTAATTAGCAATATTTCAAAAAAACATGATATTACTTTCTGCAACCCAGATATTTGTAGTAGCAAATAGCCTTATTGAGGTTAGAACTTGGATATCCCTAGTCTCAAGAATTAAATATTCTGTGAAAAAGTAATCCTTGGGGCTCACACAGTTAACGTTTTGAAATAATAGCAATACTTAAAAAGATAGATACTAAGCGTCTGTCATTCCACAATATAAAGGATATTCCCTTATTATTGGATATTCAAAAAAAATAATCAATATGCTATAAAGCACATAAAAAACATAATTTATTAATGGAAGTTTGCTACAATGTATCTTATGATGCATTACCATAAGCTTAACATACTTAACAGGACCTAAATGTTGAAAGCAGTAAGGGTCTGGAATCAATCTTTAAATAGAGAACAAGGAAAGCTTGAATCAAGTTAACACACAAAGATAAAATTCCATTTCATTTTAGTTTTATTCTTCGTTGAAGAAAATTTTGTTAATAGTTATAATACGAATATGATTAAGTTTGTTGTCTTAAAATGCTCATTTACTTAATTGCAAACTTATGTTTGGATTCTCGTCACTTTCTAACAGTTCTAGCAACCACATTTATATTTACACATATTCAACCACAATTATATTTACACATATTGATTTCAATTTTTCCAATTATTCATCAAAGGTGCTGACAAAAATCAATAACATTGGAAATGAATTCTCAACCACTGGCTCAATTACCAATGGGGTTCTGAGAACAAATTCTAAGAGGTCAACAGCTTATTGCCTGCAATACTATAAATATAACCATATACTTTTAAAAAATTTTAAAAACAGGTTAAAACTTTTGACTTCCTGCATCATTTTAACGCCCAAGAATTAATGCAAATTACTTGCATTGTTGTATGGAAACTTTTTTAAGCAGAAACTGTGCAAAGTTTCTAAGTCCACGCTCAATAAAACCATTCTTTTTTGACAAGCTTTTTCCAATTCTAGCCCACTGAGCGGCATTACTTGTATTAGAATAAATGCTAACTAAAAGGTTAAAAATGCTAGGATGGCAAAAAGATGAAATTTAATTGTGAAAAGATAAGTTATCATTAAAAAATTGGGAGAAAACAATTTCGTAAGTGGAAAATCTAGAGATCAATATGGTAATGCATGTGTATGGCATGGTTGCGTAACTCCTATTTTCAGTTTCTAAACAACATTTTGTTTTTTCATAAACAAAGGCCCATTGAGTTAAACGGTATGACACGTTTCCACTATTTTAAAGCAAAGAATATGTCCTGAAAGTTTCATTCGAATCCGTTTCACACAAAACTGGTGTTTCCCTTTTGAGCATGGTTCACAACATCTCAATCTTTAGCTTTCAGATTTTTCTCTCAGAGCAAAGTTTCAGTAAGAAATGTAAGAGGTTGCAAGCATGATTGGAAGATTGAAAGAAACAATATCACTTTAAAAAATCTGATGTGGCCAGCACATGACTTTCTCCATATATAAGATGTAAATACTTATCTACGACAGTAATTTCGAACTCTAAACATTATAAATAATGTTGTTCGAGACATGCTGGATGAAAAACGATGTAACTGGCCTTTCGCCCATAGAGCCCAAAGCGCCCACAAAGTACATAATCAGCAACTTCCGGTTTATCAGTATTTCAGGAATAACTCCTAAACAATCAGTGATACGAAAATATGTTTCATAGAAAAGTTATAGTAAATTTTATTTTCTAAAACATTTATGAATAATAGCATATACCTAAATATCATATTTATGGAGATATTTTGAAAACCGGAAATGAGCTTTGAAGAATGAAGCTCAACTTCCGGTTAACCGATTTACTCCAAAAACTAATCAACTCTAAAGACTGTAATAGAAGTACTACATATGAAATTTGGTGTTGATCTGCCAAATAGTTTTCATGTTAGAGCGCCCACAAAGTACATAATCATCTTCTTCCGGTTTATCAGTGTTTCACGAATAACTCCTAATCAACCGGTGATAAAAAAATATGTTAAATACAAAAGTTATAGTAAATTATATTATCTAAAACTTTTATAAGTAATACAATATACGTATATATCATATTTATGGAGATATTTTGAAAACCGGAAATGAGCCTTAATGAATAAAGCTCGACTTACGGTTGACCGATTTACTCCAAACACTAATCAACTCTGACAGCACACACCACAGTACTATATATAAAGTTTGGTGTTGATACGACCAATAGTTTTCACGTTAGAGCGTCCACTATCACACACACACACACACACACACACACACACATACACACAGACATCATTCCGAAAATGGTCAAAACGTGTTCTAGGGACCCCAAAACATGTATTTCCGTTGAAATCTCGAAGTCTAATTTTTTCATGAAAACAATACTTTCTCTATACTTCATATATGGAGAAAGTAATAAATCAATAGATAAGATTTATCAATCAAATGAGACTTACTGAAGGAGTAATAGCATCCAAATTAGGGAATCTTACTTGCACCCCTTCCATATAGATATGTTACAAATATCAACGATATAAATTTTAGGTAAAAAATTGGTATTCATCAAAATTTAAATTACAGTTCTTGTTTAGATAACACCATCATTATTGTTCTACTTATCACACTACTAGTAACATTTAAGAAAATACATTGATTAATACAGTGGCGGATCCAGGGGGGGGGGAAAAGGGGGAAATTTCCCCCCCCAAATCCAAGAGAATATATTTTCCGAGGCCAATAATGTAATACTTATAAACTGAGCATCGTCTATAGATGACGCGTGACGGTTGTCGGAGTAATGTTGCCGCATGCTCTTGGCCCTAAGGAAGAAACACAATGTTTGAAATCGGCGACTGCTTTGCACTCGTTGTTCTACTTTGTCTACTTCTCTTCTCCCTCGAACGACTGAAGCTAAAGTTCCCCCCCCACTCGCTATGGCCCTTCCTGGAAGTTCCCCCCCCAAAATTTACACCTGGATCCGCCCCTGGATTAATAAAGAGTGAATGCACTTTAGGAATCAGCAATTGCTATCAATATCAAACAATTAATTCATTTTACTTTATATGAAGGGGGCTCAAAAAATTTAAGAATGGTTTTACTAAGAAACTTCCAGATATGCATAACTGTCATAATTGTTTTACTACTTCCATAAAAAATCAAATATTAGTACTTAAGAAAACCATTTACTTAGAAATTATCTTTACACTGGTACCACACAAAATATTAGGGTAAATTGCAGGGTTTACCATATGAGTGGTCTGTCTGTTGAAAGATCTGACTCAACTGTTTCCATGTCTCACAAAAACATCAAAGGTAAATTAGTATACTGCATTCTTATTAATAATAGTTTAGGCAGTAATTCAACACCATTTTCTACAGGAATGAAATGCACCAAACAACTTTTGCACTATTCCTAGTCAAACAGGAAATTTTTAATTTTAAGATATTGGAGTATCTAGCATTCTCTCTCATTTATGAAAATTTTAACTACGAAAATGTCAACCACATTAACAGGTACTCTCTATGAATGAATCCTATTTGGATTTCTTGGAGGTTGAAGAGATACTTAACAAGTTCAGGGTTTTCATTTCCACTTCAACTAAACTTAAAATTTAGCCTCTTGAGATTTTAAGTTTGTAATCATCAATGAAACCATATTGATAGAATTTGGTCACTTCGTTTCAGATTTAGGACTCATCCGAGATAGGCGAAGAGCAGATATTGAGGAAAATGCTATCAATGACACTGTTGGAGCAGTTAGGGCCAATATTGAAAACTCATTAGATTCTCCAACATCGAAAGAAGGCTTCTTCAAATCATTTGACCTTACAAAAACTGCACGCAGGCTTCTGCCAAGCTCAGAAGACCTTAAGAATGTCTGTAAGAATTATTTGAGCAGTTATGAGACCATCCCAGCAACAGAAGTCCCGCAGCCAGAATACGAAGAAATCCCTCCAGAAGAGGAATCCCAAATGATAACAGAAATAACCCCATCCGATGATAACGAGACCATAGCAGAAGACCATGTCGAAAACGATGAAGATGATCAAGGAGGTAAATTCGGCCCATATGGATACTATCAGAGTTATTATCCAGGTTACCATCCGGGAGGTAACTACGGTGCCAACCCTATTTACTCCAATGGCTACCATCAAAGTGGTGGACATCGTCCATCAAAACGTCCAAAACCAAAGCCTGGGCATGGCTATCCTCCACCAAATTATATGCATCATGGCTATGGTATGCCTCCTGGTGTGAGACCAGGGTATGGTGCACATCCTGGATATGGAATGCATCCAGGACAAGGAGGGTATCCAGGACATGGAGGATATCAAGGACATGGAGGATATCAAGGTCATGGAGGGTATCCAGGTGGTTATCCAGCCTATAACATGGGTCACCAACCTGGCTATCCTATGCCACCACCTCATTATATGCATCAAAGACCTAGCGGTTATGCAAGACCTCCACCACATCATGGCCAACATCCACCTCCTATGATGAGCCCTCCTTATGGAGTTCCTCCAGGTACGGGAGGTGGTTATAACAACGTACCAAGTGGCTACAGGCCGCCACCACCGCAACAGCACGTTCCCTATGGAGGACAAGGGTATCCTCCACCAAATGGTCCTCCTCATCATTTTGCTTACCCAGAAAGTGATGCCGTGTACGGCAAACCCCCGCAGGCTGAGACACCCAGTGAAGCAAATATTACACATCCTCCCGGTTATCTAGGAAATAGCTGCAGTGTGCATGAAAATGAGAGTGTTCCGAATACTTATGGAAGTACGTATGGACATAGTCTTAATCCAAATCAAAATTACCCTCCCTTTTACTCAAATCCTTATGGGCCACCTCAACAAAGTCGAGGTCTCAGACCTTTACCAACCCTTGCATATACTTTCTGTCAGTACCTAGTGGGGAAAAATGAAGAGAAACAAGAGTAACAAGTATCGCAAGAACTGTTAACATAATTTTCTCATTGACATCCCAGATTTTTTAAAGCTTCATTTTATGTATTTGAAAAGTAATTATTTGTATCGTTTTCCAAAATAAAATATGTTGTTTTTAAATAGAAATTGATTACTATTTTGTTTGCACATTATGACCAAAAGATGAGAAAAATATGAAAGATGTAAATTCAAAGAAGCAGAACATAGATTTGATTTCTAGCACGCATACATTCTTGATGAAAGTATTTCATGGAAAACAAAGTAAATTAACTGTATGTGCAGAAAATTTTCAATTTGAGAATAAAATTGTTTATGCATTGGTATTACCTCAAAATGTTAGCATTAAATGCAGCAAATTTGGCAAAAGACTATAATTTGTTATGCTCACTGTCAAATAATCTCCAGTAACCTTTAAAATGAAGGGATACAGATGAGTACAACAATGAAATTGATAAACGAAGATGAGATTTCATGGGAAACTATAATTAATCAGAAAGAATATATTTTTCCACAAGAAATTTCATCACACCAGTTCCACAAGCGAACTTTCATCTTAATTGCTCTTTGTGCATGTAATGGGTGATGCAAGCACAATTATGATACTGCTTGTGATTTAATTTCCGGTAGAAATATGCAGAATTTACTATTGATTATTGAGGAATGGAGCAACCCTGGAGAGAACAGTTATGGAACCTTGAAGACCTCTTAATATCATATGAGGGAATTCATAATAATGCAAATGTTTGAGTAAAATATTGCTTGCAAACTACAAGCTTACTGCGAAAAAGTTCAAGTCATTATTCCTCCTCAAAGTACCTTTAAATGTGATCCAAGTTTACCATTCATTCCAGTATGGGGAATTTTCTAAGATATAATAATTGGACTCTAATCATAATCCAGAGCATGAGTTAAGTCTTATCTGGAGGTGATCAGAAGGAAATCAGAAAAATTCCTTTGCATTTCTTATGAGAAATAGTTTGCACAGACCTAACACCAAAACCATGATAATAATGATCAATTTCTCATTTTTCCTGGGCATCTTATGTTCAGGCCTATACTCCAAGTCTAAAATCCAAGCCAATACAAATCAAATGGTCATACCAAGATTGTGCGTGTATATTTCTATTAATATTGCTGAAGATAATATACTGATGAAGATCCCTAACTCTCATATACTCAGCATGCCCGATCACAAACCAGCAATAGTACTCACACTTAAAGTTATAACCAATCAAATACTTCAATACTCTATTAAGCAGTAATTAATTAATAGGTTAACTCAAACTTGAGAGAGAAATATCACAGAAACATGAAGTAATAAGTCCTCTTTTTACCATAAAACTTTACTTACTCCTAGATGCATTTTGCTGTACAGGATAATGAGATTTATATAGAAATCTAAACAGGATAGAGTAGTTTTCAAGAAAAATAAAACTTATGTAGACAAGTGCAAACAATTAGATAATGCAAATTACTCTTATCTCAATCCTAAATTAAGCCATGAAGATTTATCAAGCATCTGTTGAATTCAGATACAACAGGTCATGTTGTATGAACAATTTTGACACAAGTTTCACTCAGTCTAGAAAAGATTCAGTTAGATACAATATGAGCTTTCAAAATCAGCACAATTAATTTCACAAACCCATAATATATCAAATGCACCATGATACACTAAATGGATACACTTTCACATGTTCATACAGTCATGTGAAAAGAAATGTCCAAACCTTATCTCATGCATAATGATAGTTTTCAACAATATGATAAACATGGTAATATGTTTTGCAATGCAATGACAAGCCTAACTCAGGAACAAAAATAACTTCGACTTCCATAGCCTACTGATAAAAAGAAAACAAAAATAAAAGTAAATTTGAAAATAAAAATTATATTTTACATACAACAGTTTTGTTCCAAGATTGATAACCTATGTCAGTGGAAGATTTACACAAACATTTATTTTAATGGTCAAACCTGTACAACAGAATTTACAATTATTTACATATAAATTATACTTCATTTACTCTTACAAAATAGATGATTGGATAGGACCTTACCAATGGCTACCTACCTTTGTTCAAAATAAATTTTAAAAACATGATGTAACTTTGCAGGTCCATGAACATCAATTCAAGCAATTTTACATACAATGGAATGTTATATGTGCGTAGATAACTAGCATATAACCCCATTAGGCTGAAATATTACAACTCTTACCTTGATTTCAGCCAAATGTATCTATCTATACACAACAAAACCAACAGGGTTTATAAACAAAATATCTTTTGAGATAGTTCTGAGATCAGAAACTATTTCCACAAACTCAGGAAACATCCTGAAGTAATACTGTGATCATAAATGCAATTTTAAATTCAAAATCTCACGATAAGAGGTGCATGTATACTTCAACATTTACTGAGCTGTAAAAAAATACACTTCCAAGTCACATTAAGCCAAAAATTGATAAAATTACTATCAATTACCTCCCTTGTCTACATGGAAATCAAGTGATGCAAACAGTCAAATTGTTTTGATACTCCAATCAATGTTAATGATGTTACTCCAAAACCGGTGTTTTTTGTAAAACTTTATCTTATTGCTCAAATAATGATAATGCAACAATTAACCATCACCTTAACAAAAACTATGAGTTTGGATTTCCTAACAATGATCACAGGGCTGTCTGACTATACATATATCTAATGAATTCCCCCAATTAATGTTTTCTTTACATGAAATCACAATATAAATAAACACACCAAGACAAAGTCATTCCTCTTCTTGCTTATACTACGTTCCGTTGAAACCACTCCTTCTCTTCAAATCTTTGAAGTCTGAAATGATAAAAAGAATATATTACATCAAACTTCATTGTAAATTATTTTGAATTAAACTAAAATACCCAAAGTAATAAAAAAGTATGGTATTAAAATGTAGAATGACTTATTCATAATATTCCATCACTACATAGTGAAAGTAGCAAATCCATAACTATGTTTCCAGATAAGATATATCTAAATGAATGAGAGCCTGACTTAAACGTCAAATGACCGCCTTTATAGTGACATTTGTATTACAAAGGTACCTATGTAAAATTAGTGAACTAAAATCAGAACCGCTTGTTCTCAAATTAGAACAGAGAAGTATATAATTAACTTAATCAAAGAACATTAATATAGTAAATGAACAATTTTAAGTGCTTATGGTTATTTAACCATATACGGGTAAGTAAACTACCTATAGTTAATATTATGAAAAGAGACAATCCAGAAAACAAACAACAAAGAAAACCCTTCTCCTTAAATGTATTTCCATTAATTAGAGGTTCATAATAAATGAACTTTTAAATCAACTCATAAGAATGAGCTGCTGTTAGATGTAAGCACTCAATCCAGATGGTAATACGAAAAGATTCAAATTTCATAAGCCATAATAGAATAAAAAGAATTGTAACTACACCACTTCTTACCATATAAATTCCAACAATTAAACCAAATAGACCAATGGCACTTCCGAAAATCTCCACAATAAGGATCTTGACAAAAAGTGCTGAGCTAGCTGCATCAGCAAGAGCTGCACCAGATCCTAAAGAAATATAATAATTGATATCATTATAAAATATTAAATGAATTACTAATTCCTATGAATTCACCAAACAATAAGTTTTTGGAAAGGCAAAAAATATACCTTCCCCACAAAATTCTTCCACTAATAATATGAAATTGAATGAACTAACTACTGACACTGTCACCGTAACTAATGAAAAACATTAAATGATCTGTAGTAATATTTTACATAAGTAAGTCAAACACAAGCTACTTTCTATAGTCTATTGGAGATATAAAGAAAATCACTCATGTTTGAGTTAGTACTCTGCATAAACTTTTCAGCCATTACACTTCACTACATAAGTATGGGCTTACCGAAGTCAAACTTCAGGAAGTGAAGAATTCTTGGTATAAGAGAACTATCACACAACTAAAATAATAATGAATAATTTATAGCATAAAATACATACAAAAAAATACAAAGGGAATTCAGTAGTTAGAGATATTCTCTCAAATACTGGATCAATATAGCTGACCACAATAAATTCAATAAATGACATCAGAATTTCTGAAATGTCTGTTCCCTTAATTGAAGAAACATCATCTTGAACTACCTAAGCTGTTATACTGATTAGGTAAAATAAAATCAAACCTTATAATAATATCTACAAAAGCTGAAGGGCTCAAATTTTCAAAACTAGAAAAGCTGCTTGATAAAATAGTAATAGTTACAGTGAAAGGTTTCATAGAAAATCAAACTATCTACACCACAATGCGTATTTAACTCACTTAGGCAAAAATGCTCCTCAAAGATAGATCAAATTTAAAGCTTGTCTACTACTTGATAAAAATTCAAGAGTGCACAAAAAATTTACCAATGGAATACAATACGAAAGTTTGACATGTTATAGATTGTAATTTTGATAATGCCCCTGTAATTCGTAACTCTAATTCATTCCTTTCAATTTTAATATAAGACAAAGTTCACAAATTTATCTTACTCTACAGCCAATTTATAAAGTAAAATTAATTATCATAGCATTTTGAATTAGGTTACATATCCAAGGAAATAAAGATAAAGTAATCATTATTTATAACCCAAAAATGGTTTTAAAATCATTTAAGTTTATTCATAAAATATCAGAGAAAATTCCACTGATAGTTTTAGATTAGGTAATTAACAACACAAATAATCACTAGGGTGTACATTCAATCTGTTATGACAAATGAAATCAGATGGCTCCATCCAACACTTACCCACAACACCGACGCAGATGCCGCAAAACAAGTTGACTAATCCAACACTGATACCAGCACCAAAGGTAACAAACCCGGCCATCCAATCAGCTTGTCTGTTTTCTAAGGTATCATCAGTATGAGATTTGAGAGGCTGAAATGATTAAACAGTTGGTTCGATCACACCCAGTTCATGATCAAATCTGCCATAAACTTTAACTATAAATACATCACTATTAAGTTTTCTTTTTGACTGAGTGAAAAAAACATACTCTGGTAATGAAAAATCACACAAAGTAGCAAGGACAAAACAAAAAAATGAGAATATTGTAAAATAAATTATAGTATAGGTTGGTTCTCATAACTTAGGGTTTAAGTAAATCAAGCAGCTACTTACACCAACAGATCCAGAAAGTACAATGGCCGTGATCAATCCATAAATGGCAACAGCTTCACAGAAGATGATAGAAATAAGATTCTTAGTCTTTATTCTTGGAGCTTTCACACCACCTCCAATTATGCTAGTACCAGTTGTGTGGATACCCCTGAGAAAGAGGGAATTAGGATTAGAAAAGACATTCCTAAACTAACAGCCCCGCTAAAAAAAGAAAGCACATAAATGGTAATCTTAGCTCCTTCTAACATTTTTTAATGGCTTAAAATAGTGTTGTTATTAATGCTTGATTATGATTTCCTGCAACATTAGTAAAGAAAATACAAATGATAGCTAGGTAATTTGTATGCATTAAATTGTAACTACAATGGATTAACAACAGAGCTTCTATATCAAATAAGTGCCAAGTAAGGAAGTTAAAATAAAATTTACTGGAGGAAATATTGACCTTTTTAACGCTTACCTCTTCCAAGGTGGGGTAACCCTAAAATTATTGTGTGTTCTGAATGTTTAGTTTCATGGTTAAAGCAATAACACTAAGAATTTACCTTAAAAATGAATGAAAATAGATAGATAATGGATATTTGCTCTTGAGAAATGTCTGTTTTGTCAAATATAATTGAAAAACATAAGTTCAGAAATCTTCACCACAATCCGTTCAAATGCTTATTCGACTTAACAAAGTTGTGTCAAGTCATATTCTGAATGGTTTTATCAACATTAGTTCATATATGAACATATTTCTAGTTTTTCTATCTTCACCGCTTTCACTGAGTTCATGTCATTACCCAAAAAAGTTTTTTTATTAAAATTAAACCAAAAATTTGCGATTGATGAAAAAATATGAAAAATAAAATAAAATTATTAGATATTGAAGAAGAAATACATAGATGGATGAAATTATTTTAAAATGCTTATCTAAATAACACATAAATTATCACTACTATTACCACTTAGTTATCCCCCTAGGAAGCAGGGTTAAAATGAATCTTTGAAAACAAATGCAAATCTCAAAATAGACCCATGGCAATTGGCAAGAAATACGGAGGCTGCTATGTGATAACATATAAAATACAAATGTTTTTGCTGATACATATTGCAAAAATTATTATTTTGTAATAATTTTTGCAATGTGTATTTACATAATATGTAAATGTTTTTAAATAACCACTAGTTGTAATAGGAGTTCATAAAATGACACGTCATTCATACATCTGTGATTTAAGCGAAAAATACCAAGACATAAAGGGGCTACTGGTTAGCCAAGTGGGCAGTTCTTTCTGCTTTGGTGAAGTGATCCCAGGTTCAATTACTGGTGGGAGTCTATGTGCAAAGAGACCTAAGCTGATGAAGAATTTTTAACCAATAGAACAACAACAACCCAGACATAAAAGAACAGTGTTCAGAGTCCTATTATTTCTAAAGAAGCACCAAATTCTTTTAAATATCTTAGATTATTCTATACTATAAGCTCATTTGCAAAAACATACTGTCTACTATTAAAATCTTCAATATCTTGGTAACAGCTGTTATCTTTAAATTAAAGAAAATGATACTTCTATCAACTATTAGCACAATTAAAGTGCTTCTCTTTGCACCTTAAAAAAACTTTAGGCTGTTAACTATCTACCTCTTTAATTGAAGCAGGAATGACACAAATCCAATTGTAAGTAGTAAACCAGTAATTTATTGAATAGCTAATTAAAATAAACAACAAAAACAAATGAAAGAATAAATGAATGATAGCTTCCAGAAAAATTGATTGTCGAAAATTTTAATTTCAATGTGAATAAACCAAATACCAATGTACCAGAAATGAGAAATGGAGAAAATGAAATTAAAAGATACGGAAATGAAATAATATAGTTTAAAACCCCATGAATCAATATTCATAGCCTTTACTTACAATGCAGCACCTAACACTGAGAGGGAGACAGCAAATCCAACCCCCAATAAAGACCACATGTGAGGAGATACTTCCTCAAGAAACCTGTAAATATAGTCATAAGATTCATGAAAGAGTGAAAATAATAATTGCAAACAAAGACGTAATTCATAAAGCAAAAATACTGACCATCCGACGCTGATTCGTTCACCTTTGCCAGTAACAACATAGTACAGAACTGAAACCAAGAAGATCAATGAATTAATATGTTTGATAGTTATCATGTTCTATACAACTAATATAAGGTTTCGAGTAAAATCTGGAAAATCAAAGATACCACAATTTGCTTCCCAGCCAGTGAGATAATTTACATCTAGTTCAATGAGCGAAAACTTATTTTAATTGAAAGATTTTTCATGTCTTTCATACTATATAATGCAAAAATAAAAAATGTCCAGACGGTAGAACACACTAGGAAAATTTTATGGGCCTTATACCATCTTAAAAAATATTCATAAATCCTCTCACAACATGAAGGATAAAAAGACATAATACATTTGTGATCAGACAAGAGAAACTACTAATGAATGAATGTTTCATTCCTATAGCTACATTATACATAATACTTCAAATTTGTTAAAACTCTACTTTTTTAATTAATAAAAGGAGCAGTCACAAAATTGAACTAATCTGTGTATAATGGTACGTTCTCATTTACAGCTCAATGACATCAAGCACGATTATTGGGGGAATTTAAAGCAGAAGTATACCGAGCACAGTGTATCACCATTCTTTTTCTAAGAAAAAATTCTGATGTTGACTATAACTTGGGTAATGGTATTAAATGGGCTAAATATATCATTTGAAGAAACAATTTGCATATATTTTACAAGCTATTCAATTCATATGTTGTAAAGTAATACATAAATTTCACCAACATTGATGAGAAGATAAAATATTTCAATAATTATAGAGATTAAATATTCAGAAGACAGAAATACAACTTTAAAGGAGAAAATTAATTATTTCACCGATGGGCTTGTAATAGTCGTTATCTTGAGATTGTGCGAATTGAGCGCATTAAAGTAGATAATGATCGATAATTAGCATAAAATATCCATAATTTTATGGCAGAGCACAACATATTGGGCTTAAAAACTAGTTAGTAAGAAAGTATATCATTCATTCTGGAAAGAGAACGACATATTTCCTAACATAATCTCAAACGAAATAAGGTACTCACTTATTATGGTCAATGCAATGCTTCCTAATGTTACAAATAATTTTGCGAGAGTGTATCTCATTTTCAGTCCAATTTTAACTTCACCAGAGAGAAATTTGGTACAATAAAACAGTACCTTCTGCTCTAAATAATCATGTGACTGAAAGACTTGAAAGCGGGAGGGCGACGTCGTAGGGGAAGTTGTAGGCGGAGTAGGATAGCGGAGCCGTATTGGCTTTCCGCTCAATTTCGTTTCTTCTTTATTAAGATGGCAAAGTTAATTCGTGTTTTAAAAACATTGAGAAACAACTGGAAGAAAACAACATTTGCTACGTTTGCGGTGTCGTACGGAGTAAATTACGCGAAAGATAGATATGAGTAAGATTTTAATTGAAAATCTCTTAAATTTTGATGCAAAATAATCTATTTACGTTTTATTCTATTTTTCTAATGAATCGTAATCCACAGAACATTTCAGCTGATGAGAGCTTATTGCGAAGAAGCAGCAAAGTATGGGGATTTACCATTATCAATTGGAGTTAACCCTCGTCACATAACTATAATTTTAAACCCTGCTGCTAACAGGAGGTAATATCTCGTTGTCATATTGTAGTATTGACATTAAGATAAGAATAATGTATACAGTCATGCTAAAACTAGCATCTCTGAATTATTTAACATCCACTTTTATTTTAAGAGTAACACTATTTTTCTTCTTGAAGAATTCTGCTCAAATCAATAAAGAAATATCTATCTTGCACTTGTAAGCTTTTTCAAATATTGTCTCTGTTGCATATTTTTCATTCATTTACAGAAAAGCTGTAGATTTATTTGACAAATTTTGCTCGCCGATATTTCATCTTGCTGGAATTAGCGTTAGAATTGTGAAAACAGAATATGTAGGCCAAGCAAAGGGTCTTATGGAAGTGATGAATGACACTCAGGCTGTTGTGCTAGCTGGAGGCGATGGGACTGTGTCTGAGGTATAGTTTATTGATACATTATTTACTCTAAGAGTAATGCATCGCTTACCAATGAAAATAACTTCGTTTGTGTAGCAGTCGGTGCTTATTTTATAAACTTCTTGGTCAAGAATGTCGGTAGAATCTCCAAGACGTATAAATTATATGTTTATACTTGGAATTACAGCTAAATGGTGCGTAAAGGTGAGCACGATATAATGATCTACAATTCAAGTAAAATATAAAGCAACGAAGCTGTAATATAGTGTTGAATTGGTTGCAGAATTTTTCTGCTGTTAAAAAATGTACTGCTCTCCTGTGTTCTAAAATTCCTTATCTAAATACAATCGCCTTCTTACAAAATATCGTCCTTCTTGTTAGGCTGTCACAGGAATGCTTCGTAGAGAAGATGCAGAAGAGGTAGCTGGAATGTTACCCATAGGCGTTCTTCCTCTTGGCAGAACTAATTCAGTTGCAAAAAACCTCTTCGGTGAGAGTGAGAACAGCAAAGAGGATCTCATGAAAGCATCAATGGCTGTTGTAAAAGAGGTTCTCAAGCCCTTGGATGTGATGAAAATCAATGTAATGGAGGTTAGTGTCTAATATGTTTGTAGTTTGAAGATTTTATGGATGCTTGCTCTCTCAGTATTTTGTTTCCAGTTCAGTTCCCAGTTCATTTTGTAAAAATTGATAGACATAAATACCTCCCTAACCACCTCCTTACATGATTCATTTAGAATATTATAATAATTATTTACTCTTTAGGGAAGGTTAGGCTGAAGTGGCTCCCCTTCCAATTAACCTCTGGTGTTTTCTCCCAGGAATATTTTACTCATCAAATATCGTTAACTACAACTAACTTAAATTTAGAAAAATAAATCAATGTATACAAACAAAATATGTTTTTGTCTACATAAGCTCCAACCACCCTCATAATTGTATTCAAAATTCTGTTTATTTCTGCTTATATTTGTGTGTCATGTTTGTATTTCCTTGCTGTTTTCTTTTAGTCCCTTTAATCTGGTATACTGCATAATTTTACTTTCCCTTACAATTGCCTGTATCAATTATTGTTACCAAATACTTGGTTATGGTGCTTAATGGTACCTTGCTGCTTAATGTGAGTCTATTTTGGTTTGTCAAAACAAATGTCATGATAGTTTAAAAACTATTCCTTTATCTTTGTACATACATTACTTGTCTATTTGCTTCAGTTGATAAAAACCTCGAGTAACACCATGCAAATTATTATCTCTACACTAACATGTCTTCAAATATATATCTATCTGCTGCTGACTATATATCTTTCTTTGCACTGTAAATTCAATCATTTTTTCTTTCATTTTCAGGAAGAGGAGAAAGAATCTGGAAAGCCAGTGTTTTCTGCTGGTCGCATAGACTGGGGAGCCTTCCATGATGCTCATGCAAGACGTGATAAGTATTGGGTGTGGGGTGGTCTTCGAGCATATGCTTCCTATGTGTTCTCATCCTACAAAGACTTGAGTTGGGAGTGCGCAGGTGAAATTAAGTATGTGCTGCCATGCAGTGGATGCAACAAGTGTAAAGGAATGGCTAGGGGAAAAGTTTCAGAGCCAAAGGAAACAAAAGGAAAAGATTCCAGGTGGTGGCATTCCTTCATACCAAGGAAACCAAGATCTAGGGGTAAATAATAGTTTTTATTAGTTTATGGATTTATTATGGTGGATTATGGCTAAAATCATCCTTTAGCTGCTAAGAGATCAAATTTGTTTTGATCTGTTAAGTCATATATTTTTTTCTTATTTTTTTCATTGCTGAATTTTCTGATTGATTACACCCACTGCATAAGGTGTGTTTCATTAATGAGATTATTGTACTGATGAATCTTGACAAATATGTACCTAACTCATGTTTTCAAAAAATCTTGGAAAATATTTGATTCTTTTAACTGCAAATCTTATCAGTAATCAATATTTTTTTCAGTGGATGAAGTTCCTCAGATCGATTATACTAAAATAGAAAATCCTGAATGTGGAGCGTGGCTAACCAAAACTGTATCTACTGTCGATTTTTCTGTGATCACTAGGAACATCTGTGAAGAATGTGAAGATAAAACTCCTCACCTTAAAGTTACAATAGGTATGATATCCCACTTAAAAGAAGCCATTGTTAATGATATGTTTTTAATATACCAATTTTTATATATTTATCTGATTTTATAAGTTCATGCATAGCTCTTTGATCGTAATCATTCTATATGGTACTACTCTCTCTTAGGACCAAAGTCAGTTGGAGCATTTGAGTTCATCTCCGAAGGCTGGAAAAGGGCTAGTGATAGAGGTTCTCCTCCCATTGAAACTATTTGCGCTAGTGAGATTAAATTGAAGCCAAATGAACTGAAGAAGGTAACCTACCCTTACTACTTAGATACTATAGTTTAAGATATCTTCTATAACTTTGTAGCCTTTCTGAGGGGGAAGTTTTGGGGTTATTTCATATGGTGATGACATGTAAACACAAAAGGAAATTAACTGGAACATGACTGTTAATGAATAGTAGATTTTGAAAATTCTCACAAAGCCATGTTTTGTCTGCAACTCCTACATAGTGTTGGTGCCACCTTTTGTTTTCTTCTAGCACTGAAAATGATAGCAGGGCTATTAAAATAAACTTTGGGCTCTTCTTATAAGGTCAGTAATCCAGAACTTTTGGTTGTTTTCACATCCATTGCCAATGTAATTATGGCAAACTGACAAAAGATGGCTTATGGGAAGTTTTCAAACCTCTCATATCTAATCGTGTATTTCATATTTTTGATATAGCTCGAGGAAAATAATCAGTAAAACATTTTTTGTTGGCAGTATCAAAGGTTTCCAAACTGGGGGTACCACATGGGAGTGTAGGCAGGGTATTCATAGATTAAAAATTCATATCACTGGGTCTCTCTAAATGTATCTTATTTCTTTGGGTTTTAAGGTGCCTGTTTCCTCATCCTATTTAAAGTTCCATTCCAACATCTATGTATCTTATTTCATTCTTGAGTGGTTACAGCTATAATTTTAATTTAGGTTGTGTAATTCAATTATACTGCCCAAATTTAAGATTTTTGGTAACATTAGTTTTAAGAAATGATTTTCAGGCATATATAAAAGTGAGGCATAATTAGATTTTAAAGGTAAGGTTTTTTAAGTTGGATGATAAAGAATAGTTTATGGTTTTGCTGCATACTTATAAAGGTGCATTAACATTTAATAGCATCATAACATAGAAAAGATTTAATGAATCATTTATTTTACTGATGAGAACTTAGTGACTAGTTAAAAACTCCTGCTTCATGCTTTTTAAATCAGATATTTTTATTTACATCTTAACATCAAGCAAGCTTTATTCTTTCTTGTCCTGGGTAATTCAAAGTAATTTGCATTAAAATAATAATCATGACTTTATTTGGGAGAATTTTAGTTTTACAAGATTACACTTACAGTTAACCACAGTATAACACAACACAAATAAATATGCTCCGACCAAGATTCATCTCAGAGTTTTTTGTCACTTGACTAGCACAGTTTCACCACCGGGAGTGGCAATAAAATTTATTTCAGAATACATAATAGATCAAATTAAAGTGATTGTGCTAGGAGTCAATATAAGAAGATAACACCAATCATTCAAGGGAAATATGGTGGGTGCATAGAACCATTATCAGCCTCGAAGGAATGAGACATATTGAACTGCTAATATCATGCATTTATTTACAAGATGAAAAAGATTTTACTCAGTCTCGCTTAAGTCTAACAGTTTTCACTCAAATATACATAATATGAGCATTTTTCATTTCCTAAATGTTTGAAGAAAATTCAGGTTCCCTTTTATCTGACAATTAGATGCCATAATCATCTTCATCGCTACATTGTGCATTTAAACTCGAGAAGGCTATAGCAATGTACCTAACCTAGTTCATGAAAATTGGAAGGCTTTGTGAAAGTGAAATTAAAGATAAAGTTGTGTTGGAATGTTTTATTTTCATAATTGCGTTCACATTTTCCTTTATTCCATGAATGAAAAACTTGGCATCTAAGATGTCAACATTAACATTACTCACCTCTTCAATTTTACGTATTCTAAGCCTTTTATCATGTAAAAGTTTTGGCTTATTTTCTAAGAATCTCTTTTATGATTTTAACATTATATGATTGTATTTCATCAAGGCTAAATTTATTCCAATTAACTTACAAACCACTTCAACAGCAAATATTGCTTTGCTAAGTACTTGATCGCAGTTCACAACTTGGTGTAAATTATTTTCAAGAGAAAGTGAGAAGAAAAAACTCTGTTTGCTAACAACATTTTCTTTGTATCCCACAGGAATCTGAGCAGTGGATATACATCGACAAAGAAAACTTTGATGTTCGGCCTATTCATGTTACCCTCATACCAAACAAAGTGAAGATGTTTTGTGCTTCATAAGCAAAGAACAAATTGACTTGCTGTAGATTTTTATATAAAAATTGTAAATATTAATAAAAAATTGACTGGATATCATGGGCAGGATCTTATTATGGCTTGATATAAAATAACATAAGGCACGCAATAAAAAATCAACCTCTTCCACACACTCGTCAAAGGTGAAACAACAATCACTCCAAAAAACGACTAGACAATAACAAATTCAACAGTTTAGTAGGCCTATAAGTCTGTGCGTGGAGATGACAAGGATGGACCCTTGCGGACTTCTTTTCTCTTCTTCTTCTTGTTGACTTTCTGCTCCCCTTGTGGTGCAGCCTCTTTTTCTTTCTTCGCATCCTTCTTGTATGGATTTATGTACTCGGGATCGCGGTCTGTGATTTTCAGCTCTTGGGCAACCTGAGAAGCAAGTGAGGAGTTGAAATATGTTATCCCTTACGAGCTGGTTTAAAAATCGATATAATCAACAACTGTACCAAATTGATCATTTTTACAGTCTTGGGATCCATGAGCATCGTTTCATTACAGAACCCTATGCTCCAACGAAACATGACCGTCCACTCATAATTATAGTTGAGGATCTCGTGGGTTAAATCTGGCAACCGAAGAAGGATATCACCCAGCAATGCTGTATTTTCCAGAATGTTTGATAATGCTGGAAAGAGGAAACATTAATGGAATACATTTGCAAGAGGCAAGCATTAAATTTGAAACACTGCAAAAATTAGATATTTATTGTCCTTTTTCGACAGTCAAATTTCTGAGTAAAATGCATGTTCTTTTGAGGCATTGGACGGTCAATAGATACTTATACTGTAATACTTGGGTCAAGAAGGATCTGGTGCTTTCCCGGTGCAGGTGCTATAGGAAGTTTTCTCGGGTTTCCAACCGGGTTACAGACAGGAACGGGTCCGACTATTATCTCCATAGTCATCTTCATCCCTGAAGATGACTATGGAGATAATAGTCGAAACGTCGGACCCGTTCCTGTCTGTAACCCGGTTGGAAACCCGAGAAAACTTCCTACAATACTTGGGTCACTCAAGACATTTATTTTCAGTCATTTTCTCAACTATTTTTGAACGGTTATATTTTTAATCAGCTCTTTTCCTTAGCTACAATTTCATTTAGTAAGTTACTAAAAAACTGCAAAATGTGGCATAATAAAATTACCTTATTCACAAAATGATGGAGAAAAAGACCAACAAAGAATAAACTATCAACGATGAATATGGCAATCCAAAAGATGCAAAAATCATGAGCTGTAAGAAGATACCAAGCCTTTTGGAAGAATAAGAAAATAACTAGCAAGAGGCTGGGATTTTTTTTTTCTAGGAAGGTAATGTATCAGAAGTAAGGAGAACCTGTATCATTCCAGTCAAATATATTGTTTCAAAAGTAAACATAAGATCTGATACAGTAGATTTCAAGAATAGTTCAATTCAGGGATAACTTGAACAAGATAAATTATGATTTTTAATGTTTTTCTATGAGGGTAATATATTGGATATATGGAGAGCCTGTATCACAGCAATCAGAGATAAAAAGTAAATATATGACCTGATATAGGAGATATTAAGAATATTCAGAGGTAACTTTTTCAAGATAATTCATGATCTTGGATAAGCAATCATTTCTATCAAACAATGAGATTAGAATACTTTACGTACCATCTCTGATTTTTTCATCAATTGGAAACTGGGCTCCAGGAATATAACCGGAGCTTTCCAGGGTAACTCTGCTAGATTCAATGACCTTAAACATATAATCATCATGATTAACTCCATGAGGCGTCATATGTGGATAGATATATTATAGATACTAAGTGTAAATATGTAAATGAAGTATACATACATTAAAAACTTTGTCTGCAATCATGATAACCATCTTATATTGCTTTTCATAATCCGCCATTTTTAAGAGACTTTTTACAGCTTCCAGCTGCTCCGCTCTTCTTCTTTTGTACAAACGCTGAACTATAAATCAAATGTAATAAACTGTATACACCTGGTTAAATTGAGGCAAGGCTCCGAATATTATTATACATTAGTTGTTTAATTTTCAACAGTAAATGATGATATAAGCTACACAGAGAAAAATGAGCAGTGTTAAGCAGAGACAGTTCAGGTGAAAAGGAAATTGTTTTGTGGAGGCTGTAAACAGTAGAGGAAGGTAAACAAAAATACATGCATTAAAAACAGTACAGCATAGAGATAGACAGAATGATAAGAAGTCTGAAACACCAAGAAAGTTGAATACACATCGTATCTATAGGTGATGCAAAAAAGACGAAACAGTATTCATTTCTGAATAAGGAAATTGAAAACCATCGGTACGTTCGCAGAAATGTCAATTGAAAAAAGGCTGGAAGTTGGAGATAATGATAAAAATCTTAGTGCAAATATAACATATAGGTATGAAACCAATATATAGAAGGAAAACACAAAATAAGAACGATTAAAGCGTAGTTTGAGGATGATGGCCTACCAGAAATTACTGCAGATGAGGATAGCAGTGGAGAAATGCAATCCTAAATTCGAAGCATCGCTGCCAACGTTCATGAATTTTTACACGAACGTTCGAGTACATGATAAATAATATCGTTTCTGAGTCCGGTATTCTTGCTAAAACCGTAATCTAAAATGGTGGAGTCGTGTTGTTTTGTCACGGGTGACAATGCTTATAATTTACAAAAAGAGATTATTAACCTACTCAGATTTGCAGGAGCAAAATGTACTTAACCTCACCAATGACACCAACGTTATATCAGTCTACAGTATGAATGACTGAATACTCACATATCATTTGAGCTCGATCCGCTTCCATAGTAGAGTTATATTCTTCATTTTGCTGTGTATCCTCACTGGAAACGGTATAACATAGTGCTAAAGGAATAAAGATTGCATAAAGCATGTTTTTCATTTGTAATCTTAATAACCAACGAGTGCCGCTATAATTAGTTGACAATTCTGTACGAACATACGCCCCTTCACAATGTAGACCATATATTGCGGGCAAATGCGGATACTGCGGGCCAATTGACAGCACGGCAATTGTTTCAGAGAACGGAGCTGCGTGTCGTCTGGTGTCATCGATGTTGCGGTTTTGTCAGATTAAGGTGTTGATCTGAGGATATATTTGGAATTTTCATGCAAGATATAGAGAATTTTCGATGATTAATAAATTTTCACTTCGACGTTAATTGTGTTTCTATATAGAAATGATTTGATCAGAATCTTCATGGTTCTACAACATTAAAGATAGTGAAGTCGAACATAATCAGATTCCATGGAAGGAAGGAATGACACGAAGATAGACGTAAGTTAGAGCTAATTTTCATATTTAGTGATGTTTCCTACTATATTTTCTTAAATTTGAACTAGTGAAGTGTTACCATTATTTGGATTGTTGAAACAAGCAGTAATGAGATAATGAAAAATATTTATCTTAAGCAATGATAACTTTGTTTTTGTAGACCTACGATGATTTTGGTGATTCAGATTCTCTTCAGGGAGACATTACCGTAAATACACTTGGATCAAGAAAGCACGACCAAAGTTCCATTGAATTTAATACTTTAGATGAGCCTATCCGGGATACAGTTGTAAGAATATTGAAACAACATTTCTTATGCATACATATATATTTTGGTAGACACTAATCTCTTTCTATGGAATTTAGTCGTCTAGATGTTTATTAATACATTTTGTTTTGCAGCTTAGGGATTTGAAGGCAGTGGGTTCGAAATTTTACCATGTCCTTTATCCAAAAGAAAAACAGAGTCTATTAAAAGAATGTAAGTACGTTTTGTACTTAAATATTACAAATTTAGATGTTTAATTACTTTTTATTTTCTATAATCGAATAATGTTTCTGTTTTTCAAGCTGGCAAGTAATGAAAATAGTTAACTTCATATAACGATATGAGTAAGAAGTTCCAAAGTAAATTCCTTAGAACTTATAAGTCAAGAAAACTAGGATAGTACAGTAAATTTTAATTGCATAATATTTTTTTCATTTCGTCTAAGTATGTAATACAGTAGACATGCAGAAAGTGTAAAAATTGGAAAACTTAAAATTTTATTGGTAGTTGACGATTTTGGATCATAATAATAATAACTATAAGTTGATGCAAATTTTATTTCTACTTTGCCTTTATTTCATACTTTCCAGTGATATTAATTATGTCTATTTAATCTTTCAGGGGACCTTTGGGGACCATTAATACTTTGCACATTCATGGCTATGTGAGTATAGATTGTGAGATCAGTGGTTCATCATTAAAAAATTAAAGTTAAATTTTATTCTTTCTGATTGCCAATGTGTTTGGTCTTAAACAGAATGCTAGGAAATTATTTTATGATTCTTTAGTAACTTTATTTAGAGAAACTATTAAAATTCTCTATTAAGAAATTATTGGACCATGTTTCAACCATTAAATTGCTGATGTCAATTTTCAAAGGATCCTTCAAGGATCAACGGCCACTGCGGAAAGCTCAAACGATGGGGGACCTGAATTTGCAGAAGTTTTTGTGATTGTGTGGGTTGGATCGGTTATCGTTACTGTCAACTCTAAACTACTTGGAGGAAATATGTAAGTTTTAAGAAAATTAGTCAAATTTGTTTGATAGAATTTGAAAATATCTGTTTTCAGTAATCTTACAGAACTTTGGCTAAGTAACTCTTATCGTGTTTTAATAGTAGAAATGCTAGTATGAAAGATTAAGTACAGGATTTTGGAAATTTGGTATTAAACCAATGAGAATGAGCTTATTGAATGTCTTCGTGTGATGACTAAATTCCCTATTGATTCTCTGTACTTATTCCTCTAATAAATTCAGATGTATAGTCTTATGTAAACTCTTTTCTTAGTTAAATAATTATAATGGCATGAAAGGTTAGGAAATATTTGCAAATCCTAAAGAATAAATTATATCTTGTATCTATGCAAAGCATTTCTGACTTGTAAATGTAAAATGTAAATGTATATTTATTAGCTGTAGAAAAATTTAATGATGTTATATCCTTTAGTAAAACAATATCTTGAGTATGTTTGTTGTATGAGCTATTTCAATTGTTTTCACTATCTGTGAATTTAAAGGATTAACATGCCAGAAAAAATAAAGGAGGCACGTTGCAAAATATTGAATAATTGCCAATAATAAATCAAACAATATGTTGTTGGTTTTTCCTTCTCATGTCCCATTAACAATCATTTTATCGCAGTACCCTATTTAATTTAATTTTGGCTGAGTGATATTTGATTTGGTATCACACTATAAATCCAGTTTCCTTTCAGAAATGTCTATTTGTTGTTAACTTTAATATGACTATTATTGAGCCACTTTATAAGTTTCTTTTAGAAAATATTTTGTTGATTAATTATTCATCTTGCATTTTAAAGTCATTAAGACCATCATTCTATGGAAAGAATCTTCTCAGTTTGCTATAGCCCTCTTAGTTCTAAGATTATCAATTCTTTAATTGTACTCACTTTCAATTAAAACCATTCTGACAAATGTATCCATGAGGTGTTATTCAGTAGATATCAGTTACGTAGGCTGGATCAAATTAACATCACAGAAAGAGTTTGAGCTAAATAGCTCAAGAAAACTTGGGCAATCATGAAGAGTAGATAAAAATTTTAAGTGTTAGGAAGTGTTAAAAACTTCATTTGTAAATTTCATATGCATTAACTATCTTTAAAGAAATAATTTTTGGTAGCCCCAGAATAAATATATAATCTTGCGGCCAGTCTCATCAAAGAATTAACATCGTCTGTACTTTAATGAAACCGGTCGCAAGATTATATATTTATAGTGGAAGCCACCAAGTGTATTTCTTTTAAGATGGTTATATCACCTTTCCAAGAACTGAAGATTGAACATATTGATTTCAAATGCATTGTTAAAGGGAAGAATTCTGTGAAGGTTAAGGCCATGATACTCAGCTGGACATTAATTGAAGAAGATTTGTAACCAATTTCTCTTTTATTTTCAGATCTTTTTTCCAAAGCGTTTGTGTTTTAGGCTACTGTCTACTGCCCACAGCTATTGCTCTTGTAATTTGCAAGATATTGCTGCTTGCAAAGCAAACAGCGTTACTCTTTGCCATCAGGTTGTTGATGACTATGGTTGGATTTGGATGGGCTACGTTTGGTAAGAGCTTGTTTATTTGACATATATGTAAGAATGTTGCAAATACCCCACATCTCGGTTCTCTCATATTAAATTGGATGTATTTTTCTATTTCAGCTTCTGTAAATTTCCTGGGTGACAGTCAACCTCCATCTCGAAAAGCCCTTGCAGTTTACCCCATATTTCTGTTTTATTTTGTGATTTCTTGGTTGATAATATCACATTCCCAGTCATGATATAAATACCATCATAATACCATTTATTATGTGAAGCAGTTTTGTATTTTTAAGTACAATTTATTTTTTTCTTATTTCTTTTTCACTTAAAGATGTAGACAGTATTTGTCACTTTCCTTTAAATGCACAGCTATTATGTCCGAAATTTCAAATGTTATTATTTCTGTTTTCTCATCAGCATTAACGGTAGCTGAAATGCTTAAAATTGTTGAGTAAGTAAGTGTAAGTTTCTATTTATGCAAAAGATATTTAATTCATTGCATTATCATGTGTAATGATTAACAAACATCATTCCTACCGCTTTCCCTCTGTTCCTGACAGATATTATTTAACTCATTGATTATCCTAACATGATAAAGCTACACAATTTTTTTACTGTTTATGAAGGGTAATTATTTTTTATATGCACCAGTTACTGTAATTATTGTTCTGCGAATCCCATGAATTTGTATGGATTTTAATTAAAATTTAAATCAGAGTGCCAACTATTCCAGACTTGTTATTTAAAACTCCTACCACGAAGATGAAATTACAAATGCATGTTGTATTTACTCTAGAACGTATGTATACTAAAATAAAACCAGGAACCATTATTGATTAGTTGACCAGATCGTACTGGGTAAGAGAATGTGATGTAACTGATAGATTTGCCGTTTGTTGGCATCATAGTCATTGTATAATTCACAAAGCAAATTATTAAAGTGGGTTAGTGATATTACAGCAGTAAGCCTCTGCAATCTTATAATTTTAAGAGCAGATACAAATGCTATTCAAAGATGTGTTTCCAATTTTTCTTAAAGCATGCACTCAGTATATCACTATCCAGAATACCTTGAAGTATGTCTATTTTTTTTGAAACATCTGCAATTAGCACACTAGATGAGCATTTTTTTTAAGTTTAAGAATCACTGAAAGGAATTACAAATTTGTTCTGAATGTGATGACATAAGTTGATCCCCAGTAAGATTGCTTTTTCATCTTCCCTTGGATCAAATCAGTGTCAATTAAAAGCAATAAAATTGTAACTTTAAATGGTAATTAAATATACCTAAGGTTAAACAAAAGTTTTCTGTAACCTCCCTTCACTTGCAAGTTATTACACCTATCCCTATGTCACACCTGGATAATTCAATAAAAACGAAGAATTTTTCTTAGTGTATAGCTTAAGTGATTTGCTGAAACACTTTCAGAATAGGCTATGACCTATTGATGGTTAAAATTTAGAATTTTTTTATGCATCATATCACACAAGTTTCATTTAATTGCCTTCGTGTTTATCTACAGTTTGCTCATTTCTGTCCTAGAAGCGTTAACTTAATAATAATTTTGACCACTCAAATGGCCATTCTTCTGTCAATGAAAATTACTATCTACTACTTTGCGTTCATCTCCTTCAAGAGTATGCTGAAATGTATGAAAGTTTTCCGTCTTTTATATCATGTATTTATTAAATAATTAAAAAGAAATGTTAAACAGAATCAACTACTCTCATTAGCAACTGCATTAATTAATTAACTACAACAATAATTTACATGTAGAATAGCGAGCATACTGGTCAGTATCTTACTAAATTATGAAAAAATGTGCATGATTTTAAATATAGCACATTGTTAATCTATTCATTACCTTGGAGAGTTTCCTCTCTAATCATTTTGATTTGATATTTAATTAATTAAAAAATATATATTAAATGCTGGCCTATTCAGATGAATGAAATTTTAAAGAAAAAATATTTGTAAAGAAAATAAAGAGAAGGTATAAAATATATGAATGAGGATGAAACGAAATATGTTTTAGAACAGACCACTATCAAGAATGAACAGTCATTAGCAAGCATTTTCAAAATTTTTATGCTGATTGGTTGGTATTAAGCTAAGTAAATAAGGTTATCAATTAATAATAAACATTTATAAATAAATTAATATTCTTTATTGTATTGTAAAATGAAGATCTGGATTGTCAGGTACACCAAACATTCCAGGACCTTTGCCAAATAGTTTAACCTGACACAGGCTAAATGGATTTTTTTTTCATTTCATTGGGAATTAAAGCTTTCCACACACACACACACATAATATTCTCTGTATATGCTAACAATTTGTACAGATAAAAATAACATAATGACCTCTTGCGATATTTTCAGTTTTTACATATAAATACACAATCAATATACATGATTTACAGTTTAATCAACTACATCCTAAAAATATCCTAGTCTCAAGTTCTCAAAATGCACAAAATTTTCAGGAAACTTGTCATTTTTTAATTTTATTTCAAGCAAATGATGAGTTAAAAACTCCTGTTTAAGGAATGCTCTGATATTGAGAACTTGAGAAATATTTCTGTTTACATATACAATATTGATAAGCACATTGAATTTTTGTACATCTGGCTATATTATTACCTGATAGTAAAATAAAGTACAATCAATGACTGAAAACTGCTTGAATCTCATACTATAATCACTACTTCATAATTTTACCTCCAAAAATGTTATCAGTTTGCGAACCTGCATGCGGTTAGTTAATAATCAAAATCATCCAAAAATATATTTCAAAAATAAATACTGAAAAACATGAGTAGCAGTAGGGAATAATGTTACAAATTACAGAGAAGAAACAGTTTTCAGTCATAATTTACAATGATAAAATGGAAGATAAACAATTTATAACACAGCATATTGTATTGTCATAACATCTGCCACAGAGCAGCATAGGGAAAGTATTTGGAACTTCTAATGTGTTTTATACACCAGTTTTTATACAAAATATCCAGGTTTAATCAAATGATATGGAAAGACTACTTGAAACTATGTGGATAAAATAAGAATACTCTGTGTTATCACAATGCACTTAAACCCTTAACAACATGGGCTTCAGTGCAACTAGTCATTTAAAAGTTCTAGCTCATCTGTGTCAACCCCTCTGATAAAGCTGATAAATGTTAACTTGAATCCATAAAACCTTTTAACAATCAAAACATTCATACAAAGCGCATTTAGCTGGAAGAGAAATTATGATATTGTCATAACATGTGCATTGCCAAAAGTAAAGGCATTGATCATTTGGCAGAAAACCATTATTGTGCTTTGAATTCCATAACATTAAATATACTTCTCATCAATAAACTATGCATAATGCAACACCATCGTAATTTCTTGAAACAATCTTTCATCAATTACTTACACAGAGAGCGAGGGCATGATATTCTCAACAGCTAATGATTATTTCCTAATTTAAACCAAAAAAAATATATATATAATGCAAAACACCACTGAAAGGAGCCATATGCTGTAAATTCATTGACTGCATTCAAAATAAGACTGCTGTTAAAATTAGCATTGTGTTCCATGTCTTTACCATCAGCATTTGAAATAATGTTAAGCTGCCATTTTGCAATATGCTCCTCATAAAATGCATTAGCTCAACAAACATTAAGTATATGACTGCAAGGGACACATCAATCAATTCCAACAACTACAATTTTCACAATGTCATGTACTGATACATTGATTTTATAGGTATATTTTTATTCAAACGGAAACTCGGGCAATACCTGATAATACATGATTTTTTACTGGAATGGAACAGTGCCGACTATTACCTAAATTCCTTTCATAATGTTCACATTAAATCACCATCTTGTCATTCATAATAGTGGGAGCAACAGCTCTTTGGGTATCATTCTTAGAGTCAAGTAACATTTAATGACATCTTAGGCATGAACACTATCATTTATTTCAAAAATAAAGAAATAATGATAGAAAGAGGAGAAGTAAAAAACTAAGTCTCCTATGAAAAAGTTGTAAAAAAACAACATTTTAAAATTATCCATATAATGGTGCAAATTTCAACACAAAATTTTCAAAAAAAATTTTGTGTAAAAATAAAGTAAATAAGACAGGGCATGGACCTTCCTTAAGTGAAAGCTGACATGTCCTATAGATTCATAAATAAACTAGTCTTGACCTGAAATATCACAGGTAAATGGAAGATTATTCACATCAGCAAGGAATATCCCTCTTCAATTCACTGGAGAAACGATGTTCATAATACTTGCGTATGTTCCAAATCCAAATCCTAAAACTCCAAATATCATGATACAAATGTCCTTCCACATAATCCAGTTGTATTTTCCTAAACCTTTGTCCCAAAAGGTTATTATTTCGATCACAGGAGGGAATATCAAAGCCAGGGTTGAACTGCTGACGGCACCGACTAGAGAAATAACAGCACCCAAATTGGGAATGGCAGCAGCTAGTGCGACTATAAAAAAAGTTCAGGATATTAAGTGAAGATTATTCTAACCTTCAAGGAAAATTATATGAAATTCATGAATGAATAAGATTAAAAATCAGATTTAAAATTAAAATGAACAAAAATGAAAGCAAATCTACAGAGATATTTTCCAAATTTCAAAAATGATTCTTTATAACAAAGAGAATGTTATTAATGCACATTAAGTTTCATGAAAGAATTAACAATCTCTACCATCTTCTAAACCAGTAATAACATTTAAAGAAAAGAAGTCAATTTACTTTTAAGCAAGTGTTATGTTTATGAATTTGAGAGAGTATAAATTTTCTTTTTCTTTGTTATTATAAAGAATTGACCTTCTTGCTGCTACCTCTATCATACAGTATATGCAAAAACAGTCCAAGCTACATAGAGCTAAGAGCTATTGAAAGCTACTATTTTTGTAGTTGAAAACATAAATACATATTTTGATCAGTTGGTGGCAGGGCATTTTTTAAGTAATACGAACGTGGCCAAATGGCCACGTAGTAATCATAATCTGGCCATAACATATTTTCGGAAATGCGTGAACAACACCCAACTGAAATAATGTCAGAAATTTTCTGATTATACATGATTTCCCCAAAATGTCAAAAAATATATAACTTGCTAATTCGAATGAAGTTTTTTGGTGCAAATCGAAGAAATTTATCAACGAATGAATGACACTTCATCAAATATACTGTGATTGAGGATTTATATGTTACGTTACGAAAAAAAAATCTTTTGCATTTAACGCATAAAATTGCTACACTAACGCTATATGTAGAATAAGAGCTCCAATTTGCTCCAAACCAATTTTCCTCGTTCACGAGTATAAATGTCATAAAATCTTCTACGAACATATAATGTTTTCAGACTCGCACATGTATGTCAGTGGAGGAGCGGTTGGGAGGGGGGGTGTTCGAGGAGATATTTTTCTTTTGGTCACCTAATGAAAAATCCTTAAAAAATGCCCTGGTTGGCGGTATAAGATTTTAACAACTTTGCAAAAAAAACTGTCGGATATATCTCAAGGAAAAATTTTACAGATGAACCACTACCCATTATAACAGGTTCTAGGAAAGTCCTCTAACTTACATTATAAGATAACTCTTTAGATGATAATTAAAAATTATGATGTGATAATAATAAGAATAAGCTGATTGTCTTACAATAAAACAAAAATTTTAAACATTATTTGAATTAAGTGTACATTGCCTAGTTATAACCTGAATAATTTCTTTAATATATACATGATACTGTACTAATATATGGTAAATAAAATATATGATTAAAAAGTATATTCATGACTTACATGTTACAATGACTAGTCCAGTTCTGAGTGCATATTCTCCGATCTTTTGGCCACGTTCAGTCTGGAACCTATCCTTAATAACAGGCCATATGATTCCCACAGGAACATAAAATTGGAGACCATACGACAGGAAAATGGCTAATGCCATCATTACTCTGACAGACTGTGCAAGACTGCAAGAAAAATATGTTTACTTGAATAGCTTAATTATTGATATTACTTGTATGATTAACCCCAAAAAAGCCATAGACTAAAATACATTTTTATATCAACATCACTCACAATCAACTCAAAGATGTTAATAGAAAAATTCCCTCAATAAGCATTTCATTCACTTATTATTCTAAGTTGGAGGAATTATTTTTTATAAGGAATTTAATGAAGGAAAATGAAGAATTCAGGTCCAACAAATTACTGATGAGTGAGCGAGAACAAAAGCAAAAATATTTTTAAATTTCAAGGAACCTCCAGCTCAGTTCATCATTTCATTAAGAAATCATAGAAAATTTGTAACTATTTCTTACATTTCAGTTGGTGGCAAATTCAAAGTGATGCTTCCCAAAATTGTTTTGGGTCCATACTTGAGGTAGCCAAAAAATCCTACTGATGTATACAAAGCAGCAACTATGACCATGCCAGTATTCAAAACTCCAGTCCAGCCACCAAAATCTTGAGGTGTTTTCATGTTATTTTCAAGAGGTAAAATCTGAATTAGAGGAAAATATCCATTAATAACTCACTGGTGATAAAATCTGCAATTATTTTAAAGCAAAAAAGAGGAGGCAACAGCCTAACCCAAGTAGTAATTAATAATGATAGTAATAATTTTTTATAACCACTCAGGTTTGCATATACAAACATCGGACAAGTCATTCTACTATAAAATTCAATTAAGAAACAAGTTAAATTATAAAAATATTTATCAACCAGCAATTAATACACAGATGACTTAAATAATTTATACCTTTAATAATGTTTGGGAGTTTGTTCAAAACATTTCACAGGCATTATGTATGGACCATGATAATGAATTTTCAGTCTACTTGGCATAAGAGAAGGCTATGTAGGTTACTATTGTCATAATTATAAAGCTATTTATTGGTTTGTTAGCAATGCCAAGTTCTACCTGACAAATATAATCAGTTTAAAAATATAAAGACAAGAACTGGCAGAATCAGAAATTCATTAAAAGGAGGTTTGCAATAGTCTTTTGATTTTTCTACTGGTTTTATTGAAATTTAATTGTACATAATTTATTACAGGTTCAACAAATTTGCGTAGATGAAGCTTTGTGATACAATGTCACATAGAAATATTTTCCTGATGACAAAAGGTTCTTGGTCACTTAGCTGAGATTGAAAATTATAGGAATAATAGAATCAACAATGCAGAAAACTTGTTGGCATTAACTACTCACCACCCCAATTCCTTCGAAGGCATAGATAGCAGTCCCAAAATAAAGAGGTAACTGACTCCATGATGCAAATGCCGCTCTCGTGGAAGTGCTTGGGAGATCTTGCAGCATGTAATAGAATGTGATTGCTAAACCAATAATGGTCAGAATGGAGGCAAACAAAGATGCTGGCATCAGATACTTCAAGTTCTTGACACAATTCAACAGAATCATGGGAAGAAGCAGGGCTGCTAGATAAATTCTCATATCCAACTTGATGAAGTAATGTGCAATTACCTGTAAGGTTATAATGTTTACATTCAATTTCACAGTGTAATGGATATAATTAAAAATATTTCACCATGTAAAATCAAGAATCATCGAAACTATAAAAGGTACCATATTTATCCAAGTAAAACATGCAAGTTTTTCCAAAAATTTAGGCCTTAAATTCATGCTGCAAGTTATACATGTATAATACATTTTTAATTTAAATGTATAGCATAAAAGAATTAGACTAATTTTTAACTCTGTTTAGAACATATTTTTTGGTACACTGGGATATTTTATTTTTAATATGTTAATATCTTTATAATTTAAATCTAATAATAAAATTTTATAGTATAATATTTATTAATTTGATTTCTTAATCAATTATCACAGAAGTTGAATTTGTAAGAGAGAGAGTTTGCAAAAGAATGTTCAAAAAACAACATTAATTAAAATAAAACACACAAGTTAGAATATCCTGTATGAGAATTTTGACATGGGAAAGTTTTATAGAAGAAATATAACAATATTACTGAATAATATACTACTACTGAAATTGGTATGAGACGATTAGAAAACTGTAAATCTTAAAACTAACCTCTTGTAGATTTGCCGAGACAAATACAAAGTACACACAGCAAAAGCCAAGTTGAGTTATACAAAGGAATATGTTGACTAGATATCTGAAAATAATCAAAATGTAGTTTAAAATCTAGAAAGAATACCATGTGGAACAAGTTGAAACTATTTAAAATTGCAGTAGGTAAAAATTGACCTTTATTAGAACAACACATACCTGACTAGACGGGAATGCTTTCGAAGAATAAGAGGCCCAGTGCTAAATGATGTTTCCACTACATCAGAAAATCCCAAAGCAGGTACCTCAGTTCTGATACACAACTCATGAGCACACCTCACCTGTTTAACAAAAATTCAGATAAGGCTTAGCGCTCAGAGTAATTCAAATTAATGTGATCGTATAGTTATAAGCATACTCAAATTTACACTATGAACTAATTTAACAAGAAATTACTACTTAAGAAATGTAATATCTGCATGAAATGCTTGGTTTTTCTAATCTACCTCTCAACTTAAGTATCAGGCATTAATAGTCGACTGAGTATGAGAGAGAGTAATTTCATAAAACTCTAAATTAATTTTGCAAAAGGAGCCATCAACTTACCAGAACATGCATACAGTGTGTGCAAATAACACCCATTAACAGCGTTCCTAAGGTACCAACAACTAAACCAGCATTCCGAAAGGCATCAGGCATTGCTAGAATACCTGTTCCGATATTTCCCTTTAACAAATGAATCATAGTATCTGTATTCCTGAAAAGAGATGTTAACAAGAAAAGTTAATAGTTAGAATCTATGAAAAGTTCAAGTACTCATGATATTTTAAAAATCTAATACTATATCTTTATCTGTAAAATGGTTAAGCATGTTACTTACGAAGTAGGGTGTTCCAGATCTCTATTCAAAAGAGGATTGTATGAATCATTGTTGATACTACTATTATCTTTCCCTTCAGACTCTCCAGGACCCATCGGCCCTGGTAGATGTAATATCACATTCTCAGGTGAAGTTCTAACATCCGGTCTTGGAGTACTCCTGAAAAAAAAATCAAAGACAAAAAATGTTCAAAATTTTCATCAATGCTAGGAAACCAATAGTATATTTAGGCTGACTGTAGCTGAGAATATTCTGGATGAAGAAATAAAATCAGAATGTAACCATAAAATGACCTACAAGAGAAGAGTTAGAGTAGTGTATTAATATTAATAATTTCTTACTATTTATAATATTAATAGCAATAAATCAGAAAAATTCATCTCATTTCCTCATGCTTCTCATTATTTTTTTCTGATATCAAAATCATCAGAAACAAAACCAAAGGTCAAGTTCATTTTGAAGCAATTTCCTGGGTCTAAGATTCTACTGAAACAGATAGTCTTCTCTATCTTTCAATCGCTTTCAAATACCATACTATTTATTCCGGCTAATTTCCCAATAAAAAGATTACTTCCTCTATGTCTTGAACTTCTATAACCGCTCCATTTATTTCCTTTGCATTAACACACACAACAATGCTATAAATCTTAAATGAGATTATTGCAGATTATAGTGATTTAAAACAAATAACCTTTAACTCCAAAGCAATATTTCTAAATTTTGTTTGCAAACAATACCATGAAAGAGTAATGAAACACTTCCTTTCTATCAAGATGGGTTTAACTACCATCAACTTTTTCATTCAGCACTGATTATAAATTTTTGCCGAGATTATAACCTCAACGACAATAACAATCATTAATTACATAAACTATTAGATTTTAGAAAATAATGTATATGCTAAGTCACATTTATGTCAATCAAAATTATTCATCTACGATAATACAATGCAGAATTAGCTGACCTGTCATATGTATCATTCACTGGCTCAGTATTTCCAGGAAGCAAAGGTTGCACTTCATCTTTCATCTTGTTTGATTTCCCAACTTGGGTTATTGGGTTAAGCTGTTAAAGAAGAAATATGAGTTAATTAACAAGTCAAAAGAAGACAATAAGACAAACAATACATATCGATTTCTTAATTATGTTATAATAGATCAATAATTCTACACAAAACATGAATGCATACCATTTTTAGTCAGGTTTCTTAAATTCAATAGAATATTTCGAGGATTTGAAAGTAAAAACAAGCAGAAAGTATGATAACTGAAACAAAAACATTTGCGATACCCTATTGTGCTATGTAACTCTAAAAGTTAAAAGAGTTCAAAATCCTATCATTCACAATATATTATGCATTCCAGTCGCGATAAATATTAAATAAAGAATCAATGAATTGGAACTATCACATCTGACCCTGAGTTTCGGGAGCGCTAACCCGACTGGGGTCGCGAAAAAGACAATGGGGAGACTGGGAGAGAGCTCTCAATGGAATTTTCCGTTGGAAGACGTTCGTCAACATTCTGACTGACCTATGGACACAGTATCTTCTCTGACCACATGTGGATCGTCATCTAGGTCAAGACATGCTTTATGGACGGTCTAAAAAAACACTGAAAAGGCATTCCGAAAAATAACGCTTTTTCCAATCTGAGAGCACGTGCTTTCCATATGGCAACGGAGTCTGCGATAAGGCTCCAAATGTCAATTCGCTGATGAGAGTGAAACGTTGGATAACTGCTTCGTCTCGTAACAGAAAATTTCTTTGCTCGGCTTTTCAAAAAAGCTTCTTGACATCGTCCAAAGGATCGTAACCATCCATGGAGGTAGAGCATGACTCAAATTACACAACGTACGGAAAAATTTTCCATGACTGCTGCTAAATCAAACAAGCTATCTTCTAAATAAACTTCGAAGAATTGAAAGTAAACGTAAAAATGTAGAGAATATTTGAGCACTCGATCTGTCCTCTTTCATGAATTGGACTATGATCCATCAGACTAATGATCAGAGGCGATTAACCAACGTATATTTCAAGTCTTTAACTCCGCTCATTATTTGAATAGGAAGTACAGATCATACACCACATTGGAAGTCGGAAAAATTTTACTTTGGCCTGAGGTTTTCATTGCAGTACTTTTTTTATGGAAAGAAAATCCCTAATTCAAATTCAAATGCGATACAAAATTAAAAATAGGATTTACATGAACAAAACACGAAAGAAAAGTGCCAAAAGTTGCGAACAGTAGCGAAAAATACATGGTAAGAAAATTGAAATTCAACTACCTTCGACGGAGTCTATATTTATCAACAGCGCAGTAACTTCAGAGACACAATATATAATTCCACGCTAGTTGTACGAAGGCAAAATCAATACATCGCCTGTAAAATTAGTGAGAAGAAGAATCGGCATAGATAATTATTCTTACGAGAAATGGAACTCAAAAACCAATCGTAGATTAAAATGAGAGGGTGAATAAATCTTTTTGTTTAAAATCTCAAGAAATTAAGACTTTACACTTTCCCGTACTTACGTATGCAGAAGCATGTGCCATTATTCTCACACGCGATCGCGCCGGATAAAAAAATAAACAAATTATACGCTAAGATATCAAACGGAAACTTTGATTTACTCGGATAGGGTGGGTATCTTCAGATATTAATGGAGGCAACAAGAACATAGCGATACTAAATAAATTACAGCCGATCCGAAAAATATGCTCACTTATCAAGAATAGTGTTGCGACGAAAGTAATTGAATATGCACGAGACATTTCTAAATCCTATTCCAGAGTTATCCTCATGGGAGGGAGGACCCTTCTTTTCACCCAGCAATTTTCACTTCTGAGTACTTCTTGGGAAATCCAATGAATGCCAAAATTATCGAAACATTAAGGCGAAGTCATATCAGAATATAATCCTAAATGAAGCAATGGTAATTCAGCACTAACATCAAGTAATTCATACTCGATTTACACGGATGAATATTATCAAGTACAAATTTACTTCATAAAAGTACTTTGGTACTTTTGTATTGATCCTGAGGTAATGTCGATGCTATATAAATCATAATAACCCACACACAAAGTAAATGGTACTGTCAATAGAACTTTCAGGTAGATTGTTCACGAAAATGATTATGTAGACTCGTTCCTTTTTAATGAACTCAAATGAAATCACCATGCGTAAAGTATTCATTAAAAGGTGGTTTCGAAAAAAAAAACAATCAGGAAAAAAACAGAGGAAAAGCCCCAAGCAATATAATTAGGGGAAATCTAAGATATTCACAATTTATAACTGGAGGTGGTAGTAGGTAACTGAGCCGTGCATTGCATTAAATCGAGTATTATAAAACAACTTGACAGAAAACAGGGCTGGACCCTCAAAAGTTCTTGAGGAAGTACTTGGAGCGAATTTTGATTTTTGACAGGAAAACAATGGCGCGAACACCAGAATGAACAGCGATGATTCGTCCGAATGGATTCAATTCGAGTTAATTAGTCTATTTCAGTTGGTGCGAACCGCGATTGTTAAACCAAAACTGAAAACGCTTGAAAATAAGAGAGTAACAAAGAAAATGGATTTATGTCATAATTTACGGAAAATAAAAACAATGTAAACGCGGAAAAAGCCAGAGATAACAATACTAAAAAGTTGAAATTTTTGTGGTACCTAAATAAAATCATCCGAATTTCCCTCCAGCAATCTTCACCGGAAGATACCAGAAACCAAAACTGACCAAAACACTCCCGTAAAGAGAGGGAAATTCGAAAATAAAGCACAGGACCCACTTCCAGCATCGCTGAACAATACAAAACTCACAAAATCAGACAAAAACTTACTGAAGGTTAAACAAGAAGTGAAAAATAGCGGCATGACTGGGACTCGAACCCAGGCCTCCCACTCACCGTAAGGAATTCTGACCACTAAACTACCATGCAACTAAATATGCTCTGATATTTTTCACTTCTTGTTCAACCTTGGCTTGGTTAAACTTCCATTTCCATCATCTTAGAAACTTACTGCTGCTTGAGTATGGACGTACTGCTTATTTAGCGTCCCATAGCCGTGGCTGGACATGGCTGCAACTACTTATGCTCTACTTTCGCGCCCTTTTGGGAAGGGAGACGAAACAACCAAAAGGATAACACAAAGGCAGACCGCAACCGAAAAGAGAAACCAAACAGAACAACGGGTAACAAAATTGCAACGGAAAAGACATTAGCACGTGGAAAAAAAACTAGCGGAGACATCATGGCGAAGTCAAATGGAACTTGAAGGATGCCAAAAACTCTCCGGCGGGAAATGGACGTCAACTCACCGAGATTGAAAATCGAGAAAGACTCCCTCGGAATCGTCAAACGCTTTGAAGTATCTTGGACACCTTTACTGTCCGGAGGCTGGCCGAAGACTGATATAAACATTGGTCCAGGAGGACTTCTAATAAGCTGATGTCGGGTAGCGGGATGGGAGAGGGTGTCGGAGTGGGGGAATGAAGAATATTGGGGGGAGATAGGGGAAGAGATGGAGGAACGCGGGAGCCGTGCAGGTCACAGGTCATGAACCTCAGACCGGCTGAATCCGGTCACTTTATATTTCGCCTACTAATCGATTTCTGCGAGGGGTGAGGGGGGAGAGAGATATGCGGTAATTGTGAGGATTATCTCATTAGTGTCGGGAACTCCTTCCAAATACATTCGGCTCGAAACGATTTCCTGATCGACCGAACCGCGGTGGGAATGACTGCAACTGAATCAAAGTTAAAGTAATTTGCGGGCGGTATCAAGCATTAAAAATGTGACACAGATACATAATTTAATACTTGAATGTGAGTTCATTACTTTTCACATAAATAATGCATTTTAAATATAATTTATTAAATATCATTATCGACATATTTTTAATAAATATTTGAGTATTTATCAAATCATATTTTGTAATATCCATGTCTTCTATCTAGAATTCTCGTAATAATCAAGCTACCTTATTGAACGACGGTGTGTGTATAATTAATTAAAGCACCAGGAACGACATTTTCACCAAAACTCGACCTCGAAATATGTATTACACGTAATAAAATCTTAGCAAATTTACGATTCATTAATTAATTAATTAGTGCTTTAATCAAAATGGCTTGATAAAAAGTTTATATATTCTAGCTTTTACAAACCGTAACAACTGTTAATAATAAAATAGCCTTAATTGAATTCTTCCGATCTAAACTCCGATATTATTATTGTTATGTTATTGTTATTATGAATCAAGAAATATCCTGGGGCGTAATTTACTATCCCGTATACGATTCTCTTTTAAAACTTGATTCAATTGGTATAATTAAAGAGCACGAGAAACAACGATGCAAGGAATTTGAATAGTTTTATTAGAAATCAATTCGCAAAATTGCAGCAAATTCCCGCCGCAAAAATGTCGTTAAATCAGCTTCAAGTACGGCTTAGATTGCAACATTTATGCCTCGAATTAAACAATAGAGAAGAATGCACTGGAGCAATGATATAATGCATTATAAACGTTCGTGACTCTTCCTCTTTTCAATCTTCCCATCAGCAAAAAATTAAATGTCTAAAGGTAAGTGTTTGTGTTTGACATATTCCCCCAAATCTACCGAAAAATACTTATTTTATGATAGGGACCGATTAGCTGCCGCACTATGGGAATACTTATTCGTTTCAAAATCATACCGTAGTTACCAAGGTCCTATCAAAGTCCGTTTCTATCGCAGTAAATAAATTTACTCAACGACAAGCATTAAATGAGGAGAGAGACAACAAAATCGGTTATCTTTCATATTTCTAACCAATACGAAGTTGAATAATGCATTTATCTCGGGGACAAGGCCGGAGGAGTGGGATCTATATAAATTATTTCACCCGGAACACAATGGTGTTTTCCATTTGAACAAAGTCGGAGATTTTCAAATGTGATTCAAATTGATTCAGGATGTCTGTTCCGTAAGATTATATTTGAAAGGAATGAGATAAAATAATACGGAAATCTGAGCAAACACAGCCAAATGCGAAAACATATTCTTCAGTACAATATTCTAAGTTTTCCTCGTCAATAAATCAACCAACAATCAACCAACAAACCTTTGCGATACAAAAAATTAAGTTTTCCGGAAATTAATTACGCGAAAGATATATTGAAAATACAAGCATTACTAAATGTAAAATCTAATAATTTCACAGAGATATAATACGAAATCATAAAATTGATGACCAATATTATATAAAGGCTTCTAAAATATCGTAGTGAATGACGGATACAATCGAAGAAGCACGTCTGCTTTGGTTGACTTTTCTCGAGCAACAAGTTGAAAGACATTTGTTTGTAACTTTAGATGATAGGATTTGGAATTCGCAATAAGAATTATAAAGTAATTCCAGGCACTCAAAACGATTAAGTGATATAAAATTTATAATTGGGGTCGCCACTAAACTTTCTGCGTTAAAATTTTGGAAATACACCTCAGTGTACCAGTAATATCAGTACACACATATAAGTACCTGCTAACATCAGTACATCATCACTATTTAGCGAAACCTTGTCGTCAGAATCCGCGCAAAGCGAAGACGTCAACAGATAAACGCAGCAAGATATTTTTATCTCCGCGAGACAATACATGCATGTTTTGGGTGGATCCTTAATCTTTACCTTCCTCTCTAATCTCAGCATGACCCAGAGGGTAATTCTCACTGGGATCTCACTGTATGGAATTTTCCATAGACCATAACAACATGAGTGTCCACCCAAACAGCCTAGAGGGTAAGTAAGACGAAAGGGATCTTCCGCAAGCGTATGGAAAACTACCAAAATAATTCACGGAATCGTCATTACTTCAGAATTACTATATCTCTAAAAGGATTTATTGAGTAAATACGTGCTTCTCTATAATCTTCCCTCTGCGGCCCACTAACGCGTTGATTAAAACTTCGCGGCACACTCACGCGGCAGCAACAGTTTTATTGGATTGACCAAAGTCTTTGCTTCTAACATTTTACAGTGCAATCTTCACTTTCAAAACAATGCGTAATTAATGATTAAAGTGGCGCACAAGTGAATTGTTTGGTAGTTTTGTTGATGGTTTAGTGCGGGGGTGATGAACCTACGGCATGAGTGCCCAAAGTGGCACGCAAGAGAATTTTTACGGCACGCGAAACTCCTACGACGTTATCTTTTTTCGCAACATTCACTAAAGAAATGAAGCTCCACAGTAAACAAATGTGGATTCTGTTTATTAGCAGTGACAACTAACGACCATTTTAAGTCAAACACAGGATCTTAATCGCATCGTTGAGTTAAAATATGAATATTATCAGCATCTCACTGTATGGTTCGGCACCACATTGCCACGCAAGCCCTTCATGTTTATCAAATGCTCTTGCCGCAAAAGGTTCGCCAACCCTGATTTAGGGTAATGATTCCCTCAGATAACAATACTGCCCACTTAGATGCGCTATACTAATTTAGAAGGACACTTGATGCACAAGAGTTTTACCCCATTGCCAATCATCTTCCTTACTTCTTCTTATTTTGAATTTCACAGAAATTTGTGCAGTAATAAAACATTAGAAAATTGCAACATGGTGATTCGAAGGATTTTTATATCATGACTATTTTTTCATATTAATCTCTACGTTTGGCCATAGGTGTATAAATTTAATAATTTTTTAGTAAACAATGAAAATTAGGGAAATAAATAAAACCTAGGGAGCAATAGCGTATAACAGTTTGGAAAATGCTGGCAGTTTTGTCAAAGGCTTTACTACCAATGGGTCTAATAAGCTGTAATGAAGACTTGCTAAGCCGCAGTTATCCTACTGCGTCAAATTTTTTATATGAGAATTGTTCATCTAAATCGCTACTTTTACTGGTCCAACAATTACTTATAGTTTTCCAATTTGTAGGATAGATATTGGCTTGATTTTCAGGATGATTCCAAGCAGCATTTAATTTTCCTCTTAATCAGCGAGGGTTTACTTAGAAAATTAATTTTATATACCATTTTACCTATATACAGTTACGATAATATCAAAAAACAACACATAAATAGTTCGAAACTTTCAGAATATAAGTCTACTTGATTGCACAAACCCCGATTTAGAGAGTACACAACGGTGATCACCAAGATCGATGAAATCATCTCTCACAAATCTAAGATTTCTCAACACAATTAAATTTGTAAATTCAAAATAATCACGAGGTAATCAACACTAAATTTACGCATCGCAGCGATTTGGAAGGCAACAAATTAAATCAAGCGATACTTATGCCATTTCCACATATATTCTTGCTTATAGATTCAATTCTTTTGAAATTATTTTCATGAAATACCTCTATAAAATTTTTGGCTAAGTCAAATTTCTTAATTTGTTTGAAATAAATTCCGTTTTTGAAGGGTTGAACCCAAAAAAATTCCACCGATTTCATCTTATCTTAGTTTTGTTTGATTGAGCTGGAATCAAAGTCCGACATAATAACAATAAGCCATTGGACTACGTTGTTATGAAACAGGTAAACAACCTAAGAGAGCGGGAAACAACATTTGGACAGGTGAATGAGCAATAAATCGTGGGGAGTTGTGGAACTACCAGAGTTGAAAAAAGATACGGAATCCCAAAAATTACGCTCGCGATTCACCGATAATAATTCATTTTTACACTTCTTATGTGTTTCTTAAGTCGACTGTTTCATTACTTGTATGTATGCTTACGCGGCAAGGATATTTTTGATTCAATCTACTGTTACTGATTTACAGTCAATAAATACTGCATGTTTTGCCTTGAAATGAGTCTGCACTGTTCATGAATTGCTTTATTTTACGTAGTTCAAAATTCGCGGGATTGTTCGAATAGCATCCGTCCATCAGGGAGGCAGCAGCACAATGAAAATCGTTTTCCTAAATCAGCCACTATAGAAGTAATCAATTCGAATCCGAATGAAAATTAGGTCAGTCCAAACACTCGAGAAAAGAAGATAAAAAATATCCGTGGCAGTCGCAAGCAAAAAACGGCATTGATGCCAAACGAAGCGAAAGTTCTATCGGGCAATTTTGCATTTAACAAATTAGTGATTTCATATCCGGTAGCAATAACAACGAACAAATTTACCAGGATGATAATATAGAATTTTTTATCCGGATTTAAAATTTTGCAAACTATTTCTGAAAACGCGATATATCATACGGCAAAGAAACGTTAATCAAACAACGATTCTCGAAGAAACTAGATTATTTTATATATTCTTACGTTTAAAAAAAAACAACTTTGCATTATATTGACAAAATGCTTTGCGACAGCTAAAAAAATAAATTCATCTTCATTCTCACGAACAGTAACTTCGATGTCTATCCATGTATTTTGATGGGAATAATATAGTATTTGAGTTCAATGTGAGTAAAGCTAAATAGAGAAGATCGACGAGAAAAAGCTGGGCAATATGATGGGTGAGGTTCTGAAAAGAAAGGACGCAATAAGCTCGAGGAAAGAATGTGGAGATAACATATGGGCGTGTCAAGAGCGTTGAAAGATGTAGGCGTGGATTGGAAAATGTGGAGAAATATCGCTCGTTGATGAGGACATTGGTCTTTATACTTAGAATGGAGACTTTGAAATTGAAAAGGGTGTTACATGGGCTACATTTTCATAAATGAAAAATAATGGTAAAAATAATTTTTTCACCAGATAAAAATTTCTTCATTTAATAAGTGGTTTGTAATTGTAACTTAAATAGTCACTGTAGACCTCCCTGCCCATTTTTTTTACTTTGATAAACGTATGTAGAATGTAATTTTTAAATAATTTGAATATATAAATTTATGAATACATACATGCACACGCACATACATATGGTTGCGTAAATGTATGTATTTTAGACCATACCTCATTTACGAGAAATTATAACGTAAAATATAGCATTCCAAAATCTTTTAAATTATTGCTCGCGTGCTTATAGAAAAAAGGAACTATTTAAAGCAAAATATATATCTGAAATACTCAAAGAGATATTTCTTATCGGTACAGTTCGCGAGATAAAAATATTCCGAACTGCGTCAGGTGGAAATGTCAAACAGTTTAAATAAGAAACGATATTCACGAATTACTCAAAAAAAATGATCGACGTTTCGTCGAATTGATCGCGATATTCGGGGCTAGAGATGATTAACCAAAAAACATATGGATTCCCTTTATTTTGTTTGAGAAAGCATGAGATACCGGAATTTTCATCATACGTTATTATAATTGCTATGTTTATGCTAGCCTGAAAATTCTTTTCTTACGTTCAACCAAAATGCACAACAACGACGTTGTTTACCTTTGCATTGCCTGACGACCATTTGATATAAACATTTCTGTAGAAAGTATAAAGTAGTTCTCGGGTTAACAACCAGTTAAGTAACTAATATACAAACTGATAAACTTATAGCTTATACCTACCTCTTATAACTTTACTTACCTGGGTGTTAACCCGAGAACTATTTATACAAGCTATTCATCAGGAAACATCAAGTCTCTATTATTGTAGAAACTTACTACGAAATACGTCGAAACGGTAGGGGGTAACTAAACTTAAAAACGTTTGAGGTTGAAAATATGGTACGTACTGGAACATTTCCTGCGTCATCGGCCATGGAGCTTTATTGCGCTAGTGATGCCAAGGTGCGATATATCCTCGTGAAGTTGCAAGTAACTCTAATCAAGCGAGCGTAAATAGCGATTTATGCTGTTTGAGAAAGATAGGGTTCGAGGAGGGGCGTGTCGACGTCACGCCATTCACGAGAACACACGCCACGTGGGTTTCTTCCCTCCAATCCGAAATCGATAAGAATTACCTGCGAAGCGAAGGGTTGGCAGAAATCACGATTAAGAAGATGGTGAGATAACGAGGAATTTCTTAATACGAACTGATATGAACAAGGAATCTTGGAAATCGCGTAAAAATAGACTTTCTTGCGACTTTGGCGGCGAGGATGACTTTCAAAGAAATCAGCGGAAGATCTCCAAATGAGCTTCACAAGTTAATTGAAAGTAATTGTTCTAAATGTTACTCAAACCGGATCTGGGTAAATCAGGATGTACGGGACGAGAAATGAAAATACGTTGTATAAGGCTATAGCCGCCAAGAAATAGGAAAATCGACAAGTTTTCTTTTTCATAAAAATATCTTCTCACGAACTGAAAACTTTTCACTTTTCCCAGAAAACTCTAGAACATAAACAAAAATGGTATTTTTTGAATCCATTCTATAATTTTATCTAAATACCGGTGTATGAGAAGAGGAACGCCGACAAAAACGGCAATTGAAGATTTTAAACTTCTAATTAGTTAATTCCACAAGATATTATGCGTGTATAAAATACTCCGCTAAATATTTTTTGCTTTAACTTATTTGGTTTTAGTGATGGAATACCACCAAGATTAGGCCGATACGGTTTCGTTTAACTTATAAAGCATGACATTAACTTTTGAAATAAGAGAGAAATATTTCTTAATTTATAAATAAAACTATACTTATTTACATTGAGCGTGGTAGTGTGCTTGAGCTCACAGAACTTTACTAGAAAAACCTACGTGACTATAAGGATTTTTGGAACGAGTGTGTACTCCAATTCACTAAAAGATACAATAAAAGTATATTATAGAATTAATTATAGATTAATTCTTAGTTGCTGTCGAAGCACTTTAAAAATATTACTACAATTATCATTATTAATAAAAGCTCTCGAAATAAGTAATAATGGTATTAAGAGCTATTATTACATCATTACGAAGCCATTTCAAAAATTAATAAGAGCTTAACACATAGTTAATTATTACCGGAAATTGATACTCTTCTCGCTTCTTGTCTATATATATCTTGTCCATATATATCTTGTTATAGCACATAAGCTAAATGGAAATTAAAAATTGAAAAACATAGCAACGTGAGAACTGAATCAGAATTCTTGAGACAGTGCGAAAAAATAGTCTTCGATATCAGAGCTACCTACTTCTAATTTACCGCACTTTTTATGCTATAAGTGTCCCGACAAAGAGCAGCACTACATAATTGCTGCATTTCTAAGAACGACTAGTCTTAAAAGAAAACGGGATGATTCACGAGCTTCCGGTGCGGACGATAAGTTATCTCGTCGAAGACCATATAAAAATACCGAAAGGGAAGCCGCGAAAAATTCAAAATTCCGTTTCGTTCGAAATTTCGAATTCCGTCCGTTCGCAAGGGCACTCGTCTCTTCTGCGTTCTTCAATCCATCCGTCACCGCAGAGATTTGAAGTGAGCGCGGATGTTCTATGATCCCCGCCCGGACTCAAAGCAGCCTTCGGGAGATAGGGTGGTGAGTCACCGTGCACGGATCACGGCTGAAAGTGTGCAAAAGTCGCTAACTGACAAACGCACGAACAATATCTCATTGTCCTCGTTAACTGAATCTCGCTCGTTCAAAGCATTGCTTTTTACCGGGCACTATCCAATGCTATTCCTCTTTGAAACACTTTGAAAACCAGAAAATATAAGTGGTCTTTTACAGGGGTAGGGCAGCCTTTAGGTTGAAGAAAAGAGGAGGCAGTGCCCTTTGTGTCTATATAGAATAGCGCAACTCCTTACCATAGATTATAGGTCTATGATCTCCAATAACCGTCTTTGTCGTCGTTTAAGGAATCGGATTACCGATATTTTAAGAACTCCCTATGTGCACACATTTCAATAGCGATGCTTCATCAGGGGTAATAAAGCGCTAAAATTTCGAAGCGATACTAGCTACTTATAAAGGTGTATTGGAGGAACTGAGGAACTATAAGTAATACAATAATTACTCGAATATTTTAGATTAGCGACGCAGTCTTAAACTAACTTACTATATAGCGTGATGACTCTGATAGAAAGCATTTCCCCTCTGATTGGGACAATATTTCCAATTGAACCATTTGTTTCAATTAACTAAAGTCAACATTTTCTGTAGGCTATTTCTAAATTTACTTCTTAACTCTCTTACTGCGTTAAAGTTTTGAAATTATACATCGAATTCGGACAGTTTTTATAGAATTTTAACACAAAAAACCCTCGGGTTTTAGTTTTAGAGGAATATTTTTTCCCGACTACGTTGAATAGAGTGTTTTTATTATGTTTAATAGAATCCAATAACTCGGCCTTGACTTCGTGGTAATCTTCAATCATAAATAGAAACACACTTCTACGCTATACCACACACAGATTTTATTATACGACCATGATTTTAACCCGTTGGGTCATCATCAGCCTGACGGGTTAAAACCATGATATAATATAATAAACTTTTTGTGTGGTATGGCGTAGAATTCTTTCCATTTATTTTCATTATGTTTAAGTTAAAATCGATAGTTTAGGAGGCAAAATTGATCATAAAAAAACTAAATCGACAGTAGAGAAATCTAACGATAGTTTCTAATACGTCTAGAAAAGTGCTGATCTCTCACAATAATGATAATTGCACATTGTGGAAGAGGGCGGCTAGAAAACCTTGATTCTAAGGGCGTCTGAGAGTCTGCCCTACCCAGGGGGAGGAGGGTGAGGCCTCATATGTAACCGTCACACCCCGGCTGAGTGGCGTATTGCCTACATCCATCTACTGGAAACAACGAGAGAGGGATTTAACCCAAAATGATAGAATCTTGGCAAATTTATTTTGAATCCAAGCAATGAACGAGATAAAAAGACAGGATTATTTACGAGCGAATTTGATTCGGAAAGCGTTCATTGAACTTCTGAAAAGAACCAGGGATTCCCCTCTGTAAAATCAAAAGTTGGACTTTTTACTTCGTGGAAGGAAGACACGATGAAATTTAAAAAAAAACTTTATAACTGCCACTATTAACAATAAATATTGGAAGTTACAAATTTTGCTTTAATTTTCATAATTCCCATCTCTGGTATCCGAATTACAATAAGACACATGAGAAATTTCGCAATAAAATAACACATAAGGATTACAAAGTTTAAACACCTCCATTTGCAGCGCTCGATGACAAAAAGTAAAATACTGTGGGACAAACAAAAGAAAATGTAAATAAATTCTCTAGTCGATGAATCTCAGATATCGATGGAGATATTAATTTAAACAACTATAATTGTTATAAAAGGTAGAAATATTATATTATACATCAAAATCGAAATATTCACTGAGAAAAGCTGTTATTTTCACAAATTTCAATACTTATGAACGTTTCTCTTTGAAAACTTCCCAAAAAATTTAACCTTTGGCCTTCTACACCAGGTTCCTTCCTTAGGAAAAAAAACACCACCACTATACTAATACATTTATAGATAGATAGCTATCTAGATACTAATATCTTTATGGATGGAGTTAAAAGGAATGTGTAAACCGACAAAATACGATGTTGTAGATTTTAAATTACGAATGTTAATTATTGTATACGTTAATTTAGTTATTTTACTGCGTGATACATATGAAATTGTGCACTTAATTTGGACAGTTTTTGATGGAATTTCAACTCGAACGACCCTTGGGAGGTTTTAGAAGTATTTTGATTCCAACTACGTTGTATAGGCAGGGTTTTTATTACTTTTTTATCTTCCTCGATAATGATTCGCATATGGCCTGTTGCCAATCTGCAGTCTTTTTATAAATATATAAATAAAAGAATAGATTTACCCGAGAGAATCAACTCACGGTTACGCTTGGTGTCAATTCTGAAGAAAACAAGAGTTTATCATAAAATTTTAGTCCATGTGAACCTACCAAGAAATTAATGACCGAAGACTCAATGTTATTCTGTAGTCATTTCGGGCACAATAATTACTTGTAAATAGTTGTATTATTAGTCAAATTAATTTTTAACCAACAATCAGCGGGCTATAATTTAAGTTTCAATGGCTCGAGGAAACTGTTGGTTTCTGATTGCACATTGTCACACGATGAGGACTGATTAACAATGGAGATACAGGCAGCGAGCGACAATAAGTTGTCCATTTATGATTCTTTACCAAACAACAACGGGAATGCTAACAGTCCGACGTTCGACTTAATGACAACATCCTCTCCCGATTGCGCCCGGTGACACATTGAAACAAAAGAACAACGGAATTATTTGTCGAGGAAAAACGGATGTCTCCACAGCAACTGCATGCACCAGAAAGACGATAAGGTGCCATCAAACAACGGCATTGGCGAAGGTTTGTGACGAAAGACATGAGGTAGGGAAAGGAGATGATCCGAACAATAGAGGGCAGAGATCTCAATAAACAGCCGAGTGATAAACAAGAACTGAATCCCGATATCGAGGTGAATTGCAACGAGACTCATTTGTTTATATCGGCTTACGTACATTACTCAAGGTCCAAAGCGATAACACCATTGCCCATTCGAACGTTAAGCACAAATTAAATTTTTCCGTTCCTTAGCGTATCTTTCCTTGAGTAAATAATTAGCCCAGATATTGAACAAAAACAATAAGGCGACGATAATAGCTCAGAAATGAAACCAAAGCATGATAATAAGTAGAACAAAATGAAATGGTGAAATGTATTATTGTTTACAACGATTCAAGGGAATTGAAGCTGTAGAATTCCGCAATAATTCTAGTCTAATTATATAATTATACCTAATTTTCAATGAAAAATAATGCATATTATCACAAAAAAGAATTGAACAATTGAACAACCAAAGGCTGTATTTGAAAGTAGGAAATTAAATTAATATGCAGCCTGAAGAATCAAATGTACATAAATATTAAATAATTATTTAAATGTACTTAAAAGTATGAATTTACTTAGATTTAGTGATCCATCTCTCTTTATTTCGTTCTTTCCTACACGTTTCGTAGGTTTTTTACACACCCGTTCTCTTTGTAGAGTTTTCTCAGCAGTGGAAACATTTTCTAGGGTCAAAATTGTCTGTTTTTTACATAAATTTATTTTACTATTTTCTTTCTATAACCCCTTAAGCTGTTGAAAAATTCGCAGATACTAGTTATAGATGATAGTTTATATTCTTGCGTAAAAGCTGAATCCACATAATTTATTTCGTTTTCGAAAAGGGTTAAATTGAAGATAGAACTACCTAATCCCGACTTTGCCCAATAAAAATGTTCGTAATGCATTTTATTTTAGTAATAGCACAAAATATATCGTAATATATCTGCTAATCTCTTATAGTTTACGAAAAGTTTCTTGCAAAATTCGCGAGACTAAATTTCCATTATAATTCTACGACTGTATTCGTATACAAGTATTTTCATGAAAAATGACAAGCGGAGTAGCGAAAAACAATGAGAAAAATTGTAAAATAAAAACTGGAAAATAAGGAAAATTAGAAGGACGAGAACTGAGAAAAGTGATAAAACACGTTGGAGGTCACTAACCTTATTCCGTGGAGCCAATTTTGAAATAGCAAAATATGAGCTTTACTCGTTCTATATCTCTTACAAAAATAATATTTTTTAACGCTTCACGAATCCAAATATCGTCGGTTGAGTACAAAACACCGAAAAAATACATCCACAACGTCCATTGTTTTAAAAAAGCAATAAAAACTGAGGAACGAAAGTATATATAACACTGCATTGATCTTTTCGTATGTGAACCTTCGACCCCTATCTAATTTCATTATATTATAATGCTATCGAAGAATTAAAGGAATGTTTAGGTAAGTCATTACATTCCTAAAAAAGAAGATTTAAATAACAGCACCTAAATTAACAATATGTTCGTGATAATAAACGATGATTCCAGTAACTAAGCTAAACAATCTAGAATGTTTTGAATAATTCATAGTCAACAATACCGTGCTAACGTAGATGGTTACATTATATATCAACAATATGCTTGAATACAAACATCGATTCCGTAATTACTATAATTGTTCCAATGAGTCGTTGAATGTCTGTCGCATTGTGTACAAGACAGAGTGATGATAAATTATATACAAGACAGAGTAATATAAGATAATAAAGATTATCGTGCAAGATGAGATATAAATCATAAGTCAAAACTATTTTTTTAAAATAATTTCTTATTTGATTACCAGATACGGTCCAGGTGATTTTACTGATATGGTACATTCATTTCTCTTACAATTAGCACTGTTAAAATAACCTCATTGTTATGAATAGGATATTATTGAATAAATTCATATTATATAAGATAATCTGAGTGCACATCGCTCCTATCAAAATTAGTTACAAGGAAAAGGAATATTTCGTTTACAAATAGAGTATAATTTCTGATAACGATGAACAATGGGTAAATCTCCAGCAGAAAGACTGAAAATTTTCAAATACGTTTTTGCACTGATAAGTAAATAAGTATAACATAAATTTGCACTGAAAATTCTAGTGATGATGTAGTAGAAGTTGACAGTGCATTCAAGATATAGATCAACAAAGATATCTCGCTATTACCACGGCGAATTCCTTCTACAGATAAAATAGATCTTAAAGAACTGCTTTACCTGATGCTTTCCCAGTCGGGCTTTTGCCGAAGAAATCTGCTTCATTCCCCAATTACGTTATTAATTGATAAAATTTATTTTATCGCAATCTTAAAGAGCATAGTTTGTACTACACCTACACCAGGGGGCAGGCAGGTTCAGGTACCTGCACCGTATACAGGAGATTCTTAACACGTAGATTCTACAGCTCATGAGCAATGCTCACAGGAGTGAAGTGTAGTAAGACTCGGAAAAAATTTCAAAAATAATTCTAGTGCATCAAAAATTTAAAGCAAGCATATGGGGCCGGTAATTCTTTGTTTATTTTCAGAAGCGCTGGAGGAGAAGATATTTCCAAATCGATTTAATCCGAAGCTGCACTTAGACTGTCCTTGAGCAGTCGGGGATGGGGAATTGATAACGGCCGAGAAGAAAGCTCTATTAATAACGTTTTTATTCACTTCGTTTAACGATCCGTTATTAAATTCAGGGATGTCCACGGTGACATAATGCAGAATAGGGGACAGCGAAATTCGTGCTTGGAATTTTGAGTACACGGTTTGACGTCAGAGATCATATGGTTCCAACGTGAACTCTCTCAAGGGTTATTTCAATATAGGCGACGAAAATCGCACGAAATCGATGAATATATCATAAGAGTTCTGAAAAAATCATCCGGTCGGACTTTGGTACCCTTATACTCTTCTCTTTAACATTCCGCATAGATATCTCTCGTCTGAATAAAAATTCTCTCATAATCTGCGTCCCACGTATGTGGAGCATATGAGCATGCAACTGGGGTACTGGGATATTAGAGACATTGAAAATTATGGCAAAATGGCGATATACACATAGTGAAGGTTCGAAAGAGATTGCAAATGAAAAATACGATGATTTAAGACAATAATACGGATGTTTTTAATCCTTCACGAAATGAGTTATATTAGTGTCACGGATTCATTTCATCTTAGTAATACGATGTCGTTAGAAAGGAAATAGTAGTTATAAATGATAAGCAAAGAAGTCCTTAAACAATACTATAATAATTATCAATACTATTACAATACTTGAAGCATGATATCATCACGTGAACCGTTACTAAGGACAACACAAACGAAACGAAGGTGCATGAATTAACCCTCAGGGTATAGGACAAAATTAATACTATTTCCAGGAATAATACGTAATTACTAGTACTTGAAGAGCACGATAAGTCACTCCTCAAAGAAGGAAAGAAGTATAATTCGCTAAAACGGGAGGGCAAATTTTGCAATACAATCGGCCCCCACGTTAGAAGTATTCCACGAATACGTGTCGGTAAATGGGTGGGAATAACTGTGCGAAAATTCCAAAAACAATTGGAATTTTTGCACAGTTATTCCCACCCATTTACTAGGATGGAGTTCAACAAAGTTAAAGCTTCTTTGATCGATTTTAATACGTTTTCATTCATTCATTCAAGTTCAATTCAATTTCAAGAAAATTCATCAAGTGTATATCAGAGTGTGCTTATACAGCATAAAAACTTGAAAAGTAACTTTATTGAATTATTTTAAATATAATTATTTAGCTTTAAGATGACAGGCTACTTTTTCACTCAAAAATCGATTCAGTTTTTACCCCAGGCCATAAAAAAGTCTTTAGTGATAAACGCATGTAAAAATCTATTTAGTTATACCTGAAAAATAAATGCAATTATTTAACATAACCTATTTTGGTTAATATTTCTGAAAAATAAAAATCAAAAAGGTGCGTTTTTTTATCTGTATAATTTTATTTATTTATTTCTAGAAAATTTAAATTTGAGAAATTACCTGTTGTTGTAATGTCGCTCTGAAGATAGCTATTAGAAATAAAATATGCAAATATTCTTATTTTTATCAACGATAACTGTTTATGGCTTTTAATATCTCCAAATTTTATAAAATACTCCTCTACCACCAAATCCACGACAAAATGAAAAAATCCAGAACTGGGAGTCAAACCCGGGATTTCCTCGTGATATCCTAATCACTAAACAATATCAGACTGAAAACTACTTACAATTTTAATATAAAGAATTTATAATGTTAAAAATTATAAAACAATGTTCGAAAAATCACCTTCGTGGAGCTATATATATCGTATAAGAAGTTAAAACAACATTTTCCCAGAAAAAATAAGTTAAGCTTTTTACACATGGTCAACACCGGTTATACATAACTTAAGTGAAATGCATCTATATCTCCAATGAAATCCCGTTTAAAAAACTGGAGGATTTTTAAATTAAAAATAAATGTATGTACTAACAAGAGCTAAAGATTTAGCAGCATTTAAAAACTCTGAAGAAAGTTTATCCTTCGCAAAGGCCAATATTTTTCTTGAGGAAGCTAATATTGTGTGTAACAAATTTTAATAAAAATTATTAAATTAAATGCAATAACAAATGATGATAAACGTCTTGCCAGAGCGATTGAGGGCTCAACTATATGAAAGTGAATTCAACGCTAAGGAAATAATATAATTAAAAAAATTACCATCGAAACGTTGTTTTTCTTATGGCACGTTTATAAACACCAGAAAGGTGAGACAACAATCGCGAAGTGGCTGCGGTTAGCGGTGCTTCGCTTTATGCAAACCAGATGGCAGTTATTCCTGGGGAGAGACCGACAATGATCCCTGATACCTCAGCATTGTTTGCCAGCGCGTCTATTATTGACGTAACTCTTCGTATCTCTTTTCCGATTGTCTTTGGAGAACATGCCACCGGATAAAGAAATAACCGGATAGACGAGTGGAAATTTTCCGAGCTGTACGATATCGGCTTATCTCAGTATATAGGAATGGAGATAATAGACTATGAAAGGAAACTGGATTCAACACGTCAAATAACTGGAAGTGTCTATGAGGAATGCAAGGCCGAAAGTGCAAAGTACTGGACCTGTTAAGGTATTTAAACAACTATTCGATTGTAAATTTCATACTGGATATCTAGTGTATAATTTGCTACTTCCATTACTAATGTTCTGCCACATACGTGTGTTGTATATCACGTAGGAAGGAGAAAAAGCGATGAGTGTTTATCAACATATGATTATTCATCGATTACGGGATAGTGTTACCATAATTACGAAATTTTGTTTACAGTAATAGATAAAAAAATAATATTAGTAGAATTAAAATTATGGAAATTTCCCTGATCGCATCCAACAAAGCACGAACATTTAAACGGGAGTAACAAGTAAAGGATGAATAAAACTATCGCAAATACTTAAAAGGCAGGCGTGATCACAAATGTCTAGAGGAAGAGATAATCAAATTATTGAAATCCTGGATAAATGCCTAACCTCTACTCGTATTACAGCTAAAGTAGACCGACAGATTTTAGGAAATGAGGCCTAAAATTACACCCGACCTACATTTAGGTCCTACCACACAAATTGGCATTTAGCTTTGTATCAAGTAATGGTAGCGGATATGTCAGTAGTTGTATTCCTTCTCATGACGACGGTGTTATTGCTTATTAATAATGAGATCTAGGATGACCCTGGTCTATTTAAGTTACGATGAAAGACAGATAATGGAAAAAAGTAAGGATAACAAATTTCGAAACTCATTTTTCAGTCCTAGAGAAAAAAGCTACGATTAAGCTAAAGCTCAATAAAAGAGAAAGAAGAAGAACAAAACCCAACATATATTACTAAGATGGTAGTGAAAATAATAATCGGAACCTTGTATTCCAAATAAGCCAACAATTGCTAATCAATATATAAAAATCAAACACTATACTTTTTTCGAAATATACTAAAAAGGTTTATTCGAGAAGTAGAAAATAGTACAGTAACAAGATTTGTATGCAAGAAAAAAAAGCAATGCAGAGGCTTCGGTGAATCATAATACACATTGCCTATAAAATTAGCTGTACAACAAATTGTTAAAAATACACAACTCGATTCCCAATTCTCAACGCTTAAAAGAAAAGCTTACTATCAAATCTTGACGAAATATTTGAACAATTTTTATTGTATTTCTGTACTTGTATTGTAACTTCTAATTGTGAATAAAAACTGTCTTACTTCAGGAGTGATACGACGATATTAACCAAAGAATTAAGAGTTTCTAAAAGTCCCATCTTCGTCTCGTTTTACAATTTATGAGGATGCTTTGTTTCAATATAAACTTAAACTGAAATTCAATGAATCTGCAAAAACGTAACAAATACTCAAGTACCCTAAAATAGATTACAAATACAAACATTTTAAATGCAATTATCATATAATGGATAAATTTTCACAACATAAGCAATAATGGAAGAAATTTCCTAACTAGTAAATTTATCCTAGGACCCTTTAAATTACCCTAGTAAAATTATCCTAGATTCTAATCTCTTAAACTTGTAATTTAATTATAAGGGTGGACTAAAACGATGTCAATGGGGCAATCTGCGCTGTCTTAAATGATAATTATAATAATAATTAAATGTTTCAAAAGATTTTCAGCAATAACCTCGCAATAATACCTCATTAGATACAGCTAACTTAGAGACAACTTTTTCCGATGATTTTCCAAACTAATTCTGCCTGAAACTCAAAAGAATCGAATAGTTATAAGGAAAACGCATTTTTTAATGGCAATAAAAAAACAGCTCCGAACGTTCGAACGGGACAACGTCCGTCCAAAAGCAAAAAGTGTGACCCCTAAGATAAGTGGAGGATGTTAATGGCCATGATTTTGAGTTAATAACAACCTCTAAACCGTCGCGACGGGCGATGTGCAGATAGCCAAATGAAAACATGAAAACGAAAAATTAACCTCAAAATTTATAAACACGCCCAGTGCACTAATGTAAATAAGTCATGTCAAATTATGTAACCTAAGCTACCAGCAAATACGGCATTTAGCCAATTCTCAAAAGCTCTTATCTCTTAGAATGTCATATTATCTTATTGAAACGACATCTGCGAAAATAATGGTGACACATCTTGAAATAAAATATCAATTTCAGTTGATCGTCAATAATATCGATAAAAAGATGGTCATCAAATATCAGTTCGAACTATTTAAATTTTGTTATAGTCTATTGGTTTCTAGTTGATACATACATTTGTAGCTACCGTAAATTTATTGTTACTCTGGATTCCCTTTAAAATGGTGGAACCACTGTGTGAATCATTAAAATAAATAAAAAATCAAAATGAATACTTCGTGCCAGCATTTGCTACTACATAGTTGATTTTCTAAAATTTCGGAAAACGTTCGTTAAATTACATCGATATTCATAGTAAATTTTTACAACGGCCGATGATCAATTTAAAACATGAACTTAAAACACACGCCAATATTACACATTAAAAAAGAAACAGCATTGGCCGTATATGCATACATATGCGATAAATATGTACTTTGAACTTGGTTAAACCAGTAGCATTTAAAAAATAACTCAAATCATAAAAGGAGGTAGTAGAGAGAAAATTTAAAAAGGAATAAAAACAATAAAATCAATGCCATAGTTTCAAAAAATAAGAAAAATCATTGTTTAGCAACAGATTTAATAAGTTTCTTTGTCAACACACACATAAATAAAAATACAAGATAATGGCACATTTATAGAAATAATAAATTAATAACATAATATTTAATAAGATGAATAAAAAAATAGATGTATAATAAGCATATTTACACAGTAACATAAATAAAGGTAAAATAAAATAATTATTGAAAATAAATAATTTGATAAAAGAAATAAACAAATAGTTGAAAGAATACACATATTTAAAATTCAAATAAATTAATAATAAGACTAATAATTAATAAATGTTAACTCTTATTTATTAAATAAATTAATATAAATTTAAAGCATTTACAAAATCGCTATCGAAAAGAAAAACTAATAATATAAATAAACAAATAGGTGAGATAATACCCATATTTACACATTAAAACAAATAAAGGTAAAATTACAGTATGTACATAATCAATAATGAAAAGACCAATTTTTGTGATTAAAAATTTGCAAGCATTTGTTAAAATAAACCGAGCTATTTCCTCCCTGTTGTAAGCATGTGAATTTGAAGTCACCGACGGGCAAAGTAAAAGACGGGCTTGAAAAGCGTTTCACAGTCGACGACAGCTGAGTGGGAAAAAATATAAAACAGCTTCGGATACGAAGCGGCAGACAGGAGGAGGCGTCGAGGGTTTATATTCCGGAATTCAGACTTTGTAATCCGCGGGGATTGAATAATAACAGAGGATGGAGATATGAAGGGGTCAGCGACAAAGTCGGACCGAATCATTCACTGCGGATGGTCTCCCAAACATCAAAACAAGGACACAGTCTTCTATTTTGGCGACGTCCGAGGGATTTTTTGCAGCGATAAGCGCGTCAATCAAAAGGCAAACGATTCGAAAAAACGGGTTAGGGCGATGAACTGCTGAACATGCCACTTCCAGCTGGCGACCCTTTTCGCTGGACACCGAGTGAAGCGGTTGTTTTGGAGATAACAAAATATGCGAATGTAGACTGCTATTATTGTCGTCTCCTCTCCCTAAATTTCGGAAGGATTTTGAAGTATTTACATACATTGGCATTTTAATAAGCCCTTAAAGTCGGGAGCATGATGCCTCCCATAATATTACTGCATCTAATTTCTGGTACAACCTGCCTGTAGATATTAAACATTCCACTTATGCACAATCATGTAAAGAAAAATTGTTTGATTGCCTTATAGTTACCACAGAATGACTGTAAAACCATAATACTGGCTTATTTATTTTTATTTTTTGTATCATTTTTATATAAGCAGTCTATTTTTTGTATAATTACCTTATGTTTATAATTTGTATTATTATCTTATGTGAGCAGATAATATTTTTATATTTTTTTCTGCTCTTATGGGACTTTCCCAGAACATAATAAAGTTGTTATTATTATATCTCCTGATTCGTTTCTAACCTAATTGAAACTGAATTGCAAATCATTGTTTAAAAACTATATACCTTTATTTATATGATTTCCTGCTCCCGAAACTAGTTGCTAAAAGCTAGGCGAAGCAATTAGAAATAGTATTCCATATTTGAAAAGAAAATAACTTTTTCGCAAATCATCACTTACAGCAAAATCATACAATGAATAACATAAATGCTATACTACATGCATCTGCCAAAACATTTTACGTTAAAAATATGAAATTAATGCATTAAATTGTGATCAAAAAGTTACGTAATGAATGTTTCAGAAAGAGAAAAGATGCTGATAGAGACGAAAAAGAGAAATAAAACATACAGTTTAAATGCTTGACTTCTGCTGTATATTCGATTAATGGGGAAAGTTTTCCCGGAATTTCTTTACTTTTTTCGTTAAATTTTTATTCTTAAAGTTATCTTTCCAGTATTCTGAGTTTTATTTCCTTTAAGTTAAAAATTTAGCAGTTACAATCGATAGGTTTTTTTAGGATTTTCTCACACTCCTTTCTGTTGGTGTCAACCTGCATTGGAAATACAGGATACTTGAATTAATTTTCTTTTATGCACATTAATTTCTTTCTTCTTTATTTTTATCATTGCTTTGCTTTCCTCGAAAAAATGAAAATATTTTACAAAATGACGAAGATTCAAGAGGATAGTAATCTCGTTAAATTCATATTCTAGTCCGATTGTAAGAAATCTTCAGGTATAAAACGCTTTAACTCAAAACAATTTTCCGCCATTTTAATTTTATTCAATTCTTATTCAGAGAACGTTATGGAATGCATAGCTAAGTTTTCGACAAGTGCTACTACTATTATTACTTATACTGTTTATATGTGATTTTTATGGAACGTTTAAGTCGCATAAAAAGAGATACCTAACATTCCGCATGTATAAATCCTAAATTTCAAATGCCCCCCTTAAAAGAAAACTTCCATTGCGTCATTCGCGTGAAATCAATTCCTTCATTAAAACTTATAACCAAGTATCGTTACTTGGTAAGTTTCTGGTACCTTTCTAGGAAGTTTGAATTTCAAGATTTTTTTCAGAGTATTTAATTTACTTTCGCAGTGAGTTCTACTCCTATCATCAAATAACCGTTTTTATTCAGATCTGTTTCTACTTCCAATATATTCGGAATATTACTCAACAGAAAACTGCTTTTAAGTTACGCAAGAACACTGTGGTCAAGAATCAGAATAAATGAATTTTTCAATCCAGTAGGATTAAGCAAAAGAAACGGAAAAAGCTTTTTTCGAGGCTCCTCTCGAAACCGAATAAAATCATCTTTCCTGTGCAGTTCCCTCTCATAACCGAAATGATGAGGATAAGAGAAAAAAATCGAAAAAAATGTCATTCCAGGAAAAGACTCATAGACACTGTTCTTCCATAAAGATAAAGCCTTAATCTTCCGGGAAGGATGACTGAGATAAAATTTCATGAGAACGATAAAGGGACCCAAATGGCGTATTTTTTACTCTTTGAAGAATCGCCGACTATTTGAACTGAATATTATAACAAACATAATTTTCCAATGGATAGATATCTGAATTTCTTATAACTCCACATATTTATGACATGGGAAATAAACTTATTTCAGGGTTGCTGAAAATCAAGATATTCACATCTTCTTTTACTACTAAAAGTGGTGGATGAAAGTTTTCAGGGAATTTATGTTATTCTGATCAACATAAATGGCACAATTAAACTCTAAAAAAAGTACGTCAGCTAATCATAACTATCGGCAGTCGACCTTAAATAATATTTTCTTGAATACACGCCTTTTTGACGATATAACTATGGATTTCTAATTAATATAAAAAGGATTTTAATATTTCCACTATGGTCTTTACTAATAATGGAAGTGCTAGTTGATTTTCCTAATTGAGAATTCTGAGGATTGCAATAAAATCATTTAAATTAACTTTCACAAGAAATAGAACACAATGCGAGACAATACTATATCAGAATAACGTGCTGTTTACTTCATATTCAACTATCATTAAGAACTTAAATAGGGGATTAAGAAAACCGAAACATTATAAAAAGTGTTACGAAATTGCTCTATTCAAATAAAATACATTATTATTTAGTATAGAATATAAAGTCTCATCTCTTACTTCTAATTACTAACGTCATCATCTATCCATTCCTGGAGCTATTTTCATAAAACATAAACTCATCAAAAAGGTATCTAATCATATGTACACTCCTGACCAAAATTAACGCAGCACCTCCCTAGCGATCCTAACGACCGGTGGTGCGTTAATTTTGGCCAGCTGTGTACACACCTAAACCACGTACAAAACATTCATAGTACTACGTTAACAAAGTTTTCGTTCGTCACGTAAATCTCCGTTGGTTACCAACAAACAAACAATAAATAAACACACAACTGGATCACAGTAATTGCTACGGGATAAATACTGCGTAGCATGCGGTCGGTACTCAGATCACAACTAAAAACACCAAAAGCAACAGTTTGTCGATGGCACGGTAATAATTACTGAGAGTGGGCGAAGAGGCGTCATGTCAACCATTTTCGATCGTAAAGCAGGAGCCCTTCCCAAGGTAATATGGGCGTGTCTGAAGCCGATGAGCTATCTTGCGTCGTCGCCGGTTCCCTGAAAGAAAATCATTCGACGGGTGAAACATAAAAGTCTGATTTGATTTCGAGATAAATGTTCATTTTTCCAATTAAAGCAAGGTTTAATGCCAATAAAACAAGAGGTGTCTTACTCCGAAGGCCTTGGTAGGTAGTTGGGTTGTCATCACCGATATAAAAAAACACTAACGAAACACGACGTGCCTATGTCAACACTCGTGAGGTGTGATTCTTGAGCACCAAGATCTCCCCATATTGAATCCGCAAAGTGCATCATACGTGATGACCTCGTTAGAGAGAGTATGTTGTTACCCGTCTAATTGAAATCGATCGTATTATGAGCCTTGAAGTTACTAAATGAAATGCGAATAAATAAACGTTACGCCTCTTGACGTTTCAGTTGCTGTTTCCGTATGTGATCAAAATAGGAAAACCTTAAGCATATGGACAAATATAAATTATGAATAAGATTCGGATGCCCTAATATTCAAGTTTCAGTTTCATCTGTCACTAATATGTGAGGTAATTTACTAGCAATACGGATGTCTTTATGTAAATTTTACAATAAAATAAGGGTACAAGTGATGATAATTTCACTTGGATACATCTACAATTTGACCTACCATTGCAATTTTTTATGTTCATCTTATGAAGGAATGTATTTCTTAAATAAATACAAAGTTTACTTAAAACTTATGCCTGTTTACTAGTGTACCTTAGTATACATGTATTAAAAATATGATGTAGCAGGGCATATTAACTTCGCGATTAACTATAATAGGCAGTGACTTATGAAGGACTTCTCGATACAAAGACATACAAAAAATGAAAAGAAATGAAAACACCGATAATTTTAATATTGAATTGCCCTACCAGATGGATCAATAGCTAATCCTTTAGCTCTGCTTTCAATATTAAACTTTCCTATTGAAATATACGGCATGATAAAACGGTTATGACGACAAATATAGGATATCAATACCATTAATGGAAGAGGTAGATTTAATGGCATGAGAAATATCAGGAATTAACACAAAACATCATTAAACAATCGGTAACTAAGCAGAGCGCAAAAATAAATAAAACCGACAGCAAAATTAATGAAACAGTGATGATTTTGATATCGAATATCCCTACCATATGGATCAATAACTAATCCTTACGCGTAGAATACAGCCAGAGATGAGGGTATATATAAATTCCGAGGCGCGGAAATTTCATTGACCGATAAAAAGTTGGGCGAATACAATCCTGGGGGAGGGGGCGGAAATTCGAAAGCCCTTGGAGGAGGAGAAACTTCATCGGCTTCCGCGAAAATTGAAAAAACCGCCGACGCGGCCGAAAGTTTCGTAATGAAACGTGCATCTTCGCTGATCGATTCACTTCCAAGGTCTGTAACTTCGTAAAGTTGGGCAGCGCGGAAAAAATACCGAATATAAAAACGACCTCTATGGTCCCATCGTGGCAATGGAATAATGACGTGAGAGTTAAAAAATGAGGGAACCGTTCACTTACCTTCTGGTCTGCAGACTCCCTCGGCAGGTGTTGCTCTTCTTCTCCAGACCTTATCGCTGCATGCACGGCCAGCCTCTAACACATGTCCACTTTGATAAGCGTTGGATGACTCTGTACACTTTGCCATGCTTCCGACGACAAAACGAAAAAAGGGCTGGGTGAGGTTTGGAGAAGGAAACGGATGCAAAGCAGAGATAAAGTAAACAGCGCGCGACAATGTTTAGGCATGCTAATTGCCTAGATGGTGGGAAAAGGTCTTACCCACTGAGGATCATGCGCCGGATGTCCTATAAGCACAAAGGTGTACATCCATTCAATGATTAATAAATCACGCATCCAGTGCCGGCCCGAGTAATAGTAGGGATGTGGGCATAATATGCTTTGGATGGAAATAATGAAATTTACTAATGTCCGAAAAATTACCTAACACAATAACTATGATTATTGATGACTGAATCTATATAATTTTTGTTAAAATAATTACATCAGTCATTTGGTACAGGGAAATGAAAAATATACATTTCGTCTATTTTCGTTACGGTCTTATTCATGACTGTGTTGAAAGCTACTGAAGTAGGAGTGATGCTGAACAATGCCGCTGATGAAGATCACCTCGAAGAAAAAAGGCACTCGTATAGTAATTATGCTTCATTTGTTCCGCCTACATCATTCTAGCTTAGTGAGAAAAGCGAGTGAAAACTACCTCACTCCTCATCAATCCAAGTAAAAGCCTCATTCTTCTCTACCAGCTCTTGGTAGCTATGTTAGGGAGGCTAAGTTACTAACTGGCCTTCGGGCTAAATACTTAATGCTAAACACAGACTATGGTAGGTAATACGACATAATAACCATAGTAAACAAACAAAACTATTCCTATTTAACTCCAAAGAAAAGCAAACGCTGAATCTGTCTACAGATAAAATACATAAACTAAAAAGACGATCGGTTTCGAGGATGCAAACTCATCTTCGGAATGTTACTACATCTTCTAACGATCGGAAGAAATGTAAGGCAGAATATATACAAAAGCAGGGGACAAAGGTGAGTGGAGGAGGGAGGAAGGGGAAGGAAGCAAATGAGGAAAATTTTCCACACGGAAATGTATTCGCAGGGGTCGTAACTTTGCCCCTTCCTTTGTATGTATACCATCATATATCTGTTCCATTAGCAAATGTAGTAGCATCCTTACGCCTAGCAACCACATGCGCTTATGACCACATCTTGGACCGGCGCCGTTTATACCAATAATATTTGTAAATGACTTGCGAAATTTGTAAACAGAGCTTCTCAACCCATGTGTCCAGGTCCAACTGAAAGGGTTTAGGAAATTCGTATTTCATCTTAAAAATTTTTACTTGGATTTACAGACAAATTTGATTACCCTGTAAGTTAGTATTGACGAATCTGGTTATACTAGTGAACTCTTTAATATCCACTATTCTATTTTCATTTTAGTTCGATAGTTAATTACTCATTTTTTCTTGTAAGCTTATTTTCATTATTTTCTTTACTTTCATGCAAACATTTATATTGATTTATCTATGTGAAAATGTTTTTGTTTACCTTTCAGATCTTTATTAACCTGCTTTCTCTGTAAAAATGTAATTAACTATCCGTAAGTTACGCAAGTTTTGTACACTTTCCTTCTTGAGGGTGTTTTCCTGTTACGGTAAATATTTTTTCCTAAGCAAAACTTTAGGTTTTTAAACCTGCAACGCAGTTTTCTTCTGTGTACTTTTTTGACCTATCTCTTTCTTTAAATTTATATGACGAAGGTTTAGATGTAAGAAGAGACTTTTTAGTTTTAAGCTCACCATAATGAAAGACGTTCATTATAATTATTAATTCGCCGACGCCATTTATCCGCAAGGTAAGTATGGACGCCGCTGTTTTTCAGATTTAATCAATATTATGCAATTGAAATATTCCCTTGTTATATTTAAAGAGAATTATAAGAGCTCTTTATCCTATAAAGCATTACCTTCCTCGAACCCAACCAATCAAACCAAACTTAAAAAGAGACTCTTCAGTTTTGAAACAAATCCCACATTCACGTAATCACCTGGTATAAACACATTGATTGTCTGAAATGTTTCTAACCCAAGAAAGATTTATAATTGATTGTTAAACAACAACAGCGCGTCCAAAATGGCTGCATTTTTGGTACATTCGATAAGTTTTAGTAGTACTTCAATTCCTCCTAAGTTCGTGGCGCCGAAACGTCGTCGTCGGAAAGAAGCCCTCGGCGAAATAGCATCGGTGAAAAGTCCCATTTCCGCAATGAGACGGGGTTTGGAGGCCATTACGCCAAAAGTGGATCATTATGGCCTCACGATTTAGGCCTCTCGACATACATTTCTACTTAAGCGAAAGAAATTCTTTTCTCTTTCTCAGAGGGTGGTAAGAAGACGCCACACCCTTGTTTGCCAGGCAATATTACTGCACAAATAGTATTTATTATCTTCACTAACCTAAACTTTCGCATTTGAAGTTAAATTGGACCGTTAAAAGCGTATTTATGAGTTTGACATTAAAAGGGACGTAATTTCCCAAATCTCGCTCTAATAAACAAGTTTTTCTGATAATATCATGAATAATACATATTTTCTAGCGGAAAATATGATAGCACTCCTCAACTAAAACTTACAGATACAAATTTTAAAATTTGCGTAATATTGAAAATTAAAGTTAGTTTACGTAGTATAAGGGATTTTATAAAATCGAGCAAAAATTTTAATCGTAATCTTAAATATTTATAACTAATAATATTTATAATTTAAAAAATTGTAATTCACACAGTATCGATTGCAAAGGTATACTGTCACTTTTACATAGATCGTTATTGTTAGAAGGCGCTCCTTAACGTTTCACTGAATTCGTTAAAGAATTTTCAGAATATTAAATCTGCTGTTAGTGTTTCCTTTCTTACTTTTCCATAAATATATACGAAAGAATTACTTGAGGATATTATATAAAATGATAGCGTAAATACTATACCAGGCAAAGGATAAAGATCAGTCCAATTTCGTATCCGTAATATATGCATACGTTTTGAAATATTTGCTCATCTTTTTTACACTATTATTTCAAATTTTCAGAGTTGTTTGAATCCTGGGTAGGATTAAGAGACACCATCGAGGATAAGAGACACCATTGAAGAGGGAGCAGGGTTAAGAAGCACCGGCTCAAGGTATAAATAACTTCTAATTAGCTTATTCTAAATACAACTAGAACATAGAGAGAAATAACTAATCGCCAATGCCAAAATTTCAGCGAATAAAATAAATATGAAGCTATGATATAAAAGATCCTCATCGTGTTACCAATGAAGTTCATGCATAATTTTTCAGCACATGGATTTCTAAATGCCCGCTTGCTTAAAATAAAACAACACCATTCCGATAGCAACCTTAACACTAATTTCAGCATTTTACGTTAAACTGGGTTTACTATATTTAAATAGATTTAAGATATTGCTGACTACAACATATATCCAACGTCAAATAATTTCTAATAAGCCATGAACAAAGAAAGTATTTCATCAGAAGAATCTAAATCAAAAGCAGCAAAAACAGAAAATATTTTCAAATCAACAATTGCTATATACAGATCTTCAGTTGATAAGGGAAAGAAGGAATAGGGTGAACAAACAGCATAAACATTCAATGGATCCAAGTATAAGTATATACAACTCCGATAAGGTAGTCGAACTGATTCGGAATGTTTGAAGAAGTAAAAGTTTTTCAATCACTATGACCACCATTATCAAAAACCTTCAGATTAATACAATTGATTATTTATATAAAGGCAGATAAATTAGGAATAAAAATAAAGTAACTCCCAATAATTGAATGAAAATAACGAAACTCAGTAAGCTTATTCAACTGCGAAATATTACATCGTAAAAAAATACTATGCGTAAAATTTGAAGGCAAAAAAGCTTTGTAAACTCCTGCTTTCGTATTAAATGCCTTGATGATGAACACAAAGTAACGGCTCCAACACTTGATCAATAAAAAAAATTTAAAACTAATCAAAAACTACTACTATCATATTTACTTTGTTTTTTACCTTAATGCTGTGCATTGATTTAATTTTCGTAATATTTATACTTATGTTTATTATTTTTATTTTCTACCATTCTGTGATACTGTTATAATTTGAAATATTTTTGTGCGTTTTCAAATTTTTCTATCGTTGTAACTTATGAATACTTTTCATTTTCTTAGTAATTTCAAATATGTTACGTAAAAGGGCTTGATCCCGTACATTAAATTTATTATTATCATTATTATTAAAAACGAACTGACCACTAAATTGAGCTGAATAGTTGACAGATTCTCTAAAACCATCCACAACCCCCTATATGGGCTAAAATCCCCGTTGACAGAAAACACTCCACGAGTTGGCAACATTTCTGAGGTATATACGAATGAGGAAAATTTGTCGCTGAATTCGCTTGACAGCAAGGATTATAAAATAAAATTGAACTGTGTCACTTAGGTGGTGAAAGTGAAAATTTATTTAAATTAATCTATTTCTGCAAAGACGGTAGAAGTAAATATTACAGTGTGGATGCCGAATAACACTTACATAACAGAAGTCGTACTGTGCGAAAAGAAATCCCACGCTAACGTAAGGATTCCTCCGAAGTAGAGAATTACATATTTACATGGGTAGGCAAATGCGAAAACCACTCTTATAGCACACTATCATTTTGTAGAAGGAATCATTATCTTAATGAAAGTGCGCGTAAAAGATATGCAACAAGTGCGAAGTGAATCGAAACGTATTTTTGAATACGTTTCTCATTTCAACTGTGAAAATAGTATGACGCGCTTTTAAATTTGCCTTCGTGTATAACAGAATTTCCTATCTTTTAGTAGGAAGTTTCCTTACAAATAAATCTAAAATGAATCAAGAAGAAATTGGTAGAACATGATGAATTAAATACTGAAGAAAATTTTCCAGCTAAATATAAATAGACACGAACAAGTATAAAAGTACGCTTTATTAACACTCACTCGCTAAACACGATCTTTCTCATTACTCCAACCAAATTGCGGTCTCAGTAGAAATATATAGCATCTTGATGAGTAAAATTCGTTAAAATGGAATTCTGGCAATGCGAAGTTTGAAAATACATCTCGAATAAGCATACGACCTCTGGCTTAACGGGAACTGTCAATTTCTACCGCAAAAACATGCTAAACTTTTAACTGGTAATGTTTATGTGGCGCAAGCTGTCGAATAGCGCACTGCACAAGTTATGTGATAATAACAACAACAAAGATGTTGATAAAACAGTTTTTAGGTGGAAGATTAGCGAAGATTTACATTCACGAACAAAAAAAGGATAACTTTTAAACACCACGATAAAATAATAACACAGTAGTATTCTCAAACAATCATAGTTTCCACTCAAGGAGTCATCATCAGGTAAAATCAGGACCCGATGATGACTCCATGAGCCGAAACCATGTTCGTTTGAGAATAAATCATATTGAGGTGTATGAAAGTATACTTTTTCATTGCTCTCAGACAGACCCAAACATTGGATTCTAAGTTTCAATTTGTTAACCAAAGTTTGAAATTTTAAAGCGACGAAACATTATTACAGCAATACTCATACGGTTCTTGATTCCCTCTCCCACATTTACACGGGGCGATTACTTGTACATCTATATAATGTTACGAGGCTAACAATGAGCCATCTGTTTAAGAGATTTAGAAAAAAATCAATTTCCATATGCCGTGAGAATTATCGGAGAATCTCGGGATCCATAAAAATCTTGAACGGCGTCTGGAGGAAACTGTCTCCTCTTTTTCGAAAACGAGAGTGAAACAAGGCCGGAAATTGATCATGTCGCTCTATTGATAGAAGGGGTTGTCAATCTTTCCACGCGATTTGATTGGGAAGTCAAGCTGTTGGATTCCACATCGACTTGTCGATCGATGAGCTCATATATGTACGTGAGGAAAACGTCACTGAAGAATGACGTCACTTCGGACCCGACTCCCTTAGAAAAGCAGATGGAAATTGCAAGCTTGAAAGAAAGCTCTTGAATCAATTGAAAGGGGCTAACAAACATAAAAAAACTTCAACTGCATTAGCGCAGTAAAAATATAAATAAATGTAAGGAAATGAGGACACTGACTCGGTATAAACATTTACACACAAAGAATATTTATGGAAAGGAATATTTTACTTCTAACATATCAAAAAGTTTAACGTATAAAAACCATAAATCCTTACTTTTATTTCCGACAACTAATTTCCATTTCTATGAGATTGTCGTGTTGAAAGAGATAAATTTATAAAAGATGAAAGGTTTTTGGTAAAATTAATTGCAATGACAGAGAAAGTCAGCCGCCACCTCAACTTATTGTAAGTCAGTCTTTTTAGGTAAGTACTCAATTTAAGAGGGTTCTACGATATTTAAAGAGTCATATCCCTTAGAGGGGTGGAGAGATACCTCCATAAAAACACGGCATCTCTTAAATTTGATTCTCTAATTCTGACTCTTAACTAGTTTCGTTTCAACAAGGCTAAGTCAGCATGGTACAACTCCTTGTTACGTACTTTCAGAGCAATTTAGAAAGTAACGTAAGCAGCACTTGGAGAATTCTTTTTCATCAAAGAATTATGAATTTCTCACGCTTTTCTTAGGTTTCCCCAACTTGTAGAAATCCCTAAAAATCTTGATTCCGGATTCATCAAATTTAATTTAAAAAATAAACACCTTTAATATTGCTTATTTAATAATTTACATGTTAATTTCCGGGAATTCCGTTCCAATCTTTTGTATTCGCGAAGATTTGCGGCACCCGCAAACAGTTTCAAACAATTACGAGATCTTTATAAGGTTTCTGACGCGAAGGAGCTTCCTCCGAAAGATAACAAAACAGGAGAGAGCATCCCACACTACCGGTTTTTTTATTGAACGAACGGTAAAGAAAACTACTTCAATAACTTAGACTTACTTTTTAGTTTATATTTAATTAACTCAAGGTGTTCTGGACTATATAATATTGTGGAACACCAAAAAACTTTTGAATTATTTTTTATATTCATTCATAAACTCGCTCTCATCAATGCATCTCTAAGTTAACAACTATGTTACAGAAAGGGAAATTTACAACCATAAAAAATAAATTATAATACAAAAATTTGTGAATGAAATAATACTTCCTAACCACATTAGCAGTAAAACAAATTAATGGTAATGTTTTCAGGCATACTGCTGAAACGGAGTGTTGTGACAACGCGTTAACAACATATTTCAGAGGTACGAATACTCTTTCGTATTTTGATAGGAATGACGGAGAAAAAACTTTTTAACCCAAAGAAAAGTTTTAATTAAAAAAATACTGTCTTGTAAGAACATTGTGTTTGTATTTCCCAGTGCTACCGTGTTATAAACTATCTATTGATCACCAGCTATAATGAATACGCAATAAATCCACTATCAATACATTACCAAAGGCATGTAAGGCAAGTGGCGAGGGATGTAATTATAGAAGTTCCACTACGGAACTAAATTTTACCATTTCCTTTATTACTATGAGTGCTACCGCTTCCGGCAATATGCCGAGATTTGAATACGACTCGATCATCTTGGTTTAAATATATGCTGATATTTTTCGGATTTGTATGAGTCAAGAGTTCGAAATTTATTAAGCATCAGTATGTTTATTATGAATATTAAAACTATGTACCATAATATTTTAAATTAGGAAATCAATCACATTTTCTGAAGCCACGACAATTCACCCCAGCAAGTCTTTTTTCCACGTTCATCTTCTCTACAAATGGATTTAAGTCATTGACTGTCACACAGCTGTCCGATATAGGAATTATACACGGACTTTGTCGGATTATATCATTAGCTATGGCTTCCACTTGTTAGATCATCAACGTAATCCAAAGCATTCAAAGAGGTTATCATTCAATACTCATATCATGCGCTTCTTTACGGAATTCGATAGAAGATGACGATAAAATAGTAAAGATTTCAAATATATAAAAATTTTTACAGATACAACCGTTTACCAGATGCATAACGTGTTATGATACCAAGAATGGAAAGAATATAGGTTTTACCGATAAAGAGATAGCCTTTTTCCATCATTTTTTGAATAAAATTATACGTCATTTATAGGCATGAAGACTATGAATGCCTGATTTTTTTCTACTGACTATAAGTTTACCATACTTTCGAGGAGGATAGATAATTCTGGATCTTGAGTAACATAGTAGAAGTCCTTCTCAATCACAAAGATCATTATAAGAAATAATAATTATAATTTTTTTGCAAGCCTAAACAATCCTACAATTATAAACGTACCCGTATAAGCAAAGCTTCAATGTAAACTCATATAACTACGAAAACAGAGCTATAATCCAGTGCGTTAATTCTTTGATATTAGTGAATTGACAATTTATTACACCCACAACTTGCCACCAATCGTATTTTTATAAACAGTGTATTATTTATTCGCGCAGTAAAGGAAAATTTATGATAAATAAATAGGAAATGTCAGATTAGTTTCCTTTGAGTATGATTTAAGTTGGCATATATTAGTTTCCTTCCCAACATCTACGATCTTTAACGGACTGATGAATTCCTGGAGTGTTTGCTTAACCAATTCGATGGCAGTATTAGAACCACTGTAATATTTAAGAGGAAGAGGTATACCAATGAAGAATCTGTGAAGAAGTGTAAACTATTAAAATGATAAAAAATATACGCGGCTTAGATCGTAAAATTTACATTTGTTAATTTCAATTGTCCAAGTAGGAGCAATAACGAATATAAAATTTTGATTGCTTGACATAAATGTAGAGTGCTACGTAAGAAACACTGAATAGTTCATCTCTTGAGCCTAACGATGAAGATGATAAAATATTTGTCAGGGAGCCGGGTTAGAGAGAATATGCAGAATGACATCTACACTATCGGGGAAAGCGTCTCCATGTAAGATGATTTTAAACCTTGATACCATGGCTTTCCTCAAATTCACGCCTACTCATATTGATTTCAAGCATTGCTATGATACGACTTTAACTGAATTCACGACGTACTCAAATACGCTAGCTTATCACTCGTATTTTTAGAATACACAATACGGGAATTAAATTTAAATTGAGAATACGCAAAAACTGATCTTTTTTTGCCGGCCATATTTAAAACGTAATAATTTATCTACTGCGTGAAAAGTAAACAATAAATTTCTTTGTTTGACGACTCTTGATGGAGATTAATTTTCGAATCCCAATAATGCAAACCTGTATTTCATTGCCCTACCCCACGACTTACTATCCCTCAACGGTCTTTTATTTACCTCTTACCCCATCTGTACAACAGTTTACTCTCACATTCTCCTTCAGATTCATTTGTATAATATGTCTCATCTTCGGCCTATTTTTCAACTGTACTTATCGTTCAATATGAACCTGTATATTATGCTTCATGCGTTCTTTATAATGTTTTTAATTTGTATATATTTATTTTTACTATATCAGTTGACTTACTTGCTACAAATTGTTTAGTTTTTCAGTCCATTGTAATGGCCTTGTCCTGTTTATGGATTTATATAAATGAATAAAGAGTACGAATTTTACAAATTATGTAACGTCTATTTAAAAAATGAAATTTGACCAAGTACCGCGGAATATTATTAATTATAAATAAATTAACTGACGAAATATGATTCCTTGAGAATGTGTAAGGCGATGTGGTAAAATTGAAATGTTCAACTTTTATCAACTTCAAGTTCATGCCTCTACACTCACGGACTGCGTGACTTTTGATGAGACGAATAAAGCACGAGGCCCTGATGACAGCATCAGGCCAAGTCAGCAGGAGGAAGGATGTGCACTCTTGGCCCAGAGCTTTTTTTGTCAACTTATCGGCTCCCATGAAAGTCAGGGGATGACTCAAGCCTGAGTGACTGGTGGTTCCCCTTTATTATAGGATCGCGTGATTGCTTAGTGGCCTATCTCTCAGAGCGCCTTCCAAGCAAAAAAGCTAAAATGCATTCTCAGGCGTGGTATTGACTAATGCTGAGTATAGCAGAGTATGTACGTCTTCGTTGGAAGGGTATTCTAAACAGTTTTACAGCAATACGTAGGCGTTTCCAGGATCAATAGTTTTACTTGAGATAAGAGGGTTACAACATACTAGCTACCCTGACCCTTTGAATAAAATTTGTCAAAATATTTATTTTTATTAATATTTTAATCATCAGACGCACGTTAGCTCACAGTAAGTTACGATTTCGACAACTGCATTGGCCGCCATATGGATTATCAGAAATGTGAAATTATACAAAAAATAGACATTGCTACTGAGAATTTAACACCACATTATCAAAAGCAATATTCGATGTAAAGTACAAAATCATTGAGTTAAAATTCCCATTTTCGCATAATAGTCTCATAATACTTCCAGGAAATAAACCACTATCTTCAAGAGCCCGTTCATTCTCGAGTACAGTTATATGCAATTCATATTACTCTTATATAGATAAATAAATTTTATTTACTTTAGGAAATCGTGGGAGTTGAAATCAAGATATAATTTACAAGCCTCCCTATTTCCCGAGAGATATTACCAGCTGGTCTATGGACCTCATTGATTGACCACCAATTCTTAGTAATCAAACAATATCTTGGTGAATAGGGGATTTTACTGGAATCGGATGCATAAATATGAGCACGATGGTAATCATCTCGTAAATTCTCCGATAATTGAGAAAAGAAGTTAAATAATGAAACATCTAAATACCGTAGCTACCTGGTAGTCAAACCAAACTGCAGCGATTGCATTAAATAAATAATATATATCAAGTTAGTCCAACCTTTTCGACTGGATTGACACAGTTTCATCAAACTTGAGGGAAAATTAGAAACCCTTACATTAGACTACAATTCTCTCTCAAAGTTACAGCATATTTTTCCCGCTAACTATTTTTATGGAAATTGTATCCGACAAAAATCTATAACACGTTACATTTTGATAGTATTAAAACTGCGCTCGAGCAGTGTCAGGTTGGTAAACAAGTTAAGTTTTATCCAATACAAGAGTAATTTAACGAATGATTATGTAAGGTTATCGGTATACTGCACTTATTTAACCTTCGGACGGACACCCATGAGATTGAGATCAAAATTTACATACGAAACTTCGAGAAGATTAGCGGGCTTAAAATCTGGTACGTGGATCATACGCTGGGCAACCCTGATCTAAATGATACAGTTTCCAGTCTTGCTCGATTCGAACAAATCGAAGAATTAGGAAAAACAAAGAGTTCATTCAATTCTTCGTAAACTTCTGATACAAATCCAAAGGAGAAATCAACGAGGACAATACTTTCCACCTTGATTTTAACTTTAAGAGGTCAGCATTTCTCAAGGGTGAGATTTGTCTAGGAAATGACGAGACGTACAAACTAAGAAGGGATAGCATAGTACTTACACAAATGTATTGCGACATAAACCTTTGACGGTTGAAGACGAAGAATTAATCCAAGATTACTCTCTGATGACTACACAAAAAAGTCTTCTAAACAGACCCCACTAATAGCTATTTTCTTGATAAGCCCCAACTCATTTTTTTACGAACAATTTAAAAAATACAATCTAGATTCAAATAAGAAAAGTAAAATTGACAACGGCATCAGATATTTCAGAAGCAGCTACATAAAAAGCACCTCCATTCTATCATTTCCTCCAACATTTTTTCCCCCATAATTACGCAAAGCGTTCATACAATGCATATTTCGAGTAAAGCCATTTTATTTCAGAATAACCGAAGTAGGTTTCAATCCATGCCCCTTCGCGTATGCTGCACAAAAGACGTTCGGTGGAAAAATCTATTTACGGTAAAAGGTTTTCCAAGATTGATTTGGTCATGAATGGGAAGACCATGAAATGAGGGGAGAACAACATTCTTCCCTTTAATGGAAGGTCGGGGAAGTTTGGCACACATGATTCCACGGACAGATTGGTTTGAAGATACAAGTGGATAATAACAGGGAGATTGGTTTTTGCGCAACTTTCTTTACGTCCGAGAAAAAGGCCATTAGACCTCCGCAAAGAGACCGCTTCCGCAACAAAGACGCCTTGGCCTTCGCGGAGCAGCTCCGTCAAGGTTTATTTTGAAAAAGCATTGCACGCGAGTAGCATATTTAACCAAGATTAGAGTCTTTTAAATACTGACTGCTCTACCAAAATCAGACTATTAGATTTTTTAATCTTTCTAGAGGCGTGATTCATGGAGATACATAACGTTCGCCCATCGGAAATGAGTAATCAACAATAAAATTTACAGGTATAAAATTTAGGTTTAACACGCGAGATATGTTATCTTCTTAAGTGAAACATTTACCTTCTTTCGAGTAAAGAACTCCACCAAATTTTGCAATCCGGATGGATTTCGACATTAAGACATCGAAACCAAGAATGGCACGCTTATTATCTTAAACTTCCTACTCATCTATGAAATAAATACTAACGCAACTACTTGTAAAATACTTAGTTATTCAAAATAAAATTCATCAGCTATTCCTTATGATCCCACCCCGTAAGAAAAGTATTTTAAGGATCAGGAAAGAAGATGCGATACAAAGAACTGAGAACAGATCTTACAAACTATTTCCACAACTTCTATAGCAAAACTTCATAACTTTCTCTTAACATAAACTTAACTTAACATAATCAAATTTCTCTGCCATAAACGCTCAGCGCAGCTAATGGAACTCAACAGGAACAGGAAACGTGCAGATCTTGAGTTCCTGGACAATGAAGGCATTTTTTTCAAGCTAGCATATCAAGCGCCATGCAAATACATTTATTTACATTTATCAAAAAGGCTGGATTTCCATGACTCCAGAAATAAGATCTTAGGAAATTCTTCGACAACGCACTCAAGGGTTGCCAACGACATCTAATACTAAGCTAAAACAAGCAGGACCTTATACAATAATCACGAACCTGTCCAATTTCTGCACGTAGAGACACTGGTTAGAAAAATGTATAAGGCATTGTGGACCGCTAAAAAAGATCCGTTTTGCACAATTGCATTCCGACATTTAAAAAAAATGTTTAATAAGGGACTAACTGACAACTTTATGAAAAACCACACAATTTATGCGTATACGAGTCGGATCCACTAGAATAACAGTTTTTCATTGATAAATAATTCCCCAAATGAATGTTAAGAAGAATAACTAAGATTTTCTAAAAATTAGCAACAGCAATCGATAAATCTTTGAATCTAAGCTTCATACTACATTTCAGACGAATCCAATCCATTTCTGTAGTTTTTATAAGCATATTTAATGTTTAACTACAAGAAATTTGAAAGCTTCAAAAGCAAAACAAAAACAAAACGCCTCTGTAAGATTTAATTTCTATAGACGAATACCATACGGATATTATTCCCTAGCCATAAATAGGTTATTTTGATTGAAAATAAATTATGCATACTCACCAAATGCAATCCCCTGTGGCAGAGAAGGCCACAGATCTGTACAGGATAGAGGGTGTGAAAATTACCCCAGCAAATTCGGGCTACAGCTGATCATCTGTCACTCAATGCAATCGTAGCTGGGGAAATCACGAATACAAAGAGTAGTGCAGACTACTGTGCGTTTCAAGTCAAGGTTGAACTCCGAATTATAAGAAAAATACTTATGAACTTTTGATAATATTGAAATAGTAACATAAAATAGGCTAAACGCACTTCCTGGAAATTAATGATCTATACCTTGATGTGCTTCACCTACTGCGATTGATACATGATTCACCCCCGAAGACAGAACCCTCTACAGGCAACTTCGGAAAGTAGTGATTTCGTTCTGCTATGTTTTCGGCAGTGTGGGAGGAGCTTGGAAAATGTAACTTGCAGTGTTTACGTTATGTTTTAAAATATAAAAATGGAAGGACATGATAAATCAATCGCGTTACTGTCTCACATAAAAGAGGATGAATTAAAGGAGGTATGCTGCGTGGTATTGCCTTATTTATAAATCAATTTTATCTTATAGGTCAATTATTTTTTATAGTTTCTCCATTCATGTATAAATGAAATTTGTGGAAGGAAAGGTCCCAGTTACGCTGATCTTCGGCAGCATAATGAAATTTCGCAGGATGAATTTAGTGTCCTAGTTATTGGAGTAAAGAAGCTGTGCATGGAAATACATTCGCTTAATTTGGATTTTGAAAAGGTTAATCATTGTTCCGATGGAAACTTAATACATATTTACTCCGAAAACATGTACATAAATTCGAAATTATCTATTTAAAATATACATAGGTGAAAGAATTCATTCCTAATATTCAAGATAGTCAATATGAAGTTCTTCGTGATTGTTTGGAAGTAAGGAAAGATGAATTGGTGACCTTTGCTGCTGTTGAGAAAGTCAGCAAATCTGACAATGTGCTCATGGACTATGATTGGAGGCTTAAGGTAAGTTCATTTGAGAATATATAACAATAAGACATCTGAATGCTTTTAGCATGATAGAGGAAATTGAAACTTCAGCTCGTTTGAAATTTAGTTTAGCATGTTATGTAATTCACATTTTGACAGTAAATATTTAACTATGGGTAGTAATTTTAAAACATGATTGGATTACTTAAGCTTAAAATTATGTCGTCACTTTTAATTATAGATTTATTATAATATCTTATAGATTACATGGTTGGGTATTGTACTTTCTACAGTAATATATAAGTAAACTTTTATCCTTTGATTTCAACATAGCTCAATGGCTTTTTCTTGTCTATTATTGGCAATTAATATTCAGTTATAATTTGTCTTATGCTCTCATTCATAGATATAGTATCAAATTCAATAAATATAGCTTTAGAGCATTGAATCACAAAACAGATTAAGGTAGGCTGTCTCGAAATATTTTTGTAAAATTGAGAAATTTTTGAAAGAAGTTAGTATTATTTTTATTTGTGATGGCTTTTAATGTTGTGGCTATGATACATTTTAATCTTAATATTAAGAATTGATTTTTTAACAAATTTCTTGATTTGTTCTTTCTTTTAAATGATGAAGTGGATCGTGGGAAGCAGTTCATTCTCCGACATGCAAGAGCCTTTATTGAACTTGGATTTACACATGAGATGTGGAAATGAAAAGAAGACATTGAATTTAGAGTTAAATAAATCAGAATTAAAATTAATGATTGAGGCCTTGGAAAAGGCCCAGCAGACTATGTTAAATCGGTGATTTTATCTTTCCATGAAATAAAATTAGTTCATATAAATTTGAGGTTTTATTTATTGACCCATAGCGAAGGGAAATTTAATTGTTAAGGAAGCAATATTTTTGAGAGTTCAATTTAATGTTTAAATAAACGTGCGTTATTCACAATGGAGGATTGATCAAAAGTGATCTAATGTCAGATAATAATATCAGACTTCTGCTGTAATTACTTCCTCATCCTTCCTTTTTATTCCTTCGAATGCCGAGTTCGTCTACAATATGGTTTCATTGGATTCATTTTGATAAGGATGTTATATTAATTTTAAGAAAAAATTCTTTCGGGCGTAATGAATCCAATGCCAGTTGATCGAAATTGCATTTGTAATTTTGTATTTCCGCCATGATAGACAACCTGTTGATAGCAATTTTAATAATAATGAAATTATCATTAGAAAATATGTATTATCGGATAATCGCTGTCAAAATCAATTAGAAAAATCCTTCTGAAATTTAAAAAATAATATGAATTTTAAATCTTAGGTTGTTTACCGACACGCGTCTATACGCCTCAGAAAACATTTTCAGTTGAAGTACCTACTTGAAAATAGTTTTGATACTAATTTCTTCTTAAAACTATCAGTATTTGGCACCGTAAATCTATTATGAAAAATATGCATAAACAACTCTGATTGTAAGTAATTAGCATTACCTCCAAGAGATGGAGTATGACTTCCTTGCAGCGACAGGGGGAGATTTGAGGTTAAGATAACCATGTTTTATCAAATGGCGAATACATTCATCTTACGTTCCTTGAAATATGATAAATTATCGAATAATTGTCTCCTTATAAGCAATTTTTCATTACAAAAGGTTTTTTAAACCTATCATCTGACCAATTAAAACAACTGGAAGCAAAGCATAGGTTCAGTTAAACTAATTTTTTGGTAAACTGAACATTCTGAAAAGTTCCAGCCAATTCCTTCCCTTCAATCTATCGTATAGCGGTAAATATAGCAACATGATGAAATTCCACTAGATAAATTAAGGTTAACGTCGTTATAGCCACTGCAGTGTAGTGGAACTTATACTATGCATCGTACCCAATTAGAATAAAGACCTCCAATGAAAAAATAGAATAAATTATTATCATGTTTCTTGCGAAACTCCAATACAATTCTCATCGATCATCCCCATGTTTCCGCAATACTTTTTGTAATCAATATGAGCATGCGCTGAAATGCGTTAGGATTTCTGATGTATACATCGGTGCCAGTAGCGTGAATGTTTGAAGTTGAATGAATTCTTTAATATAAAATTTTCCAAGGGGTGATAAAGTACCTATTGAATACCTTTGGATTCGCTGAAAATTATTCGAAAAAAGTCATTAGACTCCAACCTCGAAACTCCTTTGAGAAATAGTAAATAAAAATCTATCACAACGTTGTGCAAAGTCTACCCGAACCCGGGTGCAGCCCGCAGTGTCTGGGGCTTGCAGGAAACCGGGCAAACGTGCAACATGGTTGCAGAACATAATGCGGGAACCGTACATGAAGAAAAAGATTCAAACATTCTATCATGTTCGGAAAACACAGAATATTCAAAAGAGAAGACGGAAAAAACGATTTTTGATGTTGTCCGCACAGGGTAGGTTGTCGTTGGAATTCGTTTAACAGTTTTGAGAGTTATGCGTAAATATTTATCCGACTCAAGATATTGTTCTTCATGACATTTCAGAAATCTATCCGAAATTGAGGTTTTGGTAGAAAAATTGGGTGCAGCAGAGGTTTTAAGCGCTCGTGATCAATGGGGCTATACACCTGCTCATTGGGCTGCCTTAGATGGAAATGTTGAAGTTATGAGATACTTAGTTGAGCGCTCTGTTCCAGTTGATTTGCCTTGTTTAGGAACACAGGGACCTCGGCCAATTCACTGGGCTTGCAGGAAAGGCCATGTTGCTGTTGTGCAAGTTTTGCTCCAGGTAAAATTGACAAAATATTTATATTACCAGAAAGGTGGCAAAATTAACTTTCAGCATAGAGTTTTATCATTCAAGTCTGTTCATCCGTGATGTCATGATTATTTACCAGTAAATAAAAGAAGTATTCCCTGCTTCAAGCACCTTAGTCTAAAAAATTAACCTTATATCTGATTGACTGGCATTAGAAGAAACTATAAATACATTTAGAATCCATTTAATTTTTCATCCAGGCAGGTGTTGCTGTTAATGCTGCTGATTTCAAAGCTTTGACACCTCTAATGACTGCATGCATGTATGGAAGGATGGCAACTGCAACATTTCTTCTTGGGATGGGAGCTCATAATCATTTAGCTGACATTAATGGAGACACTGCCCTTCATTGGGCTGCTTACAAAGGTTTAGGAAAAAATTCACTGGCTGCATTTTGTTAAGGAAAATTAAAGTCATAATGGCTGTCTGTTATCAGACTAGACAGCTGTTCTTGTACTTGAGTTTAGGAGAAGTTGAATCCCTGGAAATTCCTTTTTATCACTCTACACCAAATATTGTGGTATTGCCTATTTGAATGACACTCATTCTCTAAGATAGTGTTTTATAAAAGTAACCAATACTAAAATAATAAATGTATCATAATAACAATTACAAATAGTTTTTATAAGTAATATTTAAATGTTACCAACTTAGATAAAAAAGTTTCATACTTTTATTAACCATTTAATGCTAGCACACCCCATTAGATATATATGCTGATTTTTAAAACTTGTACTGATTGATTTTATCTAGAAAATTTGTTCCTGATCAAGAACTGATTTCTTCATGATGAGTGGAATTTTCCATCTGACGTTCTTCTGTATCTTTATATTTTGTATTTACTCCTTTATCCACATGATATTATTTAATATCTATCGTTATTCGAGCATAGTTGATAATTATGTATTAACTCTTGTCTCATTTTTACAGGTCATCCTGAATTGATAAGGTTACTGATGTACTCTGGAGTAGATTTAGAAAAGCCTGACAATTTCGGTTCAACACCCTTGCACCTGGCATGTTTATCAGGGAATGTCAACTGTGTGAAAATACTCTGTGAAAAGGTACAGCTATTTTTTGTATTCATCTGGCTGAATATTTAGGAGCCACTGAACTTTGTTTACTTTCAGAATAAAATTGACTTGGAGCCAAAGGACAAAAATGGGAAGACCCCCTTAATGTTAGCTAAAAGTCATAGGCATGTGGACATAGTTCAAGTTCTTTCAAGGGAAATGAAATTGAGAGCGAGATGGTTTCCGCCTATATCTGAAATTTGGTGAGTGAACAACAAACTAGGTTAATATTTACACAGAAATTTGATGATAACAACAATAGTTTTATTAATCCTTACTGCCTTTTGGAAACAAAAACCATATACTGTTGTGGTGTGGCATGTGGTGAATTAAATGTTATTATTGTTATGGGTAACCAGCCATTCTGAAGCAAAAATTATCTATATTGATCAATCCCTTTAAAAATATAGGCTTTTTATAAGGAAATATTTCTTGCTCATTTTACCTTTTTTTTGGGAGTATGAACGTTTTACCATCTGCTATATCATCATTGTTTAATATTCTAATTTATTTACCTATCTGGTCAAATTGAAGTATGTTATCTCCATTTCAGGGCTCTTCTCTTTGGGGGTGCTGGGAACTCGAAGGGTCCACTCCTTCTTTTCATGTGTTCTGTACTACTTTGGGGTTATCCAATGTATCTTCTGCGGGTAATATTCTATCCTCGATATCATAAGCGACTTCTTATTATGACTAAAAGCTAATATTTTTAATTGAATTATTGAGAGTCAATTAAATTCAATAATAATAATAAATAGTCTTTATTTGGGCGAGATTGAGACTTAAAAGTCTCTTCTTCCATCTAACCCATCGTCATTAATTATGAAATTAGAAGTAGAAAAAATTAGAAGAATTGTGGATGTAAAAAACCTAAGAGATTCTTAGGAAAAAAAAATCCACTGCAGGAAAACACCCACAAAGAAGGGCGGTGTGAAAAACCTGCGCAAACCTACCGATAGTAATAGCTAAAAGATAAGAGAAGAGAAAAACATTCAAAAATAAATAAATACACTACCAATAAGTACTTACATGCGATACTTAAATAAGAATCAGTTAACATTTAAAAGGAGATAGCAATATACAAAGTAACATAAAAAACGAAATAGAAAAACAAGGAAAACTTACATTATCAGGAAAAATAAAAGAATATTATAAAAAAACAGTATCAAAATATATCTATAGTATCTTGTTGTAGCTTTTTAGTGAGCTGCAATAACATCATTTTCTTAAGATTTACAATATATTTGTTTAAAGTGAGAAATATAAAAAATACAGATTTAACCTTATTTACCCTCATATTTTCAGTGATGAATAAAAGGTTTTCCTTCTTAACCACAAAGAAACTATTACGTCTCTTTCAGAAATAAAATAATACAATTATATCAATTGTAAAAAAATTTCCCCTTTATACTAACCATTATCAAAAAATAACAATTTAATGATTGAAAAAGGCTGGAGTAGTACTTTTAATTTTTATTGAATTTGTGTTATTTAATAGATTGTCCCCTATTTGTTGTTATAGTTTCTTTCCTTTGGTGACTGTGATGATCTTTTTAATTTTTGTATTACAGTGTATACCTGTTACTTGGAATATTTTAAGAGGATCTCATTACTGTTTCATCTATTGGAATGTTGTGATGTGGTTAAGCTGGATCATTGCCAATAGAAGAGACCCTGGGTATGTACCTCTCAACACTGATGGATATCACCGAGCAATAAAACAGGTTAGTAGGATAACTGAGGAATAAAGTAACTATTATGCAATACTTTAGGCAATATATAATTTTTACATAAAATATTTATTATTTAAAGGTTTATGGATTTTGAATTAAATATTTTAGTGAAGTGATACAAAGACCAATCTGTTATGGCTCTGCCGTTTAGGAGCTCAAAAGGTTGTATTGATTATAATAAAAATTAACTGTGATCATGTGATAAATTTTGCTGTAGGTTTAATGTGTTAAACGTTTTATTACAATTTATTTTCATTGAATGAAATGAATGTTTTATAACGTTCCCCATAAAAATGGATGAAATCAACTGAGAAAATTTCAGCCCAAAATAGTTGGTCTCTAATGTATGGAAGGAAGAATTCCTCTATCAATTCTTCTAATCCACTTTCTGTAGAACTATTCCATTGATTTGATGCAATTACATAGTTATGCTGATTGTTAACTGTTTCCAAATCATTACTAGATGCAATGGTGTGGATCTATGCTAGAGTTATCATGACTTTTAGTATTCCTTTATGATTCAGATACCTTACTATGATAAATGGAAGAAGCGTAATGTTGTACTGTCACGGTTATGTCACACATGCCGATGTTTACGGCCCTTGAGAGCAAAGCATTGTCGTATTTGCAATCGATGTGTGCAGTATTTCGACCATCATTGTCCCTTCATTTACAACTGTGTTGGTCTTCGGAATAGGTAAGCTGGTGTTAATTCTATTTTTCATAGTCGAAAATTTTTTCTGTGGATGTTGCTCCTTTAAAAGAACTAAGCTGTGTTCTTCAATTCTCAAAAGATGTCAGCTGGAACCACAATTTTTCATGAAAAATTGTTGTCAATTATCAACTGTTTTTAGCTTAAGTCATTTGACTCTTCATAAACTCTGAAGAGATTTTGTCTCAATTTTCTAACGAGATATATCATCCGTTTTGTGATACCTTCATGTTTTTATTTCCTACAGGATTTGGTTTCTCCTGTTTGTCACTAGCATAGCAATAAATTGTTCATTCACAATATACTTTGCTTGCTATTGTATAACAATTGAAGGATGGGAGGTGTTATACATCCTAGGACTTCTGGAAGCTTTGTTTTTCTGCGGTCTTGGTTGGATTCTGGCTTGCACATCTGTAAGTGTGAAAATTTACAAGAGTTGTATGGTAAAACTCATAACCCCTGTTTGCTATCTGCTATTGCAAATATTGATTCGTTTAAATTCTTCACGATAATAATAATTCAAAGGAAAGAAAAGCAAACATTTGGTAAAGCTTAAATTTAAGAATATGATTAAATCCAAAACTCAGAGTACTAAGAGAAAAAATCTGATTTTATGAATTATATTAATTCACAAAGCTATACAATTATTAATTGATTCATTAATGATTGTTTAAATTAAATACATACCTTCCCATTACCAAATCTAAATTTGTAGTTTACTGCCAGGCATCACATCTTGGGATAATTATAAGATTCATTCAGAATATAGCTACCAAATTCAATAATACATATAAATATGCATTAATTTTCTGATGCATCTTATTCTTTCCAGGTTTTACATGCTGCAATGAATCTCACAACAAATGAAATGTTCAATTATAAGCGCTATCCATATCTTCGGGATAAGAGAGGACGTTATTGCAATCCTTGGTCAAGAGGACCTATTTTGAATCTATTGGAGTTCTTTTTATGTTCAGCCCCTTTGAATCACGAGGAAGATGTTTTATTAGAAGACAATATATGATTGCAGCTTAATCCAAGTTTTGGAAGGTTAAATTTTAATCGCTATAAGTGAGCACTGAAATGGATTTCAGTTTCATCCTTTCAAGACACTTTTAAGGGTGTATTTTGATGAGAGTAATTGCACAAAATTATTTGACACTAATGATTCAAAATGTTTTTGTGCACAAACATATTATCCTTTTTTACAAGTCTTATATTCTTCCTGTAATTGTTATTTTCCTAAGAACTGTTTATCATTTCATATCATTTATCATCTACCAAGTTTTACTGAAATTTAACTTTAAGTTAATTGATAATTAATATTGTAAAATGCTTAGGACATCATCATCTAATGAATTACTTTTTTATGGTTATCAATTAGACCAGGGGTGGCGAACTTATTGCCCAAAGTGGCACGTGGAAGAATTTTTCAGCACACAAAACTCCTACGACATTATCTTTTTATGTATTATTCACTTAAGAAATGAAGCTTCACAGTCAATTAATGTGGATTCCGTTTTTTAGTGATAACTAACGACCATTTAAGTCTTATAAAAGATCTTAATCACATTGTTGAGATAAAAAAACAATAATATCACAATTTTACTGTATGGTTCGGCACCACATTTCAAGCCCTTTATATTCATCAAATATGGCACTCTTGCCGCTAAAGGTTTGCCAACCCTGAATTAGACAGTCACTACATTTCTTTCAGTAGTTTTTTGCCTAGTTTAATTTAACTATTGACGAGAGAAAGTTGGAAATGCTAGTGATTGAGTACTCATGATGCATTAAATTGTTGACTTGGATGGAAAGATAGGATAGAGCAATTGATGATATTCCTCATCAATAATTTGAATACCATTAAAACAAGCCTAAGATTGGAAATGATTCAAATTTTAATCTTAACTAATCAACTACTTAAATTAACAAATTACATTTTCTACATTACTTGATGAAACTTACTTAGTCTTACATTTGTTGATGAAATGTCATCATTATCAATGTTTAAATGAATTTGAAAACATTCCATGAATCAGGGATACTTTCCAAAATGGAATATATTCTTTCAAAATATATGCCATCATTTCTTATGATAATGCACAAATACTTCCTGCTCATACATAGAATTTACCCAATTATTCTATCAATTTTTTCTAGTGTTAGCAGATTTCTCATTCAGGATGATCATTCATTCTTGACTCAGTATAGTTTCTTTTTTATTACCGGGATCTTGTACATAAAGAATTTTCAATGGACTTATCTCCTTCAAAATGGAATGTGCATAAACAATTGGGGATAAAAAAGTTTGTATATAATTTATCTCTTTAATGTCATTAGGGGTTACCCAAATGTGTATGCCATACCATATGGTTTGGGCTACTCTAATCACTCTTCACTCATGAGTGCCTGACTGTCTTTCAAGAATCTTTCAATTATGGAAACATATGGTAGCCTTACTCAGCAGAATGGCACAACATTGATCCCTAGAAGTCATGTTAAAATTTTTATTACAAAACCATGTAAAATACTCCTTAAGGTTAGCACACTCTAGTATAGTGAATGATACAAGAGATACACTGCCTTTCACATTCATAGCATCAGCTTTTATGAACAAATCACTTTTATACACTATCCTTTAGCTCTAACTTGATTGAGAAATTTTGCAGATCTGAGAATTTAAAGAAATACTTTTGTATAGTAAGAAAGAATATGTGATAATTGATTTGCTTGTAGGTAGAAGTAAATTAATGGAAGTGGTGATAAGAAATACTGGTGAATGCACTAATTTGAGGAACGTTCAGATATATATATATATATATATGTACCTCTTTTGAAGTATCTGTCAGGATTTCAATGACTGATACAGATTATATAGTAGTAATAGCAGGGGTAAGAAGAGTCTCATAATAATTTATATGGGTTTTTGATAATTACACTCCAAGTGATGAAAAACCAAAATGCATTATATCTTGCCAGAAAGCCCTATTGGAAAGGATAGGGGGGTACAAAGTGATTTCCAATGCCATATTTTGTAAATAAAAGTTATTATCTATTATATCTTCTAAAGAACATTTTTGAATGACCATAAAATGTTAGTGCCTATTGCAGAATTAGTTGTTCAGTTATGATTATTTTCTCCAAAGAAAATTAAAAGGTGATGTTTCTGTTCCTGAAGGTTGTCATTTCAAAAAAAAAGTTATTGAATTATAAGTAGATTAATTCATTTCTTATATAAAGAAATATAATTTGTTATTACCATAGTAGATTTAAATAATATTAATTGAAATTTTTTTTATAATAGGTATTTATTGAAATTAATTCATTTTATTTTCTCCATTGCAATAAAATATTTTCTATCACTGGTGAGAACTGGTGGACTTGAAGCTTCATTCATAAATGTTTATTAAAGTTTCCAATTTATATTCTACTGGTTTCAAATATACCAATTTTAAACCAACCAATAAACCAACAAACTATGGTTATATATTATAATATGTATCACCTGTGATAAATGATTGGGATTAAATGTGTATAACCTTGCACTTTCCATGCTTCGTTGAAGATGCTTGCAACAATAATGACTGATTAATGCTTCTTTAACAGATTTCCTATAAGCACTAAATCCTGGTTCTTGTTATAAACAAAAGATAGAAAAACATGATTTGTCATGCTTTGTGAAGCATTTATTGATAGTATTACTTATGGTATTAATATTTTAAGGAAATAAGTAAAAATATTTTGAATTTATGTGTTTTAATTTATTTGACATTCTCTGAATGCCTTTAGAGAAGTTCCTACAATTATAGCTATGAATCGGTGAGAAATACCCTAAAAGAAATTTCTAAACCTGGAAATGAGAAGACAGAAATTTTAAAGAAGTTTACTCAATATGCTTGATAATTATGAGGTGAAATTTAACTATAGTATACTATAGATAAATTTCTCTATGCTATGTAGCTTAGAATGAAGAATGTCTCTCAATAATTAAAACTTTACTTGGAAATGATTTATTAGCTTTGCTAGTAGTAATTGCTAAATGCTTATTATTATTTATTGCTTATTTCTCCTGATACGAGAATCAGCTGAGCAAGAATTCAATCAGTATTGCTACTTCATACATTCTATTCATTATTTGTATTTCTTAGAGAGCAGTGCTGAGATATTTCAATGTAGTATTTAACAGACATATTTTAAGATGAAATATTTAATGATTTTTAGCATTACTTAAGCCTGTGATATAATAAACAATGTCTCCATGGATACAGTATGGTAGAAATATTAAGTGAACATGGATAAAGAATTATACTCCATCAATACCCAGGTAAACAAATCATCAGATGTTCCTATATTGCAAAATGAAGCATTTTTCTCAGAAGGGAACTTAAATGTTTTTCCTGGAGAAGGACACTGAGAAAATAATTATATATTTAAATATATTTTTTAAATTAATTATTTAACCAATGGGATAGGATTGTAGCATGCTGAATCATTCTGGTTTTATGACATAAGCCATAAAATCATAATGATTTGGTTTGAAAAAGTTATTTTCTTTGGAAGTAAAACCTCACAAAATAGCAGAACCACATCGGGTAACCACATTGGTAAGGTTTAATGTCTAAAAACTCAAGCTTTTCTAACACATATTAAAACCTTTTGAGATATTCCCTTTAGTCCTACTCTTGCAAATTGATGCATTTCTTGGTTTAATAATTTCCTAGTAATTCTCTAGGATCAATGACTAATCAAGTTAAATTGCATCTGAGTACATAAGAATTTTTCGGATTTGCAGTAGTAAAACACACAAAAAAGATCATAGATTTTATTTGAAGGTTTTTTAAGTTAAAAATAAAAACTTTGCCATTGATGTAATACATTTGTATTCTACAAATAGTCATCAGCATGTAACAATGCAGGAGATTTCCATCTTCTGACCACCCAACCTAATTTGGAAAATGTTAGTAATGAAAATGATTTGAGAATAAAAATGGATGGTGACAGTGACAACAAACTTCCCAATTCCTCAAATTTGGAATCTTCATCAGATGGCCTCCAGATGCTACTTATACAGAAAGAATGTGAAATTGTGATTCTGAGAAGTGAGCTAGAGGTATGATTTAAACGCATGTACTTTACTATGGGTCTGGATTTTTCTTATGATTAAATGAATGGAATATAAATATAATAATATAATAATAAATATAATCACAACCAATTCTTTAATAATATTTTTGTGGTGTAAAACACTGTTGATAACTTATTTTCTTTATGTAATGCTTGAATCTCTCATTTCAAGTTTTCAAGTTATTAAGATGAATATAACCAAGGAGAAATTATATAGTATAACTTTCAAATTATACATCCCAAAGAATGTTAAATTATAAGTATATGAATGTGAGTAGGCATATGTATATTTTCTGCACCTCGCATATTCTAAACTTGTAATAATTGTGTTTGTTACATCTTTACTTTCTCTAAAAAGGTTCAAAAGTACTCCTCAACTGGTTATTGCGAGATGATAACTAATGGAAAACCATAATTTCTCAGACAAATTTCAAATATCCATTGTTTTTCTTTATAGCTCTACAAGAAACAAAACCATCAAAAAGAATTACCAGAAAATGAAAAAGATGACTTCCTTTGGGATAAGGAAGATGATTTTGACAGCATGAGTCTTGCTGAAAAAGAGAATGAATCCATCTTAGAGAAACTGACCTGTGTCCAAAGATATATTGGAAAAGATATAACAATATTTCCAAGTTCTAAAACCTGCTCTCAGGGAGTAAACATAGCATGCCAAACAATACCTTCTATAATGAACTCTGGAGATGGAAGAGAATATCTTGAACCCCATGAGATGTCAGACACGGAAGAAGATTCCTTATACACGGAAATTCTGGACAGTGCTGATGATTTGATTAATCCGGTTACTACAGTGCATAAAATAAAGGAATACTATAGGAAAGAGTTTGAAAGAGAAAAGCATGTATTACTTGAGAAAGAACTTAATCTTCAACAAGAGAAGTTGGAATTAGAGGAACTCAGAAAGAAACTTAATTTTAAAGAGGAGGAATTGGATGCAAATAAGATGAAAATTGAAAAGGAGATGAGAAAAATTTTAGATGATGATGAATCATTGACAGATAAAGATGCAGCTGAAGAAAAATCAGAAAAAGAGAAGAAAAGCCTTGATGAAGACCAGGTGAATGAATCAAAGTATCCATCGAAGTTGAGTTTGACCCTTAGTTCTGACGATGAAGAGAGCATATTTGAAAGAGCAGACTATCTACAAATACATGTCGATCAACAGCCTCAAGGGCAAAAAGTAAGGGGAGCTTCTGAAAGTTCCTATATCGGAAGCCAAGAGTTGGTTGACTCTGAAACAAAAGATGGTACGCATCATACCACAGAAGAACTGATAAATGTGTGTGAAAACAAAATCAATGGCCTTTACAAATTTATGTCCATTTGGAAATCAGATGCTGAACAACAAGCACAGGAAACCAAAACCATGTTAAACGAATTTGCTAAAAGGAATGAAGTATTTGAAAATTTTACATCAAGATCGGACACATGTCATGAGATTGTAAATGATTTAAGTAAAGAGTGGGAGGAAGTGAGTGAATTACGTGAAGAAATCAGAAGGCAGAGAGAGGATTTAATCACACAGAAAAGTGAGCTAGAAGCCAGAGCCATTGCTATTGCAGAAAAAGAAAAGATTCTTAATGAAGACAAAACCGAATCTGAGAAAAGAAAACAGATATTAAATGTGAATTGGGACTGCCTACAGTTAGAAGCCAATCATTTGAACAATGAAAAACAGATGCTAATCAAAGAAATTCAATCTCTGGAAGAGACCAAAAATGTTTTGGAGAAAGAGAAAAATGAACTGGGCAAGTTGAAAGCCCAGTATGAAGAGGAGATGCTAATTGCTGAGGAAATACAAAGGCAAGTGGATGAATGTAGAGCCCAGACAATGTTAGAGCAGCAGAAATGTCTGGACGAGAAATGGGAAGCATTAAACAATGAAAAGGAAGAAGTGAAAAAAGCCTGGAGAAGATATGAAAGCCAGCTATTGACGTTGGATATCGAGAAAAACTCTGTGAGCAGCAAACATACAGAGTTGAAAATCTTACAGCAGTCTCTAGAGAAGGAAAAATCGTCCTTCGAAAAGAACAGAAACTTACTGGAGGAGGAATGGAAAAAACTTTTCTCTCAAAATAAGGATTTAGGAGATAACTTTGCAAAACTGACAGTTGAGAAAAAGGTTGTAACGGAAGAAATGAGGCAATTAGAAAATGAAAAAATTAAAGTGAAGGAGATGATTGAATCTCTAAATATGAGGAGAGAGGAAATAAAAAAAGAAGAATTGATATTAGGAGAAAACAAGTTAATGATAATGAATGAGAAGGAAAAGTTGAATAAGCTGATGGCTGAAGCAGAGACTAAATGGAATAAAATAAAAATTGAGAAGAAGGAATGGTTATTTAAAAAAGATGAACACAAGAATGAAAAATCAGTCATAAGCAAAAAGCTTGAGAAATCTGATATGAAAAAGATTAAGAATAAGATCTACAAATTAGCAGAAACCGTGAGTATCATGGAAAAGGATGCAGCAATGATCAATGCAACTAAAAAACAAAGGTTTGTAAAGCATACAGAGGAGGACAAGTTTGAGAGGAGGATAAATGAAAGATGCCAATGCTCAAAATATGTAGAGGAAAAAGTTTACAGCCTTTTGGAAATGCTGAATAATATGGAAGAAGATGCATTGAAAATAAGAATCAAATTTAATGAGCAAGCGAAATTTCAAAAGAGAGTGAAGATAATTAGGAAGAAAATTAAATGTGGGAGAATTAAACACAGTAAACCACAGGAATACAAAAAAATAGCAAATGAGATGCATAAAAAAGGGGTATCTTCTGTTCTAACACACACAGGCATGAATACAATTGGTTTCACAACTGGAATGAGAGAGACAGATAGGACAAAATATGAACAAACCAATGGAATAAGTTTGATACCAAGACTTCGAGACAACAGGGGAAATAGTTTTACGACAGTGCTTAGAGAAGAGTATATCACAGACTTAACACCAAGGAGAGCAAACTTTGCCAAAGAGAAAGCCAAGTATTTAGTAGATGAATGGAAAAAGACATACATTATCCAGGGAGATAATTTCTATACTACTACATTAAAGGATCAAGCAGATGTGCTACAGGAAAGCAGTAAACAAAGATATGAGAATATTAACCTTAATTGTTGGGAGAATTATTCTATTGATAAGATCAAAGTTGCTGAGTTAACCCCAAGCAAAACCTATAATTGTGCAGAAGGTTTGAAAACTCTGAAAGAAAAAACACTTTGGCATGATGGTAAATTGAAAGAAACTCAGTGCTCATACACAAGTGAGAAAATTTAATTTTTTTAGAATTTGAGTGAAGATACTAGTATTTTGTGAGATAAAAGTTACATAAACATATTTATTGCATGTTACAGCAGCACACACCAGTGACAACTTGCAGTGCAATAATACGTTTAGGTGTTCAATGCAAAAATTGGAAAGCAAATTTAAAATGCATTCACCATTCAACTATATGTGGATTGAAAAACCTAATTTACCTGCAAGCAGTCGGATTAGAAGAGAAAGAAGTAGGTGGATCTTGTTTTTTGGTACCAAGATAACACCATTTTGCATAACTTATCATAACGACATTAATAATTTTTAAAAATCCTTCTTAAAGTTACAGTTCCTAAAAATAGCCTTTTTTTTTGATAATGTTGAAAAAAAGTTTCATTGTATCTTTATTAATGTTTTGTTTTTCATCTTTGGGTTCAGGAATAGATAAAGGAAAATATAACTTTCATCAAATTTGTCTAAGTGGTAAGTCTTCAATGTAGTGAAAATGTAAAAGCTAACTCCTGAGGTACGAATTATTACATGTATTCATTTTGATAACCCCTTAACCCATTCGGATCGGAGGCCGCCGATCGGCGGCCTAGCTGATGGTACTCAGGAGCGGAGGCCGCCTATCGGCGGCCCATTTCTAATATATTCTCTAATTTTTCAAATTTTTTTTTCTTTGTTGATATTCACTATAAAGTATATAAATCTACTAGAAAACATAAAAATTAGATTCCGTTTCTGACGAAAGTATTAAAATTGCTAGCCGATCTGAATGGGTTAAGGAAGGCTATGAAAAGAATTTTTCGTGGAGTAATTGTGGGCTCTTTCTGCTTATGGCATTATAGTCTAGAGAGTAAAGCAAGCAACTACTTCATTCCCTGTATGGCTTAACTTTCTCAGTCACACTTCAGAGTTTAAGGTATTGGATTTGGGGATTCACTAGCTTTTAAATTGAAGACTTACAATTAATTTTATTTGAGTAAAATTATTGGGCTTAGATGTTTCAGCAAGTGAGAGACAAAATTTTCAAATGAACTGCAATATATTACAATTTTGCAATCCATAAAACAGGAATATTACTATTCAATGAAAAATTACTAATTATTACCAAAATATAATCAGCTAGGTGAGAAATGGAGGATACTTGTGTAACTTACACTTCAATGTACTAGCAGGCTGGGTTAACCAACCTACATATAATCTATTATCCAAGAAACTAATTGGTAACCATATATTACAGTTTGTATTCATTTACATATAAAATTGAAGAGGCTACTTAATGACACATTGTGCGTTGATTATATTGATATCCCAAAAAATTAATAAGAATTCTTTACTTTCTTTCTTCCAGTTCTGTCAGTCCAAAGAGGGTGCCTGAATTACATCATATAAAATCACCCAAAGCAAAGGCATAAGTGGATTGTTCATCCTACATTTATAATAATTATTTCATGTTTGGAAGAATGAGATATGCACTGATCTGAAATTTATTTCAATCAGACATTCAATTAAAATTATAAAGTTGTACAAAATTTTTGTGACTGTCTGTGAAAATTTTGAAAGTATTGTAATAAATTTGAGACGTTTTTACCTTCTTACCTTTTCTTTGGGTAGGGGTCTCAAAACTTTTAGCTCCAATAGATTGCATTAGTTCCTACATAGACTTAGTGAGCTTTATGCAGTGAAACTTGCTCTTATTTGTAATAGTTGAGCTAAAGCCATAATCACTAGTTAGCTCATTGTAATGATTTTTTGGTAATATGATTCTTTAGCTGAATTGTGATTTATTCCTCCCCAGTTTATAAGTATTAAGATATCTATTTCAGAGAGCTTTCAGGATCGAATAAACTGTTTTTCCACATGAAATTTGTCTTGGTTATAAGTTGTAATATACCTTCAAAGGCTTAACAGAACTTAACTTTTATACATTTATAATATTATGATAGAAAATGAACCACACTACATCATAGAAAATACAAAAAAAATATTTTTATTTACACCAGTCTTTTAAACATGCAATACTTTTACAGGGTAAAATGAATACAGAGACTATGATATTTAATAAAGGAGCACACAAATTCAAAGTGACAAAGACAGTAGGTAGTCCTTTTGTTATGATATTTCAGAAGGAATGGATAACACAGCCCCAGCCATTTGAGACAAATACTACCCTGCCACAGGCATCTTTACTGAAAGCACCTACAATCAAAAGCAGAATATTTTATAGAAACAGGTGTAACTTATACATATTTTTTATAATTTGGTTTATTTTAGGAATTTGTGACTAAAAACTAACCTTATCTGCAACAGAGAAACTAGCTGTTACTTTTTCTTGGTCAATCAGATGCGGTAGGAAAATATCTAAGAAGTACTTATTTTTTTCAGCCTGAAGCAAAATTCTGTCTTCTCCAACATCAAGCTCTATTTCCTTAGCCATTAACTGAAAAGGAATTAGCATAAGAATATTAAAACAAAATCACTTCTTGTTGATGAAATTCGGGATATGTTGATATTAGCGGGAGATGATAATATCTACTTATCTAATTGTCTAACCTAATCTACCTATCTAAACCATATGACATGATTTACCTCACGTTTTAAGAAAATCTTTAAATTCTGTCAAATAAAAAATAAACAGAGTTGTAAAGCAAATTTTGTCTAATGCAGAAACCCAAGGGATCAAGTAAATATTCCGGCTTACATAGGTTTTCCGGTTTAGGTAGGTTAACACAAAGTATTATTTATCTATTAAAAATTTGCAGGCATATGACATAAGTAGTTTACCAGCAAATTTCATGCCACTTTATAATTGGATGGGACTGATATGTAAACATCAATGAATCCAACTTGTGATATACCTGTTTTTAATGATTTCCATCTGTGTTTTTGCTCCCCTTCTTGCGTGAGCATTTTTTGCGCAGTGGGTTTTTTTCAGAATACCTCCAGCTGAGGAGTTTTCACCACACCCCCATTCTTTCATTTACTTTTTCTATAAATTTGTATTTATTTATATATTTCTCTACTGTATGATTGTAATAACAAATGTGACTTTAGAGGTTAGCTGTAAGAGAGGCCCAAATGGGCCTAACCGAACCAAATAAAGAGTTTTATAATAACAATAATAATATTTTTAATGTTTCTGGTTTAGACATGTTTCCACTTGAAACAGGTTCTCCCTCAGAGAGGTTTTGCTGTACATATATTCTCCAAGGGAAATATTGTTGCGGTTATGTTGATAAAAATAGGTTCTCTTGTTTCAACTTACAACATCCTTTAGAAAAAATGCTGCCTCAATGATTTGCTGTCCACTTTCTTTACAGTCCACCAAAGTCAAAACATAAGGAGGCTCTCTGGGGTCCTTGGATTCACTTAATTTTCTGTGACGTAAATTAGTTGTCTTTATTTCCGTAATGAGGGGTTTGTTTTCACTTTCAGCACCTTTGAATGTAATGGGAAATAGATGAGTACATTATAGTAACAACTTAAAGGTTTGCAAGCAATCAATACTTTCTGTAAGCGATGAAAATGGAGATAAACTTGCTAAGTTTATCCCCATAAAGCGAGTGACTTGACCCAGGGTTGTACAAGAAGTGAAAAATAGGGAATTGGCTGGGACTCGAACCCAGGTCTCCCACTTTCCGGGCAGGTGTTCTAACCAACTAAATTATCAAGCCACATCCTTTCACTTCTTTAAGCGTGAGCTTTAATTATTGTAATACGATATAAAGAGATATACCCTCAAGGAAATTTTACAAATGATGTAAATGAAGATAAACTTAGCATGAGTTCCAGCCAAGTCATTATTTTTCTCTTCTAGCACAACTTTCTATAAAATTAACATTCTATCAAAGAGCAAAAGGTAGAAAAAGCTATCCTTTACAACAGAATTAAAACTCCTCCTGAGTCTTATCAGCTTATCATTAAAAGAAAGTAAAATCTAAAAGGTGAAATAGAGATGGAATTATGATATATTACTGAAGAGAGAATGCAAAAAAAAAAATTTCAAGATCTTTTGAGGACATTTTGCTTGTGATTTAATTCTATTAGAGTTAAGGTATAATTTATCAAAACTTGAGAAACTCAATGAGAATTCAGCAACTTGATCAACATATACAAGTAAATTTCAATTGCACAAGTAACATTACCCTTCAGAAAAAAAAATTGTCTAAGAGAATGTAACTGAGCAATATAGACGTTATATAATTGTAAGCAAAACCTAAGAGAATCACATGGTTGACATACCAGACTTCACTACTCCCTTGAAATGTTGACCACTTGGAATTACTTGCACCAATGGTTGAGAGCGAACCTGTACTCTGTGTTCTATCATTCCTCCTTTGCTTTTCACATTCTTCAAAACTATGAACTCTAAAATAAAAAATATGCTTAAACAGTTTTCGTGATTGAATTATAAATAAGATCATAAATTATACTTAGTATAAAGTTTTACAATAAATATAAAAACAATGGTGATACTAGAATTAACAATTCCCTCAACAAATAAAATTAGCAGTTACTTAAGCTCTAAAATACACATAGAAGTTTACAACTACAAATTTTAAGGGTGCTTATACCCAATTCTGGATTTTTTCCAATATCTTTTAATTTTAGGATAGTTTTCAATACTGTAACAAGGGAAGTGTAAATCTAATCCCCTAAATCCCATGCATTTTATTGGACAAACAAAATGACCTTTGATAATGTAGATACATTTTCCTTCCTAAGTGAACTATGAAATTCCAAAGAACTGCATGGATGGATGATTTCATCGATGGTAATCGATGAACTGAAATAATAAAATAAAACATTACCTCATAATAAAATCTTACCTTCTTTTTCTAAAGTTAGATTATATTTATCTTCTAAGCCATCCAGGATACAAGTTAACAAGAATCTTCTGAAGAGAGGATTACTTTCCACCTTCTTGAAAAATGTTGTGTTTACTACAATATCAAACACAGAGCACTGCTTTCCTGCTAAATTAATTAATTGAAACATATTAAATATACAACTTTAGGAGCTACAGAAAAATCCGAACTTCTTCCATAATTCTTGATGAGGTAGTACTCGGTAACAGAAATTATTACCAAGCAGATGAATTTGAACAACTTACACTTATCCGTGTCATGACGCTCTTCCCCAATACTCATAGGCACCCGGTATGATGAAGGCTCATCAGAACTTAAAATTTTTAATAACTCCGAGTCAGTTATTTCATCTGGAGCAGGAAGATCATCAGTCTTACATATATTGATGAAAATCTTTTCTTGGTCAAGCCCAGCCTTTCGCAATTTCACGCAAAATCCTGTAAATGTATAATAAATTCTGATTTAAGAGAGAACAATCATTTAAATGATGATGATTTGATTCAGAAAAGAAAAACACTTTCAGATGGAAAGTGTGGTTATGTACTTGAAACATATACAGGTAAGGCCATTTCTAGTGTAAAAAATAATAAAGCCCTGACGGTCCTATTCCAAAATTTTACCCATATACCGTTTACCTGGGGAGGGTTTGATGATCTTCCACGGTTTAGAATCTTCCTCCATTGCTGGGCGAAGTAATAGATCATCAAATACATCATCTTCTTTCTTTAATTATGCGAGACACAAAGGAAATGAGAACTATTCTTTAATTTTACGAATGTGAATAACAGTGAAGACCCGGCCACCTCTCACTGATCAAAGTCACACTCGAAAGAATACAGCGAACAAGATTTATTATAAAATTCACTCTTAACTTCAGAATACTACTATCCAAATGAATAAAACTCATGGAGAAAGAAACAATAAAGAGAAAATTTTCATTTCAATTTCTAAAGTAGTATCTGCACTTACAATGAATGATAAATGTTGATCCAAGAGCGTCCTGTCCGGCTCGAGTAGAATTTGACCTCTATTCTGGGTCATTTTAATTCCAATTTACAATTCTCGAACGAACAATAACAATCATACAGCACACAACTAAATATTTACATTCAAATAGTACCAATTTGATCAACCGGATATCACAATTGATCACAATATCGCATTTGTTGAGAACAGTTGAGAATGGTTGAGAACCTGCCAGTGGTGCCAGTGATTACAAGATGCGTTCGCGCGACATTCAATCATAGAACAATTAATTATCAGATCAACTTTTGCATTTTCTTTTACGCTCGACCTCTTTTAAACATAAAGATGAAGTTAATGTTGATGTAAATGTAATGTAAATTATTGAAGATGAAAGAAAGCCAAAATTTCAGTCATCTTTTTTCTCACTAATCTTATCTAGGATTTCTGATAGTGTAGCGTCGAGGCGTTGGTCTGAATTCATTATGCGCTGCTTAATTTTCAATTTACGTTACATTTGAAACTAATATCTAGTTTTCTTGATGTATAAAAATATAAAGGACATCTTCGAATGTTTTTTCGCATCAATGTGAAGTCAAAGAGCGAATGAATTTAAGCGTTTAATAGTAAATTTCTCATTATCATTTGAATAATTAGGTATTTAACTTGAGATGAAAGTAACACTTTGCATATGTCCCACAGAAAATTACTTATGTTTTTAATTTTTAAGTACATATGTGTTATGAACAGTCATTCCGAGAGTGTTATTTCTACCATACGTCCTAGTTCCTCAAAGTTAAGGTTGACGATTGAATACATTAAACTTGAGTTTAGGTAAATTTAATGAAGGTAAAGGCATGATTTCTGATGCAAATACGAAGCATTTGATTCCTAAAAATGATCTATTTTGAGAGATGCTTTTTCAAGAGCCTAAATGAAATAGTTTAAATTACTTGAAGGATACCTGTACGTTTGTAAAAGACTTGTGTTAGTCCTATTAAAAATGATCAATTCTGCCCCAATTACTTTCAAATTATAAAATTAATTACTATACCAAAACTAAAACATTAATAATTATCATACCATAATTGAATCAAATATTTAATTACTATTAATTCCGCTCTGGTTCACCGGGATATTTCTTCGAATTTCATCAAAATATGCTATCTACTAAAATCTGAACGGGAGATTGCTATCAAGAGCATATATGTTCGGAAAAGTGATGGCAATTTCATGTACGTTATCTACTATCTTTTCTTCCGAATTCCCGCTAGATAAAAAATACGAATTGGACTTAATATTCAACGTATCCAACTTCCACCCGGGAGCCAACTGTTTTCGCAAGGTATAATATTAACTATCTAAAAACTAACTAAACTATCTATAGTAACCGTTATTTCAATGGCTCTCATCTGAATGAAGCCCTACCTGAAAGATCTAAAGTCGCAGAATTAGTCACATTGGTAAATATTAATGGAAGGGGTTGATTACTCAATGACATCATAGATTTCCGCCTATCAAATAAGCGTTGAATCCAAGAGCCATTTCCCGCATTGTTGAAATGTTTTACCGTTCAACCAACAGATGTGTCTGGTGTCGCTAAAAAGTTTCGAAAATAACGAAAAGAATAAACGGCTTTAACGGCCAGAGTCCTACGAACTGTGATGATAAATGCATTGCTGTTGATATTTTAAATTGAGCTTATTCAGTTGCAAAAATGGAGAAGGTAAGTGTTTTATTCATCATTTCATGATTGTTAAGCATCGACATGTGAAACATAACTGTTGGTGTAACAAGTATTTGGGCGCGTAACTTTACGTACTGTCTCACCTCGGGCATTACTGTGACAATAATGACTTGTTGATGTACTCATCTTAAAGTTTTGGTGTCAATAAATGGAAAAGTTCAGTTATAATCTTATTACTTAGTTGCGAAGGAGTATGATATCGATAAAAATGGAGGTGTGCCTGTAAATCTTGGTTGCCCCTTTCTGGATGTGGTTATAAAATCGCCGATGCGGATTGTTATACGAATGTCATACATACTGTTCTGTGGCTGAATCAGAGAATTCCAATTATCATTGAATTTTAGGGTAAAATTCTCGAATTTTACTAATCTTAGTGCTACTCTATTGAGTTATGCCGTGTTTTCATGATGACAATCATTGAAGTTAAATCGGGGAGATTCGATCTTGTTTTTCAATGGTTATGTGTGTTTGTAAATGCAATATAATGGTTCATTAATTTCTCTACATGTTGTTATGACTGTTTTCGCATGTATATCAGTTAAGCAGACATTAGTTACGATGCCCCTTTTGTTTTATTTCAAGTTGAAACATATCCATTTTATGAATTTACATGATGGTGTCTTAATTCATTCTAGTAGGTTATCGAATTGATCGATTGCCTGTGCTTAAGAACAATTATGAAGGTATGCCAAAAGTTTTGGTAAAAGTGTGAAAGTAGAATTTTACCAAAGATTTTTAAAATAGTTAATTTTTTTATGCCTTGGACATTCAGCAGCATGCCATCTCCAGCCAGATGCCAGGCGATGGGAATGCTCGGGCGGCTCGGGCGGCAAGCAGAAGAGCTCAAGTCATCTGTAGCACTCCTAAACGAAGTGCAACTGCTAGAAGAAGTCTGTCATCGCAAATTAGCAGATCATCCATGCGTTTTTCTGCCCTTCGGTCACCAGGGATGTCTCCTGTCAGCTTAACAACTTCATGTGCTAGAGAGAACTTCTCGGATGCTGATGATTTTGAAGAAGGAAGCTTTCGTAAGGAAAGTCCTCAAAGGCCAACTCGTATTCCTGGCAACAGGTCAAGGTATTTGAAATTTTCAATAGTATCATTATTTATCATAATTCTAATTCTGTTATTTTCGAAGGGGAAATAAGTCATTTTTCTCTTTTACGAGTTATATAAGCTCAATTAGACACCGTTGGCACATACTGATGAATGTATGAACTATTAGAAAACACAAAATATCATTTTGTATGCCTTGTAACTGGGCAGCAAAATCTATGTTTCTTATTTTCTGTTTTTATTGCTGCATTTATCGGAGAATCTTGAGAAAGTCTTTTAAGTAGTACATAAATCATTTGCTGTGTTATAAAAATTGGGTGTCGTAGTTAATAGATACTGATTCCATGCATTGTTTTGGTAAGTATTTTTGTTATGTTTAGGATGTACTTTGCCACTTTTCTCTAGACTGCCCTTGTTCATTAATATATCCCCTATGTGTACAACTGTGCCTCAGTATCTCAGAATGATTGACTTTATTGTCAAAAATGAGGTAAGCTGAATGACAGATTGAGAATGAACCAAGAACGTCTTATTCTTGGAATATTATTGAAAAAGACGCACTGGAAGATTTTTTCTTAGGGGACAGGAAATAGTCAACAGAAAGGTTAGAAGAAAGGAGACTGCGGGAGGTTGAATCTAAAGGTTGGTCCACTGAGGGTGAAGTCGAAGGCGCATATGGGGTGCAGGCGGCCGGAAGGGGGTTGTGTATCTATTCGAAGGGAAATGTTGGAAACGCTTGGCCTCTTTACACTGATGATACAACAACTTTTTTTACACAATTTATTTCAAACCGCGACATTCTGGTGTCAGGTGTGTTGGTGGACGAACTCATGTGCATTCTGTTCTGTTTAATACAAAAGACTCCGAGTGTCAATCAATTTATTTAAGTTGCGGTTTATGTTCCGTAGAAAAAATCTGAATATTTTCCGTGTATGCTAGTCATTTGCAGTTCAACATTTGCAGAAAATCTTGTTTTTTTTCCAATGGCAAGTGTTAAAAGTTGTTATTTTGTTGCATTTAAAACTTATATATTATTCATCGGGAGACTATATTTGTCTCCCAGATGTCAATTCCAAATTGCTGTAATTGGTAAAGTTACAATTCCTGGTGTTCTGCTTGCTTTAGTAACCATAAAATCCTTCAATTCTATCTTCATCTTTACTTTTATCTTCAGCAGAATGGAGCAGCATGAAGGTGTCCTAACCAGACGACGTGATGCTGAGATTAAGCAAGCAATACCTAAATGGGGAGTCTCTCAATCCCAAAGAAAGCTTCAGTATGAACCTTTAGGTTAGTATACAGTAATTTACTCTCTTAGATTATTGTATAGTAATATATCATCTAGTTAAGATGCTTTTTTACATTTTCATGAGTATGTCCCAGCAATTTTTGATGTAACTGCAAATGCTTAAATCACATAAAATTACCACCTTTTCACATAGGCCTGTGCTATGGCATTCATGTCCAAAGTGGCATGTGGGAGAAATTTTTGGCATTCCGAGCTCTCATGACACTATTTTCATTGTGTATACGTCACTTAAACATTAAGCCCTGCAGTAAATAAATGTGGATTCTGTTAATTTATAATGATAATTAACTATTATTCAAGCCAAGTACAAGATTTTAATCTTACAGTTGATATTATAAAATGTGTATCACCATCTCCCTGTATGGTTTCGCTCCACATTGGCTTGCAAGTCCTTTACATTTATAAAATATAGCACACTTGCCGCAAAAGGTTTGCCAACCATGATATTGGCTATCATTTTAGTAGTAGTAGTATTGTTAAAAGTGCCCACCGGGATTTGAACTTGGGACCACTTTCACCAAAGGCAAACGCACTGTCCACATGACTATCCGGGAGCCTGGCTATCATTTTATTATGGGAAAATATGTTTGCTTATCTCTGAATGCCTTTTCAGTTATTGTAAGCAATGACGAGGTGGTTGCTGAAATGAAAAAACGTGGTATGACTTTTAAAAATCAGAAGAATTCGCATGCTGGTGTAGTTAGCAGTTCGGTGTACAGGAATTCAGTCAGAGGTGAGAATATAAATATTTTACCTTTAGTGTATGCTGAAACATCAATGTTTTTCTTATTTAATGATTGAATGCAGCTCTTCAATCTATTCCTCTTTATGTCTGTTCAGTTTTGCCTTCTCTTGTTCTGATGATGGGGTTAGCCGAAACCGGTCATATTTAAGTAAAATAGTGTGGAAACTACAAAGTGTCTTCTCCTTTTCTCTTCTCTTGTCCATTTGCATTTTTTACATTAATAACTCTGTGGCCAACATTAATATTTTCACAGAAATTTGTACTTACCTAAAGCTAAGTTTTTCTATTCAATCACTTTGGGCTTCACTTCTTTCACTTTGGGTGAAACTTCATCTTAAACGCATATGATAAAATAAACCCTTACCTAATTAAAAATAAAAGTGAAATACTCCATTCCAAGCTCTAGTAACTTTATTCCAGAAATGAAGTAAAGTTTATTTTATCTTATGCGTCTTAACAATATTTTTTCTCTTGGAATTCATGTCTCAACATAATCGGTAACAAAATATCCTTATGCAATGTATAACTAATGCCAAGAAATTCATTCAGTATATAATTATTGAAAGGAAATTGAACTAACTATCATAATTATCAAAAATGTTAGTTATCATATCTTCTGGTCTAAAAATAAAGTGCACTGAAGTTAGGTTATTGGAAAAGTCAACAAATTATTCACAACACACTATTAATCTATTAATCCCATTTCCAGCTAAAGTTATGATTTATGATGATGTATTATTCATGATTATTTTTCATTGTATATTATTGACTTTAATTTGTAATATTTTTCCAATTGTTATGTATTGATGATGTGTACATTAGAGATCGGCAAAAGAGTAGTTTTGACCCATATGATCAACCCGTCCCCAAAAACGACGGGTTACGAGTTGACTCGTAACCGCCAAAATAAGGGTTGAGCCAACTCGTACCGTTATGAATCAGTCTAACCCGTAACGTCATCATCGTCTGGTGGAACATGAAACTCAACAAATAACATATTTGCAAAAGTGCATATAGAATTCAGCTCGGCTCTATATAGAAATTAATTTCAGTTTCTGCAATAAAAATTCATAAAAATACATAATTGATCGCTCTTTTGACATCATGGAGGATTAATTTAATCCTTATTGTGATGAGTTTAGATAATATTTTAGTTAATACGCAATAATAATAATACACAATAGCAATACACAATACCAATACGCAATAGCAACACGCAATAGGTATTACGCAAAGCATTTGGTAGAATATACCTTTTTAGAAGGGATTTATATTTGTATTATAAAGCGATCCTCAAAAAATAACTTGTTCTCAGCCCCTCCTTTTTGCATGTTTTTATCTTACACCATACATTCATAATCAAAATTCTATGCTTTCGAGCATGTATGATTCTTTACTGATCTCCTCTATGAAAGACCAGCTTTGGATTAATAAAAAAAATATTTCACCCTTTGTATCAGATCCTCGCATCAAGGAGGACAAATAGTTATAACCTTATTACTTGAACACAATTAATCACGAACGACGTTTTCCCAATTATCTCTGATAAAATACACCGCCGTGTTTCTTATAGACCATTCCTCCAAAAATAGGAAAGGATACATCTTCACATGGGAGTTCTCTATCACTTTTTCACACGATTATAATGATTTTATTAATCATAAAATTAATAAAAACTCATTTACAAGAAACAGTTACCGATTTACGTTTCAATTGAACAAGTTAATGCTGTTCGTGTGGCGGCTATACCTGATTCCTTCATTTCTATGGCAACAAGGCGACCTTTTACTTGCCATTTAAAGCATTTGCTAGCAAGTAAAAGCAAATGCTTATGCAAATTAAGAGAAGGTTATGCTTTTACTTCTATCTTTTACTTTTGAGCAAATGCTTCTTTTTATGCACACAGACCACTATTTGTATGTTTTCTTTCTGGACTATTTCGACTAGATTCTATTAAAATCATTTAGAAGCAAAATGAATGCCGTCGTATGACTTCTAACTTCGTCCATCTGTGTCGGACGCAATAAATCGGTGGAAATATGTACTCAAGTTAAAGTAATCTTACAAGCAATATACACTTCTTCTCTGTTTGTAATAAGTGAACCAATTTTCAGAGATATATTTTTATTTATCAATATCTTACATTAAAAAAATCAACAACATATCGCAAATAGGAAAAAAAAACAACCTGTAAACCACTCTGCGCAAGACCCATCGCTAAATTACAACGCCTTCCAAGTATAAGCAGGTTTTCTTTGAGTACTGTGGCGACGGACGAGTAAGACGGAGGAACTGATTCAAGGCGGGTCAAGTGATTCATTTTGAGACTCTTCAACCCGTCCTGACCTGTTTGGGTGTTTGAGCACTCGTATTCGCTTCGATTAAAGCCAGAGCCGTGTGCCATTTACCGTTACCTACACCCTTTGCCTATGTCAGCGAATAGACCCAGGCTCGTAGGCGCTCTGAGAACACGGGTCGAGACGGTTAACCATTGCTGTTCTCTAGTGTACACTATGTGCTCTAAATTATGATTTTGTTTAACATTTTATTACCATTTTGTGTTTATGGTGTTGTGCATTCTTAGTGTAATAGATACTATCATTTGCAGGATCTGATTGTGAATCTGAATCTTTAGATAGTGGAAAGGGGGCATCTGAAAATCAGGTATCAATACCTTCAGCAATGTCTTCAGGACTACGAGTGCATGAGAATGGTAGTCATCCACGAGCAGCCTTCTCTGTCCAGAAAAAAACTGACCAAAGGTTAGCATTCTTTAGGTCTTTTGGTGCATGCCTTGATATAAATAGTATATTATCTTCCCACTAAATGTCCTCACTTGATGACTCATATCATAATTTATATAATTCAGAAATTTAAAATAAGTTTGATGGTTTTCTAAAGGTTAAAAGTGATTGATCTTGCACAATAATGCCTGTGCCATGTTTCAACATAAAAATGCCCATCTGAGAGCTATTTGTTTAATGCTGATTTACAATTGATAAATTTGTTGTGAATAGTATAATTATTGGAATAATTATGGGTTATAAATGAACAATTACTTTATTCTGGTGTTATGCTTTCAAATATATCATACTTCCACCAGCCTAAATTTATTTTTTTTCTATTTTTCTCTCAAGGAAAACAAAATTTTCAAAGTGTGATTCAGGAATGGAAGAAAGACAAGCAGTGCCCAAAGAGAGTGTACTGGACTTAGTATCTTCTATTCAGTGGAAAAGTGGTCGTACTTGTTATGAACCTTTAGGTAAGAATGTCATTGCTGCAAATATTAACTAGAAATGTTAGTGTTTCTTATGAATTGCATATTTTTTAGCTTTGATGAAAAATTTCTTTGATAATATATAGGGATCATTTACTCAATGAGAACAATTCAGTGAAAATTTCATATTAGCAAGTATAGTAGAACCCCGTTTTTACAAACCTCAATTTTACGAAGTGACACAGTTTTACGAACCATTTCGCCGGTCCCGGTCTTTATACATGTAAAATGACAGTTTTACGTAAAATCTCGATTTCATGTTTTACAAAGTAAGAAGCCGGTCTCTAGGAGTGAATGAACCCTGGTTTTACGAAGTATTTGAAATGGTTTTGTCGCACTGAGCTCAATACAATGGGATGACGATCGCTGTAAACAGGAGCAGCTGAATCCAGATCGTCTATGTTGGGAGGGCCCTCAGCCCATGAATTTTAGATGGGAGAATGTGGAAAAATCATATATGAGTGTAGTGTTTTTTGACGTGCTTACACTGTGGTAAAATCCCTGTGGATGATCATCCATGCATTCTTAAGGATCGCAATGCCATCGCTGGTATCGTCATTCTATATATATTTACTTCTGTGTTTTGTCGTTGATGCCTCATTTGATGTGTAAACATTTGGCATTATGCAAATGTAAGAGCGAGTTTTTAAAAGTTAACAAATTTTGTGAAAGGTATCAAAACACCCTAACAACATTTCAAAATTTAATGCACGCTGCCTCTGCACATATTTGCGTCACCTCCAGCGATGTTTACCCCCTAGCAAGTGTGGACACTCTGAAAAATGTTGGTCTCTAAGCAAGCAAAGCGAGGAAAAATTGCACGCATTCAGTCAGAATCACTCTCTGAGCAAAGTAACCTGTGCTATGATATCCCGTGTGCCTATCAGTAAAATAATGGATAAAACATCGCTGACCAAGAAAAAGAGGAAGTCCCTGAGTTTGGTTATCAAGGAAGTGTGTGATTGCAGGCAGAAAAAAACAGAAATTGCTCGGAAGTATGGCATTTCTTTATCTACATCAGAAACAATCGTCAATTCTAGTGAAAACATTTTGAGCCACGCAACAGCATCGTTATAAACAAAGTACGTCTCATCGCACAGTGGGCTGGAATCGAAAAGAGCTGGCCAAAGTTAAGAAAGTGGTTTTTTTGAGTGCGGACTTTAAAATGTCGTAGTCATGCTTGAATAAATTCAGCATATAACCGTGAAATCATTTTTGTTGGTTCCCGTGCATTACAATTCTACAGGGGGTCAAAGTTGACCAAATTTCACGAAAAATGTCGGTCTTTGATTTTTTGCAAAATTCTTCAACTTCAAGCCATTTCTGAGCCGAAATGAGCAAACTCATCGGGTAGAAAACGATGCAGTATTGTAAACCTAATCTTAATGCCTCATAATACTGGGTTTGAATTTTCACAGTTCAATATTTGCTATATTTATACAACAAAATGGCGAACCCTTATTTTAAGGCAAATTTTCACCTTAAGTGAGGAAAATAGTAGGGATGTATGTACCACAATGTACACGGTCTAACTTATTCCACAATGTTCTTTGAAGCTTTCTTAAGAGGAACCTGAAATAAAATCCTGCGACCATTTGGGACGCCGACAAATAAAGCGATTTTTCGATGGTGATGCGAGAGCAAGCTGCACAGTGGAGCACCACTTTCTTAGATGATCTTGGAATTGAGAGGATATGTGGAGAAAAACGCTTCTGAATGGTTGTCTTTCAATAATAAGATTTTAAAAGTATTTTCATTTAATCCTTAAAGAAAAAGTGAATTTAGGAGTGAGTTACCTTTTCCCTCATATCTCTTAATAGAGTCATAATTTCTGAAATTTTAATTTTCTTTAAATAAATCCTTTAAGCTACAGATTCACACTCTTTTCTCCTCTTCCGACCTTCAATTGCAAGATGAGTAAGCTCACATCTATCATTGTCCACACGACCTTCTCATGGGAGGGAGAGCGTGCTCCAGAGAGTGCCCTAAAACCTAAGTAATATTTTTGAAGGGGCTTAGCTTATGACACCCAGCTGCGTACGTTTTGGGAAAACTGTTACCCTTTGTATTGTATTTCCATCAGTTTCAGCTCGAAATATTCTTGCAGAGTCAGTTATTTTCTGGCTGTGCTGAAGTTTCATAAAGTTGTTGTGCTGAAATTTCATCCTTCATAGAAACTTCAAAAAAAAACAAACAAAAATTGATGATTACTTTAAAATTTAAAAATTTCAGAAATTTCTTTCTGTTGAATTAAACATACTGGATGTATAATTAATTTTATTGAAATATTACCTTCCTTTCAATCCCATTTAACTTTATGCACTGTGGTACTGAATCAAATTTACAAAACCCGAATTTTACAAAGCAAAAATTTTTGGGTCCCTTCAACGTCGTAAAATTGAGGTTCTACTGTATATGTATATTAAGATATTTAACTATAAAACTTTTATTTCAGTGATTGCTCTTTCTGACGATGAGGATGATGATGCTGTGAGCAAAAAGAAGGGAAACCGTAAAAAGATGCCTGCCATAAAACGTGAGTACTACCGTAAATGTGAAGAAAGGAAAAGAAAGGGTTAAAGGTACTTTACACATAAGGGCGTGCACCCAAGAAAAATCCAGGTTCTGGCCAGGTAGCCTAGATGGTTAAGGAAGCCTCCCGGATAGAGGGAGATTCCGGGCTCAATTCCCGGCACTGTCAGACTTTTTTCAAGTCCGTTTTTCCATGTGAAGAAAGAAAATTTGTAACATGGCTATTAATGAATTACCAGTTTGAAATCTCCGAAAGTCGTCTTTATTTATGCTCCTGGTCTTACTTACTGTCCGAGAAAGCAAGAAAGGAATGCCGCACTTTATGATACCCAACGCACGTTTTGAATACTATGTCTTCTTTCTCCAGGGTCGTAAAAATTACCCTAATTATTATTATTATGAATTCAATTATTATTTGTAGTTATTATTATTATTTATTTTTATGACCCCTGAGGAGGAAGACAAGGTTTTTGAAACGTGCATTGGGCATCATTAAGTGCAGCATTCCTTTCTTGCTTTCTCGGACTACTTGGAAGTAAGACTAGGAGTGCCAACAAAGACGGCTTTTGGAGATTTCAAACCTGTAAACCACCTTAAATGATCAAATTGGCAATATTGAGATTGAAGGCAATGTATATGTTAGAGTAAATAGCATAAGTTCCTCAAACGTTTTTGTATTTTGTGCATTGATGAAAAAGAATACAAATTCCAAGCTTATGTTCTGAATTGAGATTATTATTCTTGTTCATAGCTCTTATCATATGGTTGATTGGATTTTTTTAAATGCAAGTTAATCTTTTATTTAGGTATGGAATACATGTGAGGATCTATATTAAAACCTAATAAAATAGAGTTTATTAACGGGGCTAGACCCTTTACAAAGGTTTAGATACAGTATAAAATTAATATCATAAGTATACAAAGGAACGTTTAATATCTAAAGTATAAAAAGAAACATTTAAATACAACAATATACATTTCGTTTATAATTAACAATCTTTAATTCAGTAAAAGGAAGAATAAAAAGTAAATAAATAATAATAATAATATTTTAACTCTAGAAATGGGCAGTTAAGAAAACATAAGTAAAATATTAGCACAAATATAAATATAGCACAGTAAATATAGCACAAATCACAAATTTACGCTTCAAATTACATTTTCTTTACTTATAGGTAATACAAACAGCATGAGGACTGGTGGTGCAAGAAAGACGAAAGAAATTGTTGTACATGCTAGCTTTGATGACTATGAAGATGATTTTGAGGAAGAGAGAAATCAAAGCATGAGTGCAGGTGATACAGAAGATGAGATCGTCTGGGGAAGAGAGGAGGAGCAAGGGGAGGCCTATTCATCTGGAGATGAAAGCTATGAATCAGTTCGTAGTCACAAAGCAAGTAGACAAAGGATAGGAACGTCAGGGATTTGCATCGAAAGTGTTGCAGCAGAAGATGACTTGAATGAAAGTTTGTGCTCCGATGAAGATGAAGTGTTGAGTGGAAGTTCTGTCTTCATCCGTAATGATTCCGCAAGGGAAAGAGAGGAACGATTTTACGATCAAGGGAGATATCCCAGTGTGGTTCGAAAATCATGGAGACAAATGAGTACTTACGTTTACGATGATGAAGAGGAAGATAAATTTGAGGACTCAGTTGAAAGTGATGTTAGTGAACCTTATATGGAATCATCTCATAGAATGCTTGCAGATGATGCATCCAGTGATGGAGAGATGGAAGAACAGATGAACACCAGTGGACCAATAACTGAATGTTCAGTCATATTGCACAGTCAAAGTACTGTTGAAAGCTTTAAGAGGAGTGCTGTTGAAGGCAAACCAGGGATAAGTTATATTATGCAAAGTCCTCAAACTGATAATGAAGAGAACCTTGCTAGAGTATCAGGGAAGAAGCCACGCAAGGCCCCTCAGAAAAAGAAGCAATCATCACTGGCTGACGTCCAGGAAGGTTCTGTGAAAAGAAAAAGAGGTCGACCGGTCTCAATAAAACCTGGTGAAGGAGTTTCTGAACCTGCTAAAAAGCGTGGGAGGAAGAAAAACTCAAAATCCCAAGAATCTTATGACACTTCTCCCGATCAAAAAACTTCAGAGGGTGGAGGTCCTCCCGCGGCAAAGAAAACAAATGATGGTGTTTCTGAACCTTCTAAAAAGCGTGTGAGGAAGAAAAAGTCAAAATCGCAAGAATCTTCTGACGCTTCCCCCGATCAAAAAACTTCAGAGGGTGAAGGTCCTCCCGCGGCAAAAAAAACAAATGAAGGTGTTCCTGAACCTTCTAAAAAGCGTGGGAGGAAGAAAAAGACAAAATCGCAAGAATCTTCTGACACTTCCTCCTATCAAAAACCTTCAGAGGGTGAAGGTCCTCCTGCGGCAAAGAAAACAAAGTACAGTATAGGTAAGTTCCATAGCTATATCTTTATTCTTATGGTTACAGAAGAATCAAAGTATTAATTTCACACTATTTTGTAATAATGAGTATAATTTGGGTGTTATAATTTAGCTCTTGATTTGTTCTTTTAATCGTCTTAAAATTCAATACATCTGATTTTTTTGATATTTCATAGCATAGTATTGCTGCGAGTCAAGATCATATTGTTATGATATTTATTGTTTACAATTTTACATTCTGTGTTTGAGGAATGGCATAGATAAATATTTTATGGTTGACTTATCATTCCTGCTTTCTGCCATTCTGAAGAATTGCGGGATGAAACACAATTTTTGTTTTCCGTTATTTTAATTGTCATTTCTGTTCTTAGGTGAAGACATTGCAGGAAAACGTAGGAGTCTCCATAACCCTAATGCAAGTCAAGACTTATCCTTGAATAGCAAACAAAATAGTTCTTTAAGTAAAGATGGTTCACAGCATCCATTTCCAGTAAGTCCCAGAATTGGTAAGTTTTCAAATGCATGAACTTGTTGATTTCTTTTATTATTTTAGTGTTACTTGTGGATAGTAATTCGATTTTTTTAAATTCTTTAGTGAGGAAAAAGTCTGCTGAATCTTCAAGTGACTACTTGCGGAAAAAAGTTTTGACAATGAGATTGGGTAAATCTTTTACACCCCAATCTTTGATGGAAGAGCAACTTGTCACGTCAACTCCAGTGAAATCAGTCACGAGCAGGATTGCCCTTTCTTCATCAGCTAAGGAACCAGATGCAGAAATAGGTAAGAGAAAGAAAATAGTTGTTTTCATTAGTTTCACTTCTTCTACTTGAAGTTACCGTATTTACTCTATGTCTATGTAAGAACCCTGCAAGCTGCCTTTCGGCGTGTGGCAGGGGGGAGCAAGCACCTTGACTCTATTTTCCTAAACGGTTGCTTTCGCGTATACTTTGCGGAAAAAATGAATTTTTGAAACAATTGGTTCTAGCATCTATTTCCCTAATATTTCTGGCAGTATCAGAACAGCCCATATAACAGGGGGGTCGCATTATATAGGTTACATCATCTGAGAACGTAATTTCTCTGAACTTATTTAATAAATTTATCCTTTGAATTTTTCTTCTATCTTCTAATAATTCCCATCCTGCGCCCTGTAACATCTGAGTGACAGTCGCTGTTTTATCGTAGCAGTTCTTTACAAATCGTATCACCTTTCGTTGTACTTTTTCTAAATCCCGAATATGAGATTTCTCGGAGGGGTCCCATACACTACATGCATACTCAAGGTAAGGCCTAACTAACGCTAAGTAACATCGCTCGCAAACTTTTTCTTCACTCCTACCGACTATTCTTTTAACGAAGCCAAGTTTCTTAAGTGCTTTTCCACACATATTTTGGATGTGGGCACTCCATGTTAGATTATTCGTGAGAGTTACTCCAAGATACTTTACCGATTCTACTCTCATTAGGTTTACCCCTCGGAGGCTATAAGAATAATTATTTATTATAGATTGTCATTCGAAGAAGTTAACTACCGAACACTTTTCAACATTAAGCTCTAATTGCCAATCATCGCACCAGTTCATAATTCTATCCAAGTCATTCGAAAGGGTTAATCTATCCTCTGAACTAACTATTTCCCTGTAAGTGACTGTGTCGTCTGCGAATATCCTAACATTGCTTTCAATGTGATTGCTGAGGTCGTTGATGTATACTATAAATAATAACAGTCCAATTACACTGTACTAAGGGACACCCGAGGTCACCTTAGCCAAGTTGGAACTAATACTATCGAGTACTACTCGTAGCTCTCTTTCGGTGGTAAAGTCTTTTATCCAATTAATAACTTCTGCATTGATACCCACAACTTCTTATTTGTTCAGCAATTTATGATGAGGTACCTTATTGAAAGCCTTCCTAAAAATATCGCATCAGCTTATGTTTTTCAGCAGAGTTTAGAACATCGTGTACTAATAAAGCCAGCTGAGACTCGCAAGAGCGAGTCTTACCTAAACCATCTTGATTCCTAATTATGAAATTGGATGTTTCAAGAAAACCCATTAAAGAGCTAGCTATTGTATGTGTTATAGTAATTAGCTAGATCATCCTTAGAGCCGCTTTTAAATATTGGCTTGAGATTCGAAATTTTCCAATCCTTCGGGACCTTTCCTTTGTTCATACTCTTGTTAAATATAACTTTAAGAAAAGGTGCTACGCTTTCCGCAACTTCCTTAAACACTTGAGCTCATATGTCATCAGGACCCAGAGCTTTATTCGGTTTAATCTGTTGCAATTTTGGAATGATGACATCTTCTCTGAAGGTGATTTTTGACATCGATTCAGGTTTATCAACATTCGGGAGAGTGTTTGATGTATTGTCAGACGTGAAAACGCTTCGGAAAAAATCATTCAAGGTATTAGCTTTGCTTTTAGCATCCTTTACTACGAGGGTCGTTCAATAAGTCCTTAGAAAAAGATGGAAAAACACTTTTTTTTTGGGGTAAATTTTTTTTATTTCTCAAAATAATCTCCTTTCAGCTCTATACATTTTTCTTAACGTTTTTGAAAAAATTTTATGCCGTCCGAAAAATAGGATTTTGGAAGTTCTTCAAAATACTCATTCGTTTGTTTAATGATCTCCTCGTTGGAAGTGGACCATCGTCCGCTAAGCCATTTTTTCTAAATCGGTAACAGGAAATAGTCACTTGGGGCCAAGTCTGGTGAATAAGGTGGATTTTGCAACAATTCCATTTTTAATTCCATAATTTTGGCCATCGAAACAGCACAGGTGTGCAAACGCACATTGTCCTGATGCAAAAGGATTTTTTTCCTCTTCAAATGTGGACGTTTTTCTTTGATTTCATTGCTCAACCGGTTCAATAATGACGCATAATACGTCCCTGTTATCGTTTTTTCCTTTTTCCAAGTGATCAATAAAGATGATGCCGTGTGCATTCCAAAAGACCGTGGCCATCACCTTGCCGGCCGATGCCACCGTTTTCGTCTTCTTCGGAGCCCGTTCACCCTTAAAAATCCACTGTTGTGACTGTATCTTTGCTTCTGGAGTGTAGTAATGAATCCAGGTTTCATCCACAGTTATGTATCGACGAAGAAAATCGGCATGATTGCGACGGAAGAGTGCCAAAATAACCTCAGAGTCGACCTCACGATTGTGCTTATTCTACTCTGTGAGTAAACGCGGCACCCATCTTGCAGAAATTTTTTTCACAGACAGTTTTTCATGCAAAATTGAAGTGACTATATCTTGCGATATGCCTGTGGCCTCAACTATTTTGCGCACTTTAATCCATCGATCACTCAAAATCATATCGTGGATTTTGTCGATTGTTTTGGAAGTAGTCACTTCCTCTTGGCGTCCCGAACGATATTCATCTGTTGTGGATGAACGGCTATGTTTAAACTCATTCATCCAATTGTAAACAGTTGCAAACACAGGAGCAGATGTGCCATGAACTGCATCCAACTCAGCTTTGATTTCTTTCGGCGTTAAACCTTTCAAATACTAATGTTTAATCACAGCCCGAAATTCATTTTTCTCCATTGTTATAAACAAACAAATGTTGTTCACATCAATCCTATTTTTGGACGGCATAAAAATTTTTCAAAAACGTTTAGAAAAATGTATAGAGCTGAAAGGAGATTATGTTGAGAAATTAAAAAAAATTATCCCAAAAATAGTGTTTTTCCATCTTTTTCTAAGGACTTATTGAACGACCCTCGTATATTACCCCTAGTATCCTTTAAGGAACCAACAGTTTGCTCTTTACCATGGACCTAACAAGCGTATGACTAAAATGCTTTTGGGTTTCTCTTCCAAGTGTTTGCATAAAATCTTCTTTTTATATTGACGGAGGGAATCTCGCATAATTTGTTTAGTTTCCGACTTTGCAACCTTATGTTCACTCTTTACTTGATCTGTGTTGATATTGTTAGGTTCCCTCGCAGGGGCTTTTAATTTGGAATGCAAATGCCTCTATTTCTTTAGTGCTCTCCTAGTCTCCTTATTATACCATCTAGGTTCATTAATTTGATTCGAAAGTTTGGAGGGTACAAATTTATCCAATAGGTCGTGCATTGTTCTTACAAAAAGATTCCACATGTCCTGGGTATTTAAACATATTGCATGCGTTTCAAACTCTGGAAATTCGCACATGAGTTATTACAATACGATATACTCTGCGCTTAGATTTTCTGTGCCTTACCAAGTTACGGTCGAAATCTATAATTATGGCTTTGTGATTAGATACTCCATCGCAAACAGATGTGTTAGATACTCGCTCGGGGATATTCGTAAGAAAAAGATCTAAAACGCTTATTTCCCTGGTAGGCTCTTTGACTAGCTGGTGTTTTGAATATTTTTGCCTCAAACTGCCTCAAACAACGTCCTACTTTTCACATATATTCCTTATTTGAGGAATATTAATGTGCTCTGGCATCGAACCCAGGCACAGCAAGGTCTGATCTATTATTTTTTCCTAAACCGAGTCTGAATATACATCTTCTATCTAAGTAAGAACTTCCTGTCATTTCCATAAGAGCATGAAAACAATAATGAAAAACAATCCCAATGTGTTTTATATGGGAGATATATTTACCGCCTGGCATTGAACCTGGGTCTTTCTGATGATACTTTCTATGCAGCACAATAGGAGATCATCATCTCTAACTATGTGTGAAAATTCAAGCATGAATATTTGCTACAACTGCCTCAAACGACGTCCTACTTTTCACATGTATTCTTTATGTGAGAAATTGTAATGTGCTCTGGCATCGAACCCAGGAAGAGCATGGTCTTACATAATATTTTTCTTAAATGGATTTTTAATATACATCTTCTAGCAGAGCTAAAACTTCCTATCATTTCGATGAGTGCATAAAAAAAATAATGAAAAACTACTCACATGTATTTTAAAGGGCAGATATTTTCATTGTCCTTGAATCGAACCCAGGATATTTTCCGTGAAAGTCATTAATGTTTTTGATCATGACCATATATATAGGCTCCTTTAGTTTTGATTCTCTACCTATCCAGGAAGTAATTTTTAAAAATTCCCGAAAATCAAAGTAATGCTTTTAAATGGAAAAAATTGGGACTTTGGGGCCCTCTGGAATCGAACTTATGTCACTGGGGTTCAAAATCGTATTTTTTCTGTCGGTTATATGTTTTGGCCTATACGTCGTAATAATTTTAAGTCACTGACGCTTCTGGTTTTTCCTGTGAATTAGTATTCTATCTATCTATATATCTATATCCCTATGTATATCAATGAATCCTGAGAAGGAATTATATATAATCGATAGCAGCATACTAGAGAACAGCAATGGTTAACCGTATCAACCCGTGTTCTCAGAGCGCCTACGAGCCTGGGTCTATTCGATGACGTAGGCAAAGGGTGTAGGTAACGGTAAATGGCACACGGGTCCGGCTTTACTCGAAGGGAACACGAGTACTCAAACACCCAAGAGGGTCTGGACGGGTTGAAGAGACTCAAAATGAATCAATTGACCCGCCTTGAATCGGTTCCTCCGTCTTACTCGTCCCTCGCCGCAGTACTCAAAGAAAACCTGCTTATATGTGGAAGGCGTTGTAATTTAGCGATGGTTCTTGCGCAGAGTGGTTTACAGGTCGTTTTTTTTTCCTATTTGCGATATGTTGTTGATTTTTGTAATGTTAGATATTGATAAATAAAAATATATCTCTGAAAATTGGTTCACTTATTACAAACAGAGAAGAAGTGTATATTGCTTGTAAGATTACTTTAACTTGAGAACATATTTCCACCGATTTATTGCGTCCGACTCAGATGGACGAAGTTAGAAGTCATACGACGGCATTCATTTTGCTTCTAAATGATTTTAATAGAACCTAGTCGAAATAGTCCAGAAAGAAAACATACAAATAGTGGTCTGTGTGCATAAAAAGAAGCATTTGCTCAAAAGTAAAAGATAAAAGTAAAAGCACAACCTTCTCTTAATTTGCATAAGCATTTGCTTTTACTTGCTAGCAAATGCTTTAAATGACGAGTAAAAGGTCGACTTGTTTCCATAGAAATGAAGGAATCAGCTATAGCCACCACACAAGCAGCATTAACTTGTTCAATTGAAATGTAAATCGGTAACTGTTGCTTGTAAATAAGTTATTATTTATTTTATGATTAATAAAATCATTATAATCATGTGAAAAAGTGATAGAGAACTCCCATGTGAAGATGTATCCTTTCTTATTTTTGGAGGAATGGTCTATAAGAAACATGGCGGTGTATTTTATCAGAGATAATTGGGAAAACGTCGTTCGTGATTTATTGCGTTCAAGTAATAAGATTATACCTATTTGTCCTCCTTGATGCGAGGATCTGATACAAATGGAGAAATATTTTTTTTATTAATCCAAAGCTGGTCTTTCATAGAGGAGATCGGTAAGCATAGAATTTTGATTATGAATGTATGGTGTTAGATAAAAACATGCAAAAAGGAGGGGTTGAAAACAAGTTATTTTTTGAGGATCGCTTTGTAATATGAATATAAATCCCTTTAAAAAAGTTATAATCTACTAAATGCTTTGCGTAATACCTATTGCGTGTTGCTATTGCGTATTATTATTATTGCATATTATCTAAAATATTATCTAAACTCATCACAATAAGGATTGAATTAATCGCCCTTGAGGCCAAAAGAGCGATCAATTATGTATTTTTATGAATTTTTATTGCAGAAACTGAAATTAATTTATATACAGAGCCGAGCTGAATTCTATATGCACTTTTGCAAATATGTTATTTGTTGAGTTTCATGTTCTATAATAAATTATTTAAATTTGTTTATGACGATGAAGAATTTTCAGCGAAATTTTCTTTCGTTTATTCCACAGTATTACACGATCAATTATGAGAGGCGGTAAATACCTCTGGCACAGGCCCTCGGCACGACCAAGCTCCCAGGTGTGCAAGTGATAATTATAAATATTTATAAAATTTAAAAAGATTATAACATATACAATGTCACTCCTGGGTTAGATTCCGGAACCTTTGCAAACGTAGTCTTCAAGGAGTAATGACCGCGGAAAAGTTCAAAATAATTCTGGGATTTCCATAGGTAAAGCCCAAGGCAAGAACTACACAAAGGTATGCCCACACAGTCTTTCTTATATGATAAGACTGGTCACCATGACCACCTACTGAGCGTTAGGCACCTGCCCCTCAGCAGGGGTGAGGTCGGAAATGTCAGATCCCTTGGATTTCCCCAAAACCCCTTTCATTTTTGAAAAGGAATGCCTTAATACATGAACACCGCGGGTAACGCTTGATGGTCGATAAAGTGAGAATAGTTCTTTATGTGAGAAACGCTTTTCATTAGTACGTATTCGTAATGCCTATACTTTAACGTTATTATTTTCCATATGAATGGTGTAAGCGTTATTATTTACCAATACAATTTTATCATAGATATTCACGTAGATGAAGTAGTTAGTCATAATTCAGTGAAGTGAGATATCACACGTCTCTGTTGGTTGAATTGAAGGTGAAATTCTTTGAAACTCCTCAAAATGATCCGAAAAAGAAATAGATTAGTAAGCATTTAAAATTTTATTTTTTCCTGATAGACATCGATTTATATAAAAAATACAAAACTGATATTCATTTATTCTTTTCTTATCATAAAACCGGAATTTTTCTTTGATTGATACTTTGCATCCATTACGAAAGGCGCAAAAAAAGAGGTTCGATTCGATCGTTCATTCTCATTTCGTCTTTTGTCATCTACATTAATGGAAGTAATTATAAGAAAAAATTCAGTTTCGCCTTTCCAGACCAATTCACAGTGGGAATACTAATATAGTTGTGTGTAAAAAAGAGAGCACGAACATCAAGGCTACATAAATCAGATAACAAATATTTCAATATCCTTTCAGACATCCCGTAATGAAAGAAAGCCTTTGCTTTTGAATCGCGCGCGTACGTTAAAGACTATGATGACGTTACGGGTTAGACTGATTCAAACAGTGCGAGTTGGCTCAAACCGTATTTTGGCGGTTACGGGTCGACTCGTAACCCGTCCTTTTTGGGGACGGGTTGACCATACGGGTCAAAACTTCTCATTTGCCGATCTCTACAGCATACTTATGTATAGTGAATATATTTTTCTATTTTGGGCTATCGTATTTTTGGTTGTGCGTTACACTCGGTAGGGCAAGGGAATAGTGGAGGAGATGGGGAACTTTTGAGGGGCAACTGTCACCCATATTTCCTGTGCAGTAACCAATTTTGGTTTGTAGCAAATTTAGTTCGCACATGTCTCCCTCTCAAGAAGCATTGCCTCTTCTATTTTTAGAATGTTACACTAGGCCCACCTAATCAATAGTTTAAAAGTATCCATCACTATTTCATGTATTGACTGCACAAGCTGATCTATGAGAAAATCCTTCTTAATTGCACACTGTGTAGTATAATGACTTAGTGTTCCAGAATCACGGTCCATCATCCCCCAGGTATCCCCTGGACTACAATGTGCGCGTCATGATCTGCTCTGAGGTGCTCGAATGGAAGCTTTTAAAGAGCCCTGGATTATAGCATCAATTTTAAATTTTCTACAGGATTTCATTTTCACTACCAGTTTCACTTCTGAGGAAGCATCATCAGGTGCTTCCTCAGAAGTGAAACCGGCAGTGAAAATTAAATCCTGTGGAAAATTACAAAGCTATTTTTAATTATTATGGCTTTCCACAAAGCCACACTTTCTCATTTTGATTTTACATCAATTTGTAATCATTGTTACAATTATTGAGTGTTATCCATAATATTTATTTCTATATTGAATGCTGTGCTTCAAAATTGAAGTGCATCTTATTCACCTAAAAAAACTGTTATTTTGTACCTCAGTCTGACAGGGGTATGATTTTTATTTTCACAGTTTTTATTGGAAATGCCGAAAAAGATGAAACTGATCAAACAGTGAGAGAATCTCTCAAGAGGAGGATAAGTATGATAGTGGAAGAGGATTCTAAGAAGGATGTGACTATGAAGAATGTAGAAGAGTGTAAAATTTTCAAGATAAATGAAGAGCCAATGAATGTGGAAGAGGATGAGGCTGGTAAGATAAATGAGGAGCCAATGAATGTGGAAGAGGATGAGGCTGGTACGATAAATGAGGAGCCGGCAATGTTAGATGAAACTGAGAAGTCATCAGCAAATGTCAAAGATGCAGAAGAAAGGCCTCTGAATGAAGAGAATGGTTCAAAATATGTTAAGGAAACTCCATCTGAAGGTATATATATTCACAATTTCCCTTTTGAGTTACAAAGTTACTAATTTAATGTTGTATAAATTTAAATAAAAATCAAGGAGAGTAAAATCTTGAATTTTACCTTAACCCGCTCCCACCTGATATGTACATTGGGATAGCATAACCCAATACCCCCTTCTGAAAACCTCTCCATAACTTTCATTTTGAAGTCTTTCTGATTGTTTGAGAAAATAGTATCTGGTAAAAATAAGGAGTGTTTTGGTTTTTTAGTATACAGTACAGTACATGGACTAATTAATAAGAAAATTAGCATTTGCTAGAAGTTATTTAATTTTCATGAAATATTTTACCATGAAGTTGTGTAGAATTGTTTATCAGGAATGTGAATATGATATCTTCTAGTACTTAATAATGATGATTTTTTTTTTCAGGTAAAGAAAATGCTGAAACTTTGGTCAACAAAAAATCAAAAACTCCCTGCATAAATGGTGAGAAGTTTGTTGTCAATAAAATTCTCTCAGAATGGCCTGTTGACGAAATTTGTTCAAGTTCAAATGTAAAATTGAAGCAGGCTGTTTCAAAGCCCAAAAAAGTGAAAGCTTTAATAAATGGAAAAGAGAAAGAGATAGGTAAGAAAGTACTTAGAGTTTTGAATGTAAAAATTTTATAAAATTTTCAATATATTAATCTACATTTAATACACTTTTCCTGATATTGAGTGTTGATATATACATGCTGCGTATTATATACCTATACACATTACATTTTTTATTTTAAATTAATTACATAATAAGAACTGCATTATATTTTAACCAAATAATATACTTTATGTATATGATATGATTGGCCTCTCCAATTCCAATTGGATTCCAATAAAATCCTGGAAATTGGATTTATTGTCTCGAAAAGGAGATCTCGAATAATTTAAAGTAAATAAAGACTACCCGCTAATTCATGAAGAAATTGTTTTAGCTGATTATGTTAAATATTGTTCTGCTTATGATGCATCTAATTAATGCTCATCAACTTTCTTTACAGAGGCATTTGTTGAATATTCTCAAATCAAATTTCACAAGCACAAGACACAGAATATTCAGTATGGTTCTGCCGTAAATGCCCCAAGTTATGGCTCTGGATTTGTGCATCTTGCTCCTGGGTCAGACAAAGGGGCTTCGGTAGCTAAGCAATGCAACTTCGTGAGTACATCCATGATTTATCTTTGGTGGTTATGCTATTTTGTGAAATATTTTGATAGCATTTAGGTCTATAAGTCACATAAAGTTAATCTAAAGCATTGCAAAATGAATTTTCTGTAAGGTCTGTCATGAAAATTCATTACAACATTATTTCCATTGATTTTCTGTATGAGATTCTAAAGAAATAGTGTCGACTATAGATGATTATATTTTATAGAAAGGATAAGGTCACTTAAGGGTGCTCTTTACCTTGAGAAAACTTCCCCACCAGCGTTTGGGGTCAGTTAATTCACACTTGCTCTGCCACTGGTTTCATACCCCTCCGATGGAATGGGGATGTGGTTATAGAATGGGGGAGGGCCCCTCCTAGTTCTTCCTCGTACTAGTCCTTTCACATTTTTACTGTCCTGCATGTGAAAGAGACCCTTTGTGTCTCATCTCTCTCTATTGTTCTGGATTAAGGAAACCAAGGGACTTCTCAATTCTGGAAAACCTAAGTTATGTATATTTCCTCTCGTGCATTCTTCTTCACTTGTCTTTGCATTTTGGCTGCAATCGGCTGCTTCCTACAGAAATTACACGATGCAACAGTGAACAAATTTTTTGCAGAATTAGGTGTTCTATAGGTATTTTGATCTTCTGAATTTGGAAATGATACTAAAAACATCATATCACCCACTGTTTTTGCTCAAATCGCATAAAATATCAATATATCGATTCTTATGTTGAAGTAAAATATTAGGGTGGATTGAAAAATACAATTTTTCGAGTTGCGAATTCAAATAGCACCCTAACGTTGTGTTGCTATCCCCGACCAGATATCCTTTTCGCTCTCAGAGATTTACATTTTCTTCACACAAATTAATTTACTAAGACTATGTTGCATTATCCTTAGTGTTAGGAATTATAAAAATCTTCATCAGCATTTTGGTCTATCATGGGCCACTCTTGAGTTGGATAATAAATATATATAAAAAATAAATAATGCAATGATCAAGAGCTCCAGATTCTCAGCACTTTGAACAGGGGTAAAAAAGCTAGAAACCTAGTGATTCATTCGGATACTCTCAGTTTCTCACTTCATTGTGTCGAGCGTTCAATCGAATTGTCTCAGTAATGTCTCATTGAAATTGGCAGAATGAGCGAAGGCAAGAGCTAACTCGTTCTGACTCACGAAGAAAGAAGGAAAGTTATCTTCGAGAGTAAGACCAGAACTTGGCTATAACATTTAATTGTGGAAAATCACACATATATAATGCCTTGAAAAAAAAAAACCTTAACATCTGCAGATAATACTTTCTTCAGAAGTGAATATGATGATGACGATGAACCATCGCACTCAATAGCCAAAGGAGTGAATAATCTACAACTAATGCGATTTCCCTGTGAAGGGTTAGATCAGCAGTTTAGGAAAAATACACAAAAACCATTTTAATTCTAAACAATCAACAGTAATAGACGATTTTGATAATTAAATAAGTTAATGCTAGTAAAAAAGTTTAACAAACTAATATAATTAATTATCTTATGCACAATCATTCAAATTCATCCATTCCGTGGATTCTGCAGCCTTTAATTTTTGTTAATCAGAGAACATCATTTTGCTCTACTTTTCCGAATTTACATCATTTTTGGCATATGATGTAAATATGATGTAAAACTACAAAGTGTTTGGTGTCAAATTAAACAGTAAATCACAAGGAAAATTATTGTGCACTACTTGTTCAATTAAAGCTGCTTATTAAAAACATTATACTTAATATTAACCATAATTTACAAACAATAACCGCTGACTGGACTTTTAGAAATAAGGTCGACCCAAGGGAAACTTTAGCCTCATGTTTAGTCTTGGGCCTAAAGGAGGGAGGCGGTGGAATGGGAACTTGCTCCGCAGGGTGTATGCAGTGCCAATTTCTTGCTAAATTCTCATCCTCTTCGATTTCCCTAATTACTCTTCTTGTACAAATATCATGTACCTGAGTAGTGTCTCAGTCGAAAGATAAAGGAAACAGCTATTATGTAACGAGAGCTTTTTTCGCTATCTTATCTTATAGGAACGTGGCACTTCAGAGAAAATGAGCAATATTTGCAAATGTTTAAAAAAAATATGGTATGCAATATCTATAAAAGGAACACGTTGCATGGTAGCTTCATCTATTAAGCATCGGTTGATGAAAATATAACTCTATAAAGTGTTAATAAGGCCTCACTGCGAGGGCAATAGCAACAGTCTGTAAACAGCTTTTTTTGTATGGTAAAGAGCAGCCTTTAAATCCTTAATTTTGCTTACCTATTCTTTACTTTTGTAATTAATGGCCAATTTAGCGAATTGAAATAATTATTGTCTTCTTTTCATTAGATCTATCTTGTCCTTGGTGGGCTTGTTGAAGTCAAGATATATAATGATACTGAGCATCTTTGCAAGCCAGGCGATTTCATTGTCATTCCGAAAGGCAAGTATATCAAATAGAAATTAAATGATAATGAACCATATGTCTTCTAGATGCTAATATTTATTTTAATTTGTCTTTCTTTTTCATCAACAGGTACCAAGTACGATATGACTGGAAGAGGAGATACAGTTTCAGCTCTTGTCTATTTTAAATGCCAAGGAACGGAAGTTTTGTGAGAGCTGTTTCAAAATAGAGATGTTTATATGTGCACATATGCAAATAGTACTGAAATTCATTTTCCCCTTTTGAATTAAAATATATTTAAATTGCGTGATTTTGTATATATTTTGTATATCTTATGTGGTCCTCATGAATCCTTTCCCCAGTATTTTTATATGTTTGTATATTACATGTTTGTCAAAATACATGTACTTTTGTATGATACCTGAATTTTTCTTCATATTTAATCATTTTATTGTGCAATCATCCACAAAATTTAATTTAAGTGAGTTATCTATTGGTAGTTTACTATTTTTATTTAATATTTTATTTACTAATGCTTCAATAAACCCCTTTATTGTTATTGGTATGGTATTCACCTAATAATTAAGGTCTTTGTTTATTCTCATATTTTTTGAAGAATTATTCTTTTACTGTTATCAAAGTTCAGTGTTATGATTGTGAAAATGAACATTCTAAACATAAACTGGTTTTAAGAAAATTATGTAAGTTGAAAAAAATCAGAGAAGTATGTTTACAAGGTGTTAATTTGGAAATATCAGCATAGAATTTACTTTTCATAAATTATTGTATTTTTCACATGGTGGTTTTGGCATTTATTTATCAGTGTTGAATTTTAGGTTACTCAGACTTATTGAAAAGTGTTGAGAAATACTAAAGAGATGCCTGTGATACTGAATTACATGAGGGTTCTCCCATTTTGTAGTACCATATAATATTCCCTATTCATTGCCATTTCTTCTGTTTTTCTGTAACTTACCCCACCCTTACTGTCATCTAACGTCTCTTGCCCTCGTCTTTCTCTCTGCATTTTCCCTTGCAATCTTCCCTGAACTATTTGTTTGGTAGTCCCTCTCCTCTCCACATTTGCCCCTCTCATTTTCTCTGTCCACACTGAAACCTACTTAATTGAAAACTCTCCCTTCCCCAACGATTTCTAGAACCTCTGTTTGTTTTCCTATCAACCCAACTTTTTTCCCATTCTACACCTCACCCACATCTTGGAAGCTTTCAGTCTTGTCGTCTGCTCTACCACTTTCACTCCACTTCATTTCTTCCCTAGCTTCTTTCACAATATCCTCTGCATATATATTAAAAAACAATGGTGAAAAAGAATTTGGATTTTAGGATTCCCAATTAGTTATAAGATTTCCCAACTAGTAATATCTTAACTTGCGCTGATTGATTTAAAGAAAAATTTCTTCCCTGTCCAACCCAAAATTCTTGAATATCCCCATCAGTTATGGCAATTGCACTATTGAAAGCCTTTTAATAATAATGATAATTTCTCTAATGGAAACATGAAGAAATATCCCAATTCATTGATTTCAATAATTGCTACTATTCACAAACTGACACAACCATTTCCTAACCTGAAAATTTCGATTAGCCAGGATTTAAACCCAGGAGGTTGGGGTTGTAGCACTAACAGGCTAATCACTCTACCACCATCGACAATATTGGCAAAACAAGCATGTCTCAAAATTCCAGGCTTTGCTCTGCAAGTATCTCGCTCCTTTCCATTTTGGAATAGCTAGCTGGACTTCTGGGAATGGCAATCATGGCATAACCCATCTGTCCAGCACCTATAGAAAAGGTTTAGCTAAGTGAGATCTTACCCCAGTTGTATGCTAATCTTGATCTTCAATCACTGTTGGATGTAACTCTATCTCTTAAGGGGTGGAGTCAAGTACATGAGACTATCACTGTTAATGCCACCCTGCTGCCTCACTGGGTTACAGTTGCTGAATGGATTACCACTTGTCTGGCCCCTATCCCCCCCTATCTATTCATCTTACTGGCATGGATGACCGTAACAGGAACAAAGATCCTAACATTTTTGTTGTAGTTCATAGGAACGCCTAAGCTCTTTCACCATGACAAGGTTCTAATCCAGAAAAGAGATGAGTGACATTATTGAATAAGCAAAACATATGTAAGACCAGAATTTGATCCCCATTTCAAAATGGATTTTGGGCTTTTTAAATATCATTAAAAGAATCTCTTGCAGTTCGAGTGAAATCATGACAATAAAATGTTTGTCTAGAATGAAACTTGGACAAAGTTAAACAGTAAAACAATTTCAAAGTAAAGATAACCATTTTTGCTCTGAAATGAGGTCTTGAATTGACAATGCAGTATAAATCTATTTTTAGATCGATTCGCTTATAATTTTGCAGCAGAATTTTCAGAAAATGCATTTATAAAAATATATGATGCAAACACAGGGATCAGTTATAACTTTTTGAACAATTCCGTGGGATGGATCTTTCTCTGAATTCATATCACAATGATCTAAGAAAAAGCTTAAGATTATTTACAGTGAGATGAGGAAATTGAAGCTTTCAAGCACTTTTCATCATTCCAAAATGAATACATTAAACTTAGTCTTACGTCAAGTGAAAATATTACACCTGTGTTCAGTCTTAATTAAATTAATTTTCCTACGTTGGTGCAATTTCAGTTTATAATATAGGCGCTAAGCCTCTTGAATGAGACCACATGATCTTATGCATCCAAGTGGAGGATGTTGGAGTTCAATGAAAATGGGTTCCTATCCCTTATCTATATATAATATTTTTATTCGGCAACTTTTATAATTAAATGTTCCTGCTTTGATATAATAATTTCCTAATACTCGTTATGGATTTAGCTATTTCCCTCATTGATAGCTTATTCCAAATAAAGTGTTATTATCTAATGTTATAATTATTTATAATACACAAGCATTCAACCTATTGGAAATAATTTTTTATGTAGAAAGTGCAACTCAGAATGGGTTGCAGGAGCGTATCGAAGCAGCTTATCCCTAATTTACGTCATACTCTTGAAAATATTGTGTTACTTGTATATTTGTTATTAATAAATTAAGAATAAGTATTAATATACTGACATGACATTCATAGAAAGGTTTCTCGGAATTGAATTGCGTTAGCACCGGAAAACATGATTTAGCCTGAGAACGTTTGATACATCTACAACAATCTTAAATTGTACGTTGAAATTTCCAAAAAGTAGGTCAGAAGCCTTACGTCATTGTCACGCGGTTAAGTATTTGTTTTTATATCTAGTTAATAAAATATCGTATGTGCTAAATCAAACAATATTTTATTACATTTAGTAATTCATATTATAGTAATATTTCTCAAGATTAACATCTGTTTGTCTGAATAAAAGCTCAGTTTAGATTACCAATAAAATGTTTCGCACATTGTTTACTTTTGTATTTCCCTCCGTTTATTTAATACTTTATTGTTGTATTATGAATATTAAACTCCAGATTTGATAACCATTAACTCCAAAATTCAAAGGAAAAATTCACACAGTGCTTTAAAACCATATAAGTGATAAAATGTTAATGTAAACGAATAAAAATTTGTTATTTTCTTACGGCGGCTGTACGTTAGACTCGCATACAGGAATGCCACCGAGTTCGTGAGCTGCAAAAGGACGGAAGGGCTTACCTTGACGGATCTAGAAATAAATTACGAAGCTAATCGAACCCAAAGTTTACCTGGGAAAAGATATGCCTTGATTCTGTCTTATCTCTTTCGACAATAATATACCTCAGTGTGAGGCTCCGACTTACCGTATAGAAGTGACACTTTTTTCGATTTCAAATCAAGTTTAATTCTTGAGGAATAAGATTTTCTGTTAAAATGACAGAATAATAGTATATGCATTTATCCTATTTATTCAATAATGTGAACGTCTCTAATCTGTGAGTGTCAGGGAGGAGCTCTTTCTAGTGAGTATTATTTGAATTCTGAATGTCGTTTTCGCCAAGCGCCAATGAAGGAATCGCACTGATATAATAGGAAGCTCATTCGAAGGCATTTGCTTCAACTTAATTAATCTTGACGTTCATTTTATTTATTTATTAATTTTTTTTTCGCACTTGAGAGTAATTATTTATTTACTTTGTCGCTCTAGAGGTATGATACTTAGAAATTGACGTTATGCTGCATTTTTCAATCGTCTTATTGCCTCAGATATATTTATTTGCCTCACTTTGGTTATCGTAGTCGATTTTGCTTTATTTTGCGTGCTTTAAACTTATATTTTAGTTCTCGAATACATACAGTAATTGATTAGAAATATCTAGCAAAGGGCCATGGCCGAATTGAAAATGTTTGATGCTATTCAGATTGCTTTCAAATTTTCTTTATAAGATTATAATTGCATCCTAAAGAATTATTTCTTGAGTAAGGCGGTAAACTAAATTGTGTATTATTCTATAACCATGTGATAGAATTAATTTTAGTACTCTAGAAGGCTCCTGGAAAAATTGGGGCTGTCTTTCCTTAGATATTATGTCAATGTACTGTTTTTTTCTATTATTATTATTATTTCCATAAATGTATTATTCCGGAATTTCACGATTGTATTCAGCCTCGTACTATATATGAAATAGCTATTTATTCTGCCGGAGAACTACCCTCTGGGTATCAGGGCCGGATTTAGATGAAAGGAGGCCCTAGGCTATTCCACTTATGAGGCCCTTTCACCTCCCATTTTTAAGTTTGTAAATTACGTGAGAGATAATAAAATACATCATTACTGTGATATATATCAATATGTCTCCTTATTTTCGGTTCAGTGTTTTAGTGTTCACTGTTTTTAGAATAGTGTAATTTTAATTTTGCTAACAATTTGAATGTAGTCCCCACTTGATCTTGAGGCCCTTGCATGGAAGAAGGATTATTGTTCCATGGCCCTAGGCTGAAGCGTATAGTTAGCCTAATGGAAAATCCGGCCTTGCTGGGTATTAATATTATTCAAAAGATTGTCTGCTAAAATTTTGTGTTTATCTAGGGTTTCAATTATATTAATGATTGTTGTATTTGATATTTACAGGAATAATTTAAAGCCGCTAAAATTCAGCAATAATGATCTGCTTTCTTGGCGCTAAAATGGACTTTATATGTATATTGCATATGACTACTTTATGTGTTACACTAATTTATCTGACATATGGTGAAACTCAACTCGAGGTTAGTTAATTACCGAGAATATTATAATTGGAAGGTTGAATGTAATTTGACAGTGTACTAAGCATTTCGGATGTTCAATTTCTACCTTCAAAATTTCAAGAAAAAAATAAGTTTTAGAATGCACTATTCTTACTGTTCACTCAAAACATGAATTGATTTTTCTTCATTCCAAACAGCTCACTGAAAAAACATTACAGGATACTGTTGGTGAGCATTTATTGGTGAATTCGATACTCTTGTTTATTAAAAAAAAATTGTTAAATTGTTTGATATTTATTGATTTCAGTTGAAAAATGTCATTACATCCAGGGCGAGAAAGTGGATGTACCCTATATAGTAGATTTTGACAATGGCACTGTGGCTGCAAAATTTTATTCACCAAAATTGTGCAACCACACAGAGTATGAAATTGAATTACAAATATTCGAAGATAATAATGAGTCATGCTTGGGAATTTTAAATAATGAAGAGATGCTCTCCAAGAAATATTGGGATTCTACCGAGGTATAGTACGGTTAAGTTATTTTTGTGTATTTGATCCTATCCTTTTCACTAATCTTTATAATTCATACTTACTAAAGATTTTATCATAGAAGTATTTAAGCCAAATATATTCCATCAACCAGCTGTTTTTTTACATTAAATTTTATTTAAATTCTTTTGTGTGAAATTTGAGACATTTGAAGCTTCTGACCCGTTTTTGGTGAATAGAGGGGAAAGTCCCATAGAGGATAGAAGCAAGAGGGCTCTGTTCTTAAGCCATTAGCTTATTGCCCACCCAAACTCCTCAGTATAGTTCTTGGATGGTAGACCAGTCCAGACTGAAAAATTACCTTTACACAGGGACTATAAGCTTTATGCTGAACTGTACATTTCAAGTGATACTTCCATATATGTTCACTGCTCTTCTAGTCATGAGTATAAATTCATCTGTATCATGTGCTTGTATAATTTGCAGTCATTTCAAAAAATATAGCAGGAGGAAACAAAAATCATAGTAGCAAATCCTCATACTATTTGTATGGCTGGTTCCTCTATGAGGGCATTGGCAGTGAACTATACTACATATTCTCTTGAAATCTCTATACCCTTGCTTACAAAGTCTCTCAAATGGCATGTTAGAATGTTCTGGCTCGATAGCTTAATTGGTAAAGTAACTTACTGATGATAGGGAGGTCTTGAGTTTGAGTCCCAGTCTTGTCAGATTTTTTTCATGTCCTTTCTTCCTTGGGTATTTCAACAAACTTGTTGAGCTGTACATTAATTGTAGAATTTTAATTAAATGCTTCTGTATGACTTGGTTATTGTTGCTTTCTCACCTCCATTGATCCAAACTTATAAAATCTTTATATTTTCTTTTACTTCAAGGATGGAGAAATAATGTTCAAGAATGTATTCTCAGGTTGTTACAGATTTCAGATTAAACCTCTTATAAATTCAAGTTCACTACCAAGTGTTTACAGTGATGTTAAATACATCAAAACAAATGTATCGAAGACAAGTATAACAAAACAAAGCATCAAAATAGCTACTAAGTACAACCCAAAAATGTAAGTAGTGAAGAGGTATTCATTATGTTGAAATTAAGCAGAATCATGTGGTGCTGTTTCCGTATAATCTGTTTTGCTCATTATTTCAGTCTTGTCTGTGCAGTCATAGAGTTTGTCTAATCTTGTCAACATTTGTTGTATCCAGTGTTATTTATATTTGATAACTTTCTTCTAAGAAACTTTATATAGTCAATTGGAGTATATGAATAGTTTTAATTGTATATAATTTAGAATTCTGAAATATTCATTTGCAATGCCACCTTGCTTTGGTAATAACACTGAAAAATGTTGATTTTCATCTTAAGGTGAACTAAGGTTTTCTTAATCTTGAGTTTTTAGGTTTGAAAAATAACTCATAGCTATTATTTAGTAAGGAATGATTTCACATAATCTTTTTAGATTTACCTGTTCTAGGGTAATTGGTTGCAGATGTATTCCTTACGGTAAAGATGGATTAATTCATTATCTTTACTCATTCTGATATAGGGTAAATTAAGATTATGATTAAATTAACCAACACATTGAACAAGTGAAACAAATTTTTGATCAAGGACCTAGGATCAATTACCATATTTGACGGCAAATAAGATACCTCTTTATTCTAAAATTATGGCTCAAAAAATTACCCTGCTTCTTAGATGTGAAGGTTCATCCTCCAGTTGCTGTCAATATTGAATGCAATTGTGTGCAATTCTGTATCGTGTTCAACTTTAGTGATAGCTTTTGAGTATTAATTTGTTAATCACATCAATAATCATCCCATATATGTAACTCTTTTGAAATATTAGAACTTAGTGAACTATAATTAAAGTAGTTGTGGTGCCATACCGACTGTTAGAACGTATTTCTTGTATTTGCCCTACTTAGATGATATTATTATATTCGCCATTAAATACAATAACTTTAGTATATATTAAAAGTTTGAATCAATATCTTTAGTTATGTTGAGCTTATCTCATTTTTTAACTGAATTATATCCAACCTTACTGCTATGTCGATCTATCGTTGCTGTTATTTGAAATTAATCTCAAGTAAATCTAACAGCTGAAAAATTAAGTTATACTGACATTGATGATAAGATTACTATTAATTCACTTCTTATAATCTTAGCATTATTATAAACATAGCTTGTTGCATTGACATATTGTGATTATTTACTTTTCTTGCACTGATATGCATTTATGAAAGAGTCATATCTCTATGTTTCCTCATAACATTTATTATAATTTATGTTGTTCAATAGGTTGACAGTTACAATGCTAAACTCTTAATGCTCTAATTTTGGATCAGCTTTCGTTCTATTCTTGTAGCATCTCCTATGATGTGATTTCTTACTTCACCATAGGTTCTCTTACTGTACAGTTTCCTCTCCTACATTGCTGTAAGAAGGTAATTTTTTCGAAAAAGTAGGTCATAGTATTGTGTGCAGTAGGATTGCAGACCTATAATATTATTTTCATGAAGTTGTGCTAATGTGTAAGCCTTTCAATTATATTTAATTGAAGTAATCTATGCTTGCAGTTATCCTTTAACCAACTGCTGTTCATTTAAGCTTGGATGATCTTCTTTAGTGTGATCAATAACAGTGCACTTTTTATGCATATCATGGTGTTTGTGACTAATCATTATTGATTTTTGTCATGGATACAGAAAGTCTACCCTTCAGTAAAAAATTATCATTATAATTTAGCATGATGTTAGTTATGTAAGGCCAACTTTTTATTACCTTTCCTTCAGATACTAGAAAATAGGGTACTGTTATTAAATTTACAAAAAGATTTTATTTGAAGTGTACAAGAACAAAATATTTTACATGTACCCCATTACTTTAGTTGAAATAGTTCAGCCTCATATGTATACATAGTTTAGTCTTACAAATCAGTTATTTCGTCTCTTGTTTTTCTAACAATCTAATCTAACTATCTCTGTATCTAGATGAAAGTCTGCATAGTAGCACAAAATAAGTAAACTGATACAAATAAGAATTTAAAAATTGTTTGTTTTATTTAGTTGTATGAGGGTACAAATTTGAGCACAATTTGAATTGTCATTGTATCCATAGAATTTTCTTCCAAGAACCTAATATCACTATATTATACCAACCTATACAACAATCATGTTCATTTTCTATTGTATGCAGGGAGAAGAATCAATTTTAGTATGCAGATTTTAATAACAGAAATGACTTCTAAAATCTTAACACCCAGAGTATAAATCCTTAACATCTTTACAATAAGAATGAAAGGTCTTTCTTTTTATGGTCATAAATCCTCCAGAATATCCAGATAAATAATATCCTCAAGGATAGGATTTGTATTATGTAAAGAGCTGTAATGTTTTATTTTCTATTTGAAAATAAAATTCACTTTCCTGATAAAGATAGTTTTTATTTAGTTTTATTCATCTGAGTTGGAATTGCAGTATACCCAACTTTATTGCAATTGAAGTTGTACAACAAAGATTAGAAAGCTCCAAATATGATTCTTCAGGATTGCAGCTATCACTTTTGACAATACTAGTTTTAAAGATTTTTTCAAAATGTATTTTTCAAATCCGTGGACCCATTGTCCTTACTTTGAATCGTGATAAAGGGAATAAAATTAGGATTTTTAAGGATCATAATGAGATAGGATGGTACATTTTAAAAATTTAGGCCTCCTGTCTCGATACAACTAAAACTGTTTACGTAGTTTTTCGCTGAATTTTTGCTAATAGAAATCAGGAAATTTGTATCCTGTTCGCTGAAAATCAATTTTTTCCATGAAGTTTTTGAATAATTTGTATTTCATACATCATCATCTACTCAATAACTAATGGGTAGTCATTTTTTCCTATTTTCATTCACTTGTATTCTTTTTAAATATTAGTAATCTCTTACAGGTGATCAACATTGAAACTGTACCATTTCTCTGAATTAAAAGTTGCTGGTTTATGAAAGGAGTAGCATAACTGCATGGCAGTTAAATGCAAGTTATAACTTGAATTAAAGTTTTACAATTTAACCTTGAAAAATGGCATCTCATTCATGAACTCTATCATATACTTTATGTATATAAAATCAACTCTAACGTTCTAAATTTTTCTTCTATTAATGTGCAAAATATGTTGGATGTGCATTTATAGTACCTTATCTATGTCTTGTCTGATATTCTTGAAAGAAATTGTCTTGTTTAATATTTTGTTTTATTTTATTTAATATCCTTATTTGCACAAGTTTTTGTTTGGGTTTGTGCTGTGACATGTGTTTAATTCTTTGTTTTTTCTTTTGTAGGAAACTATACTCTTGACATTTTGTAATCATCAAGCAATTTCAGTGACTTCCCTCTAATTTTAATGAAAATGACTCCGGGACCTGAACGTGGTGTGGGCAGCCAGGTTAACATACTTAATGCAATTTGTTTGCTGCCTCACCTGTTTATGAAAAATGTCATGGCAGTGGGGATTACATAGGTTTTTTTATTTTTCCTCATCTATTTTTAGATTCCCCATAGATTGTCATTTAGAATCCCAAGTTACCTTTCATTGCATAGCATTTTTTGTAGAAACACAACCTGCTAAAATCAAAACCTTTAGGAAGTTTTTAGTAACTAGATTTCCTCAGTATTTCCCTGAAATTTTGAAGTATTTTTTAAATTTTTTTGTTTTCAGATTTTTATCTGTAGCCAAGAGTCAACAATAGTTATTATGCATTTCCCTTTGAAATTGTTACTATATTTGGAAAACCAAAAACAATTTAGCATCCAAACTTTCTATCAATTTTGTAACTTTAATGACTTGTCCTACATGCCTTCTAATTGTGAATATCTCCTTTACCTGTCATTTGTGTTTTTAGAATTTTGTTTTAGTGTTGAAGCATGTTTACATTGTCGTTGCTTGATCTGGTAGCTTAGAAAAAGTGTTCGTCTCTGTTTCTTTGGCATCATACTTTCTGAATGACATAAGTTATAATGAAAAAATCCAGTGATGCCTATTTCTCAGTAAAAATAGTCTAAATATTTTAAAAAATATTTTAGTGTACTTGTGATCATTTGAAATCTTTAAACTGTCCTAGGTAAATGATGTATTCATATAAGCTTGGGTAAGCTGTAGCAGTGTAATAAAATAAACCTAACAAAATTCTTCTATATATTTTTACCCCAAAGCATGAAGTATGTTATTCATTCTCAATTACTCCTTTATCAGCGACACAATGTTAATTTGTACAAAATAAATGACTGTGAAACCAATCTGCCAACCAATCTGGTTTTTATCTGCTTTGTGTTTGTTACCCTCATTAATAATAATGAATATTAAAATAAACAGCTTGTGCTGTCTCTAAAATCACAGTAGGAGAATCACTTCTTCTACTAGTTGTCAGCTAAGATCAAATGTTTTTTTTAGCTTAACCGGCTTAGATAATATCTATTGCAACTACTATATCTCTTTTGATGGAGAGCAGATAGTCTTTTTCTTATACCAATCCCTGCATAGCATAGGACCTCTAGTATAATTCAAAAAGTTTAAGGAGCTTTACCTCAACTTTCAAAGATACTTGTGCACTATGTACTTGCATGACAACAGCAAATGATGATCCAATATCATTATTGAATCTTTTTTGGATGGCTTGTGAATAAATTCATCAATTCCTTTTAATTTCATACACATTTTATTTGCACATCAATGTTTTCTTTTGTCAAATATATTGTACAATTTCAGCTCAAGCCTTGAAGTGAATATTTTAATGGAATTTGTTCCTGAAAAAACCGTTATAACATTAGCAGCTGTTGGTCATCAGCATTCATCAACAGAAGAGTCATGTAGAAAACATTCCATTGACCATTCACACTGTGACATGGTAAGAAAAATAAATTGTGTAAACCTTATTATTCAAATAGTTCCCAGTTTTAAATTTAGTACGATTAAATACTACCATCTTATATACATGCAATATCAGTTTGATTTTTATTTAGGAATGCATCTTTCTCAATATTTTAAAATTTGGTTAGACTAAAATGCATATATGTTTATAGTATGAGCACGATTTTGCTTACAAACTGCCAGCTTTCTGGGAATAAGTTCCAGGTTATTATTCTTCCGCAAATTACCTTTAACCTCATTCATTCTTTCCGGGGGAATTTCTATGAAATAACATCTGGACTCTAATCTCAATCCTGAGCTTAAGTTTTTTGTCTTATTTGTAGGCACTCAATGTAGAAAGTAAAAATATTTCACTTGCCAAGTACTTTTAATTTTGTTAGTTCAACTATTTATTATAAACATTAAGCCTAAGAAATATAATGTTTCCCAAGATATTGAGTTGTAAACAGTATCTTTTTTTAAAGTATACTGGTTAGTTAATCTTACATCAATCCTAATAAGTAATATTTACTTTTCAGTTTGATGCCTCTTCGAAATGTAATGCAACTGGTAATTTTACTGTGCCAGAGTGCAATAAGGTAAGTGTCTATTATACTGCTGATTCTTTGTCTAAACCTGTTGGGAAAATGCTTTAAAGTAGTATCATCCTTTTTAGGTGTCAGAAAAGATAAGCTGTACTTTCTTCAATGTTACTCCAGGCTTTCACTGTGTTACGGTAAGCATTTGCAAATCATCAATAGCTCTCTTTTTATATTTTATCATCATTATAATAATATATAAGCAATATTTTCAGATCACTGCTCAAGATGATCGCTGCATTGAGCACTCTGTCTTCAAACCAGAGCTTTGTACATGGAGGACTGAATCAGCCATAGGTGATATTTTTTTTTCCTTTGTGTGTTATCTTCCTTTCTTTTGTATTCTGATTTTACCAAAGGTTGTATAAGTTTCTGATTATTCCACTGTGAAGGATAATATCTGATGAATGTTGGAGTAACCAAATTGCATTCTAAAATCATTGCTAAAATGGACAAGAAAAATATTTTCAGTGTCTGATATATATATAAAGTATAAAGGAAAATGAGTTTTTGAGGAATTGACTTCATAGATTCCTTAATGTAAAAATGAATTGATTTATAAATTAAATAGTATTATATGATTAAATATAATTTTTATAATTTCAGCTGTTGATGGTGGTTTGCGTGATACACCAGAAGTGAAAGTGAATCCAGTATCTGCATTTTATCTTACCTTGGTTACTATAGTTACTATTATAATTCTGTTCTTCACAGGAGTAATTATATATATGTTCAAGAAGAGGCCGCCAATGATAACTATTCTAGGTATGAAATTTTTTTGTTTTTGGAATTTCTCATTCTAGGTGTTTGAAAATCTTTAGAATCAGCATTGCCAATATTGATAATTTATTTATTCCTAGAATATTTGGAGTTTAAAATCAACGATAAAAGTATACCATAATTTAAGTGAAAGGAGTTTGGGGATGATTAGGATTGAGGATCCTTGAGAAAGCAGCTTGAGTCGCTTTCTCAGTGATATTGGAGTGCCCATAGAATGTTACAGATATCTCGCAACAGAATTCATATATTTGTGACAAGATTTTTTCTTTAGTTCTTGGTTATTTTAATAGAAAGCTCTTTAATAGTATTCTTGTAAATTGTATAGCATATTTAAAAGCTGTATTTAAGAAGCTTTTATTTAATCTCCTTCTTATATGTTTTCATAAAATATTACACTGTTTCATTAGATGAGCCCATGGACGAAGTTATTCCAATGGTAAGCAAGAAGAAAGTCTTACTGTTGTACCCTAGAGACTGTGAGCAGTTCATGACTGTTATGAAATCATTTAGAGAATTGCTAGAAAAATCTCATAACATCGAGGTAAGCAAAATATATTTTTTCCTGTTCATTTCCATAAATTCTGAAAAATATATAGTATCCTATGTATGAGGTACGTTAAAAAAGTTTCTGAAATTATTTTTCCTGCAAAAATGCCGTTCAGGAGAAATGTAAAATTTTGGTGGTAGATGGTGCCACATATTGTGGGTACAGCTGTGCAATTCTGTGCCTGTTGGTGCTGGCATTTCAGTGCCTTGACTGTGTAAGTTGAGTCTTGTATGCCCCCTTGTGCAGAAAGGAGGAAAATTTTACAGTTGGAGTTCCAGTGTTAGGTTCTGTGTTTTGCTTTTTTTATCCTCTGTGGTCGGTCTATCCACAAGGGTAGGGTAAGCATTCACTGCAGGGATCGCCAGACAACAGCATCTTCTCCTCCTTCCACTCAACGCTAAGGTTCTTGGGGACCAAGTGCTGGCAGATGTGATGCATCTGCAAATTGTCATTCAAAATGGCATGACAGCTTCCAACAGAGATATCAGCTAACCCAGCTACATCTGCGACGGTTTGGCAACTATCTGCACGAATAATGTCTTGCACTTGAGCAATGGTTTCATCATTAAATAGGAAAAAATAAGTTAGGGAACTTTTTGAACGTACCTTATATGTTTAATTTTTATATTCAACTTATTTCTTTTGGAGTGGTCAATTCAGATAATTCTGTTTTCAATATTTTTTATTAGGTGTTTGATTGTTACAACAATGACGATGTGCTGGATGGTCCATTGGATTGGCTGCAGAGTAAACTGAGAAATCCAAATTTCTATGTCTTTGTTGTGATAAGTCGTTGTTCTTATCTTCATCAGGAAGCAATCTTTGCTGGAGATTGGGGTAGTAGTTATTCTTTATACAGAGATCCAGCATTTCTTGATAAAATATTCATTTATGGTCTAAGATGGGTTATGAAAGATATTTCTGCAAACCACTTTTTTTGCAGAAAATTTCTCATCGGGTAAGTCCATTGCATTTTGGGAATTCTATTGTAAGATTTAGAAACTTGCTTTAACTGTTGCTGAGCTAGAAATTTCATTTTGATTGTAGATTCAGAGGATTCTCAGAAGATGAAGATATGCTTTCTGTGCCAGTAAACTGGACAAGATATATCATACCTGACCATTTGGATAGGCTACTTACTGACATGAACATGTAAGCCTTAGCAATGTAAAATGTTTTGAGGTATTCATACAGTAAATGCTCTACTCAGAAATTTATATTTAAGCATGTGTCTAAAAAGCTTTATTTCATAAAATTTTAATAAAGACAAGATTTGTTTGCGGAGAAACATACCATCCTAGGTTTTTTATCAGATAACAAGAACATTCATATTCCTGGAAATGAACTCTCTTAAAGAATGTAAGTGGAATGCACAAAATATGTTTCAATCAAATTTTCTTGGATATTATAAATTATGCAAGAATTGAAGTATAAAAACCATACTTTTATTTCTATACTTCTTTCCTTTTACTCCTACAATTTTTTTGCTAAATTGAATTTTAGTAACTAATAAATACTTTAAAGTTTTGATATCTTCTTGATTGTGACCTGGTAACAATAATTGTCCATCAGCTAAAGAGGCCGTGCCAGAAATGCTTGTATATGTCAGTAAGTTTGTCTCTGCAAATTGTTTACCATTACAGTAAATTTTCAAATCACAGGAAATTACCTCCTCTTCAAATAGGCAAATATCATTTTACCTTAACTTTCAAAAAACCCAAATTCCCAATGAAATTTTGTGGGCAAATGTATAAACTAGGGTTTCTCAACCCTCTTGATTGTGAAGGCTTGAGTTAGTGTGATTATAATCATAATATTCTACAAATTTTTCATCTATTTTGTCCAAATTCAATATTGACATAATACTGAAACAACATTTCATTTAAAAATTAAGAATCATTGTTAAATCCCTCTTCTTTCCGTGCTTGTTTTTTATTTGGTTTGGTGATTCTTTCTAATTTAGTTTTGTGTTTTATATGCATTTATCATGGAAGTATAATTCACGTATTCATGTGTGTATGTGCATGTATTATGTATGTTCTACTCATCTGGAATTGAATCAAGGGTAAAAAATTATCAATATGTCTCTCGGCCCTGTTACGAATCCCAATATTTTATATTTTTATCTCATTGGAAAGTGTGAGTAATTAATTTTTTTACACAGTTTTGTGTTTTAACTGTGTTTAATATGAAATTCCACCAAGTATCGCTAGACAAGTTCCTTTTTAATTTTTTTAATTGGCAAAAAACATTTCTTTAGGATTGTTACTGACATTGGCTAAATGGTTATGTAAAGTCATAAATATATATACAACAGTGATTATTGCATTAATTGGATGGAGTACTTTGAAAAATTTTATAAATATGGGTTTTTGCTGAATCTGAATTTTTTTATTTGCAGTTATATTTCTCCTGCTGGAAGCCTTAACAACACTGTGCAACATGTCAATCTGGAGAGCGAAATACATTGCCTGCGTAGGTTTAAATCTGAAAATCCATATTACCTCAGTGGAATTTTGGCTATCTGAAGAAAACTAGCCTTAGAATAATCTAAAGCATTGGTGGAAAATTTTCTTGTATGAATGTGGTGATCTTTTCTCCATGACCATAGACAGGAGGAGGTCTGATAATCTAGTTTGGTAGATAAAATGTTGTCATTTTTCAATTTCAAGTTCAATCGTTGTGGCCAATCTTCAGAAATATTATCTGCTTTTCCCCTGCATTTATAACCCATTTTATTTCAGCTTTGTCTTGGGAAATATTGAATATTCACCAAGACATTGATCAAAAAGGAGAGTTGCTGATGCTTCCAGTGTTATCTCTCAATGCAATTCAAGTTTTAAAGGAAGGATGTTTAATTTCTGACATGGTGCTGAAAACTCAAGGATAATTGGAAGTGAAAATTGTTTAGAAATTTTAATTTTGGTGCCTCTGTGAAGACGATTTTGATGGTGGACACCTGTAAGTTGGATTTTTTTTGTTATGCTTACAAAACCTACTGAAAAATGGAGTGTGTCTGGTCCAATATCGCAGCTCAGGACTATCTTCTCAAAAAGTGGAATATCTGTCTCATCAGCCCTGCTGGTTTTTTCAACAGCATTGATCCACGAATTTTACCACTGTTTGTAACATCACAGTTGAATCTGCTTTTATTTGAGCTATGCAGCTATAAACTCTAGCATCATGTTTATTTTAAACAAAATACAGAGTATATCATTTGTGTCTCTGAATTTTTTCGTAAGTAATTTTTGTTCTTTGATCTCTATATATAGCTTGTAACTGCTACCAATATCAACGCATTCTTCTTTCTACTTCAGTCTCAAGTTGACTCCACTTAATAATTAGTGAATATTGCTGTTTCTGACCAGCATTTTTAAGCATACACTTAAACAGTTTCTCATAAATTTGTTGGTGATAATTGAGACATTCTTCGTAGATATGCCTGAGGTTTATCCCTAATGTAATAGGCGATGGTTAGACCCTGTGTGAATCTGTTCAGTGTCTCTTGAATGCTGGTAAACTTAGGCATCATTTTATTAATTTGTGATTCTGACAAGAGCAAAAATAATTATATTGCTTTATTAAGGACAGTGTTAGCTTATGTTTTCGTTAAATTTATTCCTATTTACATCAAAAACAGCAATCACCAATGTTGATTTCCTTCACAACTTTGCTGCTGAAGTGATATATCTAACAAGTTTTTTATTGTGCAAGGAGGGAAATTAAACCTTGAAAAACTTTTAAAATTATAAGTTCAGTGAATTATTTTCCATTGAAGAGTATATAATGAAATGCTTCTAAGTGATTTACTTATATATGAGCATGACCAATTTTGAAAGAGTATTTATGTATTCATTGATTTTAGTGTGAGTATATGTCACTTAAATACCATACCAAAATCATTCTTCAGTCTCCTTTTTAATTGGAGATAATTTTATCATGCATTAATCGTAAACTAGCCTTACCTATAGTAAAACCATGCAGGAAATAATTTGAGTTAACATCATATTTTTGTTGCTTAAGGAACTGAATGTATTAATCCCTATTGTTGGGTGTATTTTTATGTATATTTTTTTTAATTTGCCTTCACTTCTGGATTCTGTAACAATATTTCTTTTTATAAAAATGTTCCCAAATATCCTAAGTTGACACTGTTTCCTATGTGTGTAAAACTTAACTAAAGCTGTATTTCCACATGCAATGATTACTGGGACCAGTAAAAGTAGAAAGGAGTTCAACTTACTGGCTCCAGTAGACTTCCCCCACTCTGTTTTCCTTTGCATCTTCCAACTTGCCTTTATCAATCGTTCCATTATTGTGCAAATAATCAAGTGCTGAAGCCATCACTTCGGGAAACTTCATCTCAGGAATGGCAGCAGAAAAATTAGTCAAAATTTTCATAAAAAATGGTTTATTACAACAACTAGTTTTAATTCATCGAGTCATCATGATGTTCTAAAATCACATTCCTCCCAAAGAAAAATAATTTCCCCTTATAATTAATATTGGCTCTTAGAGGTATCAGCAACAAGGATCTCAGTTGACGTCATTCATAGTACCTATGCCAGTTAAAAATTCTTGAAATGTGAAGAAACGCAAATTGGCACCAGTAATATTAGCGCGAGTTTACTTGCAAACAACTGGTGCCAGTAATCATTGCATGTGGAAACCCAGCCTAAAGCTAGTTTATTGTTAATTTATGGGAAAAAATTGAATTTCCTCTTTCAATTCTCAAGTCTCTTTGGGGATTTTGCTATATATATATTAAGACTGATACCCTTGCTAAGTCACGTAGTAGTTAATCTATAATGTAAGGATTTTAAATATAAATGTTATTGTGATACTGTTATGAATGTTGCTGAGCCATCTGTTTTTTATTGAGTTTGGATATAATTTTTTTTTAATATCAGAAACATTCTTCCCTGTCCTCTTTCATCTGTAGTTGCAGTTTTTAAAGTATATGTGGTTTAAAATAATTGAATAATTCTGTACATTTACTCATTTTAAAGTAATAACATTCCATTCTAGGGGAACTAATGCTTCAGTAGAGCTTGGCTCAGGTATCTTTCATTTTCAACATCAAAGGAAAGGTCACTTCATTTCTGAATTGATTTTTCCTTCTTGTAATTATATTAATGTACATTTTATCTGTGTTGTTATTCATGCCATCAAATGGAATCTTTGTACTTTCTTAGTCTATAGTATTGTATTCTTACTTTTTATGTAAGACATACTTGTGGTTGGTCTTGACCTAAATGTTTTGTTTCTGAATGGAAATGATTTTAATACCTTAAACATTGATGTTCACTAGAGGTATAGATACAAATGTAACCTATGCACAAGATGTATTAGTACTATTTTTTATGCCTCGGCAATCGAATTAAATATTGTCTTTGGATGTATCATCTATTGTTATGTGTATCTTACCAAATAAATAAGATTGGTGTCTGATAAAATAGATGTTAAATTTTATTTTTATAGAATATTATTTATAAAATGTTGAAGTAATGTTTTCAAGTATGTCGTGTTTGGTTCACAAAAAGTTTCTATCGGTCCTACAGTTGTATGAAAGTTAAACTCAGAATGTCGTACGTACATTGTACTCATAATCTCACGTTATTAACATTTTTAGGAAACTTTGACGTTAATGATATAGTGTTGTTAACCGAAAAGCTAATTAAAATTTTGTTTTACTTTAATCGCAGTTCAACTGCATACTCAACTTAGCCGCTGTTACTCTGGATGAAGGAGCATCTAGTGGAAAAAAATGTGACTACGTCGTCATGTGCTGATTCGAATCATTCGAACTTTCCATTGGCTTCACGTGTATGCCTACTAACACGCGGGGTACGAAGTGATTACGTGAATTATTCGCTACGGATTTGAGAATATCATTCTATCTTCCTATACATAGTTCAAGAGATAGCAAATTTATATTCGTGAGATATAATACGGCATATCTCACCTAATGCGAAACAGCTCTCGTAAGAATACTGCCGAATACCTTGTTGTCCTCAGAAGGGAAGCTCCGGTAATCAAAGTTTGGTTGTCTCTTTATACGCGGTGGAGGAGCTAGTTTAATGCATGAGCTATGTTTAATGTATATGGGTCTTGGTTGTCGACGCTGAGTGGTCAGCCGGGTTAGGGGGGGGGGGGGGGGTGAGGTCGACTGTTCGGAAGTAAGCTCGTAGTGTCTACCAAAGAGAGCAGCCGATAAGTGTATTTCACGAAGTTTTGCATTCGAACAAGTCGGTGGCGGAATGGAATTCCGCTGGACAGTTGTATTGTTGATTGCATCGATAACGAATGTCGATTTATTTATTGTTGCGGAGGAAGAATCAATTTGGGCGTTTGTTAAAGACTTAAAATATTTAACCGATAAAGAAGAGGATCTTCTCCCCTGTGAGGCAGTGTGTCACCTATTGGTAAGTAAAGTTCTTTTATATGCGTGCATTTTAGTTTTATATATTAATAAGATAATAAAAAAATCATAAATTTTGTCAATTTTTGTTAATTAAAAAACACGTAAAATCCGTCTGAAGAATAGGTGATGAGACAATGGGAAGACCAATCCCTTCATAATCAAAGCGATTTACTGTTTACAGGTTTTTTATCGCTCGGTTTTTATGGTAACTAAAATTATTTGTAAAGGTTTCACTGTTTGGGCTACAAAAAATATGTGCAAATTATGTTATTCTGTTAAAGCAGTAGTGAAACAAGCTTATTGCAAAATGAGCATGTTCGAAGTAGAGCGTAATTCGAGGTAGAGATAGATCTTCCGGTTAATTTTAATCAAATAATACATTTTCCTTGTAATTGAAAGTAGGAAATCTTCCGTTTTATTTTAATCAAATAATATGTTTTCCTTGGAATTGAATTCTAAAACATCTGGACCGACTTCAGTGCATTTTTTTACTCTACGTGGGAACAACTGCGAGAATATTTTTCTGGAATAATGTTTTGCTTCGATCATCTTCTGGATTTTTTCTTTTTACGCTGCAGCTTAATTTAATTTTTCCTCGATCTTTAGGACATTTCGCGGAAATTGAAGAAAAATTAATTTGGCTAGACTAGTACATCTATTGTGAATATTATTATATGAGTGTTCTGATGGCACAGAAAAAATGTTTACCAACTCGCGCGCACATGGTACTTAGGTAAGCTTCGGCCGGATTCCACGGTAGGGTTGCCCAAGTTCTCCCTTCTTTCTTCCGTGGGCCGCATTGCGTTTCAGAAGAGCTTCAAGAGACGCGGGCATACTATTTTTCAGTTTTCTAAGTAAAGTTCTGCTTCATCTCAGTTATACTCATAATAGACGTATATTTTTAATAAGTATAGCGTTTCCCTTTCGTGAAAGAAATTTCGTATTTCTGGAAGATTAGTAAGTGCATATGTGCATAAGTGGTATGCGAGTTCGCGAAATTGTAGGTTTTCGATTTTAAAATAGAAACAAATCGCAGAAATAGCCGTTTCACTCATAGGAAACTTTAATTGTAGTTTATGAAACTAGACTCTTCTACAATAGACAATATTTCAGCGAAAAATTTCTCTAGGTGCTTCGAACAAAGAAATTACTTTCAGGTTAAAAACACTCTTCCAGGACTATCTGTGGAAAACTATGCGATGTCTTTGAAAGTTTCGTCATTACCAATTGCCTAAGAATGTCGATGAAAAAAATGTGTGTAGCCCCGAATATTAAATACATGTACGAAGCCGCTTTACACGTCACGTATTTTATTGCAGCGTCATGCTGTGATCAGGTTCAACATTTAGCGTCATATACATCGTGTGCTTGAACGATAATTGGCGCATTGTATTTGATTATCTAATTTATTTTAGGTACGAAAAAATTGTATACAGTCTTCCTTTGTTCAGAAACTTATCCCGTCTTTTTTGGCACGAAAACTTAATATTTGTTTATGTCACGCCTCGTTTAGAACCTCTTAAACATTATCTCCTTGACCAACGAGAAGGTGTCCAATCGCGTATTTAATCAACGCAACCAATACGATTATTCTTAATTATACACTTGGGTGAACGATCTCCGTGTCTCCGGATACTGTTTCGTATTTTTGCGTTCTCTTGTCTTGTTTTGGTTCCTTCAGAAAGTTTTTATCCTCCGTTTTTCGTTTTTTGCCTCTTAAGCCAGGTGGCTAACTCATTCTCTCACAGCTGAACAGGTTCTCTTATCACGGTTTTCTCCAAGGAAAGAATTATCTGCTCGCTTCCTCGTCGTTAGCTCAACCTCACCTGTCTGATGCGTAGTTTTTCACGCAGTATTTTGTTTTTAAGAGATTCGCGCATGATTTTCCGAGATCTCTTTCGTGCTGAGATGAGTGGTTTACAAGAGACAGAGAATAAAGAGTCTCCGTTTACAAATAATCGAATATTTCATATCAATAATCAGTGGTGTTTGCGATACTTTGTAACCCCACGGCTTTCTGACAGAAGGGTAGTTGTTTGGGACAAATTAATTATAAGTAAATCGGCCTCACGGCATAACTTTTACTAGACCACAGAAAAATACGCTCACGACCAAGGTTTCGTAGCAAAGCTATATCTTCATATGACAAAGAAAACAAAACTTCCAATATATATAAGCCTTTGAAAGATTCAAACATTTTTTTCTGTTTTCTAGTAAAAGTTATATCATGAAGCCATTTTGTGTGATTGAATACCACAAAGTTAAACCTGAGTCTGAATTGTTCAATTATAAGTAAATATATTTTTTATATATAAGGTTAAAATATAATATATACATGCTGAAGTACTAGTAACCATAAAAATCTGCTTTCGTGAATGTTTACATGGAATATAATTAATTAATTTAGACAATTTTTCAATATTATGTGTAATTTAAGCTTAGACATCTACCAACACCAGGAATTTTTGTGATTACTAACCTCTTACTTATTTTTCTACCGCTATGTAAGAAACTATTCATGGCAATACTGCAAGCGGTGTCTGGTTCGCTCCCTGGTAGAGTTTTTTTTTTAAATTTGCGGCCTAAATTATGGGTCATAACATATTTGTAAAGTGTTTACCATAGATATAGCCATTCAAGTTAAAAAGAATCATCGTGTAACGCCATCCACGTTATTTTAATATTTCCTGCGGTCTGACAGGGTATCTGCGAGCTAATAACCTGTCTGCCACGGTTTTATTTGTATGAAGAAGACAGTCCGAGAGGATTAATTTAATAACAATCATACTTTGAACGCACAGCAATTACAAGTATATTGTCCTGGGTAGGATAGCATTTAGCGCCGTTAGAGTTTTACGATGTACTTCATAAGCTTGTAGTCTGGGAAATTTATTCGACGAAAAAAAGCGTATTTCCAGATTTATTGCCGATGAAACCCTGAGATGTCCTCCTTCTTATTTTACTTTTAGCCAGAGACGGGTCAAACTGCAACTTTCTTGGCTTAACTATCCTCTACTTTCGTCGTCGTTATAATGGCAAGCGAGTGTTAGAACGGAACCAATAATCTCCATCTTATTTATCAATATTGCGTAAATGATGAATTCAAAATTAACCTTTGAAATTAGCGAGGACCCCCAATCCGAGAAATTCTTTCGGACGTTACGACTTTTGTCGATTGTATCCCATTTTCACTCCGGGGACACGCCCCCTTTTGCCCGCCCTCACTGTGGCTCTTCTCGGACTATTAACTCTCATCAGCTGTGTTCAGCAGTGTTAAATTTTAACACCAACGTTTGGTTTATTCCATAAGATTTTCATCTTTTATTTGCAGAAGCGTTGAATCATATCCGACATTAATTGGAGAGTGAAGGATTTGATTGTATTTGAAATCTAGATGAATCACGGCATTAATTTAATTTTTGAATTTTAATCACGTGAATTTGAAGTAGATGGTCGTCCTGTGCTCTTGAGGTATCGAATTCAGTAGTGTCGTTGTACCATGATGTCATCTCAATAAGTTCTATGAAAAGGTAGATGTACATGTGTGTCTGAATTGACATTAATGCCTGGTGACAGCACAGTATTGTGATGTATCGCGGATAAAAAGATTAGGCCTACTTGCTTATCATGGTGTGATTCTTTACAACGTCCAACTATCCAAATCCATCAAATCTATCAGAATTGTTCATAGTAGTGCTTGAAATTGAATTATTAATTATTTTGGCTAATCGTCGAAAGTGAACTGTTTGAAAATTTTTTAAATAGTACCCAAAACGTAATCCAAATTCTGTGATAATATACACCATCGGTTCTTTGGCTTTCACTGCACTTTTACTTATTTCTTATTGGTTTTCGTAGATTACAGCTGTTGCTGAACAAATAGTATAGTAATTCATTCCATAATATCAACATAACATAATTAAAATCGAAAGTTATAGATTTCTAATAGTCAGTGAAAATCATTAAAAGAAATTCGGTAGCTTTAAAATGCAACGGATCCCAGGTATTAGCTGTTCAATAAACAGAAATATTATTTTTTTGAATCTCTTATTTTTAATGTTAGTAGTTATTTTCTGATATAACTAATATGCTTTATCTCTCCCGGAGAATCTTCTTGTCAACTAATTCTAGATGGAGTTCGATAGATGTATTAAGAATTTATGAATTATATGATCACATGGAAATATAAAGCGAAAATTGTGGAATGGGAGGGAAAAAAAAGGTTTTGTGAGAAGAAAGAGATAGGATCTTGCTTACTCTGCAAGGGAATGCTGCAGTCGATAAAACACCAATAGTTTTAATCTTCAGAGTATCTCAGTGGCAATTAGGAACATACTGTAAGATACATAAGAAAGTATTTTTTGTGGTTTTCAGTCGAGAATTCCTTGTATCCACATCGCCGCTTTCGAGGCGTTGAAATCTCCAAATGGACTTTTGGTCATTTATCACCGTACATATTTATAATATTTAATTTTTTCTATAGGTACCTCCGTATCAGTTGTAGTTTTCGAACATTGGCAGTAATGATTTCTGTCTCCAACAGATTTCGAGAGCTTATAGGAAGAGTATTTTAGATTACTTTCTTCATATACAGTACATAGTGAAAGTAACTAAGTTTTGGTTGGAATAATAATAATTCATTAATGATGATAATTATATTTATTCAAAATATCCCAATAAATATCATTATAACGATTTATTATTATAACGATTTTTAATTGTCAGGGTGACATACTCTGAAAAATAGATTTGCCTTTGAGAAGATATCGATTAATAATATCAATACGATTCTTAATCCGTAGTATCATGGTAGTGTATGACGAAGACTCTAATTTAGAATGCCATATATAATCGCTGTTAAGTTTTTTGAGACGGAAATATCGAAAAAAATTTTAGAGTTTAATCATCTCAAGAGGATCCGTATGAAGTTCTCAAGACTTAGTTATGGTTTACGTAAAGTTCTCGACGATGGTTTTAATCAGCAGTATTCATTAGCTCTAAGAACTTTCGAGTAAACATAGGGTCTTTTTTCCGTTTGGAAAGTATTTGCGAATGAAATACATCCTGTTGATTTAAATTTAACTGTAAAAATCATTCATAAATTAATTCATAATAAATTAAATTTGGGAAATATTATCTTATACTTTTTTATCCACGGATACGTGTCAAATTCCTTGGTAAATTTATTTTTGTAATGGAACGTTTCTATATCAATGAATAAGATAGAATTTTATAGGTAATGCCCTGATACCAGAATTATTTTAATAAGAAATAATTAGCAGAGAAGCACACTTCCATCATCATTCAGATTATGTTAAGGGGAAACGATAAGATAGCATGACGATAACGATAGTATGACGTATCAGTATGAGGGGGTGGTAGTGCTCCTGTGTTAGACCTACATTGGGAAGAAAATCTCACGCTGACTGTAAATATATGTGAAATAGTACGTTAATTAACCACTTTTCGAAGTTCCTACGCGAAGTAGGAGGGTGAAGGCAGAATGCTTCACAATACTCATCAATACATCATAAGACAAGAGATATTTTGCAGTATATTCCTGCTACCGAAGATTGTCACGGAACTTCGTCACCCAAAATCTTCGTTGGCTTGAAATTTCTTGATCCTAAATCGTGATAGACAAATACACACCGGGGAGAAAACACCGCACTCATTTGGTCGTGAGCGAGATCGGGTGATGCACAGTATGGTAATTTTCTCTTATTATCGCAGGCGGGCGGGCTTTCGCATCTGAAACTCTCGTTAGCTGAATCTGCATTCGTTGGTCATGTCTGAGGATGATGACAATTAATAAGCAGATATTTTTTTCAGCAGTGACTCGTTAGCCGTGATAATTGTGTCCAAAATTATGCTGTGCCATTTTATTCACGCAGTATCGTAAAATGCAGTTCCTATAATGCGATTTAACTCGATACATTTTGATATTTGACATGAGCCATTAAACACCCATAAATTGCAGTATAATCGTTATGAAATAAATCTGCTGCAACTCGTAAAGGTTGGTAAACTAATTTTTGTTCCTAATACGATTCTAGCTCTTTATTGAATAACATAGACTGATTGTGTTACGATTTCTCGGTGAGTAAAACCACATACCATAAATTATCAAAATTGATGGGCCTTGTAATTTCTATCGTTGGATTCATAAGTTAATTTAATGTTTGTTGATTTTTTGTACTACATTCCACTATATTTTATGTCGCACCTCAAGAAATTATAGCTTGAATTTTATCTGTCTTGAGACATTTTTCTTGAACTTCATTAAAACACGAAATATTTATATAATGTAGACCAACCTGTATCCGGTGAATTAGAAGCTGGAGAAAATTCAGTTTTAATTTTGTTCACATTCCCAGTTTTATGGAAAACAGGAAAACTGGGAAGAACTTCGTGTTCGCGTTGACACTGTCAGTATTTAGGATCATGCAATTCAGAATTAAATTCGGTAATGGTAAATTGCGGTAGTTTTCACCTGATATGTAAGAAGGTATTATCTTTCTCGGGCAAAATTGTAATTATATAATGAACACGGATATTGGGATACTTGGCGCTGGAACCTCATAACTCTTATATCTTTTGTTATTTTTGGAGGTTTTTTCCCTTTCTCTGGACTTCCCCGAAAGACCAAACGGTCTTTTCCCATGTGATTTAGCAGCTGACGCTTTCCCGAAAGAACCGCTTTCTACTTCAGGGAACCTCCCACACGTTAGCCCAGACTTCCATTCCCTTTGGGACGATAAATTCCCTTCCATCTTCGAGATTGGTCGAACCGGATTAAACTCTCGCGTGTTGTGAGGCATGTATCGAGGATGTAAACAGGCTCTGGAGACGGTAGATCCCCGATGATATAATTAACGAGTTTTCAATTTTCCTTTACTTCCATGTCATTAGAGACCTGACCGACTATGTCCTTGATTTTCTTATCCTGTATTGCTAATTAATTATCTGTGAAGGAAAGAGCTACCCCTAGAGATGTATTTATTAACTTTGCAGATGTTGTGATTTACTAACGTATGCATTCCACAGCACTCCTAATTTAGTTTCGAATTCAAATATACATAGTTTCAACTGCATAAGAAGATTTGAGTGGTCTTTATGAGTGAAATATTTATTTTCTCTATTCTTTACTTGTAGCAGAGTTGCCAATTTAGAGTGAAAGTATAAGAAAAGGGAATATCAAATTAATTATAATAATAACAAAATAGAAAATAAAAGTAATTTGAAAGATTTAGAAAAAGAATTGTTACTTTGCGTGAGTCAATCGCATTTGAATAAATGTTCCTTTAGATAGTGAGGAAATATTAGTAGAGGATGGTACGGAATTCAGTAAAGAAGGAAGGAGAAAAATAGAGAAGGTTTAACAAGTCAGGGAGTGGAATGATGAAGTAAAGACGTCAAACGAGTAGATATGTTAGGAACGCGAAAGACGATGGGAGAAGGTAGGAGTGGAAAGTCGGAAATGAAATTTAGAGCAGAATACGAAAAGGATAGATCATGGTTAGTTCGACAGGTCGAAAGAGAATTCAAAGATAGAGAGAGAAGGGTGCTATCAGATGCCTGGCGGAAAGACGGTACACGGGTTTTTACGACTTGGAGCAAAAGCTTATAATTATGTTTAACGTGGAAAGATTTGAGACAGAAGAAATCTGTTTTTTTAAATGGTTTGTGTTAATTTAAGTAATGAGTCTGAAGAATTTAGACGGAAATCTTCTGTGGTATCGCTCGAAGAAGAATTATGAGTCCCGGTATGCTCTGCTAGTTGACTACGTGCAAGGTATAGCAATTATGATTTATGAGAGTTATGGTTTTATATTAAGCAGAATGTATACTGCATATGCCTCCAATTACAACCAAGTTATAAAATATCTTCTTTAACTGTTTGGAACTTCAAAATCTTCTCTACTGGAATCCATAGAAATACTACCAAGAATTATTCTATTTAGAATTGCGTGAGATAGATCTGTAGGGAAGTTATTTTTCATTTTCAGTGATGATGAAGGTTGATTATTTTCCATCTCCTTCTTCTATTCCAGTAATCCTTGAATTTATTCAGGGATCACTCAGTATGTTTTCATTTAAATTTACATAAATTCGGCTAACAAACATTAATAGTCAAGTGAGCCATGGATTCTTAAGTCATGATTATTCAATGCACAGCGGTCCTTCTGAAGCATGGATAAATTTGTGGTGAAACTTTTTTACAATTCCGGTGACGTTAAGAAATTGGGTAGAAGAGTCAGTTTGTATTTTTTAAAGAATTATAATCGACATTTTTGAAATATTTAGCCAACATACCACAACATTTAATTTAGTCACGAAATCGGTAATTTAAATCGAATCTGCTGCATTATCTGCTTGAACTTTAATGTTCGAATCTCCCGATGTGAATACATACAGGTACAGGGCATCCATGTACCCAGGGTCCAAATTCTAAGTGGGGTAAAGTTAATGAGGTAATTATATTTGGATTAATTATGCTTCTGTTTCTTGAGAGCTTTCTCAAATTTAAATTTGAATTCGTAACTTGATCCGTGTTTAGTATGAAAGAGGAGAAAATTATATGGAACGAGCTATTAGACTTTTTGGATCTTTGGAAATTTTTACAAATGCAGGACGTTCAATAATTTGCTAGTTTATAAAAAGGTTGACAGTGTAATGTTGACAGAGTAAAGTTCTGATGCGGACACTTATGAATGTGGGACCCAGAGGGAAGATGGCACCTAGAGGGAAGGCGCCGAAACGTCGACCGACATTACAGCAGTATCCCGGCAGGAAACCTGAGAGAATTTCCTGCATTTATTAAATCTCTTAGAGAAATAATGAAATTATATACATGTCCTCCATTCGGCTACCACTCGACCTACCTTAACAAACATTAGTATTTATTGACATTTCGCACTTTATTATATTTTAGGAGATTTTTCAATCTCATTTCTACATTGTTGGTTGGATTGTGGCATGGTTGCTGCGAGTAGGTAAAATTTTCAACATGTGGAGCTATGATCAGGATTGACCAATATCAGAACTAAACCCATTCTTCATTATATAGGTACTAAAATTTCTCTTAGCGACCTTTGATTTCTGACCCTTCGGAAACCCGGCTGGTGGCCTCGTGAGGTGCATTTCAAAATTATCCTCCAAATACAAAGTGTTCCGATTCTGCCTGTGGACGTCGCGGTCATCTGTTTATATAATGTAATTCATTCATTCAAATGCTCCTCTACATTGTCGCCGAGGAAAGAATAAATGAATTTAGAGAAGCATCAACAGGACTTGACGTTCGGCTTCGGCGAGCCTTTGCTTGGATTCAGGAAGGCACATCCGTCCGTGGAAAAAGTTAAAAACCTTTCTCGATAAGCCGGTAGAAAACTCTCATCGAGGAAATTATGTATAAGTCAGCATTATTCTTAACTTAGGGGACGTCCATTAATTATGTCAACAATTTTTGGCAATTTTACCTCCCCACTTGTCAACAGTTGTCAAACTTTCAGTGACCCACAAAAAATATAATAACGTTTAAAAAACTTTTCACCCCCTATAGACTAATAACATTTTGATTAAAAGGTTGACAAATAATTTCATTTTTTATTTGTTTAACAGATTTCAAATTTACTATAATACTTTGAATTCATGAGGAAATCGAGAATATTCTTTTCAAACAGCTTCCCTTATAAATCTGTCAAAAGATTGGTAAAAATCTTCTGATTGATACCATTTGTGACTACCATTTATCATTTAAAACATTAAATAAAAACAAAATATGTTGATGCACGACTATAACTTATTTGGTAAAACCTCAATAGGTTTAAGCTTAAAAAAATTACTGGCTGACGTCAATTTATCATGACATCCCTCCTCCCTCCTGTCAACAATTGTCAAACTTCTTTAACTCCTCCTATTTTGTTTACATTATTAATATACGTCCCCTTACCTGAAATATCTGTGTATCTTCTCCTCAAGGCAACATGTTTCATGTAATACCAATCGATCATAATGATCACCGTCTTGTACTTACTTATCTTATATTAGTAACTTCCGTAAGTAATATACTTACGCAAAGGCAGAATTGCTATACGTCCCGTATTGACCGGGAAAATTTCAGTTTTAACGCAAAGTCTGTTGTCCCGATGGATGGAAAAACCATTACACGGAGAAAGAATATGATGTAAGATACGGAGATTTCAATGACAGACTTCGTTCAACCGCATATTTTCAGGAGCTACCTGACGTTGCTCATTCAATGTCTTAAAATCCCATGAAATTAACTTAAAATAAGTATTAATGAAGCATTCCTGTTTGAATTAGTTCAGTATGCATAATTCCTGGTTTCTTTCGATGAGAATATGGCGAAAACTAACGTAAAGATTATTTATATGAAAGTTTTGCTTCTGACAATTTTTATTTCGTAAAAAATTATTTATAAATAATGGTCATATGAAATCGAGAGGGACATCATCTAGAATAACCTCTAACAGAAATTTTATTCGTATCATGGAATGAGGTTTTCTATCCGAAATCGCGAAAACTTTGATAAAAATATCAATTTTTTCATAAAATTCACGGAACAAATTTAAGAAATGTTTACGTTGCTATCTGATAAATTCTGCTTGCTATAACAATTATTGTAAAGTACGTATAGTAGTAAGTACATACCGAAAAAGTATCGATAAGTAATAAATTTCAAAATAATTGAAAACTTTTTCGACCGCAAAATACAAAATCACCAATAGAATTAGATACGATATGTTTTAACGTAACTAAATGCGATTGATCTTCATAATCCTATTTGAAAGTATGTACAACTATCATCAACAAGCTGTTGTTCAAAACTGCCGTTCTTACCGTTGATATGTACCAAATTTATACATAAACTAAAGTATTTGCGCCCTTTATACACAGTAAAGTTACTTAAAATAAGAGTTTTACGTTCTTTTACGGGTATTTCTGTGTTAGCGAAGGATGAGAGCTTGTGTTGCTGAAAATGCATTTAAACAATGTAATCTTAATATAAACACTTTCTACAATCTTTAAAATTGGATTCCAGAGAAATAGCCAAACTTGCGACCGCAGAATTTCTTCCTGATCATATATCATCACAGTGTAATGCAACTTTCGAAGTTTCCAAAATTTAATAATACATAAATAATATAAAATAATAAATTCATAATATTGCGCAATTTACCTATACGATTTTTACTCAGTTCTGACTCATTATTTTTCCACTGTGAATATTTTAGTCAAGATTGCAATATCGAAGCTTCAGATTCACAGCTGCAGAATACCTGAAATAGCCAGAAAAAACTATAATACATTTATCAAACTCTAATCTATTTGGCTATATTCTTCGAAGTTCAGATTTTTCCTATATGATAACGAAGCATTTGCAATAGGGTTGCTCGCAACCTCTAATTGGACGATGAAATAGAAGGATAGTATAGAAAAATCATAAAAATTTGATAAAGCAAGGAAAAATATCATGGTGAGTAGCATGAGGGTAAAATAATCTTGTTATTTAATGGATTGTTTAGTTTCAACGAAATGGAATTACTTGACTATTATACGCAACCATAATTCTGATTAAAGTAGATAAGACTTTAAAAAGAGCGTTGTTCGGCATATCAGGTAACGGAAAAGCTTCATAACTACTCGAAACTGCAAAAGACTAAAGTTGTGAAGTTTTAAAGGGATTACGATATACCTCAATTACGGACCTGTCTCAATGCAGATATATATTAGGATTGCTTCCTTGTTCATACATATTCCAACTCATACATTGTAAGCAGCAGTTTTGTTTGCGTAGCAAAACCTGACAACATCTTCCTGTTGCCAAGTTTTGGTTGCCTGACCCTCTGCAAGCCTTCCTCAATTCCGGCCATGACCTTAAGTACTTCTCCAAGGAAAGATCGTGACACGGGACATTTTTAGTCTGAGGTGACCCGGGAAGTTCGCGGAATGGAGAATTTTTAGCCCTGACTAATTTAGCAGCATGGTAATGTCCAGGGGCGCCTTAGCGCCTTTAAGAGGCCCAAACTGGCCATACAATTAGGGTTGTCATTGAGCTGGTGATCGACTCCGCAAGGTAATCAAATGCTGTGATTTTTATTAATTCTTAGGGGAGATTATGAAGTGGTTAAAATTAGTGAATGGTCTATGAAATATATCGCCTGATCTATACTAGTGAACTCATTTGTAAACAATGATAAAAATTAATTTCATTCATAATTGTATATTTATTATTGTATTTAGCTGATCCTTCTGAGCCAGGATGCGAGAAGTGGTAGTTTTATGGGGTTACAGGATAAATTTTAAATAATGTTTCCTCGGTAAACCTCGGTATTGCTAGGCTATATTTCTATCTCATCTGAAAGTGGTTAAGATTAATTTTCAAAGACTGAATATTCTTTGACTGACTCTGTACATGTGTATAAATAAATATACGCTAAATTCCTTTTTCGAGCTTATTTACGTCGAGTGTGGAGGTCCACCAAATATCTTTTGATGTGGTCAAATTTTCTCGATCGGCGAATGGAATGAATACCGTTTCTTTCGTCAAAGGAACCGCAAACAATAAATTCGTGCACCGGCGTCACTGTCGGTTTTCCTCAAAGTTGGGTCGACCAGAAGCATAGAGAGTCGCAGACCCGTTAACCTTATTCCCTGAGCTGGTTTCGGCCGCAAACTGTTAGCTCTCCCATTCGGATGAAGCACCTTGCCACTTTTTTAGGATTCATCGGTTGTAAGGCCCCGAAGACACTCTTAAGGGGATAGCAGGTGGCGTTTCGCACCCTTAAGAAAGCGGTCTTCCAGAAAACTCTCCGGCAATCAAAGAACTGGGGCAGGTGCTTACTCTGGTGGAAACTACGCCTTTTGTGGAATAAGAAAGTGATTACTGATTTAACAAACCATCACTCATTCAGTTTTTAGTTAATTAGAGTTTTGCCTCACTGAATCCCCCGGCTATTGTGATGTCCATGGTATTATTGTTGATCCTAACCATTTACACACAGTGATCACAGGTGACGATTGATCAGCACGCAGCTCTATAAGGCTATATAATTAAATTGTTTGCTCTTCCTATCTCGAAGGATTTATTTAATTACACCACGGTGCTGAAATGTTAGTGGATGAGTAAATAAGATCATAGAAGTTAATTTCGTAGTCTTCAATCTTCATATTCAGGTTTATATCGTGTGAATAATTGTAATCTATCCACTGATTTATTTTGTTTTATGTAATTTTTGTTATAGTAATACATTTATGATTTTAATGATATAAACAGCTTTCTCTTTTATCTCTTTGCTTATACTATAAATTTACTATACTACCAAGTTCTTGGGATTCTCCCCAAAAACCAGTATTTTACAGCTTTAATAGTACTGGATGGTACCTTTTAAATTGTGAAGATAATGGTATATCATATTATATATTATTTAACTTCAATTACAAATAATCAATAGATAATAAGACCCTACCGAGTCCCTGGGAGTCTTTACTAATACCAGCATTTTACAGCTTTGATAGTATTGGATAATATCTTTGAAAACGCAATGATAAAGGTAAATAATTATTTAATTTAAATATAATTAATCAGTTGATAGTAAGATAGAAATTATCTCAGTTTCATATGAATAAATGTCGACTGATTGTAGTGATATTTAAATTAGATCAGAATAACATGCCTTTTTCGATTTGGACAAAAGAAACTTCCTCCTATTGCTCAAAAGTATTGTTTTCCATTTTGCAAAATATTGCCTATTAAGAAGTAATTCCTCGGATTGCCTACCTTCCCCATGCATAATCATGCTCAAGGCCTTAAATTATACGCTTTGTTTACCTTAGAAATCATCAAAAATTTAAATTTTGATTACCACGAACAATATCTTATTCCCAATTAAATCACCAATTATTTCTTCCGTTTAACCCCTTTCACCCTATCAAACCACCCTTTTCTCTCACTTTAATTTACCAAGTTCCTTCCCCTTCCGCTCTGCAAACACTTCAAGGGTGTCACGTGTGTTTTTGGTTTGCATTATCAGACCTAATGAGGACGCTCCCGAGTCGAAATCCGTAGTCTGTTTGTTTTTAAAAAATTGCGGGAACCGAAATTCTCTGGTCACGATAAATAATATAGTTAGGTTCCACGAATAGGAGGCTGAGGTGGTCGATTATATTTTATTTAAAAGTTATATTACGAAGTGCATGGCGTTAAGTCTTTCATATGTAAAAATAATACCAGATTAAGAGGGGTCATGAAAGATTTTAGTCAAATATGATGCTTTATATGGAAATTTTTCATTCAAGCCGCTCATAAGAATATTTAAGTTCCGGGGACTGCAATGCTAATTTTGGTGAAATTTTAAAATATAATATTTCAACTTCATTGCAATTATGAACACATTGCTTCATCATATAAAATCTGTACAACATCAATATCTTACCATAATTATATATATGTAAGTAGTTTCCAGTAGGTCTCTATACTATTGTGAACAAAAATGAAATTTAAACATTTTTAAGTTCGAAAGGTTTTTGATATCTGGAATGTCTTCCTCAGACCCTGTTGAGGAAAATATGGAATAAAGTGGGTTATTAATTTTGAGTTCCTATAGGAATTACATTCTTGTAATCCATGATTTGGTTCTCTCAATTGTCATTCATTGTATAACACACTTCAATAAATGACAGTTTGGTCGTACAATAAAAAAACTTTGTGTGGTTTAACATAAAAAAGTGTTTTTCTATTTATCTTCATAATCTTAAAGTTGTAAGAATAAGTAGCGAGTGTCTGAAACATGTATCAACTTTTTGCCTGCAACAGATTTGATATGGGAGACTTAAGCCTTCATAATTATTATGCATATTTAAAATGGAGTTTAACTGTAATCTTCTTACTCGAACTCTAACAAACCGTATTATAATTGACATGGTAAGGTAAGTATTAGCAAGCCCCTGACTGGGGCTTCGGAATAATAAGGTGTAGTTAAACCGATTTATCAGCTAATCCGAAGATTAAGCGCAACTGAAATATAATGGCATAGAGTGCGTTATAATTAACTCAAATTTAAGATTCAAAACCTACTCAATCTGATGCGTTAATCATCAATTTTAATATCAGTGAATTTTTAACTACCGATTACATGCGTTTTTTTTAGTTCAAGTGAAGACTTAAGTTGGAAAGTAAGTAAAAAATGTTAAGTATTTGAGTCAAAGTTAAAGTGCATTTTAATTATCTGTTATAATATCGCGCCTGAATATGAGAATATTGTTGTTTACAAATAGTTGGTCGACAGTTTAAATATTGATAAGTAGATATTTAATTACATTCAATATTTTATAACTCTATATCAACTCAAGTTAATAAAATCAAGTGAAGTTAATAAAGATCAAATTATTATTATCAATAATTAATCAATTCAAATCATATAAATAAATCAAATAATCGATCAATTACTTATCAGATCATGTTAATAAAGAGTGTTTATTCTTTTTTAAAATGTGCACATTTTAGGACACTTTAGACTAATGGGTTTCTCAATTCTGGGAAAAGGCTACGTTGAAAATTATCCGCTGGATGCAAACCGCACCCAACAGTCGCTAAATTTCGCCGATGAGGAGTAGCAATTGCTTCCATTTTCTTCGGTAACAATAAGAAGAAAACTCTCCGATCACTTCCCTCGTTTTCCTTTGTTTACTGCAAATGAATGCTTATAGTGGAAGTATTTCACCGGACACGCTTACTGCTACTCATTCAGGAAAGGAAATGCCGTGCGATATCCGTAGCTGATAACACGCCCCACACGGCCTCTCCCACGTATGCGTGTGTTCCTTTGTAATATATGAGGCTTTACCGTTCACTACTACTTTCGCTACGATGCTTACGATTGGAATAGGCTGAGCATGGCGTAAGTTTAACGGTCTCGGATTCTCCCATAGAATTTTTTGCCCGGCGGACCTGATAACACATTATACGGGGTTGATCGGGATGCAGAAATGCATTTCAAGAACTTCATATTTTTTTAGAAATTTATTTCAATTGTAGACAGCATTACGCCCTATCTAACAATTATGATTTTATAATTATACCTATTAATTATTTATTTATTTAGGTTCTAAGTTCACCCAACAAACAATTTCAGGGTAAACAAATACTGATATAAAATTCAATGATGCAATTAAATGCGATAACAATTTTTATATCAGCTGTACAAAAATCAATATAATTTATAAAAAAATAATATAAAAAGAAAAGTGAGAAGAATACATAAGTATAAGTATATCATGAGTAGGTAATAATTAAAAATTCGTTTTTAAAAGAATTTCTGTCTTGAAATACACCAATTTGCTACTAAACGAATTACCGTAAAATGGGGTAACTCTGGACTAGCGGGGTAACTTTGGACAAACACTCTCTTTAAATATTTTAAATTGCACGGCTTGCCCCCGGCCACCAAGATGCGTGGCAACGCGTCGAATCGTAGCTCTTGGATGTGGCAACTTCTATCAGAAGTTACGTGAACTTCTTCCTACATCTCAGCTGTCTACTGGCAGATTAAGTTAATGGCAACAATGACGCTCTCACCGGTTTGTTAGATTAAGTGGTCTGGAAGTAGAATATTTACAACGAAGTGGAATAAATAAGGTATGTATCCTGTGACATGCTTATCTGAGTTAGTTATGTGCTTTTTCGCATAAGAAAATACTGTTTGGTTAATTTAAGACAAGCGATGAAACGAAAAGTCGCTACCTGGTGGGGTAACTTTGGACAGTGTTTACATGTCCATAGTTACCCCACCTGGCTTAAAAAGTACGAACACTGGACTTTTTTAATAGGAAATCATGCCGAGGACTTATGTTCGGCCACTTGGGACGAGGAATTATTGAAATTACACTGATGAAGCTGTTGAGGATTCTGTCAACCTGCTCCGAAGGGGCAAAATAACCTTGCGGAAGGCCGAGGACGTATACGGAATTCCGAAGAGTACATTGTCAACGCTACTGAAAGGAAATCCTAAACTTGACTATGGCCGTCCTTCTGTGGTTAGTGATGATGAGGAGGAGACGTTTGTGTCGTATTTAGTAACGGAAGAAGGAAGAAAAACGCCCGGTTGGTGATGAACGAAAGCTCCAGCAGCAGCTCTGGGAGCGAAGAGGTTGATGACGTTTCTTCCCCTGAAATCTCCGACAATGAAATGATTTCCGTTCAAGACGAAAACGTAAGCCCTGGACCTTCCGCAGTAAGGGTTCCAATTGATCTTGACGTGGGGCAATTTGGTTTGGTGAATTTTGAGGGGGAACTGTACCCAGGGCAAATTACAGAAAAAGACGGGCAAAGTGACAGGTACTTAGTTACAGCTATGGAAAAGTCTGGCGGTTACTGGAAGTGGCCTAGTAGGGAGAACAAAATTTGGTACAGCGCTAACGAAATCGTGCAAGGTATTAACCCCCTCAAAGAGTAGGAAAGCGCGCTCTGTTCTCTGTGCCAGAGATTGGAGTGTATTTTGCCAATGAGATGTAAGACTTGCTAATTGATAAGTCTACATTTATAAAATGTATATTAAGCTTTAAGTCCATATTTGATGGCACGAATGATATTACAAAACTTACTGTTTTACATAAGTTTTACCAAATAACTGAAAAATATTTAAAACTAATATTTAACCAATTGTTCACCACTATAAAACGAATTTATAATTGTTTATGTGTTTTAAAGACATGTAAAAACGTTAAAATAAACGTTTAGAAGTAATTTTGGTTGTAAAGGCTTCATTTTTACCAATTTTTGTCCAAAAAATTACACTGTCCAAAGTTACCCCACTCGGTGGGGTAACTCGGGACAATGTTCAAGTCAAATTTGATTGAACAGGGTTGAATTTTTTAAAACATGAATTACGGCGTTTAATAGCTAATGAATGTGCAAAACGAATGATATACATATCTTAAGTAAAAAATATATCTATAGTACGAAAAATTTAGAAAAATATGAAAATTTGTCCAAAGTTACCCCATTTTACGGTATATTCTTTGCATATTCTGTATAAAGTAGAATTAATGCAGTAAGACTTTTTGACAGTAGTTAATTTGAAACATCTATTTATTCTACAATGCACTACTGGAACATAGAAGTTTAATTTGTGAATAAGTTCACTATCATCTCCTATTGTATCATACAAAAATAACAAGTCATAATTCTTTCTCTATTTTGTAAACTTTTAAATTATGTAAATTATATCATGATTGTGACTGCAAAGACCATTATCTACATTTAGGGTGGCCAGATGCATGTACCATGTGGATCGTTGAATTTACTAGTTTTACTCACATTTAAGTAATTTAGGCGCGACTTTGAGCCTATCAGTGCTATTTTTTTCAAATTAATTTGTGAATGGTTTATTTATTCATCTTTAAGGGCCAGAGAACTGTCAAATTTTCTTTGCTGTATAATTTTTATCAGATACGTTATCAGCTGATATTAAAGATGATTTTTTAAAAGACAATTGTTTAATTCTGGATCTATTAATATCTGGGGATTTTCTTCCTGCCGCCAATACTTATCAAATAAAGCTGGGCTCCCATTGGAATCGAAACCGGGACTTCGAAGGGTACGCGCTATTCACTTATTTTTACTCCTTAGCGGGAGCTCTTCTACCTTTATGATGAGTATCTCACACATTACCAGCCATTGCTTTATTCCGCTTACTCTCACGGCTCTTATCAGAGTAAACATTTACCATATCGAATAAAGTTATTGATTGCCATTGTCTAAGGTGCTCACACTTCTTACCTATGTACATTTATATACAACCCATAGATTGATATGATATTGATATCGCCTATAGAAAGAAGGGGTACCCTATATATCTGTATTTCACAGTATCTACTAGAATGTATTTAAGTCCCATCGAGAGATGAAAATACCGAGAAATCCTTCCTGAGGATGGTCTGGAGAGCTGTAGCACCAAACAACCCGTTGGTTGGTGATAATGACGATAATAGATTGTTTGTTTGTACTTCAAAGTAGCGTTCTGAGTGAAGAGGTTCCTCTTCTGTTCGTAGGAATAGCAATTAGGATACAAGTATGACGATTCTAGCCGATTAAGGAAGCTACTCAAGTCAGTTAGAGCTGTGCTCTATTTTATATTTTGCTTTGTGTCAAAGGTATGATCATAGAAGGTAATCGGAGAGAATATATCTGCACAGGATTCAGCCAGGAGGCTGATTTGAGCCTCCAACTCTTCACCTTCAGCTACCGAAAACTCTAGAAAGAGTAAGGGGAAACTAGGCAATTTTAGGAGTAAGGTTGTTTGCCCATGCCTTCCTCTCTGAGGCAAGACAACGACTCGATGAATAACATATTTCATGGGATACAACTAGGAGAAATTTACATGGCTGCCATTATTTGATAATATAATTCGTCAATAGCTTCCGCATTATCAAATCCATGAACAAGACTGAAACAAAAATCAATGACATATATATTTTCCAGGGACGGATCTAGAAAAATATTTTGGGGGGGGGGGGTCCGATCGAAAAATTCAAAAATAAAAGATATTTCGGCTTTCACAAAACGTGACGTTAGAATTTTGTTAGATAAACTCGATTTTTTTCGCTAGTGATTGCTTATTAAATTGTGTGTTTATTTGCGTTATTTGAGTTTCATTTTCGAAAAATAGGCACAAGTGATATTTCGGGGGGGTCCGGACCCCCAGGACCACCCCCTTGGATCCGTCCCTGATATTTTCTCTAACCCATGCCTCGAAATATATATTTTCTCCAGTACTAGTTGAGGAAGAGATGGTATTAATGAAATAATTTAGCACCGACAGAAGAAATGGGTGGATCAGATCATGAGAAGACTGCTAAAGAAAATAATGGAGAGTAGAATAAAAGGAAATAAACAGAGGGGAAGACAAAGGCAGAATATGTTAGATGACATAAATGGTGGGTTATGCTACCAAGAAACGAAAGCAAGGCGTTGAATAGGAAATATTTATTTATTTATGCTTAACATACAGCAAGATGCCAATTTAAAGTGAAGGTATAACACCTACGACCAATCCATTATCAGAAAAATCCGGTTAGCCGGGATTCGAACCCGGGACCTTGGTGTTGGATCGTTATCATGTAGACCATTGAGATACATGGACCTACCGAAAGGTAGAGCAATCATGCATGTGTGCAGTACCAAATGAAAAATATTGCAAATTGTAGCAGGACCCTTGCCGTCTAGAAAAGTTAATGAATTGTTTACACAGTACTTAATATATCCGATATATTAGTATGTTTATATTTACTCTATCAATATTATTTGTATTTATCTTATTATTACTTATTTTGTTAATGTGCTCAATGGGTTTTTTATTTATAAGAATTTTTTTATGTAACATAAACAAGATTATGCATATTGTTTACACTATTTACACAGCACCTATATATGATATGTAAATATTGTTGTCGTTAGTTAATGAAGTGTACTTTTTAAGCCAAATATTTGATTAATTATCTGCTGTTGAATTAACGCTTTTGTATTAAGTGAAGGCAATCCCTGTGCAAGTCTTCTTCTAAGATACCTATAATCTCTCTCAGTATGAAATAAAAATTAATATCAACTTAATGTGAAAACTGCCAGTGCATCAGGTTCAAACGGGAGAGAGGTGGTTTCATCAAAATCGAGAGCGCTGTGAAGATCTCACATGCGAATCCATAGTCGATTGTCATTTGCAAACTCATTTGCTTCGGGATTCGTCGTCAAAATGCCCCAAGTTGCAGAGCAAGGCCACGAGGAACCTCCTTCGACTCATTGCCTAAGCGCCACCAATATATTCGACAGAGTCGTGAAAGTATAATTAGGTCGACCGAACCAAGGCCCAAGTCTTCCCAGAGGACAGCCGTCGCTTCAATTCATTCCAGTGCGTCACATTTTTTTCAACTCCTTCCCGGCCGAGTGATCGGTTCCATAACTTTTCCACATCCTCACTTTCTCCAGCCGATATCGGAAAAGTTGAAGTGATGTTATAGGCTCGTGTCACTAATCCCGAAGTTTTACCGGTTACACCCATCGTTCTCATGGTTACCTTTCTGGCCCCTCTCTGGAATCTCTAGTGCACTATTGAAGAAGTGGGCCCCAACTCATTATATACAGCAATACGTATCTTGATTTACTAAGAGCGGCTCTAAGAAAAAAATGCCTTGGGTATTTACTCAGGTCTTGCTCGACTTGACGCTTGATAAATCGTAGATATTACCCATGTAAATAGGAAATTATTTTTTAATTATTTGTAATGCACATACCAAGTTTATAAGAAACAGTTCAGGATAGGGAAAAGAATACAACCGTTGAAATGTTTTTCACAGTTCTACAGATACTTCCCGGTGATGATTGAAAACCGTTTTCGTAGAACATTCATTTTATTGTGATTTATTTTTTGTTACAAATGTAAGCTAATAGGATGAATCATATCATACGCCATTTAAATGAGTTTTTAAAAATCTGAATGTTTGATATTGATGTCGTAAACTAGTAAACTCTTCCATCAGCTTAGACGGAAAATTAATTTTTAACCAAATTTAAATATATAGGTATCTATTATCGAATGTATCTGATACTTATAAGCAAAAAGGAGTGAGTTGCTTGGTCTGTCCCAGTAAATGTATACTTGCAAATTTTATATCATAATTACAATTTTGGAGTATCAGAACATTTTCTTCTCCTCTTATTGCAGATCATAAATTCTTACCATTCATTCTATATTGGTCTAAAATCCCCATTTATTCTTGTGGAAACATAATGAGCTGGAATTCTACAACCGCCTTGCTCGTCATGGAGAAGTTTAGATACTGCCAGGGTGTCTTTTAGTCGCAAAATACACCGGCACAATCCTGAACGGTTGATGGAAAAAGTTCAGTTTTTCCAGATATATCCCGCGGAAAATCCAGCGAAAACCAATGCTCACAGGCTCATATGTATTTGAGTATTATTCCAGTTTTGAAGTCAATGGGCGATCAAATTGTGGAAAATGCACTTCCTACGTATCTTTATTTATCCCCTCCACAGTTTCGAGTACGTAATCTTACATTTTGAGAGTAATCTCAGTATTTTTCGCAGGTTTTTCATACCCTTTTCCTGCGTACAAGTAGACGGAATTTTATATCCTGGTCTTACATTCACATTTATACCCTTTTTTATATCTCTCAGCAATATTTCATTTTTAATTATACGTATTTGCGTTCATGAATTTTATTTTCACATTCCTCGTACTGTTTTTCATTTCTTGTTTTATTCCAACGTCTTCTATAATTACCTTCTAAATTGATCGTCTCAGGGTCGTAGATATAATTGTATATAATACAGTAGTCAACAATATGTAATAATTATTTTGAGGATCGTTTACATCAAGTTCTTATCTTTAATTAATTTTTAAATTAATTGATTATTGCTCGCATGATTGAAAATCATAAAGTAATTGTATGTTATAAAGTAACGTGTCTCTAAAATTTTAATCGTGTTAATATATTTTTCTTATATTTATTAACATTAAAAACATATTATTACGGAATAATCTCCAGGTACGGCTATCGCTATGTAGAGTCATTCAGGCGCTTCTATGTGGAAAGATGCATGTTCTACGGTCTGAAGATAATTAAAAGTCAATAGGAAGCCGTTTCATTAGATAAAATTCGATTAGAAATTTTTGTAAAAACATAAAAATAACGGAGTGTTGTAGTAACAAGTAAAATCATCCGTTGTCAAAATATATATTGGTAGAAATTTTCGTTTCAAAACCCTTTCTGTGCTCCTAAAGGGATTCTCTTACAAGCAAAGCGTTACGATTAAATAATAAGTCTTTGGTTGTTATTAATGGTGTTAATAGAATTAGTTAATTGTTTCTACCGAAAAAGTTAATTGTTTCACCGTAACTTGGCCTCTGTCGCAATTAGTGGCATAATTAACAGGTGTATAAAATACCGACTAAATTATTCGGACGAAGATTAAAATTTTAGTTTTTTTCACTTCTGAAGTTTCTGTTCAAAACAAGAATTGGATATTACGTATTTGGTCTCACTGACTTTCTTTCCCAATTGTCTGGCTGAAATTACGGCTTTCAGTAAACGACTTGTTTTATCTAATCTCAAAAACATCTGCGTCCCATTAAATTCCAATCGATTTCATGCATTAGATTATCAAGAGAATTGTGTGAGAAATAAAATAAATTCTATATTGTATTGCTGTATGTTACCAAAATTTTTGCGGATTAGATTCGGAACGTAAATTGAATGATTGTAATAATCTCTTATTGAAGTCTTCTTTCTTTTGTACCAGCCCCGAGAACGTATTACTAACACTTCTTGTTACATTTACTAATGAAAGAAAGTTTCGAACGGGGGTATCAAATTTACCTGCAATTGTTACGAAAAATCAGTGAGAGTTTGCTTCAAGATGCAGGATGAAAGTGTTATGAAAATAAGGGATATAACCAAATGCTTAATTTTTTTAATTAATTCAGAGGAATTACATTTTTAGAAGATGTTGCCGATATTATGCGTTCTTTCTGTAACATCGGCCGTTTGATACTGCGAAGAGGATTAGGGACATACATGCTAAAACAAGTCGCCAGAAGAATATATTTTCTGTGATACTCGAAAGAATATTGTTGCATAAGTTAGCTCGTCTTCTACGAATTTCGTTTTTCTGCTCTCCTCGCCTTATGTAGCTAAATTGTTGGAAGATAGGGTTCTTCTATTTTGACTCCTTAATACGGAATACAAATATTCAACTGGGATCAAAGTGAAGAATTGAATTTTTACGTTTCTCTAGTCAAGTTAGGAGGCAAACTCAAAATGAAATTTCATTAAAGTTAAAAGAAAGCACTGTAAGACTCTGTGACGCTGTATCCTTCAATGGGTCGAAGCAATATTCCAGAAGTTGAAAACAGGTGTAGGTGGCAATTATCAACATTAACTTTTAGAATATATTCATAATCTTATTCATTTCTCTCAAAGACCTCTTTCTTTGCAGAGCGAAGAGGCAAGTGGTGAGAAACGATCTTTTTCTCACAATGGTGCAGCTGGAGGAGACCTTCATTCGTGTCCTACGCCTGAATGTCAACAGGTGAGTTATGGTAACAGATGCGCTCTTTCCAGTTTCCCCCCTTTCTTTGAATACATTTCCTCGGACCGATGACGGAAGTCTCCTGGAAGCAAACCTCTGATTCAGATTCACGTCGAATTTGTCTTGGCCGCAGTTTGCAGCATCCCCAAAGGAAAAGAGTCTTCGAAAACATCCTCGAAAACCTTATGCAATGGGCAAGGAATGTTTTTTTTTATCGGCACATTTAGGTATGCGCCCGAAAAAGCAAGGATTAATGTCGACCTCACTCGATGGCTTTTGATGACTTCACTTCCGTCCATCCTCATGCTCAAGCCGGTCTCTCTTTTGGAACTCGAAGGGATATCGGTTGCATTTATGGGTTCGGCGAATAGATTTCTATATTTAGGGACGTGAATGGGAAGAAAATGCAATCTTCAGTATTTGTCAAATTTTTAAAACGAGGTTATGTCTCGGTGTATATGCATAATTCGGTTGGTTTATGTGGCCTAATATTCCTTTTTCAATCCTCGTTATTTCGTTTCTCGGTAACTTACCCCAATCTTGCATCATATAATATATTTTGTCTTAGTCTTCACCTTTATTTGTACTTTCTCTCTATACGTAGTGTAGAGAAAGTATTGTATTCGCAAAAAAATTCGACCTCCAGATTTCGACGGAAATAGATGTTTTGGGGCCCATAAAGCTCGTTTTCGCTAATTTTCCGAACATGTCTGTGGTAAAAAAAGTTTGTGGGCGCTCTATCTTAAAAAGTAATTATCCGATCATTTTCAAAATTCATATTTAGTACTTCCCTAACAATGCCAAGAGTTGATTAGTTTTTGGGAAATATCGCTTAACCGGAAGTTGCGGTTTATCCGGAACAAAATTTCGTTTCTTAAATATCTCTGTAAGAATGTAATGTAGGTATATACAATTATAAACAAAAGTTGTAGATAATATACTTTAATACAACTTTTGTATGAAACATTTTTTCGTAGCACTGATTGTTTAGGAGTTATTCTTCAATGATGGTTAACCGGAAGTTGTTTTTTACCCAGAAATTGAAGTTTTTCATACTTATCTCTGTCAGAATGCAATGTAGGTATGTTCAATTAAGTACCAAAGTTATAGATTATGTTTTTACTACGACTTTTGTTTGAAACATTTTCCTGTAACACTCATTGTTTTGGAGTTATTTATATAAAACCGGTATAGGCTTCTGTTTTCAATAAATATGGAGAAAGTCATGTGTTGGCCACATCAGATTTTTTCCCTTGGATTCTACCATCAAAATGCTTTCTTTACGAGCCTCTCCCCTTTTAATATTTGATCCAATCATTTTATCTGTCGATATTTAAACCTGATAATACTGAAACCCTTTCTTCCTCACCATCTCTAGCACTTTACTTCTTTATTCACAGACTCAGTTTATTTTTTCCATTCCACGCTACGCCTCCTTACAGTCTTTTCATATTTTACTGTTTAGTTGTCCACATTTCACCCCTATTCAGCAAAAATCTCCACGCAAGGATTTTGCAATTGAAATCTCCGAATTTAAAATGTGGTTCTTAATTTTCTTCGTCAGATGTAATGAAGCTCTAAGGCTATCTGGCGTGGAACTTAAAGTGCGTACGATTTGATTGTCTTATAAACCATTATAACTGTCTAGTTCAACTGAAACACATTATTAGTCGATTGCTGTCAAAGTTTATCCACGGAAAACTCACTAGAGAGACTTGCAAAATTTCACTGTATCTCTGTGTGCGGATTAAAAATTTAAGGATTTAAATGGATTAAAAAGAAGATTAATTGTTTTTGGTTAGTTGAATAATTCTACTAAAAATATCAATTTCAAGTTTTAAAGGTCATTATGAATTGCTTATGCATTACTATTTATATTTAATTACCTAAATATATATAATAATCATGTATATAAAATCGGAAGAGTGCATTTTTAAAATATTTTTTTTGCCTGAGTTCACTCCCTTTGTTAATAGATTTAAGTACTTGTGTAATAGAGTTTATTACTTCAGGTCGAACAGTATACTAATTTACTATCTTACGATTTAAGTGCATGGAAGGTGTTGGCATTGCTGTATCTCAGAGTGAAGCATATACATCACTGAATAACGGGAGATTGGACTGTCAAAAACTATGCCAGGTGAGAAAATTCATTTTATATATTTACCTCAAGGAAGTGAATATACATAATATTTTCATCAAGCCTTACTGAATGTAAATGTGAATGGTAATCTTTGTGTGTTCTATGTTACAGAACAATGCGGCCTGCGTAGCTGGTTGCAGGTGCGTCCAAGATCAAAGGGAAGACCGCAAAGATAGTGGTGAGTTTTAAAAATTGTTATGAAAATTTTTTCAACTAGACAATCCAGTTAAGATCCTGTCTCCAAATTTTGATTAATTCTTTCTCAGTGATGACCACCGAGGTCTGCTCCCATCCAGTCACGCGTATGCATATTTACTTCATAACGGAAGTAAACATTAAATTTAAATATAAAAAATTAATCAATATCAAATGTATAACTGTTATTACCTTTTGCGGAATTTTCGGCTTTATTCAGAGGTAATGTTTGCGGAATTGTCCGAGTCGATGTTTGTAAGGGCACCAACTAAATAAATAAATAGCATTCGAATGAATACAGCGGATTATCAAAATTGAAATTAGGATCACACTATCCGGTTACAAGCAACTTATTCGAAAAAGAATTCTTCGAATTACAAATTCTTCGAATTACAAATTCTTCCAAAAAAATACCACGGTAAAAATGCCTCTTTCAATGTCCACACCCAACCCAACATTCAGGGATGTTCGTAGTTCAACTCCGAATCAGTTCTTTTAATCTAAAGTTTGGATAACATCAGATTCACTAAGAGTTGTCTATTTTCGAAGAATTTGTCATTCGAAGAATTGATCGTTCGAAGAATTCGTTTTCGAGAAATTTGCATGCCCTCTTACCTTGATTTGTAAGTATGTACCTGGATGCATCGTGACAACTCAGGCTTGTTACTCGAGAGCATTAAAAATATTAACGCCAATCATTCATGCCGGATTCTAATTGCGTGAATGAACTCTGAGGGGGATGTTTATCTCCAAATTCCATGCACATTTGGACTCATTTGATCTCCAATTTGTCGCTTAGCGAATTCGCAAAGCGCGTCTCAGGAAATGAGTCGTGATAGACAGCAATTTTAGCATTTCTTGTAATTGGGATAAATAATTTGCGCCGTTATTTATCAAAGCGCCTTTTGGCACTCAAACGATAATTTTCGAAAGGAAAAGTAAAAGGGCCTTAGCTAACGAGGAAGTAACTCTTTTGTAAGCAACTGTTCGTGCATTTTCCGCTATGAAGAATATGTCATTAGGTATTAAGTTTATATAAAGCATATTTGCTTTTTATCTGTAGCATATAGAATTACACGCCGCAACTCTTTTTAAGTATTCCAAAATGAGAATTTCTTCATTCGGTATTAAATTTATATGAGAAAAATTCACCATCTATCTAAAAAATTTGGATAATATAAGGCTTTTAAATTCTTCGTCGAAGAAAAACGAGTTTTCATGAAATCACGATGCATTCTCGAGCTGCACGCACGGCTCAATGCTGGATTTTTTAAATCAAGCTATCATCCAGATTTCTCTCAGTTCGTGACCGGGTGGTATTTCGCTCTCATGCTGGCGGTAATTATCTTATCTCGAAAATGGAATGTTAGAGGTGAGTGAGAGTATGACATTTATGCCGTTACAATTTGGAATGACTAATTCTGCTGGTGAGGTAAATCATTATACTAACTATTTAATGCAAGAGATTATCAAAGTAGTCTTTTTTTGATTTATGACTACAAAGGAAGGGTAGGGCTATTTTAAAAGACGTTTGAGATGAGATACCTCATTCTTCCTCTTCATCGGTTTCATCAAACTTATTATATATTATATTTTTCTTGTGCTACTTTTTAGGAATGAGGTATATTTAGAAATTAAACGTGGCAAATTTAATTACACAGGTACACAAAATAAAAAAAAAGTTCTGAGCCCGAGCTCTGACATTTGGTTCCCCATGTATTTTTGGCTCCCGAAACCGATCCCGGGGTGGGTATAGCCCAGTATTCCGTATTATTTATTCCGTTCCGAATTTTCATATACATATATTTTTCTTAATGGCACGGAAATAAAGCTTTGCGATTATTCTCAGGGAATGGCCAAATTTTGGTCATGTTTTTTACCGTAGCTGGCAAATACGGAACGTCTGGGCTATACCGACCCCGGGATTGGTTTCGGGAGCCAAAAATACATGGGGAACCAAGTGTCGGAGCTCGGGCTCAGAACTTTTTTTTTGTGCGCCTGTGTTATTTAACGAGTTTAAATGTATTAGCATTAACTGTTACTAATTAATATCACTAAGTGTTTAAAATTTAGGGTATTTGGTTGTTTGGTAGACAATTAAACCTTAGCGGCCACTGGAGTTAGCTCGTTACCCCAGGCTCAGACAATGTGAAATTAGAGGTATAATACGTTTGAAATTGATACAAGTAACTACATCTGTCGGTAGTAGACAAGTGTGACTTGTGATCCCATTACATAGGAACCCGAAAAAACGCGTGGGGGCTTTTCCCGACAGTAATTTTGCAAAATAAATATACTTTTTGCAAGGTTAGCGGATACTGTTATTTTTTATGGTAGTGGTATACCATGTGCGTACAACCCTAAAATTTTAGTCCTTAATATTGAAAAATAGCGGAGTAATGAATTTTTTTCTGAAAAAAGCCTTTTTTCGGAGTTCTCACATATATGACTAGTTCCTAGAGCGCCATCTATAAATTGACCGATGAAAATCATTAGGATTGTCGAATAACCGTTCAACAAACATGAAACACCCGGTTAGAAATCCTAAAATTGCCGTATGTTTTGTACAACTAGGTTTTATCGGCGTGGGGTAACGAGTTACCCCGTGTGGCCGCGATGTGGCCGGGCTGAGGTGTGGCCGCTAAGGGTTAAGGGTTAAAGGTTTAGAATCTTTGGATGCGCTTATATATCGAGCCCGTGATTTTAGGAGGTACCGGAAATCTCAAAACGTAAATCAAAATACATTACTGAAATGTTCCCAGAATCACGGTATATATATAAATTATATAATAACAGAATTATTTTACTAAAGTTGAAAAACTATTGCAAGAAAAATTCATAAAGCGAGATTATTACGTTACGAAATAGTATATTACACATTGAATGCAGTTATATTTTTTCGATATTAAAATTAATTTGATTTTGTTATTGCTGAAAGAGGATATTTTAATCAGCTCACATTTCTATAAGAAAGTGCGAGTGTAATATTATTTTTTATATGAAACTATAATTTTATACTCCTATAATAAAAAATAATATAGTATTCCTATAATAACTCAATTAACTTTTATGCCTATAAGAAAATAAAAATAAATGGATTATTGCAATTTAATGATCATGATCAATTTGAGAGTTGCTTGAATACTGATTGGATTTGTAGTTAATAATTTTAGAGATTTGTTATAGATGTTTATTTTTTCCTTGCTATGGTTAATTCGATCCTTCTGAGATGATTTAATTTAATAATTTTATTCTTGCAAAAAAGAGTCATAAAAAACCTACCGTTATTTTAGTCCAAGTGTGACTATTACGTCGATAATTGAAAGTTATTTGTGATTTTGATCGATCTCTTTCTTTTTTAAACTGTTGGGAGATCGAACTTCACCTGGCATCTTACCACACCCACTCTGCACTGTCAAAATATAAAACGTTGGGTTCCGGAGACTTCAGTTTATTTTTCTTGGGATCTCAAGGAGGACATAACTGATATTATATCTGAAAATGAAGTGATTTCACCACCAACATTCTTCGTGGTTGAAATAATCGGCGAAAATTCTACTAATTGGCAGATTTTGAATAAGGTACGTATTATTAATCCAGGTGTATGCATGGTTACTTGTACTATGATAACTTTTGTAAGATTTGTGGTATTCATTGGTTGATAAAATAGCTTGGTATACCTTTTTTTATTTCTTAAATTCCTGGTGTACTAGATAATAATTTAATTTCAATTTAATACTACTGTGAATAAGCAAAACTGAACCAATCCAACAATACCAACCGAGCGCTGTGGTAAAGAAACGCTGAACTCATTAAACCAATTCAGGCATATGAATTCATGGAAATACGTATTTTGTGCAAATAGATAAATTAGATTTATTATAAAACGTTACGAAATAGTATTATTGCTTCGCCAATTGCAAAAATTATCATGTTGTAAAGGCGGTGATACAAGGATTACAATTAAATCCCACGGTAGGTCAATAATGGTCAATTTTCCTGTTTTGTTTTATTCATGCTGAAGTAAAATCCATACGGCTTATAATGGAGAAATATCTAGAAAACATTAATTTTAGTAGGAAGAACTCGAGGAGACATATCTTAAACAAGTAGATTTTTATTAAATGATTTATTTTGAAAATATAACGTGGTTGAACGAAAAAGTATCAGCAAACTATGTCTGGAGGTCGGCGGAGTAATTGTGGATGGAGCAATTTTTGATGGGGTTGTATCATCAAAAGAGAAGGCGTGAAACTGGAGCGAAGACTGATCATTCATTATCAGTGGAAGTACCGAGTAAAATTGTTGCGGCATTTTTCTCGCCGAAAGCTAGCTAGTTAAGCTTTTGAAATGCTATCCAATGAAAGGCGACCAGTTTTCAACTTCTGTGTTCTTACGGAAATCCCTCTTTTCGGATATTAGTTGAAGCATGTAGAAATTATTGATAAATTGCGTCGAAAAAATCGCAATTTTTCGGGGAGGTCGCCTAAACGTTGAAGACAACCCTCTCGGACTGTTGCCCTTCCCAATCCATCACTGGAAGGGTTGCTGTTGCTGGAAGTGTTTTCCGATATATCACAAGACGTCATTTACTACTAATTCAATCCCTACAGCCGGAGAACAAAAACCTTCGCGTTGATATTCTTCGAGGCGGTATCAAAGGAAAACGTACTGAAATGGGCATTGAGTTTAACTGCATGTCGATGCCCCTGCGCGCCGGTCATTATCAGTTTTATATTTCCGCGCGAAAGAGTAGTGTTTCCGAAACCGTTGAAAATACGTAATTCTCGATTGTCCTTGCACCTGCTGATGGCCACCTTTTTCCCGCGGCTAAAAATTAAATCGAAGAGTCAACGTTTTGTGATCACGGAGGAAGTGACGCAAAATGCAATGATAGCTGAAGGCCCTTCTTTTTAATGAGGAAATAAACGCAGGAACATTGGTTTTACTCAGTAAAATCAAGAGGGGATTACTTTGGAGGCAATGTATCTTAAAATGCTCTAGTATGATGAGTAGATATTTATTTTCAACTTCCGGTGATTTTCTGCTTCAGCTAAATATTAGCTACTTCGCTATATTTATAGTTCTATAGGTCTACTTAGGTTTTATATATAGGTTGATATAGGTCTTATATTGATCTATGTGGTACTTAAGACATTAAGGAAGCTGCTGAATGCTGTTTGCTGAAAGTATTCTCTCTTTTGTAAAACATGTTTGACTAACGACTGATCATAAACTTTACCAAAATTTATGCTGTGTTTCTCAACAAACTCAATTCAATTAAAATATTACAGTTGATCAATCCATGTAATTTAATTTTTAGTGAAATATCCCTAAAAATCCATAAATCTTCATTTAAGTATCCCTAAATATGAGATGATTCTCGAATGTACTCGTTATGTCAGAACATTATAAATTATATCAGGAGTAACTTTTCCAAATTATTTCCTGATGAGCAAAATTTTATAGATAGTCTGTATAAATTCTTCATTAAAAATTAATCTTGGTAGGGAATATTATTTTAAGTAATTGCCATGTACAAATTTTTCATATAAAAGTTCTCCTTAGTTATTTATTTATTTGTGAACTTTTTATCTCCGAATAGTTGTTGAAAAATTCAAGAATAATATATCTAATTTTATTAAAGGAATAACACAATTATTTCCATAATTTTTCAGTAAAGTTTTCACAAAAAGCATAAAACATTATATTAAGATATTATTATTATATTAGAATAACATAATATTAAGAGACCTTCTGATCTTATTAAATTCTCATTAAAATATGGAAAAAGCAGATGAAGTGAAATTTTAGAATTGAGTTTAATGTATTGTTTCTTTGTTTTACCTTTTTAGACAACTCAAAAGTTTCTGGGTGTGGAATGCCTGAGGCCTGACACAAAGCTTAGGTTGCGTGTTAGGGCTTATGATTCCTATGGATTAGAATTGGGTGAAATGGTAATGAGTCCATGGATTTCAACATTAAAAGGTAAAGAGGACAATAATTCCTTATCATTTGTGATAAAATGGGAACTTGTAGAAAATTGAAGATATTTTCCTACATTTAACCCATTTTAATATTCCATAATATCTATTACTACTGATAACAGAAATTCTTGATAGAAAGCATGCATTTTTTACATCTCCATGTGAAAATTTTTCTGTGATCTTGGTGGCTGAATTAAAAGACTTTAATCGACTACGAAAGGACAAAAAAACATTGAACTATATGAAATAATAATGAAAGTCTGGCCTGAGTTTATTCCCAGCTTAACAAAATTACATTGTTTAATTATTTTTTCCTGTTTTACTTTCCTGTATACTTTTAACACTCATTATCATGCTGATTTTATACAATAAATTTCTTGTATAAAGTAAAAAATTTACTTTATTTTACACCTTTCCGGCCTTGGCAATCAATTGGATAGCATTTCATCTACGCTATTGCTCCTACCCTAAGATCCCGGGTTCGAATCCCGGCTGATTGGACTTTTCCGATCAGGGAATGGTTGTGTGTGTTCGTTGCTGCTGTTACCTTGGTGAAGCACCTCCTGACAAGTTCGATAGAGAGCTTAGGTGGACTTCACTGATAAGAGACTATAGTAGGCAAGCCCAAAAAAAATTAGTTTTCTGGAAGTAAATAGTAGAGGGGAAAATGTACATGCAGAAGAGAAATGTTTACTTTTGCTGCTTTTGAATATTTTATTGATTGATTTTTCAAAATATGATATATTGTGATGTTTCAGTGGATATGATTCTACAGCCTGTGCATGATATTATGGTGATAGATGTGACTGTTCAGAAGGAATACTCTGACACCACTCCAATGCTTCAGGCAGAGATAACTTGGAAGCATGAAGGTAATGATGCAGAACATAATAACATTGGTAGCAATAAGCATTCAATCCTGCACTGTTTTCTATGTAATGATTTTTCTTTAGTTGTATGGAAAAAGTGTGGTTACTGAATCTTCAACTTGTGTTAATTACTTGCAAATGAAGGGGCTTCTTGTTCAAAGAATTGAATTTTAAGAGTGATCATTTTTTTCTTTAATCATACAAACAAAATCATGTGATAGTATATATGAATTTTATTATATTATTATAACTTTGTTTTCTTTCTAGATAGGCTCTGCTATTATGATATTGCAGTGTTTTTCAAAGAAGGGAACAGGGAAACAAAAATTAGGAAGGTAAGTTATTAGTAGTAGTTATTTTTTAACTAATTGTGAGATTAACTTAATTTTTTGTTTGATTATTTCTATTCCATTAATATTCTTGAATGATATCATTTGATTTCTTTCATCTACAGCCAAAGGAGGCCTTTAAGGCTGTGCTGATGAATCTAGAATACTCAATGCTCAATAATGTAAGCATTAGAGCTGTTATGGTTGGGAAGGAAGAAAAGCATGGAGTTATTGACCGAGAGAGTAATAGTGCTCACATTGCTTTCAATACTCCGTCTTGTGTAAGCATCTGGAATTATAATTTGAGGAAATGTTGTGAGTATATTTTCTCAGAGATTATTTTATGTTATTTTAATTTCTTAAAAATTTATGATGTTACTATGTATTATATTTCAATCAAGAAATTATTTAAATTTTTATCATACTTATATATGCATAAAATGCATAAAAATCATAATTTATTATATACCGATTCTATTCTCTTCTCATTTATTTTAGTCACAAAATTGCATAGGTAACTTAGCAAAGTCTGTCAAGTTACATTTGTCATTAGCTATTTTTTATATGATATATATTTATTATGAAATTAAATTTACAGTGCCTCCTACTCCTGGGAATATCACATACAAAATTAATTCACACAATGAAAATGAAAATAAGTATAGTATATCTGTGAGATGGACCTTACCTGATTATGCAGTCAGCAGTAATGGATTGATTAATCAGACAGTCAAAGTTATAGTATATGTAGATTCTGAGCTTAACTTTCAGGATCTCTATGAAAAGAATGTTCCACCTGTAAGTTGTGATACATAACTTTTTACTCTATTTTTTTCATGACAATATATTTTAAAGTAATTAATTTATTAAGAATTCCAATGTGAGACAACCTACTTTTATTAATAATTTTTCATTTTAGTATTATTACATGACATAATTTGAAAATTAATGAACTATTTGAATGTGAATTAATGGAGAAAACATCTCGTTTTAGGATGAAAGAGTTGCAGTTTTTGATGAGGTCATACTTTTGTCGGAGTTTAAAGTGTTAGTAATGTGTGAGTCCATGGCAGGATATTCGGATGAAAAACACCAATATTTTAGGCTGCCAGAATACCCTTCTCCGCCTGAATCTCACTCTTCCTTCAAAAGGGGATTGATGATAATTATTGCTACAGTTTTGTTTATTCTCCTTATTTGCATGGTTTTGGTAATATTAAGCATGCGTTGGTGTGGAAAGCTCCCCGGCAAAAGGAAAGCAAGCCTGTACTTTGAGGTAAAAATCTTCATATTCATGTTTCATGATAAAGCTTAGTTTATAAGTGAGAAAAATGTGTGAAATCAGTATTGGAAGGCATGACTTGTAGAAAGACATATCCGAAATAGCAAGACACCAAGTATTATTCCTCATGGATTTTAATTTTGCATCTGATCTAGTAAGTGCGCTTACATCTTCAATCTTACAAAACTGGTCATGAATTAAAATGCATATTGAAAAATACTAAGTGTCTTGTTCTTTTGGAGAAAAATACAAACTATGATGTAATAAGTTATAATTAATCTTATTATTTTCAATCAGAATAGCTACTCTTTATCAATAAATATGCTTATTTTAAAATCCAAATCTATTTTGTAATCTTTTTTAAATATTGCTTAATCCCTCAACTTTCATAATAGCCACTCTCTTAAATTATGACACATCTTTCACTGTTTAAAAAATGATAATTAAATATTGTTCAGTTATAGAAAGACTTTTTGGGGGCAATGAAATACACACTCATATATTGTTAGAGGGGGTGGTTAATTGAGGAGAGAAAGATAGAGTGAGGGGGAAACTAACTCATTGGGGAAAAAAATATATTAAATGGTGTTACCAAAATGTTTGCCATTGTAGATTAAATTCATGAAAAGGCATGGTGCTCCTAATTTAATACTTATATATTATAATGATAGATTTTGTATTGTAAAATAATAATTCCAAAAATGGAATTAAGAATTTTGCATGATAGTATAGAGGCTGCACATTCAATAGCAATTCTTCATAAAGAGAAGCAATAATCAAACCAAGGGGTTTTGTAACTAAAGAAAAATTTCTTTCAAAGCTGAATGGTCATGTATATTAGGCAATTAGAAGTTTAAAATCTCCTAAAGCCGTCTTTGTTGGCGTTCCTCCTCTCACTTCCCAGTAGACAGAGAAAGCAAGAAAGGAATACTGCACTATTATTGTAGTAGCAAGAGGAGTAATGCCGACAAAGATGGCTTTTGGAGATTTTAAACCTCTAATTCATTAACAGCCATGTTACAATATTTCTTTCTTTACAACTATATCAGAAAATGTTAACTGATTTTTGAGCACGAGATATGTGTTTCATTGGAAGCCAGGGAATTATTAAAATTTAGAGTTACCCCATCTTGCTGTAATGCACATGCCAAGTAGTCTTTAAATCATTATGAATAGTTCCATACCAACTTGATTACGTTTCCCATTCAGTCCTCGAGGTATACGTAAAAATATTGATGGTTTAAATTCAACTCTCCTTCGTTCTATATTATTAGCATAAATTTACAAAAAAGGAAGGCAATTATTTTTTATGTCTTTAAACATAGGAAGTGGGTAAAATCAAGGCAGCTGGAGGAGATGGGAATGAAGCAGGGGAAATGCTTGGAGGAGAAAACCAAGACGTAGAATCTGGAAAGGAATCCTTTGGATGGGGTTCCAACAGATTACATGAAGCAGATGATGAAACAAAAGATGAAAATACGGAGGTAGAAACTGATGAGTTTGAAATTCTTCTAGAAAGGCTTTTGGTTTGTGAAATGCTTGGAGAAGGAGCTTTTGGTGTTGTGCACAAAGGCTTCTTCAATCGTAATAGTGTTCCAAGAAGACCTTTCTCTCAAGAAGATCTTTCTCTTGCAAACATCTCAAACTGGGAAACTGTTGCGGTAAAAATGTTAAGAGGTGAGAGATCATAAGGAATTAGTTAAGGTATTTTGAACAAACTAATTAAAGAGCCAGAGTTAATTAGCGATAACATTATCTCACTGATTGTTTGAATTGTCTTCTATACTTTCTTAGAATGCCATTCCATTATTTAATTTTACTTGGAAGTGAGACTAAGGTCAATTAAGTAGAATTCATGAATCATTATTATATTTAGTGAAATTAATTTCCTTAGTGAAATGTGAGAATTTTCATATCAACATGGAATGAGATATCCGTGTTAATGTTTGATAATCGAATTTGTGTATAAATTGTGTGGTTTAACAATTTTAGTGCTGTTTGGTGGTTTCTGTGAGTAGTGACAACTACTGGTGATTCCGTATGTATATTCATGTTAAACTATAAAATAGCATATATAGTATTTTACAATTTTCTGAATTTAGAAATTTTCGTTACGTTTGACAGCTCGCATGATTTGTGACAACTTTTGTTGATTACATTTTTGTGTTAATAAACAATAAAATAGCATAGCTTAATTTCCTGTTTTTACTTTGTTTTCCTGCTGAAGAGGGATGTGGGATGTGATGTGTGTGATCGAATATTATTAAAAATCTAGTCATTCAGCTTATAAGAGATTTAGAATGTTTCCTTTTATTAATATTCATCGTGGTTTCATGTACCTTGGAGATGTCACGAAAGGTCACTGAGACATCTCCAAGACATTTTGTTAGACATTGGAGATATCTCTGAGATGTGTTTCTGCTATGTGGGTAGCTGTCTAATTAAAAGTAAGGGCTTATGAAAACGTTTGTTAAACATCCAATGATACCTGGTATTTTGCAAATTAATCAACAAAAATTGGTGGTATTATACATGGTAAAGAATTTTCGAATTACTTAATTAACTCAAAATTATAACACTTGATAAATGTTGCCATTGATTTCTTTTATATAGTATCGAGAAAGTTACTTTATTCGAAACCATGTATAATATTCCACGTTTTTGTTGATTATTTTGTGAAAAACTCAGTATTATCGGGAATTTATTCTCTCAAAGATGTCATGCATAAGACATTTCAAGAGAGAAATTACTGTTGTGCTCACAAAAATATTAGCTAAAATTAACAATAAAACATTCATCAGTATTGCTATTGCAGCCGCTTTGCAAGTTTCTTGATGGTTTATGGAATTTATTCTTTATACATACATCAGCCTGTTGATCAATACCTCATTTCCCAAGAATCTCTCCTATTTATTCTAATTTTACTTGAAAAGTTTCCATTTATTGCTGTTTAACATTTTAGTTTTTTTTTCTTTCATTTCACACAAGTAAAAGTTTATAACATGCAATTACTTTAATGGATTTTTCAAGATGTATGATCATATGTATAGTTTTGTGGCAAATCAAATATTGCAAGATGATTTTTATTTCACAGAGGGTGCTTCAGCTGATGAAGAGAAACAACTAATTCATGAAATGGAAACCCTGAAGTCTTTAGGATACAGTAGTCATCCAAATGTAGTCTCTCTCATTGGCTGTTATACAGGAAAAATGAGGAGTCAAAAACTGAATAAGATTCATTTTGTATCATCTGATGAGTTTAGGAAAAGTAGAGCTGAATTAAAACCTCGTCTACTGGTATTGGTAGAGCACTGTGCTCTTGGTGATCTACAAAATTTTCTGAGGAAGGTTAGTTTCACCATAAGAGAAAGAGATTATTTGATATGTATTATATTTTTATAAGTACTTTTTGAAATAATTTATATCTTTCAGCATTTATACAGTAATATTTTAAAGTTTAACAAACTTGAAGCATGACAAGTTGCTTTAGTTACTTAAAATAGAAAATGAATAACAATGAAAAACTCACAAGGAAATATTTTTGTCATTTCATATCGTAGTAATTTAATTTAATCAGCATTGAAAAATAACTTTCATTTATATGCTCTGTGTATAGGAGCAACAGGACATATGAGGTTTGCTTAATCAACTAAACGAATCTTTTATCAGGTGTTATCATTCTTAGTCCAAAGAAGAGTCAAAATGCTATAAGGTTAACATCAATTCATTGAGGCTATTTTTTAATATACAAAAATGCTTGTATTAATTAATTTCTTTAAAGGCTGAAAATTAAATTTTTAAATTGAAATGCATTTATGTGGAAGATAGTAAAAAAATATTATCTTAAAGACATGAGATCTGTAAAATAAATATAATTCATTTTAATTAATCAAACCATTGTTATAGATTAGTGCCTACGTAATTAGATTGTAAACATTGATTATCCCAAAAATGCATCTATTTATATACTTTGATATTATTACATTTTTGAAGTTGGCAATAACAATAAATTTTCTGTAGGTTTGGATGGAAAATGGTAAATATGCCTCATGTCAAGCTGAGAAGGATGTGAAATATATCAATGAAATCTCTTGTAAAAATTTACCAAAAAGACATTTAAAATATGCAGATTTGGACCATTATTCTGTAAAAGATGAGGCTGATTATGAAAACAGAAATGATGGGGTTGGAATTCTTATGATGAATCATACTTATGGAATTAATTCAGGTTAGTAGGTATGTTGTTGATTTTGTAGCCTTTTCCTATTATATTTGCGTGAATCCTTATTGATGATGTTAACTCTTAATTTTGGATTATTCACCTGCCTTTATACTTTGTTGTATTGACATGAACAGAAACAGTGTATATATACTGTATGATCTTTGACTTAGTATATCATTGTTATTTGATTAATATGATTCCATCTTCGAAGAGAAGTGAAAAGCATTGTTTTCTGAATTTTTAAAAATTCCATCTTGACACTAAATTAAAATTTGGAGTAATACAAAATTTGCAAATTTTAATTAAAACATCTCTGAAGCTGTGGATTGAGATAATACTGCAAGTCTGATAATGGTTCTCTCGAGAATGTAACCAGATTTAAATAAAACCACTTCAGCAAAATTGTACTGGCTTATTTTTGAAGACTATTAGAATCTGAGAGGCTGGTTATCCACTACTAGGTAAATCTATAAAAAAAGCTATGGGTAATGCATAGTGGGGACCATTTTAGGACAGAGCTAATCCATAATATTTTCGAAAAGTATCATTCCTGCATTGGTTCTTGTGATGGTGACAGTTTAAATAAATTAAGTAACCTTTTAACAAAGTCTTTTGGATATGTAAGTTGACGGAAGTGTAAGTATTTGCAGAATAAAAGAAATACTTTCAAAGTGCTCCCAATGACTCAATAAAGATACTCTTAATGGATTGCTACTCCAGGTTTGAGTGATTGTTTTCTGTTCAATGTGAAAATAATTTACCTTACAGAATCCTTGAATGATTTGGATCAGTCTGAAAATGTGATAAAACCTAACATGCTAACACCAGCTAATCTTCTATCTTATGCAAGACAAATTGTTATGGGAATGGTAAGTGCATTCTCTAAAATTTTTCATAAAAAATGTAATTTTACTGTAATATATTAATAGCTAGGTGTAATGGAGTATTATAATTTAATTTTTAAGTTACCTTTTCTATTGTATACAATTACATTATGGTTAATAGCTAATTAATTATTCTATGGTGCCAATTACACTAAGTGCACGTATATGGATAATTTGACTAAAAACCTACAGAAAGATATCTAATCTAGTGCTACATATCTAATCAATATCTAGTGCTAAATGCAATAGCTCGTTCATATAGTGTTTAATAACCACTAACACTATTTTATTTTATCCTACAATAGATGCGAACAAAAAATTTAAAAAAATAAGTGTAAAGTTGAGTAAATTGTATTTTTTGCAAAGCTTTACAGAATTATGGCATTTTAATTATCCAGATTCTTTAGTATAATTATAGCTTTTGTATTATTATAAAAATTGTTTATTTTGCAATTACTGTGAATCATTTAATGTTTTCACGAATGGTAAATATTTGGAATCCTTTTAATAAAGTAAATGTTTATCAATAAATTACAGGAATATTTATCTGATCAGAAGGTTGTGCACCGTGATCTAGCAGCTCGGAACATTTTACTCTGCGAAGATGGCCGCACTGTGAAAATATCAGATTTTGGGATGAGTCGAGATATTTATTTACAAAATATTTATCATAAAGCATCTCTTCATGAAAAACTACCTATCAAATGGATGGCTCTTGAGGCATTGCTTCATCAGGTTTACTCTACTCAAAGTGATGTGTGAGTATCTAGAGACAGACGGAGACACGGCAAGATATGTGAAGTAATTAGGCAGCAAGGTTATTTTGTCATAAAATTATAACTACCTCCACAATCTTGATATTGATTTGCTAGATTTGATTTAATAGATTGATGAAAAGTTGATAATGTTAATGAAATGACTCTTTTTCAGATGGTCCTTTGGTGTTTTGCTATGGGAGATTGTAACTTTAGGAGGAACTCCCTACCCTGGGATATCAACCAGTGAAATATTTGAACTTCTACAATCTGGCTATCGCATGGAAAAACCATCTAACTGTAGTCCAGAATTGTGCGTATTAGACATATATTTCTTTCAGTAAATAATATATATATATATAAACTAAATGATACCACTAAAGTAAATACATAATAATAATAATAATAAAGATGAAAAAATACTCTTTTATTAATAAGGGTGTTAGGGAATGAAATGCATTACCTAGTGAATTTCTCATGCCAAAGTCAAAAAATGTAAACATGTTAATAAATAAGCTTAAGTTAATTGTATGTAGTTTATAATAATGTGGCTCAAGGTTATCTCCTCTGCAATGTTATTTTGAGTTCCATTAGTAATTATTCAATAAATCTACGTTGATGTATGTGACTATATAGATAATCTACCATTTACTGTAGCTTATTTTACTTAAATGATGGATCTTGTACAACTGTTTATGTATATTATGTATAGTGTATATTATGTATAGAGTATATTTTATAGATTTTTGTGTAGTGTAACTTACTTGTATAATCTACCGGAGGTTTTTGAAGGGGTATCCCTCCCATCTTTGGGTGAATGCCAGGCTTAAAACTAATTTTTTATGTTCCCCTCTAACATTGCCACCTGCCAGAAAGCCGACTTTCTGCATAACTTTAAATAAATACATATTTCACTGGTAAAATGTTAACGCAATTATAAAATTATTCAGAAAGTTTCAACTATCTTTCTGAAATGAAAGCACCGCATACACAACCCAGTGTACCGGTTAATGTGGTAAGGTTGAATTTTAACCCTGATATCGTAATTTTTCAATATTTAACAAATCACAGTTTTTGCCAATATTTCTATAATCATTGTTGAGAATTACTGTTGAATATATATCGAATATACTGTACATTTACTATTGTGCATGTGACTCAGTGTGACTGTATTGCTGCGCATGGGCAAGTGAGTGCGCAAGTTTTTTGACTTTTTAAAATGTTGTTTTTATTTGTGCATTGATAAAGCTTTAAGTTATAAATGATATTTTGTAGAAATTCTAATCAAATCATGGTATGATATATTTCATTTTGCTGAATATGAATAATTTTCTGCTTTATAGGATACCTCTACATTTTTCGCACTAATATTGTATCTAAAGTTGATTTATGTATGTACATATAGAATATCTAAACAAGCTGGAATATTGTCTCATTTCAGGTACCAGTTAATGCGGTGGTGCTGGAAAGAAAAACCTTCTCAGCGGCCAACATTTGGCCAGTTATACTTGCATCTTGAAAATTTACTTCAGCAGAGCTCAGCATCAACTTATTTAACTTTGCCTGGATCCTCTTTGCTTCCAGTTGAACAGATCTGCGAGGAAGAGCTACAAACCTCAAAAGATTCGGAAATATTTAATATTATTAATGAGGATGAAAAAAATGACAGTTGCACAAATTTGAGCAATGATGGAAGTTTTAGTCAACCTAGTAAGAAGAGGGAAGAAGTCCTGAAGAAAAATTATTCACTCTCTAGTTTTATGAGTTTTCCATCATTGCCTAACAGGTACTGAAAATGATATCCCATCAGTTGGACAGCTTATAGCATTGATAGGCATTACATTTTTGTATTTCCTTTTTCAGGAATGACATGAAAGAAGTTAGGAATGTTTCGTTTGATGCAAATGGTGATGTGAATGAAAATGCTGATTATCTACAACCTGTGCCAGTCTGTATGTGATAGTGGAAGTGAAACAATGAAAATACATTATTTGTTTTAATAGTGAAAATTTTGGTTTATCTGCTTTAGGCTTTTTATTATCGACAGTTCTCTACTATCTTGGTACATTTGAAACTTTTTGTTTCATGCTGTGATGAACCAAATCCAATCATTTAGATTATTCTGAATAAAAAAAAATTAAATGACTCAACTTTTTGTGCAGCAGTTTGTTCTTAAGATGATTATTTACCTGTATTTTATTTATAATGTAATTCTGATGCTACTGCAGGTTTTCGGTCAGTTTATTTTTCATCTTTCTTATACCATCACAATAATGTCTTCTTTCCTCTAACTTTTCTTTCTCTGTATTTTCCATGGAAGTGCTATTTTAATAAATTTGTTATTAAACATATATTATACTGTCATGTTAATAATTGATGCTAAATAATTTGGATTAGGCTCGTAGGTTCCCTCAAAATCCCATTGTGGAAGTATTTCAGGAGGCAGTATAAATGGTTTGCAACCAAACTTTCATAAGATATTTATTATGGGGTCAGCTTCTACATAATCAGTGTGTTAACCTGTTCATTTTATTGAGAAAACCATGTCCAAATAGGCCATGAATATATCTATATTTTTTAACTGTCTCACCTTAATATTAGTTGAAATAATCTACAATAAATTAGCTTTGATGTATAAGACTGAGTCACAGTTTTGGAGAAAGAAATATTTATAAAAATGAATAAAAGGAAAGTATGTTAATAATGAAATAACCATGTAAAGTTTCACCTCTCTGGAATAAAATTTTGATATAAATTTTATTATCCTATTATGTAAGATTTTTAAGAAGAAGTTCAATAATATTTCTCAGGAATATGCATAGACATGAATTACTTATTTGAAATAATCAAGAGGATCTGATCAATTTAATGAAAGGAGATTCTTGTTTATCTCTATTTTTACTGATGTATTTTTAAATATTTATTCCATTTGGAGTATATAAATGCAGTCCAAGAGAGAGTAAACTTGTTTTGATAGAAGACTCGGAATTATTTCCTTCAAGATGCTATTTAATTATTAATGCTGTTTGGTTTTATCATAATTTTTATTGCACTAAGAAGAAAATAAAATATGAAAAAATAAGCATTTTATATGAAATTGACAAGGATGGAGGATCGGGTTACTTCCATGGTGCAATTATCGACTTCTCGATCAAAGATTCTCATTGAAATTTACCGCTATTTCCAAAATGGATGAAAAATGGCAACCAGTTTGGAAGCCTGAGAATACGGTGTTGGCTTTCTAAATCAGTGTGCTGAACATAGAGTAAGGATGGGGTAGAGCGCGTGTTGCGTTCTGCGCATGTTACAGGATTGAACGTAGGAGACCACGTGACTTTGGTCCGCTTTCGGAAATCTCGCCGGTAAGTTAAGTGAGAAATTCGTGTACTCAAGTTGGTTTTTTAAGTATTTATGTCCTTTACGGACAGCTGATGCTCTGAATTCGAGTTTATTTAGATGCTCTATAGTCTGGCTAACGTAACTCAATATTTATTTTCGGTATCTGGATGAAAATTAACCGTAAAAGATTAAAGGACTTGGGAATAATGATTTTGAAATGCTGCGCATGGAACTGCAAGGAAAAGTACGTTAAAGAAATCACTTTTAACTCGTAAGTTTTGTGTTTATGGTGATTTTAATACTTATTTAGAATTGTTTTCTTATTATTTAACTTTCATTTGTCATTTACAGATTATGAAATAAGGTAATGAAGTAGCTTGCAAATAGGCGATTGCGGCTATTACTACAGAGTATTCCATGTGACAAAAATGGAATATAGCAATTTTTACGGTTTATTCTTGTTTGTCGATGATTATAACAAGATAAACTTTGTTTTTCCGTTTAGGAATATTATTCCCTTCGGTGCATATTCAATATTATTGCTTGAATCGAGTTCATTGGAGCGCTCGAGTATATTAAAGTGTCGCAGGCTTTTCTCGTAATTTATAATTATTAATATTGACTTTATAGCTTCCCAGTAGATCATGAAAGGAGAAAACTATGGATTCTCAGCTTGATGAGAAAGGATTTTGTGCCCTCTAAACACTCTAAAATCTGGAAAATGGAAAACTTTCCTGGAACCCTACATAACGTTATTTTGCATATAATTATTTTAATTTACATAAATAACTTGCCAAAAATTCTTATATCAAACATCCCTTACTTTGCTGCCAATTGTAATATTTGTCAAGCAATTAGAAACCTTGGAGATTACACCGCATTAAACTTACAAGTTAACCTTACAAAATTGCACGTATGGCTTCTTAAAAGTAAATTACAATGCAATGCTAGGAAATATAAACTAATGAACTTCAACTGAAATAAATTTAAATTCAATTACAACATGTAGTAATGTGATGTATCACGTAGCAGAGAAATGGACTCCTTTACATGTGAAGGGTCTTGTTTTAGAAGCATCTGTGAAAAAGATCTCGGATGGAGAGATAGCCTGTTGCGTAAAATTAAACTTTCTGAATCTTTGTCTTACACTTACCTTCTGTAAACATAGCTGTATTGTTTTCAAAATATGTATTACTAAGAAATGAAACCTGAGGGTGGCGTTAGCCGAAACCGGTCGTTTTTAAATAAATAACACAGTGTGGAAATTACGAAGTGCCTTATTTATTTCTTATTATCACTTTCCACGAAGTCCGGCCTAATACCATAGAATACCATGAATGGAGGAAGTTAAGTATCTTGTTCTTTCATTCGTTGAAATAAATTGAGTGCGTTTCTATTAAATTATTCATGAAAGTTCCAAATTGTTTAAATTTGAAAGAAAATGTTAACTGTGATATTCGACCACTTAAACCCAAGTTTGCCTTAGTTTTAAACGTTACTCTAGCTATATGTGTAATTTAAACTTAACAACACTTAAACGTCATTTTTTCCAAAAATATTCGAAAAAAATCAACGAAAACTGGGAATTTATTCGAAACTTTCAGTTTTTTGCTCTCTTCCTTTTCTTGCTTGATCTTGCTTTTCATCCGAGTAAACCTAGTCGAAATGATTCTCTTTTTTAAGAACTCGACGAGAAGTATCTTAATATTCCACTTAAACGTAATTTTCTCCGGATATGTTCGAAAAACTCAACGATAACTGGGAATTTATTTGAAATTTTGTTATTTTGTATTTATCTTGCTTGTTACTCGAGTAAACCTTGATGAGTTGATACTCGTTCCGAAGAACTCGACGAGAGGTATCTAAATATTCTTAAACAATGATAAATATATACCCGACGTTGATTATTATAATAAGAAAACTTTAAGTGGAAACTCTACTATCTATTAAAATAATATACGCATTAACTACGTAGTTCAGAGTTACTTAAAAACTCGATTTTTCAAGATGAAACTCCACAGCGTATTTGAATTGCCGCTAGAAAACGGAAAAGTCACGTGGTTTAATGCTGTAACATCGGCTCGGCTACTGCGCAGCCTGTCCAGCACTCTACCCCATCCTTACTCTATGGTGCTGAACGTGTTGGTGGCAAAATAATGAACTAATTTTATTAGATAGTGGAACGTATGTAGATATGTGTACAATTTTCGAATGTTTGTTATTTTCCATGTGGGTTTGCGATAAAAGGTAGCCTTTTTTTCAATGTGGGTGAAGGTTACCTATGGCTATGTATTTGCAATGTTATCAGCGCCATAAATATGCTTTCTGAAAGCTGTCAGACGAAATCGTATGCGTGTGCACGATGTTTACAACTTTTTCATTTAAACCCTCAGGACAATTCCTGCAGGGACGGCGAAATCGGTCAGTTTATCTTTTTAATATTTGGGTTCCATTAAACATAGTTTGTTTTCAAACATTTGTGTAAAATATTTGTCAAGTTAATCTCTCAAAATGGATTTGCCGCCCCCTTCTTTCTGCCTCAGTTCCAACTCGGACATGGCTGTAAATTTTGACGAATGGTTTAGGCCAAAAGGTGATTCACTCGCTGGCATCGTTGATTTAGATTCTGTGATGATGAAGGCTGGAAATATGGGTGGTGGTAGTAGTGTCAGCAGTGTCGATGTTTTGGATCATACCACTCAAAATTTGTCTGAGTTCGAGGGATTCTTACTAAATGAAAGGGACCATAGATCTTCTGTTGGAATGGGAGGACATGAAGGTGTCTCATCGTCGCATCAATTGGATGATTTGGGCAGTTCAGATTTATTACTACAAAGTAAAGAAGATGACATTCAAGTGGAGAAGGATGGCTGCGATGGAAGTTCTACTAAACTATCGTTCCTAGAAGAATCTCTCGAGCTTCCTAGAGAAATTTTAGCTATGAAGGATGAAAAAATTGGCTCAAAAGATATTACTGGAATTTCGTTGGAATCCATCTCTAAAAAAGAATATTCAAGCAAACAATGTTCTAAGGACTGTGATGAAGAAGATCTGTGTTCATTTAACATACTGAACTATCAAATTGAGCCAAATATTTCACCTCTAGAGGAATCTTTGGCCAATTCCGTTAGTATTGCTACATTAAAAATTCAAGGTGATGCGCTCGGTGCTGATGCTAAACAATCTGAAAATGATGTGGGTTGTAGCATAGAAAAAGTCAGTAAGAATAAGTCGAGCACAGGTAATTTAGGTACATCTTCCAAGCAGCAAATTTCTAAGATCACCATTCAGTCTGATGGGAAACTAGTCATCGCAGGAGATACGCAGACTGAAGATGCTCAAGTTGTTATACGAAACGTTGCAGGAGAAGCTTTGTTTCAAGGTAAAATATCGGAACTATTGGCAGCTGCCGCCTCTGTCAGTGGGCCACAGAACACACCTCTAGTCCAGTCTCCTTGTGTGATGACCAAAAGAAGTGCTTTGAAAGTTCCAGTTCAGGTTGCAGGAGGAACAAACTTTGCGCCGTTGCTAACAACAAGTGGTCGGACTACAGAAACCAAATCCTCGGATAATTCCATCAGAAACTGTGAGAAGATTAAGTCTAAGTCACTAAACAAATGTGTGAAGTTAAAAGTGGGTGCTAATACTCCTGAAGAAGCGGATTTAGAAATGGCTGAGGAAGAAGATCAAGAAGATGATTCATTTGACACTGCCAGCGGCAATAAATCTGTTAGAAGAACTCCTGAAGATGGTCCTGTCACTGAAGCGTTAGCTGAGTTGGGTATTACGAACGACTCTATATTGTCCTCAGCGTCTGGTGAGTCCGGAAACACTGGAAGCAAAATTTGGATTTGCCATGCCGAGGGCTGCAATAAATCTTTCCCTCGTCTAAGCATGCTCAAGATACACATATTAGGTCATTATGGAGTGAGACCGTATAAGGTAAATCACTTTTGGCTTGAGTGGATTCTCTATGTAACAATACATTTATGTGAGGCTATAATCTTACCTTTCCTGGCGATGGCCTGCTGACCTCCACGAAATGTTGCACTGTTCTTTAATCACTCGTTGTATCTTGCTGTAATGGTACTATAAACTCCATTGATAGATCTAATCGCAATTTCGATCTAATGAAACATTGAAGTGAACATGTTTTAGAGTGCACTGTTTTGAGGGAAAGCATTAGTGTTTAATACTTCATTCATTTTTTTTGGAAACATTTGTTATATATATATATATATATATCTTAAACTTGATAGACTTAAAAAAAGTCATCTTGTCTCTTTTCTATATAATTTTACCCTCTCTTCAGTTTTAACAACAGAAATGTAGCTATACTGAAGACTTAAGTTTCATTGCAGCATAAACAGAAGTGATTTATGATTGTCAACAGAAGTGATTTATGATTGTCTTTTGTTAACATAATTTTTAATCTTTCTCAAAACCTTAGTGTGACTACGATGGTTGCCATTGGTCATTTTACACGTACTTCAAGCTGAAGAGGCACAAGGAAACCCACTTAAAGAAAAAGGATTATTTGGTATGCTTTTAGAATCCCATATTAATAATTTAATATTTTTTATGTGTAATAATATGTGAACGTAAATGTGTGATTTAGTGTAAAGTTTCATCAAACCACATCTCTTATGATATTGATACAATTTCATCAGTAGTTCTTTTCTGTCTTTGGATTTTATTTTGAATCTCTCTGATCTGCAAAGCAAACAGCAATATAAAGACAACATATGATTTCAGGTGTAAAATATGGATTTGATTCATCGTAATGTAGTGTAATCTTATTTGATACCATTGTAGTTTTCAGCATCTTTCGCTAATTAGTTTCATGTGTTTGTGGGGGGTTGTAGCCTCATGCTTTTGATGATAAACATCATAGAGATGGTATTTTATTTTTTGAGAGAGAACTTTTTTCCCTGTCAATGTCACCTTTCTTTTAAAAACATAATCCAAAAGAAGGAAGACTAAGTTGTGCATTGAATTTTTAAGAGGTCTGCATCAAACTCACTATCCTATCCTTCTTTTGTTATACATTGACTAAAGCCAGTTAGTATAAGCCAATTATACCTAATCAGTTGCTGAGAATCTATATGGTAACCCAAGTTAAGTCAATGATGCAAGCTTTACAAATACATTTAGTGCAGTGTATAGCATTGTGTAACAAGACACAGTTTTAAAAATCATCAAAGCTATAAAATTATTGAATATATCATTATAATTGTGAAAGTAGCCTTAAAGAAATTTCTTACATTTTACAAGATTGGAGATGTTTGATCAAAACTTCTGCAGAGAAGAAATTATTTACATGCATAAATAAGTGAAATTTTGAAAAGATAATCATGTAATAAGTAAGCAAGTTTGCTTTCTTTATCTTGTATTTTACTTTAGATAATGATTTATATTTGAGGCTTCACAGAATAAAAGTGAATTGCTATTGTTATGTTTGTTGTTAAAGCATCTTGATTTGTAATGGATGCAAATTTTGGTTGAATGGAGATACATTATTTTTATGGTACACAATACAATAAGTATTACATTGAAAAAAAAATTTCTATCATTATAATAAATGAATACTAATTTGGAATGATTTTCAGCAGAGTGAATGTAGAATAGGTGACATTCATGAAGATTTCCAGTATGATGAAGTATATGAAATGGTCCTGTTAAAACAAGTTTTGATATTATACCTACTGTTTGCATTTTTGGAAATATGAATGGAATATTTTATAGTCTTATTCTTATTTTCATTTGAGATCTTAGATGGTGAATTTTCAAGTAATTTTCAGTCCACTCTCTTTAACTGTAATTAAGCTGCAATTGAGCTGGGTTTAAAAAAGTTCTATCTAGTTTGTATTTGTTGTTTGCAGTGTCCCATTGAAGGATGTGGTAGGAGATTTACCACAATTTATAATTTGCATACGCATGAGAAATTGCACTGGAGGCCTGCAGAAATGGTCTGTCCTGTAAAGTCTTGTGGAGCTTGTTTCCAGACAAGGCGTCATCTTGAACTTCATTTGCGAGCTCATGATGCCCATCATGCTCCTTACAGGTGATTGCTGTGTTTATTTTAAAGTTTCTGTTATGTTAATTACCTCAAAGATTTAGAATTGCTCTTTGTGAATTTATAAAGGTGGTTTTTAAAACTGGATTGTGTTATTTGTGACTTTTTGTTGGACAATTAGGACAAAAATAAAATAAGTAGTTAATAATGAACTATAACATTAAAATGCTAGTAAATATTTGGTTCATATATCTATAAAACAGATGCACGAATGGTTGAAAGTTGCGGGGCTCTTATACCTTGAGTTAGATAAACTTACATACTCGAAGGAAGAAAATAAATGGGTTGTTAACATTAGTGCTTGTATGTTTCATAGGTTGTAATCAGGGTTTCCTTTAAACTATGTATCTGATTGATAGTGCAATGGTTTTTAAGTGCCACCCTATCAATTTGGAGGGCCCCATTTATTGAAAAATTTGAAAACAGTTAAACTTAGTTATCAAAAATGCATTTCTCGTTTTGCATATTAAGATTTTTGTATTGGGTTTACTTAGTTTTTTGTCATTTAAATGAAGAAAATCAGAAAAATAGTAACTGAAAATTTATGGAAGTAATTCAAGGGCTCTATCGTTAAATAAAAAGTTGAGAACTAACTTTCCATTTAATTAATAGCATCTTGTGCTCCATTGTAATTAACACATCGGTTATGATCAAGTACCAATATCTAGAATTGTATTCAAATGTAAAAGTATGATACAGCACAAGTTAGAAATGGAACATTGATTAATAACACTGTCCTGTGATGGTTCCATTGCCTCCATCCTGTATTGCTTTTTAGGGTGACTTTTGCATCCTGAATCAGTATCCAACGTTAATTTTCCCATATCACATCACATTTTATTTTAAATCTCATATTATTTTTCTTCAACACATGTAGTAATGCATGTCTTACAAGGGGAGATTCACTTTTTGTCCGGGGATTTTGATAAAAATTTATGTGGTGATGCAGGAAGTAGAGTTATGAAAAACTGTATTGCCATCCATCTAAATGGGCCTTAGTTTTGTTGCAATAATTAAGTTAAAATTTACAATCTGAGTGTAGGCAACCCCGCATTGCACACAGACACTAAACCAAATCTGAAAGGAATAACCCGCTGTTTCAGAGTAATTCTCAAATCTTATTTTTATTTCTTTTGATATATATTTCACCTGTTACTCACTGATAGGCATCAGGGCAATATTTCCATTATTTCACCCGATATCCGGTAGAATAACCTTCTTTCAACCAAATGAACTTCAATGACGGAGAGCCTCGCTGAAAGTATGAGTAATGGTTCATAAAAATGCTTCCTGGAATAATTCGGTATTCATTGGTAATGGTTTATAATTTTAGCAGTATTAGGTGTTTTATAGTTGTGTTTCAGACCAATAAACAATCAGCTGCGATGATGTTGTGTAAATTGAAGTACCAGGAACACAAGTGGCAAGTGTCTGGTGATTTTAAAGTGATAGGTATTCTGTTAGGTTTAAATAGGTTACACAAAGCACCCCTGATTTTTGTGTGAGTGGGACAGTTGAGCCTTTTTACATCACTGGACTCAAAAAGAATGACCACGTAGACAGTGGATTGTAGGCTCGAAAAACATAAAACAGAAAACTTTTGTTGACACCCAAACATACTTTACCTCCGTTTCATATCAAACTTGGGCTTATGAAGCAATTCGTTAAGGCTCTTAACAATGAAGGTAAATCCTTTCAGTACCTGTATCATCGATTCCCAGTCATCAGTAATGCAACAATCAAAGAGGGTATCTTCACAGGTCCTGATATAAGAAAACTTCTTTCTGATGCTAATTTTGAAGATATGTGCGCTGCAGAATGATTGGCGTGGAAAACAATCTGGGATGTGATCAAAAACTTTTTTGGTACCACAAAAGATTCAGACTACAAACAAATTGAGGATAGAATGCTTGATTCTTTCCAAGATTTAGACTGCAGAATGAGCTTAAAAGTGCACATGTTACATTCACATTTGGACTATTTCCCTGAGAACCTTGGAAAGCAGAGCAGAGAGCAAGGAGAAAGATTCCACCAATATCTAAAGGAAATGAAGGAAAAGGAAAACATGCTGGCAGATTATATACTGCTGGTTACTAAAGAGAGAAGATCCAACTACACCTAACACGCAAAAAGCAAGGCAAAAATGTTTCTTAAACTAAGTCAAAGTATTATAAAATTGAAATCGTGGACTCACCATTCTCAATATGTTATGAGGCTTATTGTTTGATAAATTTTGGTCCATTAGACTCTGTTTTTATTAAAATCTGTTAACACAATACATTACATATTGTAGCAAATTTTCCTTAGTACATAGTGCTGTCTCACCCAGATGTACATTTTGTTTTTTTATGTCTATACTTTTTACATTGTAATATACGTAGCTTGAATATTTGATTAGGATTAGCGTTTGTGTTTTTTGTGTTACTTATTTGATCCAATTCTCTTTGCTCAATGTTGTTTTGTTGAGAATTATATATTTGAATTTGAATAGTGTGATAGTATTGACTGTGTTGTGTTCGAGCGGAAAGCAGCCAGAGGTAACCGTATATTCAAATAGGTTATTGAAGGAACATTACGCTGGCCACGAGTCACAGGTGAAGGTGTATGTTCCTATAGGAAGATTTTTCGTGCGGGATCATCTTGCTCACCTTTTTTAGAAGCGTTACATCCATAATTTTAGTTTTCTTTAGCAAAAAAGAGCTAATTAATTTCTTTTATGATCATTGTCACCCCTTGAGTACAAATATCGGAAGAGATGTTTGATACGACCGGGATCAGGGGGGGTGTGGGGGGTTCTCGGTACGTAACAATATAATTATACGATATTAAGTTCATAAGTATAACAGTGTAGTATAGGATTGTTCAGATGAGTGAAAATAATGGGAAAGAAGTATTCCTTACATGTGATAATAGTAATCTTACATGTGCGCGTGCCTCATATTTCTACTATTTTCATTTTGATTTTGTAAAAAAGCCTGATGTGATAGAGAGAATCTGACTGCAGTTTCTTAATCAGCATGCCAAAGATATTCTAGATCACTATTTAAACATTATGCAATGATCGGAAAGTTTAAATTCGCAGGTCTGTGTAATGGATGTTAATTGATTATAGCTCTTTAGGGGCTCGGTTGATGAAGTTTTTGTATAGTTGATTACCAAAATTGCCTGCCTCCTTGAATGAACCCAGCATAACAAGTACTAAGTTTCAAGTAAGAGAGCCCACATGTTTTATCTCTTAAGAAATTAATTAGTGTGAAGAAAGAAGTTAAAAGAATTAGTGATGATAGTGAGTGACTAAGTTGAGGTAAAGAAGTAGATTTTAAATATAAGCAGTGGTTGCAAAGCATTACAGCAGCAAATAAATGTACACATACCAAATTCTAACAAAAATATGCATATTTATTATACATTTTAAGTCAAGTAGAAATATATTGTATCTTTTATACTTATTGCCCTATGATATGTGACTCATATCACTCTACAGGTCAATATGATTATTTTAATCAGCACCTTCAGTGCCTTCAGCCCTATATCCATTAACAAATAACCTGATCACTAGAGAGAATTAAAAATTCCATAGTATTAAAAGTGTTTAGAGCTGCTGAATTTCAAAAGTTTATTTTTCATAGGCATTTTTTCTTAAATTACTTTGACTTAAAGTTAAAAATTTAGTCAAGAAGTTATTAACTTCTCATATATTTTCTGTAGCCAGCAATATTTATCCATTGCTAGGCTAATCTAAAAGTAATTTGTATACATAGACTTAATACATATAACCTCAACTGTTTTTACAGGTGCCCTTATGCAGATTGTGGCAAGCATTATTACTCAGCCAACTCATTGCAGTCACATATCAAATCTCATCAACACAAAGAAGAGGAAGTCAGGTGCTCATGGGAAGGATGTGGAAAGTTATTTGATAAGCCGTGTCGATTGCGTGCTCACATGCGAACGCATACTGGTGACAAGCCCTATCCTTGCCTCTTTCAGGTATTTATTCAAATTCTTTCATTTAGATCAGATAGACTATAAAAAACATGTACCCATTAACAAGTTCTTACTCAGAACTGGTCATTCTTTTCCATAAACTGAAGTTGTAATTAGGGGCCGCACACAAATTACGTAACGCTATTTGGGGAGAGGGGGGGTCGAAAATTGGAGAATTTTGCATTATTTCATTTGTGTACGACCCCTTAATAGAATTGATCATAACTTTCTCCTTCTCAATTTTACCTTTAAGTAAAACTATAGTTAATTATGGGATTTGATTTAAATTTATAGTTAAACCTATAATCATAAAATTAAAATTTATTCACCTCATAATTAGTCATAAATATTTATATAATGGCCAGATTAAAAATAAATACCTACAAAAGAATGTAATCAAATTTTATGAATTTTGAATGTTATGAAATCAATCAAATAAGCTTTAACTTTGTGGAACTCCATCCTAGTAAATGGGTTGGAATAAATTTGCAAAATTCCACTTGTTTAAAAGTTTTTAATATTGTGACTGGTCTCAGACGTTAGTTAGGATGCTTGATAATGGAGTAACATCCGAAACTGGTTGCGATATTAAAAACTTTTAAACAAGTGGAATTTTCAAAGTTATTCCAACCCATTTACTTTGAATGTTATGCTACCGGTGACATTGAAAGTAAGAAAACATCATTTTATTTCTAAGTTTTGCTGAAAATATCCATTCCTGACTGAGAAACTTTCCCTATCTTCTTTTTGCGCTGATAAATTTGTGAATGTTCAGTCACCACCGTGATCTGGACTATGCAATTTAAAACTGACAATGGACAAACAATTTGATTTAGAAACACTCTTTCTAGGGTAAACGTTTGTCTCTGTTATTTTTTAATTATAATATTGAATGTTCAAATCACAGGAAATTGCCTCCTCTTCAGAATGACTATCATCATTTTATTATTACTGTAAAATTAGCATAAAGTCCTTTAATTATGGCCCTAATTCCAACTGATTTTTGAAGTAAAAATGAAGCTGTAAATCTGTATTGTGTTACACAAAAAGAGCTTTGCATGCTTTATTTCTTAGAGTATTTTTAGTCATCTATGTGTTCAAATCCAGAGAACTTTTATAGAAATAATGATGAATTTTAACTGCCTGTCATGCAGTTTCATTCTATAATCTTTTTGCAGTAAATTATTTTTTTTGAATGAATTCCTCAATGGTTAATTATGGGGGCTACAGGCATCAAGTATATAAAAATGTGCACAGCAATGATTATTATAGTAGATAATTTGCTCTTTTTATTAGAGCCTTACTATTTTCTTTTCTTCAGATAATGAAGTGAAAAAAGTCGGCTATGAAATCAATCTTAAAACAAGAGATTGTCATTGCTCTGTTACTTTTCAAGATAATTTGGCATTTCGTAAATCAATTATTCAGATGTTTTCTGTTTTGTGCCGTTCCTTCATCATTACACAAGCTAAATTTTGTAAATCAATTTTTCCTTTGAAAGAATTTGCATATCTTGCTCAACATGCTGTATATCTTGATGGATAATATCAAGTTATCAATCCTCCTCAGGGGTGTGGGGCTCGCTTTTCAACTGCCAGCAAATTGAAAAGGCATCAACACAAGCATACAAATAATCGGAGATTCAAGTGTGGAGAAGAAGGTTGTATGAAATCCTTCCTGCGATCTGAGCATTTAAAAGAGCATCTACTTAAGCATGCAGGGGTTGGCTCGTTCCATTGTCCAATTCAAAGTAAGTTGATGAATCTCTTCAGGGGAAAAACAGGATAGCACTGTCGTTTTTATGTGTAAGATTGTGATGTTTTACTGCTCAGCAGTTGATTTGTCCGTCTTACTTTTAAAATACTGGCATATCTTGCTTTACCAATTCATTTTCTCCAGAAATAAGCTCATTTTTGATTTATTTTTTTAAGCTATGCGTTTTACAAATTACAAATTAGGAATATCTCTCAAGTTTATGGTAAGAATAGTGCAAAAATTGTGCTAATCATTCCCATTAGTAAATGAAAAGTCTAAATAATTATTTAAAAAAAGCTAAGCATATAAATACGTGATTGAAAAATTAAAATAATGTATAAAATTGATTTTCGTCGACACAGCTTGTGATATAGGTAGGATGTTGCCTCAGAAGATAGAAATCTTTTAATAGATGTAATCAATAATAAGTGGCTAACATGTTTTTGAGAACTTAAGTTGCACCCCGTTGTATGATGATGATTGTCTTTGCAAGATATTTCTAGTTGGTCATGACAGTTCAACAAAGAATGTAATCAAAACAAATGTTTAATTTTTCTGTTTTCAATTGGCCCAAATTACATGTTTCCAATTTCAATGTTTCATATCGCACATGAACTATTTTTAGAAAACATGCATCTTTAATAATGTAAAGGTTTTCACATTGATACATTTAGATTTTTAAGAATGAATTGAATTCATCAAATCTTGCTTTAAGATATTGCTGTTCATGACTTAATAATTTGAGATTCATTGCATTAATGTGGCATCAAAGCCATTTCAGGAAAGGTGAATAACAATGGATCAAGTTTTAAATATGTTTGGTGAAATGAAATTTGAATTGATTTTTAAATGTAAGGTTTCAGTGGAATTGAAATTCAGAATCATTAAAGATGCTTCAAGTTTTCTTTTTAAATTTTTCTCATCTGTAATCAACCCCTACAGATTGCAAAGTCAAGTTCACTGCCAAAAGTAGCCTTTATGTTCATCTCAAGAAGCATAAAGGTGGAGGAATGTCCAACTCTACTGCACAGAGTACTACAGCAACCGCAAACAATCAAATTCACCCTGTAAATACTGAAAAAGAAAAAGCCTCGCTCATGTGCCCTGTTGAAGGTTGTAATCGTAAATATGTTAACAAAGCAAACCTCAGGCAGCATCTGTTGAAGACTCACGTTGTTGGTAAGTAAATTATAATTTAATTTTAAGGTAGAAAAGTGTCTTAAGGTTTGATGAATTTCTGTAAGTATTTTTGGTTTTCATTTGCAAATAATAACTTTCCTTCTCAGTTTTAGGTGATGGTCACCCAACCATGCTTTTGACAAACTCTTCAATAGATGAATTAGGAATTGCTACTGAACATATAGATGAGAATGGCTCTTCAAGTGGTGTGTATTTTCTGATCACATTTTTGAGGCTAATATTCTGTGGATTATATATGGGCCATTCCATGCCAAGTGGTCTAGTGGTCCCCGCTCGACCATCACGGATTTCGATGAAATTTTGTATGGACATTCACACATATCTCTTATGAACATTTGTACAGTTTTACATTCCCCGATGGTATACTTGCTGAGATATAGAAGATTGTTTGACCCCGTGTCGCTGCCTTCTTCAACATGACTATGAGTTTTCAGTAACTTTGAGGCGTCGTGTCTCAGAAAATTGTTTTATGAAGTAAACACACTTTGGCTATCTTAAACTACTTTTTGCGCTTTATTAAACAAAGTAATAAAAATAACTGTACGAGCGACTTCCTTTTAGAAAATTCTGTGCAAAACTGGCCCAAAAATTGCGGATCGAAAAAAAATTAAAACTTTGGCTTCTTATATTTCAAGAAGAAATGATAAAATCAACGTGAAATTTATCGAATGATAACATATCAATACACAATTTATAAATATAAAATTTCATATTCCTAGTACTTTCCATTGTTTTGAAAATTGAGTCAACATTTGACAATTTTTGTAAAAAAGACAAAAATACGCTATTTTTACCCCGCTTTTACAAAAAAAGACCCTCTGGAATTTCTTTTAAAAATTTTTATTAAATAGAGAATGATTTTAACTCTCTAAAAAAGTATATCTAGTTTTTCATCTCGAGCATATAAGGACCTAGAAATAGGGACAACTATGAGGATGACATTTGTAAAAATGACTAAAATAGGTTATTTTCTGCCCGCTCTTAGAAAAGAAAGACCTTTTCGATACTCTTGTAAATTATTTTCATTTAAAAGAATATGCTTTAAACCTCTTAAAAAAGTACACTTGATTTTTCATCTCGAGCACGTACAGCCCTAAAAAAATTAACAAAGTTGAGAACGTTGCTATGTTGGCGCCACATGTCTTCTGTTGTTTATCGTCCTGGTTATTTTATGTAGACATTTTTAGTATATTGCTTTTAAAAGTATAAAAAATGTTCTATATCTCAGCAAGTATACCATCGGCGAACGTAAAACTGTACAAATGTTCATTCGAGATATGTGGGAATGTCCATACAAAATTTCATCGAAATCCGTGATGGTCGAGCGGGGCACTTCTCTGAAATCAGACCACTTGGCATGGAATGACCCATATGTGAAGTGTGTATTGAAAAAATGTGTTGCTTCTTTTATTGGAAGATTATTAAAATGATGCGGCTTTTAAGAGGTACTGTGGAAGCATTTTTTTCTTTGGTCAAAAGTATGTAAGAAGTGATTTTTAAAATCACTCCTGTGATCCAATAGTATTGTGCAAGTTTATTATCTCAGAAATATGTCCTGGGTTGGTGATACAAGGAAAGGCCTGAAACTTCAAAAAGCTTGGTACATATTAAAAATATTCTGGTGTTCTAATAATTTATGGTATACATTAAAATAGGGCTGGACTTTGCAAACCCTTATTTTGTTCTTATCTGTTAACTTGTGACAAAAATAAAGGTCCCTAAAGTGGATGGCTATTTAATTGGTTTGGTCTTATTGCAAGTATTAAATTTTATTGTCAGGATCAGGAAGATTTAATGGAAGCGTCATCCAATAATTTTTATGTTCCACTCAACAGATTTGTTATTTGTGGAGAATTCTTAAAGCCTTCTTGAGCACATTCTAAAGTTATGAAAGTTATTAACATAATTTCTCCATGATGGACCTCTGATCTCCGTATTCATTTCAGTTTGATGTAAATTAGTGAAGGTAGAAATAATAAATTCCATATTCCTTATTCTTTTTGGCAGAATTAAGAAACTCTTACATCGTTATGGGTTTGCCTGAAGGCTTAGAAGACGATGTTCCTGTGATCACAGAGTCAGGTTTTGTACACACCACTGGTAAGAACTGGTTTTTCCAAGTTAAAATCTGTAAGATTTTTCGAATTTCTACCTATGCTCGCCTAATTTTCATTCAAATATCATTTTCATTTTAAAATGCTAATTTCATTGATTAATGAATTATATAATGATAGTTCACCCTGGGAATGTTTTAAGTACCTTTGCATTGTTTATTTCTAATAATTTATCATCTTGCAACAATTTAACATTAATTGCTGGATTTTAAGGAAGATTAGCCATACTGCAGCTTTATAAATTTCTGTAACTGATAATTCAATTTTATTTATAGCTAGGTAAGTTTGTGAGAAAAATTATTAAAATCTACTCCATTAATCAATTCCTAGGCATCATATCATGAAATTATGTTACCCTCTAATAAATTGATTCTCATGTTGTCTCTTTAATAAGTAGAAAAAACGAACTTCATTGCAGTAAAGATTTAACTGAAAGGAGGCCACAATTCTCAAATATTCTCCTCAGCCTGCCCTCCTTTTTTGAATTTGCATACTCAAAATGTCGTATATAATTTGTTTTATCATATTTTCCCTTCTCTCTGTTATAGCTAATATTCATAGAAAAGTGCAAGATTTTGTTCCCCCCTCAAATTTATTTATCCATTCTTTAATACCACAAGTTTGGGGATAAATAGTTCTAGATTTGAAGAAATACTGCATGTTTTCCTGAGATCTGATGATAGAATCTTACTGTGTAGCTTGATTGTCTTTATCTTATTCATTTAGTTGAGTGTTTTAAATTGTTGCACGATTTCTGTATCAATTGGCATGATAAGTATTATTTTTATGGGAGGCTTTTTAAACTGTTTAAAATTTTTGTATGATTATTCTATGAACTCTTATCTTTCTTTGTTGCAGTTGCTCCGTTAAATGACTTGCTCACTGCTAGACAAGGCTGTGAAGGGGTTGAAACATTAGCCCCATCTGTTGATCATCAGGTAAAATTATTCAAGTTTTTAAGAATAACTAGTTCTACAGTTTTGATTTGTAGATTATTTAACCAGATTATTCATTTAAAGTATTTAAAGTTATTGTTAAACTTCTGAAAAATGCTGTAGTACTTTTTGGGGAATTCCTATCACACATAAAGTGACTGTCACACTTGTTTGGGGTTTTTTCGTGAAAATATTTGTGGTGGTTCAGAAAGAGAAACAGCCAAAACATGGATTGGTGCTTGTTCAAATGGATCTAAGTTTTGATGCAGTAATTAATTGGAAATCTATTATAAGGGTATAGGATATCATATAGTCCCACAATATTCTTGCTTCTAATCGGAAGATTATCTTATATTTTCATTTGTTATTATTTTGTCTTACATCCATTTTATTTTTCTGTATATTTTCCTAGCTGCTCAATTATGGACCCATTCCTACACTCCTGGACTCACTTTCTAATTGCTTTACTTTCTGAGCCACCACAAACGTTTTTATCAAAATCCCTGGACCTAAGTGAGAGTCACTCCTTGCCATTGTTAGCAGTAATTCTCTGTATATTGGGAAATAATGATGTCAGTAATTTTTCAGTTATTTCAACATTGAATTTAACTTAGTTTAGTGATATACAGCATCATTGTAGATAATGATAAGAGGACGAAGGTCTCTAAACCCTTTCTTAATTTCTGTTAATTCTGGAAGAAATAGCTTCAGAAATTTGTTAACATTTACATTTGAAGGGTAATATAATAAATATGCTTAAATTTCTTTGAAATTCATAAAATATTTGCAATAAACTATAGTTTTCAGCAGTTAATAGCATTTGAAGGATTGAATATCAAATAATGGTTACATTTGCAAATTTGCATGGGCAAATTATAATTCAAATTCGTTCTTTATCACTTAAAGGTATCTGTCATAACTGGTATGTCAGTGGAAACAGGAGAAGAAGCTATGATTTCAAGTAGTGTTTGTGTGGATCGTGGTGGCTCAGCTAGGACTAGTTACACTCGACATGACGTTGAAAGGGAAAGGGAAAATCGGAAGAAGCAGCATCGTCAAGTGGATGATTCAGCTCCCTCTTCTGGGAGTGAAGATAACACTTACAGGACAGCTTCTCTGAGGGATCCATTATTGGATACCGTTGTGAGTGGATCATTAGGAGTTCCATCAAAGGACATAGTGTTGCCACAAGAGCCATCCTCATGTCTTCTTCTTCAGGTGAGTTATAACTAGATTTGACAAATACATGCTCAGGCAGCAGTTAACTCATAAGTCCTCTAATATTGCAAACTTTTCTCTAGATTGTTTGCCCCTCGGTTGTTGCTGAATAAGTTTTCTTGCAGATTGATTTGTGTTGCACATAAGGGGCTGATCTATCAAGATGCTAGATTCCTAACCATATTCTATTCCTTTCTCATCTTTTTACTTTCTCCATATACGAAGTATAGAGAAAGTATTGTTTTCATGAAAAATTTCGACTTCGAGATTTCAACGGAAATACACGTTTTGAGGCCCCTAGAACACGTTTTGACCATTTTCGGAATGATATCTGTGTGTGTGTGTGTGTATGTGTGTGTGTGATAGTGGGCGCTCTAACGTGAAAACTACTGGTCGTATCAATACCAAACTTCACATATAGTACCGTGGTGTGTGCTGTCAGAGTTGATTAGTTTTTGGAGTAAATCGGTCAACCGGAAGTCGAGCTTTATTCATTAAAGCGCATTTCCGGTTTTCAAAATATCTCCATAAATATGATATATAGGTATATTGAATTACTTATAAAAGTTTTAGATAAAGTAATTTACTATAACTTTTGTATTTAACATATTTTAGTATCACCGATTGATTAGGAGTTATTCGTGAAATACTGGTAAACCGGAAGAAGATGATTATGTACTTTGTGGGCGCTCTAACATGAAAACTATTTGTCGGATCAACACCAAATTTCATATATAGTATTTTGGTTGGTGTCGTTAAAGTTGATTAGTTTTTGGAGTAAATCGGTTAACCGGAAGTCAAGCTTTCTTCTTCAAAGCTCATTTCCGGTTTTCAAAATATCTCCATAAATATGATATTTAGGTATAAAGTATTATTTATAAATGTTTTAGAAAATACACTTTACTATAACTTTTCTATGAAACATATTTTTGTATCACTGATTGTTTAGGAGTTATTCATGAAATACTGATAAACCGGAAGTTGCTAACTATGTACTTTAGTGGGCGCTGTGGGCGAAAGGCCAAATTCATCGTTTTTCATCGATCATGTCCCAAAAAACATTATTTAAAATGTTTTTGGCGTCAAAGACAATTATAAATATATATATATATATATATATATATATATATATATTAATCACTCATCTTCCAAGTTTAGATGGAATATAGGGATCGAAATTACTGTCATAGATAAATATTTACATCTTATATATGGAGAAAGTCATGTGCTGGCCACATCAGATTTTTTTATTTTTAATGTATTTAGATTGTTACTGTTTTGTAGAATCCTCAAGTGTCTGCTGATTATTGGTCAGGATTTGATAGGGTTGATTTCAAGTGCCAATTTTAGCAATGCACTTAAACTGGAGATACATACCTTCTACCTTTTGGTACGCTCGTTTGCCTTAATAATCCCCATTCAATTATATTTCTAACATTAAATTAGGAATATCATGATTTATATTTTCAGAAGCTTTGAGATAAACTATGGAGCTCATTAGAGAGATATACAGTATTTTTGGCATATAACATGCACTTTTGTTTTCTGGAATTAATACGGCATGTTATGAGAATATATTCATAGAGATTACTTGAGATTTTTACCTTTATTAACCCGTGGAAGGCACACCTCCTTCCAGCACTTTAGGAAGGCACGCTAGTGCGAATTTGGCTTTTCCAACTTTGAACGTGTATAAGGTTTTTGTTTATTTAGTTACAGTAAAAATTACAGCGCATTTTAGACGCGCAATTTAATTGTGCTTTTAGATGTATCATTAATTTTTTAACAAAATTTTATTGTGTTGATGAAATTTTGCAATTTGTAAGTCGCCATTTTCCAAAAATCACTTTTTTTTATTTTTACATAACTTTTATAAACAATCTTCCTAACTGCTGAATGTTATTGAAATTCTTAGCTAAAGAGTTATTGTTGAACAAAATCATTTACATGTAAATTTGTAAGACAATAAAAGTTCATGGTACTTAATCGATATTTGTTCATTTTCAGATACCAGAATTACTGCATGTTCAGACAGCTTTTAAAAATATTTATTATTTACCAATTAAATAATGAATTGAATTATTCAAAACAATAACTCTTTAGCTAAGAATTTCAATAACATTCAGCAGTTAGAAAGATTGTTTATAAAAGTTATTTAAAAATGAAAAAAAGTGATTTTTGGAAAACGGCGACTTACAAATTGCAAAATTTCATTATCAAAATAAAATTTTGTTAAAATTATTAATGATACATCTAAAAGCACAATTAAATTGCGCGTATAAAATGCGCTGTAATTTTTACTGTATCTAAATAAACAAAAACATTATACACGTTCAAGGTTGGAAAAGCCAAATTCGCACTGGTGTGCCTTCCTAAAGTGCTGGAAGGAGGTGTGCCTTCCACGGGTTAATCACTTTTTACTTACAAATTGTAATGATGGACTAGCTTTTGTACTTGCCAGTAGCTGCTCTACAGAGTACAATGCATCCTGGGTTATTACTCAAAATCATTTTTTTCTCGCAGGATGATTTGCCAGGGTCCCTTTTCCGCGTCAGCGGGAGTGTAGACGGAGTGGAAAACCCAGTTGACCAAGATGGTGTTATTAGTGTTGGTGATGTGGATAGTTTAGATGTTTCTGTGAGTGGTGTAGGGAGCCAGAACTCCAACCATTTAGATCCTCACCAAGTTCTGGTACCTGGTGTTTTGGGAACAGCTGGGTTCCAAGTGCTCCTCCTGAGTCCTCCTTTGGAATCACCCAGGAACCATGACTTCCCTCCTGAATCTACCATCAATTTAAGAGACTTGGAGTGAATGTGTTGTGATTTGTATAAAAGTTGTCTTTATTTAAAATTACCATACTCAGTGCTTCCCCATTCTGTTTAAAAAGAGCTATAGATTAGAAAATTAATTTATCAAATTGTTGATGAACTTTTGTTGGTGGTAAAGATAAGTAATGGTGTTTATGAAGTGGTTGATAGGATATGTAAGATGGCAGAAGATTATTTGATTTCCCGAGTATATATTATTTTCATAAGTTGCTTGTCTTTGTGGACATCATTGTACAGCCTTTCAGTTGTTTGTTTGTTGCGATTCCTTGGTTATTGGCAATCTTTTGAAAACATCACATAACCATTTACTGCTTTCCCCTCAGTAGGATATTGGCAAGTTAATGTTTAAATATATTTTTGGTTTTTAATATTTAAGGCTACTTACTAATCATTTTGCTTCAGCTGGATCTCACTCAAGCAGTCATTCAGAAGTGTTTCTACCTCACCAACATGTTTTACTGATTCTATTTATCGATTTGGATTGAATCTGAGAGTATTCTGTCACAATTTTTGATGTTCCCTTCTTGCTTGCAATGTGTTACTTGCGGAGTTTTAGCTATGTCGTCTGTTGTTTCAATGGTATTTAGATGTGTTCAGCAACGTGAACAAGATCATTGTTCTTGGTTTTGCATCCTATTTCAAAAGCAATACTTTAGAATGTGTCAGAATGCCAGCAAAAATTTAATTCATGGAATTCAAGTTGACATCTCTGCAGATGTAACTTTCACGTACGAAAACGTTTTCTTTGTACTCGCTGTTTCCTTTCTGTTGGGAATAGAATAAACTTCTGAAAGAATAATGTATAACTTTTCCATTAGTACTTAATCTCATGTAAACTACGATCATGTCTATTTTACAGAGGACCTCTTTTTGGTAATCTGATTTCTTCTCTCGGATTGGTGATTTTTTTGTCTTCAGGGTACTCAAGTGAATGACAATCTCAGTGTTTCTTATGTCATCGTTATTAACTACTCATTACGTTGAGTTATTCAGTCTCTAAGCATTAAAAATCATGGTGTTTTGGAATCATAGTGAAAGGTATCAAGGTTCGTGCTTACAATTCAGTGATAGAGAAATCTAGTTTTCCGTAGGAGTTCTTAACCATTACCAATTTTCATTCTTGTTGTTTCATTGCTAGCACTCAGGAAAATTTAATTTTTGGCTGTTTGGTACTTTGTGCCATCATTCTGATGTATTTTAATCACTTTATTGTGTGTACTAGGCAATGAAACCATATCTCATATTCATCCTTTTATAATGTTAGAAAACCACCTTAAAATCAAAATGTTATATTTTATCTATATCTTGTGTTAAAATTTTTAAAACATTATAGCTTCAATATGGCTGGTAGTGAAAGCAAATTTATTGCGGCATGTATTCTATTCTTGTTAAAAATATAAGAGTAATTAATGTTGGAGTTCTACATGGATAACTCGGCATTTTTGAATACTCTCTGTGGCTCGGAGAACAATCATGGTGAATTGTATATTTTTCTAAAAAACATGACTTAGAACTGTATTTTGTCTTCAGTGTTCTTTTATACATGTTCCATGCAGTTTGATTCAGTCTTAATGTTTTCTATATATGTTATGGCATATTTTATATGAAACGACTCAATGATTTATTTTGAGACATGGTTCAAAGTAAATTAAATAGTGGTCATTACAGGATCAAGACTCCGAAAGACATTTAATCACATTTTATCATTTCAATATGACATAGGGAGTTTGAGATAATCGCATTTTAATTTTGATATATAATCTTAATCTCTTTATAAAATTTGCAGTTTAGGCCAGTTGCTCTTTGTGGAGCAATTAATGCATCTGTAGTTCTGAAATGTCTTACTTATTATCCAAACACTTTGTGACCATTGATGTACAAAAATGTATGTATATATTTCAGTTGTGGTGGAAAACCATCTTGTTAATTATGAGAAGAAATGTTTTTCAAATTGACTGCTGTATAATGGCAGACAGATTCATTTATCTACAATTTCAATGGATTTTATTGGCAAGTATGTGAATTAATGAAATATGTTTGATTTTGGTCCCATCTTTATCAAAGGCTTTTCTGCAGAGAATTATGGTTATTTACATAAAAATTAGGTTTGTTTATTCAATTACTGGTTTCTCTTACATCTGTTGGTCATTTACAATATCAATTAACATCTCATCAATGTTTATATTTATTTCTTTTTGTGAATAAAGAATTCTATTACAAATTATGATAGTTATTATAATTGCATTTTTTAAATGTTTTATTCTTAAACTCAATAAAATTTCTCACCCTTTTTTGCAATTTTCAATAACTCGGACATAAATTTTAGTCAATGTAGACTAGTGAGTTTGTCTGAAAAAAATTGATTTTTCACCCTGCTTCATCTCATCGTTATCTTTCTTTAATTTTGTTTTATGTTCTATTTAATTTGGTTTTTGCATGTTTCCTCTCACATTCTTAGCGGATGTGATTACCTAATTTATTTTTTCCTTGTTTTGGAAAATTCATTTACTTGGCGTTCAGAGTTTTAGAGGAGGAAAGCTCAATCAATCCTGAACTTGCCCTTAAGCTCTCTGGCAACACGAAAAAGCGCGCCTCAAAAACAAAGAAAGGTTCAATTTCGCGTTGTTTAATCGGCAAATAGATTTGAAATTTGCATCGAGTAAGTCTGCAAGATATAATTTACCATGATCGCTGATCCTACCGTAAATATTTCATTCTGCAAGTAGCGGCTATATATTGGAGGTTATTTAATTGTGGATTTCGATTGCTATAATTGTTATTACTGCTTTTTGTTCTTACAGATACCATTCTACTTAATGCCGTATCAGAAATATGACATTCAATCCTCATGAAAATTCATTGGGTAATAGCTAGAACTGTTTAGACGAAATACTGAGTTTAGATTCTACGAGATTTGAATCTTTTCTTGAAACTAGGGATTTAAATTCTTGGTATTGAAATACATCGTATATACCAGTATATGCTGTGGTATCGACTGGTTTATCAGTGAGATACCAAGGTTTATGGCGGCGCCATTCAAATAATAATGAAATAGTTTCTTCGAGTTCTTTCTATTAAAACTGGTGAAGACGGAAATAATTATGATACGCGACATTCTTTATCATTCTCATAACGATTTTCTTATTCTTCCCAGTAATTTTCGAGGTATTTAAATTTAACGGGGCAGTTCAGCTTTCCGTTTGTCGCTCGTCAAAAAGTCGTTCCTATTGCTATGTAATTTTGAAACAATCTTAGAAAGTTACTTTTCTTTAATTTAGCGCTTTATAAAGGCAGGCTTTCTTCAGGTTTAAAAAGCTACCGCTGGGAGGAAATATATTAATTATGAATTAATGAAGATGAATCATGGCTGTTTTAGAAACGTTGTTTCATTGTTAATTGAATTTATTAAGTTGTGTAACTCGTAATTATGATAATTTGTTTATCCTAGAAGTTCTGAAATACGAATGATGACCATTTAAACTAAGTAAAGTTTTCATAATGTTTCCACGTCTATGTACGTACTTACGTCTGAGTAGTTCACAAAGTTCACTTTCTTTTACAAAATTTGGCCTAGTTATTAATTTACGTTGAATTAATTTTATTTTCTAATGAATAATCTAACATTATTTTGAAATTTTACGTTATCCTATACTATTTTTCTTTGCTATTTCCTTTTTGATATTGTATAATTTCAATCAGTTTTACTTTGGATATAAATAACTTGTTGTGATAATGTGTACTAATTTTTAGTCTGATTTTTTTGAGTTTTCATTCTATTTCAAATATAAAAATTATTTTTATGCCTTTAGCTATAGACATTTTCATTAATTTAATTTTTATTTTGAATAACAGATAAGAACTCAGTTTGGACAAGTTGAATGTATCCTACATGTAACTTGTTAAAGTACACTGGTTGTATACATGATATTTCCATATTGAACACAGGCATTGCACGGTGCTGTAAAAGCACCAGATATGAATGAAGTTCAACTGAATGTTTTATTGATACTGCATATGAATATTTCTGTTTTTAGCTGGAAGCAATATAGTATATTTATCTTTATTTACAGCTATGTAAAAACATATAAACTGAAAGTATAAAAAATCAAACAAATAAGTAAATGCTGCAAGCTTCATTGTTTGAAACAAAAGTCATCAACAGTATAAAATATCGTAGGCAAAAATAAAAACAATACAGTTTTGCAATGATGGAATTGTACAACAGCCACATTGTCGGTAGAATTCCCACTTGGATGGAAAATTGTATAGCTTTCAACTCTTAAAGATCTTGAAGATATAGTTAAACCTTTAAAAGTTTTTCCTTGAAGCTTACCCTCATAGGATGTGAAGTCACTGTAACTTAGCATCAAGTAGATCAACAAATTAACAACTTCTCTTGTATGCTTCAGCTGGAATCACTTGGCTTGATTAAAGACAAAATGTGCTCAAATTATATTCTAGCTGTCTCAGAACTCTTGATAATACTAGCATTTGTGCAATTCAGTTCATATTAGTTCACTTCTTTCAGGAAAAAAAAGCGAGCCAAGGAGACTTAAAACACCGATGTAAGGCAATACACAAATGTTCAGAACACCATCCAAACATGTGAAAGAGATCCACATTACTTTTAACTTCTCTATGGAATGACAAACCCCTTCGTCACCTACTCTCATTCTAGGAATCACATTTCAACCGCACTTCATTAAAATATCACAGGATGGATTGATTAATCATCATCGCCTTCCAATTAAATATATACTTTCCTGGAATATTCTTTCCAACTCATTGCTTCACTTCACACGTCATTCATTATTATCACTGATGAGTTTATTCCGTTGGAAAATTTGGAATCATTGTCTATAGAGTTGAAAGCATCTACCTTTACATCAACTCCTCTGTTGTCATTTCCTTCACTAATGAAAAAATGCCTGGGGGTTTTCAACCTCCTCCCAATGCAACTTCTGAGCTCACTGTATCCGTAAAGAAGGGAATGTATCATAAGAACCAATAATAGAGCACCAAAGGCAGTGGGCAGTGCGAGTGAAAATGGCTTGTTCCAGTCGAGCTGAGGATAGATCTTGTGACTTCCATTCCTGCTCGTTCCTCCAGCAAAGTAGTAAATGATGGTGAAGATGGAATATATAAATGCCAATAACACTGGAAAGTAGAAATGCTGCAATCGGAAAGGGTGAGCAACCAGGGTTACGTCAATAAGCATCAAAATGGAGTTGATTCCATGCACAAGGATGCCAACAACTGACGGAGGTCCTGCCGCTGTAAAAACAGAGAATCAGAGTTTTAAAATAAATAGTATCCAGTGATACTTGGTGGCATTTCATGAAAAATAACTATTTAATTACATATTTTTTAAATTTTAAGAGCAGAAATATGTTAAGTTCTTAAGTAAATGGTTTGTTAAATAAACATCAAAAATCTCTCCATCCAAGAAAACAAAGCTTTCTTGAGAAATGGATGATACTGTTGTACCCCATTCTCATGTTTAGAAATGTTTATTTTTAATCTTGAATTATTTTTATTGCCATATATATTATAAATGCACCTCTTAATTTTCAATATTTGTCATATCTGACTTTTAAGGCAGAAGTTCATAAGAAAAAGTGCTCCTATTTACAGAAAAGCATCCTTACTAGTTTCTTGAACTTCTAAAACTCCTGCAAAGGTGATATAAGGTTAATTTCAAGGAAAGTTTGGGTGTTTGCATGTTAGGAAAAGATCGATAAAAGGTTGTTTTATAAAGCATATGAAATTGGGGAGAGAATGTATGAATACAATTAGAAATATGAAAGGGAAAGTTTAAAGGAGTACTCAAGCAAATGAATTTTTTTGTTCTTAAATTACGAGAATATACAGTCATTTTAATATACATAAGTTTAATTCACTGCATACTTAAGTCAGCAGACGTAACCTGAGAAATTGCAGCTTATCATGAAATTAATTTTATGAACATAATTTTTATATTGTACATTAAACAATATGGAGTATTCTGATTTCTCTAATTTAGTTGAAATAAGAGTTTGTATTTGATGCGTTAAGAATCATCAAAATTAAGGCATACTGGCATCACCAAAAAGTTATGTGGATGACTGACAGAGAAATGTATTAAATAATTAATATTAGATTGTGTTAGATGCTTGCTTATTTTATTATTAAATGGAGTATTTGAAAATTTCCTGCATTTTTGTTAGTGAAAAGTTTCATTTCGGCTTTGTCAGCCCATCAATGCATTCAGAGGCTGTTGGAACTGGAAGGATCAGCCAAGCAATTATTGGAAGTCACCTATACTATAGGGTAAGTGAGTCAGATCTCTTATTCTTTGATAGTAAATAAGTCTTTCAGATATTTGTTTTCTATTTTCTTATGTCCTTAACCAATAATCTTCCTCTACTATTGGTGCCGATAAATTTTTAGAAGCCTTAAGCTTATTTCATAGTCTTAGTTCATTGAACATTTCTGTACATTTACAACCAGATTAAATAAATCATATGAATCAGTAACAGATTCTGGAGGGTGAACCAGCTTATTCTCTCCTTCAAGTCCAACATCAAAGAGTAATTTATTATCATCTCGTACGTACAATTGGGAAATTTATATCCTACTTAAGTTCCTGTTAATATAGTCATGTGAAAATTAAAATCCTCTTAATTTCCTGATTCTCAGTTTAATGTAGATAAAATTATTAATTGCCAAAAAATTTTTCTATTGACAGAATCATTATTCTTGAAAGTGTTTGTACCCTTAGGACAATGCTTAATTAACTTCTGATGAGATTTCTTTTATTTGATTTTGCAGTGCATTCCTTATGCTGATTTTATTGTATAAAATACATTAAATAGCGCAAAATTTGAAGTAATTTCTTTCGGGATAAAGAATTATTTCATGTATGTGTATTGGAAGTGTATTTTTTGAGAGTAAAATAAGAGTGGGTTATCATACAAATGACTTACTTGCTTTGTAAACAAGGCCCCAATATAACACAGTAATCACTGGAGCTGTCACACTAGCTGTGGTGTAGAGAATCCAATACAACTTGTAAGACAAAGACATGGTTTTTTTCATCTCTATATCTGAAAAAGAAATGTTCCAAGAGATAATATAATCAACAGTTTTTCATCTGAATGGCAAGAAATTTGAAAACATTCATAAATACTCACTCAGCTGATTCTCTGAGAGCTTTGTCTGTATCACTAGTACAGCACCGAGTATAGCTTGAGCTGTACATACTGTGATACCCCAGTTGGTAAGATAAATAGGCCATTTGTAGACGAAGACTGGGCCTACATCAATCGTAGGCTCATCAGTCAAATTGTTGTTGCCTTTCACCACTATTATAGTTGCCGTTGATACAACCTCCACGTCACCTGATAGAATGTAAAAGCATTGAGATGAGTCAGAATTGATTGTCATAGTAGTACCTCAGATTAAAATACATCCATTTTAAATACAAATGAGTGATTTATAATTGCTTTGTACCTGGAGTAGTGATGTAATATCTTTCTTCGTTGTTGTTACTTTTTGCTGCATCTTTCCCTGTTTCACACAATGATGATATGAGAATACCCAAAAATGTTACTGCTAGTAATACTCTGTACACAATATATGTTGGAGAGATTCCATATTGCTTCTGCCACTAAAATAGAAAGAAGATTTAGAATACACTAAAATTTTGTCTACAATTCATTTGAAGAACTGCCATTATAATTGGTAAACATATTGTCGTATCAATTTAACTGTTTGCAATACCTGGCATAGGACGAACACTTCCGGATTTTCATGATGTAGAGCAAATTTTTCTGCTTTCATGCCATTCCTCCAGCTACTAACCAAATTCACCGTGGGCTTCATAAGGGACCTGGAAATGACAAGTTCAGTGTTAAAACTATATAATTTAAAAGCTCTACCAATCTCATCTACTTTTAGGAAAGGTTTTTATCATTTAATTAAATTTAAAAAATTATTGGAATGAATACAGGGAAGATATATCGGCAATAAATCTAAAATTGTGGAATGATGATTCCAAAAAAATATTTTGTGATTCCATCACTTTCTTTATTGCCAATGCTTATTGTCATTTTAAAAATATTCAACTCAAATTGGACAGCGTTTTGCTTCATTACTGCAAGTTGTAAGTTACTCTTCTAATTTTCTGCAACATTGCGGTAATGAAAGTGAGACACATGCAAAAACAAAGCGAAAATATCACATCCTGCATGCGATTGGAGCAATTGCATACTCACTAAAAAATCTTCACTTAAACAAAATTTGTTTTTAATTGCAAATTAAAATCCATTTGCTGTACATCAAATTATAGCATAAATTCATAATGATGTTTTCCATATTCCAAAAAAATAAATGAATAATATTTATTCTTGTTGTTGGTGATTTATACATTTATTGTTCGGTCTGGGATGTTGTTGGCTAAGAAATTATATTCACAATTAATCATGAAATTTAAAAATATATTCAAACTCTCGTGTTTGTTGTCGTAGTGATTTTGGAAAGCCAAGTTATTCAAGTCACAAAATTGTGAATTTTATAAAACATTATGCGTCAACGTAAGATTACTGCAGTAATACTTAAATCCTAAGTTTGATTGGCTGTTACAAGAATGAAAGCTGTTTTTTCGGAACAGCAAAAATGAGGCGGAAAATTGATAATGTTAACCGATAACCCATGTTTTTCTCCTCTAATAATGTCTCGCAGAGATAATTTAATGGCCAGGAGATTCTACGATTATTTATGTTTCCTCAAGCAACGCGCAAACCAAGGGAATTGAATTGAATTTTTCCCTACAGTGCGGCTTCTTTTTTTCTTCAGATTTTTAACTTTGGCTTCTTTTATCCAATATGACTATCTGCACCCACTATTTTGCTGATAGTACTCATTATTAACACTGAAACTGAAATAGATTCGCGAGGAAAGTTGGAGGTTTCTTCACGTTTGCGAAGTCCCAGAATGGTTAATTGGTTTGTTCACTATTATCTGCGGGTTTGAACATCTATCTGCACCGAACTCTGTCTTGGCTTAAACCCCATTTTTTTACTAAATTCAATTACGAGAGCTTATTCAAATAACGCTAGTCCTAAAAATGCCTACTGAACTTACATAGGATACCCAGATCGCAAATGCTGCATATATAGCTTCCGATTGCTTACCTCTAGCGCTGTCACAGTTCACCTGACGTTCTCATTGATACGATCGGTATTTTCATTCATATTTATCGTGTTTTTTTCTGTGAAAACTTTCCGTTCCGTTTCACTTTGTATCATCGTATAATATTTTTTGTACGTATCCACCTCGTATCGAATCCATCCGTCATAATCTATTAAGAACAGTAATAATCGGTACAATCGAGAGAAGTCAATTCTTAGGTCAGCGGCAGACATTCCCACGCGGCGGAGCCTTTTCTTCCCCTATTAATAACAATAGAATCCCTCAATCCTCACCTTGGCCTTTGTGCTAAGCATTCGCTTCAAGTTTCTGGTGTCGAATTGATGAATGACGGCGGCTGCGGAGGGTGGTCGGTGACGAAAACATCACACGACTTGCACTAAATGCCACCCACCTCTTCCCCTAATGGTTTGACCAATAGGACGCAACCGAGGTTCTATGGGGGTTTTATTCACTAAGCCAAGCCGGACCTTGCGGTTTTTCTCAGTAGGTGTTGCTCTAAAGGAGATTGATCACTTTTCGAACAATGTGTCTATTTTTTGGAAAGGGATAATACAATGTATGCTCAGTAAATTGAGTGTGGCGTTATTGGATTTCAAGCTTGGTATCGTCATATAAGTCGTAAAAGGTAGTAAACATTCATTTATTTTTGTGATGAAAGTGACCTAATAATTCATGACTGTTATACATATAAAGCGGCCAATCCCTCCGGGTTTTGGCGGAGAACTGCCCTGAATTTCAATATCATGTCCCACATGGCCCTGAGTTTCGAAAAATATTCCGGATTCGAGTAATATAAGTAATACCTCATACTTAGGAAAATAATTTCAAATTGTAGGGAAATTATTTGAAAGCAAATTTTCGTAGCCTCTGCTTAAAGTTAGCCATATCTTATTTAACGATCGTCCTAAAGCAATTTCGGTATTAAACTTGTCTCTGTACTAAGTACTGTATTTAGATACATGTTCCCCCGCTATTACAGGTTTCTATATTCCAATCTATTGCTTCAGCTATCGACTTCGTAAGCTCTGAAATGACTCGGAATGTTTCCTCAAGTGGATACCAAAACACAAAACGTTTCAAGGAAGTAATTGCATAAAACAGATACTTACTTCTGGTCGTCCCTCCACAGTCAATTAGAGAAGCGAAAAGTGTATATTAAGTAGGAATGTTGATGTTACTACACCCCCTCCCATACGGCACTGGCGGCTCGACGTTGCTTATCTAAATCTTAAGTCTAAATTACCAGTTAAGTTCAGAGTATCAACTCATATTGGTTATAATCAGCAGCTTGCCGAAGCCGAACTTATAAGATATATCGAGCCAAAGCACATGCTTCTCAGACTACAGATTCCGTGCAGTGAAAGCGTATTGAAATTGTTATAAATATTATAATGTGTTCTAACCTTCCCCACATTGACAATTTTTTGTTAACATCATCGCAAAAAGGCAGGGAATATAACGCTTGCCAAAGGCACCAAAATCCTAAGTCAATCCACGGTCAATAGTTAATAGTTAATGAAATTGATTGATAATAGAAAAGTCGCTGCGCAAACTAAATAGGCGATCACCCAGAACCTCGCGATAGGGATCGTAGGTCTTAGAAATATGTTAGCTTAGAATATCGAAAATTTAGATAATATCAGAAACTCAGATCTTTTGGTTCCTTAAAAAAGACAATGGTTCAAACCTCAGATAAATTCTATCAGTAGTATATTCAATAAGAGTAGCTATGCTGCCATCGTCAGTAGATATGTTATTCAGTATTTTTCACTTATATACTTAAGCAGCAGTACATTGTTATTATTAATCATTTAAAATGAATGTTTACTACTTACACAGTAGCCCAACTTTTGATTACGAAAGAGATAGCGGTAATATGTTATTCTCACCTCGTCCCTCTAATTTCCTCTCTAATTTTGACATTCAAACTGATGTGGCTGATGTTGTTTATTTATCTACTTGAATTTATTCAACTGTTTCGTAGGAGACAGGTCAACCATACTGTGCGGATAATAAACAAAATAACACTGAACGTAAACCGTGTACTGTTTTTTCTTACTCTGAAGTTAGAAGTTCATGAACTAAATTATAAAACTTTTGTATTACTATACGTATTAATTTAACTGTCATATATCGCATCCTTTATTGATTTTTGATTCCAGCTTTTTTCTTTATATCCAACGAGACTTCACTGAGTTTCACTGTCGTACAACATCTTACTCTAAATAGAAGATTGCTTCCAAATTTATGTGTATGTTTCTAAGACATTTTTGATTAATATTCTCTGTTCCTTACTAACACATCTTGATGGATGGAATATTTTTCATGTATGTCGATGCAAGATAAAGAAAAATGTATTATTGAGTTTTGAAAAGAGAAGTATCAAATTTGAAAATACTTTCAATAATTTTAATAAAATAAACCCTTGTCACTATGATGCAAGACTGAACTGCGTCCGATATTTTTTGTCATTTTTGTTTGGCCACATGCGTTTCCATTTCCCAAAGAGTTGTTAGTCTAATTTGAATTCGTTTTTTGGGTCTGGAAGCATTTTCGCTTGTTGGAATAATTTGATAAAATCAATGTTTATGAATACGGCCGTATTATCTCGCTTGCCGTGACACTTATAGGTATGAGCATGGGTACTAAATTTTAACAAAATTAACAACATTTAAGATTTTAACGAGAGTATATTTTATTTCCGGCCTGTATTTATTCGTTTTAACGAATAAACTATTAATTTGGACAAATATTAATTATTAATCGAGAAACACGCTTTAACATCCTCAGCTTTGATGTAGCTCTTCACGATGCATGAGGAATAAAAACAACTTCTACACGTTACAACGAGAATCGCGATTTTTTTCGAGCGAAGTTTTGATCACCCCACTTACGACCTACCCTTATCAGTTTTTAGTTAACTGGAAATACTGGGATTAGAACCCTAGAGTAAGGCCAACATACTAGCAACTCCTACATTTAAACCAAGGATGTCCATATCCAATCGGCGGACTTACAGCCTTATTTATGTGGATCGATGTTTCCCGAACCTTGAAAAATAAGGTGGTGAAAATCAAATGCTGGTTGGAATCCATCCTAAGAAGTAATTCACTCTAATTACAGCACATACATGGGTGAGCGTTCTACCTTTCGGTAGGTATAGGTGCATCAAAATTCAAATATCCCTATTCAGCACCATCTCCTTCACTTCCTGGTAGTTTACCCCATCCATTTAATCATCCAACATCTTTTGTCTTTCCCTCTGTTTCTTTCCCTTGAATTCTACCCTCAATTACATTCTTTAGCAAGTTTCCCCTCAATATTTGATCCACAAAGATCACAGTACATATCGTTGTAAAAACAACTGATGATTTTCGACAGTTCATCATGAATTTCAAAACTAGACTCATCGCCTGCGGACTAATATTAGATAGGCCTACTTGCAAGGCTCATTGTCTGCGGCCCACGGAGGCTCTATTGAGGCTGAAGCGGCCCGTTGAGGTTGTGGACTATCTGTAAGGATATCTTATAATAATAACGTAGATGTAGGATGATATTGTGAAGTAACACAGTGTTCAGAAGGCAGATATCAATCCATTGCGCTAACGTCTTAAATTTTTATACATCTCGCATAAAAAATAAATAAATTTAAACCAAGGGTGTCAATATCCAATTTGCGGACTTACAATCTGATTTATATAGATTGATTTTTCCCAAACGTTGATAACTAAAGTAAGAAAAAACGCTAATACTAATAGAATCTGATAGAAAAATACCATCCATCCTAAGAAGCGAGTCACTGTACTTACAGTAAATATCATTGTAAAATAACAACTGATGATTTTGGATGGCTCGTTATAAATTTCAATCTGTAGCAAGGCTCATTATCTGCGGCACACGGATGTTCTACTGGGGCTGATGCGGCCCGCTGGGGTAAAAAGCTTGGAAGCCCCTAGTCAATATGAATCTGAACCGGCTGTATTTAATCAGTAATTCAACCAAATCTTGAGCTATTAATACCAAACAGAACTGGATCAAATCCGTCTGCGGTGTCAAGTGACGTGAGAATTTGCATCGAATTGAACTCCTTTAGAAGTTCAAAAGGTACGGTCTCTTGGGGTGGAGGGAGGTACGCCCGATGATCTGAAATTCAGCCTCAGGAGGAGATCAATGGCCAGCAGGAGGGCAGTTTTGGAGAGCATGAGAAAGCAGCTGTTAACCTCAGGTTACAACGCGACCTAGACAAGATCTTATAAATCAATCACACCGGGTTTTAAAGTCGGCTACACGGAGGGAAGGGGTAAGTCCTTGCATTTCCTGCAGCTGCTTGCGTCATAGAAAAATTTCAATTTCGTGGGGATCTTCCGCCGTGTGCCTCGATTGGCATTTAAGTCGATTACTTGGCAGGCGGTTGCTATAAGAGTCGATTTCAAAAATAGACCGAGAGGAGAACTCAACTCGGTCCCATTAGTCCCGTTTTGTCCACTGTTTCCCTTGCAAGGTTCTCACGTTCAATCTTAAGACCCCCTCTTCTCTTATGGGAGGTTTAATTGTTTCAATTGGAGGTAATTTTAACGATGTAACTGCGTTTTCTATCGATTCGTGCATTAACGAACCAATGTGACTCGCGGCAGACTCGAGAGCTTGCTGAATCATCGCATTGCTCGAATAAAATCTAAAAATAAAACGGCTGGTTAAAATTGAATTAGTTGACGATGGATAAAGGCTATAATAGATTACGCTTTATCAAAATTCCTTTCCGATTGAAAGAAAGTTAGCATTCAAACCCTGCCGCATACCGAAAGGGGATTTGCAGGGTATCATTGCAGATGTAGATTAAATTACTATTACTTATCAAGTTGATTGTTGGTAAATACCAAATCAAATATGTGTTTACAATGGTGTACGGTTTAACTTTTTCGGAAGTCATAAGATTCACTAAAGATGCTCCTTGATAAAAACCGAGGAAAATTTGTATTCCTAGAAATTCTGAGTAGATTTTCATAATGAAAATTTTTTCATAAAAAAATAATATATCCCAGAGAGTAATTTGTTGAAACTGTATCTTAAAAATAAAATTGCTAAAAACTATATTCAAAACTTGCATGTTAATGCAATTTCTACCTAATCTGATTTTCACAGAATAGTTATTTGGATTATTTTTAAGTGAACATAAAATTAGTGTTAAATACTGAGAATTGATAATTTAACCCACATCACTGGATATAATCATTTATCGAAATATTCTATCAAATATTGCGAAAAGTTTTACTTCGCATGTACGGTATTAACATTTTATTATATCAATATTCATAGCTTGGAAAAATGAAAAACTCACTTAGTAAAAATTCCACAAAATATATTTCTTCCTCTACTGCGACATGTTCCAACTCACAGAGTTATCATCAGGCCTGATCCCTGACGCCTGATGATAACTCTGTGACTTGAAACATGTCGCAGTAGAGGAAGAAATATATTTTGTGGAATTTTTACTAAGTGAGTTTTTCATTTTTCCATTGATATGGAATTCCACCAAGTCACGGCTTGTACCATTGATTATATTCATAGCTTGCTCAAAAATATTTGCAGAACTGGTTTCTGTAAGCTATACCATCATCAGGTTCAGTTCAGTTCCTGTTGGAATATAATAAATTTCAGTAATTCACAAATCGTAACATAATTAATAATCAATTCGACATTGCTGTAAGTAAATATAATTTTGTGTTGATTATGCATATTATAGCGCACGTGACAAATGAGCGAAGTTCATCTCAATAACATGAATATCAATATAATGCCAAACAACCAAGTAAATAACAGATTTCTGTTTGATAACTTAATCTACACGAATGAAGTCTAATTAAGTCTCATCTTCCATTACACCCATATTTTGAGGTATACTTATAAAATTATGGTAATGACCTTTTTATTACGCCCTCAAACTAACAATGATGAATCGATGTAATTGAATTGCAAATCAGCAAACGTTACTCAAGATAAAGCTGGACTGGTTTTTCGCAAAGCGATATCTCATATCGTATTCCTACTGCATTAGGAAGGCCCGGTAGCTATTAGGAAGCCATAATATAACCGTCTGAAGGAACAACAATAGTTTGGAAGTCAGTTATTGAATGAGAGAAATAATAATGAACGACAATGACCTGGGACAATAATCGAAATAAATTTACTATTAAATGTACTTAACTATGTATGTATTTTGAAGTCATTTGAGTGAATATCAAGTTGTTTAATTTATACAAACGCATGGGATATTCTCAAGCAGTTTAGCACTTAAGACTTATCGAGTATTTTTATATTAAATTATCTAGTGACAATGAAAACATGGCGACACTAACAAATAATTGCCGCCGATGTTGTGCTAACGGAGATCAAACAACAATTACAATAAAATTACGGAAAACAATTCAAACAAAGAATTGAAAAGGTAGAATCGATTTACTGGTAATGGCAGACTAAGTAACAATATGCAACGATGGGATTTTTCTTAGCGACAAAAAATGCCATTACCCGTAACTTTCTTCATTATTTATTATGCTTGAAAATACTCGAAGAAGTTCATTTTAATAATTAAATTTTCGTACATCATAGTACAATTATCATATTGGTAATATCTATCGTATGGTAGTTTTCCTACCATCCGATTTCATTTAATCATGATGTCTTTCACTCTACAAAATTTTTGCAGAAACCAGATGACTATATGTATGTTTTCTCTCAACTACAATTTATAATTCACGTATACATATATTAGTTTATGTTTATTCTCACTTAAGCAATAGTCAAATGAGGCATTCGAAGAAGCAAGCGAAATCGACTTCTCCATTCTTCATTGGCTTTCTTTATTGCTTAAAAAGCATTCGAGGCAATTGAGCAATTCATCCTACCGTAACTTATTGATTTTAAAACAATTTTTTCATTTTTTGGGCTCGTCATAAAATGGAGGACGGGAAGGATTGATAATTTCAATGGAGTCAATACCCGTTTAACCTTGCGTAACTGTAAGTAAAGCGGAGATGAAGACGTTCTATCGTCACTCACCGAAAAATTATATTCTTTTCTCTTCGTCGGATATAAGAGTGAGGCTCTAATTAATTAATCGACTGGAATATTATTTTTTTTAGAATAACGTGAATTTAGGAGTTATGTTGGATATTCTACTGTCTTAAATGGACATAGGTTTATAAGGACCCAAGTTAAAACTAAATAAAAGCAGTTTAATCAACACGTGCATTTATCGTAGATTTCTAGTGTAAGCATAAGTGACCCTGAAATGGCATACACTTATATTGGTTATAATTGAGCAAATTGTGTGATAGCCGCCGGTTTGTCATACATCAACTAATTGTTCGCGGAAAAGTAATAGTTTTAATTGGAAATATGATTTCATGCAATTATATTTAAACTATTTGAAACCATACAAGTATTCATTTTTGTTTTTCGGTAACTATTAGCAATATTTGTTAAATACATTATAGGCATAGCCACAAAATCTCCCGCAACTTCGCCAGATAGTTATGGTCGTTGTTTCCGCTGTTTATTGGAGAAGCTAATACAGGATATAATAGGTTGTACACGAAGTGAAAAATATTGATATATTTTACTCCACTTCTTGTACAAACGTGGATTGAGTCGCACCATTTTCTGTGTATAGTTAATCTTCATTTCCATCAACAGTGAGGGTAGATTAGGTAAGGGTGTTGGTGTTACTATATCCCCAGCCATAGGTACGTCACTGACGGCTCGCGATGTGTGTATCTATCGTAAGTATAGCTTGGTCCTGCACAGATGATATGCTCGGTTGTAAATCATAGTATTTCCGCCTGAAGGCTAATCTAGAAGACGATTCGGATAGCGTGTGTCTGCCGAGAATTGGCACGAATTTAGACCGTTAACCGGGGTTACACTTCAATTTTTTCCGTCAAAGCCAAACTTCCAAACTTTAGTTTGGTTGCCGTGTTCTCATAATCACTTACGACACGTTAACAAACAAGTATTAGCGTAACAGCCGTCAGTACCCCCGTAATGCGTCCTTCCGGTGCTTTTCTCCATCCCAGGCACGCACCTCCCGATCGCAGACAATCACAGGAGTGAAAGTCCCAGGAGGAGGAGTGTCTTGCGTTGAGTCGTTTAATTTCAAACGCTCGTGGAAAAAAAACCACGTGGACTGCTTCTAACAATAGTCCTCGATCGGATACGACCCAGATCCACACCAAGGATTCGGCATCAATCATCCGTCTGTCGGAATGATAATTCAAGTCAACGACCACCGTGACTCCTTTACGTACTCACGATGGGCACTCGTCTATTCCGAGAGTTCTTGACCTCCCAGGGAACTCTCTTTCGCGCAAACAGATCCTCCCCGATCCTCTTGGTACTTCGCAGTCATTTGCAGCAGCCGCGGGTGGTGTGAGGGACGAGCCCAAGTCATCGTAAACCACTGGACGTGACGTAAACAAAGCTCGTGCACGTATAGCGAGTGGTGAGTTCGAGAATAACCGCGCTGGGGTTTGCCCATGTCGAGCTGAGTTGCATTCGTCATGTCTTCTTGTTTATGTCAACAATGGACGAGATGACGTAAATGTAGCTAGTGCAGACTTTAGACGAAGAGGGCGAAGAAGACCTTTGTAACAATGCGGAGATTAGTGTTGAGATTAGCTATATGAGATGAGATTAATAATATCGTTATTAACAATGCTGAGATTAGCAATATGAGATTAACAATGTGAAGATTGATAAAGGTGCCATTGATAATTTGAAGATAAATGCTGTGATCAACAATGCTGAGATTTATATTGTTGAGACCAAAAATCTTGAGGTAGTTGACAAAGGAGGTGATTGTTATTCCGTTAAACACTGTTAGCGAACTACTAGAGAAAATGAAGTGCTACAAGCTAGTAATCGCTTGGGGTATACTTCTGGTCGTTTCCTTCGTAGAGCATTAGAGAAACGAATAGACTTCAGAGTCAGGGAATGACGAAGATTTTAATAATTCCTCTGCCACGCTTCAGTGGCGATCTGTTGGGTAAATATGTAAAATTTAAATGTACATACATGTCTAGGCAAATCCCAATCATTCCCAAAGTATCATTTTAGAGGGGCGGCTACCACAAGTTTTTCAGCATAAACATAAGCTTATTTAGATTTTTTGATTTAAGATTTTACCCAGCGATTCACCAGTGGCGTATGGTATGAGTGTATTAAAACATAAACCAACCTGTTGGATTCTATAAAGACCTGTAGAAAGGACGACTAGAAATAACTATCAAACCTAATACTGAAGTATTAATGTAACTAATCTACATATCTAATCTATTCACCACAAATAAATTAATATTACATCCAAGTTACATGCACGGATAAGAATTCATTTAGCGAGCTTCAAAATCTCCATTACATTTTTTTAGATAATCGTATCATTTCAGAATAGTTTAGCATATTATCGATATATTTTATGTAAACATATCATTATTTATCATCGTTATTAGTTTTGCTGTTGATATGGAGAAAATCTGAACGTATTCTTCTTCTACACGGCTATTTTGATGTACTATAATATAACTTTTAAATACGATCTTTGAATTATGCTCATTGGTTTAAATAATAAATAATTCTTTCGAATTATATATATATTCCTCCGCGAAAGTCAATTATTAGATGACAATGAGGAATTAACTGATCTTATAAAAAAGTGAAATTTTCTTACCTCAAAATTATCCAAATCTTAACTCTTCTACATCTAAGATGTATGTCAAAACGATATTTTTACAGTAATATGTTTCGATGAAAAATTTAAATCAGATTTTTAATATTTTAGCATGTAGAGTATATAGTATGGTATAAAAATCATTACGTCATAGAACGATCATTTGCTTCCGGTAAAAATTACGTGATAAAACATGCATCCATGCACGTAGACGCAACTGGTGGCAGGAACGTTCACGAAAAGCGGCATTCGCTTGGGTATGCAATAATCGCTAACTCAATTGCAAGCCAAAGAATCCGCGGTGCATAGCAACTCTCAAATAAACACTACTGAAGTTAAGATGCATCATTCTCTCTCACAACCGAAACAGTTGGAATATCAAAACCGGGAAATTTCACAGCTTGAAGATTTGCATGGTTGGCTGAAAAGTTTTCGACTAAATAAAGATTTTAATTTGATTGTCAATCAATAACTGTGCGTTCAAAATGGCTGCAATTTTTGTGAGTACCTTTCAAAAGATGCGCAAAACGCTTTCAAAAACTAAAACAAGCCAAAACTTTTTAGACTACTCGTAATTTATTGATTAGATCATGCTACCGCCCACTTTTCCCATACCACTGCCCCCGACCGACATCTATAGAAAATATTTTCTGTAAGAACGAATCCAAAGAATAAATAGTAAGCAAAATAAAAGCTAAAATGTTTAAAACGTCCACCAAATCATTATATCTGATGTTTAACAACTGCCTAAAGCCCAGAAAAATTGAATAGAAATGAAAATGTGGTCAAATGGGAAACAAATACATTATAAAGAATAAATATACTATACCATAATCCGCTATATGTAGATATTATAATAGCATCAAGCACCCCCTAAGATTACTACAGCGCTCCTAGGGGGGGGCACTATTGCCCACTTTGGGAATCACTGGGTTAGATAGAAGAAGAAGCTTTTAGTCTCAATCTCGCCCAAATAAAGACGATTATTATTATAAACTATTTGACTTCACTCGGTGAATATTTTTTGTCCACGTTTAAGTGTTATAACAAGTTACCACTCCATCAACTGATTATAAGGCCATACCTTAGCAAATTATCCTCCGGGAAAACCCTGATCCATATCGCCTCCGCTGCTCCTTCCCGCCCAAACGTCGCCTCCGCACGCACCATCTAACTCCCGCCTTTGTTGCCCGAATCGAAACAATCGAAGCGTCAATCTCGAATTCAATAAAGCGGAAATTGGCGCCAATTTCGCCTCTCGGACGCCCTCTAGCGAAGCGCGACTCGTACCGAATCCCTCTTTGCGACATCAATAAAACTCGGAAAAGACCGCACTTGGTAGTCAAGACTCCATCCTCTCAAGCCAATAGGTACACTGGGCCCATTCAGCTGCGTGCATTTCGCACCTTCCCGCCGTCCCTCCTTGGACTCCAATGCAAGGCCTCTCTCCCCTTATCCCGGCTTCCCCTTCCCGTCCAATCGATTAACTCCGTAACAAGGGCACTTGACCTTATCACCTCTGTTTCTCGCTGTGTAGCACGCCGACGCGAATGCGAACGCACGGATTTCGCTGTTTTTTGTCCGCGGAGGGCGGGGCGGAAGATGCGATTGCTGGCCATGGACGGTCACTCGGATGTAACTTCCACTGGAGCAGGTGCGTGCGTGAGATGCTGTGCGACAAAGGGAAGTTGTTCATGCGCTCTGATTGGAGGGTGGGATGGGCACTACATAAACAAGTCTATTTCCGGAAGGATGGCACGAAATAAGCTTGAATCATATCGTAGTTCCATTGAAAGAGCATGCAAATAGTCACAGATTTATTGGTTTTATTGTCATTTTATTACGCCCTTTATTAGGATGGATTAAGATAAATAGGATCTAATTCCAAGTAACATCAAAGGACATTTCTGAAATCAAAGTCTATAAATATATTCTCAGAGAACAACAAATAAACAGCTAAAAAAACAGTACTTTTCACAGATTTTACGATCATCATCAGCTGTCCTGATACTCGATTACAGTAATTGAATGAAAAGCTGTGGCAAATAATAATTTTTGTTCTTAGCTGTCTTAAATGGCGTTTCGTAAAGTTTGTCCAGAACACCTGGAGCTTATATTCTCGGAGACTGAATAAGTATTTTGATCTTAATGTAGGTATATAATTTGTTATTTTTTGTTGCTTTTAACTACATTGGTCATCAGTACATTCTTTCCCATTGACGATTACCGTAAAGTTCCACAAATGAATTTCTAAAAAGACTTGTTGATGATTTGTTTACTAAAATAAGATTTTAATTTTCGTTCAAGAAAAATAAACATAAAAGAATTGCATTTAGATAAGCGATTGCAAAATATATGAATTAGGTTCAAATAAATGTCACGGAGGGATTATCGATTGGTTTTAAGTCATTTGATGTTAATTAATTCATTAATTATTTAAATAGATAACACGGAATACTTGCCAGGTAGACGAATGTCTACCAAACGGTTGTTGATCAAACGAGGATATTCAATTTACTATGGTACGAGATGAAACACACTTCAATATTCCTACATACCTTCCACCAAGACCTGCAATCAATATGAATTATGTATTACTTGCTGATATGCCCTCGAAAGTAACTCCCAAAATAACGGAATATATAGTGCTATTAATGAATGAAATTATGGATAGACATTCGCATATTTCACCACAGACGTCATATTTTAAGAAATAACGCATTCGTTTGCATCTTTTCCCTGATTTCGAAAAGGTTCCTTTTGTGTTTACAATCCTCGAGTTTCATAAGAATTTTGTGTTTATAAACCTAATTGGGCTCAAAAAGTGAGCTGGCCTTGCGTGAAAGTGGAGAAAGCGTATCGTACGCAATGAATAAGTCTCACGTAATCTTACATTTTACGCATAATCCAAGGATATCGCAGGATCTAAATGATTCTCACAATAGTGCTCTCTACTCAACTAAGATTTATTATTTCTATCATAAGGGGGTGGTTAGGAAACTCAGAATTCATTCATATACTTACGCACCTACTGAATATGTATAATTTCTGTGAAACGATTTCCGAAACTCGGATATAGGACAGATTATATTATTTTAGGGCATCAGAAGTGAATGATTCTTGTCTACTAAGTACTAACTAATTTAATGCTGAAAGAAGAATGTTTTCTGTGATAGAAAATGAAAATTGCAGTACATAAGGGACAATATTCTACAGTTTTATCGTTATAAAATTCGTCATTAATTTAGTCCAAAAAGAAAAACAAAATCAAAATTCTGCTATTAGTTTAATATTCTTCCATTCTTCATAGCTATTGAATAGTATGAATTAATTTTCGAACTCAACAACTGTGTTTGTCTTGTTAAGTACATGTTTTTAGACAAGAACAACTACTATTAGTGCCTTTACAATACTGGACTGCTTGCGCAAAAATCTACGAAACAATACACATTTTTTTTTGGTGATAGTAATTTTTCTGTCGGTTGAAGATAAAATCAACCATCTATGTAAATATAAGCGAAGTGAAGAATTTAACATAACAAAAAATCTGTGGAGGCGTTCTAGATGTCATGGAACTCCAAAGCAAAAGTTAAGGAATGATTTAAACTCTTCTGCAAAATTTATTTGTTACTGGATATTTGTAAATAACGTCATAATTCGCATTTATTCAAGAGTATTCATAATTTCTCATTCGAATCTTACTTATATTTGCGATATATCTATTGATATCGATATATTGCTTATTGATAGATAGATCGATATATATCGATATACTCTCGGAGTAGTATAAGTGTAACTAATATAATGTTACTTCAACACTACATTGCTAAAAAACTAATTTGTTACACCTAGAATCGTGGTGTTTAATAGCTATGGAGTCATGATGTATGTATAGTTGATTAATTTACTGCAGCTTATATATTAAAGATAAAACCTAATTTGGTCAATTTCGTGATTTACGAGGCACCGGAAATTAACACGGTTATCTGATGTAATAACGCGATGCCAATTGTAGCCGTTATTGATTATTTGGGATTACCCCAAGGATGACGTCAAACGCTAAAATCCGGAATTTAGAAATGTTATCCCGGCTCAAATAAGGTATCCCCTACCACGAATAATTAGAGAAGTATGGGTCAGTATTAAAATTCGGATATTGGGTAAATGACCGAAAATTCTAGCTATGAATCGAAAAGGCCTTTATAATTATAGTGAAACTTATAAAGGCGGGATTTGACGGAAAATTGTTCGCCCTTATCATTTGTAAATTGTTATTTTTTCGGCCCATTTTACCGATAATGAGTCATGCCGGAAAATTGGCTGGAAACGTTTCAAAAATAAGCCTTAAAACGATGCATGACGAAGATAATTGGTGAAGAAAAACACCGTGGAGAAAATATTTTCATATTCTCCTCCAATGGATGTTTCGCTTCACGATTTTGGTATATGATGAAAAAAAAAGACCTGTTCCACAACTTGTCCAAGCACCGCTAACTTTCTTTCAGGTTTGAAAGGTAACCGACAGGGTTCGCTTCAATTATAATCGCCAAAGTTGCCCAAGCAGCTTTTATCTTTCTAATCCGACGGGTTGTCCGTCAATTTCTTCATTTCAAAATCGTACCCTGTCAGAGATGGTTTGAAACTGAGACACGCGCTTTTCTTTATTTTCATTGCATTCTGTCAGTGGAGCAAGACTTAAATTAAGTCACTTCCGTCGTATGGCTTAATTGTGTAATTAATCGATGGTAATCAATTCAATGGAAATTAATGACTAGTCAAATGAGATACGTTCTGTTACCGGTGTTCATTGCTTTACCCTTGGTTATGAATTGCCAAATCGAGCACGAGTAATTTTCTGAGAATTACATTCTTATTAAGTGCTGTTAATCTGTGTTGCTTTGCGTTTTATACACAATCGTTCGAGTTTCTTGCGTGCTTGGTGCGTGCACGTTTCATATGGATAAGGCTTATTTATGCGGAGGGAGAAAACACTGGTATGAATTTCAGATGAATAAAAATTTCATTTGAAATTTATCAAAATCATCTACGAAATTCCCAATTGTATTATAAGTTTACCCTATACTCGTTTAAGTTGGTGGAACTGGGTTTAAATTTTGCTATGAGAGATCAAAAACATACCTTCTATTTTGATGATTCACTTTTCCGAAATTTCTCATTTATGTATATCACGTGAAGAAAGACTTTCTTTTGCAAATATCACCCGTGAAGGGCTTGTAGAAACACGGATGTGAAGATCTTTTAAGTATAAAATGTATCTGTTTAACAAAAATTTACATTGAAATATGTGTTGGGAAGATGTAATTTTTATGACCGTATCTTATTTCCGACCAAATTTCGTTGTCCCCTAGATTGACCCCCTCGTTGTCCCCTCGAAGACAAAAAGAGAAAGAGTAGATTTTTCTACATAAAACTCTCTCTCTAGTTAGTTCATGTCATTCGTAGAAATGAGGGAAAGGCTTGTACTTTTTCCACAGATTTATTTTAAAAACACGACCAGGTTTCAACGAGTAATCGCCATCATCAGGTGAAAAAGCAATAACCGTAAACATATATATATATATATATATATATATATACAAAAGAAAGACAAGCGGAAAAACCATGAAATAGGAAAAGGTGAACAAAGGAAGGGGAAGGGGAAAGGAAAAGGGAGGTGGTGAGATTAGGGGTAAGGACGCGGAAGTGCAGGTAGAGGAACACTATCTGTGGGTGGTAGGATGCATTGAATCAGTGGGGAATGGGAAGGGAAAAGGTGCTCGTTGACAACAGAAAATTTCGCGGAATGGATGTGAGAAAGTATTTCAAATTGTTCCAGGAAGTTGAGTCTCTGGCCTCTGTTGGAGAAATGTAAGATTTGAGGTTCAAATTCAGAGGAATGGTTGTTCTCCAGAAGATGCTTGGCAAAATGCGAATAAGTGGCTTGATTAATAAAAAAATCTGTGGGAAAAGTACAAGCCTTTCCTCATTTCTACGAGATGGATTTCCACAAAACGACGCCTGAGACTGTGAATTATATTCATCTCATTCATTTCACTTTCATAGCATTCCATGAAAATAACCTGAACGAAGTAACAGAAATGAATTTCATTATTTAGTATTAAGTAGATTTCTTATTTCCGTATATATGTTCAGGATTGAGGCAAAGGTTAGTTAAACAACTTCTCTCCATTCTCATCCCCCCAAAAAAGCAATCAAATATTCCATTAATTAAGGTATAGTGTTAGAAACTATCAACCTTATCGTAAGCCCGGACTATGCGAAAAAAGAACTTCCTCCATGTCAATAAACGCCCAGAAACTGTCATAAATGCGGTAAAAATAGTATTCTATATCACTGAATCCTATCCGAAGCGATCAGAAAATCAAGCTCAGTTAAATTAGGAAAGCATCAGAAGAAAAGGAAATGAAACCAGAAGCTTTTACACGTGGTAGGATGAGATCGGGATTCAGATGGTCAGGGAGAGGTCAAGATAAGGCCAAATAAGGTCGTCGAATGGGATTCTAACGCGGCGGAGGGGAGAACTTTTTTTCGGTAAGGCACCTCGGAAAAAGTTGTTTTGGACCCGGTTCCGAAAGGAGGATTTTTATGGAAACGGGCGTTGTTGAAACAGAGTTTCGCAAAGGAAAAATTTTGGGAGAGCTTAATGGTTAGTTACCTTTCATCCGTGCAGAATTTCGCGAATATGGGATAGCGCGGAATTTCAGCGGGGATACCCACCAGGCGCGCAGTAATTGAGGCAATTCCGGGAGGAAATTTCACGCCGTTAGGAGAGCAATTGAAGTGATGTAAGGGGATATTAACTCGCTTTGGGGAGCGAAAAGATGCGTAGCATTAGTTATATAAGCGAATGAACCTTTTGTGAGTTTCTCTCCCAAGAATCCGGGCGTGGAGAACAAGTTTCGTTTTTTGGGCGAGGAAACGCAAGTTTAGGAGATGATGATGTCATAGAGAAAGGAAATACAATTTCTCCCTTCTCTGTTATGACTATCAACTCAGTTGGACGTTAAGATCTCTAAAATCTTAATCTGTAGGCGTAGCAAAGCTGTTTTCGTAATATCAGATTCCGCATGTTTCCGCAGATCAGGCGATACTTGATTCATAATAATAGGCCCCAAAATCTGGGGTTGTCTTATAGGACGGATACATGAATAATCAGTGCGAATGTTAGCAGTAATCGCTAAGTAGTGTTGCCAGATGCAAGAATATCAAATTTGTTCATTTGAAAAATTATAGGTAGGACATAATTCCATAAACTACCCAAATGATGATCGCTGATCTATACTAAATTCATAGTCTTGGGGGTCGTCTCTTGGGACAGATATATACTGAAACGATTAAACATCGACAAAAATCCATACTTCGTCTTATCTGAAGGTCGTCTTATCGGAAATACGGTATTCTTATTTTATGTATATTCATATAATGTGATGCTGGAACTTGCGAATAACATTACCGACAAATTTGCCGGAATACGATGGTTCGTTCGGAAAATGCGAGCTTGTCTAACAAATGCTTTGAAGGATTATTTCGTTTGAAAGAGAGAAAAAAAACTTACAGAGTTGCCGCAGCAAAACTTTGCTGTACGTTATTGTTAACTATCGAAAGAAAATTATACTTTTTGGCTGTGATTAAGGTAAAATAAGATTTATCAATACACGTGAAATAATATTTTGGTTTAGGAACGTTTTAGCTAATATGAATTGGGACAAATTATCTTCTTTAGGCATAATATTCAATCAAGAAAGGAACTTAATTTCATGTAAATAAATTCGCATTGAGTAACTTGGCTCTTACGTTTTCTCCTGAAAGTTGGCTGATTGGTAAACTTAATGCGCTAAATTATTTAGGCGATATTGTATTTTATCAGCTGACCTAATATGAATTTTAAAATGTGTTGAATATGTTTGGCTGAATTGTCAATTCCGCTACATACTGACGCTGATGGTTGTTTCACACCTGTGATATATTCACGTGCACGTGTGGGTAATTGCAATTTAAGGTTGAATGCGATTCAGTAAATCAATATATGTATCAGTAATTCAATAATTTGGATTGCGCGTTAATGAAGAATATTTGAATGTGGACATAGTTTTGTAACCTCTCACAGCAAAATACACGGCACGTAGTAAAAGAACCAAAATACGAGCAGTGTATAGAGATGTTTAGCTGTAGGTAGGCGTTTCTCCGGCAATTGCTGGCTCAAAAAGGTTCTGAAAGGATTGCAAAATACAGTAAAATATAAACTCAGATTTATATAAGACCAAAATCTTTTCTGTCGCGCTCTACCACCGCATAGAATTCCTAAGAAATTGGACTGTTATACAAAATACCCAATTATTATGACGATTTCACACAGTAGTAGCTACTATCCCTTGCTTCTCTCCGGCAATATAAATCATTTCCCCGTTTTAAGTGGTCCCATTAAAATAAACTCATTCATTACTCTCACGAAAAGAGAGTCGTTACTGCGCAGACGTTGAAAAAATTAAATACGTTGAGATTTTATTAGCTCTGGGCATAGATCGTAAATTGAATCGTATGAAAGAGAGATTTGGTCGCATAGCAATGGTTTGATGGGCATATTTGTTTTCCGACTCAAATCTCGATTCTTTATCGAGCTGGAATTAAGTGTTGAAAGGGCCATAAAATGCCGATCGTATGATATTTATGTTAGCATGGGCAAGATTTCCATAAGCGGCGTGGTTTATAATGAAATTTCACTCGGCAATGCTCGTAATATCACTTTATGCGAGTTTTATGAGTTTGTTCCTGCGAAGCGTTTGGGTTCCAGCCTTTTCATACAGGAGTCATTTCACCCAAAAACTTCTCATCTTTGGCTAATAGACCAAATGCATGTATAGTTTTATTTAATATGATCCCGAATGTATTATTGTTTTATCTTTTATAAGGTAAATATTACTATGACGAGACACCTGTTCACTTTCAGTGTTTTTGTCTGAATGTAACTGTGAACGTTTTATGTCAATAAAATAAAATTATCAAAGATGAGGGTTCGCCCAAGAATGGGTAACTAAAGTTAATTACCAATTGGAGGCATTACTCCGAAGACTTTTATCCCAGGAATACTTTTACGCGATGGGTATTTCTCCCGCTACAATGATATCTAAAGAGGTTCGTAACGATTTTTTTGCTGTAGTATTTGGAAAATCCTAAGATTACTTGAATTTTCAATTCTAATTATAAAAACCATTCAGAAAATGAGCTACTTATCATTTTACGTACAGTCTCAAATTCGAAGCCAGATTCTTTTGTGAACTTTTCATAAGAAATCCTATTTATGAAGGCATTCAGTTTTGGTTGTCATGGATTACAAATGCGAAAGAATTAATCACTTCGGACAATAGAAATATTTTAATACAAGTATGTGAAGATCATATTTACTGTCCGTAGATATTTGTTTGCAGATAAAAAGCGATCATCAAAACGAACGCCTATTGTTATTTATTATTAATATTATTTTACTTATACGGCGAGATTAGGCCAATATAGCCTAACTTCCAGCTAACCTTTGGATTTTCAAATGGAAATTTTATCATGTTTAGTAATGAAAAATTGATTACAACTAGCTTACATCTAGAAAAGCAAATCAATTCATCGTATACAAAAAACGATAAATATAAGATATTAGAGATTTGGAACAGTGTAGATATAAATTAATGGAAATCCAGTAGGTAAAATACTGCATATTGATAAATTTAAACTAGATAAGGACATAATAACCACAGAAATCCTAATCACTAGGAAATATATTCGTCGAATAAAACATCCTTATTGGGAAACATAATCGGGGCATAATACCCCTTGGGTGAAAATTCTCGTACAAAATGTCTTTTGTGTAAAATATCTCCTTGGTGAACGAACCTTGGGCAAACCGTCTTTTTGAGCAAGACCCTTTGAGCGAAACTTCCGTACACGTATTCAAACTCATTTAAGTTAAAAATTTCATCCATTCAGTCGATTCCTCAAGTCATTCAAAAGCTCTGGATTTTTTCGGTAGTTAAAATCCATATGATCTCAACCTTTAAATTTCTTAACGAAAAAACTAGTTCATTTCGCGGGTTATTACGGTTGAGAGACGGCACATGGAAACAATTTGCAAACATTTCGGATAATTTCCTTCCTAAAATTATGGACGGCGTACGCCATTACTTGACAACGATTTTATAATTAGTTCGCATAAAATATATTTCTTTTCTAGGCTCCAAAGTAATGAGAGTTGTTTTTTCCTGTGCGGTAATTTATGCGAGTCGAAAACCATTAAGTCATTAAGTTCCACCTCGTTGGTGAAAGGGTTAATTGAAAGCCGATGCTCAACTCAATTTCCGGGCTCCACTTTAATCCTGCAAGATATCCCTCGAGATTTCTGCTGCTGGTTATAATTTCCGATTGTGATACGAATGAAAGATTCCTTTTTTCCCTTTGGGGAAATAATCCCCGCTTTCACCTCAACTTCGGTGCCTGTGCGGAGGAATTTTAGTGGAAGCAATTTCGATTTCGGCTATCCGAAATCGTATCTTCGATTGGAAAAATGTGTTTTTGCGAAATCGTGATTTCGCGGATTGCGGGTGCCTTTTTTTGCACTAGTGGTTCTAAGATTTGAAATCGTTACTGTCAGTTGGCTCTCCTATGAAGAAAAATATCTTTGTCGCAGCTTTGTGATGCTCATCATCAATCAAATAAGAAATATATGACGGACTGAGGTGATACTCGGTGGAACTCCTTTATAACTCCTGTATGTTTTCAGGTATATCTTCATTTGTTTTTAACTACTTTTCGTAAACTGCATTGTAAGATAAGTTTTGTAAACAACTTCATGTTTTTCGATTACGTTTTTGTTGTGACACTTCAGTGAAGTTCCCTTTTATTACTGGGTTGTGTCTATGTGTACAATTTGTATGTAGCAATTGCCCCCCCATTCCCTTCGATACTAACTTCCTTTCCCCTCCCTAATAGCTCCCAGCTTCCTCTCCTATCTCGCTATAGATTTCGGTCATTCGGTAATTCTATTTTATTTCATTCTATGTAGCCGGTAACGAAACCTAGGTTGTTCATATTGAAATTTCGTTTTATGGACTCTAGTAAGTGAGTTTTACTTTCGTGAAATAGGAAAGAATTATTTCAAACATTCAACTCTGAATTACCATGTTAGTGAATTATAGAAAATGTAGAAGAATATAGATGACGAAGTTTTTCCGCCGTGTTTCGAGGGTCAACAAATATTTTTTGTTTCGCAAATTGATTAAATGATTTGGAAAGTTAGTAGCATTTTGTATATAATTACAGTCTACATTAACGAAAATTGCCGAAATTCCAAAGTATAAAATACATTTTATGTGACGTAAAGCTATTGCATGATGTATTGGTATTTCGTACCAATGAATTGATACTTTAATTTACTTTCTTCGCGGATATTTAAAATAGACGACCAATAGCCGTCTTTTCCTTGTTATTCTTACTCAATTGCTTTTCATCTATTCTTCATAAATTTGAAAATACTAGTCAATTAAATAGGATGCATATTCATAATTCTTGGGAAATGTAGGTGAAGTAATAATGATTACTTTAATGCTAAGTTATGATAGTGTTAATGCTAGCTGATGATATTTAAGAAATAATATGGAGAAAAACAAATTCTGACCCCTTTGCAACCTGTATTCCTACTTTCTGTAAGCAGAATTACGTCAAAAACTTTCATTTTCGCCTCACTATTAATACTAAATTAAAACATATACGTATGCTTTTTTCCGCTTTACTTCCATCTATTCTTGGGAGATATAATTTTCTATCACAATCCAAACAATATTTTCGTACCAACTGCGAAACGACTTTAAAATTATGCGCAAAACTATTTCAATGAAAACATATCAGGTCGGAATAGCGATCTATTCTGTTTTTTTTTTTTCACAATTGAGAATTGGTGACTTTGCTTATAAAAACGGGTGATACATTCATGGGTTGTTAACTCTCTTAGTAAAAAAACATCGTTCGTCAGTCATCTATAAAACATTATACAACATCGCAATAAAAGGTACCGTGGAGTTAACTTGCTGGAACTGATTGCCCATGATGTTTTTTTGCTTAACCCACAAACGAATTTCCTTTAAAATACCCTCTTTTGATTTCGGCAACTCTGCCATCAGATACTGTTCGTCCATTTTCAAAAAGTATTTACAACAGATTATAGTATAGTTGGTCAAAACCTGTTGTGGTGTTATGATTGCTATATTCTGTGATAAAGTTGTGTATCAAATTGACGCGTGTTACCACTTAAATTTCGCTCCTCTTTGAGAGGTGGTGCCCTGGACAGGCGCCTTGGTTTGCCCCATCTTTTTTTTCTACATATGCCCAAGTCGTAGAAAACGGATATACTTGAAATATCATAGCCGAATAAATAATGATAATGATATTAATTACAATTATTGACCTTGAAAGTTAGCAAATAGACGGATGGAACTTTAACGCCTAATAATAAAACATATCAATTATTGATTTATGGCAATAAATATGGCCTGGAATTCCTTCCTTGACGGAATAAATGTAAATATATCTATCAAACAGATCAAAGATACTAAATAGAACCAGTTCTATCTAGATAATGATACCGTACGAAAGAAGGCAGAATCATCGTGGACAATTATTCTTCTTTACAATCCATCTTTGAGTATCCCTAATTCCATCTTTGTATAAACTGGAATTCATTCATCAGTGCCATCATACTCAAGTTCATCCATGCATATTTGTATGCATTTACGGACTTGGATGAATCTGAGTTGCGCAGTTCTTGAATGGAACCGTTAATTATGCCAGAGAAACTTGAGGTATGCAAATAAAAAAATACACATAAGAATACAAAAAGGAGCCTTGTCATATTCGCAAACAAATTTAGCAAATGGAATAAGAATGGATCTTCATCTGCGAATGTTTTTTCAATGAATGAGCCACTCATAATCGTCTTAGCTTTCTATTTTGCTTAAAAACTTTCACTTGAACGCCCAATGTACCAACTTCTTTGGAGCGCTTTTAAAATTTGTTTACATTTTCTGAGCCGTTGTGAAAAAGGAAGAAGTCCTTACCTTTTCGTGACTACAAAGCTGGTTAAGCAAATTTTTTCCTATTTTTTTTTGCTTACGGTAAAGAAAAAGTATTTACCTGGAATAGTAAGACCACGAAAGACTCCAACGGTCTTCAAGAACTGGTCACTTTATCCAGTGGTGCTGCAGTGGACTTTGTATGTTTTCACTCTTTTTAACTAAGGTTGCACTTTTGCCCTTTTGCTAAGTTTGCACTGAAGGTTTTCCATGGGTTAATGAAATTCCACAATCCTTATCTCAATTTTAAGGCGGTCCAGAGGTACAGATAATCCACAGGACCGGCTCACACAAATTAACTACAATACTTGGGGATGCACCATGAACTCTCTTATTGCTCCAATACAAATGAATTCCTACACGTGATTGATTCAAATCTCCAACCTGCCCCTCCTTCCGTAGATCGGTAGTCACCTTCGAGATCGGTTCCTCGATTAGGAGCTCGTTTCCAAACCACAGCTTTCATTCGGACGTAGAGATTAACACAATTATCAAACTGGAAGATGGTAGAGTTTTTTCTGTAGCCCGCAGCTCACGATTTCTTCGCTTGGAGAGATATCGTCGAGTCAGTTCGATTGATAGTCAATAAATATTTCCGTTGATGGATTGCATCGTTTTCAAAATCGCAATGCGATGTTCGTTTTTTCGTCCGGTCGAATGACGCACGCATGCGAATAATCACTGACGTAACTCTTGGAGGGTTTTTGAAGAAATTCTTTATTCAATTTACTTACTCTCCCAAACGAATTTCTTCATTCGATGCATCGATAATCGAAATGCGTTCCGACCACTCGATTATGATTTCCTTCTCCAAAATAATGAATGGCGGAATAAGGAATGATGTGAAGTTTAATGGAATAATCGAATAATTGGATAGTTGAGGCCAATTTTGTCCGTTCGATACGATAATCACACAGTCACATAATACAAGTTTTCTTTCCGAACGGTCAAATCAAGAACAATATAGGTATCAATAGAGCATTTTCGTGGGGATATATCGATCTATGGTCGACAACTATATCGATCCATCGAATGGATAATCTTTCACAAATTCCGACGTCCTTTCGGTCAATTAACGGATGACACAAGTTATTCAAGTTATCACTGATAGAAATGTTTACTCAATTGATAGCTGACAACACTCGTATTTTCGTAGGTATAAATCAATCGGTAGTCCACACCAATCGAATGGATAACTGGTCACAAAATCCAACGTCCTTTACGGAACGGTCAATCCACGGACAACTCAAAGGAAACACTGACGTTAACTCAATTAATAGCCGACAACAATCTTATTTTCATAGGAATAAATCAATCGATATTCGACACTTATATCGAACTATCGAATGTATAATTGGTCACAAATTCCAACGTCCTTTACGGAGCGGTCAATCCACGGATAACCCAAAGGAATCACTGACGATAACTCAATCGATAGTCGTCATCAATCGACCTATCGAATGGATGACGATTCACAGTATCCAAATTCCTTTCGTCCCGTTCAAACGCCACAATTACCCGAGGTGTCACCGCCGTAAGTTTTCGGAATGCGGAGCAGAGCGCTCGATTTTTCACACTCGGTTGAAGAGAACTCTGACGATACGCGAACAGAATAATGCTTAAAGGCGCCCAGTCCTATCCTTAATGCGGCAAGAGGATGGAGTGAGTTTAAACGAACGGGTGCATCCCTCTCTCTCTCTCTTTAGCTCCTTTTCACCCCTTCCTTTCTCCCCTTCCCCTTATGTTACGCAAGGACTAAACTCGGTTTTGTGCGCTTTGCCTTCTGCCGCCGATGTTGCAGGTGAAGACGGGGAAGGATTCTTGATCGGCCCGTCCCCTGAGCAGTGGGTCATAAGGGCGTGGGATTGCCCAAAACAGGTTCTTCCGGATATCAGAGCGGTTTTAATAGCGAAATTGGTTTAGGAATTTCGAGTTAGAGAGCTGATGTAACAGATTATGTCAACTGGAAACATTCCGCGTACTTTTAGAATCAACTGAAAGGGTTTCACAGTTAGGAAGGTCGAGGATTAAGAAAAATCTCAGTTTTTGTGTAGTATTCATCCTAAAAGCTGGTTAAATCCTCTTCCTCTCCTCTGTAATTGCTGCCAAAACTTCGGAGAAGGAATGAGGCTTACAAGGAGGCATGAGGTAGTTCAGAAAGCTATGAGTGGAGCAAGCCAACGTTGAGAACAGTATGATACCCCTATGAATAGCTCTTTACTTGGGAAAAATCTTAATAGAAAAACACTTCGTAACTTCCGCAATATATGTTGAAGTACGTAACATATTGTGGAAGTTACGAAGTGTAATTCTTTTAAGATGGTTTCTAAGAAATCCCACCAAGTTAGGATTGACCACAATGATCTTACTTTACTTTGGATTCATTAATAAAATACAAAGGATGAATAGTGATCATCCAGTATCAACGATACCTCAGTAGTTTTGATATTATCTCATTCATGAGCAAGACTAAGATGGTAGCAAATGAAAGATTCATAATTCTCCTTCCTTTGCCGCTACGTAAAGAAAAAATATTCTTCATGCCCTAGTTTACTGATAATATTTTCAGTGTCATGGACTCGTTTTCCATTTGTTTACTTCTGTTTTTAGATCGATATTTTGAGGTCTCAGAAGTTCTGTTTATTGTCAATTCATTCATGTTTTGATATCAAATAGCAGGAAGATAAATATAAACAATCATTTTTGCAGATCTACTGTCTATGTGCGTATTTGAACTCAACTGCTTTGTCACCTTGTAATGCTACATCGATATTCCACTTCAAAATTGCATAAAATTTCTGCTTTTGAGAATATACGGGTAGAATAGAGCATTTTGTTCACAGCGTTCACAATGATTGGAATCCCATTCACTTGTTCATTTTCTCGCGTGAATGAGTTATTGATATCATTGAGCTTTACTTTATTATTCATAGTCTATAGTTTTGGCTTGATGATCGTCAGTTCTTTTATTAAAAGACGTTATCAGCGTGACTGGAAAACATACGATAGGCAATTAAGAAGGAGGTTAATAGCCTGTAATTAGAGCTTTAAATTTTCTTCAGCGTATTTATAATCGTCGTGATCGCGTTTCCGTGATTCCAAGGTCTCAATATCTGCATTATACAACTCTTATGTATGTCTGACATAACAGTGACTCGATAATTTCCTGTGTTAAGACGGTTGGCTACTTCTGTGTTTAGTGGAACGATTTAATATTATTATTAATGATTTCCTCGTTAAATAATCTCATTGTCTGAAAATTAACGAAGAAGCTCAGCATGAAGGAAGTGCCATAAGGAAGGATGAAGGAAGTATACCCATTATAATTATCTAAATGGATGGTTTTATTCTAAAGCTGATTTCACGCTCGTGAAAGACAGTAATAATAATAAATTTCGGCTAATTGCTGAGTAATGTTTTATTTTGGGATAGTAAGTGTACTCATGAGAATAAAAAAGAATAGCAGTAGCTAAAGATGTCGTTGCTAAACAAAGGAAACCGATGGTGGTGGGGTTTGAAATTTATCCATCGAGAAAATTCTTAATTTAATTGTTTCTTGTGTGTTTTGCTATGTTCGTGTAAAAAATGAACCGTTTGAGAGGAGTCAATTTTGAGATTTTGAAGCCTTTTAATTGTGTTTATTGTAGGCGTGCAAACGTTAACTGAGAGAAAGAGTAGCGATGAGTTTATAATGGAAATTATGGAGAGTCAAGGGTTTACATCAACGAAATATAACGGATCACTATTGGTGGGTAGAGCATTGTATGTGGATGGACTTGGAGAAAGTAGTTGAAACAACGGAGGATTAGGCGAAGACAAATATTCTTGATTAACATATGAGCGGGGGTGGTTATTTATAAAAAAATGTGGCGGATAGGGCATTTAGCAGGCGACAATTTTGTCATATATGAATCTATTGAGAGTCTAAAAACAAATTTACTCAACCATTACTGGCTATATGTTTCTTATGTAAAAAGGAAATTTTGGAATTGCAGTTGGTACTCCAAAAGAATAGTCAATCCATTAGTCTAACAAGTTAGTATTGGCAGAGCTATCCCGAGGTGTGCTGGAAATATTTATATTCTTTAGTGGGGAAAGAGGGCTCAAAACACTATCACGGTATCTATTATCTATCAAATGACCATTAAGTGTTAACGTAATGGCATTTAACTGCCATCTTTAGTAGAAGATTTTTCCTCATAGGGATGGAATCTTAAATAAAATCTATGATAAAATGAACAGAATTTGGTGGAGATTATAATTTGCTTGTTCATTCCCATATTGCATTCAACTCCATTTCTCAAGATTTTCGCTTTAGCGCATTTAGAAAAATTCAGTATTTGTCGTCCTTACGATCAAACTCTTTGTTGCACACACTTATCTAAAATTGGAGCGGAGGTGATTTGTATAAAAGCGAAAGATAGCAACGATCGAGCTAAGATAGCTAATAGGAATCATAAAATTTACTTGCATGAAAAATAAATTCCTGGAATTCAAATTTCTTTCTTAGAGTTAACCGTATCCTATAATTGTATCATCGCATTTTGTTTGTACTTTAGGGCTGGAAAGATAAACATTCATCTTTCATTTACTTATGTCTTTACCTCCTTCAAGGCTGTGATAAAATTAAAATGAGTGGGGTAAGAATAGTGTTGATTCATCGAAGTTATTCTGATCACTCCTCATTGGACGGCATGAAAGGTGTTATTCATACAGTGAAGCGTTTACCTAGACTTTTTTCGGTTGTAACGTTGTGATTCAGCAAGTGCAAAGTACCTCACTCTTCATCTTGCTTAGTATGCCACATTTCCTCCCCAAAGCTCTTGGTTGCTATTAATAACGGGCTGAGGATTCAGCAACCTTTCGTAGGAAAAACTTCCTAAAATTACCCTCCTACTTCATGTCGTTGTAATAGGGAGTTACAACACGGCGTAAACCATAAACTTTCGTATAATCGGTGCATAAAACTCCAAGAATACATGTGCATACGAGTCGTACCACAGCAACATAAGACTTCACTCCTGTGCATCGATGTTTTCGGAACGTATCGTTGAACCTCTGAGCTGAAACCCTAACACCATTATAAAAAAAACTTTAGGAAATATTTCCCACGTTTTCGAAGGCGCGACCTAGTGGCCGATAATTCTAAAAAAATGGTCGTAAACTTATACTTTTCTTCTTCAGAATTGAAACCTTTTAAGTTATAGCAGGTTTTAAAACGCAACTTTCAACTTAGATATATTCCGGGATGTGGAAATACTCCTGTATCACACCTATTTCGAGTGAAATTGATTGCTCTTAACGCTCGACCAAGCGATCCTAAATCTAGGATGAGAAAGAGGTGCTAAAATATAGTTCAGAAACACGCCGGATTTATCCATTTATGGAAGAATTATGTAGAAATTTGGATACACATTCCAGAGCCCTTAAATAGATCAAACGAAAGAGATCGGGTGCCTTTCTCGTGGTAGTATATTTTCTTTGCTAACATGTCATATCCTTTATTTAGTCCATAGAATGTTTTCAGCTTCGTGCGTGAAATAGCCTAAAAAATGCATTTTGCTGTCTTGAGGATAATTACGTAACAGGTTATTTTGGAGTATTCATATGTTTTCAACCTATTTTCGGTGGAAGCGTGTTATCTCGTTTATTGTCCCAAGAGTGACAAAAGAGTTGTCGGGATCCCCGGGTCTGATTGTGAGTTACGAAAAATGTGTATTTTTTGTTACCTTGAGGTGGCTTTAGTGTTCAAATATTTTGGGCGTATTCTTTTGTTTTTGGCCTCTGAGACCTCATTCATTCCTCAGAAAATGGGTCACATAGTTGGGTTAGAGTGAAAATACTCCTCAAAGCGTATTTGTAAACATATACGTATTATTATCAAGTTAATCGTTTCGTGAAAATTAAAAATAGAGGAACAACAGGACAGAAAAATTTATAGACATTAGTTGTACCTTATACTTATTTTAAATCCCTAGATATAATTACTTAGTCGCTGAAATAGATATGGCTAATATAGTTATAAATTCCGGTAAATTATTTTTCTTAATAGGGAATATAAATATACTATACTAATTATTTATTTTATAATATTTGTTTTTACATTCCCCATACGCTGTCTAGCAGGGTACTTATGAAGATGTAGATAACGAAGTGAGGCTGGTTAGGGCTAGCTATTCGGCGGCCAGAGATTCCTACCTTAAGGTTGGATATCTGGGTTCGAATACTTGTCACTGCGTTAAATATTTGTAAAGTTTTCAGCCCAAAACAATGACTAGTAGAGGATAATGAGGTTTACTATAGAAGATAAGAGGTGAGGTCGTTCTCTCTTGATTTCCTTACCAAATACCTTTATCCCTTCTCATTAATCTCCTCAAATTTAATGATTTCTTTAATATTTTATTTTATTTTTAGTTAATATTCACTTACTTTTATTTTACTTATCATTTCGCTAATCTATGATATCAGGAGAAACGTAATAATAATTTCCTTCAAAATAAATTATATAAATTCGAAAATAAGTTTCACATAAAATCCTAGCCTATCTTTTCCAGAGGATCATTATTTTATTTCCCCGTTTCTTAAGACTTATCTCTCCTCTTTCTTGGACTTATAATACCTTTACTATTATCTTTAGCAATTAAAAATAACTGAAACGGATTGGCAAGGAAGATATAGGAGTTTATAGACACAGAAGAAAGACCTGATAAGGAATTTTCACACCTATGCATTATCTCTGATATCAAATCAGCCATTACTTATCCTCCAGAACTCAATACCGTTAATTTCGGCTGTGAGATAGCATATTCTTGAACCTATCGTCCCTTAAATCTTTTCGCCGTAAATTGTCGGTCAAAAAGTCAGCCTTCCAAAGGGTTGGGCGTTGATAACGCCCGTTTCGGAAACCATTGGTGCGTATAATCCTTTCTAATTAACCCGCTTTATCGTTTAACGATCTCATTCATAACCATTCGATGAAAGTTAAATCCTTTTGAAACGATTCGGACGAGATCCATATCGGAATATGCTGCCACCTGTCTTATAAAAGGAGAAAGCGTTCAATAAAAAAGGGACATAAATCGAATAAACGCATTATCCGCGCATTCTGGAGAGAGAACTTGGTAATATTAGTCCCGAACATTCATTGGTGACGTCAGATGAAAGTGAACAGGGATTTCATCGCCCTCTTCCGGTTAAAATACGAAACTACTTTTTATAAACGTTATACGAAGTATTTGGTATTATGCAAATGACCCTATGCATCCCCAATCACCATAGTCATTAAATCGGATGTAAATCATAAGGAATTATTAGAATTGGGGCGAGTAGGTACTGAGTAAACCCTATAGCAAATGGTACAGTAGAAATGATTTTGGTGATTTTATTTGAACACGATTAGAAAATGAGTAAAAGGTGTCTTTGCTCGTATAGGCGTGTGCCTTTGAAACACCCAAGGGCAAGGGTGGTGAATCTATGGCTCGCATGTCCAAAGTGGCACGTGAGAGAATTTTTTGAGAACACTCAACTCTCAATGCACTATCTTTGTCATGTAATATTCTATAAGAAAATGAAGCCAATTTAAAAAAATGGGGATTCTGTTCATTAGTAACGATTGTTTAAGTCATTTACTAGACCTTCCTACAAATTGCCATCTTTGACATGAAAATAATAATATTACATCTCACAGTATGATTTGGTATCACATTGGCACGCAAGCCCAAGCCCTCAGATATGGTACACTTGCCGCATAAGGTTCGCCAACCTTGCCCAAAGAAAATCGGACATGTTAAAATCATGACAAGACCGAGACTCGAACCCAGATCTCCCAATTGCTAGTAGGCTGCCGCATCCGTTGAGCCATCCAGCCAAAACATTCCAATGAGCCGCTCGGTTGGCTGGGTAGGCATCTCTCTCGGTCCTTTCAGAGAATAGTAATAATCATTTCTCCTCAACTAAGATTGTTTAGCTGTATTTTATATAACTAAATGACTGTATGTATAAGTTTGAGTAGTTATTACACCGGTTGGAACGATTGATATCCAACATAATAAAGGTAATGCAAAACACCTTAGTTACGTCTTCAGCACATGCAAACACGTTCGAAAGCCTCGCCAACGAAAACGATTGAATTTTCGCTCGACTCGACTTTCAACGAGTGTTGCGTCGCAAAAAAATCACTTCTCAAATCCTCCTGATGTAAATATTGAGAGGGTCAGGTCGAGCAGTATTTTCTGTCACTTTTATTCGCATCAAAGAAACGGAGTCTAAATTTTCGTAGCATCCTTGTGCCGTTGATCTAGATAGAGTTGGGAAGTGCGATATGGAATTGTCCCAGTTTTTGTGCCTCGGAACCATATTTAGGTCATCGCAAACTTTTAACTTTTATCTCCTGGGATCAGAGCGTGGTTTATAGGGCGATATTTTCCAACTTTATCGACAAAACGATTTCCTGAATTCGTTCCTTAAAATCCCTAGCGAACACCAGCTCTCATATTACCCGAGACTATGACTACGTAAGAAGCTGAAGGTGCTTCAGTTTTATCATGCCTATTCCCTAGATTACCGCTTGAATATACAATAGCTTCTCATCTTTGATTCACAACCCCCTTTTCTTAGTACGCGTACTTCTTTTCGCAAATTTTAATATTTAAAACTCATTTATTTTTCCTCTTCCTTATTTGATTTTAAAGATTTCGTATAACTCAAAAGGTGGTGTAAGCTATAAGGAAATCAAGATGTCGTTGGATAGGGATTTTTGATGCACATGAACTTGCCGAAAGATATATACTCGTGTATTTATGTATTGAATTTTATTAATAGTAAAATGCACCGAACTGCGAGTAACTTTGTGGTTATCCATCCCAGGAAGAAAAAAGAGGAGCAACTTTTCACTAAGGAAACTAATTCAATATTTAATGGTAACTAAGCAAATTACACACACCTATGTTGTTGATGTAGTTTATGAAAGTTGTGTGTAATTTGCTTATTATTAAAGACGGAATTAGTTTCCTTAGTGAAAAGTTGTTCCTCTTTTTTCTTCCTTTATTAATAGTATTGCTTTAAGTGCTTCGACAGCTGAGGTAATCTCGCACATATGAACACCGATCGGGAATCGAACCCGGGGACGCTTTTATCATAGGAAAGCGCTATCTTCTTGGCTATCCGTAAGCTTCTGTTCAATCTTGCGTATTTTTATCCAAATTCTAAAATGGTATTTTGGTACGTCTGTATAACTTTATTGTATTTTTGTAATATATTTGCGTATTTGTTTCTATCTGTCATGTTGGCAGTCGAATTCTATTGTATTATTCTGTTCCTTAGTAACGGGTCGTAAATTCCTTAGTAATATTTGGCTATTGATTATCAATTTTACTCGATACAGAAACGTCTCATGCATTTTGTATTCATTGTAATAACATGAATCACAACGTGAGGCATATATGGTATTAGTCTTGTAATAACTCTCATCATGGCCACTACCGTAATTTCATCAATTGATGTTTATCTATTTTTGTCAAACAACCGACTATTTTTTGAGTCGTTCAGAGGGAATAGTGTAAAAACTTTATGCATAACAGTTTCTTCACGACCTATGTTACAAGTAGCGATAGCGCATGCGGAGTGTAACGAGAAACAGCTTGTGGTATCACGGGTAACTAACTACTTCTTCCGTGTTTAAGAGTTTGCTTGCGTAAAATTTCTGAGATATCTGTTATTCCTAACGGCCACCGGCTGCGCTTTACGAGCTTTCCTAGGAAGAAATTTTCAAGAACCGACAAGGGGTGTGCTTAAAATTTATCGTATCTTGCAGGAGAACGGAAGAGAGATATTGGGATTTTGAGCACGCCCAAAACATTTATTGACTTTCTAACCATAAGGAATATCCCCTTTTGCGTTTCTTCCTGCTCTGAATCAGTTGGGTTAGGGCTGAAAAAATTCAATTCTAAAATAAAAATTAAATCGTAGGTTGGTTTTGATGCTCGGAGGTCTTATTTGTCTAAACATGGGTATGGTACAATTTAGTCCAAATAGTCAATAATGCATAAGATTTATATACTCCGTGAGTTGCCATGGCATATGACAGGGTGTGCAATAACACCATCACCCCCACCTTATCTACCCATTTTTATCTTCCCTTATAGACAACGGAGAGAACGACCAGAATAAATTATCTATTTTTGCGATTACTTCCTTATAACCTTTTGTCCATGGTCTACGGAGTTCGTTCGTTTCATTATTTCATTCATTATTTATATTGTGATAGTAATAATGCTTCTATAATAACCACCTATTCATTACATAATATGCAGAGATGGGCAGAGTACCGAAGAAAAGTAACTGGGCTCAGTTACAGTTACTTTTTAAAATTTGTAATCAGTTACAAGTAAAAGTTACAATTTTAAAAAGTAACTAGTTACAGTTACAAGTATAGTTACAGTTACTTTTTGTAAAACCTGAAAACCGCCAATGAGATTTATGCAGGAGGATCTATTGATGAGTTTCCTTAAAATACAAATTCAACGCGAAGCATTTAATAATGACAAAAAATGCATTTTACCTATTATTTCCTGAGGCAGTAGTACAGTTACAGTGGATCTCCGAACCTAACCGATAACCTAATGAAGACTAAGGAGATAATTGTCCGCATTTTTCACAGAAGTTACCTTACGATTGTAGTTTTAACCATAGTTAGAATACAAATCGATAATGTGTATGGATGTACTATATTTGGATTAACTTAGCCTTTTAAGATTAATTACGATTAACCTGTCTAATACAGATATTCAAGATTGTGACCAAAATTAGACTAAATGCTCAAATGCTGCAAACATACAAAAGAAAGTAGCCTCTAACCCATTAATCAATAATACGCTCTTTCAAATTTTATTAACTCTGGCGAAGACACCATGCAACCAGGAGAAAACCCGAAAAAAATAAGACAAAGGGGTATCAAAAAAGTAAATAATCATCTAAAGATGACATGTTTGCATACTATAATTGAAGTCACATGATGGACACCAGAAATTTAGCACTAAGTTTTCATGGGGTGATTACTTTAGGAAATATGGAGAAATAATAAAACAAAATTAAGTAACTAACATTTTAAACGAAACAGAATCAGGTTTCACTTTGTGGCATTCATAAATACAAAACGGCTTCATGATAAAATTCTTTTACTACACCACAAATATAGTTATAAACACGACCAGGTTTCGTAGCCAAGCTACATCTTCAGGTCAAAGGTGTAGTAAAAGAATTTTATCATGAAGCCGTTTTGTAACTAACATTTTATTTGGTTTTTCATTTTATTTTTTCATTTATTTTACAAAATAATTGCATTTCAAATGCCTCATCTCCTAAATTAGCCCTCCTTGGTGCAAGAACCTCCTTGCTAATGGAAAACAAACGTTCAACATGGGCACTGGATTCCACTGTTGAGTTTTACGAACATAACTTTCATTATTGGATATGACAATAATATTGACAGATCAGTTCCCACATTCCCAAAATAAGCCTCGACCTCATCGAAAGCTGGGGCAGGTTACGCAAAGTTTGCATCTTACCGCCATATTCTCAGTGCCCGAGCCTTCAGTTAAATAAAAATATGGCTCTAAATACCCGAAAGGAAACTTTTTCTCGGATTCAGCCATTTCAGATTACCGATGGACAAATATTCAGTTGTATTTTGCGAGATGGAAGGATCAACGCGAGTATCGAAATCTGGACGCACCGATTAGCACCGGACAAAGCTCCTCGTCGAAGTGAACGAAATCGTCGAAGTCGTCGAAGTGGTCGAAATCGTCTAAATGTGCTAGGATCTCGAGGATTTTGAGATCCTCATAAGATTTTCCGGTGTAAACAGCATTGTCTACAGCGCTCACTATCGTAATTTGGCATAGTTATGCGCGTAGAAATACGTGTTCACACCAGTTCACACAACGTTTTTGGTAGTCGTAGTGGGAAAGTAACGATTACTCTCAGAAAGCAATGAGTAGATTACAAGTAATAGTTACATTTTTTTTAATGTAACGATTACAAGTAAAAAATACCTGAAATGTAATCGTTACCGGTAACAGAGTTACTTTTACTCAGTTACTCCCCATCTCTGATAATATGAAGGAGATAACAAAGTTAGTAATAATAATGATAATAATGCCTCTACTTTAGCGATGTTGTCAATGTTACAGCAATTAATTTACTACAATAGCAATAATGAAGCTCTAATAAGAGTTATTCAGGGGCATATACATAAGGTATGGGAATTTCCTGATTAAATAACAATAAAATTCTTATGTAGTTAAGAAAACATATTTTCAATAATAGGCCTTGCGCACTTCTCTCATTGTTGTTGCGACAATAAGGTGAAGTTCGCAACATTATGTGGGGACAATAACAATCGTGAAAACGAAGAATAGTTTTAGGTGACAACAATGTATGTAGGTGCATTATCAATAAGGAAACAGCAACAAAGCCACGCTCCATTTCTATTAGGTAACCACTTCCGGAATCTACACCAAATGGAAGAGATCTTTAAATTGCAGTTAAGTGTGGGTGAAAGAGAGCGTTTATTTACTAGGAAGCGGTTGTTAACGTAGGCGGAAATACCGACAAAGAAACTACGAAAGTTCCACACACGGATTCCCTCCTCTGTTAATTACCTTTCAAGAGTGGTCACAGTACAAGCGGCTTCCTTGACCGTAAAAACTCCCTCATATTTACTAAAACACCAATGTACCCGAGAAAAGAAAGTGAGTTTCATAAAGCTCCACTTTTCTAGAACGGCCATTACTTGTAAGTGCTTCAACACCGCCACTCGACACAGTGGGGATATTGAGTTAGGGTGGTTTTGAGAAAACGTCCCTCTGACTCTCTTCCTGGTACGATATGCAGACCGGCATTTCCGCTACTGAAATGCTACCAATTCTTACACTATTGAATAACAACTAAGGTCATTTCGAACATATGAGCTACAAAAAGGGAAAGGGTAAGGTAAGGGATATTTGAGTCAGATAAGGTTAGGGTCCATAGGTTAGGTTATGTCCATACATACCTTATGTTTGGACCTATCTTAATGTAACACTATGGTGCATTTCAGTTTTTCCAGTCAGTAATGATGGATCATATGGGAATAAATTCCGATGTATTTTTCTCAGCAATGCAAGAATAGCATCAATTCAGGTTGTCTACGTGGTGTTTTATGATCAGACAATTGAGATTAGCATTCGTTGCTTACATTAGAAGAACCAACTGTACTGTTTTCAGCTATCAATATTACTACTAAAACTAGCATTAATGCCTTAATCGTCTCAAACTCACTGACAATATGTCATATCGTGGGAAACATCGAATGGATGTAACTTTGTCGTGGAACCTTGCTATATTTTTATTATTCACCATGAATAACATTAGAAGGTTCTACGAAGTGATGGCAGAAGTAATCCATTTCTTTTAGTTACAGCTCCTCATTAGGCTAGAGAGTTGCTTGTTTTGCAAAATTACGATAAGGGCATTCGCTCCCTTTTCTGAATGGTTCGTCTATGCTAAATGCTATACTAAACTGTGCTTTGAAATTTTTTTTAATGTAGTCGCTGCAATTTGGTATGATTACCAGGTGGCAATAGTCGAGGGGAGTATGTAAGATATCAATACAAACTGTCCGGTATTCGTCCAAGGGCGGGAAGAAAACCCCTCCAAAAACCTTCCTTATGCATTCGTTTTTATAGATTAAAAAGTTTCATATGAAAAATTGGATGGAAAGACCAAAATTTGCCTAATTATTAAAATTGCAAATTCTTTATCTCGGAAATAAATATATTGTTTTTGTATATCTCGAACCCTTAATTTATGTCTGTGATTCCCACCTCGGTAGGACCCATGCTATCATTGGCCAGGGCTGTGTCTTGGCCAGTTGAGAGAATGTGTCCATTATGTAAGGTATGGTGAGCCTCATACCGATTCCAGCCCAAAATACACAATGGTCCTTTCTTTCGCTAAACGTTGCGGCGGCACTTCGCGTTGCATCACACTTCCATTGTTTTGCAGCTCACGTTAGACTCCCTTGGCCACGGGCGGAATCCTCAATCTCCTGGACGAAAGTCACGCCGAGAAAGTGGTTCGCTACTGTTACGCATCCGAAAACAAACATTGGGCCATTGCCCGTTCGTTCTTTTTTTGGGGCATTATTTCTAATTAGGTTTTATTATTGAATGCGGTACATGTTTATTTATCTCTGGTAACGATATAATGAACAGATATGTGAATATAAATGTGTTGAGGATTGAATAATTGATTGTTGCCTAAAATTTTACCGTATTCTGAGCTATGAGACCTACAAAAATTATAAGAATAAATCATTGTAGATGTGTTATTAGTGCAGTCATTAACGGACTCTGCGAGTTATCGATTAATTTATCGTTTAACTTTATATTATTCTATTTAAAAAAGATTTAATCATCACATATACATATTTACCCTGTATTTGCAGCCTTTCAACGTTTGGCAGGGGACAATTTTCCACCCTGACTTTACTTAACTAATCGATTATTTTCACGGATATAAATCTTTCTCGGAATGATAAATTTTACCATTTATATCCCTGATCATTCTCGCAATCTCATAAAGGTGTAAAGAACAGGGAGGGCTCGTAATATCGACTACACCCTCTGAGAACATGCTTTTTCTAAATTTATTAAACATATCAAGTCCTTGTTTAAATCTATTTATCTTTTATAGTTTCCCATCTTGTGTCCTAAAGCATGTGATTAACGCTCACTGATTTATCGTAGCAATTCTTCACAAAATACCTCTATTCAAGCGGTATGTAGTTTTATTTTGACGGAACTTGTTTTATCTCTCACTATGTCCGCTCCATTTGATGAAGAAGCTGATAATTTCGGCTTGATAGGTGACAGAGAAAATTAATTCCGTCTTCTAGGTTATAAGCTATCCTTATTCGTCGGTCTACATCTAAGTAAAATATATTCGTTCTGCAAAAATGTTTTGTTTTCTTAACGAGGTTGTTTCTCAGCCTTCCAATGTGAAATCACTCGTATGCCGGGGTTTACGAACCTTATGTCACGCGTGCTCGAAGTGGCACGCGGGAGAATTCTTTCGGCACGCGGAACTCTGTCGACGTTATCCTTGTTACAGATTCTTCTCTTAAAAAACGTGCGTTCCAAAATAAACGAGGATTTCGTTAACTTCTGACGGTTTGTGACCAATGACAACAGCTTCAACTTCCCCTGAAGTTATACCTTTAGATTTTTCAAACAATCCTTGATTTGTCGCGTGTTGTCAATATGACCCCAAATTTCTTTGATAAACCTTTTGACGAACACGACATTTTTACCTTATAATAGGCTTAATGTTTAATTTATTAATTCATAAAAAACATCTGCAACTCTAGCAGTGATTTGGCACTTCATTGGTACTAAAGCATCTTTAATTTGTTTTAAATAGAGCCACTCTTCGGACGAAACGTTCTAGATTCAAGCTTACGAGTTTTTCTAATTCTACCTTCTATTATTTTGTGGGCCCTCATTTATTTACTCTCTATTTCTTGGTATTGGCTTCTACTTTTGGCGATAACGAATGTACGAAACGCATAAATGGAGGAAAAATATCTGGCTATCTAACTTACATCAGTAAGTTATATTTTTTAAGTCAAATTTATTTTCAAATAAAAAATGAATCGCGTGATTCGATTTCTGCTTTTGAGTGTGAAACAAGTACGGATGCCTGGTAATGATTACATAGGCTTGCTCTTTCTGGCAATTCTAAAGCTTTTACTGAAAATCACTTGTTCTTTGCTTATCAGAAGAGTAAGAATACACGAAAATAAGAAAAGATACACGAAATAGTTGATTGTTTTATGTTGGAAGAGAAACCGTTGTAACTTTCACAGCGAGGTACAGTTGAACTCCAATTATCCGAATCAATTGGGACCGGACCCCATTCGGATAATCAAAAATTCGGATAATCGAAAATTCGGATAATTAATTAACTTCTATATATACATTGAAAACGGGAGAAAAAACTACACATATAGTATAAAGGAGCTATGTATTAATAAAGTTAAAAAATGGTAACACTTTGGCATGTCTATTCGGTTTTTACCGTTATGCTCACCACGACAGCGAATTTATAACTGCTATATGAGATGGTGACCTAAAGCGATTCGGATAATTAGCGATTCGGATAGTCGGAGTTCGGATAATTGGAGTTCTACTGTACTTATTTCGATCGGTTTAATGATTGGGTCGACATCTTCAGGTGAAGTGTATGGGAAACACATTTCTAAAGTATGATTTTTGATGTGAGTTAGATGGTAAGGGTAGTGGATTGGAGACAAGGAAAAGTTTGATTGTTGTTTCACTGTAAGATTTCTTCCTTCTATTCTCCAAAAATTTTAGATACTTGCTTCCGCAAAGTTAACAGTTATCGCTTTATTGTATAGCTGTATTGTATTACTGAATTTTATATTTGTTTAATATTTTTTACGTTGATCTATTTTATAACAAACTTATTATCTTATTATGGTGTTTTTTCTGTTATTTTCATGCAAACAAATTCCCATCGATTTATATATGTGAAGATATATCTGTATTGTTCCTTTTCCCTATCTAATCTGTCTTTACCTGCTTTCCTTAATATTAACCTTAAAAATTTACATAACTATCCGTTAGTTTCGCAGGTTGTTTCCCTGCTGCGGTGTATTTTTCCGAACTGCAACCTTCGGTTTTTAAACTAACCAAGTTTTTATTTCTTTGATTTTTTTCAAACTGTTTTAGTCTTAAACTTTATGCGGCGAAAGGTTTAGATGTAAAATGAGACTTATTTCCTCAATTGTATTTGTCTCGGTCTTGCCCAAATAAAAGTAGCTGCATATTATTATTTTTGAAAATTATTTAAAAAGCAAATTCAGAATAATATAAAGAATCAAAGGGAAAGATTTGTTCATCAGAGACAACAGTTAGCGCAGCATTCAATTATGAAAGACTAGGATGAATGTTATTTATTCATAATGGCATTAAAACGGAAGTGTAAGGTTTCAAACACTGATATTTTCATCTAATTACATCTCTCTCTATCTTAATTTTGATGCTAGAGCTTACTGAAAAGCAATTGTAAGGAATGAGTGATAGGTCAGTGAAAGTTTTTGAAGACCGCTTTCATGGCTAGTGAGAGTCAACTCATAATGGAGTTTCTTTGTTTTGAAGAGTTCATACAAGAGAAACTTTTCCGGTAATGCCCCAGTAGCCTGTCTGTCTGATGAAAGACTAACACAGGTCGCGGAAGAGCGCAAAATAAATAAAAATATTTTCCCTTAAGAAACGAGATAGTTAACTCGAATGATCTGTTCATGTTGGTAATATAAATTAGTCGTCACTTTCGATCCAAATTCGGCGTTGGCGACTTTCGAGTTGTTAAGATAATTAACTATCAACACCTTCCGTGATCCATTGTTCTCTTGATAAAAAACGTGAGAGTCATTGGATTTGCGTCATTGACTGGTAGCTGGTGAAAATCTTAGATGTAGTAACGTTGCTAAATTTTGGGATGTAGGCTAAGATCCATTGGAACAAATCTTTCACTTTGTAGTTGGTCGGGAAGTTTCACCATGAGCAGGAATAAAGACCACATTTTTCAAGTATGAAATAATCCGAGGTAGAAGATTGTGGAAGCATAAATTTATGCACTCCTAGCTAAAAAGTGTGCGAGCGATTTTACTGTGTGTGTTAGTTAGGCCTAATCTTGTAGTGTATGGGCCGAAAAGTGCTTCATTTGTGAATAAGAAAGAGTAAATCGAATACATTTGTAAAGCCTGTACGTTTTGTAAGATATTGCCACGAAATTGTGGTGAGATTTACTCCGATGATTCAGGATGAGAATCTTTAGAAGATAGAAACAAAAGCTTAGCATATTTCATAAATTCAGAAAAAGTACGTTCTTAGAGGATGTAGCCAATATTATACGTCCTTCCAGTTACATGGAAGATCAGGGAAATAGAAACTTGAACAAATCGATTTAAGAATTAAATTCTTCCACGAACGATACCTATAATATAACGAAAGTAATCGACTAGGAATGGGCCAAACTCCGAAAGGCGGCTTGTAGGGTACATATGTTGATAATGGTTATGGGCAGTTATTACAATTCACTATGATTTATAGGCTTGAAAATCACTTTAGGAAGAATTTCCATAACATTAGTAGATAGGCACTTAACACTATCAACATTTCGCCCAATTAAGTCGTCAACAAATAAATAAATAAATAAACATTTTCCAGATAATAATGTGCTGGTGCGTTGAAAATGTTCGTTAGCAGTATTAAAATGTACTATTTAGACCCCGCAAATACATGTATATTCATACTGTATGTGGAACCCTTCAGAAAAACATTGCATTCGTGAATTAAAAATAACCAGGTGTAAATCCATGCGTTACGTTAATAATTGTTACTTTATAGCAACAGCCGTAACCTAGATACTCCTTGACATATTGTGATAATCGTTAGGAAAAATTAGATTAGTTTGTGGTTAAACTGATCATATGAATTTAGATATAACACGCTATTAAGTAACGTCACCACCTTGGTATATAGTCCAATTAGATACAGCAAGAAAAATTAGGGATTCCATTGTAGTAGAAAAATTAAAGTTTACGATGAACATATTTATAATATACAATTAAAATATTTGAAAGATTCGGGTGAAATATTTTATTCGTCCGTATTCAGTCACTTCCTGGTTATAACGCTGATTGCCGGAAAAAATTAATATAGATATGATGCCGTAAGATTTAATTAAGATATACATAACTAATAAAGATAAACGAATATAGATATGTCTCATTAATAAGCTAGCTAAGAGTTGCAAGGGAAATAATTAAAGATTTCCTTATCTCGTATTGGTTAACCGCACCCACGTAAAGATTAAGTAAGATCAGCCATTGGATAAAGGAGGTTTATGAATACGCACTATTATTGACGTCACGTATATGACGTACTCTATGACGTATACCTGGAGCATCTACTGTGTATCATAATTTCCTAGTATCCGGAGCTGGACTTCCGGAATTCCCCGGATGTTTACGAAAGTGAGCTCGTCCTTCGTAAATTAAAAGTGTTGTCTCATACGAGAGCGGAAGGATTGGGAACCGCAAGGTCTCGTATGCAAAAAAGCTTCGCGCTCACCTCGAGTCTCCTTCCAAATTTCCTTGGGTGGTTAACGAAAAATACGCAACAACAGCTGATGCGAGGTTGAGATATTCAACAGCAGTCTTGCATATTTAACGGTGTGAATGCTATTGCCGCTATCAGAAATTGGGTGTTAACATCGTGGATGTAATAGGGCACATGGTTAAAAAATATTACTTTCGTAATCTAAGAAAGGGTTAGGAATATTTATTTTAACAAATTTTTGTTTAGCAAATAAATTTAATTACCTTTTTAATTATTTAATTTATTAAACAATTTCGACGTTGGAAAATGTCGCTGTCGGGGTTCGAATTTTATTAGCTGTTAGAAAGTATGAAAGAAATTATACTATCTATTATCATTATATGGTAAATTATATATCTGATTGAAAGTATTAAGCCCTAACGCTGGTTGAAATCTCGTCGCCTCTAGCATAAGATACCAGAACTAGTTGAGGAGAATGAGGCTTACTAGGCACGGTGAGGAGTGAGGTAGTTTGCCGGAATCTATGAGTGGAACGCATCCACGTAAGTGAAGCACAAATCTATTAGTAAAATTTTTCATAGTGTTCTATAAGGAGGGGCCTTAATCAATTCTATGTTTCAGTTTCTCTAATGCTACTTATAGTGGCTTTTACACCGTGACAGCCATGGACAAGACTATGCATAAGTAAACGAAAGATTAATTTTTTCAATCCTCAACCAAAAGGCAAACGAAAAATATTTCATTCATCAAGATATGACAGTAAATAGTAGGTAATATATCCATCTCAACAAAACCTCATGGGTTAACTAATCCAGCAAAGGGTTCACAATCACAAACGCATAACCACAGAACAAAGGGCCCGGTAGCCTTCAATTTACTCAAGGCTTAATCAAGGAATCAATGCAACAAACTTTTAATTGTAAAAACGGTTTCCTTAAAAAAAATCGTATATCAGGGGTTGTTTGGGGTGAATTTGTGCGGAGGGTTGACTAAATTTTATTTCTTATATTAAAACCGTCATTGGCAATGGTGGAATGCTTGCAGAATCCAATATTAGCATCATTCAGCATTTTGCAGTGACTTTGTTAGGGAGAATTTATGCTAGTAAAATTTTTTCCTATTTAAAATCACTGCTATATGTTCCGACAAGCCTCAGTAAGAATTCTCTGAGTTGAAATACAACCTTGTGATACTTGAAAGATAGAAACTGCGCGAACTTATTGAGAGATACACGAGGAGGAAAAAGATCCGTCCTCGGTGGGAAATACCTCCGAAAGTTTTTCCAAGGTTGAGATCTGAAAAACTCATGGTGTTAAAGAGAACATCACACCACTCAAGGCTTTCTTATTAGCGTTTATTCGTTGGTGGTTGCTTCCGTATTTTTTCCTGAACTTGAAGGTAAGGCGACCTTAAGTCACACCCTAAGCCCGTGATGCTTCAGTTATTCTTTTTCGGAGATACACCCAAGTTTGAATTTAATTAGTATTAATGATGAAAGGGCTGAAGATGGACCTTCAGACCTTGTCGCAATCATTTTACAGTTACTAAATTATCTGTAGTCGGATTACCTTGGGTCAGGTTCGTCAGCAATGTTACACTCCTAGAATATTACTTTGAAACTTGCGATCTTCAAGTTGTATCATGAGTCTCCGAACTACTGATAAAGAAGAGTCAGAGATACGTTAATATATTTATTTATTTATTCAAATAATCAATCTTACAAATAAAAAAATCAGATGGTAAGATTTATCAGACACAACAACATTATAATACCTTATAGTAACTTAAAACATATATTCCTAAAGTATTTTTTTTGCTTTTTTGGTAGGATTTGAGAGCGTCTTCAGGTATTGCGATATTTTATCCCCTAATTATAAAAAATACTTCGCGATGTCTGTTCGTTGTTTCTTAAGCTTAAACTTATGTTTATGGACCCCTCAAGCTATATAATGTGGTCCCTCTATCCTGTGCTTTAATTCTGCCCATGTCTCCCCTCTGTTTCTAACCTGGAAGATTCCTACTAATCGGTTTATCCTTCTCCTTTTCTCTAGTGATTACCAGCCGAGCTTTTCCAACATATCTGTAACTCTGTCTTCTTTATTATGTTTTCCTAATGTATACCTTCAGTTTTCCGTTGCACTTTCTCTATCTTTTTAATGTTGAGTTTATCATGAGGATTCCATACGTTGGTCGCATATTCTAATATCAGTCTTACTATTGTTTTATACGAAGAGAGAATTGAGATGGTCTACGGTAGAGTAGCTCCTTTCGGTAGTGGAGATTATTGGTTCGACAGCAGTGTTTCAGCTTTGATAAAGCCCTCAGAAGGGTTTCTTTTAAAGACTTGATCACCGACGGAGGATGTTCAAAAAAATGTATCAATTTTTTAGATCTCGTCGATGAGATAGTTGATTTTATTACTCCAGTTATAAACGACAGAATACGAAAAATCGTTACAAGGACTATAAGGACGGATTTTTACTTCTGGTTGTTCTTCATTCGGAGTGTTGGAGACTCAAATAACAGTTAAGTTAAGCATATTGGTGTTTTACCAATACGCTACATAGCTACTGCTCTGTCATACGCTACTGGTGGCTTGTAGGGTCATCATATGAATGAAACATGTAACTCATAATGTATATATCACATGAATATTGCTACATACAAAATTACCTGTAATATATTACTAGTATCTATCAACATATGGAAAGAGTGCCCAATGTCGTGGGATAATAAGCCTGATCATGCATTCCAATTGTCTACCATTAATAGTGTACCAATACCTTGGGGACTTAGAAGATTAAGGTTGTTAATGCTAGAGCATAACGGTATGGAATGAAAATAATATGGCCAGCATTACCTTTCTACCAATTATTATTACCCAGAGTAACTTAATTTTTGAGTCTTTGTTGAACTATGGCTTAAAAGCTACCGCATAGTTTATCACATTTTTTTACTTCTGATGCAATTCTGTTGTGCAAAAGGTATATTATACTTGACCTCGTTTTAGGCTTTACAATGTATTGCACAACTAATGTTTTTTAATATACGATATATGTGTATTTTAACGTAATGTGGTCTTATAGGACAGTGAGATAAATGTTAAGAATTTATTTAATGTCTAATGAATATAGGTATTTTCAATATGATAATTTACTGCCTAACGGAGGTTTTGGAGAATTTTCCCAACAGTCATTCGGGCAAATGTCAGTCAATGTTAAAATTATTAAGTATGTTAGACCCCGCTTGGCCAGAAGGCCAAATTGCAACATAAAAATAATTAATAGCTCGAAAGATGTCAGCGAACAAATGTTGTAGCAGAGGAGCGAGCCCTTGCCATCTGCTTCGCGATCGAACATCTTAACCGCCTGTGTATGTATGATAATTGATTAAATAGATGAGGGCATTCGTAGAATTTATCGTGGAATAAATAAAGGGAATGATTCTTAAGATGAAGACTTTTTGTTGAGGAAATTGCGAGACGTTTCGTCATGATTCTCTAGATGGATGGAATGTTGAAAGACCTAAAGATTTGAATGAGAAATATATTGACTAATCTTCAAACTAATAGCATAACAGTATGATTACATTGTATATAAAATATGTAGTCAAAATGGATCTGCGCATTGTCATGCATTCCTAATGATGAAGAAATTAAATATTTGCGTTGAAACTTACCGTAAAAATTAACGGTTAATGGAAGCTAAGCGGAGTTTTTACCATTACTTTTTTCAGGTAGAAATTTCGAGGGTCGCCATCTTAATCCGGACCCTAACCTCCTCGGGAGCACCCGGCCATCACAGCATGGGGGACCATAAAAAACTGACCGCGTGGAATACGATTTAAAAAGTTATAAACAATTCAAATGAGCAACAATTTATTATCTTCGTCGTCTCACTCGTCCTAAGAGATATACAAGCGTCTTTTGATCGACGTTCTACGATGAAAATTAAGATTTTTCGTGATTTTGCAAGAAATTACCCGTTTAAACACGGCAACGTAACCGTTGGGTTGGGGTAGGGGGTAGGGATTTCTATGAAAAATCTAGAAATCTAGAAATCATCCCCCCAACCCAATCCAACCCCCGTTGAGATATTTAAAACACCCGCCTATCTGACTGAGCAACGTTGCCCTGAGTTCTAGCAGAATCACGAAATATCTTAATTTTCATCGTAGAACGTTGATCATTGTATATCTCTTAGGACGAGTTAGACGACGAAGATAATAAATTGTTGCTCATTTGAAATGTTTATAACTTTTTAAATCGTATGTCAGTTTTTTTATGGTCCCCCATGCTGTGACGGCCGGGCGCTCTCGAGGAGGTAAGGGTCCGGATTAGGATGGCGACCCTCGAAATTTCTACCTGAAAAAAAGTAATGGTAAAAACCCCGCTTAGCTACCATTAACCAAATTAACTCCTTCAATTTTTAATGCGTTCGAATTTTGATTTATAATTTTCGATCGTGAATCAATCAATCGTGCGGAATTGCGATACTTGGAATCGCAATGCCGAAATGTTTGAGAACTGACGAACTTCGGCGACCTTCTTGGATTTCGATTGTATCGTTTATTCATGCAATTTCCCCTTTGACTAAGCGATGCTCGCGAAAGCACTTTAAAACCGGTTTCCGACCCTTCAAATGGGACACGTTCTGCGGCGAAACCATAAAAACCTCCCCCTCCAAGGTTAAGCCGAGAATGATGATGTGAAATGAGTGCTGCTGTTTATAGGAGCATTCCGTGTAGCAATTTCAGTGGAAAATGAGTCATGACGTAACAAGTCTAGTCCATCGCGTCACTACAACAGACCTCCGTTAACAATGTATTCATTCCCGCGCCAATAGGGCATGGGTGTAACAATGCAATCAAAGTAACCGCCAATCGCGCCAGAATTGAGGTTTATTATTGAGTAGAGTTGAGTATTGAGGTTTAAATTGAAATCGGCTCCTTAAAAAACAATAAATATGCAAAAATTACAGTGAAAATATAATAAATAAGACTAGAACATAAGTAAAAAATTAGGAATAGCTGATAAAGGTTTACAAAGAATTGATAGGGCTTCGTGCAAAAATTAAGAGCCAGTGTGGAGAGTCGTAACGTAATATTACTGCTCTTTCAATAGCTATCATCCCTTTTTATTTATAGAGTAAATGAGTTAACCAATGCGTTTGCTCTTCAAGGGCTTGTTCATGGAGAAAAAGCGAAATTTCGCAGAATTTTTATTTCGTCAGCGCTGAGTTTTTCAACTCAAGAAAAGCTTACTTGAGGATCCGAAAATCGATTTGCTCGAGATAACTTCCTACGGTACAATATTTCATTCCCTCAATATCAAGCCAGCATATCTATTCACCATTATACAGGGAAAAGCTACATTTGAGGTCTACAATGATCATCATTGTGTTCTCCCAATTACTTTAAACCACTCCCTTGAACATATCATGCTTAGACACATATAAGTGCATATATAGTGTGTGGGGCTGAGGCACCGGCGCGACCTGTTCCTCGAGGTAAACTTTAATTTTATATTATTTTATTTCTGCCGTCCCAAATCAAAAATATGTTTAACGCAGGAAAATGACTACTATCCTCCTAATGACTCCTATTATCTATATTAAACCCCGGTGATTTGTGATTTAAGTGGTCGTAAATCGCAGTGAACAATTTAATGCAAATGTAAACGCTGTTTAAAAAAAATATGTGGAATTTTCATCAATATTTTAATAAAGGTGCATTCAAACCCTATCAATATAGGTAAGAATACGATTCTTAACATCTTTAAATCAAAAGTTACAATCAGTAACAATGGTCCATGATCACCAATTTTTGCGAAACTTTCGAAATTTTAAAAATGAATTTCATCGTAAAGTATGTCTTAATTGAGCTGAAACTTAGCCATTATGGGTTTCTCTAGAAAGTATAAAAATATCAAAACATAAAAAAATATAGGTCAATTTCTGTTCGATTTTGCCCGGAATCTTCCTTGCATACAAATATATATTGCACATCAATATATGCATATTCATATAGTACACGCAAAACGTAGATCGATTCAAATCATGAGTATTGCAGTAGCGTTTCTTTGCCGATCTCAAATTGTGCAAACGGTTCGCAACTTCTAGTTGCAATCAGCACCGACGAAAGTGCGCCTGCATTCGCCATGTATGATCTCGTACTTGCACGTGATGGGAAACCCTATTTGACCAGCCGCCGTATTCGGATAATGCGATTCAGAGTAAAGAGGTCTGAGTCTCGTGACCCTAAGTGACCGCAGATGCCGTACTATGTCCCTGCCGCAGAATATCGATCACGTATTTGCATATAGAGTGGTCCAAAGAAAGCAGAGGCACCCCTGTGCAATATTTCTTCTTCCAGGAAGATGCATCCGGACGTCGCGCTAACCGAGTCGGGGAATTTAAGTGAAATGAAATTTATCGGGGCTTTTACCTCAGAGTTGAAAACGGTCATCGGTGTCGTTTTTTTCAATTCTGGTATAAGTTTCTGATCGATCTGCGGAATAGGGTTTGTTCGACGATATCGTGAATTTTGGTTAAATAAAGTCACGAATGAGGCCATTACCTTGTGGATATTGGACAGAATGTAGAGTGAAAATTTATTGAACAATGAAATAGCTATCGAATGTAGCTTTCACTAAAATAAATTCAATTTCCTTTAATTCGTCGGTACATTGACTCTAGTTGTCCCTCCACCGAGTTAATCGTCATGCAACTGTTATCTAACCAATACGGGCAAGGCGCTTTCAGGAGTAGAGGCGAAAATCTTCTTGAAAAGGAATGTTCGAAAACTGCTTTTATCTTGGAATTTGAAAGAGGTACTTATTTCATCTTTCAAGCTAACTTGTGAATGTAATTATTTCTAAAAAATATTTCAAGTTAATCACAAAAAATTGAAATCTATTCTGGCAAAAAGATACTATTATAGGTTTAAAATTCTCCTATAGTCGCCTTTTTCGGCGCTCCTTACCTCGTTGATACCGGTTTTCGGAAACAACAAAAAAGCCCGGATCACTAATCTTCTAAAAAACATCCAGTGTACATTTATGTAGCGATACTATCATCTACAGGGGTAGAAGATTACAAAAAATTCAACGAGGAGCGGAGTGTTGACGAAGACGGCTATTGGAGATTTTTAACCTCAAATTCCTTAACAGCCGTGTTCCAACTGTCTTTCCATATAAAAAATACAATATATCTCTTCGTTTCCTTTCTAAACATCATAACAAAGCTTAAATACCCTTACAAATAATATTTTAATTGACAAGGGAATCGAATTCCATAACATATCCACGGATATTTTGTATGGTTACGTGGTTTAACCATAGGATCAGGTATTTTTAACAGATTAAATCATAGTCGGTGAAATGAAAATCAACGCGGATATTTTATAAAAGTAGTTTATTATTTATTAATCATTTAATGAAAATTATTTATCATGTAAAATTTCGTTATATGCACTCCCTGCCACACGCTGTAAGGCGGCTTGCAGAGTATATGTGTAGATTTACGTGTAGAATGTTTGTGAAGGCGGTTTGAGAGATGTGGACAGCAGTATTAAATTGGGATGCTGTTATTTTGACACCTTTAACCTGCTGATTTTCTCGATAAGCAGTAGCGGCAGGAAAGTCATCCTGCCGTAAAAAACGTTGCCAAACAAAATTTATCATCATCAATCATAAAAATCATCCACCGACACAGGGTGGAAAAATATATTTCGACTTTTTTGTAAATCATGAAGGATGATGACGAGAATAAATCATTGCAGAACCTCACAGGCAAACATGATATAGCAGAGGAAAAAAACGGTCTCGAAAAGGCAGAGAAAAAACTTTCACAGTTTATAAAAAAGCTTCATCTTGTTAAGATGATATTCAACCTGAGTCTATGGACTACGTAAAATATCCACAAAATCAACCCTCTGATCAGTTGGTGATGCAATCTTTGCTCCTAAGGATGTGATCTATAATACTCAACAGTTTGTTTCACAATTTCACGCAATTCAATCTGAAATCAAGCAAAGGGAAATCTGTTGAGTTATTGCAATTTTTCCACATGCTAAGACTCCGGAAGATGCCACTCATATTTCCAGCGCTATAAACACACGTATTTTTCCTTCCTGCTCTGTTGAGGAAACTGTCAATGCTTTTTATACGTTTCCTGAGGTTTGAGCGTAAAAATAATGATGATAAAATGAACTATGTCCCCAACCAAGGAAATCTATGGGGAAAAGCATGCATTTGGATCGCTCATATCTCCCTTGCCAGTGGTAGTATTATCGAATTATCTGAAGAGGAAACTTTTCGGAAAGTAATCATCGCGTGAAACATTTGGCAGAACTAATCTCTTTGAAGTACATTTTTATTTCCACGAAAATGAAAATAACTTTAAATTAATATATATTAGTACTTCAGTACTAATATATATTAGTATTAGTACTTCAGTACTTTAGTATACTTCAGTTAGGGGCTGTTGGCAGAATTTAGAAGTACTATATAGAAATAAAAATAAAATTTACGTCATATTTATTCAAAATTATCAATTGTTGAAATTATATAATCTATCTGAAAGTTCATTAGTCGCCTAAAAATGTGGTTTAAGAACCAAGCCTCCTGACTTATTTTAGTAATAGTAATTTTACTTATTGTAGTGATTCTTTACTTCAATATTCACTTTCTAAAACATACAATGTTTATTCATAGAACGATAACCTCATATTTACGTAAAATTTATGAATCTACTGTGTGTATGTGTGTACAATAGGTGTTGATCTTATTTTCGCACACGTCAGATAAATTTAACGCAAATCACTAACGGGCAAAGGCAATATAGATAGAATATGTGCTGAACACAAATTCTTAGAACTACCCAAATGCTGAAACTACAAATAGCTTTGGGAGAATTTTAGTCTGAGTAGAATTGACAGTTAAGTAATTTTCATTAAATGTATAACAATTTAAATAACTTATCCAAAACGGAAATCGTAATTTAACCATATAGTAAAATGCGTTAGGAGATGACGATTTACAGAAACAGTAGATAATCGGCTATAAAAATGAACGACGTAAAGGAGTCAAACTCGCTTAGTAATTGCAACAGGATATATTAAATAAAAAGCGACTAGTATCGTCTACAATCAGACATTCAAATATATTGTGGCAATAAATAAGTTTCTTTTATTTCTTTGGTAAGGCTCCCTTACATAAAGTTGAATTTGGATGTATAAGATTTTTAAAACGAATGTAATTCAGAAATGATATCAGAACTGCTCGTTAATATGCAAAGTGTAAGATAAAGACAGAAAATTATACGGTGGTTTGTGCAGAAGACATCTCTAATCTTAACATAGTTCTTTTTAATACTTTAATTACTTAAATTTAACTCTATGTTGAAACTATCTTTATGATGACTTTGTGATACTCAGCAATGACTTATTTTGCTTATGCTGCTCAGAACCTTTAACGGAGTAGAGTCTAAAAAAAATTCTATCCTATTTGCTTTTATTACTTATGTAAACTAAGCTCCCCATCCGAGAACTGAGGATATTTGCTATCCTGCAAAACTTTAGTATTGTCGTTTTAAGAGAGAGAAACGACCGTAAACTTTTTCCCGAGTCTTAAGACAAAACCGAATCTTAATTATCAACGTTTATACCTGGAGCAGCAGGGCTATTTTTCATCTTAAATTTATGATAAAGGTAAAAATTAAACGTATAGCCAGTATTGTTTTTTATATTCGAAGAACGGCTTTTAAAAGTGGTTAACTACGACAAATATTTTATGATGTATGTTTAGCAAATTTTTCTCGTTTATCTCTAAACGACGTGCATCTTTGATCAAGGAATCCAATTAAATTCTTGACTGTATTCACGTATGTTGAAATTATATTATCTATATTTTACCACAAAAGGCAATTCCAGATCAAAAGCCTTCCCAAACTTACCCTGAGTTGTTTCAAATTACTCTAATCACTCTATAAACTGCTTTTACAACCTCTGTAAACCACGCCGCTATTTATACATCACTGGTACCTTAAATCTTAATTGAATTTCCATTCCCATATGCTGAAATAAACTCACCAGTATAAAAGGCATCCCAACATTGCAAGCCTTCCTAAATTCACTCCGAGTTATTCCACACAACTTTAACCACTCTTTTTACTGCTTTCACAGCAGATATACACCACGCCGCTATTTATGCAATATCGGTGCCTTAAATAGACATTTCGGAGAATTTTGCATGCTCGGGTTGTTAAGGGCTCCCTCGTTAGCCATTCGTCATCTTTTTTACGCACGCAATTCAACGTTCTCCGTTCCCCGTGCATTTGCAACCCCTTCCTCCGCGAAAAAGAGAGACAATGGTCGAGGAACGCGCAGGTAATGAGATTCTTTCACGGAAGGCGACCCTAACGGGGGGGAGGGGGTGGGTCTGCGGCGGGTGTGGGGTAGATCCTCGTGCACTTCAGGGAGCTAGAGATGGCGTGATAGCGTGGCCAGTTACCATGCGTGTATGATTGTGGTGGGCTGTTTCAAAAGCATAGAGATCACCCGACACTTGGGAGTAGGGAGAGTGTAGGATGACCACAACTCCTGCTTCCTCACGTCTACTTTGTAAGGCCCACGCCGCTGGAGTATGTGCTTATGCTGGGAAAAAGGAAATGCGATGTAGGATTTCGTCTCGTAATGACAGTGTTAACGCTTCTCAAAGCTGCGGTAATGGTTATCTTTGCCAGGACCAGGCGCTACGACTATTTATTCATTTTTTGTTCGAGGAAGATTTACACACTGCAAGCTTGAAGGTGATAAGTATGATATTAAAAAAAATAGTTGGTTAAAACAGCCTCCCGGATAGAGGAATATTCCGGGTTCGATTCCCGACCCAGTCAGACTTTTTTCAAGTCCATTTTTCCTCGGGTACACGCCATTATGTGCAAAATTAACCAAATCCATTTATTTGAAAAATAGCTCATAAAAAAATTCGTTTCCGAAAATCATATCGGGAAAATTTCGGAAAAAATTTGGGAAATTTACGCAACATATTTTCTTCTGGGAGAAATTTGCCTCGACCTGGTGTAGAACCCTGGTCACGAGATAATGTTCACGGTAGGTAGGTATATGTAATGATTTCTCGGTTCCAAAATTCCTGAAAGTGTCTCAAAGAATACAATATGTATAATAAATAGGTTTATCACTATAGAAACACATCTACGTTACGATACACATCGGATAGCAACAGCTCCGATAAAAAATTGGTATTCCTTCAATATTTGATTCGCTGGCCAGTATGTCATATACCACTGTGGTTACATTATGACCCGAGCTATGTTTGTTAGGTGTGTGTGTGTGTGTGTTTGCAGGCGAATCAGCCTCTCGGGCTTATGTTTGTTAGGATTGTCTATGTTAATCAAGTAGGCTTTCTAAGTAAAACAAATTATCCGAGGTTTTACAAAGTATTTATTTGCAGCCTTTTACAAGGTTGCGGTATTTATTTAATCACATCTCATGGAATGAAAATCTCGCGATGATTCACACATTAGAATAGTTCAGAGTAACATATGAGAGAAACAGACTAATGATGTGTAGATCCATTGTCTATAGCCAAAAGTATGTACAGATGTAAATGAAACATTACACCTCATTCAACTTGATATATTACCATCGCATGGAATTCTAATAGGTACTGTACATTTTTTTCACACGTGTTATTCTATTGCGAATCTGCAAAGTACTAGTTGAATGAAAAATCCAGGATAGCAATTATGGCCAGATGCATACGATGAAATTATTCTCATGATGATGTTGAAATAAATAATTTCCTGAGAGAATCCTTGCATCATACAGCGTAATTTGTCTTGTCGCGTATACCTTCTTTTGTAACACGCTAATTAACCATCGGATCTAAGAAAGATATAATTCCCTAGTAACGGGTTAAGAAACTTGCAACGATGCGCTAAGTTGACAGAGCTGAGAATGCATTGATGAGGGAAGACAACGCATTTATCAATATTATTTTATGCCTCCACGTCATTATTCTGTTCTGCGCCCTAAAGTTTCGTATTAGCTGGAATATTCATTTGTATAAATGTTTATTATGTTCTGGCCCTAAAATTCCATTAAATTCATTTGTATAAATGTTGAAACATGAATAATTACCATGAGGAATTACAGCATAAAATAAACATAGCCGTGGCCAACCAAATCCGAAGCTTATCTAACCTTTCTACGAGGAAAGTCATTGTTAAATTTCCGTACGAATTAATGTAAATGATTTACAAAAAACTCGCCGCTTCCGTAGTTTCTTTTTCTTATTTATTCTATACCAGCAGCATGCGGTTCCTGCTGTCATATCCAGAGGAATCAAATATTATCCATTAGTCCTTTGGTACTGAATAGAGAAAAATGTATCTTCCATTTACCTTTGTCGCAGTCTTGTTCATGGCTGTGTTGATATGAATGTTTTGAATACGTTGTATCGTGACTATAATCAAAATCTCTCCTTGTGGAATGCCAAGAAAAATGTTACTCGTAGAGTCATTGTGCTTCATTTTTTTTGACATGTTTCGATCGTAGCAATTTTGCTTAGTGAGGAAAGCAAGGAAAAACTACCTCACTTATCATACTGCCTATAATAAATATAGTAAGCCTCATAACTTCTTCCAGCCCTTGGTAGCTACTGTTGGGGGGAGTAGGATAGGAAACCTGATTCGAGTGAAAACCCATTTAGATACACTCTGCGAAATGGAGATAGCATCGAAACATTCATGTTTGCAGAGAAGGGCAGTTGGGAGAGGAATAACTATTGTTGAATTAATCGATTACTATAGCAATGTCCTCATCGAGCTCGCAATATTTATTATCTGTTTTGCAACTGCTAAGAAATTCCATAACAACCTTTAGCATACTCATACATGCTAATAAATGCATATCTTTTGAATGTATGAATTGACTCCTGAAGCAGTTCATTCATGCAATTGCCGTATATTTTCTCCACATGTTCTTCATTAAAATTCACGACACGAAAGATCCCCCGAAAGAGGGCTGATTCATCGATCTTGATATTTCCGTATCCATTACGTAACAAAGTTTTGAGAAGACCCCACTGAGAATATCACCGTAATGGACTAGAGAGAGATATGTAAGAGGTTGGCTTTGCATAGTTTTTGCTATTTATAAAATTGAATTTTAAAAAGATATTTCACGCCTTGAGTCACACTCAAAGCAGGAATGGATATTAATTTTTCTATTTCTTGTAGGATATTACAAAATCAATATGGAGGGTTATTTTATCCAATTTCAACATATTACTAGGAAGAAAAAATAAGTATTTTAGTTAATGCCACTTCAGAGAATTTATATTTTCGCTCCATTTTATGAAGCGCGTTCTGATAATGTTTTGAGTTCAGGGAAAGTATGTTTCCGGAAGACGTAATCGGTGTTACGGCCGATCTGCCAATGAGCGTAAAATAAGATAAGTAGACTCTGGGAAGTAGTTGTAAAAACTCATTTCTTCGCGAATGTTACGCGATAACAACCAAATGAAGGAGCTGTTCAAACACGTCGTGTTTATACCCTTTGTAGCACTGCGGAAGGCACGTTGTAGGATAGTAATGTATAAGTAGATTAACCTCGATAGATTAACATGCGTAAGTATTTAAAGATCTGTATTTAGTAAATAAATCCAAATAGTTTACAGCTGAAATAATGTGTTAGGATGGGGCATTGTCATCTAGTATATTTCAGTGTTGTACTATATTAATGTTTGACCGATATATATATATATATATATATATATATATATATATATATATATGTATATATATATATATATATATATATATATATATATATATATTTCATTGATATGCTACGCGTACGTAAAATTGACAGTCTGAAGGCTACTTGTATACTCAACCCCTTAATCAGATAAAACCGAGAAATTTGAAATGGGAATGAGGCTTACTGAACGAGAAGAGGAGTAAGGTAGTTTGCTTTCTTAGCTGAGCGAACGTGCTAAAGTGGAAAGCTTATGAATAACACTTATATCAATAAAAAGTGACCTTAAGAAATGTCGTTACTCGGAGTTCTTATCGCATCAGTAGGTTTCACATTGTAGTCATGAACAAACACGAGGCAGAGGTAAATGAAAGATATTCCTGTCTTGAAATTCTGAAATGAGCTCTATCGAAATTTTGCAGTAGGAACGAAAGAAAATTACGCCTAGGCATATTTTTATATACGAGTTTACTATAGGCGATATTATTCATTAAATGGATGGTTGGTATTATTCCATTTGCTGGTAAATTATTGTTAATCCATTGAAATATCTCCATAAATTTGGGTGAAATTAGATTAAGATTCTTAATAAGTAAAACAGAAGTAGATAAAGTAAGTAGGTAACGAAATATAAATACGATGAAAAAATCTGGTGGTTTGGACTAATGATGAAGATCAAAGGCTTTAAGGCTTCGAATAACTGTAAATTAAATTAAATTTGTATCCTCCAGTTAACAGGATTGTTCGTAAGTGAATTAGAGAATATGCGTTGAAGCTCTTCAAATAGTTTAGGAGATCAAAGATCAAAAGGAATCAAAAAATTTCCATGATTACGAAAATCAAATTAATGAAAATTAATCTATATCTGAAACCTAATATATTGACAGTGGCTTGTTACCATGGAGATAAATTTTAATTCAACAAAATTAAATTTATACATGGAATTGGTACTATTTGCCGCATGAGGCAACCTGTTGTTAGCGAGTTATGTAAATATTCTGTGTATTGATTAAAGAACGGTTAAAAATGATCTCCATCAACAAAGATTACGCAAGTTTCACTACTCGAATCAAATAACTATGTCCTCTTTCATTGAGGAAGTAATTAATTTTTCATTCTAACATCTTGGGGTTTCCGTCAAGAAAAATATAGCATGGGGTCTCCACTTCCTTCGTTTATCTGGACGTGCTAACAATAAACTTGGATTCATTTAGAAAATTGGCGGTAGAAAAAGTCATCGAGCGATTTTAATTTGCGCTAATCTTAAGTAAGTTTAAAGTAATGGGACACGTGGAAAAGCGTAGAATTTGTGAATTAGAAAAGGTCCACTGCGACAGATGCTGGATACATTAAGATAATCACAATCAGACCTAACATGAGCAAATGTGAAATTTCTTCGGTACAGAGAGTTGCCCTTGCCAACCAATTACTTGGTTAAATTTTCTTACAGTCAAGAGCATCGCTCTCTAGGAAACACAATTTACAAATGTTAATTAACGAAAGAGCCAGGGTTTGCAAATGCAAATTCAGAGGAAGGCGCCTCCTTGTTTATCTTTTTACGAAGAGCTAAGTAAAATTTACACAGGGCCCTAAGTAATATCTTTTCTTTTATTACCTCGCTAACCGCTTGAGCTGGCCGATGTAAGAACTAATGTGATGACTCTTTTTTATGAATTTTCCTCGAAATCCTAGAGATAATCAGTTATGACGTGGAGCAATGAAATTACGTTCTGTTCTTGGAATGACTTCTACGAAAATCGGAAAATTTCGGTATCCGGTAAGAATTGTGCGTACGTAAACGCACAGGAAAAAGTCTTGCGAAAGTTTATTACTGTTCTATAAATAGAATTATTATGTGCACAGGCTGTAAAAGTGGCTGTCTCCTGGCTTTTACTATTCTCAAGATATATGAGATACATATTACATTCTCATAATACGAATAATTAAGGACCTTTTTATTATTCCTATTAATTTCAGATTGTTCTGCATTCACATATACAAGTGTAATTTTACAAAAATCGATCGCTAAGATGTTTGAAATACTCAGCGATATTCGATTCTTGCAACATAGAGGTCGTCGCGTAACAATAACGGGCGCCGATACAGTTGGAATGTCATTCAAAAGAGAGAAATACAACAATAAAGCTTTTAGGCAAGATTTTCATCCTTTGCAACAATCGATTGTTAAGATAATTGGAATACTCAGAAATTTTGATTGATGCAACAAAGCGGACGTCACTTAACAATAACCGACGCTGATACGGTTAAAATTTTTATAATAGCAGAGAAATTTAGCAATCAATAAAGCTCTTAGACAAGATATTCTTCTCTGACTGTATGTCTGATGGGGATATCGTGCATATGAAGGGAAGACCGTAACATTCGTTGAGGACTTCCCAGCAGACCTCGAATCGCGTGTTGCAGACCTCATCATCCGTGTACCAATCCTTCCCGTCATCCCACGCGCGCGCGCGATTTAACTACCAACCTCTTTCCCGCTAATTGCGTTCAAGGGACCCGACCCGCGGGGGTGGCCACTCAACTTCATTGCCCTCGGCGAACGGTTTTGCGTCCACTTCCCGCGGTGGAGCCGTATATTCTTTCAGCCTGAGGTGACCGGATTTCTTCGGAGGCGTAACCACTAGGGATTTTCCAGCCGTGAGGTGACTTCCGCAGAACCAATGGCGTCACCGGTAACCCCTCCCATCTGCAGACATGCCGGCGACTGCTCAAGGGAGCGGGGTTGGTCGGAACCCCATAGCCTGACACATCCGTAACGTCACGATTTGCTTTTTGATTCGCTGGAATCACTCCCCCTTTCTCACCGGCAAAAGTGGTGCTTGGAAGGCAATCACTTTTCCCCGTCATGCTTAGAGGTACTGAAGGTATGCCCCTCTTCTTATTTAGTTCCAGCAAATCTTCACTTAGAAAGTTTCTATTAAGGGTAATTATATAGGAATGGAATATCATCGGAGTTGCGATACTTGAAGTCGTTGTCGTTGTCGTAATTTTCGATTTAATTTCACACGTCACTTTCTACACCGTGAGATAATAAAAGCCGTCAGCATAATTGGTACAGTCGACAATTCCGTGATGTGTTGATATCCAACCAATTTTATTAAGAAGTGTCGTAATGAGGCGATGATAATGCAGCCATGAGATATTTCAGCGTAATATAGCGATAATCCAATAATAACTCAACTATTGTTGACTCGACACAATTCAACAATGAAGACTGAAAAACCCAATAATGTAATTAATTTTTATGTCGACGTGACACAACGTACATAGAAAGATGAAAAATTGCATGCATGGCGCATTAATGATGTCTTTCAATTGCATCCTGTGCATTAATAGCACCGCACTTTGGGAAAACCAAAGGATATTAAAATAAATTTAACTATTATCGTCATTGTCGGTTTCCAAGCAAGCAGACAATACTATTTCTTTTCATTTGATGTCATAAGGCATTTCGTCAATCTTTGGAAATAATTCCTTGTAATCCACTGATTGGGGTAGGGTATGCAGACTCGAAGGATTTGCCTAAGAACTCGATACGTAATTTCCTTATTTCATTATCCTATATTCATATAATGAATATTCAAAATATCACTCCTTTCTGATAGTTATCATCGGTGTCTTAGATGAATACAATTTGTTCTTTCTTGCGAAAGAGTAGCCTTGATAATCCTCGTTATCCACCATATTTTCTATCGCTTAAGTTGTTAATAATGCAGGGTTAGTCACTAATTAAATTACGCAAGTGTAATAGTGGGGCAGAAATAGAAATAAGTTTCAACTACAAAATCTTCGATGGATTAGTTCTAAGTTATAACTGAAGAACGATACTTAAGTGTTATTTCATTTAGCCAAGCGTGGAAATTCATCAAAATACCTTTTATAAGAAATAAAACTAAAATAGTAAAACTTCCCCGTAGGATACGTGCTTTATCCTCTTTGTTTATGATTGCGATGATGGACGTCTACTACAATAGAACTGCATTGTTTCAATTCGATTCATTCGCAAGTCGTTTAAATGAAATTCAACAATGGCAATATAGGAATCCAACAATCAAATCACTGATTATCGCTCGACCCAACACAATTATTTAATTCATTCACAAGCTCATTAACTAAATGCAACAATGGCGATGTAGTAATCACTTGTAGATATCACTTTTTAATTGTTGCATAACTCAACAAGGCGAAGCGAGAACCGTCATCCACGTACAATTCAGACGCCCGACTGTTTAAGCAAGCAACACGCCACTAAAGAGCAGCTCGATGGCTTCACGAGCAACCTTCCGACGTATTTAAATAGCAGTGCTTGCTCAACACACACTCACACCTTTCCGGCAAGATATTCGAGCAAAACATTCATCTGGGAGAAACACAACAACTCCTCCTAAGGGCCTACGTCGATCTCCTTAACCCTAAAAGAGCACGCCGCACTGGAAGGCGCTTTGCCCACGGATGGCATTCCGCGGGAGGGTGCCCTTGGGTGCGCGGGCAGGTATGCTACTAACCTTGCGGGAGACCACGCTCCTTCCAACAGCTGACAGCGGTCTTTCTCGAGTCACCACAAAGAAAGACTTCCTTCGAAGACGTGCGTCCACTTGGGCGGCCGGGAAGTGACTGCCAGGGGAAAATCGGCCGCTCACTGAATGCCCTCCAAGACACAAAACACCGGCATTTTAGCGCGGGCTGCATCGGTGACCCCCCCTCCACCTCTTACCGCTCCTTCCACCGCCACTCCCCCATCCGCTTCCCTCCGGCCGCCAATCGAATAATCGAAGCTCTCCAACCGGGGGATTTCAAAGTTTTTCTTCCCGAAAGGGCGCTATCTAGTTAGTTATCGCTCGGACCGGTAGGTGGCTGCGGGATGGGGCGACGAAAAAATAAAAACAATAGCGAGATGGAACAAGAAATGCGCTCCTGGTCCGTGATTGAGGATTCCGAGTCCGGAGTGAGTGACGAAGGAGCGCATTAGCGAATTGAATGCCGAGTGCGTGGATGAGATGCGGCTGAGGCGCGGAAAGCTGCATCTGTGAATGGACAAAAGCAATTCCGCGAGATTAAGAGATGAAATGCATGAGATTTATCTTATACGCACCCAAAAAATATATAAAAAATAATTAAAAAAACAATTAAAAATACAAAAATAAACCAGCACAAATCCCTTCACCTGCTATAATGATAATGTACATATATTAATATAACTTGTACATATTCCGATTTAATTGTAAACACCAATGTCCTCAAATCATATCCTTTGTAATTCGGTTTAGTAAGTCCTATGATATTAATTTTAGGAGTACATTAATATCTACCATTGTTATATCGGTGCCAGTCACATTTTTGTAGGGGCCAAGTTATGGACTTTTGGAAACGCACATTAAACCATCAGTTGGTGAATGTGCCCAAGATTCGTTGAGTCATACCGAGATTTAGTTGTTGCAATGAAATATTGTCGGAATAAAGTTTTAATTACCAAAATGATGTTAAAATTTCGCGAGATATTAGCGAAAATGTATAGTTATTGTTGGTCTCTTTCTCATGATAATATAACTTATGTAGAAAATCAAACAAATAATTAGTAAATTTCGGTATTTTCACACTCCTGCAATACTTTGTTAAGCGGCTCGTATTAATGTGAATGTAAAATGAAAAAAAGTTTCATTTTCACAGGCGTTATATTTCCCAATAAATTAGAGTGGAGAACCTACAGCACGCGTCCTAAGTAGTACGCGACGGATTTATTTTGGCACGTGGAACTCTAAAGCCGCTGTCCGTTAAACCTATTCTTATTTTATAATGATAAGCTTCTAAGAAAAATGATAATGTTCTTCTAATGATATAGTCATTAAAGTAGGCAATATTAGTACCTCATTCTGTAATTTGTCACCATATTGGCACTCATGTCTTTTATTTCATCAAATATACCACTCTTCCGAAGAAAGCCATCCTTGCTTAAGAGTATTGACTGGTTAACTCTCATTATTAACAACAGATAACCTATTATTGCTGGTTGATTGTTTGAGCAATTATTACTAGTCCGCCATTTTCGATAATTGTTGGCAGGCTAAAACGTTTTGTTTCTCTGATCATGGAAGAAATGTACATATATACTATACGGTATAATATTTTTTAAAGTATTGTAAACAGTTAATGATTGAGAATATTTTGCGACTGGAGTATTGCTTCAAATGTGGTGTAATTTTTATCGATGATAGTAAATAGAAGATATTGCTATTTTTTGGTAAGGCACGTATGAATATTGCTGACGCCTTTACTCGGAAAAATCTTGGCTAATAAGTCCCATTCTTCACTGTGGTAACTTCATTCTAAATTAAGGATAGGATTAAGGCGTTTGCGTAATTTTATTACAATGAGTTCAGCCGTTGTTGAATGTATTTGTTTAAGTGTACGCATTTTGCCATCAGACCTAATCTCTCATTTAATGTAAAAAAAGATATAAAGGATATTCCTTACTCTGAAATAGGTGGCAGATAACGACATCCTCAATGTAAATTTGGGTGTCTTGGTTCTTGTGTACTCGCATCATAATGCAGACCTGACCTAAGACTTAAATAATACGTAATATAGGTCAATTAACCAAAAAAGCTCTGAGCTAGTTCCATTAAAGAAGGAAGCTTCGAAAACGACCTTTGTTTCTATTGGTGTATAAAAAGTTTAATGTCGTAGGTCGAAAACAATGATTCTTTTTCAACAATTGGTATTCGAATCGATTTCGGGGTAATGTTGAATAATTGATAATCACGTTGGCCAACAATGTATATTTTGGGGACTCGGGTGTGGCTAACCACTCGATGTTAGATTATGACGCAACAGTCCATCGCTAGAACAATGGTCATTGAGTCACTGATTTTCGGCTGTGTATGTCATAATCTGCAGGTCATACTTGGTAGGGAAATAAATAGTCGATGAACCTTTTGCAAAAGTACAACCTTGTATTAATTCAAGAATTATGTATAGGGTGTATTCTTATTGCATAGTATATTGATGTATTTATGAACATATTATTGCAATGATGTTGTTACCACCGTACTAGTTGTCCACCTGTAACAGATTTAAAATTAATAATAATTAATATTACCGAAAATCTAGAGTGGATCCCTATAGATTCGCTTACTTTTACTCTCATTTCATATACCTAGCAAATCTCCTGAATTTTGCGTTCAGTTGGTACTTAAATCAAAATCCGTTCTCGTGCGAAGGAAGGAAACTTCGCTCACAGTGGGAGACAAGTTAACTGATTATTTACCCCAAAGTTAAGGTAAATTACCTCACTCCTCATCATGCATAGTAAGCCTCATTACCTCTGGTAAGGTTTTGGTAGCTGTTGGTAGCTAATGGTGGAAGGGTTGAGCACCAAAAACGGTCTCCTAAGTGAAATGTACACAGACAGGTATTTAGTCAGGCTATCTTTAATGATCCCGAAATACTGGATGAGGGACGGCACCATATGCTTTAATGTCTCACCCAGGAGGTAGAAGAAACCGGAAGATCCTTGCCAACGATCCTTAATCCTCATGTTTCGAAAGTTCTGGATGGAATATCCATTTGGTTTTTTCACCCTCTGCCTTCACCTGCTCGGATCCCTTTGTACAGGGAGGAAGGTGCGATACTCCAAAGGCTTCTTGAATGGGAAAACGGGAGTATTTGGGTTCCTTTGTGTTTACCGCATGGCTTAACCATACGCCGCCAAAGACCTTCGAGAGCGGCCGTGGCTGCTCTTCTCCTTGCCTCTCCAAATGGGTTGTCCGATTTTTCTTTCGCTGGGAAATTGGCACGGAGAATGTTTATCCTGAATCGCTCCACCGCTGTGTTTTGTTCTCCGTAAGCGAGTCGAATCAAAGCTGTAATTATATCCATTTTTTGCGTCACTTGGGAAAGATGTTGGAAGAGTATTTGCAGATGATACCTTAAAGTTCAAACCTTACCTTCCCAACGTAAAAGCCTGGTTCTCGCGGGGGCGAGTGCACGACCAGTCGTGTACTCTACCGAGTGAGAAGCAGCGATTGAGCTATTGCCAATCTTGCACGACTCTTCCCGAAGCGAGTTTTGTAATCTTCGTCGGGTCGCACGTGAACATGGGTCGTGCACGACTGAAGCGTGATTGCTAGACGTCCGCTCAAGTCGAGTTGCCGATCGTGAAATCGATCCCGCGATGACCCGATTTTTGCGGTGCACTTACGTATAAAATCAAACTTCGTGGGATGTCAAACTCGTACTTAAGTTACGTTTCGACAATTTTCGATTGAAAAGTATAAAAACATCTTGGATATAACGATGCTAAAATATTTAGAGTTTTCTAAGGAATCATTTTGCACTGTACTGTTGATGCATATATTGTTGAAGCTACGGCTGATAAATTAATTCAACAATGGAGGACTTTTTATTATTTTATGTGTAACTAGAGATAATAACAATAGCCATTTATTTCACTTGAAAGAAAAGGTATAAATTCTTCAAAGGTATTTAATATATATATAAGTGAAATTTAGGCATCCCAGATGAGTATCCACTAGTAAGAATTGCCCACAGTTGTATTACTCATTACACGTGTATGAGCTCCATAAAAAAGGAAATAAGTTTTTTTAATAAAAATAAGAAATAATGAACATAAGTATTTTGTAATTGAAAAAGGAAACAAACAAAGAATGCTTCAAATTTTAAGTGCGAAAATGTGCAGAGTATGAATAAAATGGATAAAGAAAGCAATAAATTTACTTTAAATAAACTTCCATATAAGTTTCCGAAAGATTGCTATTGATGGCATTTGTGGTGAGAAATTTTTTTCAACCGATATCCAATTTAGAGTCCCTATCTATAGGCGGGGATAGTTATTTAAACATTAACAAAATTGATACATTTCTTTTATCGACAAAATCCCCTCCTTGGGCTTACATTTCATTTATTGATATTTAATGTGTCTCACTATACGTACCCAAAAACTCTAGCATGAGAAACTAGCCGCAGAGTTCACCGTGGCAGACCATAAACCACACCGAAGAACGAAAATGCTTTCTCTGCGTCGACACCCTGTCATTATCCGAGATGGTGAATGGCGAGAGAACGGATGAGGGGGTCCTATTTTCTCGAATGTTGGGACTCCAAAGGGAATATTTCGGGTGTTATTGTGTACACAAGTCTGTTTCCAATTTCGGTTCTATAATGACATATTATCTAAGCCTCGAGATCAACGTTCACTTCGAAATGGCGCGGCATAATTAGAATCCGTCTAGTCTCGTGTGTAAGACGTAACACATGGTTACAACACATCGATTCTGGATAAGAGTGGTTTCTCATTTTTTCTTATCCAATGGCTATGGCAATGGATAACTGTAAATGATATAGTTGGGAGGAAGCGAGCCTTGGGTTCCAGCGTAAGGAGTCCATGGTCCAAGCGGAGGAACGGGAGGCTGTTACTCCTGGCGATTCTTCAAAGATGCCACTTTCTTTTCGAATCAATTTCAGCGCGATTTTTGTCCGCTTGTCGTTCTCACAATATTAGGTAATATAAATTGGAATAGGAATGATAGGAAAAGTTATATGTTTTGGATGAAGGTTATGACGAATGGTACTAGTTTGTTGAGGATGAAAATGTTTTTAATGAGGGATGGTTATTTTTATTCCCTCATTGTTATCGATGAGTTTTAGTTCTCATTGTTGACAATTAATATTTATTATTTCATTGTTGAAAGGATAGATATCTGCTGCGATTGCAGTCGTGTGTCTCGTTGTTGAGTGATTGTTTCAAATTTTCACGATTCTGTGGAATAATTAATGTTCTGAATTGCCGTATATGGTCGTGTACTAGACGGGTTTTTCAGCACATATTCACGCCGAAAAAGCCCTCCCCGGCTTATACTCGAGTAAGGGTCCCACTTACCTGTTTTCCGGTTGAAAAACTGTAACGTAGCCGGAAATCGGCTTGTTGATTCCTCACTTGCTCAATTCTTTGTCAATTTTCCTCTAATAACCTACAGGTACCTCAGTTAGTTTAATTTTATCAGTATCTATTTTTATAGTGACATTTACCAGTAGCTGCTGCATTTCCCACCTTGGGCTTATACCCGAGTCATTTATATTTCCTAGTTTTTTTGTGATAAAATTAGGTGCCTTGGCTTATGTTAGAATCGGCTTATGCTCGTGTATATACGGTAATACAATCATTATATACAAATATTTTATTTCACAGCACAAAATAATTAAGTACTACAAACGTTTTGATATAGAAATACAATATAGTCACTCATTTATTGCCAATACAAAATGTAAATCAATTATAAAAACTTAATGAAATTTGAATGTTCATAAAATCACAGAATACATAAATTTCAGACTTATCAGTTACACAGATACGTAAGAATTGTTCAATGATAGTGAAAAGAAAAATGAAAATGCGGAAACAGCCCAACATTCTATGTATATTTATTCCAAAATCGTTAAGGTCCTGCTAAGTCCATATCCAGTAGTTGCCTGATTTAAAAAATGTAATAACTTAATTTATATCAATCAAGTTTCAGTAAACATTTTTTCGATTTATTATTGAAATTATTTCTCATGATTGTAAGTCATTGAAAAGGATGGGAACAGTAACCTCTAAATTTTGTTAATTATACGATAATATCGTAATCGATTAATTATACCTGTAATTATACGATTATTTTTAATAAGAATGTCTAAATTTTCAGCAAAAAATGTTGGTTGGATCCTCAACCACTCCATAAATACCTTCCAAAATCCCTGGTACGGAATGAAGGTCTCTAGACAAGATGAGGAGTGAGCTAGTTTGGATTGAATGAGTGGAAAAAGGTTGGCGTACGAGTAGTTTAAGACCCCGTGAAAAAATTTTCATAGCATTCGATATGTGGTGACCGAAAAGAGCGCAGCTTCCTAAGTTACTATCGAATTATGAGCAAGATTGAGACAAAATCAAATGAAAGATACATCATTCTCTGTTCCGTACTCTTTGGTAGATAAAATAATATTGCAATTTATCAAGATTTGATAACCGCTAGAAATGAGGTTATAATTTGAATTTTCATATTTAAGAATTTCTATTTGTATGGTATTATATATTTTTTCGGTAATTATTTGATTTCCCACTGTAATTGTTAAGTTTCGTTTCCCGATTGAGCTTTTTCTTTAAAACCGAGTTACAGAGCGATTCAATCTTCAAAAAACATTTCATTTTTCGCAGCATATTAAAAAACGTTGATGTTGCGGATTGCCTTTATAGCATGTTGAATTCATTTCATATAATTTTATAATCAACTATCCCTAGAGCATTGATTTTTTATCTTAAATCCAACTGCTTTATCGTTAATTTGGGTACAAATGGAAAAACATACTCAGGACGTATCATGACAATGTTATATACTTTTCATGGGTAAGAAGGAAATGAAATGGTTACGTTATGTAACTTTTTAACATTTGTCGTTAACCTTATCTTCATCATAGTCAAAGTTAATACCATTGTCATTACCATCCCTAGTTTGAAATTATCAGGTTATAATATTATATCCAGGAAGTTATAAATAGGAAACCGCGTGATTTTAATTCACGGAAGATTTATTAGTCTAACTTATCTCTTAAAATGTGTTATGCAGCACGAGAGAGCGTTAAACCGCGAAAATGATAAGACACGGGCGACAGTTCAGCGCCTTCCTTCCCTTGAAGACCTCAGTTTCTCTTGAGAATAGCGGAATATCTTTCATGGATTGTTATCACCCTATTTTCCTTCCTCCAAAATTAGGTGGGCTGGGTTCTTCTTTGTAGAAAAAATTGTTATTGCCAGATTCGTACCCTACGAGGTATTAGATGCCCGGAACCATTTCTATTTTTCTTTCCAAAATCTGCAGCTGCATAAAGCAACCTCACTGGTACAATCGGATTGCATGATGGGAAATATATTTCTTGGGTTTGGAGGCAGAACATCAGTCAACTGTCCTGAAAGACGACGACTCGATCGTCAATTGATCAATAAGACAACTCAACAACAGTCAAATAATCGATAAGACAACTCAACGACATTCAAATTATTGGAAAGACAACTTAATGGCAGTGGCGTAAAGAAAGAAGATTTGAAACACGACTGTTAAGGAACAAGAGGTATAAAATCTCCGAAAGCCGTCTTTGTCGGTGTTCCTCGTCTCATTCACTGGTATTCGGAGAAAATAGGAAAGGAATGCTTTACACTTTAAAAAGTGCGGTGTCCTTTCTTGTTTTCTCGGAATACCGGTGAATGAGACGAGGTACGCCGACAAAGACGGCTTTTAGAGATTTTAAACCTCTAATCATTTAATGGCAGTCAAATGATCGACAAGACAAACTATTTTTCTTGATGATGTTACTTTTTTAAATTTATATTATTGATTTCTCTTCATTGATAGTTAAGAACGTTAACATAAAATATCTATATAGGATAATTCATGGAGTTTTTACGAATGTATTATGTTGTATTTATTAACGTTGTTTCAGTGCTCAATGTCTGCTGGAATGGAGATTTTCCTTGACGTTGTATGCTCATATTCTAGGTAATAATGTTAGATATTGAATATTATGTTTATGTAAAATTATTTTGCCTTACGACGATTGACAGTTATAGTTTAAAATAAATGATTACTAAATTGTAATTTTTTTCGTGGGAAACTTTTTGGTAGATGGTTATTCACACGAATTTTGAGGAAAAAACTGAATATCATTAGGTAAGACGCATTAAAGTTACCTTCTTCAAACTTTTAAATGTGTTACGTGCATCTAATATACATATACTTGGACGCTGCAGCTAAAGAAGTACTAAATTCAAGTCTTTTGAAGGAAACTTTTTGGGTCATTCACGCAGCCTTCGAGAAAAAATATTATTATTAAAATATTTGAAATACTCGTACCTTGTAGTTATCCTCGTAAAAATTTTAAAACGTGTTACCTAGAAACTCTATTCCAAATTCGTAGAGCAACGAAGATTATGAAGTCTCTTTAGCATAGCTTGCTAGATAACTTCTTCCTGCAGTACTCATGGTCATGACACGTGCTTTGCTCGCTTGCCAGCATTAAAGGTTGCAGAGCAAAGCTGAGTTATGTGAGTAAAGAATATCAACGACTAAGATGCAAGGAAAATGCAGTAAATTTATCAAGGAGGGTTTATTTTTCATGTGATCCGTGATGCTTAGTAAATATCGAGGTAGGTTTATGCTTTGACATCGATCTTTTCTCTTATTTCTTATCTCGAGCCGATTGTTGAAGTCCTATTTATGATGCTGGAGATATGTTTAACTTGATTTTATGTCGTCACGGTTTGGAATTTAAATCACCTGGTTAGCGAGTAGGTGGTGAGATGGAATTCCACGAATTAAAAAGAAATGGGATAAAAATTTGAGAATGAATATCTACTATATTTAATGATCAATTACAATGCACTAGTAGTATTTATACAATCAATGATTCGAATATTATATCACAACTAAAATTTATTGTATCTCATTTAATGTCTCGTGTTATCTATAATCTCATACTTTTCTATAGTTTCTCTCATTTTCCCTACGTATTTATTCAACTTCCCTTACATTTTTTGAGATGCTGTTTTTCAGCCTTTAAAGATGTTGATTTAAAAAGGACAGCGTCTTATCGTGTATATTAGCAATATAATTGATCTAATTTCAATTTATTTTTAGTAATTCTCTTTTCAGTTGATTTATCTTCACATTTATACATTTTTCTCTGCTTTATCTGCCGTATTATTTAATATTATACTTCATATCCATATTTCGGCTGCTTCTTTCATTATTATTGTTATCACGTCATACATACCATTATATACAAATTCTCTCAAACATACAAGTTGGAGAATACTATAATGCAAGATACTGTAACATAACATAATTAATTTACATCACATTTTATAATTGAATTCTTGAGAGTTTGCAAAAGGTTGGTCTAAAAGTCTTAAATCTACGTTCATGTGATTAATATATTTCTGTTACCCTAAATGTCTTTTTTTGCCAGAAGTATACGGTATTGGTAATGTGGTATAATATACAATATTTAGTTTTATTTATCTAAACCGAAAATTTACTAGATATAATTGATTTGTTTCGATAATCTTTTTGTAAGATTCTATTAAATTTCTGTCTCGGAATCTGCCTCGAGCAAAATGTTAAATACATTTAAGGTACAGTGTGTAAAGGGCTTGCGTGGGAATGTTATTCGAATTTCGTTTGCGGTAGACCGGTAAAGGTCGCGCGTAAAAACTCCACATCGTTATGTAAATTTTATGGAAGCGAATCGTTGTTGCTTTACCCGGTCGATAAATTCAGACTTTTCCTATTATTCGGATCGGAAAACCCACGCGAAATTCACGTCCAACGTTCTACCCTATCCCTAGCGTTGAAAATTTATGCTATGGATCTTTACCCATAAAAAGAGAATCTGAGATACTTCTATAATATTGGGGTTGGATCTTCGCGACTTAGGGATAATTCTCTACCGACGATATTGAAATCCATACCGGTCAGTTTTGGCGTAGTTATACTACAAGAGCGATTTATGTATTATTTCAAGGACCATCACACAATTCTCTGCTAGTAAGGATTTCCTGATAAGAGACTGCCTTGCAAGCTTAGCTTTGTTCGAATATTATTTCCTAGGAATACACGCAGTGTAGTTATTCCCTCAGCTATACCCAAGTTATTCCATCATGCATCTTAATTAACATTTCAAACAATACGAAAGCTTTCTAAATGGCCAATTTATCTGGGATATTATCATTTCTAAGTGTTAGATGTCGGGAGAGACCTATTAGTCTCAATCTAACTCAAATAAAAATCTCTCTATTAGAATATTGTTTCTAGTTATTATTTTCGCTACCAGAGATGAACTAATTTTAATATACTATTTATTACTTCAATATACTAATAATCGCTCTAATATACTATTTATAACTTTGATATACCATTAATGTCTTAATACACTATTTATGACTTTAATATACAATTTATGCCTTTAATGTACTATTTATTACTTTAGTATACTATTTTTTACTTTAATATACTATTTATTACTTTAATATACTTTATAATAATACTTTTAATTAACTTGCAGGACGGGAGGTTTTAGGAGGGGTTTCCCTTCCGTATTAGGGTGAATGCCGGACATATTGTATTGAATCCTTATTATATTTTCCTCGACTGTTTCCACTTGATGATCATACCAATATGCAGCGATGAAATTAAATATATAAATCACGAATTGCAAGCGCAGTTCAGCATTATTAAGGGGTTCAGTGACCTTCCTGTATCTTTATCCAAGTATATTTACAGCTTATCCTTCAAAGGATATCATTTCACCGGAAGGGGCAAAAATTATGCTCTTTGATGTGCGATACCTTTTCGTGACGGCCACAGCTTCACCACACAAAAGAGTGGGTCTATATAGAGATCAAAGTAACATTAATGAAGGGGATTTGAAACAACGAATCAACCGGGCTTTCGCCTCGGGCATATCGAGGGTAAAGCTCTCGGCGTTCGCCGGAATTTTTAAGCTTTTGAAAAATTTTAATTCCTTTTCGCGATGAAAAGTCCGTGTTGGTTAGTTTTATCGTCGCCCGTAGCCCCAACTCTTTATTCTGAACGTTTATTACACTTTAATTTTTCAAATTAGTAGATTTAGTTAGTTAACGAATTCAACGGTCAAAGAAAAACTCACTTTGTAAAATATCCACAAAATTATATTTTTCATCTGACATGTCGCATGAAAATACATTTTTGTGGAATTTAACTAAATTAGATTATCTTTTCCCATTGATATAGAATTCTACCACTGCTGATTAATGGTGAATTATATCTGTGAAAAAATGTTATCAAATACATTTTTAACATATAGATAACCTTTTGCCTGAAAACTGGAGAAAACAAAGTTTTTACTGTTACTTCGAGATGGTTATATAAGGATACATTGTGAAGACGCCTCTCAAGGTTGCAGATCCGCCGCTGGTTGCCCATCCTCCTTTCATAATGTCAGCTTGAGAATAATTAACTCAGGTAGAGTAAATTAAGGGAGGTTTAGAGATGTTTACGGTAAATGGTTCAATGACTCAAATTAAATGACTGAATGATGCTGTATTTATCTTTCTTTTAAATTTATCGCTGCAAGTTGGCCATCTGGCCAGGAGACAACGTTAGAGGGGAACATAAGAAATTAGTTGTAAGCCTGGCATTTTCCCAAAGACGGGAAGGAAACCCCTCCAAAAACCTCCCGTTGGCTGTACAAGTAAATTATACTATACATAAAAATATACAATATACATGAAATACAGAAAAAAGTTACTCATGTTCCATCCTAAAGTCGCTGCTCTTAAACAGAGAACAGATGTTTGCAATTAATCTGGGAATAGTAGGATGGAACAGTTTATCTGGAGAAGTTTTTGAACCATTTCTCCCTTCTTACACTGTATTGATGAATATAATTAAAATGGCTTCATGATTTTATTGCAATCATGTTGTAATGTTTTAAATACTGTAATATTGTAGTAAATTTTGAAATATTTTCTAAATTTGGTTATCATATGTAATATGTACTGCCTTCGGGAGGTTTTGAGGGGTTATCCTTCTGACTAGGGTGAATACCAGGCGGATTATTTTATTTTTCCCTCCCCCCCACAGGAATGACTACCATTTGGCCTGGTGCCTGATCGTAGTCCTTAAGAATAAACAAAAAATTAATTTAAGTTTACTAAGGTACAGTTCATGGAAAAATATATCCTAATAGTCACATAAATACATGTAGATTGATTAAATTATAAATACTTCAACTCAAGATTATATTACAGAGGAGATAGCTGTGAGGTCGCTTTATAATAAACTGCATACATCTTGACGTAAGCTTGATTTTAAAAACAATACACTTGCAGTGGCTAACAGGCTAATAGAACAGACTAAAAACTAAGTTTCGGTTTCGTAAATACTTTTAAAATGTGAAATTTCACGGTTTTCTGTCGAGATAACCCTGCCTGTATTATCGGTAGAACAGGTAAGGGCAAAAAAGCTCAGTGTGACTTTATGTTAGACACAGGACGTGTAAAATGCACAGACAGCTGAAATATTTAGAAAAGCATTACATTAAGTAATATTGCTTTAACGTAGTCCTCAAAATGCAAGTTGCAAAATCGATCGATATAGTGAAAAGATTTATCGTCCAACTCAGATGAACGTGTTGCGATGAGACAGGAAGCGTTACTTGAATTCTCTTTCACGAAGACTGATAAGAAGAACCATTCTTGGAAGAAACCGATTGAACGGTTTTTGAGCTAATTCAGAGAAAATACATCAATGAAGTTCATGCTGCGATCTTCCAGGAAGACCGTTTTCTTCTGACGCATCGATGACGTACATACTAAAATGTACAATCGAACGATATGGGAGACCAGGAAAAATCATCGTTAGTGATCATTTCCTTGAACGATTCAAAGAAGTAGTAACGTAAAGAAGTTCGTTTCGTGGTGTTTCATCCTCTGCCATACGCCAATAGACGTACTTTAAAGATATGTATTGGTATTGATAACATACATATATTCCGTAGAATTAAAATCAATATTAACTTCAAGGCAAGTCTTGTAGATTCTGTTTCAAGGTTATTTAAAATTCACATTTAACTTATAAATATTTCACAGCGCTGTGTATTTTTTATAATAATGCGTTTATGTATTGTATATCTTATATTGATGTATATTTTTATTTTTGATTACCTACTATTTTTATTTATGCATGTTCAAATTTTATGTTGTTAAGTATATTGTATTGATAAATAGAAATATCGTTTGACTTGATTGTTGGATAAGTTAATGTCGCTACTTCTGCTCCTGATTGATTGCGGGGGTATTTTGAATTAAATAAATAATAAATGCAACAAAGTGTACAAGCTATTATCCTTTCATAATTTCATCTGTTTGACGTAGCCTCAATAAATTACAATATCGATGTATAAATAACAGGGAAATGTTCCCACATCTGTCGTTATCACCATATATTGTTATGTTTCCTTTTATCCTTTAAATAGCACTCTATTAGTTTCCTTTAATTCTGGATTGGAAAGAGGGCCTTTACTCCTGGTTTCATCTATAAAATCCTCATACATGTCCAGAAGAAAGCATATGAGTTGATATTTTGAGACTCCTTACTAGTCCTACTTAGACCATTCGTAAACATTTAGAACATTGAAAAAAGAAGGGGCCATTTCAAAACCAATTCTAATTCTCTTAAGTTTGACGTCATGCGTGGAGCCGAGCGATATGTAATAAAGGTCAAGGAAAGGCCTTTAAAGTCCTCGGCAAAAGATCTTTTCTGGTCCTTTTGATGCTCAGGTCGTGATGCTAATTTTGGATCTTCTTGTATCATCTATTCACTTTCGCATCTGTTCTATTCGGCATTTTAATCAGGCCGAATGTTAAATATAGGCTATAGAAAAGAGGAAAAAACGGTGAAATATTACTGCTGGTATATATTTCGTTATATTTGTTTATTATTAGAATCTCCTTGGGAACCTGCGTTGTTTACGTTAATGGATCGTTTAGATGGTGTTATCTGGGATTGTATTGTGACATAGAAAGCTTATTATATTTGAGCTGTATCCTCGCTAGAATACGAAAGCTTGTAATAACTTGACGCAACACGTTAATCCGCGATTCTAGCTAGGCTATGCACTCAATAGACTCTGGCAAGACTTTGAGGTAGGAAGCCATAAGGAACTGACAAAATGAACGCAAAACGTTTATCTAAGATTTCTGTGGTAAGGGTAAACGTTTTGTATAAGTTTTATCAGTTCGCTAAGTTATGCTTTCAATACATATAAGCCTAGCGAATTTTAGGCCTAAGTTTATCGAATAGTTAGTTCCTGCTTCTATACCCTGATGAAAGTAATATTTATGACTCTCCAATCGGCAATGGATATAGAAAAATATATCCTTCATTTACTCTTGTCACAGTCTTGTTCATGGATATAATGAAATAAAAGTTTATGAAGTACGGGTGATGTTGATCTCTCTCTATTGAATGCTGTAAAAAGTTTTACTATACAGTAATTGTGTTTCAAAAATCTAGTCATGTTCTACTTATCATTATAACTTGGAGAGGAAAGCAAGGATAGACTACCTCACTCCTCATCTTGTCTAGTAAGCCTCATTCTCGAACTAGCTCTTGGTAGCTAACGTTAGAAGAACCTAAGGTATCAACCGACCTTGATCTGTCTCTGTCACGTTCCATTCTCAGATTAAAAAGGCCCGCCAAATTTTCTCGCGAAGAAAAATATTCTAACTTTTTATGCCAATTATAACGATAGCTATGTTCCCAATACTTACATCATAAACACTTATGTTCCCGCGTCGGTTGAACACGACTGCGGATAATTTGGGCCAGGGTCAGAATGCTGGAGGTGCAGGAATCCGAATTAGACGGGCCACCATCGCATTCTATTGTTGTCGACCTTCAGGGGCTAAAGACATTTGGCAATAGAGAAATCTATTTGGAAGGAACCGAAGGTAGGGACCAAACTGCAGATTGTTGCCACCGCAAATTTTTAAGAGTTTTTTTTCACTATGTTCATGTAATTATAAATACTGACGCGGTGCTGTTACTAAGAAAAAATTTTTAGGTGAAATATTTTCAACTCATACTTTTAACTCGTTTTCTCGTATTCAATCAAAATAGTTCTGGAATGCTGAAAACGAATTCTTATCAAAGTATTCGCGATATGTTGATGGAAACTATATTTTAAGATAACGATTTGTATGTATTGCTAAATATAAATTTAAATGTCTTAAACAAAGTAAGAATGCGCGATTAATGAAATTTCAACGTGTATTTTGATGAAAAATGTAATATGCATTAAATTGAACCCAGAACTGTTAGGTGCTTAGAACAAGTAGCTTTTCTTCTGCTATGTGACGACTTAAAGCGATTTTTTAAATAAAAAATTATAAATTATAGCCCTTCACAATTTAAAAAACGTTAATAATATCATTGCAAAGTTAGATTTTTAATTTATTCCATTTATTTATAGCTGTTGTATTCAAATCTTATAGATTTCATTGGTACACATATTACTTAGAGAAGTTATAATCCGGATGTAATATATTTATTCTACTCAACTAACAATCCTTTAGCTCACTTTACTTTAGCTCAGTGAATGAGATTTTGTGAATCGATATCCACTTTAATAACAATAGAAACAACAAAAATAGCAATAAATAATAATTTAACAAAGACGATTATTTAAAAATAACAATAATTTCATAGCCAAACAGAAAAGATAATGATATTTTGGTAATAATGATTGAAGAATGATGATGTAATAAAACATGATGAAATAGTACTGCAGTTAGAAATAGAATTACTGAAGAGTGGCTCCATAACAATATATAAAGATAAAAAGAGAGGCAAGTGATTTTATTAGAAAGCAGTATTTTAACCTAGCATTGTCCCTGCAGTGTTCGTGATAGCAGGCACGTTCAATGTTGATTTCAAAATTACGGGTTTCCTGCATTAAGCGTATCTAACACTCTGATGGTGCCACAAATCAGGAAAACGCGATGAGCTGTATTCTAAGATAAGCAGAACTATTATTTTGTAATTGTATTATTCAGGAAGCGAAAAACATTGCGAAATGGCCGGATAAGTAAAACTGTCTCATGCTGTCCCAGTTTCGGGGGATTGGATTGGCGCAATTACCACTTAAGAAATGACGTATCTTACCGGGAACAACGAAATGCAGCTTCCGCTGGAGGCCTTCTTATTTTTTTTTAATTCAGCATTTTATTCATTCGGTGGATGTTATTGAACGAGACATTTTGGGCTTCTAAGGACAGCTCTTATCGAGGAAGATGATTTTAAGAAGGGGTTACGTTTGCATCCGACTTCCTCTATTTGCTGCTACTTCGGAATGGAGGAACATCTTGACTTCCTTATGTAACCTTATCTCGGAGGGTCCAGTGGTCCTCCATTCAATTTATGGTCTAGAAAGCGATGTTTGTTTAAATTTATTACTAGCTAAGATTCCAGGTGTTCTTTGAGTATAAAATAAAATTCATTTTAAAACCATTTGATAAGTAATTTGTCGAGTTATTTGTTTGGTTATTCATGAATTAATTTCATGAGTTATTTTTACGTTAATCAGTTTATTAGTGTGTCATTTCTGATAAAGTGCTAGGTTTTTGTTCATTAATTTTTTACTATATTCTATTTAATTTTTATTAATCTACTTATGAAGATGTTTGTAAAGTTAGAAGTTAAGTTAAATGCTAAATATTTGGGATATTTTGTTAAGCTATTGGTACGGATAGCATTGCAAGGTTAGATGTAAGAAGAGAATAATTACTCTCAATCTCGTCGAAATAAAGCTTGCTTTATTGTTAATTATTATTATTACATATTATGGTCAAATTATTCTTTCATTACGTGGAAACTTGAAATACTTTCAAATTTGGAAAAATTTAAGACTTATTATACCATTTTATCGCTAAATTTCGTGGTTCAAACCCATCACAGATGTCACCGAACCATAAGGTTTTTATTATTTTAAAAGTAATTTACAATAAATAATTTTGGTGTTTAAACTTTCTTTATGTGTATGATGAAGTGATGCACTAGACATAGTATTGTAGTTTGTGTAAATGATTAAAGTTTTGCGACTCCTGAAAGTATTACATTTTTCTGAAATATATGATGTTGCCTTATTGAAAATTTCAAGAGAAAAGATGATTCCTAAAAAGTAATAGAATGTTTAAAAGGAAATATTTTTATTGTGCATCCTTACTGCCCATATTGCGTTCAAACATTAATACACCTCATTTTGGAAAGCATGAAAACCGTGCCATGCTTAAAGATGCCATAAATACCAAGTTTGGGTTAAATTTCCTTGTGAAATTTTGCTTTTGACATGCGTCACTTCTGAATTTAGCAATTTCTTCCTTTTCCTTAACTCTCACTAAAAATTTACGGTTTATAAATTGAAATAGGACTCGCAAATAGACATGAGGCTGTATCGTAATAAGTTATGAGTATATCGTTTCACTAGTAACTTAATATAGACAAATGATGTGTTTGTCAAAATTCTGTCTTAGACTTAATCTTATATATAAAAATGAAATGATGTTCGTGACGTCGTCTAAAACTCGAAAACGGCTCGACCGATTTGAATATTTTTTTTGTTTGTTCGTCTCGGTACGGAGGTGGTTTAGGAAAAAAGAAAATTAGGAAAAACCCAAAAGGAATAGCTGAAAAATCGGAAAAGTATTTCCATAAGAAATGCACGTAAAATTCATTTTTCTCGCTGCTGGCTTTATTTAATATGTAAATTTAAATTAGAAATAATAGACTTACAAAGTAGAATCAAGCACCAAAAGAAGGGGAATAGAATAAAAATTCTTATTTTGATCATGAAATAACGTTTACGAATCCCAATTTGAGAATTTTGATAAAATGCGTGAATATTTTATCAAAATTTTGAGGTTGTAAACAACCCATCCCCCTTGACAATGAATACGATTGTTGATTCCAAGTTCATGTATTTATCCATCAAAATGCATTAAGAATATAAGTCAAGTTAAAATTAATCCTGATAATAAGTGATACTTTATGAAGAAGAAAAAATTGCATGAGATTTTAACATTTGCTGTTACGAACAATATCCTGTGAAGAACCGCACGGAAAAAAGTACGAACATTTAAATTTAAATTTTTTACAATTTTGTTTAAACGTCAGTAGCAACCAAGTTTTATTTACAGCAACGTTATTGTTTACTGAATTTTGAGTTAGAGTTTTAAAACGGTTTTACTATCTCTCTACTCGAGGAATTAGTGTTAGGATTTAAATATTATAAACTTCTGAAGGTAAGTTTTACGATATATCGTATTCGTAAGTTCGACATTTATAACAAAAATTTGAGAAATAAATATAGATACACTAGATAGAATTAGGTGGTACGAAGATCACCGCGTCATCTAGTTTTTCTGTAGTTTTTACTCTTTACGTTTAGCGGACACCCGTTTTATTATTTCTCTCGCTTTATTTTTAATAGTGATTTGCTGACTCACCGCTGATGGGGTCAATAGTATGGAATACTTCGTATGTGAGTTGTGGTCGTCCATGTGAAGGAAGCAGGTGAGCAGCCTTGAGAAAGGACCTTGATCATCAAAATCAGGTGAGCACATGACGCTGTGAAAGAGAATATCTTTCGCACACATTCTTAATTCATTTATCCATTCTTTACGAACGTTTTTATTTACTGCAAATTTAAATAGAATACATCACAAATTTATAGCTCAATCAGAATTTTTCCCATAGGGAATTTTCAATCTGCTGTAAATATGTTCATTTCAATCTGAAAATTGTTTATCTACTTTAAGTGGATTGATTCATTTAAAATGAATCCATTTACTGAAAATGTGTTCATTTATTGCAAATTTATTTATTTATTCGAAAATTTCAACAAACTTTTTGTAAATATCTTTTTATTGGAGACGCATTTATTTCTAATTCATTCATTGATTGCAAATTCACATAAATTCATACAAATTATTATTCATGCAAATTAATTTCTCTCTTTATATATTAATACTATGTTATTAAAAATTGATATTTCAAATAATTTCTTGAGAGCATATTTTAATTGTGAATATAGATGTTTTGGGCAAATTTATATATATAGGAATTTAAAAAATATTTAAAAAGTTTTAAATTTCTCCTAAAAATTATATATATTATAGAAATGCCTTTTATTTACTTGATTTGTTTAGCCTCTTTTCTTATTTAGACAATTTGGTTTAATAATGGCTATATTCTGTTTCAATATTTTTTCTACATCTGATGCCAGATTTTTTTTGCTATTGTGCTACATCATCAATTATTTTGTATTGTTCTTAAGTTAATACCACCTAGATTTTAATAATAAAGTTAATATTACATTTATCACTGATACTCCATGGACGGAATATGACAATTTTCCAAAACGTCGTAAAATAAAATTTTCAGTAAATTGCGGGAGTCGGTGCTATTCATAACCGACTCCACGATAGTCCCGTAACGATAAAAATAATAACATCAAGGATCGACCCCATTCCTTCCTCCTCATTGGGATTCAGTCCGGATCCTTCGTCTCCGAGAGATTGATTTTGTTTTAATTGACGCTCTTATTCAGTTAGAGGCACGCATGGGCCACGAGACGGTGGCAAAGCAAGTGAGTCGGAGAGGGTTTCCTTGGCCTTAGTGTCGAAGGTCAACTCGTTATGCAAGCGATTGATTGAGCTTGTGAGGATTGTAATTAGGTTTCTGAACGAACGCACGCGCGAGCCGTTCCGTACTTCAATTTGAGGTACTCGCGATCATTTTGCTTCCACTGCATGGGGGAGGCCAAAGGGGGATCAGACGTTAACGTTTCGACATAAACATGCTAGTTATGGGATAGATTCGGTTAACGCGCCATAAAAATTTAGCACGTAGTATCCATTGGGTCCATTCCGTTTTGAAATAAGATAATATTGTGCGTACTAAGCTATCACGATGTTTACGGTGACTATGAAGTAATTAATAATGTTCGTGATCTTAATTATTTGTTTTTTCAACGTCGAAAATTTATCAAAAAGTTATTTTTGAAATTTAACATTTGTATGTGGATTTCGTAATTATAACTGAAAAGATATTCCTGAATATATTTTGTGTTTAACTTACCTTATTTTTGGTTAATCCATTACTAATCAAACCACATAGCGAATAATGTCTCTCTTTTATTAATTGTATGAATGAGAAGGGTACTATATTATTATTCATTTACTACTCAACTCTATTGGCCAATTTCAAGTATTAAGAGTAAATAAGTTAGCCTCTTTACAATTTGGTAATTTTAAAAATTTCGACCGCAACTTCTCACATTTTCCTTTAACAATTTTATTAGTGAATGAATTAGTTTTTAAATCAAATAATATCTAGATCTAAATAAATACGTTCAAACGGTTGCCGTATCTGACAAATTTTGCCAATACCTGTACATATCAGGCACCACGAAAATCAGAGGGCTACAGTAAATTTTGTTATTATTTTTAAAGGAATGTATTTTTTTAGCACCTTTATATCTGAGATAAATACGATTTTACGAACGTGAGGAGAATATTTCTTTCAATACTCATTATTTTCCGTCAGTAACTGTTTGGAGCCTGAATGCTGAAGAAATCCTTGTAATTCTTTAGTTAAGGAAGCTTTTTACACCTCTAGTTGGTTAAGAAAGGTACATATTTTGCGGCTAATCAAAGGTTTAGCTTCAATGTGGTTTAATAATACCTAATTACGTAGTTAAGTGATGGTGTTCCCATAAGAGATACAAATGCCGGTCCTGCTATGTCTATCAGTTTGGCCTAATATTACCATAGGAGTCTATGAAAAGAGTCTGTCGACCAAACGGCGGTGTCGGTGAAATGATTCGGTCAAGTAAGGCGTTTGGAAAACGAATGTCGTTCTACCGAATAAGACCTATGCTAAATACATAGGCTCAAGGACCTTACCACAAAGACTAAAAGAAAGATGTTACACAGACATATGCTTCACTTTCTAATAGAATTAATATAAGGCAACCTTTGGCTAGTCAAGAGGTTCCAGGTTATCAGTGGTTAGAGTTCAAATCTTATAGTTTTGTACTTTATAATATTTACTAGTGATACGAGTATTATACATATTTTTGTTAAACAGAAAAATTTATTGTAATTCCGAAATCGTCTATATGAAAACATCGTCTAGAATCTTATGGAAGTAATAGACACATAATAGGTGAAATTTATCAAATGGTGATAATCATTATTACAGGATGAAAATTATTGGGCATGAATAATGTAAACATTCGTCAATCCATCTTGTAAATGCCAGGTGTAAGGTGACTAATAAGCGAACATTAACTATCATATGGACATGTTGATAAACGTCAACATTCCTGTCTTACCATGATAAAATTAGATACTGCTAACCTTGGAGCAGTTTACTAATTTAGTAAATTTGAGTTTATCAATCACTCAGCCATACGATCGGCAATTATAGATGTATGTGCGTAAAGAGGAATGCATAAGATTTAGGATAACATTGAAATTTCCGTGATTGAAATATTGATTATGAACATCTTGATCAACCAAACTAATGATCATGTATTTTAAAATATATTCATAACTGCTATAATATTAATGGACTGAGAATACTTCAAACGATACTATATAACGTAAATAAGTTTAAAAACAGTATAGTGAAATTGAAAGCTTATGGCCCCAGACTTCATAGTATATAAGTGTATATTATCAGTATAACAGAGTATCTGTTTCTCTCACTTTCGAACATAAGTTGTGATGCATTGTATTCAAAACCAATACCACCAGTATATCTATAAGGTTGATATTTCTAGACTAGAAAACAGCTCATGTCCGAGGGCCATAAGTTTTTAAAATCACTATACAGCACGGATTTCCTTGTGAATAACCCACTTTTAGTATTAGTGAAAAAGTCATTTTTATTTGAGTAAATATACGTATAAATTATCATATTTACCCGGAATTTCATATTTATTCCCAAATTTTATATCTGTTAATCGGTAATCAGCCCATGGAAAGAATCCTGTCAGGTTTTAAGGTTATCCCGTTGGGTGCGGAAGGCCAATGGCGAAATTAACATCTTTCCTTTATTCTTCGTCAATATTTCTCTATGCTAATGATGATCCTGAATTAAGTGAAAGATTAAGTAGTTGCGTTGACGCACAGCTGTGTGTCAGTCACAATTTATGCATTTGCTAGGCTCTAATGAATTCACGTCCACTGTCTGGATAGTCATCAGCACGAAGGCTGATTGGTTCGTCATTCGATCCAACATCAGTTTTCTGGATATATAGAGAGGGAATGAGGCTAGATAGGGAGTGAGGTAGCTCGTATCCTTCATTGATCTAGAATGATTTTGGTGGAAAATGTCCACGTTGGTTCAAAAGATTGATCCAAAAATTTTTCATAGTACCCAACGAAGAGTTACAGAATTCATTAAAAAAAATCTTTACTGACAAAACTTGTATGAATTCCGCCATTTAAAAAACCAAAAGATTATATTGTAAAAAAACTACAAATTTTGTCAGTACAGATTAAAAAAATGAATTTCTACTAATTACCGAGTAATATTAATTTTTATATCAAATCATTTTCATCATTTCTCGGAGTATTTAACTACTGAGTACCAATGTATGTATTTTGTAAGGAATTTTAGAATAATTTTAAGGGCACACACATTTAGAATAATTTTAAGGGCCTATGTCTTATACATCATTGAGTATTTCACTCACCTTAATGACTTATGATAGAATCTTTACCAGAAGTTTGCAATTAGGGCAAAGATTGTGTTTTTGACATTTAACGGTGTTCGATTCGAGATTGTTCTAATCACACGACGGAATAGATTATGGTCATGAAATGAAATTAAGTATTCATTAGTGTATAAAACATATTCATTCATGAGAAATGTTCGGATGAAGCTATGAACGAGTCGTGTTATTTATTCCATTTGTTGTTTTATATACTTTATAATTTAATTATTTTTAACTTCCCAAAATGAATCCTTTTAATCCTTTTTAGTCTACACGAATGACATAGTTTAAATACTTTGGCCTTGAAAATGCATTTCTGGCTTCGGGTCTGTCAACGTAATAACGAACTATTATTTTCAATAATCACGATTTGGTCACTTTGTGAGCGTCGCACTGCTTCAAAGTAAAACTTAATAGCAAACATATTAATATGAATGTACACAAATAAACATATACAGGCATACATGTACATTTTATACAAATAATTAATTGATCCAAGTCAATAATAAGTCAAACATCACATGTTTTCGTCTATAATTTAAATCAATCAATTCAATTTGATGAAAAAAGTTACGGATCGTAATGATTCAGGCGGAAAGTTATGCTTAATTTACCGAGTAAGGGGAAAAAACGTTTTTTTTGGGAAAATCTCAACCGAACCGAAATGTGACGATCGCTTCAAACCGAAACCAATGACGGTTCGATGCCCTGGTGTTTAAGGTCCACGTCCGTCGATGGGACGGATCTTTCCTCTCTGCGATCGCCGTCATGCGATCTTCTGCCCCAGCGGAGAGGAGCAGATGTGTGGGAAAAATAAAAAGCTCCGGGACGGGAAGTCCGTGGGATGAGTTAATGCCTCGAGTTGCACTTCCGTCTTCCCCGCCCCAACAATTAAGGCGTGCGTAACAGTAGAAGTCACCGGAAGTGCGTCTGCAGTCGACGAAAGCAAAGGATCTGAGGGAAAAACGAGACTTTTTCGTCTTCGAATGCGAGTCGGAATTAATCGTCGAAATTAGCGGTCGCGAGAGACGGAGATCGCTGCTGATGCGTCCTCAAGGTCGGGAAGAGACGTTCCATACTGGGATAACAGTATGATCCCTTCCTTGAAAGCATCACGTATTCGGACTTACCTGGACTCTAGAAGAAATGGGAATATCCTCACGCCTACGAGTGTCGCAATCGTATCCGACGGCCTTCAATTATGCATTATATTTCGATAGGAAAAATTTGAGCATTCCGAGTCCTTGTTATTTAGTTCAATGGCATAACCCCACGCGACTAAAGCTCACACGACGAAAGCTCGTACGACTTAAGCGTACAGTGCTAAAATCCCACGTCGACGAAATTGAATAATCTCACAAGTTATTCGGGATGTTTAGTTAAAGCGTAGGTTCCCAATGTGGTCTATAATTATCCCCAGGGATCATGTAGATTTACAGGGGGTCCATGTCAGGGAATACAAAAATGAGGGTCCAAGATTTTTTTCAATTTTTGAGTGTTTTAGAGTTATGAGAAGCCAAAGATCCCATTTAAAAATATAATGTAATCCAATGGAAGCCATATTTGACTTTTTTTTACAGAAAAGTTCAATATTAGACAAGTTAGGGGTACATGAAAAATTAAAAGGGGTCCACGGGAAATAATAGTTAGGGAACCTCTGAGTTAGAGGTATAAAATCTCCAATAGCCATCTTTGTCGTCGTCACTCACCTCATTCCCCGGTATTCTGAGAAAACAGGAAATCTCGGACCGCGTTTAGTAGGGTCCCATACACTACACTACTTGTTATTACTACACTACACTAACTTTTTATTACTACACTACACTAACTTTTTATTACTACACTACTCTAGATTAGGCCAAACTAACGCTATATTGTGGACAAGCTAATTGTGGACGTTTTGTATTCTAATTTGTGTTTGGCATGGATAAAATCCACCAAATATAGTGTGAATCATTTCATATAAGGTAATTGAATAGGGAAAGTAAGTTGGTTTAATAGGAAAACAAACACGGAGGTGTCAGCATCCCCTTGATAATTATGTGAGTCACTGCATCTTTTCCAGTTTTGTGTCGTTTATTGTACATGAATTCTACCATACCTATACCTAAATTTATCAAAAAATGATTATATCCATTAAATTAACATCATAAAACAATTCCATCTTGTCTGATGTCTTGTGACGATACCCCTATTTTCAGATTTGCTGTTTCTCATGTGGTTTAAAACCGTTTGATTGAGCGTGAGCCATCGAGAGCACTGGCAAATCGCAGCTGTCCTTAACTCAATAGAATTTCTTTGGCTGCGAAACACGTGTGACTGAAATAACTCTTGCGGTTCTAAAGCTTATATTTTCGAATTGCTGCCATTAATGATCCTGCTTCAGCTGCCCGAGAATCTCGTGACTTGATATTTTATGGTGGCGAGCGACGTACGAAGTAAATATTTCAAAGTGTAATAGTTGTTTATTGGCATAAAAATGACAATTATTTTCAGGAAATTCAATAAAGGGGAACATATATCTTTTCAAGTACTAAATAATTATAAAATTGTTACTGAAAAGTACAGTATTTCAGAATTCAATCGGTCTACCTAATTATTTATACATCAGTACCACATAATGTTTTCATGTTATGTATTAATATTACGAAGTACACAAATTTAAATATATAAAAATCTCATTTCTTATAAAATTATTAAAATAAAGGGAACATACACTACACTCCACCAATCTGAATAAGATTTTAAGATTCTCAATACACAAAGCGCAAATTATTTGGCATTACATTAGCACTCACTATACTATACATAGAGCACTGAGGCTATTCTAAAAATTCTTTAATCGAATCGTAGAATTTTTCAAGCAACGCTTTTTTTCAATTTTCCAAAAAAACCTGAATTCAAAACCTCGAAATATTTGAATAAAACAATCGATCATTCAACTTTTTACTTAGTTCGATGGATCAACAATTCAAAATTACCCTTTACTCCACTAGTACACTACGACTATTACGCACTACTCACCATGTTGAATATCCTTAGACTTCACGATTATGAAAAATACCTCTCCACTTGTTAGCTAGACATTTCTCAATGTCGTCTTTTTAAATCAGAAACTTCAATCACGCGTGACTTAGTACATCCAGCATCGGGTCGTGTTAGTCTTTTGCCTTTTGCCATGGGAACTCCCATTTGTTTACAGAAAGCCTTGTCCTTGCCTAAAGGAAACATTTGTTCCTCAACGTCTCCTCGTCGTATGATTTATCTCAAAATGTATGAACAATTGCATTGCGTCGCTCGTGCCTAGATGCTTTGAAAGCTTCGTTGCTTTAATCTTTGCTCAGTATTTCACATGTATCTGACAATACGGAAGTCAATGAGAGGATTCTAATTAATTTTATTAATCATTAATGTAAATGCTACAGAATACTTTATAAATAGAATTTGTTTTGCCCTATTTCATTGCCATATTTCCATATTATAACATTTTGACTCAAGGAGTAAAGAAAGAGAAAACTACCTCACTCCTCATCTTGCCTAGTTGTGTCATCCCTTCTGCAAAACTTAGTACAGTGGCGGAAAAAATTATCGCAACACTTTGCGCGCGCACCAGTGGCTTTCACAGAAACTATTTGGAATTCTGCTTTCTGTGACTGACTGGCAACACCGAGGAAAGCCTCGAAAAGCGGTAATATTTGAGTCGGAGCCTAGAACTTACACAAATTTCCTCTCTTTCGAACTCTTCTTAGAGCCTTCGCGCGAACTCTCCCCGAGTTCGTCGTGTTTATTTCGGCGTTTCTCTTTCACAGATAGTTATCGTATTTATAGAACGATAAGTTGAATATATATTTATTCCAATTTAAATCTTAAATGCAATAAAATACATAGACAATAATTGAAACTTAATTATTAATAATGTGAAGAATGCTATTCAGTTTTAATAATGCGTAGCAATAAGGAATAAGTGGGATTGGAGTAGGAATACGCGATGTGGTGATTCTCACCTTTAGAGAACGAGAATCTTAGAGTCTAGAGGAAAATGATGTTCTGCGAGATTATAGCGAGAACAGATGGCCTATAATGGTCTCTTTTCCTGGATAATTTGTTTGCTAATAAGGCGTTATTTTGTTAGTTTGGTTTCTCACTCCAACATACGTCTTACGGCTGCCTGCTGGATATTAATGTAAATGTAATTCTTCAAACGTCCAGTTCAAACATAGGATATTCATTATTTGTGATAAACATTCCGAGGAGGATTTTTGATTACAAGTCTTATGTTTTCAATTCAGCAATTAGAATTCGAGAAGTCGTTAGAGCGATTACTGAGTTGCTAACTATGACACAATGTAAAATTTGTATTTTGTCTACGGAACATAATTTTTCCCCAACTTAATCATGTTGACGAAGGAAATTCGTAATATAAATTTATATACACCATTTGTCACCTAGAATACATGAAATCATTGTCCGTCCGGAGTTAAAAGGAAAAATACCAATTCCAAAGTTAAAACAAACATGATTTCATAAAAACCGAACAATTTCTGCGCATATATCGGACTTGTCTTACATTTTGTAACAGGGAGTTCGGTGACCTTGGTCATTAGTCAATTGTGTTGCCTTCGCGCGGAGAAATTCACGTAGAAATGCATTAAGGCTTTGATAATTCGCGAGGAGAGTCTTTAACCACAAGTTGATCCCTACATTTTGTAACAGGGAGTTCGGTGACCTTGGTCATTAGTCAATTGTGTTGCCTTCGCGCGGAGAAATTCACGTAGAAATGCATTAAGGCTTTGATAATTCGAGAGGAGAGTCTTTAACCACAAGTTGATCCCTTCAAAGTATTGCAGGCTCCAATACAAAACAAACGTTGAAATGCATTACCTCGCGCGGAAAAGCTTTAACCATATGTCGAGCACTTTCAAAGCAAGTATTGCAGGTGCAAGGTATATTTTTCCTTTTCAAGCCTATATCAGCTAGACTCAGGACCCTCATTTTACAGTCGCCCAGTAGAAACAATCCTCTGGCTAATTCAAAGCTCCTTCCTCACCATGGTGCTAAGGAAATTAGATGTTATTGCACTTGTAAAAATATTCCCAAATAATATTATTATATTAGCGTATTTTAGTAAACAAAGACTTCCTAATAAACAACCCAAGTTTTTAGTACTGATACGTATTTTATGAACGTCTGACTTTATAAAGTTAATTAACCAGGATTATGCTGCCATAATAAAATTATTAATAAGCTGCTAAAATGGACTTCTCAGTTTGTTGGGAAGTGTCATAAATATAACTAGTTGCTAATTAAGAGGTGATTTTGCAGCTGTCTGACACATGTTATTGGCATAGGAAGGGCACGAGCTCGAATTCCGCTTAAGTTAAATGAGTTTTTTATCTTAAACTTCTCTTGTTCGGGAAATGAACGAATGTAAGATATGATTTCCACATATATTTATACGCCCCTGTAATGAATATACATATTTGCCAGAGAGATGCAATTCATTATGGAAAAATAACCATTGGACATGAAAGATGCGGAACCGATTCATCACCAATTGTCGGTCAAGAAAATGTTTCGTGTGTCAGTGAAAATTCCTCTTCTACCAAGGATTCGAGGTCGTTCGCTGAAAGACAATTCTTTTACTCATTTTCCAAAATTAGAGGTATTTGACAGGGCCTCCTGATTTCCCGAAGCACGATGAACCTTCGGCTTTCAGTTCAGAGGATTTTCGAAAGCCTATGCGTCACTCGCAACAACAAACCGGTCGTAAGGCAAGGAGCTCAGGCTTACTTACTCAGACTTATTGGCGACTATTTCTTCATTTAGGTCTTCACGTCGATAGACGGACAACCAGCAGACCGCGCAAGCGAATCTTTTTCATTTTTACGCTTAAAAAAAGCCTTGAGAACTATTGACATTCTTATGCATATTATTATTCATTGTTCGTCTACAACCAGGACAATTTGCTGGTTCACAGTTTCCAATTTTCTCGGCGGTAGTTCCAAACCAAATATATTGATTTAGATTGAGATATATACCCCGCGAGCTGCCAGATGGGTATGGCAGGGGTTGTAATAACACCATCATCAACTAATCTACTCTATCAGCCTCTCTAATTGTCCGGGGAAAAAAGCGACCAAAAGTAATGTTTTGTGATTACTTCCCTGTAACGTTTTGTCGATGCTTCTCGGAGATCGCGATTAGGTCTTTAGTTGCACTAAAATTTCATTTACTTCGTCTTTAGGTTCTGAACCGATAAAGCTTTCGATGAGCTTCCGTCGGTCTCACCTGGAGCGAATTCCAATAAAGAAGTGGTTAACTGTGTCTCGGAGGCTGAATCATATGGAGGAGAATGAAGGAGAATGGATATATTATTAATCATCCTATATTTTTATTAATTCCATTGTAGTTCTCGATTATTAATCATAGTGTATAAGTGCACACTGTTACCGAGTCTGAGAGAAATACCAATACATATAAATATTTTCCACTTGCTCTAAATTATGTTAAATAGTCTCCTTCTATTAAAAACATGAAAATTGAGTAACATTACGGGGATGGAAGTCTATGGCGGAGCTGACATTTTTTCATAATCATCTATGTGTAAGAATCTACGGATTCTATCGAATGTGGACATGAATATACAGATGATAATTAATGATTGCTTTGTCGCAGGGGCGCAGCCAGGATTTGTGTATGAGGGAGAGGGTTATAGACAGTAGAAAGAGTGAAAACATTTCTACATTTCAGGGCCGGTATATTCATGCACGCTACATGATAGAAGATATGTTAAATTCTTAAAAAACCTAAAATGCGTAGAAAACTAGGATATATTCACGGTTATGTGGCAAAATTAAAACCTTTTTGAGATTTTAGTTTGTAAAATGAATAATTGAATAATAATGGTGAATAATTATCCTCAATGATATTTGGATTTCCAGTTTTGATAGGGCCAATTTCTCTTAGATTATCATTATTTCTCAAGGTGTAAGGTTTTTATCATTGTAAATATTAATTTCGGGTGCCTTTGAGTGTTTTTTTTAAATCAAAGGAAGGTTAATTAAAAATTCCTTTAACAGTTATTGAATGCGAGAAGAAATAAATTAGTAGTAGTGATTTAGGAGATGATATTGAAACGTAAGTATTTTGGAGGTAGCACTACAATTTGGACAACCCAGTTACTTTGATGGAAACCGAAGACCAATCGTAGCGGAGACGGAATTTTTCCTCATAAATTATATGTTGTTTTATAAATACGATATATTCTGATTATTAAGTTAAAATGTCGACAGCACAGAAACACCATAAAAATATGTCTATGTAAGACCCCTTCAATCCGCCTTTCGGCGTGTGGCAGGGGAAACAGGCATCTTAACTCTATTTTCCTAATCAATTTCTTTTGCGTATCATGCGCGGAAAAAATGAATTCTTGATACGATTCCTTCTAGCATTTATTTCTCTAATCTTCCTCGCAGTATCAGAGCGGCCCACATCAACAGGAAGGTCGCATTATACCGATTGCATCATTTGAGAACCTAATTTTTCTGAATTTACTTAGTAAATTTATCCTTTGAATTAGTCTTCTATCTCTTAATGATTATCATCCCGCGTACTGCAACATCTGAGTAACACTCACCGTTTTATCATGGCAATTCTGTACAAATCGTATCGTATACAACCAATCAAGCAAATGCCGTACACGAACTGTAATACAAAAGTTATAATCAGTATAATCGCGAAACAGTATTTTCTCGTTTGGCTAGGTTGAATAAGAGGAATATGAGTTTTTTTCTTTGAAACACGATGAGCATCCCCTCAACGATCTACTAGTTAATCTTTGCATTCTATTCACTTTTCCTATCGCATCTCCAATATGTTCTTTCAAAGATAAACTACAGCTAAACGTGACACTTAGATATTTTGTGTGGCACACTAACACTAAGGGTTGTCGCGAAATTTGTTGCTGCGTGGAAATAACGTTTTTGGATGATATCTAAGATCCTTACGCTTTATATACATCATTCACAAAAAACTCTAGGTGCGTCTTACAAGATTTATCTTTATGGAATCCGTGTTGGATCCGAATGATTCCTATCTTTATGGTAAGAAACTGAATAATAGAGCTTGCTATAATATGCTCCATTATTTTGCAGAAATTCGAAGTTAACGAAAATTACCCATAATAATCTGATCATTCTTAGGCCCCGGAGTGACGTTTAATTTCTTCCACGACATTGGGACAGTACCCTCATTAATTGATTTCTGATAGAATTTCCTATCGGTAGGATCCAATGTGCGAAATGACCTAAGCTGTCGAAGCACTTTTAACAATACTACTACTACTACAATTTCCTATCAATCTGTTGCAGTGAATTTCCACTAGCATCAACTTATATCTCTATGGAAATCATCTCCGAATCAATGCGCGAAGTAAAATCGTTAACTCGACCATCATCTTATTAGAAACATTTCTGGAAGTACGGATTAAGTAAGTTAGCTATTTCTGCCGATTTATTTAAGGCAATTCCCTCTTCGCTGATAAAGCTAGACATAGAAAACTGACCACCACGAGTCTCTCACACTTATGACCAAAATTCTTTCTAATCGCCAACTAGTGATTTTAACAGGGTTCGAGATCTATATTCCTGGTATTCTTTTCGTGATCCTTCCTCAAATAGCTTTTGCACTTCTCTATAGTTTTGATCACCAAGCTCATGGATCTCACCGCACGGTTTAAGTTTTCTCAATCGCGAGTGAATGACTCCTATGCAACGATTCAAACTTCTTCCTCGTCTCACCTACTGTTTAGACGGAACATATTAAACTAAATCTACTTTGATTATCCGTAGAAACTCTACCAAACTATCGTTTACTGTATTTTCACCCGAAAAGCGTAAAAAATTATCCAAGCCTTCGTTCAAATAAAACCTTAAACTCAGAAATAATTGCTTTGCGAATTACATACACTTGCCTCACCGGCTGAAGAGATCTAACCGCTACTACTTTCATGCCTGCCATTATGACATCATGGTCTGACTGTACCGTCAACTACAGCGAGGCTAGTTATTATTTGTGGTTGGGAAGTGGCTAGTAAATCTAAATTGATACCTTGCCTCGCACGATTCGTTCGAGTTTTAGTCATATTTACCTTATCCAAAGCATGCAACGAAAAAGTATGATGTATTTCGTGAATTTTTTTCCCACTGCTAGTGCTGGAGAATTTTAGATTATCCCAATGAATATTGGTTAGGTAAAAATCTCTTCCTACGGCGATGATTGGATCTTTTATTTTCTCGAAATTTTTATGTAAGGCCTCGGATAAATCAACAATACAACCTATTTTTTCATCGGGAGGACTACACAAAGAACAAACATTAATCTTACTTCCGTTTTGTCTTTGAATCGAGCACCAAATGATTTCGCTCCTGCTATTTTCTACTAATTCATCGCGCTTACTAATTAAATGAGTCCATACTGCTATAAAACCTCTACCGCTAGATTTACATAGTCATATTTTCAGTATATCACATAATTGGGGGAAATATCTCACTTTGAGTAATATCCTCGCGTAACCAAATCTTTCTAGAATGATTTCCGCGCAAGTTCTCATCGTAATGTTAAAGATTTCCACCTGTTTATTACGTAAGCTCTTGCAATTTACTATTATTATTTTTAGATCTCTCAGTTCGCACATTAAAACATGGTTTTCTTTTTCGAATAACCTTTATCTTTTTTTTAAGTGAATTTTTCTTTTTCACCATTGCAATTTTTCTATGTTTTGGGGCTAAGCTCATGCCCACCCTTTTGCTTATTTAAGTGGGCGTTAGTAACTATTTCTACTGCTAAATTAAAGAATAACTTTGTCTGCGTATATTCGCTCTATTCTCTATTCTATTCGCATCTAAACCGCAAAACAACGTAGCAAACGACATTTAAACTACGGTCTTCATGGAGGGAGAGGGGTTGGGAGTGTTTCGGAAGAGTCCGTAAAGTGCACACAAATTTTAGTAAAATCAGCGAACAATAGCTGAGTATGGTGTCTAGTATATGGATCTAAGTAACCTTGAGAAGTATTTTAACATACGGAAATCAAGATGATCAAATTGGAAGCGGAAAATTTTATTCATCGCTACGGAGAAAGTAGAGAAGTGAATACCAGCCTCTTGGAAACTTAATACAAGTTTAGATTATGCTGCCACAAGTATTTTCGTAAGTGTGGCCCGTTCTACAGTGTAAAATCTGTGGGGCACCTGTAATTCGTCGAAAGTGTGTGATTATGTTTACACTACGAGGCGAGTACGGAACATCTAATGATTGATTATTGGACATTCGAATCATCATTTTTTATTTGCATTAAAGATTCCAATTGTTGGTATAATTTCGATTGCATTCTAGCTCATTAATCAAATATATTACAGCTCTGGATAAATTAAATTGAAATTAACTGTTGTAGAGTAATACACTCACTGAAGAGGAAAATCGTATTAGTGGTGTGATGAATGACTGTAACATCAATAGAGATGTGGTACCGTTGCAATTTATTATATTTTTTCAGTCAGTATGGTTAAAGTGCATTGATGTCTCATGAGAAACACCATTTGTTATTACACAAATATTACTCCCTATTACATATAGCCTGATAGAGCTGAAAGTTGTTTATTACCGATTCCACTATTTAAAAGTTAATAATAGTGATGACAATTCCTGTCAAAACGTTAATTGCTAAAAAGCTCTTGGAAAAGTTGAACTCCTTCAACACACGGATTAGATTGGATTCATCGAAGGGATATTTTTAATACCTTAAGCAGTGGAAAACTACACTGCTCGAGAGAAAATAGAAAGGTAAGAATAGGACGCATCTTAGTGGTTTCTAAATTCGAATTTTTAAGTGTTGAATTCTCTTTGCAAGAATTCAATTCCATCACAATTCTAGTATTTAGACCTTTAATTCTCGAAATAATACCTCAAAATGTTCATTTTAACGTCTGATATTTCGCTATCAAACAATCTTGTTTGTTACTATCTCCCAGTGTATTATATTGACATTCTACATAACTATTTTTATCACAACTGACTTTGAATAAAAAATGGCAAAAAATGAAGACAATGAGGCAAAGGCACTACTTGGAAATCTCGCGAAGGTGAGTCTTAAATTTCTGCATATAAAAACGAAACTAAAAGTCTATTTTCCATTCGTATGGACTTTGAATATTCCCGGTTTTACTGCCTCTATACAGAGTTGCCGAATTGTCGGAGTTAGAGTGATTTCAGTTAGTTTCCACGTAATCCGCGCTCTGACGCCAACTGGTGTTGCGATAATTGTTTCCCCCACTGTACAATAAAAGGTGGAGGTATTCATTGAGGATCAAGGTAGATTAGCTGATTATTGTACAGTACTTATAGTTGATAATATTGACCACTAATTATGCATCAAAGTTAGTTATTATATAACTAATGTAATTAATTAGAAACGTCATACTTTATTATTTATTAATTGCTAGAGTTATTTATTGTTTTACTTTACTGTGCCGCCGATGACACTAGTTTAGTTGGGGATGCTAACTTACACTACAAATAATAGAAATAATGCAGCAAATATTATTTATAAAACTACAAAACATCACTTAACCACCTCTTCCGTTCCCTTCAATAGTTTACGGATAATGCAATTCGAATTTTGTAATTCAACTAGCTTCAATTCACAAAAGATTCTAGAAACCTTACAATAACCATTTGTTTTTCTAAACTAACTCCAACAATACACCAGAATCCCTATGTACGCAATACGGAACTATACAATAATCAGCAAGAATTATTAAAAATTGATCGTTGCTAATCGCCATAACTGTTAAATCGATTGTTATTATAATTGTTATATTTGCTTTACTAGAAATAACTATCATTGAAGTAATCAATTAATTCACTAATGCTTCAGTTATAAACGAATGACTTAATTCACTGACATTTGGAATGGAATGATTGCCTTTTCTTGGATTAGTTGACTTTTGATGTAAATATCAATACTTTATGAACTGAAAAAATACTAAGGTATGACTCAACTTCATCTTAGACTTCGTCATTCATTCATTTGGCTATGCAAGGCTTCGATATTGAATGAGTTCATTTTCTAGTTTCGATATTGAATTAAATATTGAATGAGTTCTTTTTCTAGTTTCGATATTGAATTAAATATTGAATGAGTTCATTTTCTAGTTTCGATGTTGAATTTAATATCGAATGAGTTCATTTTCTAGTTTCGATATTGAATTAAATATTGAATGAGTCCATTTTCTTGTTTCGATATTGAATTAAATATTGAATGAGTTAATTTTCTAGTTTCGATATTAAAATAAATATCGAATGAGTTCATTTTCTAGTTTCGAGGCCGCAGCATTACTTCCGTTGTCCGAAGTACGTCATCTGTGCGCGTCATAGATTTTGCCGTAAAATCCCAAATCTCGATTGTGAAGCGAGAGGAAATAATTTTGCTTGCGATGGTTCTGAATCTATAAATAGCTGCAAAATATCCTATCTACTTTAAGCCTTTACTCTATGTCCTGTATCTTAGTGGTACATTCATCATGCAAGTTCCTGCTCCCATACCTTAGTGAATGGAATATTTCTTCATTACTCTTTTGGTCGAGGATCGAGAGTAATGTATCTTTCATTTATTTTTGTCACAGTATTATTCATCACTGTGACGTCATGAAAGCTATTGAGGTATGAGCGAATGATTGCACTGGTTTTATCTTTCTTCATGGAATACTAAGGAAATGTTACTCATAAAGTCATAGTGCTTCACTAATCTGGAAACGTGCCGCTTTTTGTACCCTGGCTCGGTGAGAAATACATGAGAAAAATACCTCACTCCTCATCCTGGCTAGTAAGCCTCATTCCCCGATAAGCTCTTGGTAACTAATGTTATTGGGGATGAGGTACCAACTGGTCTTCGGGCTGAATGCTTTACAGACCTCTACAGCTTTACTTGAATATTTAAAATTAGAAGAAAGTTACAAGTACCTCAGTTTCTGGTTTTTGGTAATACACAGGAAGCGTTCTACAGTAAGTACCCACTCTGCAGAGAACGCACGTGCTCAAGGTTGTATCAAATTTATTTATTTATAGATTTATTTTTAAATATGCTGCAAGTCGAATTTCATCTGGTGGCAACTCCAACCACTGTCTATATAAAACTTAATCAAAACCCCAATCCCCCACACCAGACGTTACACACAAAAATATCCTAAAATTATGATCTCTACCCACATACAGTATTCGAACACCGCAAAACTACAAAAGGATCTAATTTACATGCATCTCTCCGGTACACTTCCAAAACTTGTACTCAACAAATATCATTTAATCATAAAAACTTCCTCTCACAGTTTATGTCTTTCTCAGACTATAATAATATATTGTACTTTCCAGGCCAAAATCTCACTTAATCGTTTTCACATCGTCACGTTAATAAATATCCAAATAATACAAAAATAACAAAATCGAATCAACTTAATGACATAAACTAAAGCATATACTTTTATGAAATCTAAATATTCGGGCGTTACTTTGTGGAAAGCCATTGAAGTATTGATGAAATAGAACTGTAAATTATCCACACGATTTTTTTTTCAATTTACCAAGTTTTATTTCTTCGTATCTTCGTATACTTCTAAACTCCTTACTATTTTTCGGAAAGGGTTTGAAAACCTCTTCAGGCAACTTATTCCATTCTTTAACCCCTCTGTTTATAAAAGAATATTTGGCGACATCAGTCCTTGGCTTCCTCAGGTTTAACTTGTGCTTGTGATCCCCTCGTTCAATATAATGTGGTTTCTCTGATTTTAAACTATTCATGCCATACATCCATTCATAACTCTTGGCTTAGTTGAATATATATTCTTCCTTTTAATATTGTGAATGTTTGTCGTCACAGTAACCCATGAGATCTGTAAATGCTAACTAACTAAACAAAAAACCCAACGCCTGTAGTTTCTCACATTACCATGAATTCTACGTAAGTTAGAAATGAGGAACTTGGTCACGCTGATGCCACTGCACAAAATAATCCGCTACGAAATACGTCGTATATCTTACGACTCGATATTCACTCTGATGCTTACAAAACAAGAAGATTCTGCTATCGAAGCATACACTCTGCAATTTTACAATGCTACGCTTTTCTTTGAACGTTCAGTTCTTACGTGAATGAAGATTTTGAACTCGTTTGAAATTATACGAGGAAGACTTCGCTTGGTTTTTTTTATTTATAAATGCTACTTGCAGAAAAAAGGGTTTCGGTAACTTTGCCCATAATGGCGCGAAAACCCAGGAAAAATCCCAATGAAAAACGGACTTAAAAAGGTTCTTGGCATTAGCAGTATTATTTCAATTATTTTAACTCTTTATCACATCTTCCTTGATCTGATTAAAGTAAGCAAAATTTATCAAAATATAATGAATCACATTTATTACTTGTTTGTACTTTCATATATATGTATATTCTCTATAAAATACAAAATTGCCTTAAAATTTCCAAGGTTGTCTACCTTGTAATTAGGACTTCCTATTCTCAATCAAAATATAAGGACATATTGAATTGTAACTGTGGCCCCCTACAATTTATAGTTATAGATATGGAATTTTTCCTTGCGTGTTTTTTTATATGTTGATACGAGATTTATTTCAATAGCAAAATGTCTTTTTAAAAAAAAACGCCTGTGCAGATTTTTCTTAGAGGTATACCAAAGCTTTCTCAAGTACCTACTTGTGTTAGAGGTGTTGATGAGGTAAATAAAATTTATTTCCTAAGATGAGGCAGTGGATTACATTCAGTTGACCAGAAAGAAGCATTTGCAGAGATCGGAGAAAAAGTTTATTTGCTTCTGAATGTGAGTCCTTCTTGTCTGACATTTCTAGCCTTTCATTACAGGAAATATGGTTTCATACAATCCTTTCGTTTTAGTGTATTTGGCGAATGTCCGTCCGTTTCAGGATGCTCACTTTGTGAGCGGTATTACGAAGAAGGTATGTAAAACATGCAAAGGTCTAATGACAGTAGTTTAAATATATTAGAGCAGATAACGTGTTAGTAAAAACTTAATACAAGTAATTTAGATTGTTGAAACTCATCTTTAAATTCCAATATGTTATGAAGACCACTGTAAAAGGCAAATTCTCTCTCTGTATAAAACTGTACCACGCTTGCTATAACTATAATAAAAGCGAATCCTAGCGATATTGTTGTGCACCATTGTTGTAAGTATCTAATAATGGAAAGTCTTGACAACTAAACGCGCACGTCAGACTAAACAATATCTTTTGAGAACAACAATCAGTTTTCCGGCAACTTCAATAATGCCCAACAATGGATACATAAGCGATAATAAAACTCCGTAGAAAAGCTGTATCTCGTTCTATACGAAAATTGTACCGCATACTCTACGTGGAAAAAACCGAATTAAGTTCTACCATGTTTAGTAGTGCACCACTGTATTGTAAGGTCCACAAAATTAAAGCTTAGATTTTTTTGTATCGAACACTTCATCTTCAAATCGTGAATTCTTTGCGAACTAAGTTTCAGTTGGTTGGCCCGGAATTTTGATGCTAATTAGGCATTCCAAATTAATTGAATGACTTTCATCCGATCTCAGGAGAAAGCAGCTCAAGATTTCATAAGACTTTTTTCGGCGGATGAGAAAATAGCTCACGGAAGCCATAGGATGAAACGAGACTGGATTTATAGTTCGAATGGTCGAATGGGCCTTTCACGTCGGAACGTGTGGTTTTCCCACCTGCGCCTCACGACCGACACGAAAAGTGGGTCAAGTTCGCCGCGAAGTTGTCGACCTTAAGAAGGTTGCGTTGACCAAAGAGAACTTTCATTCTCGTTCTTCCCGCGCAATACTTTCGCGGGTTTTCGAAACCTTGACCACGCCTGCGCTCTAGCGGAGGAATCTGGGACTAGATTACCACGCGGGAAGCATTGATTTTTTCACGTCTCCGCAAATTTAGTTTGGGAGAGACTTCGTGATGATATCGACTGGAATGTTTCCACCGAAATTTTATTCACCGCTTCCAAGGACGTCTAAAGAACAGTTATGAAGTTCTAGTTATACATTTCATGGTATAGATGTCATATTAGGTAGTATTCTTTAATTCGGAAACAAGTTTCTTTCGGTATTTTTAGCCACTAATACCAGCAGACACTATTTTCTCGAATCGAATTATGTGAAACTAATTCTGCTATCGTTACTCCTTTACTGAACATTTTTATGGGTAATTTATAATCTGAAAAACTATGTTTTCCCTCTATCTCTCTTTTTCTAATCAATTTCATTTGTGGAATGGTTTCACTATGATTATAGGTTAGATTGCTGAAACTATCCAATCTAAATCTTGGCCTGATGAAGACTATGTTGATTCAATTTTTCTTGCGGAATTGATAGGTATATGAAAGCGGATGACCTTATTTTGAGACTTATTGAGAATAAAGAATAGTGCCTTAAATTTAAACTATTACACATAATGAGAATGTAAAGTGAAAGTAAAACAAGATATCACTAATTTCGACTAGGTAGCTGTTAAAAATGGTCGCCGGCCGATAGATTCAAGTGCAACATTTCCAATTTCATATCAAATCAGTAGAATAAAAATAACAATGAATGTGGACGTAAGGCATTATTAGTATAGATTAAAATGATTATCCGAGCAAAGGTATACCGTTGTCAAAGTTAAGTTGTCATTTCGTTGTTAATATTACGTGTATTTGAGAAAGTAGGTTTCCGGTTGCCTTATTAACTTTATTAATTTTGCTAAGAAAGATTTTCTTGTTCGAGTTTTTGAATTTTTTTTAAACTTACATTTATTTGATCGTTCCGTTCAATATTATACTGTTGTGATTTACACGAATTAAATTAATCGGTGGAGGATTTAAATACAACTACATTCACGTATGCCTTGTAAAACAGATTAATTCGTGCAATGCATTGCGTTTACTCCAGCAAAATCGGGTGAAGAAATCTAAATATAATTCCTTTCGTATAATCAGTTGCCGTTCACCAGGAGAGAGCCGTGGCGGTCCTGAGTTTGGGCGTCTGTGTTTTCCCAAGCAATTAAACCCCTCTCTTCAGACTTTATTCACGGTATCACACCTGCGTGTTCATACACTGAGGAAGGTCAGTACGATTGCGAATAATTTTGGAGGTTTACCGCATCTCCCAAGGTAGAACTATCAGACCAAGCCCACGAGTAACTTCGAATCTCATTCTCTGTTTAAGATCACGAATTTATAAATTGAGGATGGTAATGATAATACAGTAATTTATTTAGGGTGAGTTTGAAACTATAAAGCCTTATATGACATCCAACCATCATATAAATGTAAATAAGAGATAGCTAAAAAAATAGTACAAATAAGAAGACAACTTTGCGCATAATAACTCTAAGATAAGAGCTTATAAAAATATTTCCGCTGCTGGAAAACACGCTCAAGAAGAGGGGTGTGAAAAACCTACGAAACCTACAGATAGGAAAACAATATTTAGCGACGAATTAAGATTAAATGAGATTTAAAAGACAAGAAAACAAACCAATAATATCATAAAAAACAAAGAAGAACAAATAGTTACACATTTATATGTAAGTAGATAAAAAATAGATTGATAAATATTTTTCACGTCATTTTCAGCGTTTCGTTTTCCACACAATTTTAATAAAAAAAAATGTTTTATCTTATACGTTTTGCGATATTTATTATTTTCTAATAGTGTACCATTACAATTTTTCCTTTTTCTGATTTGATTATTATTTTTGTAATTTCATTATAGTACAGTGGCGGAAAAAATTATCGCAACACTTTGCGCGCGCACCAGTGGCTTTCACAGAAACTATTTGGAATTCTGCTTTCTGTGACTGACTGGCAACACCGAGGAAAGCCTCGAAAAGCGGTAATATTTGAGTCGGAGCCTAGAACTTACACAAATTTCCTCTCTTTCGAACTCTTCTTAGAGCCTTCGCGCGAACTCTCCCCGAGTTCGTCGTGTTTATTTCGGCGTTTCTCTTTCACAGATAGTTATCGTATTTATAGAACGATAAGTTGAATATATATTTATTCCAATTTAAATCTTAAATGCAATAAAATACATAGACAATAATTGAAACTTAATTATTAATAATGTGAAGAATGCTATTCAGTTTTAATAATGCGTAGCAATAAGGAATAAGTGGGATTGGAGTAGGAATACGCGATGTGGTGATTCTCACCTTTAGAGAACGAGAATCTTAGAGTCTAGAGGAAAATGATGTTCTGCGAGATTATAGCGAGAACAGATGGCCTATAATGGTCTCTTTTCCTGGATAATTTGTTTGCTAATAAGGCGTTATTTTGTTAGTTTGGTTTCTCACTCCAACATACGTCTTACGGCTGCCTGCTGGATATTAATGTAAATGTAATTCTTCAAACGTCCAGTTCAAACATAGGATATTCATTATTTGTGATAAACATTCCGAGGAGGATTTTTGATTACAAGTCTTATGTTTTCAATTCAGCAATTAGAATTCGAGAAGTCGTTAGAGCGATTACTGAGTTGCTAACTATGACACAATGTAAAATTTGTATTTTGTCTACGGAACATAATTTTTCCCCAACTTAATCATGTTGACGAAGGAAATTCGTAATATAAATTTATATACACCATTTGTCACCTAGAATACATGAAATCATTGTCCGTCCGGAGTTAAAAGGAAAAATACCAATTCCAAAGTTAAAACAAACATGATTTCATAAAAACCGAACAATTTCTGCGCATATATCGGACTTGTCTTACATTTTGTAACAGGGAGTTCGGTGACCTTGGTCATTAGTCAATTGTGTTGCCTTCGCGCGGAGAAATTCACGTAGAAATGCATTAAGGCTTTGATAATTCGCGAGGAGAGTCTTTAACCACAAGTTGATCCCTACATTTTGTAACAGGGAGTTCGGTGACCTTGGTCATTAGTCAATTGTGTTGCCTTCGCGCGGAGAAATTCACGTAGAAATGCATTAAGGCTTTGATAATTCGAGAGGAGAGTCTTTAACCACAAGTTGATCCCTTCAAAGTATTGCAGGCTCCAATACAAAACAAACGTTGAAATGCATTACCTCGCGCGGAAAAGCTTTAACCATATGTCGAGCACTTTCAAAGCAAGTATTGCAGGTGCAAGGTATATTTTTCCTTTTCAAGCCTATATCAGCTAGACTCAGGACCCTCATTTTACAGTCGCCCAGTAGAAACAATCCTCTGGCTAATTCAAAGCTCCTTCCTCACCATGGTGCTAAGGAAATTAGATGTTATTGCACTTGTAAAAATATTCCCAAATAATATTATTATATTAGCGTATTTTAGTAAACAAAGACTTCCTAATAAACAACCCAAGTTTTTAGTACTGATACGTATTTTATGAACGTCTGACTTTATAAAGTTAATTAACCAGGATTATGCTGCCATAATAAAATTATTAATAAGCTGCTAAAATGGACTTCTCAGTTTGTTGGGAAGTGTCATAAATATAACTAGTTGCTAATTAAGAGGTGATTTTGCAGCTGTCTGACACATGTTATTGGCATAGGAAGGGCACGAGCTCGAATTCCGCTTAAGTTAAATGAGTTTTTTATCTTAAACTTCTCTTGTTCGGGAAATGAACGAATGTAAGATATGATTTCCACATATATTTATACGCCCCTGTAATGAATATACATATTTGCCAGAGAGATGCAATTCATTATGGAAAAATAACCATTGGACATGAAAGATGCGGAACCGATTCATCACCAATTGTCGGTCAAGAAAATGTTTCGTGTGTCAGTGAAAATTCCTCTTCTACCAAGGATTCGAGGTCGTTCGCTGAAAGACAATTCTTTTACTCATTTTCCAAAATTAGAGGTATTTGACAGGGCCTCCTGATTTCCCGAAGCACGATGAACCTTCGGCTTTCAGTTCAGAGGATTTTCGAAAGCCTATGCGTCACTCGCAACAACAAACCGGTCGTAAGGCAAGGAGCTCAGGCTTACTTACTCAGACTTATTGGCGACTATTTCTTCATTTAGGTCTTCACGTCGATAGACGGACAACCAGCAGACCGCGCAAGCGAATCTTTTTCATTTTTACGCTTAAAAAAAGCCTTGAGAACTATTGACATTCTTATGCATATTATTATTCATTGTTCGTCTACAACCAGGACAATTTGCTGGTTCACAGTTTCCAATTTTCTCGGCGGTAGTTCCAAACCAAATATATTGATTTAGATTGAGATATATACCCCGCGAGCTGCCAGATGGGTATGGCAGGGGTTGTAATAACACCATCATCAACTAATCTACTCTATCAGCCTCTCTAATTGTCCGGGGAAAAAAGCGACCAAAAGTAATGTTTTGTGATTACTTCCCTGTAACGTTTTGTCGATGCTTCTCGGAGATCGCGATTAGGTCTTTAGTTGCACTAAAATTTCATTTACTTCGTCTTTAGGTTCTGAACCGATAAAGCTTTCGATGAGCTTCCGTCGGTCTCACCTGGAGCGAATTCCAATAAAGAAGTGGTTAACTGTGTCTCGGAGGCTGAATCATATGGAGGAGAATGAAGGAGAATGGATATATTATTAATCATCCTATATTTTTATTAATTCCATTGTAGTTCTCGATTATTAATCATAGTGTATAAGTGCACACTGTTACCGAGTCTGAGAGAAATACCAATACATATAAATATTTTCCACTTGCTCTAAATTATGTTAAATAGTCTCCTTCTATTAAAAACATGAAAATTGAGTAACATTACGGGGATGGAAGTCTATGGCGGAGCTGACATTTTTTCATAATCATCTATGTGTAAGAATCTACGGATTCTATCGAATGTGGACATGAATATACAGATGATAATTAATGATTGCTTTGTCGCAGGGGCGCAGCCAGGATTTGTGTATGAGGGAGAGGGTTATAGACAGTAGAAAGAGTGAAAACATTTCTACATTTCAGGGCCGGTATATTCATGCACGCTACATGATAGAAGATATGTTAAATTCTTAAAAAACCTAAAATGCGTAGAAAACTAGGATATATTCACGGTTATGTGGCAAAATTAAAACCTTTTTGAGATTTTAGTTTGTAAAATGAATAATTGAATAATAATGGTGAATAATTATCCTCAATGATATTTGGATTTCCAGTTTTGATAGGGCCAATTTCTCTTAGATTATCATTATTTCTCAAGGTGTAAGGTTTTTATCATTGTAAATATTAATTTCGGGTGCCTTTGAGTGTTTTTTTTAAATCAAAGGAAGGTTAATTAAAAATTCCTTTAACAGTTATTGAATGCGAGAAGAAATAAATTAGTAGTAGTGATTTAGGAGATGATATTGAAACGTAAGTATTTTGGAGGTAGCACTACAATTTGGACAACCCAGTTACTTTGATGGAAACCGAAGACCAATCGTAGCGGAGACGGAATTTTTCCTCATAAATTATATGTTGTTTTATAAATACGATATATTCTGATTATTAAGTTAAAATGTCGACAGCACAGAAACACCATAAAAATATGTCTATGTAAGACCCCTTCAATCCGCCTTTCGGCGTGTGGCAGGGGAAACAGGCATCTTAACTCTATTTTCCTAATCAATTTCTTTTGCGTATCATGCGCGGAAAAAATGAATTCTTGATACGATTCCTTCTAGCATTTATTTCTCTAATCTTCCTCGCAGTATCAGAGCGGCCCACATCAACAGGAAGGTCGCATTATACCGATTGCATCATTTGAGAACCTAATTTTTCTGAATTTACTTAGTAAATTTATCCTTTGAATTAGTCTTCTATCTCTTAATGATTATCATCCCGCGTACTGCAACATCTGAGTAACACTCACCGTTTTATCATGGCAATTCTGTACAAATCGTATCGTATACAACCAATCAAGCAAATGCCGTACACGAACTGTAATACAAAAGTTATAATCAGTATAATCGCGAAACAGTATTTTCTCGTTTGGCTAGGTTGAATAAGAGGAATATGAGTTTTTTTCTTTGAAACACGATGAGCATCCCCTCAACGATCTACTAGTTAATCTTTGCATTCTATTCACTTTTCCTATCGCATCTCCAATATGTTCTTTCAAAGATAAACTACAGCTAAACGTGACACTTAGATATTTTGTGTGGCACACTAACACTAAGGGTTGTCGCGAAATTTGTTGCTGCGTGGAAATAACGTTTTTGGATGATATCTAAGATCCTTACGCTTTATATACATCATTCACAAAAAACTCTAGGTGCGTCTTACAAGATTTATCTTTATGGAATCCGTGTTGGATCCGAATGATTCCTATCTTTATGGTAAGAAACTGAATAATAGAGCTTGCTATAATATGCTCCATTATTTTGCAGAAATTCGAAGTTAACGAAAATTACCCATAATAATCTGATCATTCTTAGGCCCCGGAGTGACGTTTAATTTCTTCCACGACATTGGGACAGTACCCTCATTAATTGATTTCTGATAGAATTTCCTATCGGTAGGATCCAATGTGCGAAATGACCTAAGCTGTCGAAGCACTTTTAACAATACTACTACTACTACAATTTCCTATCAATCTGTTGCAGTGAATTTCCACTAGCATCAACTTATATCTCTATGGAAATCATCTCCGAATCAATGCGCGAAGTAAAATCGTTAACTCGACCATCATCTTATTAGAAACATTTCTGGAAGTACGGATTAAGTAAGTTAGCTATTTCTGCCGATTTATTTAAGGCAATTCCCTCTTCGCTGATAAAGCTAGACATAGAAAACTGACCACCACGAGTCTCTCACACTTATGACCAAAATTCTTTCTAATCGCCAACTAGTGATTTTAACAGGGTTCGAGATCTATATTCCTGGTATTCTTTTCGTGATCCTTCCTCAAATAGCTTTTGCACTTCTCTATAGTTTTGATCACCAAGCTCATGGATCTCACCGCACGGTTTAAGTTTTCTCAATCGCGAGTGAATGACTCCTATGCAACGATTCAAACTTCTTCCTCGTCTCACCTACTGTTTAGACGGAACATATTAAACTAAATCTACTTTGATTATCCGTAGAAACTCTACCAAACTATCGTTTACTGTATTTTCACCCGAAAAGCGTAAAAAATTATCCAAGCCTTCGTTCAAATAAAACCTTAAACTCAGAAATAATTGCTTTGCGAATTACATACACTTGCCTCACCGGCTGAAGAGATCTAACCGCTACTACTTTCATGCCTGCCATTATGACATCATGGTCTGACTGTACCGTCAACTACAGCGAGGCTAGTTATTATTTGTGGTTGGGAAGTGGCTAGTAAATCTAAATTGATACCTTGCCTCGCACGATTCGTTCGAGTTTTAGTCATATTTACCTTATCCAAAGCATGCAACGAAAAAGTATGATGTATTTCGTGAATTTTTTTCCCACTGCTAGTGCTGGAGAATTTTAGATTATCCCAATGAATATTGGTTAGGTAAAAATCTCTTCCTACGGCGATGATTGGATCTTTTATTTTCTCGAAATTTTTATGTAAGGCCTCGGATAAATCAACAATACAACCTATTTTTTCATCGGGAGGACTACACAAAGAACAAACATTAATCTTACTTCCGTTTTGTCTTTGAATCGAGCACCAAATGATTTCGCTCCTGCTATTTTCTACTAATTCATCGCGCTTACTAATTAAATGAGTCCATACTGCTATAAAACCTCTACCGCTAGATTTACATAGTCATATTTTCAGTATATCACATAATTGGGGGAAATATCTCACTTTGAGTAATATCCTCGCGTAACCAAATCTTTCTAGAATGATTTCCGCGCAAGTTCTCATCGTAATGTTAAAGATTTCCACCTGTTTATTACGTAAGCTCTTGCAATTTACTATTATTATTTTTAGATCTCTCAGTTCGCACATTAAAACATGGTTTTCTTTTTCGAATAACCTTTATCTTTTTTTTAAGTGAATTTTTCTTTTTCACCATTGCAATTTTTCTATGTTTTGGGGCTAAGCTCATGCCCACCCTTTTGCTTATTTAAGTGGGCGTTAGTAACTATTTCTACTGCTAAATTAAAGAATAACTTTGTCTGCGTATATTCGCTCTATTCTCTATTCTATTCGCATCTAAACCGCAAAACAACGTAGCAAACGACATTTAAACTACGGTCTTCATGGAGGGAGAGGGGTTGGGAGTGTTTCGGAAGAGTCCGTAAAGTGCACACAAATTTTAGTAAAATCAGCGAACAATAGCTGAGTATGGTGTCTAGTATATGGATCTAAGTAACCTTGAGAAGTATTTTAACATACGGAAATCAAGATGATCAAATTGGAAGCGGAAAATTTTATTCATCGCTACGGAGAAAGTAGAGAAGTGAATACCAGCCTCTTGGAAACTTAATACAAGTTTAGATTATGCTGCCACAAGTATTTTCGTAAGTGTGGCCCGTTCTACAGTGTAAAATCTGTGGGGCACCTGTAATTCGTCGAAAGTGTGTGATTATGTTTACACTACGAGGCGAGTACGGAACATCTAATGATTGATTATTGGACATTCGAATCATCATTTTTTATTTGCATTAAAGATTCCAATTGTTGGTATAATTTCGATTGCATTCTAGCTCATTAATCAAATATATTACAGCTCTGGATAAATTAAATTGAAATTAACTGTTGTAGAGTAATACACTCACTGAAGAGGAAAATCGTATTAGTGGTGTGATGAATGACTGTAACATCAATAGAGATGTGGTACCGTTGCAATTTATTATATTTTTTCAGTCAGTATGGTTAAAGTGCATTGATGTCTCATGAGAAACACCATTTGTTATTACACAAATATTACTCCCTATTACATATAGCCTGATAGAGCTGAAAGTTGTTTATTACCGATTCCACTATTTAAAAGTTAATAATAGTGATGACAATTCCTGTCAAAACGTTAATTGCTAAAAAGCTCTTGGAAAAGTTGAACTCCTTCAACACACGGATTAGATTGGATTCATCGAAGGGATATTTTTAATACCTTAAGCAGTGGAAAACTACACTGCTCGAGAGAAAATAGAAAGGTAAGAATAGGACGCATCTTAGTGGTTTCTAAATTCGAATTTTTAAGTGTTGAATTCTCTTTGCAAGAATTCAATTCCATCACAATTCTAGTATTTAGACCTTTAATTCTCGAAATAATACCTCAAAATGTTCATTTTAACGTCTGATATTTCGCTATCAAACAATCTTGTTTGTTACTATCTCCCAGTGTATTATATTGACATTCTACATAACTATTTTTATCACAACTGACTTTGAATAAAAAATGGCAAAAAATGAAGACAATGAGGCAAAGGCACTACTTGGAAATCTCGCGAAGGTGAGTCTTAAATTTCTGCATATAAAAACGAAACTAAAAGTCTATTTTCCATTCGTATGGACTTTGAATATTCCCGGTTTTACTGCCTCTATACAGAGTTGCCGAATTGTCGGAGTTAGAGTGATTTCAGTTAGTTTCCACGTAATCCGCGCTCTGACGCCAACTGGTGTTGCGATAATTGTTTCCCCCACTGTACCATTGATTTTGTAATTTCCATGTTATACACAGCTTTCTTTTATATCGTTTTGCTTGTTTTATCAGTAGGTTTTCGCAGATTTTTCACACCTCCCTTCTTTGTGGGTGTTTTCCTGCAGTGGATCTTTTTTCCTAAGGTATCACCTTAGATTTTCTTTACATCCCCTCCTTCTAAAGTTTACCTCTCTATTTCTATTCATCTACACACAAATTATGTTTATAATAACATTTACGACAGGTTAGATGGAAGAAGAGGTTTTTAGTTTCAATCTCACCTTACTAAAGACGTTATAAGACCTTACGAGCAATAAGACCTTATATCTTCCGTTTATAGTAGCCTGGTTCGGTGAAGAAAGCAAGGGTAAACTGCCTCACTCCTTATCTTGCCTAGTAAGCCTCATTACCCCCCTCTTGGTAGGTAACGTTGGAGACGGTGAGGCTCCAACCGGCCTTTGGGCAGAACACTTTACCTAATGCTTATCTGAGGTGTCGTATACAACGTATGCATAGATTGGGTTGGTAGAATGGGTTGACTTAGACCCTGGTTGGCACCAGGGTCATAGGTAAAATAGGAATAGGAAATCCTGATTAACTCATTACAGTATGTATCTATAGAATATGCGAATTTTGTAAAATCAAAATGTAGTCTAAATATCTCAACCGAAATCTATGATTTTTTATTTTTAACACAGAATCCTATCAAGTTTTCTCATCTTAGGTGAATTCTATGGTGGAGTAACTGATTTAAGTTACTGTTTGATATTCAACAATGGCTCAATAATCAGTAATAATTCGTCAATAATCGAGGATTTAATTAATAATATTATGTATCAATTAAATTGGCTCATGGTAAACCGAAGGACATGCGGTCATAATGCATGTAATATATTCTTAAATATAATATTATTTTATGTAAATTGTATTGCATACTTGATATATCTGTTGGTAGTCTAAAAAATGTACAATTCGAATAATTATATTTTTAAAAATAATTTTGAATATGATTATTTTTCTATTATAATACATATTACCATACTGTTGCATATATGTTTACATAGATCAACTGTAGTTGACGTTAAATGTGAACTCAGGTCTCCTAAAAAATGAATAAAGAAATCAATGAATTCTTTAATTTAAACATATATTAATTAATTATCGATTAAAAATTTGCCATTCAGTGTAATCCATTTTAATGAAATTGGATCGCACTAGAGTAGTGACACCCTGCCACAGTAACTTGAGTCGAAATCGTTGAAATATTTTACTAAGGAGAAGTTGTCTACTTCCGATAAGGCTCTTGTGAAATTTCAACTCCAATGAAGGCGGTGACAAGTCTCAAGCCGGCAACACCCGATTTTCTGTTTGTATAAAAATCCAGCACTTTGAAATGAAGGAGAAAGATTATTTGCTTCCTTTTGCATTGCGGAAAGCACGGGTTTATGTCGTTGGTGGAAAACTTTTTATCGTCCATATACCGTGATTTATCTGTGCTTACTGAATTACGGTCGACACGTGCATGAGCCATACCGGTTATTGTGACATATATTTACTTCAGAAGAGTAAGTTTCTGATAATAGCCCGTGAAATTTTGTATGATTCCTGAAATCATGCGTGGAAGCTAAATTAACGTAAAGGTTTATTCCGCCTAATTCCTCTCTGTTCTCCCCTATTCTAATAACAATGATGCAAACTCCCGTCAAAAATGACAGAATTAAAATTAATTTAATTTCCTCTTCACTTCTTCCCCATACATTTCTTATGAGCTTAATATATCCGATATATTCGTTTAAGAGTTCAACAATCACCTTTGTCGTTAGGGAATTGTTTATGCCCGCAAAATTACACAAAGTTTTCGTAATTTTTTTCCGAATTCTTGGCTGAATTGATTACGATGTTTTACGACCAAAATAAGAATGTCTATTCAGTTTCCTTTCTTTTGGCGTTAATCTCGATTTCGTGCGATCATTATTTCTGATTTAATCATGCAAAAGAAAGAACGTCTGCAATCGATCAAAATGAACTTTGCGTGCATATCTCATGAAGTAGGATTCGAGTCGTCCAGCGTCGAACCAAGGATACTTTGGACAGACAAATATCAATAAGTCTTCATTGAACCTTTAACGACTCCCAAAATTTATAATCCTATCACGTCGGAAATAGCGTAAAATTAATGTTCGAAAATTTCTATATGTATTTCCCTTGTGTTTCCTCCGCGAGTCACTAACATCGGATGCATAAACATATACGCAACGGTGATTATTACACATGATATCTTTTTCGCAATCTCATTATATTTTCGATTTTCCTCAGAACCAACCTCTATATCGTCATCACTGACGTCAAAGAAGCCACATGGACGTCAAAGAAGCTCTCCGCTATGTCAGAAAAGAATAACTACTTTTGAAGTAAAAGGTGAGTACACCATCTTCTTTCTTGGAACTCTCTGTTTAGCAAACAAATAATAAGTACAGTCCTCGATGAATGGTGAAGAGTCATGTTTCGCAGTAATGAATTCTTCGACTCATCTTGTCACCGTCACTAGTTATTATATTGAGGTAAATGGACGAGAATGCGTTGGGATGGAAACGGAATGAAATATCGCCTATTTTTCGAGGAACGCAATATAGCATTCGAAATTAATTGATCAGTTTCGAAAAATGTTTCAATTAATTTCATTTAGCGTTTATTTGTTTAAAATTATTCAAATTTATTTAAACATAAAAAGAAGAGAAAATGAAAAATATAAATTTCTCGTGACGCATTTTCAGGCTATGCAAAACTTTTTTCCATCATCAATGCTCAATTATTTTATTAATAAAACTGAATTTTGTGAGAATTAGGTCATCAAATATATCTTTAATGTCGCGCGTCGTATAAGCGCTTCTTTTAAAAGATTGAGGATTGGAAGATTTAAGCAATCCACGATCCACCGAAATAGGCTTAATTTTATATTAGTCGCATTCTGTAGAATGGAAAAATAAAAGCTTGTGAATCTTATACATAATAATGAAAAATTAATTGGATTTTAAAAGCGCATGGTTTTCATTATTTATTTTTATGATTATATGCTGGAGATGTTAAACAGTCCCATAGAACTAGCACGGCAAAGACAAGATGTTGGATGACATAAGGGGTGGGGTTAATTATATGGAAATGAAGGAGATGGCGCTTAATAGGGATATTTGAGTGCTCATGAACCAACCGGAAGGTAAACTCATGTATATGAGCTAGCACAGGCTGTTTGTAGCTTTTTAGTGAATATTAAATTAATTCAGAACGATACAACTGGAAAGAATAAATCGTTGCATCCCTTACGTGAATTCAGTTTTGCAGGGAAATAAATTAGATACGAGACAAAAAATGGTTTCCAAACCTTTTTTGTTAAGGGAAAATGCTGTACAGCGTGCGCACCATCGAATTAAAGGCATATCAGACCCGAAAAAAAATCGAATTTCCCCGTGAAAAGGCTTTTTGCGTAAAAGGAAACAAAAGGGAAAAAAACCTACGAGAAATTTGTTTAAGTTTTGGTGCGAAAAATTCCCCTTTACAAAGTAGAGTGCTTCAGAGGAAAAAGCTCCGACAGGAAGAAAAAGTGATTGCCATGAAAAATCTCCAGGGTTTCTTTGACGGCATGGATAGTCGGTGTGTGGCGTCACCTCTCGGCAGATGATGGAAGCAACTGATACGAGACGAATTTCTGGTAAGCCTCATTACCACTCCGAGACTTATGGCGTATACTCGGTCCAACATCATGAAGGCACAATGCATTTCTTATGGCCCCGTGCATTTCTTACGAGTGAATGGCGCGCGCTGTTGCAACTTCTACATAAAAAAGTAATGTTGGCGACAATTGATTTTGAAAATACTCTACATTGAGTAAACATGATTCCGGATATCATAGTGTTATTTAAACAAGGTTTAACTCTATCACAATGGGAAGAAAAATAAGTGATAATTTCGTGAAGATTAGAAATGGGTTGCAATTTTCTTTTAACCAGTGTTTTTTGGGCTAACTTTCGAGGTAGATATTAGTATCTGTTGTGTAAATCTGCCTTATTCTATGTTATTTCCAAAGATGTTAGTAAATTTGCAGTACAAAAATTTTGGAGACAAACCTCTATGGGATATATATGGGAACGCGGGATTTTTAGCGCACTACTTTTTTATGTAGAAGTTGCAACAGCTCGCGCCATTCTCTCGTAAGAAGTACAAGGGGCCATAAGAAATGCATTGTGCCTTCATGATGTTAGGCAGAGTATAGTAACATTCTGACAACATGAAGAACAGAGTGTGAAATACCTGACTCTTTATCCCTTCTGGTAAGGATCATTCCCCCTCCAAGACTTTTAGTCGCTTGTGGTGTAGAGGCATTCTGACTCTGACCTTGTCTAAAATATCTCAATCCTCATCATTGCTGGAAGTCTAGCATAACTCATTCCCCCCTTCTAGTCCCTCGGTTGATGATGGAAGCGACTGATACGAGAGGAATCTGTAAAAAGTAAAAGGGCAATCAAAGTGACGCAGCGTCTGGCGCCAGTCCCGTCCATTATTTTCCATGGACAGAGTTTTTGCAGTCGAATTGGGCGGCAAAAAATGCGTTGTTTCCGAATTATTTTCTCTCTTTGAGCCCGTGCGACGGCTGGAATTAAATATCAATAGGAATTCATGCTCTTTTTGGCTCCCGTTTTTATCCTCGCTCCCAGTTTTAATTCACCGAGCCTCTTGGACAAAAGAGCAAGCTTCGAGGCACAGCTAGAATAGCTGGATATTTTTTAGGCGTTCATGCAATTCGTTACAATGGATACTAATTGAAAGACTGACCAGATACGTTTTCCATGCTATTCAATAGAGGTTTAAAGTATTTAATTCTTACAAAATCGATTCCTAATGTCCGAATTTATTTATACTCGATTTAACCCTTTCAGATCCGTGTCCAATATATTGGACACCATTTTCAGTGCTTATTTTATATAATTTATATCAATATAATATTTAATTTTTGCATTTTTTGCTTCTTTTGTTTTCATATTATGCTAATCCTATATCAAAGGAGTGTCATAGTAAGATTTTATAGCTTATGGAATAACGGAATGCCACGAATGTTTTTAAAGAATTTCGAAGGCTAATTTATGTTTCCATTTTTACTCCTATTATGATTTTTTATATATTTATATCATAGAACATATGTTGATTGTAGTCTTCTATATGTGTTTTTTAATTTCAAACATAGTTTTAATTCATAACTTTATTTTTAGTGACCGTTTAAAATAGGCGTCCAATATATTGGTCATCTCATAAATTGTTAATTAAATTATAAATTTCGAAATTTATAAGTTTAATAAGTATAATATATCTAGAAAAGACAAAAAAATTCATAAATAATTTTTTCTTCCTGGAAAAAATTCAGGTCTGAAAGGGTTAAAGAATATTTTGAACTTACTTCGCCTTTTTTCACTGTGGGTGCATACTGAAAAATGCATTAAGTCATGCAAGGTGCAATAAGAAATAAGAAAAATAAAAAAAATAAGAAAAGAAAAGGGACAGGATTACATATACATTAAAATGGAACACAATATAGGCATGCGAATGATTTCTGGAATTTTACAATGTTTCAAAACGCTAAAAAGTCTCACAAGTGACTCAGGATGTAAATAAGCAACTATTATTTTTGTTCCGATTTTGAAGCTGAATTTTATCTTAAATCCGTCCTCTAAATTAAAGACCCATTTTGTACACTTCCACGGATTTTATTCTTATGGCGATATGTTTCGCTAGCGAGGTAGCATCATCTGGCACATTTGTTTCACAGGAATTACATTTTACAGAAAGAATTTGGAAATGGAAGGAATTTTGGAGTGGAGTTGGGTCAGAGTGTAATGAGTTTGTTGGCAAGGGAGAGAAGGGGTGGGAAACATGCTCGCTGGTCAAAATACCTTCCTTTGAAAAGCATACAATTTATTTTTGCTTTGCTTCATTTTGTCCATGGCCAACGTAGTCTATCGCGTTCTCGTAGTGTAGTGGTTATCACGTCTGCTTTACACGCAGAAGGTCCCCGGTTCAATCCCGGGCGAGAACACTTTTTTACTGGCTGAAGGAGGTTTTCTTTCCTTACATGGCACTTGCAGTGCAGATAAAAACCTTCAATTCACGTATTTATTTTTTTTAAATTTTGCGTAATTTCAATTTCATATGTTGCGTAAAAGTGTTCAAAATTGTACCCACTGCCGCCAGATCACGCACCTTCTTAGAGTAGCAAATTTGTAATCCTAAAATCAATATGGAAAGCATAACTTTGTGGAAAGCTATAATAATAGTTAAAAAATAGCTTTGTAATTATTGTAATATTAATATGATTGCTACTGAGGTATAAATGATACCGATTGGTGACATTCGTTTGGCAGATTTTTCTTATGGAATGCTTTGCATATTGTTATTCATAGGGTAATTGACTTCCAATGATAACAGCCTTACTCCGCGAGGGAATTGAGGATGAAGTACCTTACTCCTCATTCTTTCTGGTATGCTTCGTTCCTCTTTCCAGCACTTATGGTAGCTTATAGTTAAGTAGTATTTTAACTACGAGAGGAAACGAGTGTAAAAATACCTCACTCCTCACACCTTCTGGTAAGCCTAATTCCCCCTTCCAGTACTTATTTCGGCTTATGGTGGAGTAGCATTTTAAATCCAAGGAGAACTTAGCGTAAAATACCTCATTCCTCATACCTTTTGGTAAGCCACATTGCCCTTCGAGGACTTATGGTAGCTTATGTTGTAGTGATCGAGGTTCCGACCTTCGTGCTTAACACTTTTCCTACTAAGTACACTATCAATAATCCGGCCCTCAGTAATCCGGCACCCTTCCCTGGCGTAAAAGAGAACCATGGAGTAACACAACGAGTGCGAGCGTGGAAGAAAAATTAGAAAGGTGCAGAGGAGAAGGGTTATTTTTAGACTTGCAGGCGCTAACTATATTTATATTTAATACCGAAAACATATATTAATTCATCAAAACCTGAAAACTTCTTTAAAGAAAGTAATAAATAATCTTCCGTTTACATACTACATTATAAGTGCAGGCCTTAGCCTTAAATTAACTTGCCACCCCGTATCAGTGGAATTATCACACGTTCTTATATATTAGGTTCAACATTACCATATTTATCCTACGTAATATATTAGATTTATTTCTCTTTATACACACCTAAAACTCGGTCATGACACTATGGTCTTATACGCATTCTCAGAAATTTGGCACTCAGGCTAATCCGGTACCCTTCTTTGTAAGGAGTGGCCGGATTAGCGAGAGTATTAAAACGAAATAACTTAAATGGTAGTAATATAAAAAAATAAAAAATTGAAAATTTGAAAAAGTACACGATGAGAAAATAATAAATATCACGAAAACATAAGATCCAAACGAAATTATAAAAATCACGTCCTCATAATTTGAGAAATAGTAATCTAAAAGCATACAGTTATACGAGTGTATATAATTGAAGAAACATACTTTTGCTCGATAACAACGAAAAAGCATGGATTTTATTGCTTCAATCGAATCGAAAACTGTCCTTTCAATGGAGAGGTCGTGGGCAAACGTACAATCCACTACTCCCAGTATTGCATCGACCGTCACTTCCATTGTTCTGATTTCCGGCAGTAGAATATGGAATCAATAATTTCCTCGCGGTCTCTAGCTCTTCCTATAAACTTTTAAAAGGAATCGATTGACTTTTGTCGTCCGTCTTTCCGCGGATTGTATTCAGCGGCGCACCATCAATATCCGATGGAGTTTTTGAAAGTTTTCGACGCGACTCTTAAATAATACCGATGGAAACGCTAAAGTGCTGTTGTAATGTTTTAGAGTGGGAAAAGAGTAATTGAGAGAAAGACTTCTTTTCAGAATTCCACTTCGGTGGTTTGTTTCTGTATTTGTTTCGGAATAAAAATGTTGTCCCAGGTAATGGAAGACTAAAAATTTTCTGTTCACTGCGTTAATTTTTTTCTCATATTTGAAAGTTATAACTTATCTTAGTTCTATGAAGATATTTAATTAGTTTTACCGATAATAAAGAAGTAAATCACGTAATAATTTCTTCAGAATATACATTTTTTATAAAGGCGAACAGTTTCGTTTAAAAATATATATCCTGAATATATATTAGCCTGAAGATATATATTTGTAACCAGATTTGTCAACATGTCAATTGGTAAAATTTAATCTGATATGTCCAAGTTCTGGCGGGAAGCCTATAGATATGTATCCTGAATATATATTACCCTGAAGATATATATCTAAAGGCTTCCCTCCCGAAAAAGGACATATCAGATTAAATTTTACCAAGGAAAGGGTTGAGGTGACTTTGCACATAAGGGCGTGCACCCAGGAAAATTCCCAAGGAAAAACGGACATTAAAAAATTCGATGAAATTGAACCCGGGATCTTCCTCTAATAGAGGAAGGGGTTCGATTACCGGCCCCGTCAGACTTTTTTCATGTCCGTTTTTCCTTTTAAATTTTACCAATTATCACTTTGAAAAATCTAGTTACTATTGATAAACTCTTTGTCCACTATTTTCTTTACATTTCAGTTTTATATATGTATGTTTTTTGTTATGTAATCATTCACTTAACTAGATGTCCTTTTTCTGTTTACTTTTTTTCAAGCAATCATATTCGTTTATCCATCCAAATACGTGTCCATATTGGTTTCTTTGAATTTTCTGAATAAATTCTTACCATTACTACATACATGCTGCAGTTACAGTATTGTTAGGAGGTAGCGCCTATACATTCAAGTAAGACTTACACAATAAATACAAACACTCCATAATCCCTAACATTAGAAGTCCCACAAATACCAAAGATTTAAAACAACATCATCATAATCAAAAACAGTAACAAAACACACAAATACAGTAAGATTTATTTCGTAATTTATCCCCCATGGTATCCCTTCCAACAAATTTATACCATATAGATCATCACAATTACCACAAACTTTACATCGTACTTTGGATATCTCATTTACACGAAATAATGATCAAAACATAGCTCCATAACATCATCGAAGCAATTAATCCTAGGATACTATTAAACGTATTCATAAAAAGTATTTTTATATTTTACAGTATTATTTACATTATAGCAATATAACAGCGTTATTTACTTTTATTTATATCGTTGCTTAACAGTACATCACTAATATAGTAAAATATATTACTGTTTTCAAGTAGGGTTTTTCAGTGTTCAGGATAAATTAATTTAGATCCAGAGTTTCTGGCTCATTGCTGGCTGTTTTCCTTGGAAACTAAGAAATGTGTTTCTACTTGTTGATATTTTGACGTAAACGCGACTATAGAAAACGTTTTGTTTACATCCTCGGGGCAGGAGAAAAAGTTTCCTTTGTTTGAAGAAAATCATGTATTTCTCCGAGCCACCATTTCTATAGCTATTCTACTCAAACCTGCTGTTCCACAAACATTATGGTATGGGTTGAAAAGGCCTCGATTAATTAGAATCTTGCACCAAGTCGTTGCTGAGTTGAAATTCTCCAACCCCTCTTAAATGCGTAGGGATTGTGTGATATCCTATAACGTATCAATCAGATTGGATCAGTACGAGTATGTATTGTTGTTGTTTAGTATGATAACCTATGGCGTCACCTATGGCAACATCTACATATAATACTTGATTAGAGATTATCGCCCCCATTCTCGATTGTCAGGTCTTGTGTAGGTAGTGATCATGATGTTGTTCCAGTAGCATTTATTTATTATTACGTTAAATCTGAAGATTGGTATACACCAGGCAGCAGAGTTTGGTATCATGCAACTACGCGACGTTCATTCAGTTAATGGATAGACTTATTAAAACAGAAAAAGACAAGTAGTAAAATAAAAACATCATCAAATACTAAAACATCATAAATAGGAAAATAAAAAACCTCATTAAAAACACATCACTTATTCAATATTTACACCTTCAATACCTACAAATGCATTGCGATTCATTTATGGTCAATCCAGGTGAAATACATCTATATAAAACACAAAACATATATGACACATATATAGGAAACACAGCTTAACATATAAGATACAAAAAAGATTGAATAAAAACTTTGCTCTAGTGTCATTTGTGTCTGAGCCGTCCCTTTATTCTTCGTCGAAACGCTACAGTACTTGGGATCGGGTTAAGAACATTATTCGAGAGAACAATGTTCCTCTTAGCCAAAACTCGACTCTCGCAACCCAGATTAATTATATTCTCTTAATAAGAGCCCGATTATATGTTGCGCAAGGTACTCGTCATTTGTTCTTTCTTCCGAAAGACTTTTCTCTGATGGTAGCCATGTGCATGCATGCATGATTTCCAGTGCCGGTTTTAATTGACGGTCTTTCATATCTCAAGCCGACCTCATGAATGGAGGGACCGTTGTGTGGAAAACTCGGCGCTGTATTTTTTTTCCTATCGTGCAAGGCCTTTCGTGCATGAACCCATTTCGTGTAGCTTTACGTAACTCTGAAAGAAGACCATACACGTTTGGCGGGGAAACAATAGGACTTATGCAACGTTCAGGAATGTAATTAAAACGCCGATTTTCTCAGCCGAGGGACAGTTTGATTGAGATACCGTTAACCTTTTATTAGTCGCGTCTAAAGTGTTACGTAATTAGTCACGTGGGGTCAATATGACCCTGATGTCCCCTGATTTTTTTAGACCACTTTCAATAGTAAGGCAATTAATTATTCTTATGATGAAATCATTTATTTTTAAATTTTACAACGACGCTTGGTCACATTTAGCAACTGATGGTGTAATTTGTGTTGTCCAAAATTCCCTAACTTGGCCATTGCAAAAATATATGACTGATACCGATATAGCAATAGTATTAATCTACCCCTAAAGTTCATATCTTAAAACTAACTAAACCTAATTAAACATAATTACAAAGGATATGATTTGAGGAAATTATTGTTTACAATTAAATCGAAATATATACTAGTTATTTACATATATGTACATTATCAAAAAATAGATGAAAGGAAATTGTAGCTCATGAATGATCCTTTAATAAAATATATATCGCTTTTTCAACTTGATACCATTTTAATTAATTATTAATAAAATAAAATGTATAAATATGTAAGAAAAATATAAATGTTTTAGAAAATACATAGAATAATGCACCGACATTATGCCGCCCCCTTTTCTCTAAGTATTTTCGCAGTGTTTTCGAAGTGGGGAAAAATAGGGCGATTTTCGCTAAAACTCTGCAACAATGTCCAAAAATAACTTTGTGTTTTTACTGAAATGTGTCTTCTGCGCATGAGGAAAATCAGATCCTCTCATGAGGGATGCTGTACAAGCTCGTTTATTTCTTTATCAACCCCTGACATACGGCGAAACGCCAGTTTGCAATGAAGTGTTTACAGTGTCAGTAGACGAACACATATGACTATTCCCTAATCGCAAAAATTGGAGCGTTATCATGTAGCACTATAAATATAATATAGGTAAACATTATCAAAATGTTATTTATGATATTTATAAGAATATTCTATAGGAAAAATTTCCTTAGCAATTTATGTACACCAAATCCTCCTGACAGGGCCTATTCAGTATTTAGTCAAGTGATTGAGGCAAGGCACAGGGTACATATAATTAAGATTTCCACATCATAAAGAATAAGCTATCGTTTCCATTGTTTATTCATCGCCTATTACTCTTCTCATCTATATATTATTTTTCTCTTAGAATCTCTTAGGCTTTTTATAATCCCAATTCTTCTCATTTTTTCTCATACTATCTCTTTAAATTGATCATTGTATTTGCCATGGAGTCGAATTAGATAAATGGAAACACTTCCACGGGTAAAGACGCATTATTATAGAAAGAAGAAGTCTTTCCCGGTGGTGAATATAATGTAGAAAGAGCTCTTTCTACACGTATTATTATATTTTTTTCGCCGAGAAGTTATGGGATTTTTGAGTTTGGAACGGACTGGTGTCAAACTACTTTGCTCGTACTTGTAGTGGTGAGTATTTTCCGTTATGAATTCATGGGTGGTTGCTACCCTTGAATGAATAATTTCCTCTATTAATTTAATGATTATTATAGGTTGTTTGAGAAATTTAATTCGAAATGTAGCCAGTCCCACGCAAATCATCTTGTATGGAATTCGAATATTATTAATTAAAGACCGAAAATTCAATGTAAGTTCCACCTTAGGAGATAGGTCTATCGTAGCATTAAGCTAAACTACATACATGTATATGCCGGCGTATAAGTCGACCTTATTAATATTCCTTAAACCATCTTATACTTACGAATTCCGTAGTTTTTCTTCACATACTATAGAACTGGAGAAGTGGCGATGACTTATTTTTTGGGTCAACTTATACGCCGAAATATACGGTATGCAGAATGAAATGAAAGGAAACAGATGGTTCAGGAAGTAGAAGAAGAGTATTCGGAAGATTAAGGTCATTAGAGCAATCCTTGGAGGACCAAATTGCCGAAAAATGACGATCGTTGAGCTCAAAACTTAATGGAATGAGTTACGAGATATATTGAGCGACTGAAGAGGGAGCAAAACGAATTAGTTACATAACCGAATTTTCTGGATCTGGAGATCAAATTGAAACAGCCGTGTGGGGTCTTGCATCTGTCATTGCTTAACCAGGGCAACCATGCCATCAAAGTAATTCCTTTCCTCGCCATGAATGTTCGTTAGGTAATTGGGTTAAGGAAGAGGTAAATCAAATGACATTACAGTCACCTAATCATAAAATCGAGTCACTGTAACGAATGTACGTGAAATACTAATGTGAATTTGAAAAAAATAGATTTCTTGCCTTCATCCCTTGGAGCTCGAATTTCCCATGAAACCTTTTAACCGGAACCCTCCCCGGACTTATTCCCCAGACTTATTCCCCGGACCGTCTCCCCAGACCCACACTCAGGACCCCCTCCCAGGATCCTCTCCCCGGACCATCTCCAAGGACACCCTAGCCGGACCCACGCCCAGTGACCCTCTACCGACCCCCTCCTCGGACCTACTCCCCAGACCCTATCCCCGGACCCCCTACCCCGGACCCTCTAACCATACCCTCTCTCCGGACCCTTCTCCTCGGACCATATCCCATGACTCCCTACCCGAACCCCCTCCCCAGACACTCCCGAGGCCCCCTACTCGTGTCCCCACGCCGGACATTCTTACCATACTGCCTCACCGGACCCTTTCCCTCCTCTGGGTACCTACCACTCCGTGGGACTCCTACTCCAACGACCACCGCAACCCTGAACGATCTTCACCTCCCTGGAAACCATTGCCCTCGATAGAAGACCTCATCCTCTACGGACACCCTCCCAAAACGACCTCCCTAAATTTCGTCTCCCCTCGACGTCGTCTCCCCCAACGCCCTCCCAATCCCCGGACGAGCTCCACGCACTGAATCCCACGAATTTACTCTTGTTTATTTATGTCTGGGTTAGGTGAGGACTTTTTTCGCCCACTTTTTCTTACAGATATTTCACAAGTACAAGTACAAAATAAATTCCTTAATAATAACGTACATAAATAATTGAATACACAATTTAGGATATTTTAAAATTGCTAAAAACAAAATAAATAATTGAGATAGACAAACACACAAACTGGCGATTGATTATCAACGTGAAATTCATAACCAAACCAAACGCTATAAACGAGCAAATGTTTCTTTATATCTGACAATTTTTCAGCTTATTTCATTAAAATCATAAAAACATTTAAAAGAAGGAACCTTTTACAAACTATTGACGGTGCCAGGAAGGTCAATGAGAAGTGATACAAAATCGAAAGTTTGAACCAGGCATTTATATACCATGACTGAGAATGTAAAATTTTAGAAAATAACTACTCGTATGTCTTGCCGTTGAAACTTAGTATCTATTGAAATCGCCTGAATTCTCTAGAAAATACGTAAATTCTCTGAATTAACGAGGGCTAGTTCTTTAAGAATAAAAATTTCTTTTTAATCATGAAATATTAAAATGTTTTCGATAGTTATAGAGATTCTTGAAACATCAACATCAAAAAACTAGTCGAAATCCGATTTCTCATCTTTTAATGCACACTCAAATTCGCATGAACTTGAGTACTTAAGAATTCATTTTCCATTTTAAAATAAAGCCTTTGAAAAGCCCAACTGTTCTTAAATATCTTTTGAAAAGTGTCGCCATTACTCTGATAGGTGGAAAACCATTGTGCAAATAAAATTATCCAATTTTGAACAATATCATCGTAAGTATTCTTTACAGCCCGAAGTTTTGTCTCTCGCATTTTACTAGAACACACATTTCTATGCTAATTATGTGATGTATATTTTCTTTGACATTTATGGAGCAATTTTAACGACCATTTACGACGACCTCAGCTAAGTGTTGGTTTCAACTAGTTGCTCTGGCTCTTTTTCTTTCCAGAAAATATGTACTACATCGATAACATACGGATTTACTAAGAAAACTAATAATTCATCGAAGTCTTGATGATGAATTAATAATTAAGAACTATTCCAAGCGTTTGCAAATGTAAAATATAAGTGCCATCTCAGCCAAAAACATAGTCATTATTTCAAAAATAAGACTGATATAAATTGAAAGTAAATCAATTGTGAAGGACGAATAACGTTAGCGAATAAAAAAAATCGGAAAAGGGGGAATATGCATGCGTACAATACGGAATATCGATAATGAAAAATGGGAATTATAAAAAAATTCCGTTGTACTCATTGTATTCTGTGTTCCATCCACGGACCGAATAACTCTCCTCAGCATCTATATGCTCCTACTCTTGCTCTTCCATAATGGAGAAGGGTTCCAAACGCATTTCTAAAGAATAAATACAAAAAGAGTAAATGAATATCGGTACAAAACATAAAAACGTAAATCCAAAAATACGGACTATATCTCATTACTGAATAGAAATTGTATTAACTATAGATACAAATTATACTCATCGTATTGTATATTCCATCCCTGGACCGAACATCTTTCCTCAGCATCTCTGCACTCCTACTCTGCTCTTCAATGATGGAGAAATGGTGCCAGCCTGTGTAAACGGAAACAAATAAGAAAACAGTGAATAAAGTTGTAGTTTGGAAACAGAAAACAATGTTAATCCAAAAACATGCACTATCTATCATTCTTGAATAGGAATTGCAAAAATATTAGAATCCATTTTTGCTCATTTTTTACTGTGTTACATCCATGGACCGAATTTCTTTTCTGTCAGTATCTCTGCGACCCTACTCTTCTTTTCTGTGGTGGAAAAATGTTGCGAGCTTGATTCTGAAGAAAAAAAGGAAATAAAATAGTAATTTTTAAAAACTAAAAAACCTACGTTTATCCAAAAATACGCACTGCTGATCATACTTAAATAGGAATAGTAATAACATATAGATTGAAATTATACTCATTGTATTCTATACTCCATGCATGGACCAAATATCTCTCCACAGCGTCGGCAATCTCCTTTTCAGCTCTTCTATGATGGAGCAGTGGTTTCTCAACATGATGAACCGACTAGGAATACCAGGAAATATGATATTAGTAATAATCACAAGTAACATCACCTTTCATCGAAGTACCAGGTCCCATGAAAGACTTGTCTTTTCACATTCAGATGACTTTCTTATTTATTTGATATTCTAAAAATCTGATTTTTAAAAGAGCAAAACTGCATTGGACCGAGAAACTTGGCTTGCTAATCCTTGGTTGAAGGACCTTTCGTTATCACACCGGAGTCACGGAGAGGAATCGTCCAAAATCAAGAGAATTCACTGCATTGGAATTAAAAGCAAGAAATAACCCCTAATTGATTTTTTTATATTCAGACCAATTGAACGTAATTTATACTTCAATTTAACAATAAATTTTATTATATAAATGTTTTGTAGTCATCAGTACTCAAGGGATCCGGAAATGATGTGAAGGTGGAAAATGTTGGGACTATTAGAGAGGAATCTGTTTCCAAAACACAGCCACTGTCCTTTTCAAAATGTAATACCTTACCATTTAACGAAAAAGTCCCAGAAATCGCTGGTATAGCATTCCCTGGGATCTCAGATAAGAGCCAACCTTATCTCTTGGCCATACGGTGTTGCCAAGCACTGTATTTCAAAGCCCCTCAATCTTATGCAGCTAAGAGTACGCCGTTCGATTTTTTTGTGGGGAGCTGTACATCAATACTATTTTCCTTACTTTAGGCGAAAAATTACCGTAAAATAAGGTTTCGCCATTTTGTTGTATAAATATTGCAAATATTCTACTGTGTTAATTTTAAACCCAGTATTATGAACCAGACAAATGAGGTTTATAGTACTGCATCGAAATTGCTCTTGTTGCCAAGTCCATACTCAAAAAAAGCACATTCTTATTTTTTGCCAGCTTTTGTCGATATTGATCCACTGTGCAGCTGAAGCTGTTTGATAAATTTATCAGTCCTTATTTCGGGGAGGAGATAGCCGATATTTCCAGGTGGGAGCCAATGTGCGAAATGGCCTAAGCTGTCGAAGCACTTTTAACAATACTACTACAATACTACTACTACGATAGCCGATATTGTTATCCCAGTCATAAACTTTTGCGATCTTCGGGAGAAAACAGGAAAGCGATACAGGGATGTAGCAGCCAGGATAGATAGTTACTTTAGGTCGTTTTTCACGCGAAGTATTAGAGAAGTTAATATTTCTCCAGGTTCGATAGGGATGTCGGTGTTTTACACCCCCATGCACCACTGGTGGATTGCAAGGTTTAAATGTAAATGTAAAATTTTCATATATACGATCTGCTTTGCTCCAACGTGTTTTTACCCAAAGTCGGTCAGGAAAGCGCGCACTGCAGAATTTCTCCGCTGCAAAATAAACATCCCCCTTCCCTTCGAATTTATTCAATTCCATAACATGCGCAATTCTGCGGAGTCTTCCACGCTCGCTTTGCATGCGTCCGCCCCTCTTCCTCTTATAAAACCGTTCGCTATCGTTCTGGGATTTGCAGTAAAGCGGTCTTTGAGCTTCAATTGTTTGGCCAAGTGTTCATTCGACTCATCAACTGCTCTGGATACCTAATAGTTTTCCATTTATGCTCTTTGTTCAAGGCAGGATTTGTGCCAGAAGTAATTGGGGTCGGGGGGTTTTAGTAATAGGAAGTTCTAATGTCCGGCGGATAATGAATCCATTACGTGCAAGGGCCCGCCGGGAGGGAGTGTGTGAGCGGGTGTTCTCCAGGTCGGGATGGGACAACTGGCCGCCGCCGACTCGCCGCGGCCGACTGGCCGCCGCCAACTGGCCGCCGGGCCAACTGGCCGCGGGGACAACTGGCCGCGGGGACAACTGGCCGCGGGAACGGGAATTAGTGGCCATGGTGTTATATCAATTATAATAAGTGAAGGAATTTCCCAACAACTTACTTCTTTCGTAGGAAATGTTGCGTAAAGCTAATATTTATTTAAATAAACATGATATTTTAAATAATTCCTCATAATTTAAAGCAAAAATTTAATAACCTCCTATAAAAATACGCTCCACAAAACCTTATAATAGGAATTCATCCATGTTAATTGAAATCATATGTAACAACAAGGAGACGAAATTACTATTTTATTTTAGGTTAAAAAAACATCATGGCCTAAAAGCCACATTAAGTTTTTTTAAATCACTTCTCGATAAGATAGAAACTTGAAACTCGGCATGTGGATAAAGATCGTAAATATCTTTTATTTACGTTGTTGAAAGTTTCGCTGATTGTCCTTGGTTCGATTCCAGATAGCCATTTACATTCCTCAATGCATTTTTTTATGGAGATAACGGAAACAAATTTTAGGTACTTCCCGGCATGATATCAACTTCAAACTTTGGATGAGATAAGATCAAGTCCTTACAAGTCATACTGTGCATTCACAGCTGCCAATATGTCCTGGGTTCGACACCGGGCGTCTCTACAATCAGTAAATGATCCGATTTTTAAGAATTATTTTGAACCCTTTCCCAATACTGTAGAAACTAGAAATTTGGCATATAGATAGAATCATAGATATCTTTTAAAGATGTGTTTTAGATTTGATTGATCGTCTTTGGTTCGATCCCAAAAAGCTATTTACATTACTCTATGGAATTATATGGGGATAACGAATTCTTAATTTTGTATATCTATATATAATAGATATATCTACATATATAGGTATATCCGGAGAAGTGTCTATATACAATAGATAAATATTGCTTGCTTTTGCTTAATATTAAAGATTTAGTTGGTTTGAATCAAGGAAAATGGATTCTCAGTTCGCCAAAATTGGTCAAAATTCACAAAATATACAGAAATCTTACGGATCTTGGTTAGACAGTAGGGTGGGTCGTTTTGTCTCTTTTTTCTGATAGAAATGTAAAACCCTGCAAAAGTGGCACACTCGCATTACTGATAGTATTTGATTAGGAAAGGAAATTACCTCTTTTGTGAGAATTTTTGCCTCGAAATTTCGGCAAAAAACTTTAAAATTTCCAAAAATTCTAGTTCGGTTAAAACGAATATTTTTCGGATAATGATATGTCATTTGCAACTAAATCTGCCCTTCTAGCCTAAATATGGCACTTATATGCCTTTGCATAGGGCAGAGATGACTCCTATGGGACCAGAATAGGATGCGAATTAATTTTAATTTAATTTTGTGTAAGCTCTTCCGTCCTCGTCTATTCCTTCGCTTCTTGGAACATATTTATTACATTTAATATCTGATATATTTTATAAATATTATTATCATATTTTCGAGTACTGCATGACCCAAATGAAAGATGCTGAGATTGTTGTGTTTGAAGGTGAAGGAAAGAACACCTAAACTTGTTGGAAGGATGAAATTCTTCGAATTTTCGAGGAATTATTTAGAAAACCAATGGAGTTGAATAGAAGTTCATTGTCATGTAAAAGATAAACAGACCATTCAATTAGTTTCTTGTTAATTCTTTGAATATTCAAAGATTTTCACCCTTCCAACCATTATTGGTGTTCCTTCATTTAATCCCAAGAACATTTATCTCGTCAACATTATGGTGGGCCAGGATTTACTTAAAAATATAATAATACCATTCATACAACAAATAGAATATTAAATGTAAAAAACAGGTGCAGCACTGCTTTGCTACCGCTACGAGCCACCAAGTAGAGAAATTTACGAGAACGGAAAGAGGTACAAAAAACTTCTATTTACTTAGTTCTAAATTAATTTGCCTCCTATTCTGGCCCCATAGGAGACATCTCTGCCCGATTCAGAAGCATTTATGCGACATATAGAGGCTTGAGTGACAGTTTGCGTCGTAAAGGACATATCTTTATCCAAAAAAATATCCGTTTGAATCGAACTAGATTTTTTTTGCAATTTTAGCGTTTCTTGCCGAAATTTCGAAACTTCGAGGCAACAATTCTCACAAAAGATAGTATTTGATTTGGAAAGAAAATTATATCAGTAATGCGGGTGTGCCAATTTTGCCGGGTAATCATTTCTATCAGAAAGAAAATGACAAAACGACCCACCATGACAAAAAGTGTTTTTGTGTTAGTTGAAGCAAATATTTAATTATTCAAGAGAAAGAAATTAACTCTGTATCCTAATTATTTACGTTGCCGTGGAGTAAAATGTCCTAAAAGTCACAATTATTCAAAGAATACGAAACAAAATCGTCTGCATTCGTCAGTTGCAGCTTATATTTCAACTTGAATTTTCACACATTCTTGGTTCGATACTAGGCCAGTGAAATAATCACCCATTTAAAATGCATTTGGGTCGTTTTTCATTATTTTTTGGTGCACTTATCAAAACCATAAGAAGCTGTTGCAGCGAACAAGGATGGAGGTTGGGAAAACGTTTCCGAAAAAGAAATATCTACGTACATATAACTCCTAGGTTCGAATCCAGGGCATATTAAGTTTTCTCTCATAGCGAATATATCGGTAAAGTAAGACATCGTTCGAGTCAGTTGCAGCCAACATTTCAACTTGAATTTACAGAAATGGTTACAAATGGATATTTATCATTGGCCTACATAGAAAGAATTACTAAAAAGATCTAGGTTCGATGTTGGCCGTTGCACATTTCTCCCATTTAAAACACATTACTAGCGTTTACATTATTATATTTGGTGTACTTAGCGAAATGAAAGTAATATGTTTCAAGAACGTGGATAGATGCTGGGGTTAAGTTTTCTATGACAACATCTCTATGCACAACATTAAATAACTACAATTTGTAGCAATATTTTTAAATATTCAAGCTAAAACCTAGTTTGCCAAGAAATATGGAAGAAGCTTAGATTGTTAGGAAATCAAACCATTTACCAGTTATTGAACATAAGTGAATGCACTTTCTTATTCAAATTCATAAGATTATACGACCCTTCGTAAGACTATGGTAAAACATTGATTTTCTATTACGATAACGATTACATGATTAAAAACCTCAAGTTTGAAATATAATTAACTAGTTGAAAATGAGTTTTTAGTTACGATTTAGTATCTCCTCTCGTAATCATTCTAGAAAAAATGCTTTTTTTAATTTATTTAAATCGATCAAAGAGTGTGGAGTGAAAACTCCAACATTTCTATTTATAAAAGAAATTTTGTACGAGATCGCTTCCTAATTCAGGTGCTTCTCAAATTTGAATCAATCAAGATCCTGCTGTCAAATTGTACAGCAAGAAGTAAGACTTTATGATAAGGTTGTGTTAAAGGTTTGGTATTCCTGTAAGACATGGTTGTTGTTCAGTAATCGTGTGACCATGATCGAGTCGAGAACTTCCGCGAATCCACCGAATTTTGATTTGCTTCACATCGTATCAGATGGGGTAGGGGAACAACGCTGACGCCTAATGGATATCTTAATAAAGAAAATAAGTTGATCTTTAAAATTGTGTACGACAAGTACCATTATCATCGCGGATCATTGTAAGAAAAAGCCTCTAAGTCCAGATCTGTACCATTTTTGGTCCGACATTAACCTAAAATAAAATAGCAATTTCGTCTCCTTGTTGTTACATGTGATTTTAATTAAAATGGATGAATTCTTATTATGAGGTTTTGTGAAGCATATTTTTATACGAGGTTACTACATTTTTGCTTTAAATTATGGGGAATTATATAAAATATCATGTTTTTAAAATAAATATTAGCTTTGCGTAACATTTCCTACGAAAGAAGTAAGTTGTTGGGAAATTCCTTCACTTATTATAATTGATATAACACCAAGGCCACTATTTCCCGTTCCCGCGGCCAGTTGTACCCGCGGCCAGTTGTCCCCGCGGCCAGTTGTCCCCGCGGCCACTTGTCCCCGCGGCCAGTTGGCCCGGCGGGCAGTTGGCGGCGGCCAGTTGGCGGCGGCGAGTCGGCGGCGGCCAGTTGTCCTAGACCGGAGTCGGGTGTCCGTGTGTCGCTGTCATTTTGCAGCATAGTTCCGCGGTCGGACCGTGGTTCTGAGGTTTGGAGTCGCGTTGTCGGCCTGAACCAAAGACTGCGGGACTTCTGTAGGAGCAACGGGGTCGGGTTCGTCGATTTGAGGCCGGTTCTTGATTCATGTCGGCTACCTCTTAATCGTTCTGGCGTTCATTATACTGCCCGGGCGGCGGAGCTGGTGGCACGTAGGATTTACGAGGTAAATAGGGTTTTTTTAGGTTAGACTATTATCAGAGTTCGCCACCCCAGGTAGTTTTAGAGTCCAATTCTTCCGGTTTAAATGAGAGCGATATAACGCAGATAGATTTGCGAGAGAAAAATTTAAATCTAAGGGGAAATAATAATATTAAGAAAGTACATTCAGCGGTAGGAATTATAGATAACACCCACGTAAATAGGCAAGTAGAAACGCATGATCTTAGTCCCCGAAATAGAAACAGTAGCATTGACAATAAAGAGAAATTCAATTCAAAAATCGTTACGGTTATTCCAAACAGAAATCCAACTTTAAAGCGCGAACTCAGAGATCTAAAAATAATAGTCGTGAATTGCAGAAGCATACGTAATAAGCAGGTGGAATTTCTTAACCTTACAAGGAGCACTTGCGCGGATATCATACTAGGATCTGAGAGTTGGTTAAGCGAAGACATTAATTCAAGCGAGATATTTCCTCCAGATTATGTGATATATCGCAAAGATAGACAGGGTAGAGTAGGCGGTGGAGTTTTTATCGCTGTAAAGAACCATTTGATTAGTCAGCGAGATGAGTTTGTAGAAAATAGCAGGAGCGAAATGATATGGTGCTCGATTTTAAGACCTAACGGTAGTAAGATTTATGTCTGTTCATTGTATCGTCCTCCCGATGGCGAAATTGATTGTATTGACGATTTATCCGGGACGTTACAGATAATCGGTGAAAAAGTAAAAGATCCCATCATAGTTGTAGGAGGAGATTTTAACCTACCACATATTAATTGGCGGAATTTAACATGCTCCAACTCTAGTAGAGAGAGAAAAGTTTCTCAAAAATTAATCGATACTTTCTCGTCGCATGCGATAGAACAGGTAAACATGACGAAGACTCGAACGACTCGTGCGGGTGAAGGTAACATCCTAGATTTACTAGCCACCACCCACCCACAATTGATAGCTAATCTCGATATAGTTGACGGTATTTCAGACCATGATGTCATAATGGCGGAGATGAAAGCAGTAGTGGTTAAATATCTTAAGCCACCGAGGCAAGTATATGTAATTCGCAAAGCAATTTTTCGGAGTTTAGGGTTTATATTAACGAGTGCAAGGATGATTTTTTCCGCTTCTTGGGTGCAAATACAGTAAATGATAGTTGGATAGAGTTTCTCCGGATAATCAAAGAAGGTTTAATTAAATTTGTTCCCACTAAGAGCGTGCGTGAGCGTAAAGAGCCACGGTGGACGCAACCTAAATTACGAGCATTACATAGGAAGCAAAGAGTCATTCACTCGCGATGGAGAAAACTCAAAGCATGCGGAACGAACCATGAGCTCGAAGAACTAAACTATAGAGAAGTGCGAAAGTTAGTTAAGGAAGAAGCGCGAAAAGAATACCAGGAATACAGATCTCGAACCCTATTAGAATCATTAGGTGGCGATCAGAAAGAATTTTGGTCATACGTGCGTGAGACCCGTGGAGGTCAGTTTTCTGTGCCTAGCCTCATAAGCGCAGAGGGAATTACCGTAAATAAATCAGAAGATAAAGCTAACTTACTTAACAGGCACTACCAGAAATGCTTCACTGTAGACAATGGTCAAGTTAAGGATTTTACCTCGCGCATTGATTCAGAGATGTGTCCCATCGAGATATCGGTTGATGGAATTGGAAAATTATTGCGAGATATTGATAGGAAAAAGGCGCCAGGACCCGAAGGTATTCCCGCTGTTGTAATAAAAACTTTAGCCGATGAAATTGCTCCGCTTCTACAGATTTTCTATCAGAAATCATTGGATGAGGGAACCGTCCCAATGTCGTGGAAAAAAGCTAATGTCACTCCGGTGCCTAAGAAAAGGCGCGCGTCAAAACCAGATGATTATAGGCCTATTTCATTAACTTCAATTTTTTGCAAAATAATGGAGCATATTATAGCGAGCTCTATCATGCGCTTTCTTTCCGAAAAGGGAGCAATCAGTCAGAGCCAGCACGGATTCCGTAAAGGTAGGTCTTGTGAGACCCAGTTAGCGCTTTTTATGAATGACTTATCTAAAGCAGCAGACGGCGGTGTTAGATCAGACGCAGTTTTCCTAGATTTCAGGAAAGCTTTCGACACAGTTTCTCACGAAAAGCTTATCCAAAAGCTGAGTGCCTACGCGATCGACGAAAAAGTTATCAGATGGACCAAATCTTTTCTAGAAAACAGATCTCAGCGAGTTGCGTTAGATGGAGTTTTATCCGAAGAAATAAGTATCTCATCAGGAGTTCCACAGGGAAGTGTTATTGGTCCAATCTTATTTCTAATTTACATTAACGACCTCGTAGATAACGTAAAGAGTAAGGTTAGATTATTTGCCGATGATACCCTGATATACAGAGAGATTTTGACAGAAAACGATTGTAATGTGCTTCAAGACGACCTGGACGTAATATCAGGATGGTGTAAAGATTGGCAGCTGGATTTAAATATAAATAAATGCGTTGCCATGAGTTTTACGCGCTCCACAAACATAATTCCCACGCAGTACCAAATCTCAGGTCATCCATTAGAGTTAGTTCACGACAACAAATACCTAGGAGTCACGTTTAGCAGTAACTTATCTTTTAAAGAACATATTCGAGATGCGATAGGAAAAGCGAATAGAATGCAAAGATTAACTGGTAGAACGTTGAGAGGATGCTCATCGAGAGTCAAAAAAATAGCTTACTTTTCTCTTATTCGTCCGAGTCTTGAATACTGCTGTGCGGTTTGGGACCCACACGAAGTAGGTTTAGTCTCAGATTTAGAGATGGTCCAGCGTAGAGCAGCCCGATTCGTTTGCGGGGATTTCAGGTTTGATAGCAGCGTTACGGCAATGATAGAGTCCCTCAGTTGGAATTCACTACGGATGAGAAGATCTGAATATCGTCGGAAACTTTTCGAAAAGTTCAATCGTTCAGAATTTATAGACGAAGTAAGTGAAATGTTAGTGCCAGTAAGGAGCGAACGCGATCTCCGAGAGGCATCGACGAAGCGTTATAGGGAAGTAATCGCAAGGACGGATAATTACTTTTGGTCGTTTTTTCCCCAAGCTATTAGAGATTCTAATAGGTAGAAATGAATAATGGTGGTGTATTACACCCCCTGCCATACGCCTCTGGCGGCTCGCGGGGTATATATCTAAATCTAAATCTAATTCATCTTTACTTAAGGATGTACAAGAAGTGAAAAACATAGACTTGGCTGGGACTCGAACCCAGGTCTCCCACTTTCCGGGCAGGTATTCTTGCCACTTTACTACCGAGGCACGCCATTTTCACTTCTGTAAATGTGGAATTTCAACATATATTGATAAATAATATTAATTAATAATATTTTCTTAATAATAGCAGCCCGGAAAGTGGGAGACATGGGTTTGAGTCCCAGCCAAGTCATTCTTTTACAATACTTGTATAGCCTTGGGTCAAGTCGCACGCTCTCCCGTGCTAAGTTTAACTTCAATTCCATAATTTGTAAGACTTTTACTTAATTTTATATTTACGTACTAAGTTCACCCAATAAAATATTACAGGATAAAATAGTACTGTTATAAAATACAAGTATACAATTATATTAGATAATATAAGACCAGTTGAATAAAAATTAAATATTATTTATAAAAAATAATAGAAAAAGAAAATAGAGGATAATATCTAAGCATAAATAAATAATAATAAAAAGCCAAGAATAGATTTTTTCCATGGCTTTTGAAGGAATTCACGAATTTTCTTTGGGAAAAAATGTAGATTTGTCGTGTTCGATGATGGTAGGCCACGTAGCAGCGGGAATGAGTTCATAAACCGAGGTACGTTGGCACCTTCTCGACAGTCGGGGTTCCTAAAATAACATCGTCTTCGAGCGCTCTCCGGAGGTGCGTTCAGGAAGCGCGGATCTCGCTGTAACAACCTCATCTTCACGATTTTTCCCCACCGTGTAGTACTGCGAGACTGCGAGATTGATCCGAAGAGAAGGCTGTGCTCTTTTACGCAATGCCAAGCTATGGCGCGGTTCTTTTCTTAGACGCTCCCGTGCACGCGAGGGGGGGAATGCTTGGAGGAAACAATAGCGTGAATACCGCCGCTGTACTTGCCAAAATTTTGCATTTATCATCTTTATGTCATGGGTCTGAAAATCCATCTTTTATGATACTTTGCAATAATTCATCTATTACAGGAATCACCAACACTTTTATGAATGAATAAAATAAATATAAACACATTGTAATAATTTCACGGAGTATATTTGAAGAACACGACCGGTTTCAAATATTGAATAGTCATCGTCAGGTACAGTAAATGTATGAAACCAGTATATTTACCTGAGGTTGGGAAGAGTATTCAAGTATATTTAAGTACTCGTTTCTTACATTTTGCTGTACCTGATAATGAGTATTCATGAATTGAAACCGGTCGTGTTCTTCAAATATACTCCGTGGAATTAGTACAAAGTGTTTTTATATATTTTATCCATTATGGAATTCCACGTCGGCTAGCACCATTCAAAAGGATTTAATAAAACCTATACATATTTCCCCTATATAATTAGTTAAACATCTTACCACTTAGAAATCTCTTTGTATATAAGGTCTTAAGGGTGTTTTATAACCGTGATGGGCACGTTAACACGTTACGTGCGGAGAGCGGCCACGCCATCACTATATATTACGAGTAAAATGTAGCTTGTATACTGCAAGCAGATTGTCAACACTAATTTCATATAGGTATCATTTTAATTGATATCGGGACGGTCCTCAAAAGAAAAAAAAGTATTGAAAATATTCTTCAAATTCGCTGCAATTTATTCGTCCGGCATCGGACCCGGGTCTTTTTGGGGATACTAACTATGCAGCAGAACAGAATTTCACCATCTCTAACTGTGTGTGAAAATTCAAGCAGAAATATTGGGTAAAACTGCCTAAAATGATGTCCTACTTTTCACATATATTTCTTACCTGAGAAATGTTAATGTGCTCTGGCATCGAACCCAGGAACAACATGGTCTTATCTAATTTTTTTTCATAAACCTATTTTTAATATACATCTTCTAGCTAAGTAAGAACTTCCTATCATTTCGATAAATGCATAAAAAAATAATGAAAATCAACCCATATGTATTTTATATGGGGGATATATTTACCGCCCGGCATCGAACCCGAGACTTTCTGGTGATAATAACTATGCAGTACAATAGAAAATCACTATCTCTAACTATGTGTGAAAATTCAAGCAATAATATTGGCTGCAACTGCCTCAAACGACGTCCTACTTTTCCCATATATTCCTTATGAGAGAAATTTTAATGTGCCCCGGCATCGAACCCAGGAACAGTACCGTCTTATCTAAATGTTTTTCTTAAACCGAGTCTTAATATACATCTTCTAGCAGAGCAAGAACTCCCTATCATTTCAATAAGTGCATCAAAAAATAATGAAAAACTACCTCAATGTATTTTAAAGGGCAGATTTTTGCATCGTCCTAGCATCGAACCAAGGATATTTTCCGTAAAGGTCATTAATGTTTTCAATAGATCATTGCCATATAGAAAGGCTCCTTGAGTCTTTATTCTCTACCTATCCGGAAAGTATATTTTTTTTTAAATTCCCGAAAATCAAAGCAATGCATTTAAACGGGAAAAATCGGGACTTTGGGGCCCTCTGGAATCGACACTGAGGTTTTTTTTCAAGCCAATGACGCTTGTAGTTTAGCCTGTGAATTAGTATCCTATCTATTTATCTATATCCTTGAATGAATCCGGAGAAGCATCTATATTTAATAGATATCACTCCATAAATATTAAAAAATATTTAATAGATATCACGCCATAAATATAAAAAAAATAAATGTTGGCATTAAATTTAAAAAAACTTATTGCATCGTATAGAGCTAATAATTATGTATAAATGAAATATTATTTATATATTTTATTATTATTAAAATTATTTTATTAAATAAATATATATTATATCAAAAGTATTCAGCCATAGGATAGAAACCAATAAATTCGAAACCGCACGGTACGTGTAAATAAACCTTATTTGTTTTTGCATAATTTAAGGAGGACTTTCTGTTTTATAATTCCTAAAGCAAATGTACAGTTATATAAGCAATGATATTCTAATATAGCTCCTAAATTGTTCTCCTCGCTTACAAAACATGTCTCCACCTCACCGAATGAAAGAGATTTTCTTTGTAAATTGAAGGCCTGGATATTTTTGCAAAATCTCATTAAAGCGTATTTCAACTACGTTTGTTTATTTTTCTCTTATACCTTTCCATTTTTTAACTTGTTTACTTCAATATTTTTTGTTTATGTTCCAATCCTCGAAGCATTTTTATAGAAAATTTATTGTTGATATATGTGCCGAAAAACACGTCAAATTTGAATTAAAGTGATGGCAATCCCTGTAAAAGATTTCTGTCTTCTGGGATACCTAATTTTCACGACTTAAGAAAAGGAAGGTTGTGAAGTAAATTCAAAGAAATTTGTAGTTTGAGAATCCACTAAGAAATTAGTTTGATATAGTTGAGTTATTCAAAATAAAGTTTTCTCGTTATTGAAAATAAATAAGAAGTCCGTGGTTCAAAATTTTAATCAGTCATATTTTTTATATATTTATTAATTATAAAATATTATTTTATTTGCAAAACAGTGAAAACAATTACAATTAAATGAGAAGCCGGTAGTTCATACTTCTTCCATATGCTGCAACGTATTTATTCTGAGATTTAACTCTGCAAAGGTTACATATAACTTTATTTGCTCAAATCAGGTTATGAGAGTCGTGACAGCCATCAATTCAATTTTCGTCTTTGTTTGAGCGAGATAGCATTGCATTAGGATTGCATTTAAATCTATGTCTGTCAGTCTAATTTCTATGTATATGTATTTGATAATGTTTTATTAATAATAAATTATTATATATGTTTTTTGCAATGTCTCAGTTTTATTCTTCTTATAAATTGTCAAATATGTAAAACAAATATATTCGTCCAAATACGGATACGCTAATGGACTTGGTCTTGTTAAAATGACCGTATGTTTCGTATGCAGGAGCATTTTGACTGTAATTTCTCCAATTACGTTGACATATTTTTATAATAGAGACGGAAGTGTAAGTGTAGAAGTGATATCTAATGCATATCAGAATAAACATGTCTAAGTCTACCATACTCTGATTTATATAATATTTTCAGTTGTCATTTGGTACAGGATAGGGAAAAGAATTCTTCTTTCATTTTCTTTTGCCTCAGTGTTGATCAAGACTACGATGAAATGGAAGCTACTGAGGTATGATTGATTAATTGCACAGATCAATTTCTCTCTTTTTGGGCTGCCAAGAAAAGTGTTACTAATATAGTCATTGTGCTTCACTGGACATGTTCCGCTTATAGCATTCTTGCACATTGAGGAAAGCCATGGAAAACTACCTCACTCCTCATCCTGCATAGTTCCAGCTCGTAGTAGCTTATGTCAGAGGTTATGAGATACCAACTAGCCTTCGCGCAGGATACTCTACAGAATTTGATAAAAAAGTTCGCTATGTTTATCAGAAAAACATCGATCGCGGCTAGACGTATCTGTGGTAAGGCGTAAAGGGGACGGAGAATTCCACGTCCTGGGATGCGGTCTCGGGAACAATTGGGAGAGATCCTTGAGATAATCTCGTGGCCTCCAAAAGAGTCGAAAGGAGGAGAGTGTTTCCCAAAATAACGTCAGCGTGAGACAACAACGCGGCTTGAGCGAAAACCTGAAAGAAAACAACTGGCGCTAGAAAATGAACTTATCTCTCGAGTTCTCTTCTCTTCCTTAGGTTCAGCTTTTTTAGGGATTTTATACGGGTGGATGTGACCTTTGAGTTTTCATACATTCGTCTTATGATTAGATAAGATGATTTCAATTTTACTTACTCCTATGATTTGGCTCCAAATGCAGTGATTGTATTTTAAAGGCGAGTAAAATAGAAATCAATATTTAAAAAATGTTTGAATCGTGAATTCTTTTGGGCGTTTTTAGATTGCGAATTGATAAAGTTTAGATTCTTTTAAAATAGCTCTTGTCATTTCACTTTTCTTTGGCTTGTAAATGGGTAAAAGTTGTCGGAACTTGTCGCCATTGCAATTTTTATGATGAAAACTTGATGATGACTGGTTGACTGCTTATTATTAACACTACGACCTTGGTATTTGTGGTTTAAGGGATATCAGTGTAGATGTAGCATGTTAGTTTATAATCTAATATCTTTGATAAGGATATTGAAAGAAATCCGGTTTTTGGTCAGTTTTATTATTTATTTATTCTTACGTTCTCAATGCAATAGTTTAAGGAGGAGTGTGTAGATTATATTTTGAAGTTTTGCGACAAGAATAAATATTTGAAATAGCTATAGAGTTAATAATTTTTAAAGAGGGATATAGATTTTTAATTTCTGTAAATTATTTGTCATCATTAAAAGTGCATAACAATGATGCCTCCTTGTAAGAAAATAAATGAAGCTTGTGGTATTATTTCCACAGTTTATTTAAAATGACCGGTTTCAACAATGCATCGTCATCTTCCGGTAGGAATAACAATATTGGATGCATATTTACACGGGCATAGGGGAAGCAAAGAGGGAAAAGTTTAAGGAGGGTGTGTAGGGGAGGAAGATTCAAATAAGAATGAGAGGAAATAAAAAGAAGAAACAAACATGCTTCCAATTTTGTTATCCTTAACGGAAGACGACGGTGTATCGTCGAAACCGGTCGTTTAAAATAAACTGTGGAAATAGTACTACACGCTTCATTTATTTTCTTGTGATGGAATTCTACGAAACAACGCCTTCCTCCGTGGAATTCGTGTCTCCTTGTATATTACGACTAAATGGGGATACCATTATCTTCCCTTAAGCAATACTAATACAGTAGTAGTCTTTAATTATTTCTACATTTTTATTCTAAAGTTACCGTTCTTTCTTTCAGATATCCATTGGGTTAGTCAGCCATTTAGCCTTCCTAATTCATCCTAAGAGCAGAGGATCCTGGCATCTCATTGTCTAGGTGAGCAAACCTTTTTTTAAACATGTTCTACGCTCTCAATCTTGAAATTTCGGAATCATTTGTATATTTAACTGCACGATTTTAGTCATGAAAATGGTATCATCATTGTGCCAACTGATCTAATAATAATAATAATTTTTATTCATCCAAGGACGTATGTGCATATGCATGTATAGGATAAGTCATCAATAACCACATCGACAAAACACAGCCAAATTTACCTAAGAAACCCATTACAACATGCATTAGAATTATAACACAGCAATGATTTTATTCTTAATAACACATTATATCATTTTAACATATTACAGGTTCCCCTCATTTAAAAATTCATTTACACTATAGTAAGTTTTTTGGGGGGGGATTTTTTTAATTATCTCAAATGTACTAGGAAATAAACTTATTCGGAATTTTTCGTGAACTTTAATATTTTTTCGCCGATTTCAAACAAAAGTAAATGTAAGTAATATAATTGTAATTTTAGTTTTAACCCTTTCCGGTAGCTTTATTGTAGCATCAATTCATATCACCCGCTGACCCCATGTGGGCTCATATGCTGTAGTATATACCTCCAACAGCAGGTTTCAAGACTCGCAGCTCAAGAATAATTATGATCTTCAACTGTAGATGAAGATTTCTTTACTCATGCTCGCGAGTTATAGTCAGTGTGTGTCGGTGTACTATACACTATACTTCGTATATGGAGAAAGTAAAAATATATGGAACATCAACAGAACAAAATAATGCACTTAGAAATATAAAATAAAGAAAAACACAGCATAGGTAAGCAGAGAATTTAGGACTTGAATTAGACAACAAGAGAGGGGAAAAACGAGATGCAACTCGTCTAACACAAGATACTCATTTAAACATCCGCAGCTAAGAGATAGTTGAATGATTGTAACTTAAAAACTCTCACCGAGCTGGAACATTTGGTAGAGTCAGGTAAATACTTCCAGAATTTAGAGCTATCAATCTGAAATGAATTAAGGAAAATGTTTGATCGAGGAGTAGGATATTTAATTTGCTCGGGTCCACTTCGTGTTAATCTATTATTGGTAGAAAGCTATCTGAGTGAAGAGGACAGAAATATAGCTCGGCTCCAAATTTTTGAACACCAAGAAAAGAAAAGATCCGAGTATGAACTTCCTTCTTCTAATTGGAGAAAGCCACGACAGTGGGCAACGTAAATTTATAAACATGTACAAGTTTATTATTTTACCAAATCAGTTATGGGTTTCCATGAAGTAAAGCCTAACCGTGTCGATTTTAGCACTGTGCATAGCTGAGAAAAGTTAATTTGATAATTGTCGCTTTTTAATCAGAGATATTTACCTTATCCTTGTCACAAACATTTAAGCAGGTTCCTCGATTTTCCTTTGGGTTACCAGTGCATGGGATCGTCACTCTCCAAGGCATTCCGTGACGACTTACGGATTCTGAATCGGTTCCAACTCTCTGTTTACTCGCGTTCGCTCAGGGTGATACTAAGTATGGCGGTTGGTGACAGCACTAAAGTGTTATGTCCACTCTCCACATCTAACATTTCTCTCCTGTATTCTTTTCATATTTAAATATGATAAATGCGTAGCGTTATGCGAAAGGAGTAGTGTCGTTGCCAATGCCATTAATCATTTTTATTGCTATGATTGCTCCTCAGTAAATTCTGCATCATCTTTGATGCAGTTACGTTTTTGATAGTTCAGCAATGTGATTACCATCTACATCGATTTAATTTGTGTTAGAATGTCATTAGAATAAATGAAAATTATCGTTTTTATTTTTCACTTTGTTTTTTGATTTCACTCTGGAGTCGAGAATTGCTTCTCCTCGCTAGCTGAAAACCACCCATCACTCTTTGGGAAATGCTGCTTTAGATCCAAAATAGTATTACACATGGAGTAAAAATCCCATTACAAGAATGATTTTTACTTCCCAATTGAAGTAGGAATAATCAATCGATTCAGCCATAACTTTGTAGAACTCTATTACATTGATAGAAAAACAATCACTTGGTAAAATTTCCACAGAATATTTATTTTATATGCTGCAAGTTTCGTCTCGCAGAGTCATCATCAGGCGCTAAATCATCATTTAGCGCCTGACGATGTCTCTGTGAGATGAAAAATGTAGCACATTCAATAAAATTTTTGTGGAACTTATACCAAGTGATCATTTTTCTGTCATGAAGTAGGAATTTTCCATCGTCAGCTCCATCATTATAATGCATGCTGTGGCCTTCAGTGCCATGTGTTGATTTTGTTGGTTGATTTTTAACCACAATAATGTTTATCAATATGCTAGACCAGTTTAGGCCAACATTACAAGTCAACAAAAATTACATGAACAAATAATCGCAGTTTTACTTGGTGAAATCTTAAAACTAGAACTCAATGCAATGATGTATGTGGTGGGTATATTTATTCATTACACTCAAGTAAGATTCTCTTCTTATAGGGAAGTCGTAAAGGGTTATCCAAAAGGAAAAGGACGTAAGAAATCGTCAACTAAAAGTCGAATCCTCGAATTTACGGTAAATTTATATGCGTAGTAAACATATATCTCAAGGAATCAGGAACGGATCTAGAAAATTAGCTTATGATTGGTTTAAGGTAATATCTAATAGACCTACCTTAAATCAACAGCAGTCTTAATTATCTCATAGTAACTGGAAAATCAATTTGAGCAATTTACAATCTTTTACATTCGAGCCATCAACTACTTTCTAAGGTATTTTGCCTAAATAGGCCATTAGCTATCACATCAAAATCTTCAATTATTTTTTTAAAATCCCTTTTCTTTATAACAATAACGAGCACGATGATTTTATAAATATCCCGATTGAGCGTTTTCAAGTTTTAGCTCAGGAATATACTTGGAATCGAGTCCGCATTTACAGAACGGGATATCGGATAACAAACATCCGCCGTATCGATTGTTTGAAATGTGCTGAAGAGCTTTCCCTCCAAGTCCGCAATATATTCACTTCGAAGAGGTGCCCACTTTGATGTAAAGCCGGCAACCACGCCACTTGCTGGCGGTTTAATGTACTAAATGGAACCGACCTCGGCGGGTATGATTTGAGTGCCCCCTTAAATTACATTCAACCAATGTATCACAAAATGGATTACAGAAATAATATTGGAAAGCACTGTGGTTTAGGAAATGAAGGTCTATGTGCTAGTGATATCATGTCTATAATCTATGATTTATAGTTCCCTAACCATTTAATGCAAATTCCTATTCACGAATCTGATAAATATAATAAACATTTTCATGTCATCGCCTGTAGATACTGGAACGCACAATCTCCTAATGTTAGAAATTCACCGTCCCCAACATTATTTAAGAAGCTCCTTTCGAAACTGTTATTCTCCGAGCAAAATTGCACCGAAATAAATACTCCTCAATGCTTAGTTGTATTTATTCTATTAGCACTTTATATTTGTATTTTTTGGTGTTTATGTTTGTATTTTAATAGTTGTATAGGTTAGGCTTTTACTTTGATATATGTTTATGTTGGAAGTACAATGTTTGTACATCATCGTATTTTAATTTTGTATACGATTGTATTTAATATTAGTAAAGATTTTTATTTTGTATCATTTAATATAGATTTATAGATTTGTATTTTGTTTCGTTATGTTATTTTAATTTTTAATATTTTACTTTTATTTATTATATAAATGGTAGATTTTACTTAGAAAGTCCCAATTTCGCAAAATATAGTCACTTAATAATAATAATATAAATAAGGAAATGGACCCATAAGTTTATATGAGGATGAAAAAAGAAATTGGAGGATTCATGCACCTGTGAGGATGAATTATAATGACAAGATTTTACATTAGCCAAAGTATGACCTTGTTTATTTATTAAAAAGCATAAACTTACTGCACGAGGCCTGTTACAGTTGATAGTACACAATATCAAAAAAACGATCAACAAATCAAACAATGTTATGAAGCGCAAAATGATGAAACAGAAATGTTGAAAAATTCACGTTGGTCAATCAGACAAATCAGATGGACGAATTACATGGACCAATCTTTGCAACCACGTTTAGTAGGAATTTAAGATGGAGATCATGAAACTCATTCAGTTTAGGGAAGTTGAGGAGTCCGTATATTTGGCTGGGGTCCAGCTTCTAATTTAAATATATTACCAAGGAAGAACTGATATGAACATGAAGATGTCTGACTGGACCGGGACTCGAACCCGTATATCCCAATGATATCTGGCCAGTTAATTGGATAAAACAACCGAGTGGCAATGGGGAGGTCCAGGTTTGAGTCCTGGTTCGGTCAGATTATTTTTGTCCCTTCTTAGAATTTTACATAGGTCTACGCCTAACAAGCAAAATCATATTTATTTTCTACCTTCTTAATATGTAATTTATTTTATGATTTATTATTGTTGTATTCTTATTGATTTAAAAGTGAATTCCCCCTTCAAAAATGACGGAATTAAAATTAAATTTTGTTATAATTAATTAATAAAGTTTAAACCTACATTATAGAAAGTGATGTTATTTGTAAATATATAGCTGAATTCCAGTTTCCAAAGTTTACTAAGGGTGTTATTGCAATAAAATGTTGGCTCTTCTTTCACATGCATTAATTATGAGCCTATATTTCCCATACCTACATTCGTATGAGAGTTAAGTTCAAGAATCACCTTTGTTATTAGGATATTGTTTACGCCCACTAATTTACACAAAGTTTTCGTTATTTTTTTCAGAATTTTCTCAATTTGAACTGGAACACGATATTCTACTATCGAAATAAGAATATTTATTCAAATTCTTTTCCTATGGTATTTATCTTGATTCCACAAAATTATTATTTCTGTTTTAATTCTGCAAAAGAAAACAATGTCTGCGATGAGATGAAAATGAACTTTAAGTGAATTTCTCATAAGAGACGATTCGAGTCGTCCAGAGTCAAACCGATGATATTTTGGACAAAGAAATATCAATATGTAATACTCTTATGGACCTTTCATGACTCCCAAGTTTAAAAACGTTTTCTATTTCGCTGATGGAAAATTTTCCGTTTCCAAAATGTTGTAGGATTTGGTCAGCCCTTTTGGAATACTCCAAGGCAGCTTTTTTCGGAGAAACGGACTTGAAAAAGTCTGACGGGGCCGAGAATCGAACCCGGGATCTTCCCCTATCAGGAAGGCTGCTTTAAAAACGGGTTCGATTCCAGGCCCCGTCAGACTTTTTTCAAGTCCGTTTCTTCGAAAAAAAGCTGCCTAGGAGTATTTCAAAAAGGTTTATTTTTTTCTCCATAAAGTAACCTCTCGGATAGAGGAAGATCTCGGGTTCGATTTCCGGCCCCGCCAGTCTATTTTGATATCCGTTTTTCTTAGGGATTTTTCCAGGGTGCACGCTCTTGCGTGCAAATATAGCTTGACCCTTTTCCTTTCTTTTCGGGACGATATGAATAAGTTTTTCCAAAGAGAAACGTCAATATTCTCTTTCTCATTTCTGGGATATCAAATTGGCAGTGCTGATAAGCAGCCCCCAAATAGATTTCCGGCCCTAATACCTCTCCTCCGACCTTCCGAACTCCGCAGTATCAACCCATCGGCAGGGCCATTACGAGATGGGCTCATTCTTTATCCTTTTTCGTTAGCACCCTCGCGTGTGCGGTCACGTGACGTGCTCCCGCGGATCCCCATTAATCACGAATCGCTCCTGAAGCTGACGGATGCCTTTGTAGATGGCGGGTCGATCGACGAAGGGGGAGGGGGATGAAGGATGGATAGGAAAGGAGCAAAGAGATGCTGGGAAGGAAATTCGATGAAGGATGGGTCGGTTAGATTTGAGAGAGAGGGGAGAGAGGTATGCAAAAGGACAATGAGGAAGGGAGAACAAAGATAGCATTGGAAACTGGAAAGGTGGAGGAACTGGAAGAATTAGTGGAAACAGAAAGAACGCATCAAGAAGGAAGGGATGAGCTGGAACTTCAATTACCACTGGATATTTGAAAGGAGGTAGTTTCTCTGGAGACGACGGAAAAATAAACATTTAAAAGGCCAGTAAAATATTAAGTCGAAAAAGGGAATACGTTCTAAATGGAAAGAAAAAGAACTTCGTAGATTTCCACACTAACGATTTTATTTTTCGATTTGGCTAGTAAGACGATCTTGGCCAAATTGTACCGGAAATGCAACATTAAATACTGCTGCATTTTTGTAATTCAGTGGTATCTATTGCTGCACTTCTGTATTCCATACCTGATGATGGCCTATGAGCTGAAACCAGTTGAAATAATAAAATCTTTAAGTGTATAAATTAACTGAGTAGTAGTAGAAGTCAGACTGAGGCGCTTCAACTGCAAAGGTCATTTGCGCCTGTGCTCAAATCCAGTTCAACTGGGTGTACTAGTTTAACTGTATTCTTTCATATATAACCAGTCAATAACCTAACAGATTGTAAGTATAAATAAGTCGGTAGATAAATAAAATGAAAAATATATAAGTTAGTAGATAAAATAAATATATAAAACCAAATGCATGTTAAAACACAGCTGCATGACAGATAAAAATCCTGTCAAAAACTGAGAAGTGCTAAATTAAAATGTTTAGAATAACTTGTCAAAGATCTCTGACAAAATTTATTTCCCAATAAGGGCATTTGTCATACCGGGTTATATAAACCAGTTTCTTCAAAAAAAGTTTAAAACTCTATTTACACTTTCTGTGACATTACTTAAAACATCTTTAAGCTCACACGTTTAACTGGTTCCTCAGGGCTTTATATTGCTCACAGTTTGTGAGGATAAAATTCTTTTAATTTCCGTATAGAATGTCGTTCCACGAGTCACGGCCGAATATGATAGAACTTATAAGGGAAAAGTTTGCTTTTAAAGTGCAAGATAAGAGCACAAATCTCTCGGATAGCCATCTGGGCAGCGCGTTCAGGTTCGTTGAAAGCGGTCCCGGCTTCGATTCCCGGTGGGATTTGAAATTCATCCTAAGTTTTATCTATTTCACAATAAAACTTTGTTTTGTACCATAAAGTTAGATTTCTTTTGATAATCACCATGGTGCCCATATTACCAGCTCAACTGGGAATTTTCCCGAAAAGTACTCAGAATATTTTTTTTAGCTCATTAGGTATTTGGCCTATGGGATAAAGAACAACATATTGTGTTAACCAAATGTCTCAGTATGCTTTCTTTCAATTTTAAGATTAATTGAAGCGTTATTGTACTTGTTACATTACATTGTTGCACATTATTGCACTTGTTACATTGTAATTGTTATTGTACTTTAATTGCAAAAAACAGAACGGGTGCTCATAATACCACCTTTACCTCTTCCAGTACACTACTTTGTCTTTATTCTACACGGTTAAAATTCTCCTAAGTTGTTTTATAATTTGTATTCTGAGTTTTATTCCAAGTTTTGCATCAATCTTGTGTTTTGAAGATGAAGTTCCAAAAAGATAAGACCGTTGTGACTGACACTGTTATCATAGCTTAGCTCTGACACAATGATTTCGGTGCGTCTACGAATGTATCATTTGATTCAGGGAAATTTATGTCAGATGATGGAAATTATGCATTTTTTCGTTAATAATTTATTTAGCTGGCCTAGGTGGGGCAGGAGAGATTAGTTTGCCATCCTAACAACGCCTTGTTCTAGCGACCTAGGTGGCATAGGGGTTGGTGTGCAAGCCTAGCAACGTTGTGGTTTTGAATCCTGGTTAGGGCATAATTGCGTGTGCTTCTCTTTAAAATGGTTAATAACAGTAAAAGTCTTTCATTAGGGCGAGATTGGGGCTAATAAATCACTTCTTACATCTAACTCTTCGTCATGTAAATTTTAAAGAAAGCTTGAAAAAAGTACATAGAAGAAAAAATACGTTGTGGTTTTTAAAAACCTAAGGTTTCGCTTAGGAAAAAATATTTACCCTCAAAAAGGTTTTCTGTAATATAGATCTATAATAGTCTCGTAAGACGTAAATTCGCCTTATAAATACGTGAATGTTATTATTTTAACCAACAATTTCTATGCATAATATCAAGCCAGTTCGAGTAATGGGGATCGAGGAATATCTCCTTCTTAAAAATCCAATTTCAGATACAAATCGGAGAAGTTGAAATGAGATGGACAACATTTAATCGAACGAAGGCATGTAATTACTTGAAGGGAAAGAGAAAGGAGTAGAAAACAATCCTAATGGATTCGAAGGAGATTCGCAGAGCATTAGGAGTCTCAGATCTGTTTGCCAAGTCATCAGTCCGGGGGTAGGTTATTCCCTCTGCCATTAGCTATTTTTCGAAAATCACATCACTACATTGAAATCACTTAAGCCGATTGATTCCTCTTACTCTCTAAATTTTTGTATTATAGTATCTTTACGTTTTCTAAAATTAATTTCACAGAATAAATCCTTTAATTTCTTATTGAGTCTTCAACCCCTTAACTGGGGCTAACTACTGGGGCTTAACTATTTTTTGTTTAATATTCACAGGATAGGGAAATATTTTGCTGATTTCTATTATCAAATTTCTTATCTCCGTAATAAATCCATCAATTATATGATAAATCTTAATTTCTGTTTGTTTTGTAAATATCAATTTTATTTGATTTAAGAAATTAAAAAAATGAAGAATTTTAAATATTTTTATGTATGATATTACTCATTTTATACAATCATTGGTTTCTTTTAATTCTTTTTTCATTTTTCCTGCTGAATGATACCATTTTTTAATACAAATTACAATGGAAACGAATATTTTAAAATATTACTAGTTGCATATCACATAGGGCTTTCATTAAATCCTGTCTAATTACGTTCTTCCAATAAGATTCCTACTTATTTAAAACAGGGGTATTTTCGCTAGTAGCTGCTTTCTTTCAGCCCTATATTGTTTGTATTTTGATAATATTTTTGTAAAATTTTAAATTGTTTAGGCCGTTTTTGATAAGTTGTTTATTTATCATTTAACTTATCAGTTTATTTTTTAATTATTTAAATTTAAATGTATAACTATTTGTTCTTTTTCTGGTTTTGTATGATATTATTGGTTTGTCTTCTTGTCTTTATATTTCATTTAATCTCATTTCATCACTAAATTTAGTTCCCTGTCTGTAGGTTTCACAGGTTTTTCACACCCTCACCCTTTTCCTGAAGTAGAATTTTTTTACTAGGCTATTAACTTAGGTTTCCACGACGTAGTCCTCTTCTGTGTACTGTTTTTCAAGCTATCTCTTATTTTACATTTAGGTGACGAAGGTTTAGTTGTAAGAAGAAACTTTATAATCTCAATCGCCCTGAATAAAGTCCTGTATTATTAATACTATTATTATAATACTAATTAATGAGACAAGAAAGGCCACAAAGACGGTTTTTGGAGATAGGATACCTCTAAGTCTCAGCATTACCAAAATTAAGGCGAACATTTTATTCCTTTCTGAATTGTTGGATCCAGATTCTGCCTTGTATACGACTGCCCCCCGCCATTCAGCCCCTTACAAAGCAAGCACTTCTAGGACACTACATGGACATCTTACAACCTTATATTGAATTTTTTACGATAACTTAAATCGATTAAATTTTTAATGCCAATATGGCATTTGCATCGTCAATTGTAGAGAAGGCACCAATATTTATGTTGATTTAAGATCAACAGCAATATTGGTGATCAATTAGACATTATTTTAAGATCAATTAGACATTATTTTAAGTAATTTGCTTTTGTTGTGTATCTAGATCCGCTCCTAGTTCTGTAATCATTACAAATATATGGGTTTTAACCCACTGTACCTTCGAACTTCCTTCCCTTTAAGTTTGGGGTTTCAACCTTGAGTTAACGATTTTTCTCATCCTTTTCTTGTCGGATAATCCTTTGAGATTTCCTTGTAAGAAGAAAGACATGCTGATGTGTGATTTTTAAGTAACACTAGTTCTGTGATAATTTCATAAAGTTCTATCATTATGATTTCACCAAGTGAAGTGAAGTTTGACAGTGGAAATCCACACATAGCTATGAAAGTCCACAGGATGAATTATAAAGATGAAGTTATAAATGAAGCATTTCTTTTCAAATTGGGAAGTGAAAATGTTCTTGAAATAAGATATCCAAATACTGGGTTATGCTATGTAACTGTTTATTCAAAAGCGTTATCCAGACAGCGATGGGTATGTTTAAGTAATAATGGGAAATAATTCTCGACTCTGTTATTTAAATCAAAACATCTCCGGTAAAGTTTAGAGGTATATATTTCCATTTCTCTGAAGATGCTACTTCGGTAGCCGTACCGGTCGAAGCAAAATAAAAGTGTGGAAAATTTACTAAGTACTTTCCTTCATTACCTAAATGGCTTTCCACAAAGTAACGCCTGATCATCTAGATTTCACTCTCTTAAAGTTATGTTCTTACATTCATGGGTAACACTTATTTAAATGTCAACGTGACTTTACTTATTAATGTACTTCATATATGTACCTATTGATAGTGTATTTTATATATTTTTCGTTTCTTACCATCTTTTAGCGATAATTATCGGTAGGTTTACGCAGGTTTTTCGACCCCCCCTTCTTAGTGGGTGTTTTCCTGCAGTGGATACACCTTTTTCCTAAATATTTCTTAGGTTTTTTGCTTCCACAATTCTTCTCATATCTTTTTAATACTATCTCTTTAAATCGATTATTTATATATTGTATGACGATGGGTTAGATGCAAGAGGAGAATTTTAGTCTCAATCTCGCCCGAATAAAGCCGTTTCATTATTATAAATTATGTTCGACTGTAACTTCAAGGCCTTGTATCTGGGCACATTATCCGTTTGATTTCAATTTAATTTAATTAATCTTAGAGTTATTGAAATTGTTGGTATTTTGAACAACAAACTTATTTCAGGACAAAAGGAAAAATGAAAAATAATCAACAGTGACGCTTATGAATGAGAAACATTTGTAACAATTTCATCACGACAATTCAAGAGATAATAAGATTTGGGGGACCCCTTGTTCTCTCTTATTGAAAACATAAATATGCAAAGTGATATCGAAATATACTATGGGATAAAAGAAAGCAGCTGGCATAAAAGTCAAAATCAATCTAAGGGAAAGAGAATGGCAGAATATAAAAATATAGCCAGGGCAGAAAGATATTAATTCGGTACTGTGTTCACTTCGGAGGCCAGCTTCTACCTCAAGCCCCACTATTGATTATTAAAAGCATTTGAGAGGTAAAGAGGCTTACTAGACAAGATGAGGAGTGAGGTAGTTCGCTGTTTGCGTTATGTATGGATATGTTCTTTGCATCAAATAAAATGTACGCTTTTCTCTACCAATTCCTTATTTACTACCACATACCATCATTTCCGCAGGTAAGGCGATAGTTGAATTGTAAAAAAGGCCCCCAAAATTCGGGATCGTCGTTTAGGACAGATACAAAAGGAAATTTAGATTGAAATTATAAAAATTGAAACCATTATAAAATGAAACAAACCACTCATCGATGTATTTAAAACAATCTAGGTACGTAACAATAGTAACACAAAACTAAAACAAAATAAATATGATAAGTTATGTTTATTGATCAACTGGTAGTCAAGGTTACGTTATTTCTCCATTGGCATTATTCAACATCCCTCGCACCTCAGTAACTATCATTTCATCACAACCATAAGCAAGATTGTGACAAAAGTAGATGAAAGATTAATTTTTTTCTATCCTGTACCAAATGACAATATTCCAGTTATCAAGGTGTGGTAACATTAACAAACAGAGGAGTACCAAATTAAATATTTTTATTCGTAATCACACAAGACAGAGTAAATGAAAAAGACATAAAAAAATGTCATTCATCGACATATGGTAGCAGGAAAACAAAAAGGAATTCGAATTGGAAAAATAGTTCACAAAACAATTCTTTCGAGAACAAAGGAAAAAGAGGAAATTCGGAGACAAAATAGAAAGAAGCAAGAAAAGGAGAAAGGAAACAGGATTAATCTTTTTATTGAGGAAACAAGATTTCTGAGAAAATAGAAACCTTAGAAAACAGTGAGATAAAAAAGCTGAGAGAAAAGCTTTGTATAAATTTAACGAAAAAATACGGAACGGAATACATAGAGGAAGCAGGCAGAAGACATGGATTAAATCTGATACACAGAAGAAGAAAAGATGAGCTGTGTTCAAATACAAAAATGGGAAGTAAATGGATTTAGAATGTCATGATACGAGGGGAAAGAATGCAAATAGAAAACATCGCGTTCATAAGAAAGGGAAATACGACTTGAAATAGTGTTATAAATAATGAAATGCTTCCTGATTTATGAAATGAAATGCTTCCTGCTTTATGAAATTATGAAATGCTTCATGCTATATTTCAGAGGACTTCTTTTGTAAGCATAGGCATTCAACACGTTTTTTCAAATCGTATTTAGTAAACATGTTCGCAAATTACTATTTTGTAGATGAATTCTTTGCAGCTTGATATTGTAATTTCACGAAATATTATCATTTTATGTACTAATTAGTCTAATTTCATGATTAACTTCGTATCTATCATGATTTTATTTTTCTGCAATATTATTTATATCCTTCGACATGGTCGTATTTCAATTACTTGATTCGTTTTGCATTATATTTTTTGAAATGGGTATTATAACATTGTCTTTTGGTTGGTTTATTTCACTCCCCCCTTTCTGTTTGCAGGCTTTGCTTACTAAACCATTGATAGATAAGATTTTTCCCCACATCTTACTCACTTGTTTTCATCGATCTTGTGAAATTCAGTTTAATAACATTCGAGGTTGGGTGAAAAAGAAAGAGAACTAGGTCAGCGGAAAAAAGAATCGATCTAATTTAAAACACGGCTTTTACTTTTAACTTAGTGTAAAAAAGGTTTCCGGTACCGGGAATCGAACCCGGGCCTCCCGGGTGAGAGCCGGGTATCCTAACCACTAGACAATACCGGATTGGTGGGTAGAATCTCCCTTCTGTATAATTTCAATGTATTCATCTCTCCACCCTTTTTGCGGCACGTAGCGTTTATAGCATGCTTCCGCTTGGTATTATTACTTATGAGTGATATGAATAACATAGATATTGAAATACATCGCTCTAGAGGATCTGATACGGCCTATCAAATGCCTTTGGGTCCATGAAGAGTATACTGTGACTGAGTTGTTTTGCGAATATTTAATAAAAATAGAATCTCGCCCAATTAGAATCATAAGCTAAATATCCCTGATCAACTGGTATTGGTTTTAACCGTTGCTTCGATCGGAAATTATGTTATGAAGTAAAAGTATTACTTAGATAAAAAATTTATTGAACAAAAACCTTTGTAACAATAATATGCAGACACTTGCACAATTCCAGAATATTTACACATACGCAACCGCCATTGCTATCAGTTTCAATCTAATGATGGCGTAAAAAAATAAGTAAAAATTAATAAATGAATATTTTGGAATAAATAAAAAATAAAATGAATATTGTGGAATCGTACAAGTGCCTGCATATTAATTGTTACAAGTGTTATTTCAATAAATTGTTTTTTTTAATGGTGGAACTCCACCAAATATCATGTAAGCAGTTCGATTTCATTGTTAAGATCTGTCGATTCAAAAATTCATTATGGTTTGCGCCAATAGTAATTAATAGGTAAGTTCCTCGTTTAGACATAGATATAGAAAGGTATCTTAAGCATAGATTGTGATTCGAGTCTGAAATTCCGATATTTAACCGTAATCCACATTGACGCAACTGCACCTTATCCCAATTGACACCGTTTGTAAGAGATATATGTCATCATTAATTTCTTGTTAAAGCGATAACAAGCAAAAACTCGAGACGGAATCAAAACCCTCTCTTTTTCCTCCATCTCCAGCGCTTTCGTGTTTGTTTTCCTCAGTCAAAGAATCCTACAACTCAAACTTCCTTTTTCCATTCCACGTTGCCCCCACGTTCTTCCATCTCTTGATTTTTTATCCTCATCAGCCAAGAATGACAGGCGGCTGACGCAGACAGTGAAAAATAAACAGAAAAATGAACAATAAAATTAGAAACCATACAGAGAGATGGCGAAATACATTTTCTGATATCAACGATAAGGTTAAGGTACTGTAATTGGCTTAAGTAATTGTTAATTATCACTACTAGTGAACAGAATCCACATTTATTTACTGCGGGGCTTTTTAGTACTAATCCACCCATGGACTCTAAAATGCCATCAAGTGAATCTTCGAAAGATAATTTTTTTTAACCTCAACAACGCCTCGCCAAAAAAAAAACAAGAACATGTCACAGAATACCTATGCAATGATTAAAGTAGGGGGTCAAAATATTTTCCCAATGATTTTCTCAATGATTTTCCCGCGAAGCAAAGGATTTTCGCTGCAGAGTACCACAATCGATTCCATTTTTTGTAGGTACTTCTATTATGCTGTCCGATACAATATAAATCCGTATTAAATAAATAAAGAGTGATAGGGTCTCCGGGGAGTCCAGGTTTAACGTATAATAATACAAAATGTAATAACTTGTGAGTTAATGAAGATATTTATTGCCTGTTTGTTTCTAGAAGTATGGCACCTCAAAATGTTTTTTTTACACAGTTAATACACCTCCGAATATGCACCATTAGTGGCAGAACGACATCTAATATGTAGTTTACTCTCTCCAAGTGTTTTCCAGCATTACAGGCGTAACATTTGCAATAACTGCAGGAATTCGATGGCTCAGTTCTGGTAGATCTCGAACTGGTGTCTGGTACACTTGATTCTTGATAAACACCCACAGAAAAAATAAAGAGGCCTCATGGCTGAGTTTATAGGGGGCCAAGTAATTGATGGACTACCTCTCCTAATCTAGCGATCTTGGAACTCATTATCAAAGAAATCCCTCACAATTACTGCATAATGGCAAGGTGCACCATCATAAAGCAAGCTTAGAAAACATTTTGAGTTACCAAACTTGTAGAAGCAAACTACTAATAAACATCTCCATTACTTCTCAAGTTTATAACTATATATTTTATTATTATATGTTTAACCCGGGCACCCTGTATCATCAACGCCTTAAATTTTTTCGATCCAAATACTCGCGTCGGATCAAGACGTATGTTTAAATTGTCGTAATATAGTTAATTTAGTCTTGTATACATTTTTTAAAACACTCGTAACTTAAATATGTTCGAGTAAACAACTTCGTTCGTTGATTCTCATTGTTAATATTGATTTGGTTTGTTTAAATAACAAGAATATTGAGATTTTTACCGTTATCTTGAAGTAGAATGGAAATACAAGCCTAATAAATATCTCCATTACTTCTCAAGTTATTACGTTTTGTATTATTGTCTGTTTAACCCGTACACCATGCATTATTAAGAATTGTAAGTGGAAATATGATTATTATTTAAAAATGCTGTAACGAATTAAATTAATTATTCATTTTTTTGTAACGAACAACAGAAAAAGGGATCCCAATTGAGGAAAGCAAAAAGCTCTAGAAAGGTGGAAGGAGGAGAAAGGGAGGTTTGGAGGAATGGCAGCAGAAAGATGGAAAGCCGATAAAGCGGAAGGTGTTAGAGACACTAAACAAAAGGCGATCGAGGGGGAGGTTGGAGAGATGCGGGAAATGGCAGGAAAAAAGAGGGCTGATTAATGGACGAGGGCGAAGGAATGGGAGAGCCAGGAATTGGGAAGACGAGAATTCAGGGGGCTGGGAGTTTTTTTGGGGAATTCGGCCTGGGTTGGATACCGTAGGAATCTTACATGTTTTAAGCTACGGTGGCGTTACAAATGGTGTGAAAGGTTCGCCTGTAGAGGGAAAATGGAGGGACGGTACGGGCATCCATGTTGGGGAAAAAATTCACTTCATTTTTTTCTTAAGGGGAGCCATTTTCCAGCCACGTCATCAACGGCCTTCCAGTGCCAAAGAATCGCCGAGAATTTTCCCTTCTCTTCGGAAAAAATATAATTAAGTGGAAATCCTCTTATCTCCGCTTTCTGCGCATCCCATGGGAAAGGAGTGCATAAATCAATGGTTATGAAACGGGTAGAATTAAAAGAATGCGCACGAAAGAAATGGCGCTGGAAACATCACGTTCAAGCGCCTCCGCAGGGCGTGATTGTTGTCGAATGGGGTAAACAAGGCGGTCGAATTGGGAGGAGAGAAAGCCCGCGCTTTTTCATCCGCAGTGCTGGGGGATATTTATATTTCTTTATTTGCATGAAAAACAATCAAGGAAGGCCCTACATAAGGTGAGCTAGAATGGCTACTATATCAATATTATATTATTTTTTTATTCACTTTCTAGAATCTCTCTAATGTGATCAGGAAATTGCCATATTGACATAAATAGGCAAGAAAAATATTACATATTTTATTATAAATAGATAAGAAGGATACAATATGTTAACATAAATAAATTAGAACAATACGATAAGAATAGTTTACCAAAAATGGTAGGCGTTACTGTTATGCAAGAGACAATTAATAAAGTTCTTATTTCTATATATAAATTGAAATCTTGGGGGAGTATGACAGTATTTATGTTGCAGCAATACATATTTTGTTGTCTTCACTTATTCCAGAATTGCATTCCATCAAGTGGCAACCACTTAAAATCCTAAAATAATTACGGACCACTTGCAAACATAAAATTAATATTATTTATTGATCTATCATTTATTGGAATTAAAGAATAAAATATTGCAGAACGTTTTGTTAAAACGAATTCCAAACAGAACCATAAAAAGTATTTGATTTTGAAAAATGGATGAATAAAACCTATAAAAAACGATATATTTTACTTAGTAATATAATAATAACTTAATACAGATAATGAATAAAAACAGTGTAATTTTCCACACTTTTATTTAGATATAGATTTTATTCACCTAGATTTCAACTTAATATAGTCATCATAGTGCAATTAAAGATATTCGTTAAATTTAGCTAGTTTTGCTGGAAGCCAGATTGAATTCAGGATATCAGATAATCCTCAAATAATGCAGCAAACTTTGGTCTGAAAGACGCTAACTTTAGCAACAATTCCGTTAATACGTCAGCAATGCTAGAAACAAGATTTTTTTTCCACTCCAGCAGGGCGTGATTGTTGTCAAATGGGGTAAACAAAGAGGGTCAAATGAAAAGAGATGGAGGAAATCTCTCGGAGAGTTGTTTTTTTTTTCTTCCGCAGTGCTCAACGTCTTGGATATCAAGGTCGAGGAAGGCTCTCTCGAGCATTATTACAGCCTCGGCTGCACATTGGCGCTGGGACAAGACAAACGCAGTGCGACTATTCCAAAACACGCTCTCTCTCTCACACCACCGAGGCGCCTCATGTGTGCGTCTCTTTAAAGAATTAATGCTCGCTGCTGATGGCTTCCTGTTCACCCATCGCTTCCCGTTTCAACCCCGGGATCCTTTTAAGAGATGAAACGGCGAAAGTTTGTATAAGTAAGCGTATGAGCATACGTTACATAAGTGTAATCTAAGGAAGATCTCTTAAAAAGAGATTTACACATTTATGATCGAAATGGGATTTCACGGGAATTTAGTTAGTAATAGGAATTTGAAATATTTCATCGAGTCGCATCACTGTACGCAAGATCATATTTAATCAATAGGGAATGACCGTATATTTCCACAGATATGTACATTTTCGTTTTATAGTTTTAGCATATATCTGTCCTATAAGATGACACTTAAACTATCAACGGCCTGCGAATTAAGTTTAGATCAGTGATTATCATTTGCATAATTAAACTGTTTAGCTTATTCGTATTTTTTCGAATTGTTCAAATTTTATTTTCTTGCATCTGGCATTTCTTCTTCTATCACAATAAATATAACTTTTTATATTTATTTTGTTTTATTGTAGTTTCAAATAAATTGGTGAGAGATTCATTTTATTTTATAACGGTTTTTCTAAATTTCAATCTAATTTTTTTGTATCTCTCCTATAAGACGACCCCGGATTTGTGAGGCCTATTTTTATAATTCAACTATCGTTTTACCTATCCGCGGAAATATACAGTATATGAAACAAATAAGGAATTGGTTTGAGAAAAGGGTATATTTTATCGAATGCAAAAGAACATATCCGAAATTAAATTGAAAAGACGAATAAAGATAATGTGTATGGTGTGCTAAGGCTAGATTATTAGAAAAATACAACACTAATCAATAAAAACACAGATACAATTTACTGAGCTAAATTCCCAATATGTCAATCATTAATTATTAATTATCCTTAAATGTCTTAATTAGAGTCATCCTTAACACCGACTGAAGCTATATAACATACTACATACCGACGTAAGCCTTACATCTGCTTGGTGAAAATGAGAAGCTTCATTTGAAGACAAAGAACTGCATGGCTGTGACTTTCACGAGTTCCTCTAATTTTATTCGAGTTCAGTATTGCAGTTCAGAGCAAGTAAGGAATTTGAAATTTCGCCTGCAACACAGCTTAGAGTTCGTGTATTACAATAAATTAATTCATTGATTAAAATGAATAGGAGTTAAATGTTGGAATAGCTTATCTTTTATGAGAATATGTATATTCGATATGCAATAGAAAAGGCTAATAGGATAAAAATATTATCAAGTAGAACGCTGTGGGTATACGAGTCAAGAGTATAGTTTATTTTCATCTTATTCCACCTAGTTTCGAACACTCGATTTGGAAAGTAGGTTTTATCTCCGAGTTAGAGATGGCCCGACGAAGAGGAGCTCGTTTCGTTAGAGGAAATTTCAAGTAGAATTAAGGATATGATAAAATCCCTCGGGTGGAATTCGCTCCAGGTGAGAAGATCTGATTACCAAAGGAAGATCCTCAAAAAATTCATCGGGTCAGAACTTTTAGAGGAAAGTAATGAAATTTTAGTCCCAGTAAAGAACGAACGCAATCTCCGAGAAGTATCGAAAAAGCGTCACAAGGAAGTAGTTGTCGCTAGAGAAGATTGTTACTGCTGGTCCTTCACTGCCGAACTTTTTAGAAGCTAACTGAATTCAGAGTAAGAAAGAAAAGTTGAAGTTGATATAGATACCTATCTCCTGCCACAAAGTATTAGAGACTCACAGAAGAGATAGGTTAAAATATAGTGTAATATGAAGAAAACGTGTTTTATCCTGCAGTAGCGTAGAGATATTAAGTTTTTTTATCATTAGAAAAATTCTAACGAGAAAAGTAATAGTAAACGAAGCCTTTAATTTCCAGATTGATAATATTTTCTATTATCTTTTACTCGTAATTACGCCTGTGTTCAAGTAGAAAAGGTCTACATTTTTATCGAAATCATTATAGTTTGACCTAGTTAAAATCTGAAAATTCTTCATTTTGTATCACAGAATTTTTTTATAAGACTCTTTTCAAGAATCAATGCCTTTCATCGGGCTGAAACTTACTTTATCATACATTGGAAAACTCACCGTGAAATTTATTTGTAATCTGTGGCAGGAAATAGTAAGGGTTGCTGTCATATTGACGGCAAGTGTCAACCGAAAAGTTGAAATATTTTTGAGATTTAGAAAAACGTGCAAGGCTACAAACTCTGTGTAGGTGGAGATGTACGTCTTCCTCTCCATGTGTTAGCCAGCCCAGAGAAATCCTATTGTTCTGAGAGAGAACTTGGCTGGCTATCCAGCATCTGGAAAAAAAACACGAGCCTTGCGATGCGATCGGTCGAATATGATCTTCGATGCATTTTCATCATGCAAAATCTATTATTGAAATATTTCCTCGGCCTTGAAAAATTATTAGCATAATAATTCCTCCTTACGCCAAATTTTTCACATTTCTCGTTTATCATTTTTGTCATTTTTTGTCATGTCATGTTTGTCAACTTTTGCCATTCAATTTTTTTCCATTTATTTTGTTTTTTCATCCTTTTTTTAATATTACCACTTATCCCTGACAATTTTATGTATGTATGTTCAAACTTACAATTTAGGTTCGCTTTTGAAATTTTTTTTATAAATATTCAATTCTAGGGGAAGTAATTTTGTGGAATTCCGACATAATTTGAAAATTGTTAAATAAAAAAAAGATTTTAAAATCTACTCAGTAACTTTTACTGTTCACATATAGGGTAACATCGGTGTCTATTTTCGGCTAATGCCATCTTCAAGCCAAGGAAAAAGGGAGGAGTAGGCTTTTGTAGGCGACAGGGAAAGTAAGGGAATGGTGAGTGGAGGGAAGGGGAAGAATGCAGGGGATTAGTGAAAGGTTTGCAACAATGCATTCCCTTTCTTACTTTTTCCCAAATCTTCCACTAATCACTAAAAACTTTTCGATTATAAACATTTCCCTCATTTCAGTTTTTCTCTTTTCCAACTCCTGAAATCAATAAATATTTAAAGATATATAGCTGGTACAAGAAGAAAATTGTGAGTCCCAACCTCGCCCTGAAACAAATTCGTATATGTTATTATTCTTATTATCATTGCTATCAATATCCGGGGTTTCTAACACTTCATTCGTGTTGCATACGTGACACATCAGGAAAAGAAGAAAATAGTTTTAAACCCAAAAACCATTCGCTTAGCTTTTGCATGCTACCTCTTAACCATTCTCTCGGTTTTATCAATCTTTTTTGTCACTTTCATAATTTTGTCTTAATATTTCCACATTCTGGGAACAATTTTTCTTTCAACCTTTGTTAACTATCCCCTTGATATTGATTCTCTTTCATAATTTGAAATTTTTATTTGAGTCATTACAATACGAAGAAGGTATGTTATGTATCAACATTAAGAGTTAAAAGAGCTCCAAATAGTCGTTGTTTGTGTACAACCCGTCGTGCGGAAGTACCCTAAACATGGGGGCTAAGGTTAACCGTTACTAAAGTATTGTAAGCGTAATATCTCGATACGTATTAAGGAAGCTATGCTTCCATCTTTGGGAGTAGAAGAGAACCTTTCTGTATATATTTATATATATTTATATGTTATGTATTTATTAAACGGCCAATCCATAATTACTTTTCGTTATGTTTTCATTCTAGAAATGACCAGTTGACGATTTATCCATCCCATGTTGAGAAGTGATCAACAGTGTTAGGAATCACACATCGGATTAAACTTATACTAGGTAAGATGATTTCCATGTTTTTTGTTTATTTACAGAGTAATAAAATTTTCTTCCTTTCCTCAGGACGTTGAAAATGTTTATTATTTTAAATATAATAATGTGGAAATTTAACATCGAAGAAAAGCAATCTTTGCTTACTTAGCCTTCGCTGTTATATTTGAATATTTTAGGAAGATGTGTTTAATGCTCCTCAAACTAATGCTGATTTTCTTGGATAATGGAAATAAAGTTTAAATATGTGCATTTACCTGAAAGTGCGCGTCGTAACCCAAAGTGGTACAAGAAGTAAAAAATAGTGACCTAATTTTTTTGTAAAATTTACTAACGTAATATCGGTGACAGGCAACAACCTAAGAGGACAATCAGACTGAACTACTTTCGCAATACAATGTAAGTAACTGCCCCTCCTGGAGCCATGTGGGCAAGGAAAAGGTCTTTGGAGACCTCCAGAGTATCTTTCTCTCTTGGATTTAAATATTTAATGAACCTCTTCACTGACTCAGTGTCCCGGAAACTTAGAGAAACACGGCGTTTCCGCTCTTTCGAAGCATATGCGACTGCCCAATCCCCGTATGGGTTTTCTCCTTTCAAGTACAAAAGGCCATCCTTTTGTAGCAGATCCGGTTGTGAAGCTGCTGTGGGACATCATCTTTTCATAATTTCTGAAGTTGTATCACACGTTTTACACTCTGTTGTCCTCTTTGTGATTCGCTATTTTCTATTGCTCGAGTTTAAATTTTCTGGGTTGAACGTGAGGAAATATTTTTTCTTTTCCAAGCACTCATTTCCACTGATACCATTGTGACGTATTTCTTCGAGTATAAGCCGACCCGAATATAAACCGAGGCCTTTAAGTTTTTCACAAAAAGTGCGAAAATTCATTGACTCTATTATAAGCCTAGGGTGGGAAATGTATCAGCTACTGGTAAATTACTAATTAAAAATAGATTCTAGTAAATTTGCAGTATTTGAAGCATCAGTACGTTAAAGTTTTGAATACATATTCAATTTTACAATGTATGTATTAATTTAATTAGGTCCCACTTACCTGTTCTCCCACACTCTAGTGCAAGCCTCATGTAAGAAATGCAGCAGCTACTGGTAAATTTCGAAATGAAAATAGATACCAATAAAATTACAGTGATTGAGGTATCAGTAGGTTAGAAGTAGAAAATTTTCACAGAATTATTAAATGAGCAAGTTTCTACTTACTAAACATCTATCCTTATGTTTTAATTTCATAATTGAATTTTACAATCTTTTAATCCTAATGTATTCGCAACGAGCGTGTTTTCCCCTTGAGTGAGAGCGGACCTCAACAATCCCTAAGGTAGTCAAGGAGACACGTTTTCACAGCCGCAACATGTCCCGCAAAATCCCTTTCACCGAAGTTTTCGTCGTAAATTATATTTCAAGACAAAATTATAACCCTTTAAGGAGTATATTGTTTTACTATGTATATGTGTGTACTTTCTGGATAAATTAATAAGAATTTAATTTGTTCAAGAAAGAATTCCTTCACCCGGAAAAAATAGATTTTTATGTGGGTCTTACCGTAGAGCAAGTTTATACTATGATTCTTCCGGATAGAATACTGCATATATTCTAACTCGATATAATTAATTGAAATAATGGAGATGTCCACGGTTCTGTTTCATGGCAATATTTAATTGCTTAAGAATTTTAAGTCTGTGCAAATTGTGTATATGGTGGTTTTAGACAAAGGTTGATAGCTAATTTACGTATAAATGTTCTCCTTAATATATCATATTGCATGTATGAGTAAAAGCGTACTTCATGCATTACAGAAATCGTAATATTCAGGATTTATATCTTGTTCAGTCTTACAATGCCTTTAATGCACGATTTATGTCATTTGCATAATATTATGTGTACTTTCTGTAATTTACCTTATCCTGTATTTTTCACGTTACTACATGCCCTAAATTATCTTGCGTGCGATATCACACAATTTATTGTTTGTGAATTTTACTCTTATTAAAGATGAGTCATAGTATAGGTTGAATACAAATATTTATGCTGCCTTCCTTGCTAAAATACATTAGCTCTTTTATGTTACACTATAAAAAAATATTTCTGAATCTTTGCGAGATATTGTTCACATTAATGTACATGCTGCGTAAATTATTTGCTGTACAATACATAATATCATTTATCGTAAATGTACATCTACATAGGTACTTCATAACCTACGAATCTGCATATGTCAGGGTGTGCATTTACTATGACTTAACTTCCTTAATCGATTACTTATGTGTATCGTTCATCAAAACTTTAATACTGATGAATTCATTTCTCCATTGTAAACCAACATAAAGGTATATGCCGGGGATGTATTTTTCTATACAACATTTATTATTGAATATAAAATTGCGAATTTTCGAACAATCTATTTCATAAAATGGTTTCTATCTTAAGAAACTAAGCTTAGTGGACCATCTTCTGTAAAAGTTGATCACTACCAGTAGCAATTTCAAGGTTGGGTGAAAGTGGATTATGCCTCCCCTTCAAAACACATCAAAGAGATTGCTCTACGTTCCCTTTTCATCTTGATACAATAAGCTGCCTGTTGAAATTTTGTTGTAATATGCATGTAATACTGCCTTTCTTACGTTTCCCTGAAATTCAGAAAAAAAACAGAGAAAAAACCCATACATTATTGAAATACAAGTCTCCCTCAGTCTTAATCTAAGCTATGCATCCTCAAAAGTCAAGTCATCGTGTCCTCCTTAAAACTACTTCTGATTGCTACGCTTAACTTTACCTAAATATTCATTTTAATATTCAACCGAATAAATCATTGCATTGTAACGTCGAAAAATTATTCCGTTATGATAGTTCGCATAAAAATATCACCGGTATATTTAAACCATGCAGTTCCTTAAATTTTTATCCTTTGATAAAACTTACGTAAAATTTCCATTTATTCTGAAATAAGTTGACAAAAGTAAGTTAAGAAAGATTTGATTGAGCTAACAGATGCGAGAAATAAACGAATTTGATCATTCTTAGAACGACAAGGAGTGAAGTTTCCTCAAATTAACTTACTTTTCACTTAGAATCGGCAAACATGTTGACTCATCTATAAACGCTTTTGATTAAATTTCTGGATTATTCAACAGCCGTTCGCGATCATGGAATATTAAAACACCTTTCGTGACCTTGCGTACTTAGATTACTTCTTTCCGTACTCTGCATTCGAATGATATCGTACCCATGCTTTGATTTCCCATGGCAGTTCGACCTGGAAAATATTACTCCAAGCTCCTTCATTCTTTCGAAGTGGTTTTCCGCCGTCTTTTCTTTAGAATTGCGAAGTCTTTTTATTTATAATTTTTGTAATAAGACGTTTGAATCGCATAAAATTCGAACCTTTGAATATGAAATCAAAGGAAAAACGTAAGTCCCTGTTAACCCTTATTTATATTTATTTTAGGCATTTATATACATTTATTTATATTTTTATGCATATCTATTTATATTTTTAACAATGATATTTGTGAATTGATCTCACGAGAATTTTCTTATTTTTATAAATTTTCACTAACAACTGCGATATCGAGAGTATTAACGAATCTCAGTAATCGGCCATAGTTTTACTGTAAAGACGTAGCTACTTGTGAATATCCGAGTTTTTTAGTACATTTATATATGCTAAAAAATGCTTATACATACTCGAGTGAGGGTCCCACTTACCTATTCACTGGTTGAAAAAGTCTGCCTTAGTCGGAAATCGTATTGTAAATTCCTTACTTACTCAATTAACAATTATGAGCCAAGATTCTCTTACTAACCCGCTGATGCCTCAGTTACTGTCATTTTATTAGTATCTATTTTTATTTAGAAATTTGCCAGTAGCTACTGCATTTCCCACCCTTAGGGTTAGGGTGTACGCCTTTTCAAAACCATGTACAATTCCTATACTATAAACAAAATCATCGAAAATAATCAAATGGACTGGCTGAAATTTGAGAAATAAGTGTATTTGATAAAAAAATAAGGTTTTCATGTAGATTCCGGGACGCTTTAATGTTACACGACAGATGTATTTTTTTATACTGTTAATTAACATTCTAAACTTTATGTTTTTGTACTTGAAAACAAAAAATTGCCTTGTATATATGTTTAAATAAATGAAAATCTATGTTTTTGACAAAAAAATCAAACTCTAGGCCCGTTGCGGGAGACCCAAATATTTTTCAATTCAATTAAAAATGTTTTGGGTAAATATGTGACCATAGTGACAACTTTTTATTGACTGGAAATTTTGAATTTCGAAAAAAAGTTCTTCGTGGTACACCCTACTAAAGGTATACTCGAGTCAATTAATTTTCACCAGTTTTAGTGGTAAAATTAGGTGGCTCGTCATATATTCGGTTCGGATTCTGCTAGAGTCTATATGGTACTTTTTCAAATAATTTATATAAACGCTCATACTATGTGAGTATAAAAATAACATTTTCAGCAATTATTCATGTTCAACATACGCAAGTCTTATGAGCACATGTATATATTTATAAATTACCTTTTTCAACTGTGACTCAGACCTCATTTTCTGTTCCCATGTAATTCTTAGCTTCGGAAGTACTTCTATTTCGCTTGCATCCGTATTTCCTTCGATTCCTCCGCAGCTGCGGTTGCAAAAAAAGAATTCGCTTTTTGCCCATTTCAATCTAGAAAATTCTCATTTTTTCCCGCCGACCGCGCGTCGCAGCGAGGAGATAGCTCTCCGTGTCTAAACTCGCCAAGTGGAAACATGGCTTTCCTCTTCGCGAGCTGCGGTCGGACCAGGTCGCAATTACAGCTCCCGGGCATAACAAAGCGTTGAATTACATCAGGAGATAACTCCACGTCAATTCAGCTCCGAGATAGCTCGCGTATGCATGCATCTTCTCCAATGAAAGCAAGCATTCCCTCACAAAGATGTGCATACATGGCGGGAGGATGGAGTCGGAGATTTTACTTGCATCGGAGTCTGAGCTTTCGTTTACATTCCCAAATGGAATGTTTTGCTAATTCGGTTTCTTCGTTGAAGATTGCTGTTCTCTAGTTAATTGGATTTGCGCGAGGGATGCTTGGTGGAATTGTTCCTCATCATGATTATTGTAATAATACATTTGGGTAATTAAAGATGATGTAATGAAACTAAGTACGAGGAAGCAGCGATTACTTGGTCTTACACTTTCCAGGCAGGTATTCTAACAACTAAACATTTTTTAACTATAAAAAACTATTTAAAATTTTTAAACATTTTAACTACCATTTTCCGTTAATTAACTTAGTACGAGAAAGCGTGTACCGTGGACCTTGAAACACAAAACAAAACAATAAAGAAAATAGCGACATGACTGGAATTCGGACTCAGGTTTCTCAATTTCCGAGCCGGTAGTGTAGTCACTAAACTACCATTTTTCCTTTAGAATACCTGTTCGTAAAATGGAAGACCTGAGTTCAAGTCTCAGTCATGTCGCTATTTTTTGCTTCTGTTTAGTATTGAGTGATTAATTAATGTTTAAGGAGTTTCATACATTGAACTGTAAAATGTTGATATTAGTATCGAATTTTTGATTTCTTACTGTAAATTAAATGTAAATTATTATTATTGTAAAAATGCTACAAGTGGACTAATCTTCCGGTGGTAACACATATACATATACTTATATTACACATATTATTATAAATCCCATCTAAATTTTTGAATTACAAAAAATATATATTGATTCACTGCACATGTACTAGTAAACGTCAAGCTCACTCATCCTTAATAGTTTTACCCAATCTTTTTACAAACTCCCTATGATGTTTTGGGAAGGGGTCCAAGACTCCTGCAGGCAAATCATTACAATCCTTAACAGCACGATTTAGAAAAGAGAATTTACTGATGTTTGTTCGCTGTTTTATTAATTTAACTTTATATCTATGGTCTTTTCTGCCATGAAATTTTGCCATAGTGACTTTGTTTGATAATTCCTCAAACAATTTAACTCCTGTCTATACTTTAAAAAATATAGCTAGCCTTTTCTTGAATCTCCGCTCCTCTAAACTTTCCCAACCTAATTTTTTTAGTTCTGTAGTTCTTTATCTTGTTGCCCTGTCTTGATGATTGAGTATTTTTAATTAGTTTTTCACCACTTGATACAGGAAAATAATTGTATATAATTTACGTTTGCCTCTGTTCTGCGATTCCTAATTATTTTCGAACTTAAAAAATGTGCAAATTGTGGATGTGGTTCTGTTTTAGGCGAATATTATTTATAATGTGCCGATTTTCCCCTAAAAATATTAGACTACGTACAAAAGTAACTACTTACTTTATGAGATGTGATATGGCTGTGATAATACTTAAGACGTTGAGGTATGAACGATGATAAACTAGGGAATTCAGATAAATCTCTCTTTTAATAACACTGCATGAATAGTGTTATTCGAAAGGAGATAGCGCTGCACTCTACTCAAAGCATTATCCAAAAATTGAAAGCTTCATCTTTCATTCCAATAATTCGTTATCGATTCGTACTGCTTAAATGAGAAAGACGTTTTTAAATTGAGGACACCTGTACATTCTTGTTAGAGACTTAATAAACCCAAAGAAGGAAGAAGAATTATATCTAGATGCTCCCATGGATATTAAATGGAGGGGAAGACGACAAAAACGTAAAGGAAAGAAAGAGGAAAAATGTTGAGATATCAAAAGAAGTGTATAAGGAAAGTATATTATTAATTTAATTGGAGAAAAGGAAAATTTAATTATTCGGGCGCTATATAAAGAACAACGCCTTTCTAAGAAATATATTTGAAAGCAAGATTTCCGGAGGGAATGGATGGTGTAGACCCAAGAAATAACTATTTTGAGGACCTATAAATGAAATATGCCCAAAGCAGGATTAGAAGAGCAGCTGAGATGAGAAGAATTATTCCACAGATATGGTATTGTCTTTAGCTTACGAATAAATTTCTAAATAGAAAATACTCAACTTATTCAAGTATTATCGAAGTAAATATAAAGGAAGTAAATTGCTAAAAAATCTTCTAATACATGTTATTTATTTGTATCTATACTATCTTTATATTAGGCGTGATATTTCTTTGTTTTACTTTGTATGAAATCTCCCTTATTGTTAGACATCATTGAGTGAAAGCAATAGTTACTGTTTTATTTGCTTTACAATACTTTTTAGCAGGATATTTATATATCTAATTTATCTACCCGTAATTTGCTATTTTGTCAACGAAAGTGCGTCACCAAACAAGACTTGAAAGTAATTCACAAAATACATCTATCGTTCATTGGTTATTGGAATATTTTATTATTTACTTATATGTGGCGAAAATGGATGGCCTTTGCTCAATGATAATCCATAATAAAAAGAGTAGTATAACTGATATTTTTATTTATACCACACCAAAAAATACATATATATGCATGTATATTGTGATGTAGTAGAAATTAAAATATCAGTTCTACTATTCTTTTTTAGTTATATGTAAATTGACCGAGCTCGATTTGGTGTGAAAAATAAAATAAATTCTATATTATTAACACTATATAATACCAAGAAACATAGAACTCTAGATGCAGAATGTCCTGAAATTGTAATTAGCACATAATACGTAACAGAAGGATATTTATAGTTATGCAAATGGAAACAACCTACCTAATGCTAAAAAAAACTCTTATATATACAGTGATTGAATTCGTTTTATTTATTCATAGGTACTACAGTTAGACACCAGAAGGTGTTAGTCATTCCTGTGGGGGGAGGGGAAAAAAATAATCTGCCAGGTATTCACCCTAGTCTACTCTAGGAAAACCCCCCAAAACCTCCCGAAGGCATTACGTATTACATATTATTACAAAATTACAAAAATATTTCAAAATTTACAACAATCATGCAATATTTCAAAATTGTTATATTTAAAACATCACAACAATATTATAAAAAAAACACTAAACCATTTTAATTTTATTGATAAATACATTGTAAGAAGAGAGAAAAGTTACTTAAACCTATCCAGGTAAATTGTTCTATTCTACCACTCCTCGATTAAGAAATAAATATTTACAAACATCTGTTCTCTGTTTAAGAGTTGCGACTTTATGATTGTTGTCGTTTCTCCCGAGCTAATCAAGTTACCTGAGTCTATTGTTAAATTCTTTCAAAGAAGGCTTTTCAGTTTTAGTTTTGTGTATATTCCCTAACCTTTTTATTTTACGTATAGATTCTAATTTTCACAACCAAGTTCTTCAACTATTGCAGTGACGCTATCTGTCCTCCGACATCTACTCAATACGAATCTTGCAGCACCTTTTTTTAATTTTTCTGTATTTGCATTTTTTGTTTGTATTTTTATACGTTAGACTTTGACGTTGTTATTTAGATGAAATCAGCATGTAGCCCATGTGTAGGCCGATAGTTTCTTCCACGGTCTTCTTATGAAAAAAAAGGCTGATATGCTATAAACCTGCAAGGTTTTTTTTACGTTGTGGACCACACTTCTACCAAATACGAATACGGATATTCCACACGAGCATTGAATACAGAAGTCGACGCTTCCCTCACGCTCACGATACGCCGTACGTGTGAAGCACATCTTCGTGTTTCCCTCAAGAAAACAAACGTGACCCTCCACAGATAACGAGATCCATTGAAATTCAGCCCGGGTTTCCCTTGTGGTGCAGTGGGGCACGTTCCACCGGAGTCCGCAATGGGGCGAGTTTTGAACTTACACTTTCGGCGAAGCTCTGGACCGCGGCCCGTTTTAAAGTTGCGGGATGCGGCATTCTCCGGATCGACTCGTTCCATTGCGTCTCTGGAGAGTTTCCCCTTCCCTCCATGTTATCATCGCTTCCTCGTAAAGCATGCGGAACGGTCGGGAAAATAAAATGCACGCGTTCGCCCCTTCAGTGGCAATACGTTTACGAATTTTGGGCGAAATGGAAGATATGCCCGGGGAATTGATTGGGATATATGCCCGTATGGGTCACTTGGAATGAAAATGTTTCCATGGAAACCAGTCCGCATTAAACCCGTTATGATATATCATATACGCTCGTGGATAATCCGAGTTTTACAGCGGATTTTTAAAGACAGAAATATTTGAAACACGTCTGTTAAAGAATTGGAGGGTCTTTATCGGCGTTCTCCGTCTTATTCAACGGTGTTCGGAGGAAACAAGAAAAGAATACAGCCCTTTTAAGATACCCAAAGCGCCTTTTAAGAGCTAAGTTCCCGTCGTCAGTGGTAATAAAATAATATTTTTTATAATAAATGTATTATATTTCTAAATGGCTTATATTTCGGGTCGACTTATTCTCGAGTAGATACAGTATGCATTTATTTTATTTATTTATGGTCATGTATTTATATTATAAGCACATCTATATATATTTGTAAGAATAGTATACGTGATATTATTTTCGCAACAATTTCCTAATTTTTGTAAAGTGTTGTAATTAATTGTGATATAAAGATAAGTAGTGAATCTCAATAATCGGCCATAATTTTATAGTAGTAAGATTAAATTTGTTTTAAGGTACTTTTTCATAGGATGTATATACACCCTCGTACTATATGAGTAAAATATAAGTATGACAATTTCGGTAATTATTCATACACTAGCTTCTCAACGGGGAAAATAGAAGTAGATCAAGGGAATATATAAGAGAGTAAATTCAAGTTTTCGGTCGTGCAATAAGTAAATGCCTCTTATTTAGTGTATACAACTAAAATCCAAAGCTGTTCTTTCTGAACAGGAAAATGCACGAACTCAATTCAATATAATTCAACAATCGCGTTGGTCGTCAGGGGGACTGGTTGTTTAAGACATCAAAAGTTTTGGAAATGTTTTGCGTATTTTGTCTAAATTTCTATTTGAAAACAATATTCCACCAACAGAGTATAAAACATTATTCAATTACCTTTCCACTGGTACTTATCTCGACTCTGCATGACTATTTCTTCTAATTTAATACTTCAAAAGAAAGAAATCCTGCAGCAATTAAAAGTGAAGTTTACGTGTATTTCTTATGGAATACTCATAATATGAGAATAAAAAATACGGCTTATATTCGAATATATACAGAATGTCAGTATGGGTCAATCGGCATGGAAATATTTCAAGGGAAACAAGTCCGCATTTAGATCGTTATGATAAAAATCCTATTTTTTTCGAGGTCAGAATGTTATTATTTTTTCCTCTCGCTGTTCCAATTTAAAGAGCGAACTAAAGGAGGCAGGAATCATCTCTACCGAAAGTATGGGAATTTTTAATTTCCGCAGATTTTTAATTTTGGCAACAAGCATCCATAGCGTGCTAGAAACAAAATCCATAGCCAATACGCGAAGCTTGTAAAATAAAAATCCGTTTAAAATATAGAGTCAATGTATTAATTTTGCTTTGCTAATGATTTCAATAAATTAGTTATCAATATTGATGTTGAATCAGTTTAGTTTAGTCTGTAATAAATGAAAAATATTCCCATAAATATAAAATTTTGAACGAATGAATACAGTAAACTTTACAGATGAAAATTAATGGGATCATGTGACCGATCCTTTGCGATTATATTTCGTGTTAAAGAGGGTGATGATATTATTATGATGTGGTATTTTATTTATTTATATATTGAAATAGCATCAAAATTTCTCATTCCATCCGATCATTAACAGTATCAACGGAGGAAAATATCAAAAAATGAAACAACGCTATGGAATGTACTTGAGATTGTTTTACCTATATTGTATCACATCCTCTGCAATAAATGCAGTATTTATTAAGGCGAGATTGAGACTGAAAAGTCTCTTATTCTATCAAAGCTGTTGTCGATGTTATTAAAACATTAGTAGAATATGATAGAGGTGAAAAGAGATTAATCATAAGTATGAGAATATAGGAAGTATGATGAACCATTACGGTTAGGGTCGCAGATTTTCTTAAAAACAAAAATTCCAAATATAAAAAGACGATGAAGATGATAGATATTTATTTTTCTATTAATTACGTATAAATATAAAAATTAAAATAGAAAAATTGTTCCAATGACATGTTTTTCTTAGTGTCTACATACAGTCTTTTGAATGTTTTTTTTTCATTTTCTAATTTTCGAATTCATTCAGGAAGACTGTTAAATAGTTTAACTCCATCAATTATTACCGCTTTCTTGAGAAAGTCTCATTAAACTTATGTATTCTTAAATTTGAAATCTGTCTAGTTACATATATATAATAGTTACTATTATATGTTATCTCTTTATGTAGATTAGGAGAACAATGTAGTGGTACGCATATATTTGAGAACCCGCAAAAACTCCAATTTTTGAGTTCATTACAAAGCTTGGGTATATGTGTTCAAGAATAACGAACTGGAAATGAAGCTTCCCGTTGGCTTCTTTTTTAAACCCCTTTTTAAAAACGACGAATGTACGGGGAAAGTCATCCGTGCCGGGTGAAAGTTCATCGCGTAGCTGTCGCAACCATTTAGTGAGGATCCGTTTGCCAGCAGCCATTAACTGCCACGAACTGTTGTTTAGGGCGCTATTTTTTAACGACTGAAATTCGTGCACCAGTTACCGTAGCAACGCTAACGTTGTGCAAGGGAAATGCCGGGGAGAAAATTTATAGTTACTGTGGAATTGCAGTGCGGAATTGATTGGGGAGTAATGTAACGATTTGATCACATTGCGCCAGATCTTTTAAGCACTGGATTTAACACCAGTGAGTAGTGGAATACTGCATTGTAATAAGTGTCAGTGGACAAGATTCACTGCGTAGATGCGAGCAAACGACTGGATTTGCCTGTTACCAGATAGAATAATGAGGAAATGGCTTCTAATCAGGATTACGTGAAGTCCCGAAGATATTTTTTTAATTCAGTTTTTCATTTTGTCCTAGTTTGGGAGAAAATCTCCGAAACAAACTAACGCGAGTTAGAGATTATTTAAACCTTTAAGTAGCCGCTTCAGAGCAATGTGACATTTTGTTTGTAAAAATTCATATTGGGAGATAAAGTTAGAGAAATACAGTAATCAAACTAATCTTTATATCCATTCCTATCTACCATCCCATAGTGGCAAAAATTCATGATAAATTATGTTAAGTCGCCCAGGGATTAAATTAAATTCTTTATATCACTTAACATGGCTTTTATTTCCATTCTACTTCGATATAACGGCAAAATTCTCAATAATCTTGTTATCTAAACAAGTACATGATAACCATGTCAATATCAGCAATCTGCATCAACAAAGTTATTGAAATATTTAAGTTACGAGTGTTTTGAAAAATATATAAAAGACTAAATTAACTATATTACGCCAATGAAAACATACATTTTGATCCGTGTTTGCGTTTAAAAAAGGTTTGATGAGATTGAAAATATATATTTTCAGTCAAATTGGCTGCTCTTGATTTATCGCCAACTCTATATGTTTATACCTTTTACTATTCTTCATAGCTGTTTTGATATACAAGGGATCGCTGAAAAATTGAGTGAAGGAGTGCATCGTGTTACAATTCATCACAGGTTCTGTATCGCAGCATATTTGAATGTCAAACTAATCGTTGTTAAACAGAAATGTCGCTGTTAAACTCGGTTTTAATATTTAGTAAGCCATTTTATTCAATCATAACATTTTCATAATTCTCATTCGGAAGATATTTAAAAAGAATTTTTAATTATCTTATTAAATCAAGGTGCTCTGTCCTAACTTTGTGAAACGCTATTGTAACTAAAAATAGCAAAACGTAGTGTTTTCCGCCAGAATTTATTGGGACGACCGGTTGTGATAAATAAATTTTCGTGGAAAATACTAATTTGTGTTTTTTTTTTAAATTTCCTGTTATTTGTCAGTATGACACGACGCTATTTTTTAGTAGGTTATCAAAAACATGCTGGAAATTCTCTACTGGGCATTATTCCAAAAATTGGTCAATTAAAAAAAAAGAGATTGTTAAGAAGCTAAACATACTGGAAAATGCAAAAATTAAACAAATACAAAAAATGTGGAACGCTTCACGATTTTGCGTGTCATCCTTGCGCAGGGGCCATGCTAATCTTCTCTGTATCGTTCCAATTTTAGTATATGTACCGCCGAAGCGAGTACAGAAAATGGTTGGTATAGACAGGATATATATACCCATAGCAAAAGAACCTTTGATATACGCGATGACTAATATTACACGGAACGTATCTCCTTGGATATTAACGTATATGTAAATTATAAATGACAGTAAGACGTGTCTTGAGACGTTTAATCATAAAATGAAAATATATTGCCCAACATGGCAATGCAGCGTATTTTGTTATGGTTTTTGATTTTGTTTATGGTGCCCTAAAGTCATATGGAGAATTTGATTTGGATTATTCCGTATCTTGAACTATATTTTTCCACATTAATAAAGGCACCATTTGAATTGTATTGGTATGTGTATCTATTACAGGAAATATTTGTGCGCTATTCGACATTTACGCAAATGTATGTAATTAGTTCCTAATATTTTTTTTCAAAAATTAATTAACCGGAATTAATCACATTTCTTAAGTCTCATCTCTTACACTCAGCACTGATATTAGTTTTACAATGTTGAATAGCTTCATCTGTGTATAGAAATATTGCAATATCGCGCGGATTCTCCCGTAAGAGATTCACTGTCCAATGTAATTTAAATGGTCCCTATATGACAATATGGACTAAACATAAAGAACTAAAGGCACCCGTTTGAGCAAATCCGGAACAAAATCCGCATTATTTTGATATGTAACTTTCTTGTCTTTTTCTGTGACTTTAAGTAATTAACCTAAAATAAATCAGACTGCTCTATACTCTATAAAACTATCACGTTTACTCAATAGTAAACATTTTTACACAGTTTTCACCTGTGTATATCTTTTACGCAAATATATGTATATGTACATCGCGCGAATTTCCCTCGTAAGAAATGCACAGGTCAATGTATCGTTCATGAGGGCAATATTGGCCTTAGGCAACGATTTTGACAAACCTTAGAAGATAAGTAAGTCTACAGAAGTCGTCCTTGTCAGTACTGCGTCACTTCTGTTTTCAGGGAAAGGCCGGAAATTACTGACGGAAATTACTGACCTTCTAAGAAAGATCCGATGAACGTACATTCCTGGCCAAAATTAACGCAGCGCCGGCCGTAAGGATCGCTAGGGAGGTGCTGCGTTAATTTTGGCCAGGAGTGTACATACATTTCAATTGATATGCCAAAATCATCTTCAGGGGTAGACGAAAGCAAAATATTTGTTATTCAATAGCTATCGTATTGAGGGGTAGAAACTGTCCCTCTATCAACCAGTCGAATTCATCAGCAACAACGTTCCAAATTTCTTTCATTTATGATCTGTGCGACTTAATAAAGACGCAAGGCGTTTCTTATGGCCCGTGTATTTCTTACGAGAGAATGGCGAGCACTGCTAGGACTTTTGCATAAAAAGTAAAGTTGGCGAAAATTGATTTTGAAAACACTCAGCAGAGCAGAGTAAAAGTGTTTCTGGATAGCATACTGTCATCTAAACAAGATTTAATACAGTCATAATGGAAGAAAAATAGAACGTGATACTTTCAAGAAAGTTAAGATTGAGTTGGTATTCCCTTTGGTGGTTGAAATATAGAGTGAACGAAGCACCAAATAAACATCGTTCTTTGATGGTTTTTGGTGCTTCGTTCATTCTACAATGTTTTTGGGAATATCATTTGAGTTATACATTAGTAACTGGTAAGAAATTTTGTAAGAAATACACGGGCCTTTAAGAATAAAATTGTATCTTCATAACGTTGTACAAACTGCAGCAATTCTCAAAATATTTCAACCAGTTTTCTTTTGGAGCATACCTCACCACAATCTGTTAAGCATTGAGAAACATCCTTCCATATCGGATCGATATTTATGTTTCCCCAACTACGGGTCAGTTATGCAACCTTCATTAAGTGGATAAACGAGTGAAAGTTTTCCGCGTGAATTTTTTTACGGGATTAACGAAGATTTTATTGCGATATCATTCCCAAATTTCGGAGGAAATTAGACATTTGAAATCAATTTTGATTTCCGGGGATGTAATTAGCGGAAGCGTTCCCCTGGAAACAATCCCTTGAGCTAGGAGTAGCTCAAATAACGGAGAACAAACTAGCGGGCCGATTATGAAAGATTTTCATTTAACTTCCCTCTGATTTATGAGAGATCATTTATTAGCTGGAATTGGAATGACGGCTCAGCTCCTGACCTCCGAGGAACTTTCTCTTCGGTTGATAAAGCAGAAAGCGGTCGTGCATCCGAAGGGCGAACCCCCCTGAGGGAAGGGACAACTTTGGCTGTCGAGCGTTTTTCCTTCAAGTTCCAAAATTTTTCGCAAAGTTTTAGTTTTCTGAAGTTTGAGCAAAAGTGCGATTTTACGGATGAGGAAACAGAGGGTTAATAGGAAGTTATTTGGGTGAATTTCCGTATCTTAGCGACCGAATTTCTCTTTAACAATGAGATTCAATTAATAAGACTTCGCTAATTAATTTCTCTGTCAAAATTGTGGATGAGGGTTCTGTTTATCCAATCGGGACTCATTTAGGAATGCCGATTGTTTGATTAGTAATCCGGTAGTATTTAATTATTGGAATTATTTTATCATCGGGATTGCTATAATAATGGTAATTTATTGGTAGGTAAACAATACTATTCAATAATCGAGATTGGTTCAATTATGGAAATTAGTTAGTTAACTTTATTATTGGGTTTAGTTGAATAATCTGAATTAATTGAAAAATTGAAATGCGATGAGAAATCAAGACGAGTAATCTCATTAAAGCAAAGTTACTTTCAATTGAAAGCATTGAACGATTAAGTTCGTAAATTAAATCGTGAATCAAGAGTTACTCCACTTATCTTCCGCATGATGAGAAATCCTACAAATCGAAAACAACTTAATTAATTTCTTTGTCGCTGTTAAACGGATTTTGAGAACAATGGAAACAAAGAAACTTAAGAACTTTTGAAGCCCAAGTAGTTTCCAGGGTAAATTCTTTGTCTCAACGAAATGTATATTTTGGTTATAAGATACACGTAAATAAAGATATTTTTTGCAAGCTAAAATAAGGATTGTTTAAATTGGTAACAATTAATTTCAGAAATAGCAATCGATCCATTAAGACTGATAATTAGTAGACATTTATTATCATAATTAAGTAATTACCGTAGATAGAGTGATAATTATGATTGGAAAAATAATATGGTAGCGAATCCAGAGCTAATTTTTATTGGATTACATGCAGAATGCGAAAAATCTTTGGAGAGAAAATTCTAAAAATAAAAACACATGGAAGATGGTTTTAGGGGTAAGCACTATTTTAGTTTTTAAATAAAACCATTAAAACTTTAATTTTAAACATCTGTAGGTTGTTGTTTTTGTAAGCATTACTGACATGATAATTTCATTTATATTAATACTTATTACAACATATTATGTATCAGAATCTTCATTCGAAATTAGGTGTTCATAAAATCAGCCAGTGGGTAACACGTAATAGATCCTCAAGTGTAAATTAACAATGAATATCATAATAACTTAAACAGTTATGTTTATATAAAGAATAATAATATTTATGTAGAAATATCATTTAAATAATAATTTCTTGGATTCTTGACTTGGGTGAATAGTATACTAGTAATCATTCATATTGAAATGAAGTCGGCGATAGAGGCTGAAATCATGAAATATCTTACTATTCTTACTTATTTGCATAAAAGATAATTCTATGAAAAAAATTCATCTAATAGATATCCGAATTTTTATCGCATTATAAACGTCGACTTGTAAAGTGTTGCCCGTTGAGAAAGCACACTATAGACGGCTCCTGTAACCATAATTCCATTCAAACAGAAAGAATCTACAATTTAACATTTTAAGTAAACCTTGAAATGTTGCCGAAGATGAAGTCATGTATATGAGCTCCGCGCACACATTTTAAACTTGTTCAAACGTTTGCTCAGGAAATTGTGGATTTGGCCCGGCTCTGTTTTCTCTCATCGATTTAATTAATTTAAATGGAATCATTCTGACAGAATACGTGAGATAATGTACGTTTGGAAGAATAATCACGCGATTACGAACAGAATTAATGACTTCAAAATAGCAATCGCTCGATGAAATTCCATCGTTTTAAATTGCGTTTGCATTTTTCCTCATTCACGTAACATATAAAGTTATTTTTTGATGAGATTAATTGATAATTAGAAAAAAGTGGTCATGATAGGTTTAAATTAGCAATAAATAAATAAAATCAATACATGTAGCATTGAAATAATTATATTTGTATGACACGTTATAATAATACTGTTTATTATTTATTGTAATTCAGATTTATTACTTATTGTTATATGTATTCAAATGGAGGAACCTCACCCGCTCTAACATTAGTTACCTATAAATAGCAGAATGGAATGAGGCTATGAGGATTGAGGTAGTTTGCCTTTGTTTCCTCGCCAAGCCAGAAAGCCTTAAGTGTTATACGTGGCAAATGGCTAAATAAGTGAAGCACAAAGACTTTGATTTTCTTAGAATTTCTAAGGAGAGACTTCAATCACTGGCATTATTCAACATCATTCATACCCCAGTAACTTTCATGTCATCACAGTCATGAGCAAGACTGTGACTAAAGTAGACGAAAGATACATTTTTCTCTATCTTATTCCTATAGACAAATGATCAACATGATTCTTCTTTAGTAGAAACATCTGCAGTTGTATAAATTAATTAGATCATGGTTTCTCACTTATTTCTTAAATTGAAGTACAATTGATTTTGTGGAATACCGTAATCGGAATCATGTTGAAATTACTAATCAAAATTCCATTTTGATTGGACTTTTCCCACCCCCTCATCGGTATATATTAACTGATAAAATTTGTATTTCTTGTACGTGAAGATAAGTTCTTAAAATCTACACCGGTCGTATGTACATTAAAAAATATATTTTGTGGAATTTTGCTTATTAATTTCAACATAATCTCACTTATAACTGTTGTGTGTGTATGTTATGTTCTGTTGCCGAATTCGGGAATCGACCGAAGTTTTTACTATTTCCCATAATACGTAAAATTAAAACCTCATTTCGCCGAGTGGGTAAAAATTATGGGCAATTTCTGAAGTTAACAATTTAACATCATATATATCTACACTTAAAACAGATATAAGTGGGTAACTAGAAATTTATTACACAATATTTACTATATTAATAAGTATTCGATAAATTTCTGATTATGTAAATTTTTGCATTAAAAGATTTACAGATAGGATGTATGTTTATATGTATAATATATGTAATATGTGTTGCCACCGGACGATAAGACTACTTGTGACATTTTTGTAATTATAATAATAATAGCGAATTGCTGATTAAATACATGTATCGGAGGGAGCGCATATACTTACAAGATATATTTGGAGGGTCACATGAATGTACCGCGTTATTTTTGTTTGCGCTATATATATCCTGAGCTATATATATCTGGATGAAGTCTATATCTCCACGCGAAGCCAAAATCCCCTTACGACCGAACCCTACTTTTAGGAAGGGCTCCTTCAAGTCAAGAATGCCCCGTAATCGACCGCCCGGCTAAGTAATGGAATTCCCGAATTTTTAGAGTGCACCATTTACTCAATATGGGCATCCGCTATTCGGAGGAGAGTTAAACTTTTCCGCTCACCGTGGCGTTGATCCTCCAGCACAACAGGCCTTCCACGTCCAATTAAATTTTAACGACTGGATGAATGCACGCTTTAGTGAACCTTCGGGGTGATTTGGTGGCAATGGCTGCACGCCCCCTAATAAAATGCCAGGGGATCCGATTAAAACGATTTAGGGGAGAATTATGCTGGGGATGTCTTTCAGTGGAGTTTAGAATGGGCTTGCGGTATTGCGTTGGACTAGGAGTGGACCGCAGCACGGCTGGCGTAGGATACGCGAAATTCACTCAAGTTGGGAGGGCAAACAACTACCGCATTCGAATTAATTTCCGATTGTTTTCATTTGGTGGGTTAATTAACCTACCAGTGTGGGTGGATTGGAGAACCTTCTGTTCCCGTTCTCTGAAAGTCGAAGCGGATTCATCTCATGAGGTTCATTTTCTGGTTGTATTTACGCCTGCATCTCATAATTCGCTCATAATCTCTGATGATAAAATTGATGTTGTTAATACATTTTGTTAAAAACATTGAAATTCGGCTTTAAATTGTTCCTTCTACCATATTCTGAGGAATGAAATATGTTTCGTTTATTATTTGGTGTAGGAAAGCGAAAAATGCATCGTTCACTTTTGTCAGTCATGTTCATTGATGAGTTAAAATGAAAGCTACTGAAGTATGAGTGAATAATTGCACTGATAAAGGTTCCTCCTTACGAAAATTAAAAAAAAAGTTTTACTCACATAATGATTGTACTTCACGTACGAGGACATATTTCGTTTATAGCTTTCTGGCTTAAAGAGGCAACGGCAAACAAGATCACTCCTCATCCTACCTACTAAACCTCATTCCCCTCTGTAAGCACTTAGCACCTTATTTCAGAGGGGGTGAGTTTATAGCCAACCTTCGGGCTGAATACACTATAGGCAGACGTTACATTAGGTGCAATATGACATTTAATGCAGCTGAACTAGTCCCTTGGAAGAGTCTCATACTGGAGTAGATTTCTTACCATTTTTGCTCAAATTCATTTTCTGCTTTATCGAAAACAATTTTTCAACGGTTGTGTCAAATTTGGGAAGAATGTTTATCTTAACAATCGAGGCCCTACAACTGACCGTGTGACAACTGTCTGCGAGACAACTGAGCACGACGACAACAGATCACGTCTCGTTTTCACGAAACATTAACGGAACGAAATTTTGATTTAAAATTTGGAGCCTTGGTTGGGTTGGGTTGGGTTTTTCCTGCTCAAACCGTCATCTATAAGAATGCGTAGTAAAAAAATAGTGATTTAATTATCTAATCTAGTTTAATCAGTATTCGTTGACTTGACTACCGCTCTATTGTTCCCACATTTCATATTATTTTGTGTACTGTTTCATATTGATGTGTTGCTTTGTTTCTTCTCCCTATTTGTGTCCAGAAAGGATTATTTTTGCTCGTGCTGCCATCTCAACCGTGAAGATAAATTTAATGAGATATAGGCTTACCGTAGATACCGGTTTAGGGAAATAGTCTTGATCAGGTTTAATCTTATTCCGATTTTAAAGTAAAACTCAGATCAATAAAAGACCTGTGAAGGTTCGATGATTTTAAGGGAAAAGGATCTGAAGACTGGAATTAAATGAATTCGTGGCTTTGTGCGTACACTGAGAAATTAATAAACATTATTCATGAACAGAAATTAAATAAATTTACATAAAATACAGTCATTCTACTAGGAAAATAGTAAATACCAAATTAGAAATTATAAGAAATACTTCAATGTCCTGCTAAGTCAGACACTTGTCAGCAGATGCTTTACTAAAATAACATATCTATCATTAAACAATAGTAATTGCATTACATTAATAGATCAAAGTCAAAGTAACCGAACAGAACATAAAAATAAACAAAGAAAATACATAACATAAGGAAGGCTAACAAGCTCATCAGATTAATTAAAACAAACTTTTAAAATAAAACTCGTCCCGGTTAAAATATTTTCAAAAGTTTATGTGTTCGGTTGTTCTCCCTCAAAATATTATCCTAATCATAACTAATATAATCGTATTAATGAACGCTATAAAATTTGAGTAACAAACTTGACTTGAAGTTCTGAAATAGATTTCCCTTTCACCATATCCGCCTTATCTGAACCGTCTTCTCATAGTTTAGTTTCTCTAATTAACCGTTTCCGAGGAGAGAGGGGGCGCATGGCAACTGCCTTTAATCAATAGGGCCTTAACTATTCTCGATTGGAGTTCTATGGATCCATTTTCAGAGTCCAGAATCAATTTCCGTTAGTCAGCTTAATCATCTCCTCCTAAAGTAAGGCGGCAACTCGATTTCGCCTCCTGTTTGAGGAGACGGCTCCATACATCTCAAATTGGATTAAATCTTGTCTCTCGTGATCCTCATTCTAGTTAACCCATGGAAGATGACTCTCTGCCAACATTGTTCCAAGATTACATTTGACAGATGTATCTAATATCTGTCTCGTTTCCCTTTTCTTGATTTAGTATTTTCTGGATGGGAGTTTCTCTTGTAATTCTTATGGGGAAATTGAGTTTTTCATGTCGCATTTTGAATGAAAAATATTCTCTCATCTTCAATATTCATTGTTCATTGTTCTTCAACAGTCGTTCATTGTTTAGCCACGCTGTTGATGGAGCTAAGCCGTTGTATTGTTGCGAAGTTTATGTACACTTGCCTACATTCTTACACTGTCCATTGTTACAATGGAAAGCATTGTTAGGAACAAAAATCTGATGTGGCCAACACATGACTTTCCCCATATTTACTGAAAACAGAAGCCTATGCCAGTAATAAATAACTTCAAAACAATGACTGTTACAGGAAAATTTTTCAAACAAAATTTGTAGTAATTTGCATTATCTATAACTTTTGTATGTAATTATATATACCTACATTGCATTCTGACAGAGATGTATGAAGAACTTCCATTTCTGGATAAAAAACTTCCGGTTAACTATTATTCAAGAATAACTCCTGAACAGTCAGTGTTACGAAAAAATGTTTCAAACAAAAGTTGTAGTAAAGTATATTATCAATAACTTTTGTATATAATTGTATATACCGACATTGCATTCTGACAGAGATATTTAAGAAACAAAAATTTGGTTCCGGATAAACCGCAACTTCCGGTTAAGCGGTATTCATCGAAAACTAATCAACTCTTTGCATTGTTAGAAAAATACTAAATATGAATTTTGGAAATGATCGGATAATTACTTTTTTAGATAGAGCGCCCACAAACTTTTTTTACCACGGACAAACAGACAGACGCACACTCAGACACACAGACAGACATGTTCGGGAAAATAGCTAAAACGAACTCTATGGGCCCCAAAACATCTATTTCCGTTGAAATCTGAAGGTCGAATTTTTTTCCGAATACAATACTTTCTCTATATTACGTATAGGGAAAAAGTAAAAATAAGATATATGAATATTGTTTGCAATCCAAATACATGACAAACGTACATGAACCTGAATATATTGAACCTGGATATATAATATCGGAAAGCATTGTTACAAACAAAAAATGCTTCATCTGAACATATTTGTTTATAATTCAAATACATGATAGTGACTTGTTTGTGACAGGAAGCATGCAACTTTTGTACGCGACGATGTGTTGTTTATACTCTATATAATTTTCTGTTTTTATCTGTACAATTTAAGTTGTTTACTTCAATTTGTCTACTTTAGTGAAGCTTGTTTATTGTAATCCTCAGAGATCAAGTTTCTGCTATGTTTCCTATACTGAGCCTTTTTTATCAGTGCAATATTTTATGTTATCTCACATTTTTTTCATTTTCTGTCCTATCTCACAGCCCCCTTATCATTGCGGGTGTTTTTCTACTGTGGATTCGTTTTTTCTTTCTGAAATGTATTCACGGTATGTTTATTTTACACACATTCTCCTTTATCCCCTCAAGCGTTTCAACGTATCTTGTTTTTTCCATTCCATCATTTTTTGTTAATAAATATAAAATGCTGCATCAGAGAAGAACACAAGGAGGTACAGGTGATAAATCCCCTCAATAAACTTGCTGTGCCAATCTGAATCTGAGAATGATCGAAATATTTATGAACATTTTGAAAGGAAAGCATATTTTATTCACTCATTTACTCCGCAATTTTTCGTTATTTATAATGATGAAATTTTGACATTAATTAATGATTTTCAGCTGGTGTCAATTCACTATTTTCTTTGAAAAGTTCACCTTGCACTCATGATTACCATCTTAAAGACTTCACGTGTATCTGTTCTTGTATTTCGTATACTTTGTAATAACTAAAGCGGCTCTATTTTATTTTAAATCCAATTTTTCATCCTCTCATACGTACCAGTTCTATCAAAATGCGGCAAATGTAATATAGCATCAAAATATAAGACATCAGATGCTTTTAGGACAGGAAGTTATTTGTCTTAAATTCCCAAGTGAAGAAAATTGTCCCTCTGAGATAAGAGTCTTGAGCCATTCCGAGATCGGTGTATTTCATCTCTATCCAACCTAAAATGAAAGATCTTTACTCCGTATCATATTAAGATCGATTTGTCTGAGCCGAACGGAGTACAATTGATCACCTCAATATTTCCAAAAACACTTTGCCCCTGCATCTTATGCAACTCGGCGATCAATGTTTCAGAGGTAAAATGGCATAAGGGGCTGCTTTTGCAGAATGGAGAAACTATAATGCATCATTTTCTGTCTTATGTTATGATGTCCATTACTATTTTTTTTAATTTAGCTCCTGCTACTATTATATTTCAATTGGAATACCATACATTCGTCTTATAATAGATAAAGGAAATGGTCGAGGAAAATTCATCTCTCTTCCACTTTTATCTAATTGCAAGTCTTCTTCATAGCTATGTTATTATTGTGTCAAAGTTAATTACGTATGAGTGATCCTTAATAATGAAATTCATTTGGTTTCTTCTGCTTGAATGCTATGATATCCATAGAGTAATTATGCTACACTAAACTGGGCTTACTGCAGCTTTCCGGCACAATGATCAGAGGAAGAGCTCTTCTCTTGCCTAGTATACCTTCTCTCTCTTTTGGGCTTATGTTAGCTTATGATGGAGTAATTAAAACCTGCCTACGTACTTTATACTTTTGAGCAGTGTTTCTAGACTTTTTTAGTAGTCAGCACCCCTTTAGTCTGAAAATAAGCTCTCGCACCCCCATGGAAAATCTGTTTCTATTTTTGTATAGGAAAGTACATTTATTGCTAGATAATATATTTATTACATAAACAAATTACTAAAATCAGTTTAAGAAAATAAAATTTGAACTGATGATGGATAAGTTATATACCATACCACCATATCTCGCTAGAAGAGATTAATCGAATTATTATATTTACAAAAACACTATGTTATTACATATAAAATATTTATATATTTAATGGCTACGTTGTATCTAATTTTTATTAAAAAAGTCTCTCACGCCCCAGATTAAGATCCAATGCTTTAGAGTTTAATTTTGGTTAAAGGTATACCAATTCCAATATCCTTGCTTTCACTACATTAACCTCTTTGTCCATTGGTTTGAACTTTATTATTTCCTATAAACACTTGAATTTGCCCTTTTTACGCGTTCTCTATCCAACGACTCACCCTTTCCCGATATTGGAGACGATGTAACTGCTCCTTTGATATAGGATCTCTTACATCACACCACCCATGAATTTCTGAGTGGATCTCTTTATGAATAATGAACCAAAAAAATGTCATTTAATTCAACGTGCGTGGCTTTCACTCCATGTCGTCCAATCCACACACCCACGTCTCTTCAATAAATATCAGATTAATAAAAACCGAAATTTGCACAGAATTATTACAGAAACAGTGTAAGTAGATTAAACATCTGGTGGCAGTGGTTATACAGTACATATTATATACCTACATAAGGTCGTACATAGTCAAGCAAGAGATGAATAATCCTATTCTAACTATACAGTGTAAGTTATATTTAGAGGTAAACACAATACCTGTCATAAATTTTCTGAAGGAGAAAAAGCCCTCGGAAAACCTCCCTCTGACAGAAGTAAAGGTATATGCATTACTCAACCTTAACAAATACTATCCCGTCCCATAAAAAAGTGCATGTTTACGATTTATAACCCGATGGACATATGTACATTATAACGAATCACTGAAAGTCAGCCAATCCTAACAAAGTTTAGTTAATATATCTACATACATGAGTTTTCTACCAATGTTCATGTGCATTCAAAAATCCCTATTCAACACAATCTCATTCATTTCCGTATAGTTAACCCCACCCATTATGTCATTCAGCATCTTTTGTCTTTGTCTTCCCCTATGTTTTTCCCCTGAATTCTACCCTCAATTACAGTCTTCACCAATCCCTCTCCCCTCATTATCTGACCCACCCATTTCTTCTGACAATGCTTAATCACTTCAATTAAAACCCTCTCCTCCCCAACCATCTCCAGTACCTCTGTGTTTGATTTCCTCTCAACCCAACTTACTTTTTCCATTCTACGCCATACCCACATTTCGAAGGGTTCAACACTTAGGATATCCTCATTCCTAAATTTCCACATTTCACGCACATAAATCAATACACTCCACTCCAAGGATTTCACCAAACTTTTCCTGATTCTTGATAAATATTTTAATCAACAGTATTTACAATTTACTTAACTTCGCTTTGGAGGTACGTATTCAGGGAGGATTTGGCTCAAATATACCTGCAGGGAGAGCGTTAAATTGATCTATAGTTCTAATCTGTCTATAAAGTATTCATCCAGAAGATCGGTTGGTACCTCACCTCCTCCGGCATAAGCTTCTAGGAGCTTGCGGAGAGGAATGAGGTTACTAGGCAGGATGAGGAGTGAGGTAGTTAGCCATTGCTTTCCTTACTGAGCCAGAATGCTATAACCGTGAGTTTTGCGCGCTCCACAAACATAATTCCCGCGCAGTATCAAATCTCTGGGCATCCATTAAAGTTAGTGCACGACAACAAATACCTTGGAGTCACGTTTAGCAGTAACTTATTTTTTAAAGAACATATTCGAGATGCAATAGGAAAAGCGAATATAATGCAAAGATTAACTGGTAGAACGTTGAGAGGATGCTCATCGAGAGTCAAAGAAATAGCTTACTTTTCTCTTATTCGTCCGAGTCTAGAATATTTCTGTGCGGTTTGGGACCCACACGAAGTAGGTTTAGTCTCAGATTTAGAGATGGTCCAGCGTAGAGCAGCCCGATTCGTTTGCGGGGATTTCAGGTTTGATAGCAGCGTTACGGCAATGATAGAGTCCCTCGGTTGGAATTCACTACAGATGAGAAGAATATCGTCGGAAACTTTTCGAAAATTCCTTTCGTTCAGAATTTATAGACGAAGTAAATGAAATGTTAGTGCCAGTAAGGAGCGAACGCGATCTCCGAGAGGCATCGACGAAGCGTTATAGGGAAGAAATCGCAAGGGCGGATAATTACTTTTGGTTGTGTTTTCCCCAGGCTATTAGAGATGCTAATAGGTAGGAATGAATAATGGTGGTGTATTACACCCCCTGCCATACGCCTCTGGCAGCTCGCGGGGTATATATCTAAATCTAAATCTAAAAACCGGAACATGTCCACGCAAGCGAAGCACAATGACTCTATGAGTTTGAGTAACACTTTTCTTGGCATTCCATAAGGAGAGACCTTGATTAGTACAATTATTCATTCATACCTCCGTAGCTTTCGTTTTATCACAGCCATAATCAAGACTGGGACAAAAGAACATAAAAGATACATATTTCTCTATCCTGTACCACATGAAAAAAGAAAATTAATCAGAGTATGGTAGCTGGAACAATAGTTCTAATAAGGAAGGAGAATTTAGTAGGGCCATCACCATCAATACGTAATGCGCCGTCGATAAATATCGCTTCCCACGCAACCAAATGACATTTTAAAGCGGAAATTTCTAATTTGCTAATTTTTCCCACGGATTCCCCACTCGGTAAACAACTCGATATTGCGCGGAGAGAACTAATTCAATTCCTTATCCCCTTCGCGGTACATTTTAATTTCCCAAATTTGACTCGGGCACACGGCGTTTCGCGCCCTCGTGACGTAAATAAACCGTTTTCGACCCATATAACGACCACCCCCTTGGCCTGCTTCCAGCGGTGGGGGGAGAAGGGTTCTTTTTCTTTTTTAGGGGGATTCGGAGGAGGCACCTGGCTGAATCGCAAGGACGGAGCATTCGATCCGCTTTGCCCTCTTCGGCCAATGAAACACGGACTTCGATTTCTCGTAATAACCCCATCTTCTGCCTTTTGTTTCCCGTCGCATGGCCGAGAGATTTGAAGCGGATGATAGTCCACGGACGGCCACTCAGTTTGTTGCATAAGGTTAAGGGGCGGACAAGAGTTTTCTCAAAGTCTTTCCGGTTTCAACCCGCCAAGGATCTGAATTGAGGACTGTTGTAATCTCCTTTGAAAATTTATAATGAGAACCCACGAACCAGAGAGCTATGAGTATCTCCTCTTGAGTTAGTTCGACAATGAATTACTTCAGTTATACCAGGTGCAATTTTATTATAAAACTCAGTTCTGGATAAATTTTGTTTCCTAAGAATTTCTAAGGTTTTTAACATCCACAATTCTTCTCATATTTTCTCCTACTATCTCTTTAAATTGATTATTTATGTATTGTATGACGATGGGTTAGATGGAAGAGGAGACTGTTAGTCTAAATCCAGCCCGAATAAAGTCGTTTTATTATTATCGTTCTAATGATGGCGTGATTTACGCCGGAACCGATAAACTTTTGTAATTTTCTAGTGGATTTTGTACAAGTTTTGTTACTAAAGATTTTTTAGTTTAACAGTTATTTCTGATTTTATGTTGATAATCCTGTGAATGTTATACTCGGGAGCTAGGAAAGGTTCTAAGAAAGATTTGTAAAGAATTGCTACTATTTAGCAGTTAGTGGTACTCAGATGATACAGGACGCGGGATGGGAAAATACTAAAGAAATTAGAAACATAAGAAAATAGAACATTAATTCAAACGATAAATTTACTGAATAAGTTCTCTGAAGATGTAACCGATATAATATACCGATATAATTTTTCTATGTTTCTATTGTAATTAATAATATTTTTATTTTCTTCTGTAAATTCATTGATTTATGTATATGCTGTATGTAATTTTATTATTGTATATATTTAATTGTTATTTTTACTGTGTTTTCGCGGGTTTTTTTTTTCACCCCCTTTCTCTGTGGGTGTTTTCCCGCAACGTGGGTTTTTCTTTAGCAATCTTCAGTTGCAAGGATTTTTCCCCACACTCTATTCTGTCTTTTTGTTTTAATTTAATTTATAATTGTTCATATTCTGACGACATACGAGGTTAGGTGGAAGAGAGGCCCACTTGGGCCTAACCTCGCCAATAAAGGGTCAAATAAATAAATAATATAATACGACCTCCCTGTTATATAGGCCGCTCTGATACTTCTAGGAAGATCAAGAAAATAGATACTAGAACGAATCGTTCCAAGAATTCATTTTTTCCCAAGAACGATACTCGAACGCAATCTTTTAGAAAAATAGTCAAGGTGTTTGCACCCCCTGCCACTTACAAGGACCTTAGATAGAAATAGACAATTATTCAGTCTGAAAACCGGTTGGTAAAATTAGGAGGCAGTTAGTTTTGTGTAATTTGTAAGATAATGGAGAAATTTATGGCGGATTACCTGATAAAGTTTCCTAAAACACAATGGGGCTTATAAATAGAATGCGCAGGTTTGTCTAATTCTCGTCGTAACAATTGAAAACTATCGTGTCCCGCCTGCTTATAAATTTAATTGTGAATAATTTTAGATATAAAATACATTAAGTTTGGGTTTTAATCATTAGAGAACAATGTCCATCACAAGAATACACAATCCATAAGGAATAATTTTAACTGTTGAAGAAAAGTCGGTATGAATCTTTAGTGATTTGTTTTTAAATTTTCTCAATCTCCATAGATCGCTATCCAAAGTATTTCTTTCCCTTAAACCAAGCGCTCGAGAGATATTTTAGATTGTTAATTAGCTATTATACTAAATAAGTGAATTTATGTGTAAAAAAGTGATATAGAGAAAGTACAATGTATTGCGATAGTATAAACGTTTTCTTTTGACATAAGAGGATACAGGAACTCGACATTAAATCGAACGATGATTTCCTCTTAAAATGGTTTCTTAAGTTACCTGCTACATCTCAATCTACTTTCACGAACCAGTGGGCGGACATAAGCAGCTGAGATCCGAATTGCAAATTTGCGGTCATGTGACTTAATGTAGGGAACCAACCTCCGCATTAATTCGCTACAAGCTTGCTTAAGTATCGCACTACTTTAATAGTGCTTATGCAAATTAGATGGAATGAATAAAACCTTTACTTCCAGAGTTTTATTTGCATCGATTTAACTTTACAGAGGAAAAGGAAAGCAAAACACGAAAAGGGGTTTTAAAGGAAATTAAGGGAATAACAATTTCCAGGATTCGAAAGAGGAATTCAAAGGAAAACTAGGAATTTACGTCAAATTAAATGGTAACGTAATTTGAATTTCCATGAAGTAGATGGCTATATTGTTACGAAACAACGTATGCCAATAACAATTGTCAATTTATTTTCATGGATGTTATCGCTAACTAAGTACACAAGTACGAACGTAGTTTACGTACTCAACAATCAATAAACTAGGAGTGAGGTGCTGGGTTTTGTTAAATATGTGAATAAAAACCACTGATTCGTTATAAATTAAACTTAATGAATAAATTAAAAATCAAGTGATGGGGTGCTTGTTACTATTTTTAATACAAAATCAATAAATAATTTATAGATGTCCCTCGGATCTAATCTCATTAAATAAAGGGCCAATTTCATATAATTTGTAAACGCTTAATTCAGGATACATGGAATAATAAATAGAATAATTGATGGGATAAGTAAATGGATTGGTAAATAATTAATTTATTCCGCGTTACATTTATAGAATACATTCGGTTTGAATCATACATTAATGATTCCGCGAATTTCTAATTTTATAAAGTTTCTCTTAATTGCAAATTAGCGCTGCGGGGCTGAATAAAAGTAGTAATTTAATTATTTACCTTGCATAAATGTCCCCGATAGCCACGTGGGCCTACCAGGAATCAGGAAAAAACAACTTGTATGATGAATAAAATATGTAAATTGAGAATCAAACGTTGATATCCATAAGTTTGTTTGGAGTAATTACGTTTTTTCGTGGAATTCTGATATTTGTGAGGAAAATGATGTATTAAAATAGTGCTATGTTGTTGCTAAGTGACATATCCAAAGTAATATTGTATTGTTGAGGCTTGAAGATTTCCCAATCATGATAGTTAATTTTGTAGCTAGGATATACCTGAATTATAGCAGTGTATTGTTGTTTATTACAGATTTTAAACAGATGCCTTAAGATATTATAAAAATGTATTGTATGAAAGGGGTTTTGGATGTGTTGTTTAAGATATTGTTAAATCTATAATGTATGAGTGTGGTGGTTGAGAAACTTATAAAGTGACATGTGACTTATCTAAGAAACAATGAAAAGTGTGATTATATGGGAACAGTAATTATGGAATATATATTATGTAAATGTATTAGGAGGATATTTGCTAAATTTAGGCGTGTTTATTGTTAAAAGAGTGACCTTATCCAATATAATGATATTATTTAGGAATTATAAATATCATGGTGTAAGTGTGAAAGGGTTTGTGAATTAACAATGTTTATGGCTTCCTGGCACATGACATTTTTCAAACTGTAGTAATAATAATAATAATTAATTTTAAGATATGTGTGTTGTAACAGTTTATTGTTGTGGCTAGGAGATTTCTCTAACGTAATAGCGTATCGTTGTAGCTTCGAGGTATATGTATAATAATTGTGTATTGTTTTTAGGTTGGGTACATCTGTATTGTTGTAGCTTGGAGATACCTGTTATAATGATAACAGTATAGGTTGGATACATCCGTAGTGAACACAGTGCATTGCTCAAGTTAGGAGATTTGTGAGTAGTAATGGCGTATCGTTGTAGTTTGGAGTTTTCTGTATTGTTGCCTTTTATCCTTGTAGCTTGGAGATAAGTGTATTGCATAGTCCATTCGATATCTTGAGTCCGATGACGTTCTATTAATTCCACCATGGGAAAGCTGTTTGGGCATGGCTCCCCTCCCAGTAAGCGAAGCCTTACCTATTTTCTTACATATTATTCAGTTATGTTGCTATTCAGAGTGTTGGTTTCAAGATCGGGAATATACTATAATGGTGTAATGTTGTGGTTACATTATATATATTCTGTAATTACTAACAACTTTCTAATGTTATAATTAATATTTTTATGCGTTCGCCCTACTGGGCAATTAAACCATCTGTAACATATCAATTATCTTAATAAATAAATCTCTTATACCGTTGTTATGGATCGTCAACAGTCAAAAGATAAATCTAAGAATTAAGTCATCAACAAAGAATAAGAATGCTAACAACAAATTTGCGAGAGTATAAAAATTCAAAAGGGGTGAAGGATTTAGCTATCACCACAATACGTAGGCGGAGCAGATAGGAAGGGAAAACGGTGTAAAGGAGACGGTTAAGAGATAGAGCGATGGTTATCATGCCAAGCATAAATCCATCTCCAGATCCTTTAATCCATCCAGAAGAGGGCGTCTGAGGCGTGTAAGGAGGATGAGTGACCAAATCCGACACACGCCTTTCGTGCCTCTTTGACATTCCTCCTCAGTATTTCACGAAGCCTCCTGCTCTTGTGGCCGCCTTCCAAAGCGGTTCAACAAGCGATGGTTTGGCAGGAAATTGAGGGGCGCAGACATTCTCGGCGCGACGCAATTGGTCCCCGGAAGTAAGGAAGGAAAGGTCGAGTCGTGTTTTCCGGAGAGATCAATACCTGCAATTAAGGCCTTATCCTACAGACGTGCATTCACATCCGTCACCGCTTTCCCCGTCTGAACGAGTGCGCGAATGCCAGCGTTCATTAACGATCCTTGCATCTTTCGCTGCGGATTCCATGCATCTCTTCATAAATTTTGCTCTTATACTATTCTTGTGATATACCGTGTGCACTCTAAATGTATTGAAAAAAACAACATACCGTCAAAAACGAGATGTACTCTTAGATGTAAAGAAAATCTCCAAGTGAAGGCGAAAAGACATTTGAAAGATAATTTAGAACTATATTGAAGAATATCCATCTATGCATTATGTCGCTCCTTCGTTTCTGATGGTTTGTTTGTATTTTCAGTGCATTATACACTCGTGTATAAGCCGAGTTTTCCAGCACATTTTGTATGTCTAAAAAGCCTCGGCTTCGGCTTCTACTCGAGTGAGGGTTTCAGTTATCTGTTCTCCGGTGAAAAAGACATCAGAGTATCAAAGATATTCGTCCTTTTGGATTGCGAAAGACCCTATGTTTGGTCTCAGTCACGTTGGATGAATATCATTATATTAAACAGAATAATGCAATTCCCCTACCTTAATTCAAACTATCATAATAATTATATGTTGTCAAGCTCAACTTAGTGACCATATTAAAAAAAGCATCTTCGTAGCTATTACAAGATTCTTTTTCTACCTAATTGGGAATAATTTTCTCTTATTTTTAAAAATTAATAAGCACGTTTATTCTCTAATGAAATAGTAACCTTCTACCATCCCTCCCTCTCAATCATCCTATATATTCAATGCAAAAATGTTTTCCTATGCATGAAGATCTAAGTTAACTTACGAAACCGGTTGCAAATAAATTCTGTGTGGATTTTACTAAGTATATCATTCTAGTAACCTTCGTTTATCAATTTATTTAACACAGTTTCTTCGCTTCTATTCATCATTATTTCTTTCATTTTCTTTATAATATTGTCATTTATTACTTACATTGTCAGGAGTTCTGTATAGTATAGGATTTTATAACAATAAGCAAAAAAGGGATGGAATTCCAGCAATGGATCATCATTGTAGAAAGTACAGTAATTTAAAATCACAAACTTTTGCCAAAAGTCGACATGTTTCGTAAAGTTTTTGGGCTAATACAACTCGAATATAATATTTAAGAAGGAAATGAAAACCTCTATCAAACTTTTCTACCAATTCCTTTAGGCCACTAAATCTAATTGAATGTTAGAAAAAAGAGGTCTACTTGCGAAACATGTATTTGTTTCGGAAGTTACTGATATCGGATGAAATTAATGTGTGCACGGAGTTGATTATTGTATTAGATGCTATATAATCATGTTCTTTAGTATTTCTATCGTTCAACCAGCCTTTTTTCAGTCTTCCTCTCTCTTTTATACCATCTACTACCATTCACTTTTTATAATGCATTACATCATCGTTAGTCAGGCTGTTTCCAGTTTTACTTCCCATGGGTCCGTACTAACATACACCACTCCTTTTATATTGTTCAAGCAAACTTTTTATAATCTCACCCTGATTATTTTCCTCTCTCCTCCGATTTTGTATCCCAGGTGCATTCAATTTACGCTGCTTATTGTTACGTTTTTTCTGACAATGAAATTTCTTTAACTCACAACAATATCTTTATCCTAAAGTCAGCTAAAACGTCTTTACACGATCGTCCGTAACCTGGCAACGAAGTAACCCGCGCAAACAGCTCATTATAGCCGAGGCATTGAAAAGAGACTTCAAAGAAGAGGAAACAATAATAAATTTGGATGTTTGGGATCTCATTGGGGCAGGAATGGGAAGGATTTGGAACGAGCAGTCACCTTGGCACTTTTTCAGAAATTTCTTTTTTTCTCTCCTAAATGTCTCTCATTAGCCTTCGACGAAAAAATGTGTTCAAAAGTCCTTCAAATACATTTTTGGATACTCTTCTCGCATTGAAATTGGAGGAATTAATTCATAAATACGTAGTTAATTATTATTCTAATAAACAATTTAAACAGCCGTGTTCCAAATTTTCTTTCATTACAATGTAATGTGACAATGGAAACCATTCTGAATCGTCATTTTTGAACGAAGAACCACCAATAACAACAGAGCTCGTGCAACAATGATTTTGAAACAACCCATTGTTAATTTTTTGAGCTTCTTTGTTGCGAAACAAAGTCAAAGTGTTGTTGCTTTGTTTTTCTAATAGCCATTATTGTAGTCTATTTTGTAATAACTCTAGTTATAAATAATTTTTTGTTCTTTTCTAATAATTGTAATGCTGTGTTGAGTTATATTTATTTCGAAATGGGAAAGAATAAAGAGAAAAGAAACTACAAAGTAACTTTGTCGAATTATATGAAGCAGTACAATGTTTACGTGTTCTATCTCTGTTCTATATTCATTGAAATCACGCATTTCAATATGAAGAAATTTTCTCCAGATGACTTTAATTCGTTTTTGTAAGTCCTTTCCACTGGGATACTTTGAAGGAATGGCTTTAGGTTACCTATGCAACAGTCTGTAACTATTATTCAAAGAAATCATATTTTACGCTCCTTCGCTTCCTTACGTAAAGATAATTGAGAGTTACCAAAACATTCGTCAATGCCGTATTTGGAATCTTTTAATTCAACATGTCGGTATTTTTATGCATAAAATCGATTGTGGCAGACTTTTTTAAGTGGAAATCCATATCAATGGGGGTGGTAAGAATAATAATTTTATTTTTACTTGTAAAACTTGATTAATTTTCTCATGGTAAGAATAAAATTTCAAATAGTCTTTTCCACACGTATTTGAAACACTACCGGTTTCGGGACAGATCGGCCATCGTCAGGTAAGGAAGTAACTTATATATGATAAAGATTCCACAGTTTAAAAAACACCCTTTAAACTTTGGTAAAATGCTTCTATATAACAAAGACAGTTTCAACCGTACACTCTAAAGCGGCGTTTGCAAATTACACAGTAACGATTGCAGAGCGATTTACTTAGGTCAGACGTCCCGCAATTTACAAATAAGAACCAAAGAATACTTTAACTCATTCCGTAACAATACACAGGCATCACACTTTGCAAAACATCCTCCAGATAACAATCACACCTCAGATTTATCCTGTACTCTATTACATTGTCAACACAAAGGACGCAAACTAAATATTCTCGAACAAATAGAAATAATACACCACTTAAAAAACAATTACACACTCACCAACATCCACCTTTTACCTAATTATTCTCCCATGCTGTCCACTGTTAACCTACTCTCCCTTCCTCCTCCCCCTAACACCCCTCCCACTATCGACAACAGCTTGTAGCCTCCCCTTGTCTGATTGGTGCCTTGGTTTTGTACTCTTTGTATATATATGTGTGCACTCCTGACAAACTCTATATGTTGATAATGGACTAAAGTCCAAAACCGGTCTCAGATATTAAAAAAAATTTAAACAGTGGAATTTTGTTAAGTTATTTTATAGTTGGAGTTCCACACATATTATAGCTTCCCAAATTGATTTCATTATAATAAAGACTTACATAGGAATTACAATTATTCATTTTTCCTACATACATGGGTAAAATGTCTATCCGATGTCTTTCCACAAATGTTTCCCAATACCTGTGTGGAAGAGTATTTCTTATTTTATTCTTACCATCCTATGTTTTGACGGAAAAAAAGGTTGCATCGGCCGGGAATCGAACCCGGGCCGCCCGCGTGGCAGGCGAACATTCTACCACTGAACCACCGATGCTTGCTTAATACGGTCTCAATTATTATAATGTCTCCTGATTTTGCAACATTCCCTCATTTGTAATTTCCTGTCTACTGCCCATTTATCCATTCACCATCGTACTAATCTGTCCCTTACCAAACCTATTTTTTGGCGATTAACTCTTTAAACCCTAAACTACTCATTCATACAAATCGTCCCGTACTTATCAAGCCTCTAGATTCTTGACCTTTCCAGGTTCCTTACGTTAATTGTGGGCTGATAGCAGGAGAGGATGATGTACCACATGGCCGAAGGAAGAGATATCACGCCTTGGTATGCTGCCTATCTGCTGGAAGTTACTAATCGTAAGTATTACTTCTTATAAAGGAATTATTACTAAACAAGTACCATATATACCCAGGTAATATTCGATCTCAGTTAGAATTTGATATCCTAACTAGCTAGAAATCCATAATTTTTCACTTGTCGCGAATAAATGTCTAGCTTAAATATTTATGTGTTTTAACAGACAAGCTTGCTGCCAATTAATTTCATTATATTTACAAATTGTCTTACTCTTTGTGGAGGCCATTATGTCAACACAAACATTTTTCTATGAACAAACCCAAGGCTAAGTAGGCAGTAAATACTAAGGAAAAGTTTTAGTTTTACATACATAATTCTCTCAAATTCAATCTTAAAATTGTTTCCAATTCTCTATAAATTTGAAATACCTTTTATATCTATAAATTGATTTGGTCTACTTTAAACAGACGATAAGTAGAATGAAGGTCTTAAGTCTTAATTTTGTACAGAAGTACTGTTTTTAATTATTTAACTCAAGTTTGAAAGCCTTTGCGCGTTACCAAATTTTCCTTGTAAGATTTGTTGTAAACAAAACGTATGTACATATGTTACTTCCCCTCATTTTGTTTATTTTCATTCCATATTCAATGGCACGTGATCATTAGCCTGAATGCAAAAGCAGTGATAATACCTATGGACACGTATCTCCAACAAATTCGAGCAATAAATCAACCCCTTTAATTGCCTGACCTATTGCCGTCGCAGTTCACGGGAACAGTTGGCGTAATTTATTCGAGCAATAACTTTTTAATTTCGCGCCGTGCACAGATTTTAAGTGAATATGAAGTGATTTGTAGCGAGGGGGAGGAAGAAGGAAATTATTAAGTTTTCCGAACGGAGAAGTTCCACGTGGGCCCGGAGGAGACGTTCTCAAACAGTGGCTCACTGAATTAAAGGATAAAGTTTTCCAACTCGGAGCAGCATCTCGAACTCTGGAGCTAAAAATATCTTCCGCGGCCTCTTCCGTAAGGGTTCTTTTCTTTAGAAGAGACGGAAAAATTAGGGTTTTTTTAACGGAAACGATTCGAGACATCTGTTACCTCAGGTATATAAAGTCAGGGGTCATAAAACACAGGAAGGAGGAAAACGAATGTACCGAGCAGCCTGCAAGAGCAATAGAGGGGGATTTTTCCTTTCTTTTCTTCTTTTAATTCTTTATTACCTTCCCACTCGCTTTCCCTTTTCGGTCCCAAAGTTTTGGCCCGTTGGAGTTTTCATCAGTCTTTTATCAAGTGGCTTTACTTTCTTTAACAGTCTTTGATGTAACTTTTCGTGAAGTTTAGCTGTCCCTCACCACTTAGGGACTTTCGCGGCTTCACTCTATCGCCCTTTTTCCTAATATGTATATTTATGAAGAGTTTTTGATCTCCGTAACGTCTAATTTTCTTATTTTCTCTTATTTGGTCTGTGGCGAGACCAAGATCGAACTATTTATTTGTATTTGTTTACCCGTTGCGACGAACGCATTGTGGCAACGGGTAAACACGTATTGTTGCAGCAGAACGAGCGCAGCCATTTTGGTGAAGTGTCGTGCTATTATTGCTGTTGCCGGTTGCGGCCAATAAATCCCATAAGTCTAATATCGTGGGTAATTCGAGTATAATGGTGACGAAAGGGCCTTTTTTTACGTCAAGAGGTTCTGTTAATGTCAAAAAAAGTATTTAGGTAGTAAACAGGTTTCATTAAATTAACTATGAAAATATTCGTTTTGTCAATATAAGATCTTACATCGCGAAAATTTACCTATCGCGGTAGAACTAATTATCCGAGATGAACGAGGGCCGACTGTAATGGGAGATTCAAGCACTGGTCGTCATGAATTAGTAGTTTCATCTTCTTAATATCGTCTTTCATAATCATTCAGACGCGGTTCCAAGTTAGGAGAAGCTTAGGTACAAACAATGTTCTCCATTTGTGTGAAAATATTCTGTCAGGGTTGGTTTTATTTGTCTAATATGGCGTCTTTCCTCTAAGTTGGCCTTTAGTACATCAGGTATGTTGTATATGAGCTTAACGGGTGTAATATTCATTTCAGTATATTTTAATCAAATGATTAAAAAGGTTCTTAAAGGTATTTCTTAAAAAAAACTCGGATATTTATATGTCTTGCGATGGAAGCGGGTGCATGCACTATTAGTCCATTATTCTAATCAGCCAATGTTACGTATATTCGTCATGAACATTGACTTTGGAATGGTCTATCTGTCTGTAAGGTATTGAGCCCATACGCCCCGCCCCTCCTGATATAAGCTACTGAAAGAGAGGAATAAGGCTCATTAGGCAGGATGAGGAGTGAGGTAGTTTGCCATTGCTTTCCTCACTGAGCCAGAATGTTATAAGGGGACATGTCCACGCGAGGGGAACACGATGATGATATGAGAAACACTTTGCTTGGCAGTCCATAGGGAGAGCACTTGATCAGTGCATTTATTCGCTCATACCCCAGAAGCTTTAATTTCATCACAGCCATGATCAAGACGGTGATAAAAGTAAATTAAATATATATTTTTCTCCTTCCTGTACCAAATGATGAATAAAAGTATTCCATATATCATAATATGGTAGCAGGAACTCAAAAGGCTATATGTGGTATTGTTTACCGTTATTTTTTATTGTCACATATGAATGTATTATCTCTGAATTTGTTGAGCAAGGTCAACTTTGTATTATGAAGCCATTATTTATGTTTTTATTATCACACCATTTTTTATGTTTTTGTTAATATTATTGACTACAGGCTTGATGGAAGAAGAGACTTTTCAGTCTCAATCTCGCATCAATATTAATCTTACAGACCTTTTCACATTTACTCTGATGTATTGATTTACTCTAATATTTCTGGTTTAAACTAATATTCATTTTTTATTCTTTTCTCTAAATATTCCATCTTATGTTAAGGTGTTACTTGATAACCAGGATGAATTTGTCGTAGAAATTCGTCACAAAACGTTCGATTACCTCTTCTCCATCTTACATTTTCCAACAAAATGCACTGCCATTATGATATGTTAAAATATTAATGAGAAAAAGTTAACTAAAATTAAAGCAAAATGAATTGTAGGAATTTAATGAATTAAAGCTATAGCTTAAAACTTGGCCACAAGTAGGCTAAGATACTAGAAAAAAGTGCTTTCTTTGAATTTAAAAATACAGTACGTTCTTTGATAACTGGAAATAATACTTCCCCTGCGGCAAAATGCACAAACAGAAAGAGTTGTGAAAAAAATGAAGGGAATGAATTTTGCACGGGTTAATTCAAGAAGGACAAGAGCAGTTTCAATAAAACCTCCAACAAAGGAAATTTTCTAGCACTCTTTTCAGGAGTCCTTTGATGAAAATTTTACGGTGAATTCATCCATTTGCCCTCTCTTACATTCCTTCCTTTTTCAAGGAATAAATGTCAGGGAAAAACTCATCTGTGCAAATGTCGAATTCGTATTTTACTGTTTACTCTGTTGGGAATACATCCAGGTGCTGCCGAACCATTTGAGGCTGTAATAGCGTTCATTTTATTGTGATCTGAATTTATATTTTATCGTTACTTGAATTTAATCAAAGCCTTTGAAAGGCATTAATAGCCATTTTCTCGCTTGAATTCACAGTTTTTCTAACGAAGCGTGTTGAGGAATAAATAAAAATCGCTATATTTATTAATTTATCCGTAAGAGCGGTGAGTGATGAGTTTACTTCTGTACTTCACCCTAATTCACGGTTCTAAATACATGCTTATATCTTTACATAACTTGTTAATTTTATATGGTATTCAGTTTAAATGGCAGTTTTTCTCTAATTCTATCTTATGCAAGTATAAGAAAATTAGTAAGTGAGCTTATGCCAATGCCAATGCCAATATTGACAGTTCCAAACGAATTACTTCTGCAGAAATTATTATTATTCGTAGTATATTATAATGGCAGTTCATATTTAATATTATACTGCATTGGAAGACTACTAAGCTCTGATATTCAAATATTTTCATCTGAAGGGATACTTATGCTATGATTCTTTTTTACATTATATATTTCTGTTTTTTCCCCTCAATATTCTCCCTTTAATTTATATATTATATCAGAATTTACCATCATAATTCATATTGCATGTTAATGATATTTAATATAATTATTTAGAATAATTGCAATAGTACATAGTATGCAAATGAAAATATTTTATCTTAAGATTTTTTATATGTATTTCTTAATTACCAACATCAGTTTTTCTCAATTTATTCCTTATATTAGGACATTTTAGTGCAAAATTAAAAGTTGATTTTCTCCTTTTTTCTCGTTTCATGGGCTTTGTTCTTCATCTATCTCCTTTTCCTCACTTCGCTTTCATATGTAAGTTTCGTCGCTACGTGATTTTTTTTCTCATTTCTTGCTCATTCAGTTTTTGTTCACACCAATCGCTTTCAATATTAAATAGGCATATAAGTTTGGGTGGAAGAGGAAACCACATGAGTCTCATCTGCTTATTATTGCCTTTGATTATTACTGTCTAGTAAATGATGATCTCACAAGTGAACTAGAACTTAAACTTTGCGGCTTCTAAATTCTTGCGTTCGATTTGTTTTTAACCTTCGTAAATATGATCATACTTCTAAATTTTGTTGCTTTCTGTCGTGGCTTTCTCCAATTAGAAGAAGGAAGTAATTCCTCGGATATTTTCTTTTCTGTGTGTTCAAAAATTCGGAGCCGAGCTATATTTCTGCCCTTTTTTACCTATACTAGATTAGCACGAAGTGGACCCGAGCAAATTACATACCCTACTCCTCGTTAAAAAATTTTCCTTAATTCATTTCAAATTGAAGGCTCAAAATTCTGGAACTCTTTACCTGACTCTATAAAATGTTCCAGCTCGGTGAGAGCTTTTAAGTTAAAATTATTCAACTATCTCTAAGCTAATGATGTTTAAATGAGTATTTTGTGTTAGACGAGTTGCATCTCGTTTATTTCCCTCTCTTGTTGTCTATCTTAAAGTTCTAAATTCTTTGTTTATCTATGTTGTGTTTTTCTTTATTTTGCATTTCTGTATTTCCACATATTTTTGTATTTCTGTCGAGCTTTTTTTTATTTTTATTACTCTGAGCATTTTTATATTTTTCTATGGGAATTTACCAGGAGCATAATAAATTAATATTAAAAAAGTATCTATCCATGTGTATATCCGTGCCACACAATGATTGGCGGATTGGAAAGAACGAATGAGAATGCATATACATTCACATGCTGTAAGAAAAAGTCCCATTTAATTTCCTCTTAGAGTAAACATTCTATTGGACCTATTCATCTGAGCCTTTTCTGGCAGTTCCCCATTTTACTCTTTCGCTTCCCTTTTTTCCAATCAAGCCCTAGTTCTTTTGACTTTCTCTATCTCTTTCTTCATCCTTCTTTCTCTCTCTGCCCACTTTTCCCTTCGTCCCTCAGACAGCATCCTTTTCCGTCAATCTCTCCCCGTTTCCGCGGCAACTGTTATTTTCCTTTTTCTTGCCGATAAGTGAGACGTCGTCTGGGAGTTGCCCCTAAACTCGCGAATAAAGGGATTTGTTCCTTTTATTCCCTCCTGGACAATCCCTCGACACCTACACAGCATGCGCAAGACGGATCGACTCACAAACTTGATTCCTCCCTAACCGTTGCTTCCAATTCTCGATTCCCAAGCGTCCCCTTACAAATTTGTCAGTCAGTTTACAGTTACAATATATTTTGACATTTATTTTATTACAAAGCGTATTTATGTCTTGGCTTTTCTTTTAGCTCTTTGAATTCAGAATGTTTTTTAATGTTTTTTACCTAAATGGTATTACCATATATACTTGAGTATAAGCCGAGTTTTCCAACACATTTTATTTTGCTTGTATTCTAGTGAGAGTTTTCCTTATCTGTTCTCCGATGGAAAAAGTCTGCCGTAGTCGGAAATTGGCTTGTAAATTCCTCACTTGCTATGTTAAACTTTTCTCCGCGATCACGTGCCGTCCAACGCTAGTTGTCCGATTACTCACCCTAGATGGCTTATACTCGAGTCATTTAGTTTTTTTCTAGTTTTTTGTAACAAAATTATGTTCCTCGGCTTATACTCGAGTACATAGGGTATGTGATGAGGATTTATTATTTTCTATACGATATTTAGTATTTCATAGAGTATTTCAATCCATAGAACAATCTATTACATAAACTTTTTATTTATGAATGTGTTGAGAATAGAAGAAAATGTATTTTCTGTTTAATTTTATCTCGGTTTTTTAATGGCTGTGATAATATGAAAACTATGAAGCAATGATTGATCGTGGATAGGCATTAATTTATGTCTAATAAATTCTATAATTTATGTATTGTTAAATGTTATATTCATCGAGGCATTAATATTCACCTATGTGTACTACTAAACTACTATTTATCATGGGTGATTGCATTCATTTACATCTCATTAAATGCTATAAAAAGTGTTATTCATCGGGCCATTGTGATGCACTCATGTATACTTGTTTTTTTTTATAGTAGATATTGTCTCAGTGAGGGATTCAAGGACGAAGTGCCTTACTCCTCATTTCGCTCAATAAACCTCATTCCCTCATTTTACCTTAAGTAATCCAATAGTGAAAACAAGTAACATTCAACCTTTCGTATCTCGAAACGTACGAGCTTTAAGTGGTTTGTAGATAAGCTTTTATATTCACCATTAGATGTATGCATTTTGGGAAATGCAAGGGAAAATTACCTCACTACTTGTCTCAACCAGTAAACCTCATTCCCGAATGTAATCTTTCATAAGTCAGTGGTTGGATACTGTGGATTTCACCTTATGTGAAATGTACGAGTTTTTATTGGATAGAAGAGATGTTTATGCATTCATCAGTAGATGTATTCAACTAGGGATATGCAAGGGCAAAGTACGTCACTCCTAATCTTAACCAGTATACTTCATTCCCTAATACAACCTTAAGTAATCTAATTGCTGAGAGGGTGAGCATTTTACCTTTAGTATCTAGAAACGTAAGAGCCTTGAGTGGTTTACTAGCAGACGATTAGATATATGCATTTGGGGGCATGCAAGGGCAAAGTTACTCACTCCTCATCTTGTTCGATATACCTCATTCCCTCATCCAACCTTTATTAATCCAATAGTGGAGAGGATGAACAATCTACCTTCCGTATCTGGAAACGTACCAGCACTTTGAGTGGTTAGCAGAGTCACTTCTGTATTCACCATCGCATCCATGGCAACTGCGGGCAATCCCGCGTGTTTGACCAACAAATCATTCTCACACTCTTGCGACGAGAGGAAGCGAATCTGTCGGAGCATACGGCTGCGTATCTCAATCGCCCCCTCACTTGATCCATGCACTAACCTCCTCCGCACTCCGAATTCTCTTTGAAAGCGTCTCCATGACGACTGATTTTGCGGGGAGCTTTGAGGGGGGCACTCGTCGCTGCCCTCCCAATAAGCAAGGAGGGATTTATCAATTCAGTGCCTGGAGAGGTTTTACACTTCGGCTATCACAAGGCCTGTGACAAACGGAGGCAAGAACTTCGGTGAAGTGGAAATGTGAATGCGTGGGAGGTTCTTTGTATCGAACGGAATCGATACTTTGTTTCGGTGCTTGAGGAGGTGAGGGATTTTCGGTCCGGGAAGAAGTTTTCACCCTTTTATAATTGATATGTCTTCGTATATACCCGTACCAGATGCCTTTAGTCATATAGCATGGGTTCCTTACGTCATGACTCCCTGGTCACTTATGTTTGCGTATCCTTGCCTAAGAATGGATTACTGTATTAATGGATTACTTCTGCATTCACTTCGTGGAACCCTCTAATATTGAATAATGAATTTTGGCATCAGTGAATACATTTTCAATTGAATACAAACATTTACGCTACCTCCCTTGCTATAATTCATAAGCTTATACTTTCATGAAATTATCATACTCGTAGTTATCATACTTTCCTTAATTAATTTTTTCCGATATTTTATACACCAATACCTGTGCTAAATTATCTTGCGTGCAATATAACACAATTAATTATCTGTGAATTTGACTCTGCTACAGAATGAATCATAGTATAGGCGAATACATATTGAATTGAGTGCAAATATTTATGCAACCTTCCTCGCTAAAATTCATGTACTGTTTTATGTAATAATACCCTATAAATATATTACTGGATATATTGGGTATTGTTTACATAATTGTATATGCTGCGTACATGATTTTCTTTGCAATTTTTAAAATTATTTTATCGTGTATTCAAATTTACACATTTACCCTGCAAGTCGCTTTTCAATATGTGGCAGAGGGTGCATTCACAATGACCCTACTTCCTTAATCGATTACTTTTCCGTATCGTTCACCAAAATGTATATTTTGATGTATCCACCTCCCTATTATGAACATATATGATAAGGATGTATTTTTTTTCATTAGGTGTTTATTGCATAAAAAATTGTAACCCATCGAACAATCTATTTCATTAACTGTTTCTATCGAAATTTAAACTATGCTTAATTTACCATATTCTGTAAACTTTCTCTCTATCAGTAGCGTTTTCAGGATGGAATAAAAGTGGAGTGTATTAATTCCACTTCCTTAATCAATTAATTTTGGTTAACGTTCGCGGAAAAAATTAATTCTTGATAGATTCGTTCTGGCATCTATTTTCTTGATGTTTCGGATTAGTCTATATCTTTGGAGAAGAAAATTAAGGAAAAAATCGTGAAAGATAAATTCTAACATTTCCAGGACTAGAATAAGAATATCAAACTTGCCGTTGGGCTTCTTTAACCAATTGAGCCGCAAAGATAGAACTAAAGATGCTTAGATATTCAAAATTCTTAATAAAAAAGAATTCCGGTACCGGGAATCGAACCCGGGCCTCCCGGGTGAGAGCCGGGTATCCTAACCACTAGACAATACCGGATTTCCGAAGGAAGTTTATCCAAGATGAAATTTGAAAACATTTTAGAAAGTCGCACTTTTTAAAATATCCTATAATATAACACTCAAGTTTTGCTCTTCTTTGAGTTGGATGCAGATTTTCATCCCTTTCCTATGGAACAACTGATGAGGCTATGGAATACTGAAAGGAGAATATCTTGCAGATCGCCTCTTTTGCAAAAAAATAGACGAGTTAGCATTCTTTTATATTGAGTTTTTTTGGCAAAATATCAACTTGAGCTGGCACTGACGAAATAATTTTCTTACATTTTAAATGTCGGTTCGATAATACTTATTGGTACCCATCCTATCATTAATCGATCTCAGGATTCATTTTTCTAATTGTTTATTTTTGTATTGTTTTACGTTACCTTGGTAATGTCTTGCTTATTGTTTTACTCCATATTTTTTTCAAAGAGCTTGGTACCATCTTACTTTTACTTATTTCTGTATTTTTTACATCACCTTGGTAATCTCGTACTTGCTGTTTATTTCTGTATTATATTAGGTTGCCTTGGTATCAAAGGAATGTGCTATTCGAGGCTTGGATCTATTCTCTTTAATCTTCACCGTTTATCTTGAGTTTTCAAGTGGGGCGTATTGAAACACCCCCTATAAGCCTCTTCTTCCTCAGAGAAACCGAGTGAAATTGAGACTTCAGGAAGAAGAACAGAACGCTGAGTTCCATCGATGGAACTTTTGTGTGAACTTAGTTCGAGTTTCGATACTCACAGTCGGTTGAATATATCCACGGAAAATCTTGGCCGGCAAATCGGATTTACAAAGAAAAATAAGCGAACTATTCGAAGAAGGGGTTCGAGGAAGTTTAACTGTATTGCTGGAAGATATTTTCCTAAAATCATGGAGAGCGTGGATTGGGGTAGATTTTCAGTTGTTAAAGATGTGCATAAGATTTTTTTAAATGAGCCAACCTTTAGAAAATTGGGCTTACCGCTAGTTTATGAATTTTACTCTTCAAGAGCGCATCATCATAGCAAAAACTACAGATGCAAGATAGGGAATTATCATGACTTTATCAATTTATGCCAAAAATAAATCATGTATAACCACTCTTGTCATAATAATTTATTTATTGATCCAAGGAAATAAAAATTAGGAATAGAATAGGTAATTTTCATTAATTGCATAGCAGTACATTAAACCTACTTATAATCTAATAATAACAATAATAACTTCTCTAATGAAAACAGGATGACCCCGATTACATCCATTTCAATATTTATTACTATTTACAAAGACGCACAACCATTCCCTAGCAGGAAAAATCCGACTAGCCGGGATTCGAACCCGGGACCTTGGCGTTAAAGTGCTAGCAGGCTAACCAGTCCGCCACCGAGTGCGGCTTTTGACTAAAACCATTACGATTCATACATCTTATTACAATATTCACATATGCATAATATTTTTAATACATAACCATTGTTCACCAACCACAAAAATGCTACACTACCATATATTTATTTACAATTACGATACATACATTTACTACAGTTCCTATTACATTTTTTGCATCTTAAGCTAAATTAGATGGCAGATGATAAAAGGTCGCAGTATACATTGGTGGCTTTTGCTTGCTGAGAGGAGAATAATAAATATGCATATATTAACTGCACATTACGTGATTCTATCCTCTATGTGGGATAATTGATTCTGAGAGAATTTTTTTATTTTTCCTTTAAAGGAATTTCAACATTAAATATATCATCTAACGTTTCATAAGCCATAGTGAAATGATTGTAATTAAACAGATCAAGGCCAAATTTTCTCATCCAGTTTATTCTTTATTCCCATATAGATTAACTTTTCCAGTACATCATCCTTTATACCAATACCTTTTGAAGATATTCAAGCATGAGAATAGAGGAATCGATAAAGGATTCCAGTCAATGACAGATGGTAGTATTTCTTCCGTGAAAGATTCCTTCCGGTCGTTTGTTATTTACTGTACTCCATGACAACCTTCCGCCTAGACCATTCCATTAAAGATTTATTCATTCCGTTTAATATATCACGGACAATATGGGAACTTCTCCGGATGACGTCATTCTCGGGGGTTCGACCCTATCGATTCAAATTCGAATCGATTGAAGGAAGTAAGTGGTCATTCCCGTTTTCTGTTACTCTAAAATAGGTAGAAAGTCGTATGATAATAACAATAATATATTTATTTGTTCAGGGACATATAATATAGTATGTACAGGATAGGAATAATTGATTTAAAATTAATTCAATCTATATATAAGCTAACCACTGAATACATTACAACACATGTATTTTATTAGAATAATCATATAAATTTTACAACCATTATTCATAATAAAATATACAATAAATTATAAATAAATAAATATATTTAATTTTTATTTTATTTTATTTATTTAACAATAATTTATCGTATAAAAGTATGTATAAGCTAATCACTGCATACATTACAAAACATACATCTTATTACAATAATCACATATACATTTTACAACCGTTATTCATATTATATACAATAAATTGTAAATAAATATATTCCATTTTTATTTTATTTATAATCTATTGCATCAAATTATACATAAGCTAATCACTGAATTCATTACCAAATGTGTATCTTATTACAATGATCATATAAATTTTACAACCATCATCCATACAACAGTTAACTATAAATTATAGATAAATAAATATACTCCATTTATAATTTATTTAAAAAAATACAAAATTATTATATCCAGAAACTCAAAATCTGTGGAGACAAATTTATGTTTCTAGCATCAAATGATTGCTACATTCTCTTGATTGCAAGTAGAATGTGAAATCACCGGAAGATCAGGATTTCGTATTAACTATATAACAAAAGTCCTCCATAAAGAAAGTAAACTAAGAAAGAGAATCGACCTTGTATATATATATACGGTGCGAAGTGAGAAAGTCGGGGAAGTATTCGCGTATTCATTTTTACCATTTTTCAAACTCCTCCGCGACCGTCATGATACCCTCGGGAATATATATAAATATAAAAAGGGAAACCCCTTTCCCATCCATTTTATTGCGTCTCTCTCTTTCCCCATGACGCAAAACGTAGGTCGAAAACAAATGGGCTTGGGCTTGGGTCGGGAGCATAAATTTCCGAGGGGAAAGACGTTGAGGGAGCACTTCGCAAGCGATTATGATAATCAGCGGTTATTTCGAAGACGGAAGAATGGATAATCACCTACAGTCAATAAGTCCGACATCAAACCCAACAATGGAGTCCGAGTAAGTATGGGAGAGTAGTTGCAACAAAGGATTGCATACCCTGGGTATTCACAATGAGACTTTCATTGTTGTGTTCAGCGTGTATTTCATTCTTGCAAAATTATCAATCAGCCATTCATTGTTGTATTTCTTGTGTCTTTCACCGTTGATCAAATTGAGCCTCTCATTGCTGTTAACAATGAGACTTTCATTATTGTGTCTACCTTAGTAAGTTAACTAGGAAGGGAACTACAGGTTAAAAGAAGAACCGCTAGGTCGTGATATTTAGCAATTAAAATTTCGGTGGAAATAACATGAAATTTTATTTATTAAATATGGCAAGTTACCTATATTTACCTACATTTCTTTAAAAATATAAAATATACTATACTAATTCATTCCTCGAAGAAGTAGTGTAGATTTCACTAGTAATATATAATCTATCGATTCGACCGAGATGCTGTGGAAATACATAACTGAATACAAGACGTAACTGAAAAGTATAAATCTGTATTCAGTTCACTAGTATTGTCTATTTTATAATTTTACATATTTTAAATATAGTTAATTACACTCTTCTTCTAGTTCATTATATTTTTTATTTATAATACGAGAAAACTAGCTGAGAAATCCAACTTTGCGCTGAAGTAAAGTATAATTCACGAAACAAAATATTTTAGCCAGTATAATGGCCAACATATCATACTTCCGTGTATTTTTTAATATGAAATTGCGATACATTTTCCTGTCTAAATTCAGGCGTTATGGCCAGTGGTTTCTCAACAACAATTATGGTACCAAATCTTGATGATTGAAATTAATTTTTATTTGTTTAGGCTGCATGATAGAAAAAATCAATTCTTAACTTATCTTTTTCGTCTTATTATATTGATAATAGAGTGACTTTTATTTGAGATAGAGTAAGTCTCTTCTTTAATTTAGGTCTTAGTACTGTTATTACTTCTAGACAGTGATGTACATCTTATCCATGGCTGTAATAGTATGAAAGCTACTGAGGTATAAATATTACTGATTTATGCAACTCATTTTATTCAGAAGTATTTTTCAAGGGGTTGTTATTCTGTTTCTATGTGGGCGTTTTCCATCCATAACAATCTGACTGTATTGAAAAACCTCTGATGTGGCCAACACATGACTATCTCCGTATTTATTGAAAACAGAAGCCTATGCCGGTAATATATAAATAACTCCAAAACAATGTGTTACAGGAAAATGTTTCATACAAAATTTGTAGTAAAATATATAATCTATAACTTTGGTATAGAATTGTATATACCTACATTGCATTCTGACAGAGATATGTATGAAAAACTTCCATTTATGGATAAAGAACAACTTCCGGTTAACCATTATTCAAGAATAACTCCTAAATAATCAGTTTTACGAAAAAATGTTTCATGCAAAAGTTGTAGTAAAGTGCATTATCTACAACTTTTGTTATTAATTGTATATATCTACATTGCATTCTTACAGAGATATTTCAGAAACGAAATTTTGTTCCGGATAAACCGCAACTTCCGGTTTAGCGATATTCACCAAAAACTAATCAATTTTTGGCATTGTTAGGAAAATACTAAATATGAATTTTGAAAATGATAGGATAATTAATTTTCAAGATAGAGCGCCCACAAACGTTTTTACCACAGACAGACACACAGACATGTTCGGGAAAATAGCGAAAACGAACTCTATGGGCCCCAAAACATCTATTTCCGTCCAAATCTGGAGGTCGATTTTTTTTGCGAATACAATACTTTCTCTATACTACGTATAGGGAGAAAGTAAAAACTACCTCAATCCTCATCCTGCCTCATTCCCTCTCCGGGTCTTGAGGTATCTAATGGTGGAGGTGTTAATGACATGAGATGAGTGTGGATGAGTACTTTACGGACATCTCGACCGTAAAACTTGCCATATCAATGTGTAAAGAGTATACTTCGAATAAACACTAGATGATATCTCACTTTCCCTTTCATTTCATGTGACTTCGGTATCATTATTTATTGTCAGATAGCGCAAAAATATAGCCATCGCGATACTACCGTCTCCTGGCGGAAAAGAGGAGCAATGGATGTGAAAAATGACGGCGGTGATGCGGATGAGTAACAGAGAGAGAGAGAAAGGAAATATAATGACAGAAACTGAAAATGAGATTGGGACAGTGGGGACAATGGAAGACGTTGAAATAGACCCATAAAAGAGATGTACGACTTAGAAAGAATGGTCCATGGTTAGTGGGGGTAGGATGGAGACTGTTGCAGCTCATAGAAATATAAAATTAAAATATAAATATAAAATGTATATAAATGTAAAAAATATAAAATGTAAATATATAAAAATATAGGATGCTAGAATGTGGGTGTAATATTATGAATCATATCTGGTATTTAATATATATTTTATTAATATAAATTATTATAATTATTATAGAAATACTATTGACGATGTTAGATAGTATATGAATATCTACGCAAGGCATTATAAATATTACATTTATATATGTTTACATGCATGAGTGTTCTACCTTTCGGTAGAATCATGCGCGTTTATTGAAACTATTTATTTATATATTATACATGCTAATTATTTTTATATATTATTATTATAACAATATTATAAAGGATATTCAAACATAGGTAGAGTATAATACCATATATGATTCTTAAGATTCTAACTACGTTGTAACATCCAAAAATTATATTTATTTATATTTTATTGTTTATTCCTCTAATATTTACGTATGTTTATAATAAATAGAAAAACAATCTTCCACGCTTTAAAACACACAGTATTTAATTGTATGTAAGAGCATGGTTTTAATCCGTTGGGTCATCATCAGATTATGTACACATTACAGATACATTTTTTCTCAACTATAGTAAAATTAAAATGAACATTTTTCAAGAATCGTTTCAGAAATTTAATCATTAAATTACTCATCAATTAATCATTGTTAAAATGTATATGATTATTACACTAAGCTAATGAGTGAAACGACGACGATATATCGAAAGCAACGATATTTAATCGAGAAAATCACGCCGCCTTTTTCAAGTACAACCTTGAATCAGTATTGAGTTATTAACTTTGTTACTCAAGGTTAAGTATAAATTTAGGAGAAGGCAAAAGGAAGAGACGCCTATAAATGGAAGTAAAGGGAAAAGGAAATGTCAAAGAGAGCCGACTATTGATTGATTGATTGGAAGAGGTGAGGTCAGGTTGGCCTCACATTTAGACCCTTATTTCTTTGTCTAATATTTACTCAGGTTTTAAAAGGGAGAGAAATAAAGATTTTTTATGGAAATAAAAAAATGATGACTCTTGAGTGTATACGGGGAGATTGAAACTGCCGGAGCAAGGTGAATAGGGAAATCGAAGAAACCTATTGAATGAAGAATTTTACTTATAGCCCTAACCACGTTTCAGTTCCATTGGTTGCACTATAGAGAGGTTGATTTTAATATTTACATCGTTAGGATGTGATCAATATTGATCATGGCTTCGATGGCATGAAAGCCAATGTGGTATCAATCATATAGGGAAATAGAATAAGTGAAACAGTATAGTTGTACTAATTAAGGTTCTTATTAAAGAATAATATACAATTAAATACATTACTTACGAATTGAAACTAATGTCCGTGATTTTATAGGGAACGTATTTGTTGTGAAAACTTGAATGGAATCACTTCTTACAATTTCGAGAATCTACGATTTGGAAATCGGATTCTACTTGAATAATGTTCTATTAAAGGAAAAAGTGTGTCGAGGGAGTAAAAAAAAACAATGGTTCTGTTGGAGGAATCGATTAAGAGATATCTTCATAAATTAACTTTCCTTAGGTCGATGTTGAGAACGAATTTTTATCTCCAAATGCTGTTTTTATTGATTTGATAAAGAAGTAGGGATAACGAGATAGATTTGCATATGCATACGTACGTATCTCTCACAATATTTCCTTCCACAATCAATAGTTGACTTACTTATTGCTATACAATTAATTCGTCACAATTTTACTAATAGCCTGTTGGCAACGTTATAGATTACTTTATTGTTACATTATTATCGATTGCAACATGATTATGATGTTGCAGTAATACAGTACTGTCGTATACTATGACACAATATTATATACACTAATGTAAACAACAAATTAAAGTAATACAATCTATAAATCATGGCAACGTATATATCATCCAGCTACAACAATAAACCAAACTAATAAAGATACCTTCCTTATTAATAATATACATTCTCATCTTCATTTTATTCATTATAAATTATAATTCAGATTTATTCAGTAAATCTATGTTTTACAATGCATTTTTTACCCCAGATATAATTCCCTATTATTCTTATAAATACAAGCATTCTCGTCTTCAGCTTCTCATTGATTATCTTTATCCAGCCATTAATTTAAGATGAGAAATTAATAAAAATAAAATGTATCAAACCAAATTCAACTCTACATTAAGTGATTTTTGATATTATTTATTTTCATAATTGTCACTTTATACAATGGAGATTTGTTAACAATCAGATGGTGATGTGTCGTAGTATGGTACTTCAGTAATTCAACAATTAACGAACGAGAGCTCAAATTACAGTGTTGAATAAAAGTATGAAAAATTACCGTTCAACAATGAAAAGTTAACGATTAACAATGAAAAATATTTTTAGATCGTTTATAGCTACTATTGTTCATAGCATTGTTCATCCAATTATTATAAAATTCATAATAATTAAACAGCAAGCAATTATGCAGTATAATATATCAGTATATTTCGACTTCCGTATCTTGACGAGTCGAGTGTCTTTCATTTCTCTTTAGGTATAAGATAGAGAAAAATTAATCTTTCATTTACTTTTTTCATAGACTTGTTTATGGATGCGATGTTATGAAAGCCACTGAGGTGTGAGTGATGCTGAATAGTGGCTAAGTAAGAAAAGATAGAGTCGTTTTGTATGTATACATACGTTGGCATAAACTGCTTATAGCTTTCTTGATTAGTGAAGAAAGCAAGGGAAAACTACCTCCCTCCTCATCTTGGCTATTAAGCCAAGTTGGAGGAGTTGGAGGAGCAGTTGGTACCTCATTCCCTCCTATTTAGAGGGGATGAGGTACCAACCGGCTGAATACGTAACCGAAAGATACATCAGTACGCCTGTGCATTCTTCTCCACCCGAATCAACCTTCCAGATTCAACCTACCCCAACCTGATCCAACCCAACCCACCCAATCCCACCAGACGCGCCTAAACAATCCCGCAAGACGAACCCGTTAAATAATTAACCCTCGAAACTCGGCAGCTCCGACTCCACCATTGATTATTCCCGTGTAACTGTTGACGCCTGTTCGCATCATCATCATCCCGCCACGGGGCTCGATCTACGTCGAGCGACCCATATTGGCGCAGGCGAAGGAGCGGGTAGAAATAGATCCGTTTACGAGCGGGGAGAGAGCGATAAGGGACCAGCGTAGCTATGCGCACGCTGAAGGCGTGACAGGGATCACGGAGGGGGCGGAGGAGGGGAGGCGCCGTAGGGATGCGGGAGAGCGCATGTAGGGGCGGGAGTCGCCGAAAGAGGGCGCGAGGGTCTGGTTTGGGAGGATGAACCTCCTGGCGGCGAGTCGGGCGGGGGACCAAAACAGCAACGCACCCTCCTTCCCTCTAAAAATACAGCGAGGATCCAGACGCGCCCCGTCGAGGGTCTTCTGTTGAAGCGCGGCGTGCATCCCATTTTATTCGGTCGTGCTCAGGTGGATAAGCCCCGGAGGAGTAAGGGCATCGCCGGGCGGAGGGAAGTCGACGGCCGGGCGAAAGGACGGCGCCGTCGAGATGGTGGTGCGCGACGTCCGCCACCGGGCCGCCCTCGCCCTCCTGCTGGTGGTCCTCGCTTCGTGTCCCGCCTCGTGCTCGCCGGAGTTCAGGGAGGAGCCGCTGTGAGTGTGGAGTGCTTTTTGTTCCTATTTCCCTTGTTTCGATCGGGGAAATCGCGGAAATGGGGCAGGGATGGCGACTTCTATTGACCACTCTTGTGACCTGGCGGAAGCACGTGTTCGGGAGTTCTCGATGGTTAAATGGGTCGCCTTCCGGGGATAGATGGCGCTACGCGTGGTAAAACCGCTCTGCGGTGGGTTTGGGCGCTGGATGCGATTCCTGCCCCCGTGTTGTGCCGGCCTTCCTCGTGGGTGGCCTAGGGAGTGTAGAAGTAGTAGTATTGTTGAAAGTGCTTCGGCAGCTTAGGTCAGGGTCGGCGGAACTTTTGCGACTAGAGTGCCATATTTTAATAATGCAACCTGCGTGCCAATGTGGTGCGAAACCTTACAGGGATATGGTGATACACATTTTATAATGTTAACGATAGGATTAAGATCTTGCAATTGGCTTAAATAATCCTTCATTGTCATAACTAATGAATCTGCATTTATATAATGCCGGCCTTCATTATTTAAATTGAAGTATACATGATACAGATAGCGGCGTGAGTGTTATGTGTGCCAAAAGAACTCTATCGCGTACCGCTTAGGACACGCGTGCCATAGTTTCGCCACCACTTGCCTAGGTCATTTCGCACATGGGCTACCACCGGGAATCGAAACCGCCAAAGCTGAGCGCGCTGCCTACATGGCTATCTTCAGGAACCCTCGAGGTTAAAGTGATTCTTCCGGTAGGGAAGACCGATGTAGACGTGAATAACTGGAGGGAACCTTCCGGGAAGACGCCGTGCTTTGCATAAAAGGTGTCATTACCGGAATCTCTTTCAAATATGATGGGCAAATGTGTGAGAGAACGCACACGAAAGAATTCCTCCCCTTGGGGGGTCCCTTCAGCCGAACTGTGTTGAATTTTTCATCGCCCTCCTCTTGAAAAGATGTCGCGCGCCGCCGTAGGACGAGGTGAAATTTTAAACAGCTTGGCCCCCCCTCTTCGCGTATTTTTCTTTCCAGATCTTTCCACAGAAAGAATAGAATCCATTAAGATAACTTTCGCCAAAGGGGTGGGAAAATGCTCGCGGTATTCTTCCGAGGCGTTTCACCGAATGAAAAGAGGGATCACCGTTTTGTAAGAAAACTTAAAGGTGACGGCGCCTGGGATGAGCCGCGGGGGGGATCGGTGTGCTTGAGGAACGCCGGGAGGAGTAAATGTGACGAGATTCCCCATTCTTTTGGCGACCGTGTGGACGGAAATATTCCAGTAGAGAGGGGACGGTCTTTTTATACTTTCGCAGCGGAAATTCTCCTTAAACTTTGAGCAAATACGAAGGATGGTAGGAACTTTGTTTATCGGTTGTCATGGTGTTATATCGAAAATGAAATTGGTTGTATTGGAGATATATTTTGGTTCGTATTTTGGGTGCTACACGGACATACATATAATTATTAACTATTGTCATAAATCTTTTGTTCGTAAATTTCCGATGGAATTTAAAAATTTTAAGAAAAAATACGTACGACTTAAAGAATTTGTTTATTGGTTGCCAGGGAAGTGTTTTAATGAAAATGTTGATAGTATTTATAATCGATTTTGTTCCGTATTTTTTATAATAGGAGTATTCTTATTGACTATTGTCTGTCTTTAAGTTTTTGTTCCTTTCTTCGATTTAATTTAAACGTTTTAAGTAGACACATACGACATGGAGAATTTGTGATTTGTTGTTAGGTGAATGTTGAACTGAACATTTCGGATGCATGTAAAATCGATTTTTTCCGTATTTCTGGTGATCGGTTTATTCTCATCGGATATTGTCAGTCATTAAGATATTGTTCGTTATTTTATGATTTGCTTTAAAGATTTATATTGAGCTATATTCTACGTTATTATTTAGCTGGTTGTCAGGGAAAGGCTTTAATAAATAAGTACTTTGCTTTGTAAGATGCAAAAAATACGATTAAGGCAATATTTTAATCACGTTTTTAAGATGTCAGCTGATGACGATCTGATGAGGTTTTATTTGGAGTTTGAGAATTTACTATAAATATTATACAATTTTCAAATATATATTCGTTTATTTTCATCTTGTTGTTAAAGAATGACTTAAATAAATAGGTTTATGGTCAAGAAAGATAATTACTAATGGTTATTTTGTAAGTGTGTTTTAGGATTCCAATTGACGTCGAACATTACCTTTTTGTTTGTCATTTATAGATTTAAAAGAAATATTCAAGATGGGTGCACATTTTATGTTCTGTTTATCTTGTTGTATAGGAAGCGCTTTATCAAGCAAGCTCATTGCCTTGAATCAAGAATGCCATGTGTTATATTTAATCACTTTTTTAATGTGTTGTTATTAATTTATTATTCGGTAACCGTGATTATAATATTAGAAATTTGACGGTTTACTTTCTTTTGAATTTTGGGTATTAAAAATAATTTTTTTGTTTTGATTGATAAGGTTGTTAAGGAAACGCTTTAATAAACTTAATTGTCGACGCGAATGAAAAGCCTTTTATATTGTAATTAAACACATTCTAAAATATTGATTAGTATATTTCATTGTTGATGATGCTATTCGATTCCCATGCTTATATGAGCCGTCAGTCTTTAACTGATAATTCCAGAGCATGTATCGTAAACATCTAAACTAGTTTTTGCCGTCATGGCGACGTCATCGTAGACTTGTTTGTTTGCATAAAACGTCGAAACGAGCGAATGTTCTCTCCCTGTAATAAACATATTAATAAACTTTATTGACGTTTCGCCTTGGAACCTTTATATATTTTTGTTTTTCGAGGTCCTTTCCCTCCCTCACAACCGAATTTTCGGGCGTGAATTCGCATAAAAGGCATTACCCGGATCTCAAATTTTTATCGCCGAGGGAAAGGTCTGAAAAGGCCCTTGTTTATGCGAGGGAACACCTTAAAAAGGGAACCGTATATTAAATAGAAAGGGGCGGAGAGTGGGGACTTTTTGGGGTCTCGGATATTGTCACGCGAACGTCGGAGCGGCGTACGTCTTTGGGATGTAATTAATTTAATGCGTTATCGATTTTATTAAATACGAATACGCTCGTATTAGCCTGATTCGACTTGGTTCGCAGTTGATGAATAAGTGTTTGGGAAAGAATTCGCGCCTTTCTCGACTTACCGCATTGTTATTACGACTTGTATTGTTGCGTAGAAACTCTTATTAGCTCGTACCATTGTTGTAGATATAATGAAGCATAAAATGCTGTTGTTATCAACAATCTTATTATTGCGTAGAAAATCTTTTTAATTAGTGGCAACCTCTTTATTAGTCTGTGCTATTGTTGTAGGAATAATTAAATGTAAGGTAAATGCAGAATTTGTTTGTTACTTTTATACCGATGAATCATTATCTTTACTCTGATTTTTATCCGGACATACCCACATTTGACCGCAAAACTGAAACTGTGTATCCAGACAGTATTGTAGTTTTTATTATGACCAATTATCTTTTTATTGTGTTTTTGTCAATCTTCTACATAGGTTTACCCTTGTTCTTAATGCCTGTAGTATTCAGACCGAAGGCTGTTTGGTACCTCACCCTCTCTAGCTTTAGAAACCAATATCTAGTAGGGACAATGAGGTTTACTAGGCAGGATGAGTAGTAAGGTAGTTGGCCTTGTCTTTCATCGCCAAGGCATAATACTATAAACGTCAGATGTCTGCATAAGTGAGGCAAAATGATTCTATGAGTAATATTTTTCTTAAACGGGACCTAGATCAGTGCAATTATTCACTCATACCTCAGTAGCTTGCATTTCATCGCTGCTATGATCAAGACTGGGAAAAAAATAAAATGAAAGATACATAGGTATCTTTCCTGTACCAAATAACAAATAAAAATATTACAATAATCAATAAATGGCGGTAGGAACCTTGTTCTTACGTGTTACAGTAATTCCGTCTTTTTTATGGATTCTCCAAAACTTCTTTTTTGTTAGTTCATCTCGCTGGTATATTACAGTTATTGCATTACCATTTCATTTGTCGTCAATTACTGTCATATATATGCTTCCATAATCATCTTTCGTCTTTCAATCAGTCGATTCCACTTTCATTTCCTTTCTAACGTTTCGATTTTCTACTCCACTTGGTCTGATTTTAGGGAGTGCGTTCAAAAGGTTCCCGGGAGAAGCTCATTGTATTTCACGAAATGTTTTTGCTATTATATTATTATTGCTAATGGTTGGTCTCATTCTTATGCGTACCATTGTTACAAATATTTTCATTATTAGATTTTGTCAACAATTTTACGCGACCGTATAGCCGTCTTTATTTAGTCCAAATAAACCGAGAGTCGATGACGCTCGATTCCGAGTAATTTTCGAAAGCACCTCATATTTTTCATCTCTCTTTATTTTTCATTTCCGTTGCCTCGGGTTTCCGTTACTCAAAATATATAAACAGCATCAACAAAGGAAAGGTGATTTATGGAATTAAGCAAATTCGTCCATTGTTGGTTCCCTTTCCAACAATCGGCATTGTTTACAAATCAGTTCAAATTGTTATTTTTATTCTATCAATATTTATTTCTGCCTTCCCGTAGTGATTTAGTTTCAACCAAACAAGAGAACTTTTGAATGTATATCTCAGAGTGACGTTGGTAATTTGAAAAGCCCAAATGTGATGAAGGATCTTTTGATTTTGATGGCTTAGAAAACCGGTGACGGCGTACCTGCCTGCATTTACCCGACGTGGCTGTAAAATCAGTTTTCAACGAGGACTCTATTCAATTTTGCGCTAGTTACGTCGTGGATAGAAAGCATCTGTCACACAGGAAATAGGGCCGCTATGTCTCGAGGCAATGCGCGAACGTGCTTGTACGCGTAGATCATGGCATCTCAAGCACTTCACCGCAAGAGAACACTCCCAGGAAATCCTGCAATATCCTAAGGCTATGTACCCTTGCATATTTCACATCTTATATTCCATCCAATTTTTTTTTTAGTTTTTCATACGAAATTGTACTCATACCCATTCCAAATGGAAAAACCAAATTATTCGAACATGAAACATTGTTTTTACATATTAATCACCTTATATATTATTCACCTAATAAATGAATTATTTATAATATAATATAATATAAATTTATATAATATAATATAACATAATATTAATATATTTTTAATGTGTATTAATTATTTTAAAAAGTTATTATTAAATTAACAATATAGACTGAAATATAATTGCTGTGAATACTGTTTACCTATTTTCAATATTTGAGTTTATTAGCTTGCACATTAAAAAGGGAAAGAAGACGGAATGCAGTGAAATTAGTTCATGCGTGGACGGGATATCCTGGAAAAAATATTTGGTCTATAGCTCTTGTGGATGGAGATAATATGGAAGGTTTAAAATAACTAATTTTATTCGCAAATATTTCCACGAGGCCATACTAGTGTTTTCGCGCGTAAAACCCAGCTTTAGTTACCAGTAAACAATCCATAGTTACTGTGGAGCGGAATTGAAAACCGCTAACATGGATATTACTACGTAATCCAAACTACACAGACAGAAAGAAAGATTGGGAGGCAGTTGAATAAGGACATGTGTTTACATGTACTATACCTAGAAAAAATGTTTCAAGTTTATAAATATTATATACCAGAATCATTTTGAATGCTTAAAGTATCTTTTATTATAGTCCGTCCACTTGTACATAATTTTGTTTTACTTCTAAACCAGGACAATCCACATTTCGTTACCACTAAATAATCCATAGTTACGGTTGCCAAGAGTGGGATTGATAACCACTAAGAAGGTTATTACTGCTTAATCCCATTGGATTAGGCTTCGTCAGCGAACTCGCTCTATGCAAAAGCAAATTCGTTTCTGGTTTGATTTTTTCGGCTTTTTTTCATAAAATAAGATCGGTTTTATTTCAAATTTAATTTGGTTCGTATTCAAGGTGTTACACGTTTATAATTATCATACATTGTCAGTCGATAAGTTTCTGTTCGATATTATCCGATTGAATTTAAAAATTCTAGGTAAATACTACGACGTGAAGAAATTGTGTATTGGTTGCTAGGGAAATGTTTTAATGAAAATTCTGGATGCATTTAAAATTGATTTTATTTCTCATTTTGGTGATAGGTGTATTCTCATTGGCTATTATTATTATAGGAATTTATATGGCAAAATTGAGTCCTATCTTCCATTTCACCAATGATTATTGTTTATTTTCTATTGAGTACTGTCAGTCATTAAGTAAATGTTCGTTATTTTCCGATTCTAATTAAAAATTTTATGTAAATACGTACGACGTAAAGAATTTGTTTATTTGATGCTAGGGAAGGGTTTAAAAAAATATTGTTTATATTAAACTGATTTTTTCTGTATTTTATGGATAAAAGGTGTATTTTCATTGGCTATTGTCAGTCACAAAGTTATTCTATGATTCAATTTAAAAAATTATAGTAAATACATAAGACGTGATGAATTTGTTTATTGGTTGCTAGAGAAGTGTTTTAATGAGAATGTTATTATTTTTCATAGCGATGTGTTATACTGTGCATTTATCAGATATCCCAATCAAAGTTCATCCATTTTTATGGAATTGAGAAGAAATTATCATGTACTGTAGATGTTTAGTTTCTTTATTTTCGCCTACTTATTATATTTGCCTTGCGCCGTAAATCAATTGTCTCCGAAATTTAATTTCCTATTTCATTTCCTTGTCCTTTATTCGCCTCAGTGGGTCACAGCCCGAATTTCGCCTCCGTTGAACTCGAGAGCAAGATTTATACCAGAAAGAATGAAAAAAGATATATTTCCTTCCATTCTCTATCAGGAGATAGCTGAGACTTATTTTACCCGTTTAATACATGGCGGCAGTATGTTCAAGTAACTATGAGTAGTGCTTGTCGTTTTTTTTTTGGCTCTTTAAAAATCCCGGTATTCCATGGTAAAAAAATTGCCAACCCCGGGATCTCGAGTCTCTCCCGATATGGAAATTTCTTGTGAAATAGATGGTAAAATTATTGAAAATGTTTTCATTCTCAAATTGTAGATCGATCTCGAAAAAGATAAATCAATTTTTGCGGAAATCTTTAGCAAATGATAAAAAGGGAAATTTTCTGGTGAAGTATGAAAATCTTCAAAAGTACAAAATCCTAAATCCCAATACTAAAAAATACTACTTAAATCCCTATCTAACGTTTTCCCGGCTCTTCAGTAATAATGTTGTGGCTCTAACTACAGCAACTACACCCTCTGTTTTTCGTATCTTACGTTTTTTTCCGTATCTAGGGTCAATTTCCCTTGGTCCGCTAAAGCACGCTAGATCGAGATTTCGCTGTACTCTGATATTTTATCAAAGAGCTTTAAAATACTAAACATAATTTTTGGGAAACATGAATTAGGTAAGGGACATCGTAATTTGTATCCCTAAAAATAAACAACTACATGGAAAACTTCATTGTTATATTCACTATATTTTAAACAAGTTTATTGCTTTAATATTCCATGAGAAGAGGATGGATGTATTGTTTTCAACATTAGGGAAATATTAAAGGATGCATTTCCCGAAATAACACTTAGGATAGCAAATTGCTGGACCAACGGTGAAAGGTCAAAGGAACAATGAAATATGTGCATACGCCAGGTCTGAAGGGTATTAAGGAGATAACGTATGGCCCAAAATTCCAGGAAATTGAGATGCCAAATATCTCAAACGTAATCAATTGCGGAAGGCTTTACTGTGTGGAAATCCATGGCAGGAAAATGTCGGAAATTCTTTTTCCTACAATTTCCGATACATCCGATTCTATACAAAAACCTATGGGAGGGAATTGTAGAACAATCTTGCATGCTAATGCTACTACTATTAATTAAGTGTTTCGTTAAATCTGCTAGTCAAGTAACCTAAAGTTTAAGCTCAACTATTCATTTGCGGTGTGAAGCATCTCATAAAACTATTTTCACCATTAGTTTAGTTATCTACTACTTTAATTAGATGACGTTTTGACTGAGAATAATTTTCAGTTTGAACGATATCACATTGTAATACTGTAAGCTTTACATTTGAATACCACTCAATCTGATTGTTAGCTATCATTTTAAATATAAAATATGATTTTTTTCATTTCCAAATGTGCATACTTTTGTGTTCGCGTGGAAAATCCATCGTTAGTTACCACTAAATAGTCCATAGTTACGGTTGACAAGAGCGGATTTGTTAAGCGCTAAGACGGAAATTACTGCGTAATCCAATTGGATTAGACTTCGTCAGCGAGCACGCTCTATGCACAACGAGCAAAATCGTTTCCGGTGTGATTTTGTGGACTTTGTTTTCATATAATCATGTTATACACTGCATTTCATTATAACCTCATCAAATTTTGCGACTCATCCATTATTTATGGCATTTTTTAGAATTTCGGTAACTGGTGTAGATGTTAGGCTTTTTCGTTCACCCCCTTTTCAAATTTGTCATGCTCTGTATATACCTTCTCTTGTAATCTACTTATTTGCTTTTCGCTATGTTGTTTAATGTAATACAAACGTTAATGTTGATTTATTTATGTGAATATATATCTGTATTGTTTTTTTTACCTTTCAAACCTTTTCGATCTTCTTTTTCATTTAAATCCACTTAAGTATCAGTAGGTTTAGCAGGTTATTCACACCTCCTTTTTCTTGCGGGTATTTACCTCCTGCGGTGTATATTTTTATAAGCAAAAAAACGGTTTTTAAAGCCATAAGTTAGTTTGCTTCTGTGTGCTTTTTTCTTCATGCTATCTCTTTCCTTAAATCTTATATGAGGAAGGGTTAAATGTAAGAAGAGGCATTTTAGTTTCAATATCACCCTGATAAAAGTTGATTTATCATTATTATGTAACAGTTAAAGGCTAACTCATACCAGTTAAGGGCTAACTCATACCAGTTAATTGTTAACTACCGATTATGGCTCGATTTGATGGAGTTAACTTACAGATTAAAGTTTACTTCCAGAGTAACCATGGCACCGGGTTTCAGTATTTGTAAATTAGAAAGAGCACGGCAATACATTTAGTAAAGAATGACTCCGACGAATCAGTGAGTGATACTATGATGCAGGTACGGAATCCTTGGAAGATAGAAGACAAACTATGACTATTCACCTAATTGATAAATTCAGAGAAAGTACGATTTGCGAAGATACTGCTGATATATTGCATCAAACCTTTTACATAGACCGTACTGATGTAGCGAGTAAAATCGTGAAATAGATTTTTCTTATTTTTCATGAAAAATAAGCGAAAGCAATCGGTTAGGCAAGTAGAACTATGGTAAATGCACCCCCTGCCAAACGCCGAAAAGTAATTTGTAAGGATACATATGTAGACACTTTAATAACAGAAGAAGCTTTCTAACATCTTTTGAAGTAAATCAAGTCGTTTTCAGAAAAGGCCATTCTCTCATTATAGTTAAGTCATGAATATAAATTCCCACTCTGATAAGGTTTCAGCAGCAAAGCGATCCGAAAAACCCGCCAGCCTCCTCAATCATTTACTTCTGTTGAGCAGGAGGAGGAATCTAATTTGGGGACATCAAACCGGCATTTAAATAACTAATGCTCTTCGCCTCTCTCTCTCTCAAGGAGATGAGATGTTTTTGCCCCCCGATTGGATTCCTCCACTCCGAGAAGGCCGCGATCCGTTCCACATTTGTCACTAAAATTGAAAGCCTTAATTATGCGAGCGATAAAATACGCTTTCCAGAATTTTTATAGAAGTTCTCTCTGTAGTTTGCCAATGCCTGTTGTGGACTCCCGCCGCCTTACTCTGAAATTTTACAGGCTTGCAGCAATCCTCCACTGCTACAATGTCACAAAAACTTTCGGCACCCGCAAGAGTGAGTACTCACGTAATAAATAAAGTACTGAGAGCGTTCACAAAGGGCCCGGAAAGACCCATTGTTGTCCAAAAGGTCGATTTTGCATCCAATTGTCGTGTGTCCGGGCTTTCAAAGACTTTTTATTGTTAGATAGCTGTAAAATGCTGCGCAACTAAGTGGCAACTTTCGGTATCCACTAAAGTAGGTACTCACGTAATAAATAAAGTACTGAGAGCGTTTACAATGTTCCCAGAAAGACCGATTGTTGTCGAAAAGGTAATTTTTACACCCCATTGTCGTGCGCCTAAGCTATTAGAGACTATTCATTGTTAGATTGAGTATTCTAGATTCGGTTATCAATAGGCAGATTCGAATTCTAATGCTCCATTGTTGATTTCTTTGGAGGGAAGAAATACGTCAGAATATTTCGTACAAAATTAATGGAATAAAGATAAATTTTTGTATTAGTAGTAATTAAAGCAACTATCTGTAAACACTTCAACAATCTGTGAACACTTCTACAACTTTTGAACTTCAATCCCTTCACTATTACCTACGATAGCTTTATAGACAGAAGGCGAGGGCTGGACATGCTCGGCGAGATGAGGAGTGGGGTATTTTTGTCCTTGATTTCCTCACCGATCTATGATTAGAAAAGATCCACGTAAGTGCAGCACAATAACCGTATGAGTAATACCTTCCGTGGCATTGAATAAGTATGTACCTAAATTGATGCCATTTTTCTGATTTACTCATACCTCATTAGCTTTCATAATAGTATAGTAGTAATATACTCCATTAATACCATAGGCATTAAATTGAGCGAGGCAAAAGAAACTTCTAGATATATTTTTCTATAACCTACACCAAAAGACAAAAAATGTTATTCTAAATACATGGTTCGTAATTTAACTTAAATCTCTACTTTAGGACATTATCATTATTATTAATTTATTGAAAACTATAAATAGGTAGAAATCAGATGGCAATGTTTGGCATAATACATATATTATGACCAATGATTAAAATGGTATACATGTGAATAAAAGAGTAACTACGGAATGAATTTTAAAAAATCAAACACAAATACAAATTAATTAGCGTATGAAAGCAATTAAAAATTGTATGCGTTATTTTACAATACACATTATATCAATTATTCCATATATTATTGTATTATTATTATAATTATCAATTATTCCATGTATTGGCACTCAATACTGCTTTCGAATTAGGCACGCTATTTACCACAATACAATGGATTCTATCACTGTTAATCATAAACACAACTTGATTTTTAAAGAGATTCACGTCTCGAATGTATGTACCATTTAAATCACGAAAAGTAAGCAAAGACAAATAATTTGGAACGAATAAAACCCTTGGCTTGTTTTTGCGTGTATAAAACAGTCATCGTTGCGGGTAATCGAATAATCCGAAAACATTTCATTCCTCAAGGCACTGGTTTGGATCTCGTCTTCTTTATAAGGGCAATCGGGCGAGGAAAATCCGAGTTATGAACGGGAGACTGGGCCCAGCGGGAAAAGTACTTCTGAAATGAATTGCGGAGACATTTTTCGAGAAACACGGCTGTTCACTTGGCTCTCGAGAGTCATGAATAATGCATAGAATATCCATGCATCGCAATTGAAGTCGCCGTGCACCACACACTTCGAAGTTAATGGCCATGGAACGTCCCCTGCATCTCCGAAGGAGTAAAAAGTGGGTGACCGTTAATGGTGAATTTTGAGTGATCAAGATTTCCTGATTTTCGTATATCAAGAAGATAAATATTGGTCGATATTTTGGTTCTATTTTTACAGTCTAGTTTAAATGTAGAGCTTCTTCTTACCGATCGATTTTTTTTAACATTCAGATTTTTAACGATCTTGACAACGCTTGCTGACCATTATTACCATGGTTACACAGCAGATAGGGTGTCATTGTGATTATTAAAAAATACTTTCCTCAGGATAAATTATTATTTTTCTCCTATAACTTAGCAATTGGAATACTTCATTGCGATGTCGTGATTATATTTTTCCTTTGTATTGTTTATTATTTTTTATTATTACTTTCTAGATAGGATGTATCACTGTAATTATTTAAAAAATTCCTTTGGATTAATTCTTATTTTTTTATATTACTTAGTAGATACAATAGGCCCTTGTGATGTCATTATGATTATATATTAATTTTGTTCCCTTAATATTGATTATTATTTCTTTCTTATTACTTCATAGATAGAATATGTTATTGTGAATATTTTTTAAATTTCCTAAGGATTAATTCTTATTATTTTCTTGTAATTAATTATTTCATTTTTTTATTCTGTAAAAGCATTTATTTTTATTATTATTATATTATTATCACTATATTGTTTTTTGCTGTGTTTTCGCAAGTTTTTTCACCCCCCTTCTCTGTGAGTGATTTCCCCTTGTTTTTGACAACCTTCAGTTGCAAAGATTTTTTTCCCATTCTGAACTCCTTCTTTTCGTTTTAAATTATAAATGTAAATATCATATCGATATTGAAGGTTAGGTGAAAGAGATGCCCACATGGGCCTAATCTTGCCAATAAAGGGTCAAACTAACCAGCTAACTTCTTTTTTTTTGTTTTTCCAGGGTCAATTCCTGGGCTCGTGAGTTTGGAGAAAAGCTGTACGAGATAAGTCAGACGATCACCAGGGCAGAAAAGATAGAGGCTGTAAGTAAAGTCTCATTTTACAACCTGTATAAATTATTTAGAAGAATGCCATCATATTACTTTATGAAGTTAAGTCGAAAGTAACGAATTATATACATAATAACTTATTATATATTCCCCATCTGACCGTATGTATATTTATCAGACATTCAACATTACTCATTATTGGAATATTCAATAATTATGAAATGAAATATCCTACAACAAATCAGATTCCTTGTGAAAAATAGTAAACTTTTACATTCTATCTACTATTCTACATATTTGTATAGTTGTAGATCTTCATGGATATATATATTTCATTTAGTTTGTTTTATGAGAAAATATTTTTCTTTTGCTTTCATTGAATTCTTCTGTTTACTTTATCCAAAATGATAAATCACAAAGTTTCTGAAGGTGTTACGTTTCTTATAAAAAATATACCTGCGGTAAATAATTAATTTTAATTGTGTATCAGTATTTTAAATCCTTGATTATTATTATCTCGCTCAAGTATGAAAAATCACGGAAAATAAAATTGTAGTATATACAATTTCCTTGATTTTGACGTAAAAGTATCAATTTTGTTTCCTCATTATACGATTGAAATTGTTTTTATACGTAAGATGAGTTACATATGACAAATTCTCAATTTGAAAAGGAAGCAGCGATTCGTTGCTAAGGAAATATTTATCTTAGCGACTGGGAAACCTTTTCCCATATGATATGATTCCTTGTTTACATGACTTGGAAGGATATTGGCAAAGATATTTGTAATGCTTTTAGTTGGAAAAATATAAATTTGTTCTCTTCTCAATATTTTCCTTACAGTAAGTGGAAGAAATTCTATGGAATTTTCAAAATATTTAGGCATATTTTGTGTAATATTTAACATTTATTTTGCGATCCCATTATAATTTTAACTCTAATTATATAACCTTCAAATCTCGTCGGTAATTGATTTAATTTACTTTTTATTTAAATTTGAGGGTCCGGTTTTGGGATATTCGAGTTTCTTCAAGCTGTTAAGGTTATTACATAAATAAATAATTTCATGCAACTCAGCATCAAAATTATGCTATTACTATGTAATAAACATTTATTTTTCATTGCGCTCACGGAGTTGCGAATGCAGCAGCAAAATTTATTGAAATTTTAGTATAAATAGAGAGATCTAACCCTGAAATTCCAGTAGCTTCTTGGAATGTGCCTGCTACCTGAGCTAGTTTGAGTTTCATTAGCATCTACAGTATTTCAAAATTTAATTTGTGCATTGTATATCATATCATTTTGCCTATTAGGATCGTAGGAAGTGAATTTATTCGTCGATTTAAGAAACATTCAGAATTTGTAATTATGCTATGCAATCAACGCATGTAATCACGTTGTTTAACTAAAACAGGAAGCAAAATATCTGCACTCATTATCAGTCGATTAAATGTCCTATTTTCTTAATGGCTGTAGTGATTACGTCATCATAAAATTCTGTTTACTTTTCATTAATTTACTTTTGTGTAACAAGCTGTATTTGTTTTCAATGTACGTTTACCTTTCAGGAATACCGTAGACTGAATGCTACCGTTGAAGAGAAGGATGGAAAATTACTATTGGACCAAATTGCCGAGCGCATCACCGGGATGCTGCAGAGAAAGGCTGAAGCCGTCAAGGTGAGAAAAAAATGAAATTTGTGGACAAATTTATCGTTTGAACATTTGAATTGAAATATTGAATCATAATATTTTTAACATAGATAAACATTTATATTATTTAAAGTTTATTTCATTCTATTTGCTGGCCTCTCAATCTAATAAAAAGTATTATTTTAATCGAATTAGTCGCGTACATTTGTATTGCTTATAAATACATATACACACATATACTAACACTCGTTAATTAAGATATTTAAATTACAATTGATGTTTAACGCACATTTTTAATCACTCTGAAGTATGACCGTTCTTTAGTATACTAAATGTATCACATTTGAATACGTATCAGTATGCTAAACCCGTTGCTAAGTAAATATTTACGTTAACAACACGTAAACCTCGTCATTTTAAATGATCGAAATCAACTTTACTTTTACATTTTACGCCTAAATAAATACACACTAACTCTCGTTAATTAATGCATGTAAATTTTAGCCAATTTTTAATCTATTTTTAAGCCCATTGAGGTATGAAAGCAAACTAAGACGAATCGCATTTTAATACGTATTTGTACGTCAAGTCCGTTGCCAAGTAAATATTTACTTTAACGACACAAAAACCTCGCCGTTTTAAATGATCGAAACTAGGCATTCGATTATCGCAATCGGGTGTATAAATTAGTCGCTGGCAAAGACGCTACATTTCGCAAAAAGCAGTATTTTGAGTCATAGTCAGCCCTTTGACCCAATTTTTGAAATGGATGTGTGAATCTGCCTTTAATGAATTATTCACGGGATGCTTTTGAATTAAGGATTTGAATCCGCGTAGGAGTCCACTCAGAAACAAGCAGCAACGGTATGGGAATTCGATGACGACTAACTTCGCCGAAGTCGTTTATTGATGGATGGGATACCATTCGAAGAGAATCGCTCACCTTGTAACTTATTGACCTCATCAAATTGCGCTTCAAGTTTTGATTCGTGTAATCTACGGCAGCTTTGACCTATATCCGGCAGTTAGCGCTGCAATTCCGAGGTGCATTATCAGTCGTGGAGCTAGCTAATGGTTTCTTGTGCCCATAGGAATCTAACCTAAGCTCAACGGTGATGAGAATAGATCAAGAAGGCTTTATGTACAGTAATGGAATTCATTTATTGCATTTGTCTCCTTATCTGGTACCTTCGCGCCAAAGTAACAAAAGATTCATGCATTAAAAGATGTATGAACTGTTCTGTCGCCCAAGTCAGTTGAAATAGTTTAGATAACCAAAATAGGTACTTATACATGAGTATTGTGAACATTTTTGGCGAATTATGGTTTTTGTAAATGCTTTGCGCATCTTTTGAAAGTTCATCACCAAAATTGCGGACAATTTGGAGACTCAGTTGTTGTTTGACCATCAAGTAATTACATATTTGAAGAAAAATATCTTGTATCTTTGTTAGATCGGAAACTTCTCAGTCTACCCATTATATGTCTGTTTAATTGATAAAGTTGCTTTGCAACCTAAGACAAATCATATTTGAAAATATCAAAATGCCATTGAAACATACGTTCGTTGCTGAGTAAATATTTAAGTTAACAACTTCACAACAATGTAATTTTATAATTTAAATAACGCAATAATGGCAATAATTAGTAATAACAATAAATGATAAAATTGTTATGAAGTAACAATGAAAAATAACCATGCTTAATGTAAGATTCTACTCTTTATTCGATGACTTGATCTACAATCACAATCATTGTAATAATTAGTGATAACAATAAATATTAAAATTCGTATTGAATAATATTGTTAGTAACCATGGTGATGAATAAAAACGTTAAATTAAGATTTCTACTCTTTGTTTCGAAACGATTGTAGGCGCTCCGATATCGATCTGATAGTAAGATTACATTTTCTTAGCTCCGTAAAACGTCATCAACAATAAGTGACAGAGATGTTTGCGCTCGGAATATAAATTGGCTGCCTTGATTACAAATTAAAGTCTGTCTCCCTTTTTGCTATCTTTTTCAATTAATTCGCATGCTGCCATCAGTTGTCAACTGTCACCCGAAATTAGAATTCTCTGAGATGTGTATGGATTTAAGAGCGGAGTTAAAAACTTCTCTGTTTATCTTTCGACAAAAATTATTCCTTGATGTAGCGAGCGAATTATGCATCGAGCAACTCCATCTGTGTTGGAAATGAAACTGGCGTTACAACGAATGTGTCTTATTGTTGGAATATGCAGATATCACTGTTTTTCGGGTATTTTTCATTCCTTGATCGGTATAATTCAACATCATTTTATTTCAATGTGACCTATTCCCTAACGAAATCATAGCTGTGTTGACGAATTATGTAACGTTACCTGCTTTGGCTAATAAGTACAATTTTCAGGAACTGAGTTCAAGGTTAATTGTGGACCACGTGTTGATAACGAGTTTAATAGCTAATAAGTGCCGAATCTGCAGTTTTCGTAACTTGTAAACCCCCTGAGTGCGCCATATCAGAAGCTTCACGAGTTAATGAACGAGGCCGTTCAAGATTATCTTGGATTAAGTGTAAGTTAAGTGGATTGAAACACTTTCTGAGACCCTCCAAATTTTCGTCAACGAGCCTCTCAAGGATTCGTTATGTCCATCTCACGAGCGCGGTATTAAAAAGCGCACCATCAGCGCTTCTATTGTTTTCCGCTTCTCGGCGGCCATATTGTTTTCCGGGGTAAAATGCGGCGCTGTCATTGTTTACCCACTTCGCGTCCTATTGTTGGAGGGGAGTTTGCCGCGGGAAAATATGGAGCATTAACGCCGTTGTTTTTTCATCCTCGCAGTGCATTGTGGAGAGGGTTGAAGAGCTCGCGGAACGAATGGGAGAAAAAATGAACATGACGCTGGCCCGCAATGGGTCGCTGGAGGCCGAGGTCGACGGTGCAGAGATGAGCGAGGAACGAGTGGAACAAGGAGAGGAGCGCGACCTGCTCGAGGATTTGGACGACGAGGAGGATGAAGTGGAGATAGAGTTCACTTACCACAGTGCAAAGTGCTCCCAGGTGGAGGTAGTGGAAGATGAGTTCGATGGTAGGAATGAATCCATGTACAAGGATGAGAACGTCACGTGCGAGAATGAAGAGACGTATCGTCCCATGAGGCTCAAGGCCGATCGTCACTTCTACAACATCCCGGTGAATTCGTCGCACAGCTCTGTCCACGTGCCCACCAATGTTTACGATCAAGGTAAGATTGCCCCAATCACAACAATGTCCTCGATTATTGGCTCTACGTATTCTTGTTGCTTGCAGTTCTTGTATCTCACAGTAATGGAGAATTATTTAATGGGAGAAGCGTACTGTTGTAAGCTACGAAATATTTCCTGAATGTCACAAATATTGGTGCACTTATAAATTATAACTTTATAATTAATTATAACGTATTAATTTAATCGGTTGGCATCCAATCAAAATTCAAGCACTACAAAAATATTCGATAAAATAAACGTTACTTTTGCTCCATTGTTGAATTAGTTCATTAGTTCTACGATGCAAAACTGTGTTATGTCAGTTAACAGTGCGACAAAAATTAAAATCCTTACTTTATAAGTAATAAATTCACTTAATGTTACATACTATTAATTTTTTAAGTATACTGTGTTAAGAAGTATAAATTAAGCACCACATATATTAACTGATTAAATATAAGCAAAAGCTTAAACGACTGTAATCCTTCAAACATTGGATATACGGAATGATATCAATTGTAGTAACAATCTATAGGAATAATTCGTTGTCGTGGTCAACAATACTTCAAAGTCTATCTAATACCAATGCAAAAATGCAGGCCTTTACAAAGTCTATGAACAATAGGATTTAGAGGTTTAAAATCTCCGATAGCTGTTTTTGTCGGTGTTCCTCTTCTCATTCCCCGGTATTCCGAGAAAACAAGGCAGGATTTTTGTACTTTTTGAGGACAGCCGTGTCCCAACTTTCCTTTTTTAGCAGTGCAATAGGAGAACATTTTTAGAAAAGGAAATAAATAAAACTAAGGAATGGATTCCATGAAATCTAGTAAACTGATTTTCTTTAGATAACATTGCGTTATATCTACGCTGTTGACTACATTTGAACATGAATTCATGCTTGCTTTCCCATACTTGCATTATAAAGCATATGTGACTGTGTCGTTTCAAAAAATGCTACAGTTCCCCATTATTTTTCCCAAATTCTCAAAGATTAATTGGGATAAATGATGTCGCAACGGATTGATTGCAAATCAGGGAGTATTCGGCGTTCAAAGCGATTTTTTTAGAAAACAGTATAGTTACTATTATCAGAGTAGCTGATGGAATTTACCGGAACCTATATGTGGATCGTATACTTATATACCAGTAGGAAAAAAATACTACTTTTAGCAGCATAACCTTTGTAGCTTTAGGCATACTTCTGGCAAACTTCTGAAGATGGAGTTGGTCAGTCTGACAGGTTTCCTAGGTGACCAGGTTGTTATGGCAAGATAGAGATACGTATGCACCCTGAATTGAGTGATTCCCTTAGAAAATTTGTTATGCTACTTACAGGAAAGGTCTCTCTGTTTCCTTCCATTCATATTCCCCCGGTGATCTCCAATCTGTCTTCATCATCAAGAGAGATGTTACACTACATTTTGAGGCATATTTCATCCCCAAATGATTGATACGCATCCGCTGATGACATGGCAGGGGGAACGAGCAACTTTCCCGAACTCTTGGGCGACATGCACTCGACATTGTTCGAGAAAATTTCTTCCTCCTGCATCAACATGACTAACCTCTCAAAGAACATCTACTTTGAGTGAGAGAGAGCAAATTTTTCATCGCGTTGACGAGGAAATGAACGAGAATTTTCTCTCTCTCTCTCATTCAGCGGATGTGAATTGATCATATCGGTGAGACAAGTCCCGCTTTCAAAAACCCGAATTACAGAAAAGAATTTCTGTGTGATGTCAGTCATCCAGAATGACTTGATGATCGAATTCTTTCGGTTCAAGATCATAAAAAAGTTAAGGTACATACATTACATTTCAACTACCCCGTGGTATAAGGTTCGAATTGATCCCTGGAATATTTCTGTCGTACAAGAACGATAGTACATGGTTTTAATCTCGTTGGAATCCCTGTTTCTTTTCTTTATAAACCTCTGAAACAGTGGTTTATGAATTGAATTTATTGCTCCTTGTAGGAACAATACCTACTCCAATGTAGGCTAATCCAACAAGTCGGAAGCTGGTCAAATTCAATCAATAAAACGGGACAAAGCAAGACTAGTTGTTCGCACGATTTTTGAGGAATATTTTCAGTACTTCAATTTAATGCTTAAATTCACCTTTTAGGTGAAAATTTCTGTTTATATCCGAAAAAAAAAATCCCTATAACCTACTTCATAATCAACGGTTGAGTTTAGGGCTTCAGGCATGCTATTGGTCCTTTACGAAAGCAATGAGTTTTAGCGCTACCTCAGAAAATGAGTTTTATATAAAGACACCCCTACTTTGGTTGAAATTTCTTAATTTTTACCCACAATATTAAACATTTTTTCGAAGGTTGTGTTAATATTTATTTAAATAAAACAATTCATACTGCTAGTTCATCTTACCATTTTTAATGGAAGTTGCATTGATACTGCACTCGCGATAAATAAACCCAAAATACTTAATATAAATCTTTAAATATCCTATCCTATCTTTTGATGCACATTTGGTGGAAGGAAAACAGATTTGCACGGATTTTCCGCAATTCCTTCGAATGGATTCCGCTGTAACCTCTATGAATGTAAATTTCGCTGGAAGATAACCCTACTTATATCCTGTTGTTTTTTAGAGCACTAGTGCCCAAACGTTTTATTATGGAGGACAGATAACAGGAGTTGAAGGTCGGTGGACCGGAGAAACGAATGGAGGTGTTAAATGTTGCTTTATATATTTAGGGAAAACATACATTTGGGAACAACTAACCGGTGTAGTGTGACACCCCCCCCCCTCCACCTCTTCGGCCGATCCTATAATGAGCGTATATTAAGAGAAATAGATGCTAGGACAATTTGCTTTAAAAATTCATTCCTTCCGCGAAGATAACATGATAATGACAAACAAAGGGACGATTTCAAACGCTCGGTGTTTACAACCCCTGCCACACGCCGAAAGGATATAAATTTAGATGTAAAATTGACTGAAGAAGCCGTCACTTGATGGAACTCCATTATTTTAATATCGTAAGGAAAGGGTTAATCCCGGGTTCGATTCCCGACCCGTCAGACCTTTTTTCAAGTCCGTTTTCCTTGGGATTGTAATATATCGGTAAAAATAACTGATATGAGATAAAACTTCACAAAATGTCTTTAATGCCACCAGTTTCAACTACTCGCAGTCATCTTCAGATCACAACTGAGTTTGTGAGTATAAAGAAATTCATAAATAGTGAAGATATATTGCGAAATTTTATCTTAGTTTTTTTCTACCGTTATTGAAATTCAGATCTAGATGAGAAAATATTAATTATAAATGATAAAATCTTACATTCATATAATTTTTCGACTCCAGTACGCACGATCTTTCTACGAATTTTTGCTTTGGATTTAGAAAGTATGATAGATATTCTAAACAATAATGCAGTTGATAATATTCTGTTTATTAATGATTCAAGCCGTTATGGTATCTTCACCAGCCGAATAGAAGTATGTGCCGGGTCGGAATTGGCCCACGGGCTCTAGTTTCTGCAACACCGGTTTAGAAGATGGCAGCAAGGGAACTTTAATGGTGAATTAGTACGATTCCGTGGTTAAACGTGACGTCTGCATCGGTCCACTTTGCGAGAGATCCTCGGTGCCAAGTGTGCCGAGTAATATTGATGCAATTCAAGGATAATCAGAGTACGGAGAGTAACTTGGTCATCTGTACGTCACCGTGGGAGAGGTAATTGGGCGGCTAAATCTTGGAAAAGGTCATTCCAAATCCCGCACTAAAGGTTTTATCTTTTCCTGCCGTCTACCTCACACTTGCCAAGTTGGCGCGGCGTCAAGAAAGATCACCGAAGTTCACGCCGGGGGGCCTGGATTCTCCAAGGTTACCTAAAACTCAATTTAAATCCCTCTTGTACTATCGGCTTTATTCGTATGACATTTTCCTGAGCTGAAAGCGTGTCTTGGCTGTTTAGTCTACTCAAGCCTCAAATTGGCTTATATATAATACTAATGAGTCGAACTAGTTATATAACCGCTGCTTGGCTCTTGGATGTGGCGGAAGGAGCTAAATGCCGTCGGGTCTATAATATCTATCTGCATTTCCAACAACACCCTGCATTTTGCCTACCGGCGTGTGGCAAGGAGTATAAATATTGCATAGCGATCTATTTTTAATCTTTATATCCGATGGGGGTTGTTAAATGTAGGAGTGAATTTCTGCAAACGATTTGTCTCCTAGTATATCTCTTTTTTTGCGCTCATTGTCGGATCGGTTTCACGGAGGTGACAGAACATCTTCTACGAACGTGCTTTCTCTGTGTTGATTCAGCAATCACAGCCTTTTTTCCTTTTCCACCCTATCTCCTCTCCTTCAAGAAATTCAAACTTGCAATCGAAGTGCATCTGAACGGTTTTCTCAGAGCTAATGTACGGAAGCCTTTTGGTCTTAGACACTGTGGTTAGATAGCACTTTGATAAAAATTGGTGATATTTACTCTGTTTTAAATAAATTATGTGCCTTTATTTGGTGTAAACTATAATTCAAAGTGCTCGTTAACTGAGGAGTGTAATTTGGCTACTCTGAGACGAGAGGGACTCGTAAGAAAAGTAATTGAAGGAAAAGATAAAGGCAAAATATGTTGGATAACGTGTACGGTGGAGTAAGTTGTAAGAATGTTAAGAAGTAAAGGAATCTAGGGCACGAACCTACTGTACTTCAGGAGACTTACGTACTTTTCATTTTGAGGCCACTTCAGTTCAGTCTTTTTATTTTGGAACGTGCAGCCCTTACATAGCAGCATAGCACCTTTTCGAGTTCTAGGGTGTTGGTTTCCTTTGTATAATCCCATTAAGTCTCCACATTTTGAAGCATGATAATGTCAAATTAGTATCACTCTATCCCTCACAGAATGGAATGGGCTTTATAAAGTAGGAAAGTATGTAAATAGCTGTATTTAGTAGAATTCGGATGCACCTATTCCAGTTTATGATATTCCTGGATATAGTCCAGAGGGCTTCCAAATAGCCAAGTGTAGCATTTTCGCCTTTGGTGAATTTCCCGGGTTCGATTTCCGGTGTGGACCAATGTATGCGAAATGACTTCCGTTGTAAAAGCACTTCCAACAATACTACCATGACTCCGATACAGTCAACTGCATTTTTTCAGCATTGCGTTTTTACAGCATTACAGCATTCCTTCTATTTATTTAAAAAAGTACAATTTCAATACCAGTGATTCCTTTAAAAATATTCAACAACACATTTATTTACGTAGCCCTATAACTATTACTTACCAGAATGCTGTAACATCTCTCTTGTTGTATAGCGAAGTTCGATATTCCTTTCTTGATGTTACGAACTATTGACTTCAAGGCTGAAGATTCCCCTTCCACATTGTAATAACAATTATCCTAATATCATAATGGGTGTTCTTCACTCATGAATGCATGACTATTCATTTCTCTACTGCGATTAATCATAATACTTTTGCTATTCCAAAGAGTAGCAAAATGACATATTTGGTCATCTAAACAAATTGCAGTATATCTACCTCGTAACAATATATGATAGCTTTCTTCTATCAAAATATGATTACCTACATTTCAACCTTCACAAGCTATAGCTTTTAACTTTTTGATTATTTCCGTGCTTCATAATTAATGTAATCAATATCCCAGAATCAACAGCCTTTCTACTTAAATTTGATCTATTACATGTAAGTAAAACCTACGTATCTAGTGAATCGAGTAGTAATTATATACGTTGAAAATCATTTTTAGTGAATTCCTATGAAATCTATATTTATAATATAAATATTTCCTATGAAATCTATTTTTATAACCCTGAATCTGTATCGTTTATTAGCTGGAATTCCAATCTTAGTTCTTTTTCTTGAAATGATAGTACTTAAATTTGTTGGAAGTGACGGATGAAAACGGACACGGCATATTCTTCTAAAGCAACATTAGCAATCAGTTATTTATTTATCGTTTCCAACGCCACCGTTTCAGTTACCAACAGATAACAAATAAGTTTTTTGTGTAACTTTCAATAAGAATCCCAATATCACAGTCTCTTGCTGGAAGTTCATGAAAATAAGCTCATTGACACTTTCAACCTCTTGTCAGGTGGCCAATGTTTTCTCTATGATATATGCTGATATTTTTCGCATAAGCATTTGCTGTTATCAAACGTTTAGAAAATGCCGTGTAAAACTTTGATCCTTTGGCATGTCAACTCTGCTCTCATCGATGTCGCAAACAGAATTCTCGGAAGCTACCGCACCGAAAGCATTTCCGGCTGTCTTTACGACCGCCTATTGGTATTCACTCTTCAGAGACGCGCCTGCGCCCTGGTCGCGCTGCACTTAAGAATAACCGCGCACTAAATTTTTAGCGCCTCCCATTACCATTTTATGGCCATCGACGTTCTTCGCTCCTATATTTGACTCTAAAGTAAACATCGATTTCGAACAACGAAAACTCATGCACTGTTTCGCAGAATATTCTGCAGGTAGAATAGTATTCATGTTATTAAAGCGACATATATTTAAGGAAAAGATAAAAAGAATAAATTGTGTAATAACATATTTGAATTATATGATCTAAAAATTAAAATAGCGAGGCAATGCACTGTTTCACAGAATATTCTGCAGGTGAATTAGTATTCGTGTGATTTCATCGAGATATTTATGGAAAAGATCGAGAAAAAATTGTGTTATGTCATATTTGGATCATATGATCTAAAAATTAAAATTGCAAGGTAATGTACAACTGTCTAATAAATGGATGTCTGGGTCAACAATTTAAATAAATATTATATAATTTGACGTTTTTATCATCATTAATTGTGGAATATAAATTAATTTTCTCAAATTTATAAGTTCAATAAGTCACTAAACATCGTAGTGATTAGGATAGCCTAATTTAGAAATAATAACTAAAATCTTTAATCCCAAGAGTTATATTTTACGAATGATGGAATGAAGTTTTAACATGGCACAGGAAATCTTGCGACTTAATCCTAGGTTATACAAGAAAAGAAAAATAATGACTTGGCTGGGACTCGAACCAAGGTCTCCCACTTTCCGGGCAGTGTTTCCGGTAAGAAAACCTGCCTGGAAAGTGGGAGACCTGGGTTCAAGTCACTATTTTCACTTCTGGTATAACCAAGGAGGTATATTTCAGTATCAGAGAAAATTTTTACTTACATACCAACTAACTTCATTATTCTCTTGAGCAATGCTGGGTATCTATATCGTCCATACTAACTATTGTAGTATTGTTAACAGGGCTTCGATAGCTTAGGTCATTTCGCACATGGGCTCCCACTGGGAATCGATCCCGGGTCCGCTTCCACCAAAGCCTAAAGCGCTGCACATTTGGCTATCCGGGGTCCTCGTCCGTACTAGCATTATAAAGAAACGTAAAAGTAGATATTAATTACATTATTCTCTAGAAATGGCTGTTCAGGATTTTTATTCTGTATATCTTTAGAATCACATTGGCTGTAAAGCATTATTTTCGCAACGTATTCCCGCGATGTTGGATACCAGGAATGAGCATTTATTAGCCTCTGCATGAATTGTTGAAAGGTTCCCACATTTCGTCCTTTTCTCTAAAAACTGTTCCTCTTTAAAACCACGCTGTTCTCTGTCGTTTTATGGAGTGCTTCTCGAAAGACTTGGACAGTTTTGGATAGAATTCGTTTGCCCGTTGTCATGGTTATTTGTTTACGCTCTTTCTCGAATTTTCTGAACTCTTTGGTAAATAATTGGTTTCTAGGAGTTATAGAAGCTGAGTGTTTATCAAAATCGTTATTTACTGCGAAAATCGACTTTACGTTGACACTAACTCCAACACATTTGTTTTCTGTCTGCCAGTGCCAGTCAAAAAAGACGGCGCCTTTTCCTGAAGCATAAATATCATTTTTGCCACGTTAATGTCGTTGTGTAATTATTTATTAGTGAGCTTCGTTACGAGCTTCTGTTGATTTTTTACGTTAATTAATTTCGAATTAAAAATAAAATTTTATCGAATCAAGCTCATTGGAAAGAACACTATTTAACAGACATTTGTTAATGACAGAATCAAATTACGGCCATAATTTAAATTTTTCTATTTTCCTTTACGTGTTTATTTTACTATCCATTTCGTTTAATTTTAATTATTTATTCATTTAGAATAATCTTATTCAATACATACGTGGACATATACAGAATAGTATCCTCCATAATCGGCAACGGTCAAAATAGGAATGGTATATCAGAAACGCAAATATTAGTATTTTATTTAATTTTACGCGAGTTGAAATCTTAAGCAATATTTGGTGATAAAAATAAGACCCTTTTATAAAATATTCTTTTCAGCAATCTCTCAATTGCGGAAGACCATAATTCGTAATTAATTTGACTGAAGAAAAGGACTTCAGAAGAAATGTAAAATGCCGTACATTTATATTTAGTGGTAATTAATGATTTTGGAATCGTAGTTATCTATACGTCGGTGATTATAATAATATACTTTTTGTGAGATAATGAAACTTTCCTTGAGGAATGCATTTTCACCTTGAGGAAGTGGTGACAATGTACTGACTGTGAAAGGAATTATAATAATGTAATCTGTATGTATTAAATATTTAGGTAGCCTTATTGGAGTCCAATAATAATTCAGACAGTGATTTAACTAAATCTGAGTTCAATACAAATTTGTGAGATATATTTACCAAATTGTGGAAAGGTTGGCTGGTCAAAACATTCAGCAATCCTCTATCTTGCTATTTATGTTTAACATGCTAAGGCAAAGAACGTTTTTGTTCTGCTGTTTATTTAATCTGTAAATACCTTATAAAAAGATCTCTTCTTTTGTGATCTATCTCTCTCTTTCTTTCAACATTTCCTACGCATTTTCCAGATTTCTCCTCTTCTTTTTGTTGTTGTTTTCCCGCAGGGGAAATGTTTTTGCTATGAACAAAATTAACTCTTATTTTATTTGGCTCCACCACACCATTCTTTCTTTCCAGATTTTCCTCTCTATATCTTCATAACTTGTTAAAAATCTGAACATATTACAGGTTATATTCTTGTTCGTGTGTTTGCTTTAAAAAAGGGTTAAATAGAAAATCAGACTTCCTTATCCTAATTTCGCCCAATAAAGTTGTGTGTTTGTATGCATCTTGCCCATATCCTTTAGCTTCACATTTCCAGAGAAATACTTCACTTTTTGCTACCAAAATCCGTATCTTATCGCCACCCATTAAATTTCGTGTATAAAACCTGTTTTACATGTGCCGCCATTCGAGTTGAGTATTTACGCTTCCAACTTAAACTCGATGATTGATTTTCATAGTTTGCCGTTGAGTCCCGTCTGAAAGCAATTTGTTCCATCAAGGTGTCAACAGCGATCGGGCAAAAAGTGAGGTGACTGATGAGGAATCCCAGAAAGATTACTCGTCTGCGATTCTGACAAGAGCGATTTTTAGAAGGGAATGGAGTACACAACGGGTTTGACGCGATTAAGTTCGACCAGGGATGTTAAAAATAAACGAATACATTAAGGGAGTTCTATAGTCAGATATCACTGTTTTATTAAGCCGAGATGTATGTCCTCAATGACTGATTTGGGATAAAAATGCTCGTTCTTCTGTTGAATAAGCGTAATTTCTGTCCTATGACCATGATTATTACTACAAGCTACAACAATAGGCTATTAAGATACACAAGTCTCCGAACTACTATCATTCACTGTCAAAATACAGATATCTCTAACAATACACTATTACGATACAAAAATTTCCATGTACGTATATATCCTCTAGCTACAACGATACACTTTTACAATGAAGGTATATTTCTTACATGTAAAGCATTCTCACAGTAAAGCTATAAGTTAATAATTGCTAATTTTTATATACCAACAATTTTTCCATGCTTAAGACACATTTATCTGGAAGTTCGGAAGGGTATAAAATGTTGTAATGGATTCATAAAAATACGTTAAAACCTACGATACGGTCTAGAAATATCACTGCAAGGAATCTCAATGTCATCTTCTAAAAAAGTTTTGCTTCGATGAAATTTTTTAAAATCTTTCGTCGGTAAGCTGATTTTTTCACCCGGAGCTAATCCCCCCAAGAGGCTTAATCATACTCGTAATACCAATGACCAGCCTGAAATTTCCGGTAGCTAATTGTGATACTGTATCCTAATTCAGGAGGACCTCACATGGGGTAATGTATTCTACTGGAGGTCCTTTAAATCTGTTCACTTCAATTCTGCCGTATGATAAAATAATAAATAATCGAATAGATTGAAGAAGCCGTCACTTGGAGAAACTCCTTTATTATAAAGGTTGAAATAACTAAGTTAAATTTCACAAATTTTCATCTTTATAAGAAATTTAATAAAATTTCTACTTACTCATACATCCCATTATCATAATAAATAATCATTAGCAAAACCTTAACTAAAGTTTTGAGAAAGGAAATTAATAGAAGAGTTCCCAAGGAAAAACAGACGTGAAAAATGTCTGATGGGCCCGGGAATCGAACCCGGGATCTTCTTCTATCCGGGAGACTGCTTTAACCATCTAAGCTACCCGGCCATAACATTTAAACAAACCATTTTGGGGACTTTGTGTGCAAGGGTGAATGTAGTTTCGTCCGACTGAGCGGCATCGTCTACGGCTTCATCGAGGAGCCGGCAACACAAAGAGGTGTAAGGAGAAACCCCCCTAAGGAAATACATATAAGGTAAGGGTTGATTGGGAATTTTCCTCGGTGCACACCCTTATGTGCAAAGTCACCTCAACCCTTTCTTTATCATAGCAGAGTCTTAATATCACCAAACATAATTGATTATAAACAAGAAAGTATATTTTATGTCACCAAAAATAGTCTCCCGCTCTTTCTGCACTTACTGGACCTATTCCACTCATAGAATTGTCTCCACGAAAAAAGTAAGGGCAACAACCTCACTCCTCACCTTGCCTCATTCACTCTCCAGAACTTTTGGTAGCTAAAGGATTGAAGATTTGTGAGGTTTAAATCATTCTCCAGTCAGAATGCTGTGCGTTGAAATATTTTTTTGTTGAGATGCCTTAGAATTCTCTTTCAATGAACGAGCTTCATTGTAACCGGATGGCTCATTCATTTGCCTGTTCCTCCTTCCTGAATTAAAGTTTAATCGCATTTAATCGCTTGAAAGTGATCTTAGTCTTCCTCCACAGTGCGCAAGTATTCCCCCTCTGGAATTTAATTTACTTTTCTTCTCGAAAAAGCAGCAAATGTTTGGGAAAATTAAACCTTTATAAATGCTTCTCCTCAGTATTTGGATTGTAATTCCTTTGCGTTGAAAATGTTCACAACTGTGAGGACAGAAATTCTTTCAAAAAAAGTCCTCTCGCTGGAAAAAGTAAATAGTTTGCGAGCAGAACCTTCAGAGGGCTTTAAAGTCTCCCTTTCCGCTTGATTCCATTAAAATTTGTTCCTATTCCATAATGATTGCGAAAAAGAAATTTTCCATCTCTCTCACACTCATTTTTTTACTCGAAAACTCTCTCTCTTCGTTCATAATCCAATTTAGCGTTAATACCTCTCGTCATTTGCGAGATTAAATTTTCCTTTTATCCGGTTCTAACTCCTGGATCTTCCTGAGATGGACAGGGGGTTTTCCTCTGGAATTCATGATATTCCGCAGTTGTGACAGTTCTCCTTTGTGAGGGTGAGACCTATATTGGAATTTGAGCTAAGAGCCTAGGGAAATTCGAGAATGAAGGCAATTAGAGCCATGCACTCTCGTTTTTTTCAAAGTGAAGGCCGGTTTTATGGTGGGGAGTTCTCCGAGTTCTCTCCGAGAAATGATGGAAATGGGAAAGTAATTTATTTTCCGGTACCTCACATAGTCTAGGATGATCAGATCGCTGAAATCTGGACTGTATAACAGTCATTAGCGTATCAAAAACTTGCAGTCCGCAAATACGTGTGAAAATGTACAAACAACATGCATACCTTACAAGATGGCGATACGAAAATAAGGTGGATACCAAAATTATTTAAGAAGTATAATATGACGATAATAATTATAATACGTTTTACAAAATTACTTAATAAATCAGATATTAATAATGATACGACTTAGAAAATGAATTAATACATTTAATAAGCTCCAGTTCAATTTTGTGGTAATTGCGGACACATTAGACAAATAAACCCCACCTTTAATTTACACAGTATATTCATTTGACTCAACTTGTTTCGTCTTAGTTTTAAACGTCATCAAGCTAGATGATGTATAGATATTAGACGAAATTTTAGATCGATTATATCTAAAACTTGGACGAAACTAATTTCCTTAAATATATGTTTCTGTGTATAGTTTCATTGGTCTATTTTTTTTTAATAACCAGACTACTAATTTATCCTTTTCCAACCACAAGTGCTTAGCATTCGTTTACTATTTCATGACGTAACAATAATTTGTTTATTGTTGCTTTAGTTGCCGAGTACACACATTTAAATACGTGTACAATTTACTCCCGATATCCCTTAGAATATTTCTATAATATGCCTTAGGGTTCGCGCGTCATAAAAATACTGTGGAATACATTAGCTGTAGTTTATGGTTCAAAGAATTAATTCGATATGAAATAGGAGAGGTGAAGTAACTATCAAAGATTAAATAGTGACAGAGAGCTCATCTTGAGTCAAAGAAATGGATTTTTTTTTATTCTGCCTAGTCTCGAATAGTCTTGCGTGCGATCCACATGGAGCAGGTTTAATCTCAGATTCAGAGATGGTCCAACGTAGAGCAGTTCGTTTCGTCAGAGGGGATTTCCGGCTCGAAAGTAGCGCTACGGCTATATCTCTCGGGTAGAATTCACTCTGGCTGTGAAGATCTGATTACCGACGAAAGCTTTCCGAAAAATGCATCGGTTCAGAGCTTTTAGGCAAAGTAAAAAATAGGATAGCTCCAGTAATAAACGATTTTCGTCAGGCATCAACAAAACGTAACTATAAAGTAATCGCTAAAACAGATTACTTAAACAGTTACTTTCTTCCCAGACAATAAGAGAAGCTAATAGGGGAAAATTACGTGAGGATATTATTTGAATAAACCCCCTGCCTAGCAGCTAGTAAGGTTTGTATCTAAGTTGACTTCGTATAAATATTTTCATAGTATGAATAACCTCCCAGGTGCCATTTAGAAAATATTGTCGATAATATGACATAAAATTCTTTTAACTCTCAAATTACTAATCAATCCTTTTAAAATCACTTGTGCTCAACATTATTGTGATTGTGACTTTTGTTTTACGAGTATATGTTTCAAGTACACAATTTTCCATTTTTGACCATTATTGATCTTTAATTTGAAACCTCTTTCACATTCCGTCCTTCCAACAAAGTTACGATAATCAAGGTGACCATATTTTAGGCCTGTCAAGGAGGAGGAACTTAATGACCCCCGGAATATAAGCAACTTGCAGTGTGTCCTGGTCGAGCTTTTGGCCTATTTTACATAGGTTTGCCCCACACGATGCAACCTCTAACAAGAGGTGAACATCAAAATTGCACCGCTGACAGGTTCGGAATATCTTTATAGTAGAGGAAATGTACATAAAAAAGGAAACGGGGTTCATCTAAATGAAACTAACGCTAAATAACATATTGGCAAATCTGCAATGCATACCTGCTCCCTGAATGTAAGGATAACTCGTTGTTTACTGGCAATTCTCTTATTTTCCTATCATTTCGTTTTCTTCTTGTCCATTGATGGACTTAAGGCCAATGTTTCTGTTCTCAAAACACGTTATCCGATCGAATAACCTTATTTCAATAAAATAAAACACAATTACTCAGAATTTCTCTTAAAGAATTATGGATAGCATTAAACATAGATTTTGGTAATCCTCGTAGTATTCATTTGAACTAATTACATATGTGTCTTAAGGTTGATATTAGTTCCAAAAAAAAAACAACCTTAGCACGCGCTATTTTTTTCATTTAAGGTAGTTGAAGACTATCTTAAGAACGGAAAATATATACCGAATATATTCGTGTATAAGTCGAGTTTTCCAGCACTAATGTTGCTCTAAAAATATCCCCCCACTTATCTATTCTCCGGTGGAAAACATTTGCTTTTGCCGGAAATCGGCTTGTTAATTCCTGACTCAGTTAACAATTCTTTATCAATTTTCTGCTACCACCTTACTGATGCTTCAATTATTGTAATTTTATTGGTATCAATTTTTATGTTGAAAATTACTGTAGCTGATTAAGTACCCACCCAAGACTCATGATACACGAGTCAATTAGATTTCCCAGTTTTTGTAATAAAATTAAGTGCCTCCGCTTATTCGGGTCGGCTCTACACGAGTACATAAAATACGGTACGTAATTTTTGTGTGTGGTTGACCTGATTAACATCTCCAATTCTTAATGTTACATTTTAATTGTAGTGGAAATGATAGGGAGAAATGTTTACTTTTCGAAAATGCACTACACATTTTTAGCTTTTCGGGTATCTGCGAAATCTGATCTGTATATAAATGGAGCCAAAATAAACAGCTCGTATCCTCCTGTTGTTAAAATTTCGTGCTCGTCCTCTTGTTGTTAAAATGAAGTAACGTGTGAAAAACTGCAGAAAAGACGTAACATAATACATACATTCTTGACATAAAATGGCACTTAAAAATTTCCAATTTGAAATGCATGCAGACCTTTAAAACATAAATGTCATTTTGTGTAGTGAATGTGGACACATTTGGAGACTTATAACTCAACCTGACCTCCTTTGCTAAATCTTCCATGAAAACACCGAAAAGCTAAAAACTGTTCTTCACGCAGGTTTTATGACGCAGGCTACCAGAATAAACGGGGATCTTGAGAAATGTTTATTATGATGTAGTTTATTTTTGGCTTAAGGAACCTTTACTGAATCCAGAGGAAAAGTGTATAAAATCCTTCTCACTCAAATTTGCATCCCTTTTATGTGGTGATACCGCTGAAAACCATCCTTTGCCTTAAAGATCACTCATATAATGTATTAAACAGATTTTTCCTTTTAAAAGGATGTACGTTATCATCGATGTTGACATCAATATCAAAACTGGTAGACAATAGTTTTCACAGTTTTTAAGTTTTATTTCTGTCAGATTATTTCATCAAATTATTCTGTACTATTTTATGCCGGACATAACTAATTTAACGGATATTACGGAAATAACTGGTTTTCTACTGGTTGTGATTGAACGAAAATTTGAATTTTCCCTCAATAGAAAGTTCTCAATAACCGAGACTTATGCTTATTATGCTTTGCTTGGATACTTGAATAAACACCCCTAACTTTGAAACAACAACAGCACTCAACAGTGTATATTTATTAGGTTCCTGGTCTCGCTGTATTATTCTTTACGAAACATGCAGAATTAAACTATTATTTTACTGTCAACTATATGTGATTTTATATTTGTTATGTATTATGTTTTATCCAATGTCATTGTGTTTATTAGATACTTTATTTATTTTATATTTGATTATTTATTCTTTTCGGTTATGAAAGCGCAATAAATCGTTGATCGTATAAATGAACACCTTTTATATCAAAAAGGGTGTTACTGGTCCCTATGCTATTACCTCTAATTTGTTTTTATGAAAAATGAATTCTGTTGAAGATTAAGACGAATTTAAGTGTGTCTTTCGTGGAAGACCTTTTAAAGTCACGTGTCATCAAACTTGAACTTTTATAAATAAATACAGAGATCTCTTTTAAGCAGAATATCGACATCAGTACCGCCCAAACTCTTAAATCTGCAATATTTACATAAAATTTCTATGCAAATACATACACATCAAAATAAATATATTAAACTGCATACGATATATGTCCGTGTAATTGCTTCCGCCTTCAGTACATTGTAAAACGCACATGCTATGGCGTTCTAAGTGACAAAAAGAAGTTCAGTAAGATTCGAAGCAATGGTCGTTATATAAACATTTTATTAATATCAAATATTATTTTCTACCATGCGTCATCTGCATACCCAGTATTTCTTTCAAAAAATGAAAAATGATAATCTTGGATAGCTAAATCCTACGGTTTTACTTTTACATTTTTAGCTAGAAAATGTCGTCTTGATTTTCTTTTCGCGGGCTTTTTCATTACTTCAATGACTGTTACAGTTGAGTAAAATTGCAGAAATATTTTGCAATAAAATTTGACTCATTATAGTGGAATTGCCTTTAAATTTAGTTGGGGCGGACTGGAAGTTATCTCGTAAGAGTTTCCCCAATGAAATTGTACCGGCGTATTTTTAGCACAATGTATGTGATATTTATGTATAAGTAATTTCAGAACCAAAAACATACTTTTTAATCCAAAAAGATGTTTACTCCGACCCTTCCGTTGCATGTTTTTTCTTTATCAAATTATTCTAACGTGGACAGTTGCCAAAAGTATAAGGAGACTACCGGAAGATCTCGGCCTATATATATAAGCTTCGTAAACGATGCTAGAAGAAGATGTTTAAAGCAGGGCTCCCCGATAAACAAGTTTCATCAAAACTTTAATGTTAATTATATCGTATTTATCGATATAAGTTTTTTGAGCTAGCTATTCACGATTAATTAGATGCTTTATTATTGTAGGTAAATAATAAGAAAAATCTCTATTTGAGCAACTCTTTACTAGCTGTTTACAAAATTGGAATTGCAATAAAAAATGAAAATGGAATTCATCACCTTAATTCAAAATTCTTTCAGAAAATATGAGTAAATTTGAAATTCTTTTTAAAAGCAAACACATTTTGGTTAAAAATGATATAAATTAGTTGCTTTTACCCAGTTGTCCATAGCCAGTAGTATCCATAACAACGGAGTTAAATTAAAATTAAATTGTTAATTATCATCAGTCAAAAAAATATTGGTTTATCTTTCCAAACTAATATGAATGTTAAATTTTATGTTTGAATATAATTAATATTTATAAGATTGAATTATGGATCTTAATCCAATTAATACATTTGAATTTAATTAATTGATAGATTTATGTATGAATATTTAATCCGATATAACCTCCGAGCTATAAATATGAAATAACAAGTTGTGAGATAACTTTGGAGTAATTCATCCCAGAAAATACTGACAAAAAGTATTTTAAAAAATAAATGTTTAAAGGAGGTGAAATGGTTGTTTAAGACACCATTATAATTAGAAAATATGCATTGTCTTATATATATAACATAGTTTGTTGGTTTTTTTTTCATGGAGATGAAGTGTAGGGTCATTTTATTCGTATATAAATTGCCACTGAAATAAATTGGATGGCTTAATAACCTAAGGCCCTTCATAGCAAAGCTCACGTTCAGATAACCCCCGTAATAGGAGAGCAATCTATGCCAATATATGAGAAGCTATAAATGCTCCATCCGATCGTCGCTCAAAGATAAAGTCTCTCTCCGTTGCTGTCAAAGTCCTGCGTAAGCAGTTCTCCCTCAACGCCTTCAGCTATCGCGGACGATGGCGTAGATATAAAATGTGAAATCCCATAATAGTGGGAAAATGCTGACCTTCATATGAGAGGGATGTCTTTAAGTTGATTGCATAACTTCCAGCTCAAAATTTTGATTTCCCATGGTGATAAATTTCAAATCGAAAATACTTACTGGCTATTTCTTTATTATAGGAATCTTTTGTTAATGTTATAGCAATCTTAAAAACTTATCACCTATTTCCGTTTTTATCTGTGAGACCATTATTTTCCCATCAGACATTGTAATTCGAAATTGCTGTATATTTAATTTGGTGGCATTATTATTGATGTTTCAACCAATTCAATTATTTTGTTGTCAATGTAGTGTATCGATAATATATTGCATAAACAAATTTAAAATAAATGCACGGTAGTTTTCTATGGTTATTCCCATAAGATATATTCATGGCAATATTGCATAGAATTTTTTTCCTCTCAAATCTGTATTTAAATTAATAAATGTAAATTGGGTAATCGTTTAATAAAAGTTAAGTCCAATCCAATCCAATAAGCTTAAAGCAATTAAAAATCGTCGGTAAAGAATAATCTTACGTAATTATTTCATATTTTATCTTCAAAATACGAGTATATATACTCGTAATATATATAAATACTCGTAATATATATAAATACTCGTAATATATATAAATACTCGTAATATATACAATAAATTGCTTTGAATTTAAAAAGGATTTTTCTACAAATTTTTGTTACAAGATCAGTTATGCGGTGGAAATGTCGAGATGTTGAACAATCGATAGTTTCCAACATAAAGTCGTAAACATTTTTCAAGTGTCAACACGTTATTTCACATAAACAAAATTAAGTTTACATCAATCACACACTTTAAGAGCGTTCAAAAACCATCAGGCTTTACCGCTTGTTGGTTTGTGTCTGACATTAAATTGCCTCAACTAGCTCACATGCACGACCATGAGGTATAAAAATAGTTTTTTTAAAACTATGTCAATGTATTATAAACAGTAGAAGGTTCACATTATAGCACAGGACACTATTATCATATGCCACCATCCCTCTCGTGGCTTTCGTCAGCCTTTTGCGAGAGATAGGAGCACTCCCAGGAAATGCAACTCTGCCAAATTTCTCGGTGATTAGTCACGCACGCTTTTGATTAAGCAAAGCCTTCCCCACAGCGCTTGTTTGCTTTTTTCGTTTGGAGATTCATCTAACTTAATTGCATTGAAGATGATTTAAAGCATATGTGTCTCTTCAAAGCGGGCAGTCCGTTTATTGAAAATAAACCAAAAAGTGAATATACAATTTTATAAATATTTCCGTATTAATGATTCTTCTCGAATTTAAAATTAATCATTTATAATCAATAGATGATGAAATTAAAAGGTGTTGGAATTTTTTTATTTAAATTGAGAATAAATATCGACAATAATTTAGAAAAGTAACTTAAAATAATTTGAGGAAAAAATATTATAGTACGTACGTAAATATGAGGTAACTTTAAAGCTCAGGAAAAGGTTTAGAAATGTCACATTTTCATCTTTCAGTTGTTCGTTTTAATGCAAAGTATATTATTCTGTTTCGTAATTTTATTTCGGAAGTTCTTGCTAGCAAAAGTTTTATAGATGGAAAACAGTAGACCTAATCATTTTGTCACTCGTATTTATTTTATAAGGATGAATATAAAAGTTGCGCAAATTCATAATAGGGAGAAAATATTTTTTTATTTATTTATAAGCAAGACATTATAGTAAATAATATATCAGCTATTGGATTTACATTCATTTTATTGGTTAGTGCCCGAGGTCCACTCATATATTAGATACAGTAAATAGAGCTCCCTTTAAAAATAATGATCGAAATCAAATAAACAAAATTAAACTTTTAAATTTATTTCAGCATGAGATACATTTATGTTAGGTATTATAGTAACTTGAGAGAATGTTTGGAATTATCTGTATAAATAAGTGATAATATAATAAATAATTTATCAGTTTCTGTATCAAATAATTACTGCAGTCATCGATAATTTCACTCCCGTTTATTGCTACTTTGTTATGCATATGGATATAATAGTTGAAAGATGGACCTTTTGGCAAATGCTTTGCATTTATCTGTAAACTTACCTGAAAAATTATAAATTGGCAATAGTGGTAATCTTTACATTTCATTGGGACATGCACTTTGATTTAAAACATGCATGAGAATGAAATCTATACTTAGCTCTGTGCTTAATATATGCATTGGTGCATATGAAATAATTCTAAAGAGAGATTTTAAAACTTGAATAGCGTGGTGAAGTATTTTGGTTCTCTTCGATTCAAATTATATTATTATCATTTTTATTACATTTTAAATTAATACGGATTGCCACAATTGCATCCATTATAATGAACATCTTAAAAGAATAAGAAAATAAAATAAGAACATACATAAAACAGTCACACAAAATAAATATAAAATACAAAAAAATAAAATTATTTAAAAATTTCATTAGCTTTCTTTCTTACCTTCCTCAGCGGAAACTTTTTTTTCCTTTCGTAAAAAACGCAGTAAGTGAAAAAGTTTTATTGACAGCTTTGGCCATTTGTGTAATAGGAAAAAACATATATATGGGCTTTTCAGAAAAAGGTACCAGGTATTGGTATGTATAAGGACTTTTTAGGTAAAAGGCATTGGGGCCCATTGTGAATAACAAAAGGCCCCTTACATCACTGGAGTCTCTCTGCATTGTAGAGACTGTGGGCCAACCAGTCCGCCGCTGTTTGAATATAAAAGTGCGCAATGCATACGTATTCATCATTGAATATTGCAATAACTTTCGTCCACTGCGGTTTCCGTCCAGAGTGACGCACTACCACCGTCAAAAAGAACCTTGAAATGACATTTTGTATATATATTCGACCACCTTTGACCGTACTTTTTTGTTCCATTTCAGCTCGATACTTGCTGGAGTGGATTGACATGTCCGAAGGTTTGGACGAGGTCTTCGTGAAAAATTACCAGAACGATCCATCACTTTCGTGGCAGTACTTCGGGAGCTCCTTTGGATATCTGCGCCACTTCCCGGGTGAGTTTGCAACCATTCGAACGTTAATAATCAATGCCTCAAGCCCATGGCCATGCGGTAATCCATTTCATAGGTTATTGAACAAAGAAGACGTCCGGTTTTGTCTCGGTTGTCAGAACTGGTTAAAGTTGCGCATATATGAGTTAAAATGCGTAATAATATGGTTGGCGCGATAATACAAACAATGCAACAATAGAATAACCATTAGATGATAAAAATTTAATGTAAGCTAAATTACCTTATTATTTATTAATTATTAACTAAAAAGCACAGCTATTACTTTATTTCCTTTCGGTGACTTAATTTGGTTTATTAATTAAGTGATTATAACATCAAGAATCAAGAATATAAGGTGTGATGAACAAATATTCTTTAAGATGTCTTCCCGGAAATATTTCAGTTACATCTTGATGCAATGTTAATAAACATAGGTCGAAAAATAATTTATTTTTTAAAATCATTCGAAAAAAAATACAAATTATAAAAATTTATTTTGACATAATTTAGTAAGATGGTTTTAATATTGAAGTAGAATTTTTAAAATGAAATAGGGATTGAATAACTTTGAAATAATTATTGAATAGATTTCAAATTACGTAGATATTATCAATTGAGTTTATTTGAAATTAAGTTATTGGATTGTTACTGAGGACGAAACACTTTCTATAAATTGTTATTATATATTTGTTATCTGACATAAACGGATAATATCAAAATTTTATCATCGAAATATATTTTATTGTATCTTTTATTGTCGTAATTGATAAATATTTGAAACACAATATCATTATTCAATGTTTATAAGTGAGAAATATAATTATTTTAATTGAATTATACTTTAATAGAGGCAATTAGCTACTTGTTAATTAACTCAATATTTTATCCACTAACAAATCCTTATATTGAATGTAAAAGCACAGCATATATTTGACTTTTATTGTCTGATTTTTTATTGTAAGGCTTTTTTCTAACTCTTAAGAGAGAGAGAGGGGGGTCAAATGCTATTTTTCTTTCAATTTCGTCGTTGGGAATGCCATTCATTCCGACCTTTTCTCCCGCTGCAAAAAATGTGGAAGTGCCCTGACCCCTGACATGTGCCTTCACTTCCGTCCCCAATACGTCGCTGCAGCCAACGAGATCTGAATGGAAAGAAAGTTTCATTTTTTTCCGCTTCCATCTAAATCTGTTTTCGATAAATCGATCGGTCCTTGCACATCGAAAGTCTCTTGAAGAGTGACCTCTATTCACGAGGTTCCGCTAATTTTCAGTTCTGAGGGTACTGAACGACTCTTATACGCCAAAGTAACCGGAAATCTGTTTTGTATATGGCGATACTGCAAGTTTGGAGAATCTCGAATTTATAGAATATATTCTTTCGATTACATAAAATATTTTCTAATCTCCTAAAATATTGTATGAATAAATCTCTCTTTCATAAACATTAGTATTGTGACGAGCAATAAATCAGCATTTTAATTGTTGCCATTGTTTACAAAGTTTAATTGTTTTATAATTGCTTTAATTGATTTTCGATTGCTTTAAATGTTTTATAATCGCTTTAATTGTTTTATAATTGCCTTAATTGTTAATAACGTCGACGAATGTGACAACAATCGCTATGAACCCATGTATAAATATCGTATATGATGAAGGTAAACGCAACCTTGACAACAGTAGGTATATTATTTTAGGTATTTAAATATTTTAGATAACTTTTTATTTGCTCGATGATGTGTATTTTGTTATAAAAACATATTAAAATTGATTTTCAACTTTCTTCGAGATTTATACCAGATTTTAACTTAAAAGACTCTCCATAAGAAAATATTGATGTTTCTTTAAATTATTGAGAAAAACGTGAGGTTTTGAATTAGATGGATTTTCACATATTTTACTTATCTTCGGAGATAAAATTATACTGTTATTTCAGTAGATTACAAGAAGACATTCAATTCCTTGTTGATTTAAAACCGCGTGTTTTGTTCAACAATTCCCCGTAATGCCAAAGTTCCATAAATGAACGACCTCCTCTGTAAAATCTCTCTTTATGTTTGATTTCATATCCCAAAGAGTTAACTTTTAGCAAATATAAATTAGGTTTTGGTTGTTTCGTACCATACGAGATTGAAAAGAGTAACATTAAAGTTAACAATTGACTGGAGACGATTAATTTTTAATGCAAAAATTTTTCAAGACTTGAAACAGGGAAACTGATAAAATTACTCCTATGTTTCGTTAGAATTCAAAATTCTCAAGAGACCTTCCTTTGATCTCTGATGTCCTTGCTGAAGTCAAGGGTAAGATTTTTTCTCTCATTTTTTATATTTTATAAAATCAAAAGAAAAACCCGCATAGAAGCAAGAATGTTACAAAAGGCATATCGTGGGTGTGCATTTTAAATTTTATTTCTCTATACCATAAAGCGAGACATCTAAGACTTTTCGTCACTTACTGACTCTAATTTTCACTTTTAAATTTTATTCTTTTCAATCTTATTTATTATTGATTCACTTGGCCAGAGAATTCGTTTTCCTTAATTAAATTTCAATTTTGATCTATATTTGAATGTAACTTATATTCTAGTCAAGGGTGGCTTGGAGGTCTCTTATCCTGCCTGTGGAGTATACCACCTTGTCTTATCTAACAATACTTTCTCTATACTTCGTATATGGAGAAATTAAAAAGGTGCAATATTTTTTAGCCATATTTTTATATATATAATTACAGAATTTGAATGACGTTTATCGAATCTCATTTATTTCTATTTCCTTGTAAAATACCTTTGGTACGTAAAAATCTTAGCCTTTTATAATTCTCATTGCCATGGTCGTTAATGTGGAGCAGGAGTAGTTAGAGAGCAATTACGCTACCTTGTGGAACACCGTAAAAGTCCCGTTCATAGTACTTTAACTAACCCTGTGTTCACACCCATGCCCAAACCCATTCCACCATCACATTTTGACGGGAATTTCAGCTACCTTTTACGCATCAGTGGCATACAATCTCCGTTTATCTAAATTTTAAATCATTTTCATGGAGTTCACCTCCATGGAAACTTTTGCGAGTCCAGGCTGAGTCTTTACGAATTTATGTTCATCACGATTGTTAACCGGCGAGAATTTAGTGACATCCCAGCGACCAAGTTTTCCGTAAATATTTTCTTAATGGTCTCCTTTATAATATAAAACCATTATTCTTGCCTCACCTCGAAGATTTAACGACAGTGACGTCACTTTGACTTACAGGATAACTGGAAGGGTTAATGGTCGTCCATAAAGCTTCAACTAGGCTCGCACGACACCGAAAGTTTTCGATAGAACATGCGCGCATTATTCATGCCAAAAGCACTTTCGATTCCACTAAAACAAGGCTCCCGTAATCGCGTTGGCGTCTGACGGGGTTTAGGTTCGTTATCGGTGATGAACGATAGGGCATGTTAAACGTGGCTTTGGTAAGCAAAGCCTCTTACGCTTTTGATTGAGTCGCATAAACTGCAGCATAAAATGATCGTTTTTCAAGGTTGTGCTCTCGAGTGTACACTCATGCCCAAAAGGGTGGCAGTTGCGAGCTCAAGGCAGGCCTTCCCAAAGTGGCCCTCAGGAGAATTATTTTGGTACACGGAGCTCTGATGTCACATTCTCTTCACTCAAAAATTCAAGCGAATGTATTCTTTCCATTTATTTAATAATGACTTTTTCCTCAACAGTAACGTCTTAAGATAATGACGGAAATGAATAGATAATGTCAGCATAGCACGCTATGGTTGGGCACTCGGGCCATTTATTTCATCAAATATCTCTCTCCCAATAAAAGGTTTGGTTTTTCCGACACATAGTATTTCGCAATTTTTTCCTCATTATCAATTCGCATGAAATTGATTTTTGCTGATATTTTCCTACAATTACTTCTCCTAGTTCATTATTATGCCTTCTAAAGTTTTTCATACACTGGTGTTTGCACTTAAGATGTCATATCAATTTTTTAAACACTTTTTACTACTGTAAATGGCCAATTTATCATATTAATGCTTGTCATTTCCTTTATACCCTCGTCATGATATCTCTAAAATATGTCATCCATCGATGTTTTCAGTTAATGTGATTTAAAGTTTTTAAAACATCTCCTTATCATTATAAATTACTTATCTGCTACATCATATCATTATCTATAATTATTTATCATTTTAATACATTTTAACGGGCGCCCGGTGAATTGATCCCCTGCGCTGATGTTGTACACTCCTGGCCAAAATTAACGCTGCACCTCCCTAGCGATCCTTACGGCTAGTGCTGCGTTAATTTTGGCCAGGACTGTACTACCAATCCAACCCAGCCCCCCGGTTAATTAATTTATAACATTAACCAATAACCAGGGCGTGTAGATTAACATTAGACTGAATAACAGTAGTTATTAGCATAAGACGAATAACATCAGCGTTGGGGATCAATTCCCCGCGTACCAATCTGTCGGGAGATCAATTCCCCGCGGACGAATACCCCGCGTACGAATTCCCCCCGGACCAATTCACCGGCCACGATTTTAGTGTTATTTTTATATATTTATAGTTAACAGATTATTTATGACGGTTAACAAGATAAAGTTGCTTGAGATAGCCATTAGGAATTAGATTTTGATATTTTAAGTTGTATAATACGTGGAAAAATACTCAACGTAAATCGGTAGCACATTTTAATTATTGATCTTGCTTCTTAATACTCTTCATGCATAATGGATTATTTTAGAAAACGGCCACAGTGGGTTATCACTGTCGTGCTATTTTTTGTTTTTGTTTGATTGAATTAAATCTTGAATTTGAGAAGAGAATTAGTTATTATTTTCAAATATTCGATAGTGGTGTTGAAGAAGTGGTGAAGATTTGAGGTTATTTGAGAGCGTAGAATGACAGCGTTCGTTTCTGTAAAGAGAAGTTCGTTGACTCATATGTATTTCTAATTTAGATGTACTTTAGTATGTAATGTATGTAATGAGGAATGTAACGTAGAATGTACTCCTAATTGAGATCTTGAATTGTTCACTTCGTACATTATGAATTCATATACCTACTCTTTTCTGTTCGTCTGACCCCTTCAATTTCTGTCATTAAGGGCTGAAACTACTTGATATCAACATAAATTGAAATAAGCAAAGCAACGACCGAGTACCATTTTAATGATTCTCAAAGGTATGAGTAGCAAGGACTCTAATTAATACATGCCTTGAGGGCTTGGACGTGTACTTTACCCTTTGTCTGCAAGGAGCGGCTCACTCACAGCCTTACGCTGAATCCACGTACTATTTTGTTTTTGCTCGTACCAAAGGTCAAATAGGTATGAATGCCATAGGTCATATATTTAAATATCACGTTAAATGTCATGGGTGCGTAGAAAATGAAAAATGTCGTGTTATATTCGACGGGTATCAACATATGACCCTCTGATGTGTATTCAGCCAAGAGGTCGATTTGTACCTCATCCCTTGAACATTTGCTATCTAAAAAGGGGAGTGAGTCAAACGTTCTTAAAGCTGTTTTTGTTGAAGGTCTATACCAGCTTCGTGACCTCTTAGAAGGTCTCTGACTCCCAGGCTTTCCGTTGTTTACAGAACTGGGCACATCGCAGGCGCAAATCTCAGACAAAAACGGCTTTTAAAAGCCCTGACTTTGGGGCTTTCACTGTGTATTTGTTCCAGCGACTTCGTGGGATGCACGCACTTTAAAAGACCTCTAATTCATTGGAATATAATGATTATTGATACGTTGCATATGTATCCATCACTAACAGAGCAAAGGAACCAACTATTTGCTAGTTGGTATCTTGTCTTATGCTACCTCATATATCATACCTCACACCTCATCTTTAAACAAATAAATAACAAGCATTTCATTACAACAATTACGTCACAACAATTATATCGCAACAATTATATAATAAACAATATATGACAATAATTACATAACAATAGTAACCTCACAAAATTTATATTTCAACAGCTAAATTATAGCTGATAGGTTTCGTATTATATTTATTTCAATAAGGAGATGTTAAGAACATATTATCTAAAAGTAGAATCATGAAATACAATGGAAAACGTACATTTATAATATATCACAATAATCATCTAAGCTGGCATTAATAACTTATTATATATTTATATTGACATCTTTAAGGAACTCCCTTGCAAAATTATAACATTCATTCAACAAAAAGATTAAATTTTCATCGGCATCCGTACTCCAATTTATTTCCTTAAATAAGGAGTGGTGTAGTAGTACACTTTTTCCTCATTGACAATAGGAGATAGCTTTAATAAGATAAAACATCAACTTAGGTGCAACACGATGAAATTATAGCAGCATCTTTAACATTTATAATAAGGGGTGTCCAAATGAAACTCCATCATCCATAATCGCCCAAAGCAAATATCATATCTTCAATAAGACAAAATCAAATGAAAGGGGTATCTTTCTTTATATGAAATACACGTGCGGACGAGAGAGATATTTGAAACACGGCGAAGGCAACCACAAGATCGAACAGCTACGAAAGAGGAAGGGCCTGGGATATTTTTTTCCACCGATAAGAGAGATTGCAGCTGTAAGCTATTTCGCTCGGTATCGACTCGGAATCTTAACGAGAGACCTCACGGTTGAGAAGCAAATAGAAGATTCCATCGCCTACGAAGGAAAAGGTACCAAGAGTCTCCGAAATCTATTTTACGTAGGTGAGGTAATAGAGCTTATGAGATGTTAGACATGAATAGAGTTTTCGCGCTTCTATAATGTTTCAACCAATTAGTTGGAATTTAAAGAGTGAATACAATTCATATAGAGGTGTTATTTTATAAATAATATAATAATATAAATATAAAAGTTAAATATTAATGTATAAAATAGTGTTATATCAGAAACCTAAAAGTGTTCACAATTTAGTGCTCAAATTTGGATCGTAATCTACATTGTTATTACAGATTTTTCCTAAAGGCTATTTACTTCAGAGGTGATAAACTATAATTACATATTCGCGCAGTAATAAGAATCTGGTCCTTAGAGTAATAGAATTTCCAGCTGCCGAGTTAAGAATCAAAATGAAAAACGAGTCAACCTACAACTCGAAATTCGTCTCCTAAAATGCAGTTACCGTGACAGAGTTTGATATATCCCATAAATGGGTGGTAATGATTACTCGATAAACCCTTAAGTTAGATAACCCTTAAAGGAAGATCTTGGGTTCGATTCCCGGCCCCGTCAGACTTTTTTCAAGTCCATTTTTCCTTGGGATACCCTTAAGTTAAATACGATATCCGTCGTCAAGGTTATAGAGGTTGCGTAAATCCTTAATTCAAGACTTTTAACAACCTATAAAAAAACTAACTTTTATGGATCAAACGTATTTTTCATGTCGATAGTCATTGTAATCTATCGAAAAACTTGGAAATAACCGTTTATACTCGTCTACAAGCCGAGTTTTCACCACATTTTTAATGCTGAAAAAAGCCCCCCCTCGGCTTATACTCCTGTTAGGGTTTTGCTTACCTGTTCTCGGATGGAAAAAGTCTGCCGTAGTCGGAATTCGGCTTGTGAATTCCTCACAAGCTAAATTAACAATGCTATGTCAATATTTTCTTACTAACCTACTGATTTCTCAAACACTAATTTTATTGGTATGTGTTTTTATGTTGAAATTTGAAGTAGCTGCTGCATTTCCCGCTCTAGGCTTATACTCGAGTCAATTAGTTTTCCCAGTTTTTATGATAAAATTAGGTGCCTCGGCTTACATTCAGGTTGGCTTATACAAGAGTATATACGGTATGTACATCCGGTAGAAAAAGCCGGTAAAACCACGGTAATGCAAGCGCAAGGAATATTTCGCCCGCTCATCAAACAACTCTCTCTGCGGTAATGAAAATGAAATTGTCCGGAATGACGCAGTTGGTGAACCGGAGGGTATTTCCGTGTTCTGTCTATTTCCCACTGATGGGAATTCGATTACGGTCTGATCGCAGCGGGGAATGGCAAAGGTCGGAAATTTCCTCTGGTTTCAGCGATTACGAAGATCCCTTATCGGCCTCCCACGCAATGACCGCTTGGGGGGAAAAAATCTTCTGGCTTTTGCCCTTCCACGGCGAGGTGTAGCCGCTCTTTTAATAAAGATACGCCCACGGGGAATTTGAAGAGTTTTTTTTAGAAGGAGTAGGTGAATGTAAGGTTGACTAAAGCGGAGAGGCTCAGAGTTTTACTTCCGGTGATCATGTAATGACTACGCGGAACGCGTATAAAACATTTCGCTGTAATATTATATTTCTCAAAACTGTATTTATTATTTAATTTTATTATTATACTATGTAGTATATTATATATTAATAATTTATACTATGTTTATTTAGTTTTTCACAAGCAGCGTAATTTCCGATATAAAGTGAAAATATAAGAAAAGAGGGAATTAAATTAATAATAACAAAAACAAAATACATGAAAAAGTAATGAGAAATATTTATAAAAGAAATTGTTTAAACTGATAACTTATTCTTTAGTATACATTAAAAATGACTGTCTATATCATATTTTAACCCTAATCTGCTACATCATGGTTAATATTTCATATTACATAGCTAAGTACAGCTTTAATCCTCAGTAACAACTTCAGTGCATACTAGTTGTTACAAGGGCTCCCGTGTATTTAGCCAAGTAGGTAGCGCGTTTTGCTTTCATGAAAGTTGTCCAGATTTCGATACCCGTTGGTATCCTATGTGCAGAATGACCAAAGCTGTCGAAGCACTTTCAACAATTCTGAAGCTCTTTGTTCAAGTAAATATTTCCCATTGTCTCATTTTGCCATTGTCGTGCATAACTCAACTCAATTAAATCAATGATGCCAATGATCGATGCGTTCACAGCTTCTATGGTAAATTACTACTGAAGCTTCTTTTAATTAAATCAGAAGTAACTCTAAAATCCGATAAAAAGATCTTTTAAATAAAGTAAAAACTTCCTTAGAAGTTTCATGGCGGGTTGGCTATCAAGATGGTAAAATTCAGTTTTGCGTATATATTGGACATTTATTTCTACAATCTCTCTCTATTAGTCTGAATATTGGTATGTAAAATTGTGAGTGCCTACGTTTCAATTTTATACTCATTACAACAATACACTTCCCAATCGCTAGCGTACGGGTAACAATGGAAAATTTATGCGCAATAATTGACAATTCCCGTAAATCACAACAATCACTGAGACGATAACAGAAACAATAGCCTCACTGCGACACAACAAGAGAAAGGAACCGCGTCATAGAACGCTAGAACAACAACTTAATTTTCCTAATCGGGCAAAATGAATCACCTCAACCCAAGCGGCAAATTGAAAGGCAAATTGCAGGGTAATAGGTTAACACGTGTTTCAAAGAGCATTGTGACGAAGCTATCTTTCATTGAACACGTTGAATTATGAGATGTATTCATCATCGAGTGGAATGTTAATTATTGAAGAAAAAGATAATAAACAGCAACCAATTCATTTGGTAATTTATCAGTTTCATGACCTTCCCCAAGAGATGGAATTTTATGTTTTTGGAGTGGTGAAAGGTTGGGTAATTTTCGGATTACAAAAAGCGTGAGTATAAAAGACTCATCCACATGACATTGAAAGAATGTGAGTCCCAATTTTCGTTCTCTTTCTTCCTCTACGATACATTTACAGTGCAAAGAAGAAGTCTATTACTGTAGCACCTTGTAATACTTTTTGTGTTATATTTAGAACTAAAATTAACAATGTTTGCTTAGAAAAAGTAAATGAATTCACATATCTTGGTACTAAGGCAACAGAAAAATGTAAAAGTGAGAGAGAAAATGGATCAAGTAGAGCAATGGCAAAGTGAGCGTTCATGAGGCAAAAGAAAATATTACAAATAAAGATGCTTGTAGAACTAAGAGAGAGACTTAGGAAGTGCTATGTTTCGAGTGTTTTCTTATTTAGTTGTGAAACTTGGACGGTGAGGAAATCAGATGAAAGTCGTTTAGAAGCGTGTAAAATGAGGATGTGGTGGAAGATGAGAAGAGTTAATGTAAAGAAGTAAGAAATGAAGAGGTTTTAAAGAAGATAAATGAAAAAAGAGCAATCATATGGATAATCAGGAAGAGAAAAAGGAATTGCCTAGGCCTTGAGTTTAGAAGGAATGGAATAATAACATCCGTGGTAGAAGGATTTATGGCGGGAAGACGAAAGGAAGGAGAAAAACAAGTATGGCAGATGAAAGGAAAAGATGGATATGAGAGAATAGGGAGATTGGCTTAAAACGGGGAAGGATGGAGGAGAACGTAATTAAAACACCTGCCCACAAGCGGAATACTTATGACAAGGATGATTGAATGCGGCGGAAAGTACTCTTCATAAGGCCACTGTTCTGTACTTGCTAGATGGTTTGCATTTCTATCATTCTGGCTCAGTGAAGAAGGAAAACACAAACTGCCTCAATCCTCATCTTGCCTAGTAAGCCTCATTACCCCTTCTGGACATTTAGTTAAATTTTTCGGTGAAGTTAAAAAGGTAGAAAAGAAGTCTACTCAGTGTCTTATTTGAACCTGTAACATAACAATAAAAGCGTAGTGAATTATATTCATTGCTACAATAGACAATAATCTATAATCTCATTTATTTCCCTTGTGAACAATACGATCTGTAATCCGCTTAAGAACGTGGATCATCTGAGGGCAGCCTCCATGACAACCGTAAACAACAGGGAACACACAGATCGCTACACGTCGATAAAACCCGGCTGTGACCGATGTAATATGGTTACCGCAGTCTGGAAGCTTTGTGCTACATAAATCTATGGTGATGGCCTACATACTGCTTATTAGCGTATGGCAAGGGGTGTAAACAAAGAGAATTAAAACTACTTCTTTAGCTTGTTACTATCGAGAGTCATTTGTGGAAAGAATTAAATTAAAACTCATTGTCCTTACGTCTATTGCTCGTATTTTATTCATTATCGGTTCGACCGAAGTGACGTGGTCGTAAGATTACTGTGGCGTATTATTTAACAGTACTTTTTGCCGAATTTAGAAACCAGTAGCAGCCTACTTCGCAATCTCATTTTCCTCAACCCTTTTTTAGTTGCTGAAAATATCGACTCGACTCACGACCTAACTATTTAATGTCTCCGAAATTTTGCACCGAAGGTACGTTCTTGTGGCATGTATGCTGCATTTTCCAGAATCTAGGATGATTTTTCCAACCAGGGAAAAAGAGTGTTATTCTTAAAACTATTTTCAAAATCTTCAACTTCGATTGAGATGCACAGCTTATGAGGTTTGTGATTGGGGAATATTTTTATCAAATTATCACGATGGTATAAACGAATTCGTCTATCAAAAGAATTTTCATCGAAATCCTTATTTTAAATTTTATCTCGTAGATTTTTGATCACTTTCCACCAAAGCAAAAATTGCGAATACATCTAAATATGCCTAAATTTTATACTTTTTGCTCTCTTTCTAATTAGTGACTATTATGTGATTTTTCATTTTATTCATTATTGATTATCGATATAATTGCGGATTATTCCCAAATAATCTATTACTTTATTGAGCTCTTACCAGAGAGTATCGCTTTAGGATTGGGCTGGTGATATATCACCGCAAACACGATATTTCTAGAGATTATATCGTCCTTAGAATTCTTTGAGCTCTTCCTGAAACAGCTTAATTTAACCTTCATTCATCGTCGCTTTTTGGAAAATTCGGTTTTTCCTCCGATCTATAACATACTATATTTTTCCTGTGGGCGTACAGACGTAGGCGGATGAATCCCATAGGATTAAGAATTCTTTGAAAAGAAGATTGGGAGAAAGGTTAAAGTTGATCGCCTAATGAGCCTTCTTTGAAAAGCGGATTTCCGGTGGGAGAAAAACATATCCTAGAATGTGAGTTCCAGGAAATATTCTTCTTGAAATCGTTTTTTAATCGTCGTTGCTTGGAATCTTTTGATAAACTGAAAATCAGTAGTTATCTTCTGACAGGTACAATTATTTACAGAAAGCGTTGAACGATGACACATTGTTGAGAAACAAAATGGCCACTTCGCAATTTTCCCAATTGTTGGAAATGTTTAAGTAGCTCCACAGGGATTTTAAGTTATTATTGTTGAGATACAATGAATTAAGTTCCTATTACCTTTAAATGGAGATGAAGGAACAAATGTCCTAAAAAACTATATATCCTTCTATAAGAGAGATACTAGGGACAATTTTGATATAAACAGGATGTCCCAAAAAGTAGTGATAATTATCCCCTCCTGGGCTAATTACCCCATTTAGGGTGCTCATTATTTGTTAGTTTTCGAGTTACGAATTCCAAAGATTTTGAGGAAATTCAAGGCGTCAAATATTTTGGAATTTGAAGTTTTTTCTAACTGAATGGTAGCGGATGTGATAGCAAATGTTTTTTGCGTCGTTTAATGCAACTATTTAGTTATTTTCCTTTTATCTCAATTATTTACGTTACCATGACCAAAAATGTTCTGAAAGTCACGGTTTTGTCAAAAAATACGAAAAAAATCGTTTCTCGCAAATGAAGAAAAATCGGATACCCTAAATGGGGTGATTCGGGTAGCCTATACGGAGCTTTATACTTCCGCTACTATCACTGCTTTTTGGGACACCATGTACACACCGATGAAAACTATAAAGTTATAATAAGATAAAAAAGATTTTAGCATCGTTATGTATGTAAAGTCGTCATACCGAAGGCTTGTTGGAACCTCATATCCAATAGTGCCATTAGCCGAAAAAGCCATAGAGCTGGGATGAGAGGAAATGAGGCTTGGCTTTGCTCACTGAATCAGATTGCTATAAGCGAAATATGTCCACGTTAATACAGCAATATTTCCCTGTGATAACACCTTTAATAGCATTCGAGGAGCGTTTAAAATAAATCACGTTATTCAGCATCACATGCAACTCATCAAATTTAATTTAATCGTAGAAATAAGCAAGGATCAGACTAATAAATGGAAAATACAATTTTCTCTAATTTGTTGATAGTACAAACGAAAACTATCCCATTCTTCAAGATATGTTCGCAGAAACCCGAGCAATATTAGCAATAATAACATATATTTTCCCTTAATAATGCAATACGTGATACATGTGGCCAAGAAATGAATAATGATATAAATAAATCTGATGGTGTCATTGATTTAAGCTAAAATAGCTTTTCCATTTTCTGCTATATACGTATTCTCTTCTCGGAGGAACTTTCCCGCCAAAAAGTATTTTTGCTTTTCATTTCAGTTCATCCATGTTTTTTTTAATGAATCTCTGCGTCTTCTAGATAAAATTTCATAAAAATATTTTGAATTTGTACCGAGATGTTCGGTACTATTAAAATCCATATGATCCATTGTCAGCATTTTGCAGGCTCCCATTAAAGCGCTGTTCAGCATCGTTAATACCCAGCATCTCCGCCCGAGAAACTTCTAAAGTTTGTTTAATGTGGCCCGATCGATACCGTCACATCGCAGTACACTCTGGAGCCGAAATAAAGAGCGAGATTATTTTATGACTTTGGTGACCTGGTGAAGTTATGCTACGTTTCCCGAGTTTCATTAAAACGACGCCTGCAGCTGTGGTTTTGTTTGTTGCGACCACGTGTCTCGCCCCATTTAACTCCCTTCTAGGAAAGCTCTCATTTTGGTCTTTCGACGACTTAAATAATTTGTTGGGAATTAATTCTCCAGTAATGCCATCGCCCAAAGCTAAGGTTCTTCTACTAGGTAAGGGTTCCTTTACCTTATATATCCTGAGAAAATTCCGGGCATATTTCCTTTGTTTTCTTAAACAAATATCTCATCAACTTTCATATTATTCTAGTAATGTGCAAGAATCAGACTATTATACTTTTCTCTTCTCTGTACCAAGAATTTACTATCGAAAAACATTCTATTCTCCAAGATAGGCTCCTTTTTTCTATTTCCTTTGTTTTCTTAAACTTTAAGCGTTAGCATCAACTTAATTTATAATTTAATCTTTTGCATTTAATGCTCTAAAATTCAACCTTACAGTTGATAAACATAGTAAAAATTATTACTTAATAATCAATTTAGAGATTGGTAATTTAATCATATTGTTAATAAAGATATTTACAAATAAATTATAATATTAATAATATTATTGTGTGATTACTGTATGACAATTTTTTTTTCTTAAATATTCAGGAAATAAATATTATCTAAGATTATTATTGTAAATTATGGACTATAAATTAGAGAATAAAATACTCTTCTTTGGCCGTGTTGTTTTCATTAGCTCCGGTGAAACTTTAAATGACATGACCTAATTCCATTATTTCGAGTCGTATTTACCGCTGATGAACGTGATATACATAAATATATATAAAACTTAAATATTTATATTTATTTTTTTGGATATTAAAATTTGGAATCTCTCGTTCTTCTTTTGCAGCGGTACTTTTTCTTGCATATTATGTCAACTACAACACAAAATAAGGCCCCTTTACTAAAGAACTGTCAACTTCAAAACATTAATATATTCAATGGAATTAAACATGGTCAGACTATACAAATACCTTAATATACTTAATACTATATTGATAAGTTATAATTAAATAACTCATTTTCATTTACTGCGCTCAGTGATTATTCGTATGTAAATAGAAAAAATATTATGACTGACTGTGAGTGCATGGAAATTTTCATACTGTTTCTTCCATGATTTCCTCACAATTTTAAGTGTACTGGCAACAGCAAATTAATTAAAAACTCTGAGAATTACAATAATTGCTTTCACAATAACGATAACAATATCCTCTTCGCGTCACACTAGGGCAAAGAGAGTCAGTTACGTGATTTCTTCGTCGGAGTATATGAATCGTACGATTCATATACTCATATATAACCCAATTAGCAAATTGAAAGGTAAATTGCATGATAATATGTGTTTCATAAGAAAAACTTAAGATGGAGAATTCCCTCTTTTATGGAAATGTAGAACAATGGGGTTTATTCATTATCATTATATTCATCGTTAATATTCTGAGAAAAATAAAATGGACTATTCGTTATTTTGGATAATCAGTGTTTTGTCTTCCCTCAATGAACATTGTTCTCGACTTGAATAGAAATAGAATTTTAACAGCACAGTGAGAATAGTTTTTATATGAATTTTCGTAGCTGTTTTTTGGCGCCAAAATACTGAATTTGGCGGGGGAATGTTGTGACGTTTTAACTACACCGAAATTCTTTGGAAAAAAGTAGAGCTTATGTCGTAAATAAACAAAACCAATATAGATCATGAATGATTCGTTTTGTATTGCTTTGAGAGGTTGTTTAGATTTTCTTAGCTCGTGAAAACTTACATCTTGAACATATGTCGTAATAAATAAGCAATAAATAACGGGATGACTAATGACGTTCATTTTGATTTTGTTTTTTGTGGCACATTCATAAAATACACTCGGGTATCTCAAGAAAATATCAACACTGCATCTAGGTGTACATTGAAAAGTTCGGGTGATGAGCAATTACTAATCCCAACGATGATTTACTCTCATTATTGCAGCAATGAGGTGGAAAAACGATCCAGACCTATTCGACTGCAGAAGCAGACCTTGGTACGTGGAGGCATCCAGCGCGTGCACCAAATCAGCTGTGGTTTTGGTCGACGTCTCAGGATCGATGACGGGGATGCGTTTCAGCATTGCTCGTCTCACCGCCGGATCATTGCTGGAAACTTTCGCTCCTAATGATTTGGTCAGCGTGGTGACTTTCACCGATCATCCAGCGCCGTTGATTCCCTGTTTCAATGAATCGCTGGTTCCAGTATGTACGAAGACAATGATTGCTTCAATTAATATTATGCATTAAGTTTCAAGTGCTGTTGTTGTAAGGCGAATCGAATTCGATCTTTGAGATCAATACTTACTCATTTCGAAAGTAAAAGTAATAAATCAATGGCTAAATAAGCAATGAAGTTCTCCCGGTTTATATTTTAAGGAAATATAAATCACGAGATCCTTCGTTTTTTAATTTATTTTTATTAATTACAATAATTGAATTGGTTTGCAGATGTGTGATCTAATTAAGATAGAGACATGTGTTAGACAGAATTTAAATACAACATTATCGCTTTGTAGCAGTATTTAGAAGTAAAAATATTTTTCAGTAATAAAGACTACATTATAAAGTTGTAAAATTGTAATCGTGAAATATAAAAAACTTGGATTAAATTGAATTAAATTACTTGAATTTTAAAATATTATTTTTTCAATTCAGTCATGATTACTAAAAACACCACATAATTATTACATTATCACCAAAACGATGTTTTTATATACCCCGTAAAGCTTGGCGTAAAATTATGATCAGCTACACTTTTTCGTAAAAATTGAAAAATAGGTTTAATACATTTTTTAGTTATTAAGAGGAACTCCTAAACACCAAGGACAAAATAAATCTTCAATTCTCCATAATGCATCTCTTGTGGGAGAGTTCTGTATCTGCCTGGCGTCAAACACAAGACCACAGTGAAATAAATCCCTTATGTTAACGTCACAAAAGCTTGTCTTGTAGCAATATCTCGATTCTCGATTTTCTATCATCCCATGAAGTACTGCCAAATTTTTTTCCGTAAATTAGCACTGGGCTATTTTGTGGGAAAAATCGTGTTCTAGGATATGATAGCAAGGATCAATATCTCACTCTTTCTGTGTGTTTCCTTGTGAGGCTCAATCGACATGAAAAAGCTAAGTCAATGACTCTTGCGGTTTAGGTCACTTTGTCACGATCTACTTGGAATTATGCGATCTGCTTGGCATGGTTGCCTAGTCCCCCATTTTCAGATTCAAATTTTACCCAAACAAAAGTCTAGGTGCTTCAAGTTTTGTGTTATTATTAAGTATTAGTGTTTATAAATTTAGAACGTGAAATATATCCTGAAAACTTGAAAGTAATGCTTGTATTGTACCCGTGTTGTTTCCCTTTTATGTGAATAAATGAAGAGTTTAACATATTCTTATTTGTCTCAAACCTATTTAGGTATATTTTTAGAAAACGTAATTTCAAATGTTTCGAAGGATATCTATATGATGTAGACCCATGTGTTAAATTATCATATTGCTTACTTATGTCATGGAAAATTCTTGATTTATACTGGTATTTTAAAATTCTTTATTGTCATTCAAATATTTGCGAAGAAATGAAGGAGAAAAAGTCTGCCGCAGCCAGGACCCGGATCTTCCACTTGTCGGGCGGATGCTTTAGCCAATTAAGCTACCGCGATAGAACATTCTCTCCCTCAATTTCTGATGCTATGATGGCAAGGTGTGGGGTTTCGGATTCGTGTCCTGGCTGCGGCAGACTTTTTCTTCGCAAAATTCAAGCATGTGTTTCATGCGAATATTCATTATTTACATTCAAATATTTAATAATAGGTAAAACTAACTCCTAGTCCAGGTGTTTTACTTCAAAATTTTATTGTCGAATAACAATTTCATAATTCATATAAAATATTATTTTTATTTTGGTAAGATGTTTAATTTTTTAGAAATGTACGTTTATATTATCATCTGGCTTTAAAATTAAATTGTAATTGTATCCTTGATTGTAGGCAACAAGGGAAAACATCCTTGCGTTCAAGTCAGCCCTTGCGGACACTCAAGCAAACGAGCAGATAGAGGGCTATGCAAATTTTACATCAGCCTTCCTGAAAGCACTTGAGCTTCTGGAGCTTGTAAGTAACAACTATACTGATTAAAGTTTCTGTTTAATTTGTTGTTCATTTTTGAGCAGTAAATATTGGGTATTTCCTTTTACCTTTATTTTTTTCAATTATTTGTTAATTAAAGAATTTTTTACTTTCTTTGGTTTTTATCTGTGATGTGAAAAATTAATCTCCTGAGCATTATTAAGCATCTCTAATAATGTCAGTAATAGATCAGTAGTAACACCTCTTTCCTTTTAATAGCAACGTTTTCTCAAATACTGATCTATTTGATTTTCTCTTACACAATTCATTTGAATTTCCCCAATTCTTTAAAGAGAACAATGAAGATGTTATATTAGTGATTAATGCAGAACAGAAATAAATTTCATTCAAAACACTATTAACTTACTTAATTGCTAAATGAATTTACATATGTTTTAACAGTAAAGTAAATAACCCACATAAATAAGAAAGCATTTCATTTTGTTGATTAAATTGTGCAAAATAATTTTATTAATTTGTAACATAAAGCCATATGTATTCTGCTCATATACTGTACCACTCAATTAAATTAATATATCAAATATGTTTTGTTTAAATCATTCCCATATCTCAAAAAGAAAATTATTTTCTAGATGAAATTCAGAAACAATCTTTTGGAAAAATCTGCAAATTATGCATGGACTTTTATATCTTGTATTTATTGAATCTTTAAAATATTATTCTTCACTTCAAAAAAAAATTAAATTCAGTATTCAAGTTATTAAGATGAGATTGACTAATAGTGCATAACTATTCAATGAAACTGATTAACCTGTCTCTCTCCCATAGAACAGAGCTACAAAGAGTGACTGCAGTATATGCAAGCCATTTGATAATGAAGTAATCTTCTTGATAACAGACAATGTCCCCGGCAATTGGTCAACTTTCTTTGAAACATACAACTCCCCCATGTCCCACAACTTCAAATGGAAGGACATGTACAATGAATCCATCAGCTCAAGTGAATCATCTGAAGAGGAAACAAGTGTTGATCCTTTAAGGGACAGTATAGTTTCTGACAGTGATTCAATACCCATGGAAACCTATGCTCCACCTGGTACTTTCTATGAAACTCTCCCTTTAGTGCGCCTTGTTGCCTATCTCATAGGCAAAGAGGTCTTCAACTTGAAGGAAATTGAGAAGTTTACATGTGAAAACAGAGGTAAGATACTTTTGATAAGAATACATTTTAAAAAATTTCTTCAATTGATTTCCTTCGCGTTTTTTTTCTAAATAAACTCTCTAAAAACTTTTTAATAACCTCTATCCCTTTTTCCTGCATTAACATTTCAATAATTTAGATAGAATTAGTAGAAAACACCTAGAATTGCTTGGGAAAGTTTAAGAACTGTTACAAATACAAGTTTGGCCTGTTGTAAATCTGCACTACTCATCAAATGTCTTTAATATATGGAATAAAAAAATAGTTGGGACAGAGAAAATAAAAATAAGCAAATCTTTATGATTAATTTTGTACACTATGATCTTATTGAGATAAAATCACTTACCTATTTTTACATACTTACACTTACCTACTGTTTGTAATGATTGATATGTTGAAGTTATTCAAATAAAAACCCTCTTTTTTCAACTGCATTATTTCTAAGGTGTGTGAGAGATAGAGATGGAATAAATTTAAATATTAATGGCAAGGATTTAATTCCCTTAATGATGTTATTGAAATTTGGAGCAGAAATTAAAGAACAGACCTATAAATAAGTGTATATAGTTTATGGACTGAAGCAAAGGTCTGATTTCAATGACTATATCATGTCTTAAGGGTGGATTTAAGGGGTGCAGTATCTTAAGATTCGTAAACTAAGATTAGAAACACTAAGTAATATCAATCGTTATTTTGGACAGGATTTTCCGTGAACCTACAGTCACTTGATGAAGTGAAAGAGGAAGTTATTGAATATATTCCGTTGCTGGCAACACCCTTGGCAATGGCATCGGCAGATGGATACCCCAGGCCAATTATTTGGACTCATACATTTGCTGATATTGCTGTGAGTCTTGTATTCATTCAGTCTGCTAATGGTAAAGTTGCAGCTTTATTCAGCATGGAAATATGAAACAACTATTGAACTTTACTATACTGTTCAGTTTGATTTATATTATGAATCACACAAAACAAGTACGTGTTGAGCTTAATTGAGCTTCTAATGCTTCACATTGTAATGCTATTGCTTTATTAAATTCTGGTTTTACTCTTGCAATTACAAGACACTAATATTTACAATTAGGCTAACAAAATATTTTTAGCGAAGTACGGTATATTTTATGATGAAGTAATTTTGTTATCATATTTTGTCTATAAGAAAAATCTTCCTTTTTCAGATTTTTTCTGAAAAATATGCTATATGCTGTATTGATACTGCTTAAGCTGTATTTTATAGTATTTTTCTTTTCTGCAATTTTATTTCTGTAATTTTTTTCTATTCAAGTGAACTTTATTATTTAAATTATTCTGGTAGTAGTTAGTATAATCTTATGGCGTAGTGTTTTACAATTTGAGTAAAATTTATTTAGAGAATTAGATAGTTTGTTTTAGTTTAAATAGTATGTAATTGAAATGAGATGAACAGAGGTTAAGACTGAAAACTTTAGCCTAAAAGAAAACACTAAATTAACTGATTTGAAAATTGGAGATATTTGACTTTTTCTTTTCCCAGCATAGGAAATCAGTGATATTTACTGACTTCCTTATTTCTTATCATCTTTTGACTTCCTGTCTTCTGTCTTTTCCCTTGCACTCAACCTTTGATTACTTTCTTTAAAGTACATGCTAAGCATTCTGCAGTTGCTCTCAAAGTTTTATCCATTCATAAATTTGAGATTCCTGAATACTATTCCACTAGATGTTTATTGTTGTTTTATTTTTTTTACTTAATACATTCCTACTTCCTATAAAATGATGTATCAATATTTATCCAAAAACTATCATTTGATACTTTATAATCTTTTGTGTTGAACACAGTTTGATTTTTGCAATTCATCATGTAATGTAAGAAATTAATATTCATAATTTTTAAATAAATTTTTCTCGTAAAGAAAGAAAATTGAAACACAACTGTTAATGAATTAAACGATTAAAAATCTCCAATAGCCATCTTTGTCATTCCAAAAATTGGGGGTGTTGAGGTGCGGTTTGCTGACAAAGACAGCTATTTGAGATTTTTAAATATACATTTAAAATATTTTCTTGATTGATGGTTTGCGGCAAAATGTAGAATTATTTTAATAATACTGAAGGGATATTTGATACCTAATCAATCCATGTGTATTAAACTTGGTTATTTTTCCTCTGGAAGATGCCATATCTAAGTTCTTCAATAAGCCCTTTTTTCTGAAAATGGAAATTTTTTTTTTCCTCTCAATTTTTTGAGTACTTATTTAATGTATAACCTTGATTTATGGAGTAAGATAGACCTAGCAAGACAGACTGGTTGCAGTTATCTCTGTCCATCTCTTTACCATTTTACTTGCACCTTTTGATTATTGAATTTATTATTTAGAAAGTATTTAAATAATGTAGGCTACATTATATTAGACTGATATTCATGCATGCTGTTGAATTCATATTTTTCGATTCAGTACTTCAAGATTTTCAACTTATTGTAACCTTTGAGTGAATTTTCAGTGTGCTGTGGTATTTTCAACTTAAACACAAAGTCCTTGGTTTGATCACTTTTTCTTCAAGTGTGTTGTGGTTTGGTGTCTGCACTAACTGCTTGCAGGATCCTAAGATATCAAGATGGCTTTGGGAAGTGATGAAAAATGAGGAACAGAAAGGCAGATTTGATGCTTATGAAAGGAATAAGAAATTATTTTTCACCCAAGAAGAAGAAGACCATAGATATGTTAAAAAACGCATAAAGGTATTTCAGAATGATAATTGCTCATCGTTGTAATGTACCCAGAAAGAAACGTGTCCTCTTGCATTCATTTTGAAACCTTGTAAATAATTTGAACTCTTTTATTTACAGTCCCTCAGTAGAAGTGGTAGTGCTTGTTTGTCAATAAATCTCCCTTATTATTTCTTGTTTCAACCTTCAGTTTCTCCTCTTATGTTGTAAAAAGTTCCTCTAAAATTTGAAATTTATGTTATTTACCTGCTAGATTCTTTGTCACATTTAGTGAATAGATGTTTCTAGATTAATTTCTTTGAATTTCTATCCCGGTTCACTTAGACAATTATGCAAAATGTTTTACAACACCAAACAAGTATGTGAGCAATCTTGTGACCTATGTATATCCTTTATTTTTTCAATGTACAGATGAAATTGAGGACACCAGTATTTTCCAGTGCCTGCATCAAAAACAAAAGAATTTCAGGGATAGAGTTTAACTTTCTGTGAAAGTATGGTATTCTATAAACTTTTTCAGTTAGCTAACATCATATTAAATACTTTGATACCTATTTCATGGCAGTCTATTTTTTGTATATTTATTTATACAAAAGTATATATTTTGGTATCTGTTTCATGGACCTACAAATTTATATCATATCACAACTCCATTAAAATTTTCAGCTTTTCACTGCATGTTTTTTCTTGACCTTGCTCATTTTTCATGCTTGACCACCTAAAAGAAAATTGATTTAAAGCTGAGTTTTTAGTGATTTTCCTCTCCTTACCTCAAGTAATACCTCTTTTCAATTAATTACAAGTATCCTAAATTTCAAGTTTCTTCCAGTTTCCAACTCAATCCAATTTGTTTTCCCTTAAATGGATTTCCCCTATGAATCCGTGACAATTTTGAATAATAAACTATCAGATGTTATGAAAGTCAATTTTTAATCTAAAAAATATAAGATCAAAAAGATGGATTACAAGGATTATTAAGTCCTATCAACAAACCATGTGTTAAGAGGAGTTAAGTAATTTTATATAACAGATTGGAATTGATTAATGGTAAAGTATCTATGAACAATTCCCAGTCTTTTCATATGAATTTTTTAACATATGTACATACTTTGACTTATTGAGGTTCATTCAAAACTTACTAGTGTTAATTTAATCATTTCAAAAATACTTTATCAAAACATTAAAATTTAAGTTTCATCAATCAATTGGATTCTAATGATCTATATCTATTCCATAATTAAGGAAGATGATGAATCATTGGGATATTTATACCAAGAGTATCGGCTGATGACATCTGTGTCATCCCCTGCCTTTTTGCGGAGGACAGTCAACACAACAAATGATGTGAGTGAGAATTATTCCTTCAAGCATTATATATTCTCCATAAATAAACATAAAGTTATTACAATGAATCTTTCCTCTGTCAATTTAAGGTCATTTAAAATATTCAGTTATGTTTAACTTAATTATAAAATATCAAAGAAAAACATCCATTTAATCCTGTGTCCCAAATGCTTTTCTGTGGAAAATCTGGGTTTCCTTAAAGGTAAAAAAGGGTTCCACAATAAAGCTAAGATGCTGACTAGAAACTGTTTTCAGATATCTATCATAGATGTATATAGACACCTCTGGATCTATTAAACATATAACACGCAAACCAACATCCTAAACCACAAGTATCGTTGACTTATAAATAACATAAACCTGATCCTTTTTTTAATAAGAGATTTGGCACTATTTGATGGAATAATGTTGAACAAAGATGATTTTGATGAAATTAGCTGCTTGTGGTTTCACAATATCTTTTTCACTATTTTGTTTTGATGAAAAATAAATTTGGGAAGGATTTACGTAAGACTTTTTGAGTAAATTTTTGTATATTTTAAAGTGAACACTTACTAATGATTTGTTGTATTTTTATTACTTCTGCTGATAGACAGAGGTGGTAGCTGACCTTCTTGGTGTTGCTGGGACAGATGTGCCATTGGAAGAATTTCAGGAGCTCCTTCATTCTTATGAGGTAAATAGTAATACTCAGTTGAAAGTTTCCCATGTTTTACTAATGAAAGAAAATAACTCTTTAAATCTCCAAATACTCATTGAGCTTTTTCAGAGGAACTAATTATTTTGCAAATTACTACTCTTCCGTAATAGTCAGCAATCATGAAATTGTGTATGTAACTGATTATTTCTGATGTAGTTGAAGTATTCAAATGTTGAAAGGTTTACTGAAGGATTTTACTCTGTTTAAGATTTTACTGTTTAGGATTTTAATTATTGGATAAACTTAAAGTTGGTTTCACCTGTTAAAAATCAAATTATTAATTTTTCATTTACAGACATGGATGTTGAAAATCATAATCATGTCCAAAATTAACATTAAAATTTAGGAGAAGGATTGAAAAGAGAAACATTGTATTTATTGCCAAAAATGGTTACCCATAGCTGTGACTGGTCTTAAACAAAGAATATAACCACACTGAGAAGTAAATTTCTAATCCAATGAGAAATATATGTATGAAAACTATCATATCTCTATAATTTCTTGTTTACAGATTGGTGTTAATGGCTATGGATTTGCAATAACAAAGGAGGGAAACATTCTTTTTCATCCCGATCTAAGGCCAGTGGTGAGCTAATTGTTGTACTCTGTGAAAATCATCTGTATTTGTATATCTTTTATAAATTAAATGAGAAGGCAATTCTGATTTTGAATCCAATCTAGTCCAAAATATTATCAGAGTAGCATTGACTTTACTTTGACTCTGAAATTTTAATTTAAGATTGACATGTCTGTGTTTTATATTATTCTTCTAATTATTATGCATAGTATTAATCAATTATAAAAATGTGATGGTTCTCTACATTTTTTTAATGCACCAATCATACAACATCAGAGATATGCATTTTATTGTAATCAGCTAAGCACATACTTGATAGCAGTTTCAAAAACTGCTTTCTATTATATTTTTAGCTTCTTTTGGTAAAGTCTGGGTTTTACCATGGTAAGATCTAATTACTGAGGCACTCGTTTGTTGCTTTTCTTTTCATATTTCCATAGGAATAGTAAAAGAAAATATATCTGCTCCCCAATACCTTGCCTTCCATACTCACTGCCAAGAGCCAGGCCTCTTTTGGAAAAGAGTTGAAATGGATAAATTACTCACTAAATATTATGTTTTTCATTGAAATCTTACGTTGATTTAGTTATGATCGTTTTTTCTAATTTAACTTAATCTCTGTTTTATGAGAAGTATATATACTTTAACTTTCCTCTTATTTTAGTTTTATGTTTTAACTGATAAATTTGTCTTTAAATTTTGAATAATGTATTAGGAAAAAAGTATTTATTATAAGATTTAGCATTTGGTCATTGTTAGAATCAATATATTCTAATCGAAAATGTTAATTACTATCTCCTCAACCATACAGTTCCAAGGAAGTCTTAAAGATGGTTTCAACAGTGTGGACCTGGCTGAAATAGAGATAACTGATGATGGGAAGGGTCCAAGAGATTTCTCTGATGAATTGTTAAAGGTAAAGAATTCATAGTGTTAGAAAATCATCCACTATTTTATATTAAGGGTGAATGAATATTGATTTTTGTTTAATAACCTAAGGAAATTGTTTTGCTTTTTGAGGTATTCTCTTTCATTCTTTTGGAGAGATAAATTTTCATATATATTATTTTGTGATATACAGTGGTAATATCTAAAGTATCATCTTGTAATTGCTATTTGGGTGTACATATCTATAATGATAACTACCATCATCTTTCTATTTTAAAATGTATCATCAATGAAATATTTGGTATTTTTCTCATAACACTATATGTCTTTTTCAGTTGCGTCATGATATGGTTAACCAAGAAAGGGGAGAGTTCTTAGGACTTGATGTTCTCATGCACCTTGATGACATGGTACAGTATGAAGATAAATATTTCTAATGATAACAAATACTATATTTTATTCTGAAACCTTTGTGAAATAAACTTAAATGAATCAATTTATGACCTAAATTATACTCAGATGAAAAGCCTAGAATTCTGTTTATATACTCTCAATTCTAGTGAAATAACTTAGATATGGAATGAGATCATTTTGTTACTTACACTTCACCATAGGTAGTAGAATGCCTTCATAATACACTTATACCAACTAATACCGTGGTATAGTGGTATAGGTAACATTTGGAAATAAATTTGATACTTGGATTAAAATATAAGTATCTTGCACAATTGGTTATACCAAAAAAATACTGAAGGTTTTTCTACCTGCACATATCTTCCTTGATATTTTCTTTGAAATGAGACTTTTTAAAATCGAATTTAAAGATTCAAATCTTAGCTATTAATTCTTATGAAATTATCTTTGAGATATTTCAATTACACAACTGCAGAACTTGTTTTCACCATAAGTAAAATATTCTCATATTTTAATACTTTATCTGCTGAGGAATGTTTTATCTACAGTAAAGAATTTTTAATTGAATGAGAAAAAATAGGTAAAGGTTATTTTGCACAAGATAAAAAATGAAAACTATAATTAAATTATGATATGATGGCTAAAGAGGAAGCAGTATTCTAAAATATCATTTTGCTTCTCAAGAGTTATTAGTTATGATTTTGAGATTCTAATTCATATGGAAATCATGGAGAAAGATTAAAAAAATTGTCTTAAATTAATTACTGCATCATTTTCTTACAGAGACGAGTCTCTTCAGTCAACAGGAACTATTACTACATGCCTTTGGAAGGAACTCCATATACTCTTGCCATATCACTTCCATCTACTTATGGGCTTTACAAAATTAAGACTGGCTCCAATGATGAAATCAAATTATTTATGGTGCAAGGTACCTTTTGCATAGATCCATTTTTTAATTTGCTTCCATTAATATTGAACTGTATTACAGACTTAGCCTCAATCATACCTCTAAACCTTATCTTTGCAATTTAACAAAAGCCAATATTCTCTATGTTTGTATGTAATCAATTTGTTCACTTGTATTTGAAAGTTAACACAATTCTGATTTTGTGTAAAAATAGTAAAGTATTTAAAGAATTGCATGCAATTTTTCAGGAAATTTCCAGCACAGTATTTTTCTTGGTAATGAATTGTCTATTTGATAGAAAAGCAATTTAAAGCTGTACTTCCACACCAAGTGACAGTTGGATTCTAAATTTAAAATTTGTTTGGCTATTCATACTAAAATAAATGAGGGAAAATCCAATTTCATTACTCCTTGGATTAAAATAGTTCCATATAGTAATTTCCTACAAATTCAGATTTATCATCCTCCATAGATTTCTGATGCAATTTATAGAAATTTAATTGATTAGTAAGCTACCAGAATGTGCTTAACTTTGAATTTCGTTTTACAAAATAACACATATAAGTGTAAAAAGTATCACAGAAATAATACAGCATTTTCAGTTCCAATTTTCTATAAGATATTACATGAGTTTAAAATATGTTCTGTTATCTTTCCTGTAGGAATAAAGGAATATTTGCCCAGTGACAATTGGAAGATTCATCGTCAATGGTGAGTCATATAAATATGAATTCATTTCTGATCAAGTTTTTAAGAAAAGAAAATAAAAGAGAAATATTGTCAATACATTTTCATGATTTTCAAAAATGTTTTTTCTACGGAGGTGATTTCTTAATCAAATTAGATTATTTTCATATTATTTAGGATGTACTGCAAGTACCTAAGTGAAACATTTCAGCTATTTGACACAGCTGAAGAAAGGTTGTTGCACTTTCTTGACAAGATCAGTCAGCCTGATTGGATATGGAAAACACCTGATCCACCAGATACAAGAAACAATACTGGTAATAAAATTTCATCTTATGTTGAGTGTTTATATTCCTCATCTGTGCTGTTTTCTTTATCAAAACACTTTATTGAATTAAGCTTATCATACTTTATTACATTTACAGAAAACTTTTGAAATTCAATCATTTTTAAGCTATTGAGTAAATGATATAATTCCTTTCTGCAAGCTGATATATCATTGAAATTTATAGATTCTGGAAACAACTTATTGCTGTATACTCATTTTTATAACAGTCTCTTTAAAAAGGATTTCCATATTCTTTTATGATTATGAATATACAATAATTTTGAATATATAAATACAGTTAAATGGAGATAAGAGTGAATGTATGGAATGTAGATGTTTTAGGACTTTGTTTCTCATAGAAAACAATGCTATCTTGGTTTATATGTTGATCTAACACTATTTCATGTGGAAGAATAGGAATATCTTAGTTCATTTTTGAACCTCCAGATCTATTAGAAGTAGGATAGTTTATTATGAAAGTGTTTGATTTCTTTGTAATAAAATTTATTGTTTCAGACACATATTGTCGACATGAGGCCATTGCAAAGGATGCACATAAATGTAAGTTTAGATGAATTTCATTCTAAAAATTGCAATTTGAATCAAGACTTCCATTTTTATGGAATACAACTATATTTTTCCATAGATTATTTTATAGTGCTACATTTAATTTTCAGCTGTGTTAGACTAAGTTATCTGTTTAAAGTTGGTAAAACTAGGTTTTATTTCTCAAAATTTTATATATTATTGGAAAAATTTGTAGGATATCTAGAAAAATATCTGTTTAAAAACCATTTCCTGTTTACCTATAATTTAAGATCTATTAGTCAGTTTCAGTTAAATTTGACGAGTTATGATTGTGTTTGAAACAATATCCTTATGACTCTTTTCTTTTGATTAAATTCTTCATGTTTTCTTATCCAGCAGCCATTACAAGAAAGTTCATAAGAAAACACCTTTCATTTAGCAGTAGCAGTAAAAGGATTACGTAATACTTTAGACAAACTTAAAATTATTCACTCACTTTGATGGATTTCTGTTTGTTTATTGATAATCTGTTGAAATACTACTTTCAGGTGATAAATCTCTGATTGAGCTATTGCTTTTTGATGCAAGGGTAACCAATAAATTCTTCAAAACAAAGCAGTGGGATCTTGAAAACGATGAAGAGTGAGTATATTGTTATTTCCCCAATTAGAGACATTTATCATAAATAATATTTAGATATTCTAAGTAATAATATTAACCCATACACTAGCAGAGTAAAGTTATTTCTTCTGTGTCCATACTATTTCTTTGCTACTTTTACAAGACTTTTACTGTAAGAAAATATTGAAATTATTTGGGGTAAATCATAACCAGTATAGCAAATATTCATTTAATGTATAATATAAAGTAATTTTAGTTTTACATTCTTTTAGGAGAGAGATCTTTCATCTCTTCAATGTGACTCTGAGATTCATTGCAACTCACAGTGGCCTTACCAGATGGCAGGAACCAACAGGGGACAGTGGCAATGATACAACTGAGTAAGGGAAAAATGACTAAAAAAATGAAGCTGATAAAATATTGCATGAAACCCTCAAGAACAAATTAAATTTTAAAATGGTCGATTTTATTCAACTAAATACTTTTGATGATGAATCGAATAAATAATGTGAATATTAATATCAACTAAGTATGAATATGAAATTAGTTATCTCATAATTAACTCTCAATACTATAAAAAATAAAATGAAACAGAGAAAAAAGTATTGCATGAAACACTCAAGCGCAAATTGAATTTGAAATTGATGGAGTTTAATCAACTAAATAATGTGAATATTAACATCAACTAAATATGAAAATGGCATTGGTTATCTCAAAAATAACTCTCAATATACATGATGAGAATAGAGCAACTCAGATAAACTTATATCTTTTTGTCCCATGCATGTTTGAATAACATGAAATTTGAGAAAGGTGATATTGCTTAATCTTTTTTTATTTCATAAAGTGCCAGTCGAAGACTTCATTAAAATTAATAAATCTATCATTCATTAAACTTTCTTCTAGTGTGTTTGCGGAGTACTTCAGCGATGCAATAGAAGATGCATGGTATAAGAAGTCAGTGATATGGCATGAGGCTGATCCTGGCTCCTATGTATACAGTATGAGATATCCAAGAGGTAAATATGTTTTTTTTTATAAGTACCACATTTTCCAGCTTATAAGACAAATTGGCATTAGAGACCTATCCTATTTTCAGCCACATTGTTTTGTAAAACTAATTATCAGTATATCATTCTTCAAAATTGTTTGCAGTAAAAGCAAGTAGCCAGCTATTACCAAAGAATTTAAACAAATAGGGTGTATTTATTAGGACAGTATCATAGAATATTGAAAGTAAAAAATGAAGAGCTAGAAAGTCATTTTGTCACTTAAGTGTTGTATATCTGAAGTAAAGCTGTTCAAATTTCAAAGATTATTTTATGTTACTTGGTTTACCGACAGTCTCTCAACTGATTCTCAAAAGTTTTCAGAAATTGACTTTGGTTATACTAGAAGCAGAAAATTTACATGAATTCCTATTTGGGAAAGGCATGTTTTATAAGCTGATAAATACAGTATCTATTTTAAATTTACAGTAAAAGTTTCTAGGAACATGTACCAGTAATGCAACCAGAAGTGGAATATAGAAAATGTCATCAAGGATGTAAATCTGCACCTGATGATAATGACTATTTTGTAGTTAATTTTAAAAACGTTAATCATAAAATCAGTACTCTTACTTTTGGATTTTTTTATGAAAAATTTTAAATCTTAGACCATAATGATTTAATATCTGATTGCATTATCTTTTTCTTTATAGATGAAATAATTGATGATGATAATGACCTGTTGACTCAAGTAACTGCAACAAAAGCGATTTTTCTCAACGATGGTGATAAGGCTACCCCTGCCTCAGTTGTTGGATATAGGTTTCCTCATTCTATCTTGTTGGACTTGTTGGACAAGATTACATCTGATTACTATGTAAGATTTAAATCTACTCTTATATAATTTTCTCCCTTGGCTATAATTAAAAAGTTTTATTTTCTTAATCATTTCTTCATCATGTATTAATTATTTTCCTTTTGAATTTTACTCTGTAATCATCTTGAAAACTGGAGGATGTTAAATTAATAAATTGAAATTATGAAACATATTTATATGCATGTTCGTACTCAACCACAAATATATAATATTCAATATATTAATATTATATGTATATGTGATAATGTAATATTGTTGTAACAAATTCAGGTCTATACTATATTACTTATATATATATACTTCCCTCACATTACAAAATCAACCATTTAACCATGTATGAATTCTCTGTTCTCTTCTTGGCCTCACATTCAACTATATATATGGCTCAACTAATATTTATTTTTTATTTTCAATTATAATTTTTCAGTGTTACTCTTCTATTTTGACCTCTTAATACATTATAAGTTATAAAGTTATCTATTTCTGATATATCATCTGAATCAAACACTTAGTAACTTCCACAATTTTATTGTGGAAGTTACTATATTTTATTTCCACAATAAAATTGTGGAAGTTACTAAGTGTTTGATTACGATGGTTTATACTGAATTCCACAAAGTGAGGATAGAGCATATTAATTATATCATCTGAGTTTTTCCATCTACTTACTCTACTTAAGAGAAACATCAACCTTTTCTATGAAATCTGAGCTTAATTTCTGACCTAACTTTATCATTAATTCACTTAGTTTGTTTTTTTTTCCTCAACCAAATCATTTCATGAAAATAATCTTTCCTTAAGCTTACCTTGATTTCTGAGTATCTCTAGTTAAATATACAGCTTGGAAATTTCATGTTCTTAATCAAGGCTTCCACTTTGGCTCTTCCTATGCAAATATGATGTTATGAAATAATAGAATTATGTCACTGATATGTGTCCTCAGATATGTATCATATGCTTTTTACGATAAATTTTCAGGATGCCTTCAAATTTAGTGAATAACTAATAATTATACACACATCAACACAACTAGATTACAAAAGAATGTATAACATTCAGCAATCAAGCAAGTCAGAAGATTAAAATCATGTAACATTTATTTTAGCATTTGTTTACATTATTCGATTGATTTATCATATTATAGTAAAATGTGATATTCATGAATTTGTTTTACAGTGTGGTGATGAAGATTCCAAGGAACACTGCAATGACAGACAAGATATCCTAAAGAATGGTGAAAACTCTAACTACACTGGTGAAAAACTTTTCTCCTCTCTATCTTCTTTCCCTTCTTGTTCATCTGGAGAAGTTAGATGTTACCTTCTGGATGGCTCAGGGTAAGTATGGTTTAGATAGTTTATTTATTCATTATTTAAGGGAAAATCTCTTTACAAAATATACAAAATGTTTAATGAATGAGTGCACAAAGTTAGTAAATCTAATCACAAGTTAGATTTATAAAAATGAACACATAAAATCTTTAACATAACATAGGGCAAAGCAAACATTGGCATAGCTGCAGAATCAAATTATTACAAGTCAAAATACATCAATGACGGTGGCCTTGATGGCCGAGTGGATAGCATGCCATCCAAGCTATCGCTCCTACCCCAATGTCCCGAGTTTGAATCCTGCCTGATTGGATTTTTCCAATCAGGGAATGGTTGTGTGCATTTCTTGTTTCTGCTGCCTCAGTGAACCACCTCCTGATAAGTTCATCTGAGCTTAGGAGGACTTCAACAACAAAGGGCAACAGTAGCTAAGCATGAACAGTAGCTAAGCACAAATTTTTCACTACACATAATGAAAGTATTACTTGATGATAAGATAATTTGAGATCTATGATTCACCTCTTTCAGGTAAAACATGAATGTAATTAGTGAATACATACCTGAAAGTATTTGGGCATGTGAAGTCAATTTGTCAAACTTATATTGCAGCTAAATTTTAAGTCCTATCTTCAGTTCTAAAGTAAATGTATTGCATTTTCAGTAATCTGTGATTTCTTCAATTAATATAATGGAAGATATCTTTGATAGTTAAAATGTTTGAGATATAGACAAAATCCTGTCAAATTGTAGGAAGTATACAGACACACACTCATAGATATGATTAGTGAAATCTCATCAAATAAGATAAAATCAAATTTTTTTATTTCCATTGCAGATATATTTTAGCAATGATGTCACCAGAAAATACAACAGAAAGAACTGGACAGTTCTTTGGAAAACTTGAACCTGAAATAATGAGTCAATTAGTAGACATTGGTCTTTATGTAAGACGTCCATTATTTGATTATCAGGCTCTTTGCATCCATGAATTCATTACTAGCAGAGCATCTATCCTGCTTTTGGTAGGTATTTATCAATGTTGTGACTTCATAATTTGTCTGAACATTGATCAGTTAATGTTTCAACACTATGTGTTAAATGACCAGCCCTATGATAAAGAAAATCACTCCTGTTCTTTGTCTTGAACAAAACATTGTTCTCATTTACCATTTATACTCATTTATAAGCCAAGTTTTTCAGTACATTTTTTATGCTGAAAAAGCCCCTCACAGCATATACTGGAGTGAGAGTTTCACTTACCTGTTCTGTAGAGGAAAAAGTCTGTCATAGTCAGAAATTCAGCTTGTAAATTCCTCACTTGTTCAATTAACAATTCTTTGTTAATTTTATCTGCAATTACATGCTGTCTGTTGGTAGTTTTTGGATGGAAAACTATAATGATTGATTGGACATCCTGATGTGAAATTTCCGGTGTCATCAGATTTCCCACCATAGGCTTATACTAAAATAAATTAGTATTCCCAGTTTTTTGTGATAAAATTAGATGCCTTTGCTTATATTTGGGTTGGCCTATATCTGAGTATATTTGGTATATTCTTGCAATTCCTTCTTTTTTCCTATCAAATCAAATATCAAAATCTTTAAGAAATGGAGTAGTTGCATTTGAAATAATTTTATTTATTTTAGTTTTTTAGTGTTAATGATATTTTTTTTCAAGCAACATCATTTTCCATTTTAATTGGGGGAATTGATTTTAGTCATTTGAGTGAGAAATGTCTATATTTTCTATTTTATGACTAATAAATTCCCTCTAGCCTTTTTACAGTATACAGTGGGCATTTCAGTGGGCTTTTGGACAAATACTATGGCTTCTATTGAAAACAAATCTTCACACTATCTTGCTTCCTCAATGGACTCATGCTGCAATTGATGGTGAGTTATACTTTGAAATTTAAAGTAACTGGAGAGTTCAACTACCTAGTCCCACTGTTTTATTTCAAAGGAAAATGTCTTTCTCTGCAGCAACAGCTCATTATAATTTAATTTTCAATAAATTATCTTCTATTATAATATGATATTTTTGGAATTGCAACTGTTACTTGTCATGCAATACTGTCATCGTAAAATTCAAGAAACTGGAATAATTTAGTATTTACCTAATATTGCTGTAATCATTTTATGCTGGAATTAAATTATTTGATTAAGTTTTTTTTGTAGATATTATTCATTCCATTTCCTATCAATCATGGCCAAAACTTTAGCCTTGGCTTGCTTGCAATAGTAATGGATGCAGAAGTCTAAACATCTAAAATTGAAAAAAAAATGTATTCTATTTTTGCATAAGAATTATATCTTGTTGATAATTTTCCCGATTCACTCCATAAAACCAATATTTGTATCATTTTTGCATGAAAATTATTTTTACCTAACATAATCATAAATTATATTTAACATTTTCAATATTTTGAAACACAACAGTTATACTTTAAAATCTTAGTTTCATTCAAGTCATTGTAGAATTCTATTTTCATTAATCCAGAAAATAATATGTTTTGAATTTGTATTTCTTTTAATATAGTTAAAACTTATTGTATCTTATAGTATATACCTCCAACCATCTAAATTACTAAATCTACATCATTTTGAATTTTAATAAATTCCCCATAGTCTTCTTGTAGTTCTCTAGTTGTAGTTTGTAGTGAGGACACAGTTCATGATACAAAATACCAGGTTAATTCCAGGTTTTTACTCTTTCCATCTTATCCTGTGTTAAAAATGAATTCCTCTTACTTTCCAGCTTATTACGACAGTTATGAGGATGGTCCGTACTATGTGGGTAGAGAAGAAGATGAGCAAGAAGTGTTAAAAGACTGGAGAGGAAGATCTATTGGAAAAGACGATGACTACCACCCGAAGAAAACTGTCACTATCATCAGGGAAGCATGTGACAAGTGGGCATATAGATTTTCTTTGACCCCTCCTCCTCCAATCCCAACGACTGAGATGCCATCAAGTACGGATGTGTCTACAACTGACGAAACAACAGAGAGTATGGAGATTTCATCCACATCCATGAATGATGAGCCATTGGAAGAAACCCCCGCATCCAAGTATTCAGAACCATCATCATCAGCATGGACAACACAACCAACAAATTCTGCATCGGTGTTCTATCCGTTTGCAACAGTTAAGAGTGTTGTGAGTCGTTGGAAGAGAAGTATTTCAGCAACGTCAACACCAGCCCCTAGTGATGATATACAGCTTGGTGAAAATCGTTCAACTACAGAAAGTTATAACTCGTCTGCTAAAATGAATGACACTGACTATATTGAACCAGAGACCACCTGTCCAAGGTAAATTAAATTTGTCACTTCATACATTAGCTCTTTACAAATTATCAACTCTTCTTTGTCTCAGTGTCTAGTTATTGAATATAAATATATCTACCTCTGAGCTAAGTCTTGACTTCATCATATGAGCAGATTTTACTCGTAAATTTATCTAATATGACAAATTTCCTTTCTCTGAGTAGTTAATGATTAATTATTGATGTTTAAAAATACGTGATCATACTTGAAGTAAAAATGCTGTTTGGTTTGTAAGGAGTGATTATGGCAAATATCTATTAAGTGCTTGAATTAAAATTTTCTCTTTGAGAATGAATTATGTAGTTTAAAATTGCCCTCCGGTGTTCTTATTATGAAATTTCAAAAGTAGTTCTTTTACCTGAATATTGTAGCTTATATTTGATAAAGTCTGAATTTTTTATGCTACTCTGTTTTGTTCATAAAGAATTTAAGCAAAGCATAATAAATTTGATTTATATTAATTGATTCACATTACCAAATTGTTGCAAAGTTGAATTTAATAGAAGATTGATTCTCTATGAAGAACATATCAATGAAATGGTCACTTACCCTTCTGAATAACTTAATTAGCTTTTCTATTGCTTACAGCCCAGAAAACCCTTCTGCTATATCTGCAAAATAATAATGGAAAGCAAACATACAATTTTATTATCACACACCTATTAAAAATTAATATAAAAACACCCAAACTTCAAATCAGAGGACAAATTTTCTGCTATTGCGATCGCTGCTGTATGAATATCATCAGCGATATATTTGTATTGGTACAACATTAATTCATTTCCTACAATAGGTTGATAAGGGAGATCTTAGAACTTTTACCCAAGGAAAGTTGAACATTGAAGCATTAATCTTTTCAAGATAAAAAGAGCAAAAGTCAAAGCAGTGTTTTCTTTATTTATATTTTCATATATTTTATATTTGAATTTGAATATTTTTCATAACTCCAAGTTATTTTCTTGAACTTCTTGAATAAGTCCATTCTAGTACCTTAAGAATGGATGCCTATTATGATACATGAATAATTTGTGCTGGATATTTATCAGTTTTGATTTTTTCCTTATAGTTTTACCTTTAAATTCTTTAATTAAAGAATCACCTTAAATTACATTTTTCTTTAAATGATTTTAATTGTTTAGTAATTTTTATTTTAGGCCTTTCACAGCTGAGAGAATTCCCCATTCTGACTTGGTGCTAGTGGTCATAACCAATTCAGATTCTTACTTGCTCTGTGCTGAGGGTAGAAAAGAAAATGAAGATCTTGAAATAAATGAGGTATTATTTTTCTTTAATATTTTATTATTTGCAGTTTAACCCTGGAAGTTGGTAGAAAATTTTTATTAGCTTTTCAATTTATAAGTAGAAAGTAGGGCAGTTTTGAATTAGATGTCAGATAATACATTAGTCTATAACAGACATAATTTTTAGTAGAAGATTATTAATATTTATTGACTTGACTTCATATTGTTTTTATTAACCATAATTTTAATCAAATACACCACTTTTACCTGCAAATTTTCTGGTTACTTGTTAAGGCTCATTGCAATTTTTACAATTGTAGACAAGCTTTGAACAAGAATTTCCTCTTATCAGCATGTTTCATTCTAATTTCACATTTCTGTATGCTTTAAAACTTTTTATATTTTCCATACAAATAATAATTGATGCAAGAAAATGCAGCATCTTCCCATTGGAAATACTTGTCATATCACAACTGTTTCATTGATAGATGGCATTTCCTCCATTCCATAAAAAAATTATGAAATGATTTCCAATTTATAAAATATCCTTGTACAGAACTAAGGTAGATATTTTCTGCAAATAACCAAAATTTGATTTCTTCTATAATAGTTAGTTCACTCATTGCTGGAGATTGTATTTATTTAGGTCTCCTTTTTTATCATAACATAGAATGAATGAAAGTTTATTTCTGCTACTTTCATTTGATCACATCCAGCTTTCTTATTATTAAAACATTAAATATGAGAACACATTTCTTTGAAATGCACCAAATATTTCTATCACATGTTACTATATTGTTTTTATTGGCATTAAAAGTATGCTTAGTTTTCTCACAAAGTAGCTCTTTAGAAAAGATCAAGTAAGGTTTTCTTATCGTTTGAAGATTTGAATTCAAAAGAAAATTTATCATTGACATATCTAATTTTCAGGAAAATGGTGATATGAATGGCAAGGAAGAAGAAGAAGAAGAAGAGGAGATGATTTGGAATCCAAGCAAATTGGATATGCATGTTGGACTGAGAGCTATTCCATACAATGACACCCATGCTTGTCATAAGTTACGCACAGATAGGTTACCAAGAGGGAAGAGAACTACTAAATGTATCACACAGCATCCTAAGGTAGAGTATATCAATAAATTCTAATATATTTTAGTTGTTTGTGTGTGTCTTAATTTTTATTTAATATTTTGGAATCTAAATGGAATTCTTTAGTTGCAAAAACAACTTAAATAAAAGTATCCTCCTCTTTTTATTCAAGAATAAGTTACTCGTCAACCTTTTCCCCTTGAATAAATTTCAATTTCAGTGTTTTTACTCTTGCAACATTTTTGTACTACTATCTTAAAAATTGTATCCTCATCCACATAGTAATCTAATTAACCATTTTGATGTGGACCAATTTTCGAACTTAGCAAAAACAACAGAAAGCAATACTAAACTTCAACTTGTGGGTAAAGAGCCATCTTAGTATCCAAGTATATGGCTTACTCCCTCTCCTTGCAAAAAAAAGATGCAGGAAAGGAATTGCTCGAATGGTCTGGGACCACCAGTTGGGGCCCATGCAGACTGCTCAATCGGTTCTTTACACTCAGCGTGTTAATAAACCTATTGCTACAATTTATACAAAAAAATATTTAATGATGATTAAATAGCAGAAGGCAGATTTATGTACATATAAACAAGGTTGATCAAGGAATAATTAATGTTTGCTGAGTTAATCTGAGTATAGAATGATGAAATAGAAATTACAGTTGGGTATGCATATTAGAAACACATAGTTGAATCAGAAATTCAGGTGATGACTTTCAGGAAGTAATTTTAATATAGAATATTGGAACAACAATCTCACTTAGTATTATTTTATACTTTAAAATAATCTGAATTCATAGCGCATTCTACAATTACATGTGATTTACATAATTTACAAATTCAAAGTGTTATTCCTTTTTATTGTCAAAGTTTTGCTAATGTTATTACTATTTTTAGCACTAGAGAAAAACGATTGTCATTTTATTTTTTATGGAAGTCACTTTGCTTTTTCTCCACTTAAGCAAAACTTTCTTTTTGACCCCTTTGCTTGTGTTTCTCTTCATGTTCCATTATGTAAACAGCTTGTGCATAAAACTTTGCAAGTTAATTTATTGGGGGACGAATATCATTCTTTTAGTTCTTGATTTTTTCATGTTTAAATTTTAAATTATATTCCTTTGCATCCTAATTTACCTACCCATTTAAATTTAAAGCTATTTTACTCTTTTTCATTCCAGGAGCAAATACACTTGCTTGCCTGCAGTGGATGCTCAAACCTAGTGTTGAACTCTATTCTGGCAGTGATGAGTTTGACAGTGATTCTCATGAACAGTTGAGTGGCCTAAAATACCTTGGAATTCTGCCAAGGTTTGCATTATTTAAGTTTTGTTACATAAACTTTCCATTAAATTTTTAAAATCGTTAAATCATCAAAACATATGGTTTACTTGGATTTTATTTACTGCTGATATTTATGTATTGGTTACAACTAGTCCTAAAATTTAGGGCTACTAATTTCAAAAACAAAGTAATCAAAGTAGTTCATGATTGTTTTTTATATTTAAAATTCTAGTCAAAAGAAATATTTATTGTTGAATATTTTGTTGGTTATCTAATCTGTTGTTTTTTATCACCTGTAAATAAATAACAAAAATATTTTGATAATAAAATACATATTTGATTACAGTTTCTGCATTTACTTCATTAGTCTCTTGACAGCTTGACTTCTGAGTTACATCCAGAGATACATATTCCAATATATGTTAACCGGTTGTAAGGATTCCTTTTATATTTTTTCTTGATCCTCTAGTTATGCTTTGTGCATCAATTATGATTCAGTATATATTTTTGGAATTTTCAGGTTACTACTTACTCCCAAAGTAACTCCCAGTAACCTATACCACCTTTCTGATAGAAGATAAGCAGTACTAAAGCATTTCCTGCTGCCCTAGAGTGTATTGGAGGTTGTGCTATTTTTCTAATTCAGCCACATCAGCTTCATGATCCTTTTATCATAACTAATATGACCCAGTCCAATGCCGTTTTATACTTGATATTATTAGTGGTTTGCTTTGAGTGTTTGTATGAAGATATCAGGAATTACAAGCAGGATATCTAGAATAACAGCAAATACTAGTGTCCGAAGGTAAGCAAAATAAAAAATAGGGTTCCAGGATAGTCAATTGGTTAGCTCGTTTGCCTTTTGTGAAAACAGTCCTGGGTTTGATTCCTAGTGGGGACCTATTTATGCAAAATTACCTGAAGTTTCAAAGCATTTAAAAAAATAGTATTACTAAAAGAGAAAATTGTTATGAGGTGCACACTTAAAGAGGGTCTCTAAATGTGTTTTTTGTAACTATAATGACAATCTCACTGTGAAATTGGCTGCTAATGGGTTCGGTTAAGAGTTTTCCCATTATTCCCATCAATTTCACTCTAGAAAAATAAGTATTTCCCATGGGCTGCTTTGTTAGAGTTAAATTAGAAAGTAAATAAGGAAAAATTATTATCAGTAATCCTTTTTTCTACCTTCTTCACACCCAGAGATTACTATATATTTCTTATTTTAATTTTTAAATTATATCTATGGTTTTCTTTCCCAGTTAACTTAGTTATTTTCAATAATTTAATAGTGTAGTTTTCTTTCATCATTTTATTGGTATGTGTCTCTGATATTTTTTTATTTCAGCAATCACTTTATTCAAAAGTTTACTAAGGCTATTATTTATTGTGACTATGAAAATATTGGTTATTATTCTAATATCACACAAGTTTTTTATTGTTGTGTTTAAATGTTACATGAATTTAATTTGACTAAATTTGTAATATTCACTATTCTTATATTTACGATTTATTTATTTTTTGTGCATTTTATTAGTAGCGTATGATTTTAGTATGTATTTTGAATGTTGTTACTTGTTCCATGATTTTGGTTTTAGGTCATTTACAACTTTTAGTAATTCCTTTTAATAGGTTTGCACTCGTTTTTCGCATCCTCCTCCTTTGTGGGAGTTTTCCTGATGTAGATACCTTTTCCTAAGCTTCACTTTGGTTTTTATACCCACAACCAGGCCCGTGCGCACGGGGGGGGGGGGTTTGGGGTTCGAACCCTCCCATGAGGATCCTTCATACAAAACGTTCCACGAATGATGAATTGAAGATAGGATAAAATAAAATTATTTTATTTAATGTTTCATTTAGTAAACTTTTTCTTCCAAAGCTTAGTGCCTCTTTCAACTTTCATGTTAACGTCTGTCAGGACTACTTCTTTCGTCTCGGTGAGTCACACTTTCGCGCTAATCAGAAATCGAGTTTCACGAACTAAAGGGCCTAAAAGCCCACGGAGCCCACGCTACCAGCGCGCACCTGACTTCACCGTACGCACGCTTTCATTGGCTCACGGGAGAAGAGAGGCTGCATTACCAGTAACGACTTCAACGAATGAACGTTCTTTCTCAACATTACGCCGCACAGTGGGCTAGAATCGAAAAAAGCTAGCCAAAAATAAAAAAGTGCTTTTTTTGAGTGCGGACTTTGAAACTTTGCATAGTCGTTCTTGAATAAATTCTTCATATAACTGTGAAATCATTTGCGTTGGTTCCCACGCGTTACAATTCTATAGGTTCTATAAGTTGACCAAATTTTACGAAAAATGCCGGTCCTCGAGTTTTCTCAAAATTCTTCCATTTCAAGCCAATCCTGAACTAAAATGAGCTAAATCATCGGGTAAAAAACGATGTAGTATTATAAACCTACTCTTCTTGCTTCATAATACTGGATTTGAATGATCACAGTTGAATATTTGCATTATTTATACAACAAAATGGCGAACCCTTATTTTACGGCAAATTTCCACCTAAAGTGAGGAAAATAGTAGTAAATAAACGCGGTGTACGCGGAGTTATTCATACCAAAATGTTCTTTGAAGTTTTCTGAAGAAGAATCTGAAATAAAATCCTGCGACAATTTGTGACGCCGATAAATAAAGCGACTTTTCGATGGCAATGCAAGAGCTATGTCCGCGCGGCGGAGCGCCACTTTCTTAGATGACCTCGGTTTTGAGAGGACATGAGGAGAAAAACGCAACTGAATGGTTATAATTCGGAAATATTATGCTGAAGAGAAGTTATATTTTATATATTAAGATGAAAAATAATAAGATTTTAAAATTTTCCCATTTAATCCTTAAAGAAAATTGGATTTAGCGGTAAGTCACTGCTTTCCCTCAGATTTCTTGATAGAGCCACAATTTCTGAAATTTAAAATTTTTTACAGTAAATCCTTAAAGCTATAGAGGCTGACTCTCTTCTCCTCGTTCAACCTTCAATTGCTAGATGAGTAAACTCACTCCTATTGTCCTTCGCACGACCCTTTTTGTGGGAGGAGGGCGCTCGCCAGAGTGTGCTCTAAAACCAAAGTAAAACTTTCGTAGGCTTAAAACACCCAGCTGCATATGTTTTGCGGAAAACGGTTACTCATTTTATTGTACTATTTCCGCCAGTTTCAGCTCGAAATATACTTTTGGAGTCAGTTTTTTTTGGCTGTGCCCAACTGAAGCTCTTGCCTGAACTCCGCCGCGCGGACATAGCTCTTGCATCGCCATCGAAAAGTCGCTTTATTTATCGGCGTCACAAATTGTCGCAGGATTTTATTTCAGATTCTTCTTCAGAAAACTTCAAAGAACATTTTGGTATGAATAACTCCGCGTACACCGCGTTTATTTACTACTATTTTCCTCACTTTAGGTGGAAATTTGCCGTAAAATAAGGGTTCGCCATTTTGTTGTATAAATAATGCAAATATTCAACTGTGATCATTCAAATCCAGTATTATGAAGCAAGAAGAGTAGGTTTATAATACTACATCGTTTTTTACCCGATGATTTAGCTCATTTTAGTTCAGGATTGGCTTGAAATGGAAGAATTTTGAGAAAACTCGAGGACCGGCATTTTTCGTAAAATTTGGTCAACTTATAGAACCTATAGAATTGTAACGCGTGGGAACCAACGCAAATGATTTCACAGTTATATGAAGAATTTATTCAAGAACGACTATGCAAAGTTTCAAAGTCCGCACTCAAAAAAAGCACTTTTTTATTTTTGGCTAGCTTTTTTCGATTCTAGCCCACTGTGCGCCGGTTTAAAAATTACCTGCGTTCAACTATGAGCGAAAATCGACTAATTGGATTGGCTGCACTTAATATTCATCGAGACGTTGAAGTTCATGTGAATGTAGTATTGGACGAGTTTTTTTCGGTACCCCGACGCATCAATTCATTAAAAGAATAGTATCCTCAAGGTTATGTATCGTTATTCGGAATGATGAAAAATATTTCAGAAAAATATGAAACTGAATTCCTATAATTTTGAATATAATATTTCATACATCGTGTACGTTCATTATTGATAGTTGTATTAATATAGTTACTATTTTTAATGAGAAAAACCCCTCCCACGAGCAAATCCTGCTCACGGCCCTACCCACAACTATTTTTTTCCTATTCTACAGTAATTTAAATTAGAGGTTACAATTGTTTCTTAATTATATTTTGTTTAAATTGACGATGATTTAAATGGAAGAGGACCCCTTAAAGTCTCAATTTTACCTGAATTATAGACGTCATTTATTCATATAATCAAATCAAAATATATATTGCGATAGTGTAAATGTCAAGGGTCTAGGAAAGTGTGATTAGACATGTATTAGTTGGGGCGGCCGAAAATTTTCCTTCTTGTGGTGACTGAAAGGCCTTGAATGCAAGCGATAACATTTTACGAAAACGACTCAATTTCTGCTGGCGATTCCTTATTCCCGATAAGTAACCTATACATAGGTATTAACTCCAGTGAAATACCAGATCCAAATCTTTAAAAACGGTTCCCATTTTATCGAGATGAGTTGATACATAATCTGCTCGCAAATCATATACGAATTCCGCTGTTGGCCATTTATAAAATGCATTCGATATGCGATTATATCCATATCATCTCGTGTTTTTATTCAGTATGCGCTATCATTACTTTCCAGCATGCTGATTGGTCCATTGATCGAGGCTAACATTTGCATGTAAAATAAGGAGTTTCCAACGCTATTTTGCAAGTTCGTACACATGACCTAGGAAAAATAAAGCGATGTGAAACAAGACGCAAGATGAACCTAAACGGTTATAACAGGTGACTCTATATATACATCATCGTATTATATTTGTTTCAAATCTGAATACCCTCATCACCGTCGCTTCTATTTTCTTCAACATGAGGTATTTTTCTTTCCGTACTGGTGTTAGAAGTTGATAACGAAGCGTTTCACGACAAACGACAAAAAACAAACAAACAAATAGAATTTCAATTTTTTTATATATATAGATATTTAACTGAACCGGATAGATCGAAAATTTATCATCGTTCAAAACGAAACGTAGCCGTACTTAACTAAAACCATTCTCATGGAGTTCCGTAAAAATCAATGGCTATGTATTCCTATATAGTTGGGAAATATCCCGCAAGAAACTTTGAAAAATAATACTCTACTATATGCGTACGTCTTGTTTGAAAATCAGAAAGCAAGAGTTATCCTTAACTCTAGCTGGACAAATAAAGTAACAGCTGTATAATAACTACTGATGTGTTCATTTAGGAAAAGGCATCTTTTATTGAGCTAACCATTCATCGGAATATTCAGAAATAAAGTGACGACGAAAAAATTATATAAGTCGACTCCGGATAGATAGGTTTACAAATGACCTCGCTTGTCGAAGCACATTCACAAAACTTCAACTTCTTATTGTATAACCGTGGTGCCATGATGTTAAGATGTTTCTTTCTTTATGTATGTAATTTTATTAAAATGTAAGTAAAATCAAGTCAAGTAATACCTATTAATGCCTAATTTTTGCGTTTACTCTTGTATTATTTGAGCATTGTGAGACTGAAGAACTTTGGAAATACTCCGGAAACAAGAATAGGTTGACTGGATTATTGGTTCCACACTATATTCATCCGATGTCGGCAATATCTTTTTACAAATGAGGAAGGCATTCACGCGAATAACTTGCCATAGAAGGTGGTTTAGAAGATGTTAAATTGATTGGAAGAATAGAAGCAGTCCTCTAGGTAAGTGGTTTTTCAACCTTTTTATCGGGTAATACCCCTAGAATTCTTAAAATGCTTTCTCACTTCCCTTTACAATTATAAATCGCTTTTCTTTCTTAATGCAATGGGCAATTTCTAATCTGTCAGAAGAAATGCATTACAATAATACTCAAAAATTAATATATCGTACCTTTTTTGCGAAATTGATTTATGATTTTCTAGAAATTCCTCAAAAGACAATTAAACTTCGCAAATTTTTTTATCAAATTCGTCCTTGTTTTGACTACTGGTGGAGCGAATATTTTCCCCAACTGAAATTTAAGCTAATTTTAGCCTCCAACAGTTTTTCCTCAATAAAATTAAGGAAAGACCTTAGGTCAATATATAGATAATTTCAGTTTCATCATCGAGTTTGGCAAGTTCCAACTTCCCTTCCAACCTTGACCTCCAAAGTCAGATGAGTATATTTAGGCTCACAAGAGGAAGATCTCAATCTAAACACCAATTATAATTATTATAATTATTTCCATTTAGAAATCACTAGAGATTCTCTGAAACATACCCTATTTTCAATCATTTTCACGTAAATTTTAATTTAACCATTCCTTTAGTAATTGAATCGAACGTAATTGTCAGTTGCCGAAACATGAAAAAAAAATTAAATGGAGATCATCTATCATGATAAGCGGTAGTTTTGGTAATTGACGGTAGTTTTAAGAGTAGAAGTAATGAGTGAGTAGAATAGCTCAGGCGAAGAGGGAATTAACATTAAGACGTTTTTGACCTCAAGTTGTCTCGTAAGCTTGCCTATTATAAAAAGGTCCTTAAGACCTAATTAAGGAGTATTCTCTTGCGTGGATGTGAAACGTGGATAATAGCAGCTGCAGATAAAAGAAGATTAGTTGCTATGGAGATGAGATTCTACAGAAGGAGAATGAATATAAACAGGCAGGGTAACTTACGAAGCTGCCCAAAGAAAGAAATTCAGAGAAACTCAGGAATACATTGATAAAAATCTGATGTGGCCAGCACATTACTTTCTAAAACTTTTATAAATATTATTTTATACCTAAATACCAGATTAATGGAGATATTTTGCAAAAACGGAAACGAGCTTCGAAAATTAAAGCTCGACTTCCTGTTAACCGATTTACTCCAAAAACTAATCAAATTTAACGACACCAACCAAAGTACTATATATGAAATTTGGTGTAAATACGACAAATATGTTTTATGTTCGAGTGCCCATAAAGTACATAATCAGCTACTTCCGGTTTATCAGTATTTCACGAATAACTCCTAGACAATCAGTGATGCAAAAATATGTTTAATACAAAAGTTATAGTAAATTACATTTTCTAAAACTTTTATAAGTAAGAGAATATACCTAAATATCATATTTATGAAGATAGTTTGCAAAAACGGAAATTTGCGTCGAAGCAAAAAGCTCGACTTCCGGTTAACCGATTTACTCCAAAACCTAATCAACTATGACAGCACCCACCACAGTGTTATATATGAAGTTTGGTATTGATACAGCTAATAGTTTTTACGTTAGAGCGCCCACAAGCACACACACATACACACAGACATCATTCCGAAAATGGTCAAAATGTGTTCTAGGGACCCCAAAACATGTATTTCCGTTGAAATCTCGAAGTCGATTTTTTCATGAAAACAATACTTTCTCTATACCACGTATATGGAGAAAGTAAAAAAGAAATATACCTACCTTATCAGACGCATGCTATAACGCAATATTCTCCGATTACGGGTGGAATGGTGGAAGGTAGGAATTACAGGATTATTATTATTACTTAGATCAGGCATTAGAAAAAATATTATTATCCAGGTTGGAATATAACTTTTATGTAATGGTTAGTGTTAAGGTTAGGAATTACGAGGTAATTAAATGATTAGTTGGGACAGGACGGCTTAGAGTATTGCAAAAAACCGGTCTTCAGAATCTTCACCTACCTTATTATTTTATTATTTTGGTGATGATTGATAAGTAAACATTTTTTGAGCTCACGAACGTGCTTGGGCTTATCCAAATACATTCCTTTTCATCGCAGCGATTTGGTAAACATTAAGATAGTGTTACGTAATTAAATTTCATAATCATTTGAATAAATTTCTATAGTAAGAGATACAATATATGCCCTAAGCAGATCGCTTCTTATTTTTGAAATATCAGTAAGATAAATTGTAACGAAACTTGCAACATTTAAATACGACACAGGCTAAGGGAAGCAGTTTTATCGTTTATTTGGATAGTTTACATAGGATTGTATGTTTATCTTTATAATTTAACGGAGATCACCAAGTTCAGCTTGAATTTAAATATTCTAATTAGAAAAAATATAGCTACTACTTAAATTTTATTTTGTTAGAGTATATATTCGATACATCAGTGAATGAGTCTAATGATTCGAGTCTCATAGATAGCATTTTTCATTCAAAGCAACAGCATAAGGATGACGACACAGCCAGGCAAAAGAGCTTCAAGCCACGGCCGATTAAAGATGAATGAATATTTAATCACCACTGCGACGCCTCGGGAATGACGTCACGCCTTTCCATTTAATGATAAAATTGACTTTACTAGCCCGCAGCACCTTGGTTGATTGCAGCTATCTATTATTTATAAGCGTTTAGATTTAGCCGCGACATGTTTGGGTCACTTGGCAAGTTCCTTAGAGGTTAATGGGGTTGTTAAACTGAAGAGTGGTAGGTCGTTCTATATTGATTTTGTACTCATCTCGAGCAGAGGTACTGGAAGGCAAGTTTTGGAAAGATATCTTAATTTTTGTACGTACGACTACTTTGCTTGAACTTGAACCTGGATCTGGTTGCATTCCCAGACAAAAACAAACCTTTGACTCTAGGCAATTCACTCTACCTTTCTTATATCTCAGGCCTGAATCCATTTGACTTCAAAAGCTTAATCATTTTAAAGAATTCTTAAATGTTGCAATTTAAAAAAGACCTTTGAAAGCATGCAAATAACTTTATAAAAATTCAACAATGTAATTACTGAATCAGACGTGTACTGAAATTACTATACTAGGCGTATATGTAGTGATTGGAAAGATGTATGTTTTATCTAAATTATTATTTCTAAATATGTAGTTAGCCTCAAAAATGCATTTGCGGATTACCTTACAGTTTTTTATTTATTATTTTTAGCTATAGTTTTTTACGAGTTTAAAAAATTCTGAAGTCAGCTTTCAAATCAGTCTAACCTTAGGCAACAATGAGCTGCAAACGCAACAAATCTTGCATTAAATTCGATCTACTAAATAAGAACCCGGGATTTGTAATTCTTTTTGTTCGTAATAAGAATTAAAGTCTGTATGATTCCAAGTTTTCCATTGATCTGTAAATTCCAAAAATGCCGAGTAGTTGGAATTTTGTACTGTAAAATGTCACAAAGAAGACGATTGCCCCAGGATGTATCAAAAGTGCATACAGCTCATTGTTTCTAGTTTAATCGAGATTCATGATCAGTAATCAATGAAGAGGCAATTAACCCTATCTTTGAAACAAAAGCCTTTCCATCGGTAGCTAATGGTAATGGAGATGGGGTCCAACCATTCTTCGGGCTGAGTACTACTATACAGGGAGACAGAACTTTAATGGCAATGAGAAAGTGATAGTTTTAATTTTCATAGTAATGTGATACAAATAATTTAGAATTATCTTGAACATTAAAACAATAAAACATGAAGAATAAGTTAAAAGCCATAAGTAATAATAAACTGGTCGAATAATATACCAATTTCAGCGAATACATTTCAACCTAGTCTACGAGTCCTCTCTCAGAAAATCCTGTGTACCTTACGAGTAGGTAAACTTACATCACTAAGTAAGTATATACATACTTACATCATTTACGTTCCATTCAAAACTCCAACACTTAATCGGCCCGAGTTTTAATAGTTAGAAGTTTCTCGCGACCATTAACGAGTTATTATTTTGTTTGAGAGTCATCCACTGCAACTAAGATCGAAGCGGCTGGACGGACTGAAAATAGACCAAAGAAACCAAGAGTGAAAAAAACAAATTCTAATTAAAACAAATCAACGTGTTGGTCATGTTAATGAGCCCATTGAATATTTAACGTTATTTATTATTTGTTAACGGCCTTATTTTCTCCCCTTAAAATACTCATTAGGTGAAAACCTTCATAACCAAGGATTTTTACAACTTGAAAACAGCTGAAAGCAGAGAGAGCATTTAATATTACGAGCCTTCTCGGGATCATTCGACTCCGACAACGACGGCAGAAATAGCTCAGGATTGACTCATTTACTTTCGTTGGAGAAAATTCAGGTTAAGCGCCCCCATTTGACGACTCTCGCTGCGCCATCTCGCAATCGCTTCCACAACAATCGTCAACGGCGTGGGGTGACGAATTAAAGCAACGAGAGAGAGAGCCGGACAATTGCGCCTCCCGCTTCTGTTTTGTTCTTTCCACTTTAACCCGCATTCCCTCGTACTCGTTTTTTTTTCGTTTCGATCGCAATTCTCTCTACGAGCCCTTAAGGCTGCGCAAAGCTCATAGGAGGCACGAATTTTCGAGATTTTCAAGGCGATAAAACGTGAGAGGCGGTCCACGGATATCAGCGGGCGAGAGTTTTTCTAAAAAGCTCTTTCCGAGTCGAAACGAACGGGTTGAAATTGCCTCCGTTTTCTCTATTTCTTTTTTCCGTCTTTTGAGCATCGTGACGTGGAGCGGTAAACACACGGATAAGGTTGGTACTATAAATCGCATGCAGGACTTTGGAGAGCCATTTCAGAGCCATCCACCTACTGCTATATCGCGTGAAGTAGTACAAGCATTGCCAGGTTGGGACTTGCGTCAATCTCGGAGAGTAAGAAAGTCCTTAAATGGGAAGGTTTTGTATGCACGGGGAACATAAATGCGATGGTTTTGAATCGCCTCTTTTATCCCTTTCCGGTAAAGTAGGTGTTCCTTTCATTTGAAGCACTAAATGAACGTTGGATATTTTTACCAACGAACCCTTGATGTGTTAGCGTAGCTGATTTATTCAACTGAGATAAAGTCCATAGTTAAAACGAGATTGGCTCCCGGATATTCATGTGGGCAGCGCGTTCGGCTTTGATGAAAGCGGTCCCAGGTTCGATTCCCGGTGGGAGCCCATGTGCGAAATGACTTAAACTGGAGTACATTTTAAACAATACTACTACTACTATAATGCGATTTCATGAAAAGTTGAGGAAAGTTATATTACCATTCCATAAATGAAATGTAAATTTATGGAAGAATAATTTTACTAACTGATAAGCCAATTATACAGATAGAGAAAGAATAATATGTGAGACTTCCAAGAATATGACAAAGGATCAGTTAACTACATTGAAGAAATCTGATACTATGCTTAAAATAAAATAATTAGCATACGTAATGAAAAGTTCGGCATCAAATGTTACAAAAAATGAATACATGTCCCTGATAATTAGAAAGTGGAGAACAAATATCGTATATAATTTACATACGAAAATTCATATAATTCTGGATATGTAGGTATTTTTCATTTCATTATACGAAATTAAGAAAACGAAAAGCTTCCCCATTCTCTAAGAAACGTAATCATTATAAAGAGTTGATATGTACACTCTTGGCCAAAATTAACGCAGCACCTCCCTAGCGAACCTTACGGCTGGTGCTGCGTTAATTTTGGCCAGGACTGTACATGATAGGCATATATTAAAGTAAATAATTGGAACATAATTTTATTGCAGATCTTACCGAATGGCGAGACGTACTGTTAATATGTAGATAGATACATAAAGGTAAGCAAATTAAGGGATATTCAACAAATAATTTATTAATTGTCTCCAGGTAAATTTACAATAGAAACCACCCTCCGAAAATAAAAAAGCATTAAATTCACGAAATAGTCGATAGCTTGGGAGACCAGAATTAAGAGCAGTGGAATGGGGAAACGTAATAGCTCCTGGAGTGTAGGCAACTTCCACGTATTGAACCACGGATACAGTTTACATGTGAGGTTATACATACACTGCAAGTAAAAATTCTTAGAAAGCTACGAGATAAGTGGGCCAGTTACATGACTTACCAAATCCCCCTTTACATTCGATACAATGAGGACGCAATAGGATACCTAGTTCCGAAACCAAAAATACGAGACCATTAACAGAACTAATCTCGGTTTTTCTACTTTTCTTTCCATGACTTGATGACAGCAAGATATTAGTGAACAAATAGGAGGATAGACGGTTCAAAATGAAGGTGGTTCGAGCTAAATAGAGAGGTATTATCATATATAGCGATTTATAGCAATATCACTGGTGGATACTAGGTCGAATTTAGATTAATTTTGATTTATACCAGGGCTTCCCAAACTTTTTCTGCTATGTATCACTTCGTAAACCTGGTAAGTTTAACGGAACACTGCTTATTTTTAGGTTAGGTAATTCTACTTGTAAAAATTTTGAAATAATTTAATTAAAACAATTCTGTATTTAGTAATTATTTATAAATATAAAACTATAATATAAACACATTAATTTAAATTATTACTTGAAGTAGATAGTAGAAGATCTTTAAATGTATTGTAGTGTATAACACCTTTCCAAATTGTCGCGGAACAATTATTCAGGTTCAGCGGAACACTGGTGTTCCGCGGAACATAATTTGGGAAACCCTGATTTAGACAATGGTTTATTTAAGACAACATCACCAAGAATAAGGATTAGCTCCACTTCCAACTATACCTAACCTCTGAGTGATCTGAGTGATCGAATCATCACTTTATTTCATTTGCATGATTGCTATTAATTTATTATAATTAAGGGTTAAAATGGTGGTATGCGATAAACGAAATTAATAAATACATTTAGAAATTCGTAATGTTAATTAAACCGATAAAACCAAAGGAAGCGTTGATTTCTTGCCTGTCTTTGAAATACCAAGCCCGAAGACCGGTTTAAACCATATATAAGCTACCAATTGCTATTTGAGGGGAATGAGGCTTACTAGACAAGATGAGGAGTGAGGTAGTTTGCCTTTGCGTTCCTCACGATGTTTTATCTTTCCCTAGATACGCGCAAAACTAATAGTATGCATAGATTAAATTAGGACTTTGAAATGCTTACGAATGTACATTTTTCGTATTGGAATATATTCTTAAAAAGCATGAAATAACTATGAGATTACTTAGTTAATATTTTCATATTTATTTCAGTATGGTGTTCCACCAAATTAGGCTAAATCATATTGATTAAATTTGTAAGAAGCATTTTGATCTGGTTGACAGGATTCGCAGTTGAAAAATTTCACATTGACGTTTCTGCCTGTCCCGAACATTCGCGAAAACATCGGATCGCAGAGGAAATCTTTGGAATTCCGAAAGGGCGATACAAATGTCAGAGCCATTCGCTTTTTCGCTTTCGCATTCGGATTGATTATGCAAAGGTCTGTATGACAGTGGAGGTCAAATCCACTGCGAATTTCTCTCAAAAGAGTCTTACCTCATTACTCTCCTTTGCTTTAGAAACTCATGGCTTGAGTCAGACCTTAAACTTCACACCTTGTCATTTGTACACAAAACCTTAAGTGGATCTTCTTGTTTTTCTTCCCACCGCCGAATTTTAAATTCTGCTAATTGACCTAGCAAACCGCTTTAATGACAAAAACTTACGGAACAAAATCGCAGAACTGGCATGAGCTTAAGATCTATTTCCACTCATGGTGCAAGGTTAAGTAATGTATTCATCTGTCACCACTTTCAGATTGCTATTATTCACATTATATCTTTTCGAGAATGAGTTTGTCTGTTTCATAACATTACTGTACTTATTTACAAAAATTTAAAAGCAGTCAATTCGTGAATTTAATTACTTACCTCCACTGCTCGAATCTAGTAACCTTTTTAGTGGTCAGCAAATTTCAAACGTTAAATGGTATCATACTTTAGTTTCTTTAGAAAAAAATATCTATTAATATCATCACGGTCTTACCGTAGGTTGATTTACTAATTTAAAACCTGTTCTATTAAACGCATTGTGTAAAATGGTTCAACAAAAAAGTTTAATTTGCTATTCGTTCCAGTTTGAGTCGGCGGTTGTTTATTTAAGCAGCCATGGTACTTCCATTGTTGATTTTTTGTTTAATATACAAAATTATACCTGAGCTCGTTCAAGAAAAACCTTTCATAAAAAGGACTCCTTTATTTATTTCCGATATATAAAGGATATAAATATATTCCGTTAAAAATGCATACTCTTTGGTGACTTTTGTCTTCATGACCTTACCAATGTATCTATAGAATATTATGTAAATTGCAATACCTTTTTACCTGTGATTGTAATGTATTATAATTTCAAAGAATATTTATAATAGTAATGCACATTAAATTCTGAAATATCAGAAATCATGTTAGAAAGACAAGAATTTGAAATGTGACTAAAGATAAGAAGTGAAATGGACCTATAAGGTGAGCAATGAGGAGATTTGGAGAGGGCAGGAGCTTAAAAATAATAATAGCTAAAAATTATATCGAAACGGAAAACACTCTACTTGGGCCTCATACACAGGCAATGTTTACAGAGAAGGATTATAGAGGAAAAGATACGATTGAAATAAAACAGGAAATGGAAGAAAAATGTTTGGAAAAATTTAATAAAGGTAAGTAATTATTAAGGCATAAAGGAAGATGCTCTAGATTTAATTAAAATGGAAAATTCTGTCTACCTGATACACAGTATAGATAAATATTTTAATCCTGTTGTATGCGCTACTTGCCATGATTTTTCTTTGATGAAAGTTTTACTTTATACCTTTTTCATATCTTGATTTTTGATTTTTTATATTTTTGCTTTTATATATCGTTGTTTTACTGAATTTTTGCGGGGTTTCGTTGCCTCCTTCTTACCTTAAAGGTACGTTCACACGGGGGGACTTTTCTTGCAGCGCGTCCCGAAATGCCGCGCGCCTCAAATATTGCGACGTGTGAACGACTGTGCGGCTCAACTTTTGTGACCTTGAGAGCGGGTGTCTGCGGCTTTCTTGTGCGGCAAAGACGCTCCGTGTGAATAGGGCTTTTTAGGCTCCTGCAACATTGATGCAAAGTTCTAACCGGCTGAAACTTTCCCGCATGCCGCGCAGAGAGTTGACGAATATGCGGAGTGTTAAACCACTCGGATAGTGGTGCAGATAAAAAATAAAAACGAAATTTGAATGCTATAGCAGTAGGAGGGAGTATCATCATCGTTATAACTATCTCAATACTGGATTTAAAAATTATTGTATTTATTTAGTGATGATATTTCTCCGTAAAAATGTCGGAAAATAACCTCGCACATTTGCACAAAATTAAACTTATGACAAAAAGAACCTTATAAATAAATGAACTTTAACTTTAAGATTTCTCATTATTTATTCTATTCGAAATGCGCCAATGCTTTCCTTCCATTCTCATATGAAGACCTTCATTCTTAATGTCATCAGTGACTCAGTTGTTTTTTCAAAACGGGTTAAGAGAATGGTGCAAAGAATTTGTTTAGAATAGAATGGCTGTTCGGAAAAAATATGCTTTCAGTAACGATCGTCATCTCAACCAGAAAGTGTCGGCAGTAGCTTTGATTATCTTGAAAGAGAATCCTCAGCAGGATGTATATCCTTCCCAACAAGTATAATGTGAACTTAGAAAAGGAGGTTCAAAATCACAATGGTAGACCACCTCCTGCGCAGGAGCTCCCCGTAGTATTCGTTGGATGTCTTATCTTTAGCTATCGTTCTGGTCTTTGAATGAGTTCGTAGACCCTTGTGCCAACCTTATTTCGAAAGAATTTATCAATAGTCTGAACACACAAAATTGTGAGCAAAGCCCAGTCTCTTAATCTCTTCTAGGAATGTATTCCCAAGCTTCTCAACTTCAAGAAACTTCCACTTCCTTTGAGTATTCCTTTATTCTTTAACTTTACCCAATTTATTCAAGCATTATTTTTTCTTTTCCCCTTAGAATAAAAAGAGATTAAAATCAATTTGGTAGACTTAAATTCTGAGGACTAAATTATACCCTCTATGAATGAACTATGAGGAATTAATTATCCTTACTGGGCGATTTGCGTCAACTTGGATTATTTTGCGTCAGTCACTTTTCATGCTTGTGAATTTTTTTATCTACCATTAATAGCCTAGAGGGGTTAAAGGATTTTTAATGAATTTCCCAATACTTAGATCTTATTTAGTTTTAATAATAATTATAATTTTTATTCATCCGAAGACATACATATGCATGTATAGGAGAAGTCGTCAACAATTACATCTTTGTAGGATAGTAATTGAAATGTGAGCTGCACACATTTAACAGGCGAAAATGGTCCCTGATGCGAATTTACCACATTACTATGTACTTTGATTAATGAAATATTTTCCATATTATATTTTTGATTTTTGAAATATTTTATTTTGAAATTGGGCTACTAATATTTACTGAAGTATGAATTATATTATACTAAATTATTAAATCCATTTCGTTCACATTGAATTCTATAGAAAGTGTTTTTCGCGGGATCATTACTTACAGTATTTGCGTGGGATTTTTGGACTCGGCATTCTGGGTTAGTGAGAAAAGCTAGGCCAAAATACATAACTTCTCATCTGACCTAGTAATTCTCATTAGCTCTAAAGCTATTGGAAGTTGATGGTGGATGAGATGAAAACATACCAACAGAATAGATAGTGCCAGGAATATTTTACTGTCTTTTCAATTCAATATTTTTTCTCAGTTTTGTCTCTTCACAGCTTTAGATATTTTACCATCTCAATTGATTCCTTGACCTATTTCTTCCGTGAAATTTGATTCATTATTCTTTTAAATGTTGGAAGAATTTAAGGGAAAATTTTAGTGACGGCAATACTGAACTAAGCACACAAAATATTTTTTAGATGTAAACAAGAAAGTATAAATACGTCAGTTCATCAATAAAATCTGATGAATTAAGGGTTAGAGCTTTTTAGTATTATAAAACATATCATAGAAGGAGAGGTGCTAAGAATGATAGTTATTTTAAACCATACTTAAATTATTCTCTTGCAATTCCATATTAACGTCTCTAATTATTATGTGTAAATCTATTCAAGTAATTATGTCACTTTATTGGCAGATTTCTCGTTAATAATGGTAAGGATGATTGATAATGTGATTTATAAATATATATATAAATTTGAGTATCATTATTCATTGAATCTCTTTGCAAAAGCGATATCTCTCAGATTTATGGAATTCCCACGCTTTTTACCTCCTGAACTCTTCAGCATTAAAAAAATAAACGTTCGAATGCAAATGTATCCTCTTTCGCGGCAGCGAAGCCTCTCAAGAATCTCAAAGTCAATTTTTTGCCCGCATTCATAATTTCTTTGGAGATCAATATTTTTTGAGCTTGACAATGACATCCTTTTAGGAAATCTCTTCATATCCTACTTTGTACGTAGAAAAGCTCCCTCACTGTTTTCTGCCGCTCTTATCTATTAATAGGAACATTTTCTACTAATATTCAGATGTGAAAGTTTGATTTTACGAAAAAGTTATAAATGTGTTACTTCAATGAAGCTTCACTTAACTTTCAATCGGATAGTAATTTATCGGTGAAGGAAGAATAAAAAACTTATTTACTTATTATCAGGTGAGATGATGATGATGCTAGGCGTCGAAACCTACGTCGTGTGCATTAAATCCTGTGGTATCGTGTACAAGTTTTTTATTCTTCCTTCATCATGAAGATCTACCACAAAGTAAAGGCCGAAACAGTGGATTTTTTTAGTACTTTATTGTTTTTCTTAGTATAAAAATTTATTTTACTCCCAGTTATCGCTGAAAAAATACTTATAACATTTTTTAAATTCATCCGGAAATTTTATTCTGCTGTGAAAATTGAAAAATCTTTGGTCCCGTTAGAAATGTATTTATTTGTAAAGTGGTAATGATTCTTTAGAGCAGTGTTTCTCAGTCTTGCATGTTTTGAAAATTTACTTTTTTATTTCAATTTCCAAATGATGTATTCCTAAAACCTAAGACTTGTCTCCTGAACAAGTTGAAATGTAGGCTTCATTCGGTTAAAAATTTAACTCTTGAATGTAAAAAATCATGTGTATGTCACATGGAAGGCATCAGATTTGAAAAAAAGCTTAGGTGGGGCATGGCGAAAAAAGGTAGGGCAAAACATATTCAGAGGGAAAGGTAAAATTAAAATAAAACCTAAGTTGTGTTCATCCTAGTCAGGAGGCAAACCCCTCAAGAATCACCCGAAGGCAGTAGGCCGTACAATATTTACAAATATGATTTCGAAATACAAATAATTTATATAGTTATACAATTAAATATCTTCAAATTAATTTACATACATTGTTACTCAATTTTAATTTAATTGCAATGCTCAATATCTAACTGTTAAGTGTGAAACAAATTCCAAATAGGTACTTGCGGCAAATATAAGATAATTAATAATCTAAAATTAAGTAGAGACAATATTAATAATATGTCATATTTTAGCTTTCTTGCCATTCATTGCTTCCAATTAAATCAATGTTTTTGTAGCTGAGTAATGGAGATACATACTTGAGATAATTTACCGCCGTACATATTTGGTTTTAGACTTATTGGATGCTTTTTCAAAAGATTTTCTATTTCTCCATTATTTTCAAACAGTCCGATTTTTTATCTAAACTTAGCTATTGATATTTTTTCCCGTGATGATAATCGAATAGATTTTGATTTTCATTTAAATATGGTACGATTATCTTAAGATTCGAATTTCTACAGCATCGAACTTGGGGCCAATCACTCAGGAGACGGTTCGTGAGTTCGTAATACCTCTTATTCAAATGACAATCCTATGCTATGACTACATTACCTAGTTCCTCGAGTACTGTTTTGTACCAAGTACTGCAAGTATTTCGGCTAACGGAGTGAAATCGTCCCGGAAAGATTTTCGTCTGCCAAAATTCCTATCGGATTCCAAATCGGTAAATAAATCTAAACACAACCAAAAATACAACTCTGATGTACTAAAAACAGAATGGGCGGTATCCATAAAGTTTTAATCTCTTTCGAGCTTTATGTGCCTTCGTATAGACGCGCGCAGCTTCCAACCCATTCCTTTATCTTATCTGTATTTTTTAGCCAATTCCGTGAAAGTAATATGAATTTTGAAAGCACTTCCTCATCTGACGTCGTTTCGTAAATATTAGCCTACATCGGGAATCGAATCCAGAAACGTTTTCACTATGTGCGAACACGCTGCCCAATTGGCTATCCAGGAATCTCATACCAATCCAAAAAACCAATAAAAATAAATCGCCACCTAATTAACTGATTAGCAGAGGCATCGATGTATTCGAAGGTATCTACAGCTTTTTTCCTTGATTATTCCTGCCACCATATCATGATTATTTCATTTATCTTTTGGTGCAGGATAGAGAAAAATGTACCTTTCATATACATTTGTCGCAGTCATGCTCATGGCTGTGAAAGTTATCGAGATACGAGAGATGCTAAATAACGACATCAAAGTCTATCCTTATGGAATCCTAAGAAAAGTGTTGCTCATAGAGTCATTTACCAAGTATTTGCTTGTATTTTTTAATTCTTGTCTCATTCCGAATATTTGACGAGCTTTTATTAAGCGTAATCCTGTTCGCGTGAATGGTGAATTTACTTTAATGGTAATATTTGCAAAGTTAGTCTAATCTAATGAATATTCTGTTTTTCTATCATGTTATTTTCATGTATTTAATTATCATTTTTTTACAATTGATATATTTCCTGTTGTTACATTTGAAACTCATTTCGCAATTAGTTTTTATCTGTGAGATACTGATTTTTATGTAATTATGTCATCACTTGTTCATTCTTTTTTGCATACCTCCATCAATTTTTCTTCTTGTATTTTATAACTCTTTCAACCTACTTTCATCATCAAATTTAGCTATCTATCTGTAAGCTTCGCAGGTTTTTCACACTCCCCTTCTAGTGAGTGTTTTCCAGCAGTGAAATTTTTCCTAAGCTCTTTGCTTAGGTTTTTTAATCCGTATAGTAGTTTTCTTCTTTGTACTTTTGCAAGCTATCTATTTCCATTCATTTCGCATACGACGATGGGTTGGATGTAAGAAGCGACTTCCTAGTCTCAATTTCGCTCTAATAAACTCCTTTTAATATTATTATTATTGTGCTTCATTTACGTGGACATGTTCCGCTTATGGCACTATGGCTTGGTAAAGAAGGGGCAAACTACCTCACTCCTCATCCTGCCTAGTAAAACTCATTCCCATCCGTAAGCACTTGGTAGTTAATGTTTGCTAGAGTGGGGTCCCTACCGGTCTTGGCGTTGAATTCTTTACAGACATCAACAGCTTTACTCGAATATTCCAAATTAGAAGAAAGTTACAAGTACCTCAGTTGCCGGCTCTTGGTAATACACTGGAAGTGGTCTACAGTTAGTACCCACTCTGCAAGGGTATGAACAGAGAACGCACGTGCTCACTGTTATGCCGACTCGTATGAAGATATCGCCGGGGAAGGAGTGTATCCCCCTCTTTACGATCCGCCGTGTTGCTAATCACTTTCGGAGTTGGATCTCGAGGTCCTTGGGAAATGCTACCACCCCTTTGTCATCCATGAGGAGTAACACTCTCCTGCATTCACAACCTCTCACCATCCTTCCCTAACGTTTTCACGCGAGCAATTTTTTCCCCACCCCACCGCCTCCAACCTGCAGAAAAAGAAGGGAAAAAAGAACGGTTGCAGGCCGACCTTTCCACCAAAGCCCCTCTCTTCATAATCCTTAAAAGCGCCCGGTGTTACGTGACTCGCGGCACTCGAAAAATAAAAATCATAAACAAATCCCTCGCTATTAAGCGAGGCGTGGGGGCGCTGGGGGTCGCCGCACGTCGGAATGCAGAAAAAGACGGTGGCGTGGGATATCGGGAGAAAGCGCGAACACACGCGTGCATGCGTGCGCTAAAAAGGGGTGAAAGGTCTTCTGGGAGGTGGTGGGGGAGCGGTCAAGTCGGAAGGGTGGGTGTGGGTGCGGAGGGAGGTGCACGAGCTGCCGGGGACTAGGTTAGAGGCAGGGGAAGCGGCGAGGGGGGTTAGGGGAGGCGCGGTAGGGGGGGAGATAGGGTCGGACGCCGCGCAGGCGATATGGAGCGATCGATCCCGAGGACGTTGTAGGCTTCGTAACCAGACTCACAGAAGCTGCGGACGAAACCCCGTGCAGAAGGCCGCCTCTCTGCCGTAGCGAGTCGAAAAAATCCAAAGGGAACGCAACCTTGTGACTGATGGGTCCCCGAAGTTGTTCGTGATGTTCCATTGACCCCGTTCATCCCGGAGAGAAGGCGATGGACCCCAGGAGGGACGATACCCTGGTCCTAGAGGCCTCTGAGACTTCCGGACTATGTCCCCACGCGGGCGGTGGGGCGTCCGAGAGGCTCGAAGCCGGGCCTCGGGGTGGGAAGTCCTGCTTCTTCCCGACTGTTGTCTTCCTGTCCCACTTCTTGCTCGTCGTGTTCCTCCTCGTCCTGCTGGTGGCGACAGCGTCTTCGTCGGGTGCCGGAGGAGGTGCGGAAACCATAAGAAAAGGAGTGTGAGTATCGGCCTCATTGGTCTAATGCTCTGTATTTTTTCTAATGGACCGTGAACCTAAATGCAGAAGGTTTGCTCCGTTAGGGGTTGCTACGTCATGTCTCTTATCGAGGACTCCCTCCGCGTTGATTGTCAAAATGATGACAGGCCTCCAAAATTGAGGGAGCTCTTGAACGGTGAAGTATTGCCTAGCGCCGTGGTCTGCATATTTGTAAAATGTCCCCTTACGCAACAATGAAGGCGTAAACTACCAGGTGTATATGTTTTCCGCTTTGATATAACTCGCAACAATGGATGGTGTACATTGTTTATCTCCTTCGCGGTTGATTGCTAATTGGTCACAATGTTGTTGGGGAAACGATTATTAGCCTCCTTTGAATAACAGTGATCGATAATACTTCACTTATTTTACGATAAGTCTCGAAATAGTTTACGAAAATCGATCATGCCTTTATCTCAGCGATTATATTGTAATACAGTGTCGGAGCAAATTAAAATATGTCAGTGTTGCCATTGTCAAAATACACAAAGGGATATCACAGCGAGATAGAAAGGGAAATTTCTGCCTGTAGTAAATGCCCCTTTCAAAAGTGTCATCACAGGGTGACACCACTCTCACAAACCGATTCATTCATTCCGTTCAAACATTCAAGGACAATTTCTTTTTAATGCCTCCGTGTACTTCCACTTTAGCGATGCCCTCTTCCGCTGAGCCTTTAAACGTATTAGCGAATCGAATCCATCTTTAAAATCGAAGGAACTTCTTCATTGCTTCCCCATCGATTCCTTTAGTGCCGAGTTCTTGCCTAATTCCCCCGTTACGGGTCTTGCATTCGAAAACTAAAGCAATCGATAAAAGTGTCATATTATGTTTCCTCAGAAGACAGCGGGAGTGTAGTATATGGGTCAGGGCGTTAATTGGTACAGTTTTAACACGAATCTCACATCTTTAACGGATCCCGTTCTTGAAGCGTAATAATACTCACGATTGCGTCTTGGTGCCTTTCTTAAACATGGCGTTCGCAACAATGGGAACATCTCCCATTGTCGTAGTGTTCCCGGTTTTTTTTCGGCCAACAAAGGCGTCGAGTGAGGGCTGTTGGAAAGATACTCCCCCGTAGGAGAGAATCCGGAAGTGAGTGAACTTGACTCGCTCCTATCATCTATTGGGGCGCTATTTTTAACGTGTGTACATACGTCGAAGAAAAAAATTTCAGCGGGCTCGCGTTTTCACAGAATGACCGCGTGTATGCAAAGTTGCACCGCTCGGCTAATTTCTTATCCCCTTCGTTCCTTGATTAGCTCTTCAAGGGGTGTGTCCTACGTGCGGGTTTTTATATCAGTTTGGGTCGGGTTGTTTGCGGCATTGATGACGCTGCATGGCGCATCTTCCGTTCAACTGTTTTTTATTTCCTCCACGTCTTAGAGCGCGCGTCGGCTTAAGGCTGAATTGAGTTTTCTACGGGGTGCCACGACCTGAATGGTAATGTCCCCATGCCTGAGATAGGAAAAAGTTTCCTCATTACAGGTGCCGTGGATAAATCATCTCCGAATTCTACATTCTGGACCCCAATCTCCTCCTGATTTTTCATTCTATGCATCTATAATGGCAAAACTTGGACATTTTATTTGACATCCTTTCAGAAAGTTTCCTTCTCCGAATTTTCCGCACCTCATTTCACCCTTTTCTATGCGTCTCTTTCAAATACTACCCTCATGGGACTCAGGGCACAACGAAAAGCAATATTTCCGAAGTGATTGAATTCATAAAGTGCAAGGGAATCTCTAAAAATAGGTTCCCCATTTTAGAAAGAGATGATCTCAACATTACGAATAGGTAATAAAATCGGTCATGTTAGATTTTACTAATACAATGAAATACATCAGTCTTCTCTGAATATATTTTTTATCGTTTTGATCATCTCTATGGAAGTATAATCGGTTTTGGTTTCGATAACATCAACACAGAGAGTCTAATGCATTTAAACTTTAAGAAATGTTCATAGAAAAGAAAAAAAAAGCAAATTCCTCTAATCTTTAATTGGTATTAATAGTATCATTTGTCTTGAATATATACCAGATAGAGCAGTATACTTAGCTACAGTGATTTCACAAAATTTTGAAATAATTCTTTTTCTTAAAAAATAGGACATCTTCACATTAGTCCGAAACAATAGCAGAAATATTCTTAAAAATTCTCTTAGCAAAAAATTGGAAATTGCTACCTGATATAAACTTTCAATTTTAAGATTCTGGCCTTAAACTACAGCAGAATTATTCGTTTCTGAGCAATTTGCGGTATTAACTAAACGGGGCATTGAAATAGTCCTACGGAGAATGCAAATTAATGATTATAGTTTGAAGAAAAATGTTTTTTTGCCATTCAGTGAGTAATTGTGTGTATCAATAAAATAGTTTATTCCTGCAAAACCAATTTGTTGTTCCCGGATAGAATCTTTTGTACGTTCCTTTACATTACATCCAGCACTCAACAAGATTTTCTTTCTTTACAATGACAATCATTGTTATTTGACATGTATTCGAAGTCAAACGGTTGCCCTAATCGTTAGAGATAAGTATGTTGTACATGCTTGTGTCTAGTAGTTCCATGATCAAGCAAAACGTAACTGAAAATCGTTCAGGCTATCCGGAAAAGAGAGATAACATCTTAGCGAAAATAGGTTTTGCCATTGATCACGGAAAGTGGATTCGCATTTACGTTATCCATTGGCGGGAACTGCTCCGCCATTATTTATTGAAATGGTATAGTCTTGCGTGCTTTGCATGGTTCCGGTTTATTTTTCCTTCGCTCTATAACGGGCTTATAAATAACTAGAGACACAAAGGAATGGGGATGGGAAAACATATGCTTTAGTCTGAGCCGTGGAACTTTCCTTTAAAAAAACACGCGTAAAAACTAGTAATAAAGAGTCTTTTCATCTCGAATGAGTAATAGGACCTTCTGACATGCGAACCGAATTTGTTTCGGCAAAAACAAGTGGTTAAAGTTTCGAGGAGGCACTCTTTGATCCAAACCCCTTTGTTATTATTTACATTTTCTCGCTGAATTATTATTTGTGGATCTAACAAAGTTTATTCCATTCATGCGTCATTGGGTTGTTAGATTTATTTGATTGAGATACATACGTATTATTACTGTTAAGAATAGCGATAAGAATTATATTTCATTGCAATTTTTAGGATATTTATTTCTAATTGTCATCTATTTATTATTATTATAACTATTCATTTGCTACGTATAATCTTAGTGTCAAGAATAAATAATAATTACATTTTTATAGTTGGGATACCTTGTTCTTATTTTTTTTTTACTTTTATAATGAACAATGATTTTTATTGATATTACTGAGATATTCCGTTCTTATTGTTGGTTATTCATTATTATTATATTGTTATTCTTGCCTTCGTAATAAACTAACAATCAGTAGAGGCTCCCGGATAGTCATGTGGACAGCGCGTTTGCCTTTGGTGAAAGCGGTCCCGGTTTCGAATCCCGGTTGGAGCCAATGTGCGAAATGACCTAAGCTGTCGAAGCACTTTTAACAATACTACTACTACTACAACAATCAGTACTATTGTTTTTTAGCAAGGAATATACCAAGAAAGTCTCAAGCCAATATTTGTTTGGCAAACCTGATATTCCCCTTGTGAGACTGGTGTCCACATTTGGTTATGCTTTACAGGTTGATAAAAAAATAATAAAATGTCTTCATTTGGTGTCCATTGAGACTAAAAGTCCTTCATGGATCCCATGACAATATAAAGACAACTTATCTGTCTGCAACACGAGGCCGTTGCATTTAATAAAAACAAAATAAAGTACAGAAAAAATGTATTACATTGGCCTTGGCGAGAGAGATAGTGTATTTCCTTATTCGGTCACCTCTGCCCCCTGTCCGCTTACCCGCGCACTTTTCCTCGTTTTCTCGAACCACACTTTCCCCCCCAAAAAAAAGAAAGGACGACCTCCGTCCCCACGAAGCCCATCGAACGGACAAAATTATTGGCATTTTCTTGCTGAATTATTATTTGTGGATCTAACAAAGTTTGTTCGGCTCAGGCGTCATTTGATTGTTAGATTTATTTGATTGAGATACATACGTATTGCTACTGTTAAGAATAAATATGAGAATCGTATTTCATTGCAATTTTTAGGATATTTTGTTCTAATTGTCAGCTATTTATTATTATTATTATTATTATTATAAATATTCATTTGCTACGTATAATCTTAGTGTCAAGAATAAGTAAGAATTATATTTTTATTGTTGGGATACCTTGTTCTTATTTTTGGCTATTTATTGTTACTTTTATGACGAAAAATGATTATCTTTTTATTGATATTACTGGGATATTCCCTTCTTGTTGGTTATTCATTATTATTATATTTTTATTCTTGCCTTGTTGATAAACTAACAATCAGTACTGTTATTTTTGAGCAAGGAATATACCATGAAAGTATCATGCCAATATTTGTTTGGCAAACCTGATGTTCCCCTTTTGAGAATGGTGTCCACATTTGGTTACGCTTTATAGGTTGAGATAATAATAAAAAAGGTCTTCATTTGGTGTCAATTGAGACAAAAAGTCTCCCCTTCCATGGTGCCCATGACAATATAAAGACAACCTATCATTAGGTTATGCAGGAGAGGCCAAAAGAAGTACTCTCCCAATACGTGATTCGGCGCATGATTTTATTATGAGCTGGGTAAGGTTGTCTGGGTTAATAAAATGGTCTGAATGTCTGCTCATTGATTATTTAAACGAAAAAATCTCTGCTAGAAGATTGCGGGAGGTAGTCCACATATTGGATTGTAAAGGGCGCGGTAGATCACATATTGGAAGAATTTCGAAATGAGGTTCACTCCCCCTTTTAAATTGATAGGAAGAGGGCTTTACGTCACCTTTTCAGTTTCAAACGAAAATCTGCTGTAGATCTGCTCTTGTAAGCACGTAATGGTTTTTCTATGGGGTATTACTTAAACTTCAGTCGCCAAAAAATCATTTCGAAATTTTCATGTCCTTACATGTCCAATCTTACTTTGTCTGAATCCAGTATTTACATCCCAAAAAATGACGAAACGAAAGTCCTCAATCGGTTCCCAATACGGTACTGCAATCTATTAACCAGTAATATAATTAATAACAACCGAGAGGTCTCCAAAATAAAAACACAAATAATTAATTACAGCATTTCACTAACATAGTAATATAATTACATTAGTATACTAATACATTATATTTCATTAATACATTTATATAATTGAACATGGAATAACTTATGCATGCTAATACAAGCATACAATTGCTTAATTACATGCACAAAATACTTACATAACTTATACATGCTATTTCAAGAATTCTTGCATACAATTTAACCGCTATTGTTGCCTGTGTATAATTCTTCAGGGTTCAATATTGTTGGGGAGACAGACTAATTTAATTTTGTTACAATTCTTGCCAGGCCATTAATACTTTCTCTTATTAAAATGAATTCACTTGATGAAATTTTCGTTGAAAAATGTAAGCGATAAGAAAATCGTAACACGACCAAGATTATTTCGAGGGACGCCCCGTGTCGAAATTCTCCCAAAATTCCCTCAAATAATTTCCAGATAGCGTAAAATGCTGAGGAAATTACTCGCGAATCGAGCCAGAGATCTAAAGTTTTGACGGGACCGAGTTATTTCCCGGACATCGATAAGAGCGATAAGTCTGAAACGTTCGACCCAACCAAGGGGAAAAGCTCTTGGGCTGCGAGAGATTTCGAAGTCGCAATTACTTTTGCAGCCTGCAATTATCCCACGACCTTGGCCTACTAATTGCTTTTTACGTTTTACAGAGTCGGTCTCACCTGGATAACACCTCAGTACTTCCGGTCAGGTACGAACGACAAATCGTTTAAGCTAAAGGGTCTCAAAGGCTGAAGTAAATTGATCCACTTTTTTTACGGGGGAGTTTTCCGAAGATTTTTATTATTCATTACATTACCGAAGGGTACTCGAAGTATATTTTAGGGTGAGTTTTCGATGTGAATTACCAACCCCATTCAACCTTCAACTCTTAAACCTGTTTGAGATGCTCTTGTGTAATTTAAGTATTGATCGATTCGAATCATAATCACCTGCTTTCCTCCGAATTGAATTCCATTTGACGATCAGAGTTCTCCGGAAGGTTACGAGGTTTGTCTAAAGAATCGGTTCTCAATTCACGCAGAAGGTCCCCGAGTTGTCCAAAAGGAATTTAGCCCAAAATTAACTTATAAGCTATAGCCGTCTTTGTCTGGGTTAATTACCTCCTTCACCGGTATTCAAAGAAAACAGGAAGGATTTAGAAACACCATAAAGAGCGGAGATCATTCTTAATTTCTCCAACTACCGGTGAAGGAGATGAGAAACGCCGACAAAGACGGCTATTGGAGATTTGAACTCAAATTCATTAACAGCTGTGTTCCAGGTTTTCTCTCTTCAAAATCAGCTGTCAAATTAAAGGGAGTGTAGAAATATCAACTGCTTCACAATTCGAAAGATGCATAGCAAATAGCATTGCAAATGGTAATATACTCTGTACTTCGGTTAAAGTTCTTGAGGACAGAGAGGTTGAAAACAGAAGAACATTAAACAGGAGGTCCCATCTCCCGCAATTTATACTGTCTTCAGCATCCCAGCTGCTGGGTCCATTTCATCTCCCAAAATGCATACCGAATGTTTTTAGATCTATCATAAATGAAGTCAATATCTGTCCTATCCGGATAGTAGCCAAATTGTCATGATTTTTAACAGGTGAAATAAATTTTTAATTTTTTCGGCTTCAAAAAAATCGTTCGACATAACTGTTAAGTTATCATAGAGAGTAGTTATGAGCAACCCAAACCGAATACTTTAAAACTTTGTTTTCTTAATTTTCCCCAATTTTATATGATTTAGTTACTTTCATAATTGGAATTCAATCTATGCACATGGGAATGCTCGTAGCCTAGTGTTTATTGCTACAAAATTGTTTATCGGTTGCTATATGCAGATCGTCGTTTCTTATTACAATCATGTCAAATTTGTAACTTTTATTTTCTGGCGGGAAAGTAAGCCAGCGGGAAGCTCACAGAATAAACACTTATCGTGGTTGTCATCCCAAGAGAATTCAGTTACAATGTAAATATAAGAAGATGTGCTTTTTCCTTTCTGAAAAATATTTTTGTCTTACAAATACAAACAAAGTCCTCAACTTAAATTGGATCGCTTCTTATAGGTTTTTACATTTATCAGTGTGTCGCATTTAAATATTAAATTATTTTGAGCATGCAGTCTCTGCAGCTTAGCTGTCAAGGCGCGAGATGGCCGGGGTTCAATCTCCAGCTGCGGCAGGTCATCTGACGGTATCCATCTGGGATTTGAAGCCACAGGTCGATTCAGCCTCTAAAAATGAGTACCAGGGGTAAAACTCTAGGTTATGATAGGCGGTGAAAGCGCATCACTAGCCACGTAACTTTGATTTTATACCGTTATACTAAAATATTAACAGTCTTAATCTGCCAAATCCCAAATGCATTGAATCGGTTACGAGTGATTGACTTATATTTCATTTTATACTTTTTATACTATATATTCATAAAAGAGTCTTTACCAGCACCAAGTATCGCGGAATCTTATTCATTACTATATTCATTTTATTTTACGCTTTGAGCATATAAATGAATACGTCTACATTTTAGTTGATAACTCTTTGAGTTGTTACCTCGCTGACCTTGATATATAGTTGTTCCGTACACATGATAAATTATGAATACATCTTATTGTTTTTCAATTTACTACTTATCGCTATTTTTCTATGCATATGAGTGAAAACACAATTGAGAGAATCATTAATTATTATCTGAGTTGCTGTACCGTATCTTCAATACAGATGATGTCAATTAAGTTTAACTATGCAAGAGAAAGTGTGCATTTTAATCCAAGGTTGTGCAAGAAGTGATAAATATTGACATGACTGGCACTTGAACCCAGATCTCCCCCGGAAAGTGGAGGAATAACATTAATATATTACCCTTACTGTGTACAAAATAATAAGGATCGTTCTAGAATTGAGTTCGTCGTTGATTACTGCAGTTACATAAAATTCTGGCAGAAACCATTAACTATGAAAGAACTACTCTCATACTATAGTATGGACTTGTTAACCCCTTGTCATTGGGGTAGAGAGATCAGATGTATTCCTTCCGACCTTAGTTTATTCTGAACTTCCTCTTTCTATTTGTAGTAAATGAATTTTTTCTTCAATGTGCGATTTCAGGATAAGTCGTGAGAAACCTACAATTTATCGTTTACCGTATACCCAATCGTGAGTTTTAGGGAGCATTTTGATGAGGAAAGTTATGTCGGTTCTATCCATAGAATTCAAAGATCCATCAATGAAGTCCATGTTTCATCATAAGTATTGATTTTTCAACATCAATATCCAGTCTGCCATATCTTGATTAGCAGAATATTATTCTTTTGGTATAGGATATAGAAAGATTTTTCATTAACATATTTTTCAGTCTTGCTCATTGTTGTAATAAGAAAAACTAGTGAGGAATGAATGATGTTGAATCACGGAATTCAGGTCACAAAACCTAAGATTTCCTCGGAGGAGCAGAAGAAGTTAAATGCAGGGCCTAGAAGAAGGAAAAGAAGTACCAAGTGTTAAATTTCTATCAGAAATAAAATATTTAAAACTGTTAATGAGCTCATAGGAAGTGATATCGTACATTAGTGAAATATAAGAATTCAGTCTATGAAATATCGATGCAAAATTCAGTCACCGATCTACCTTTCTAAGAGAATTATTCAAACTTTCGATGAAACGTACGTATATACTTTATTGTCCCTGAAGATGAGAGTATCGCTTTCGAAATGTGCATTAGATCTTTCTAAAAAGAGCGGTGATTATTTACTGGTTTCTTCGAATACCGGTGAGTGAGGCGAGGAACGCCGACAAAGACGGCTATTGCAGATTTAAACTTCTAATTTCTCCTTTTATGACATTATAACACTCCAAAATTTGTATTTGTAATGGTGGAGGAATTTAAGATCCAAATTGCCTTCAGTCGAATGACTTTGCAAATAAATTTGATAACACGCTAACTCTTGATTTTTTATATGGCACAATATATTAATATTTACGTGTTCATGACAAGACATCCAAGGGAAATTATTTAAAGGGGAATAAACATGACCTCTGTATTTTTAAAGTTTACCTTCGTTTATAAAGGTCGGAATTTATGATATTTATAAGCGAATTTTGTGACGTAACACTTCCTCGACGAACTAGTTCACATTCGGCGATTCTCTAGTTTGACATTCCAAGTAACTCATGAGGTCTCTTTTGAATATTGATTATAACTCATTAGTACTCGTCTCTGACTATGGGTCACCCTTCATCATGACAAGGCCGCAGTGATTACATTGACGCCGAATTGATCCGTTGAAAGCGGATGATCATGAATCCAAATTCTGAAGCTATTCATCCCGTATCACTTTGGAAACGAAACAAAGTTATCATGAAAAAGGTTAACACAATTGACCAATCACATTTATTTCAGTAATTATAGGGGGCGAAGATTCGAAAAGCGAAAGAACGCTTCTGGAATGCCTTAAGTTGAAGAAATAAATGTCTAAACGAGCTAATGAGGGCTTATCATATTTGCTTAAAATATCCTAAAATCTGCAATCCCCAATTTTTGGTCGGCATTTAACACTTCAAACATTTCTGTTCCGCCACTCTTCTGATGTATGAATGCATTTCAGTCGAGATTTCCCATTGAGTTGCATTCAGTTTGAGGTAAAACGCAAACTATTTAATCGGCTAACTAAGCAATTACATGTGAGCACAATATCATAAGAACCCTTGGTAATCCCAATCAAACCCAGGCAATCAAACAGTCGGCAGATTAAAATTTGCATGTCAGCGCCTAGCCTAAGGCTGGTAAACAAGCATGCAAAACAATGGCTCACATCAACGAAACTCATTATAGAAGTAAACTATTTATAAGCTTTGTAAATCTCAAGGAAATTTTTAAACATCAGGCCTGATGACAGAGCGAGTTCCGTAACCAGCGTCATATGTTTCCTTAGTTCGTGTGACTATAAAATGAATAACTATTCCTTTGAAATGCAATTCTTAAAATGGAATACCTCCGTACTAAGGCGGACATCATTCTGCATGATCCCCTTGTAGAACGAGAGAAATTATGAACTTACTTCCCCCATCCAATAATAAAGCTGTCATGCTACTTATTCTTCGCCTTAACGATGTGAAGTTGCGTTCTCGCTAGAATGCTTTACACAACGTGATAGGCTGCAATAACGTTGGAGACGAGGATGAAAATCTTTGTAAAAAATTCCATGTCCCTATGGGAGCACGAAGCGAATGCCAATTTTTTTGCACATGTGTACACATGCTCTGGTGCTTCTCCTGTCATCAGAATGAACGTCAGAAGTGGGCAAAAAGTTTGGAGGCCACAATTTCCTACATCCAGTGGCGCAGCGAGAGGGGCTTTTAGGGGTTCAAACCTCCCCCAAGAGTCAAGACCATTGACTAGTTCTGTGCTTTTTTCTGCTTAAGAGTACAAACCCCAATCACCACGCAAGTCTTTGAGATACGCAGCTAGTCATGAGTTGTTTGATAAATTCAGTGAAAGCTTTGCATGCCCGTAAATATGGCTCCGATTTCAGTTAAGGTGATGTTTTCGGAAGCAGAGTAGGCATAGAGCAACACCTACTTCTATAGTACTAGGTGTTGCCTAGAGCCGACATCGATATCAATGGGACGCTACGATACGAGTGTTTCGTACTCAATGTTTATCGCGTGCACTTCTTAAGCCTATCCTTTAGTTAGATGACTCACAACATAAGATAAATTTCCCAAGAGAAAAATTCGAAACTGCTGATTTGTTTACTCCTCGCTAAAATACAAGGGAATATTCGAGAAGTAATTCGAAACTTACAACCTGAAAACAGAGATTAAGATTACGTTTGAGAGTCAAACAGATTGATAAAACACTCAGTTAGATCTTCTGCATGTGACTGATGTAAGGTTGTGAATGCGAAGCTAGGCTCGTGAGTAGTGCTTTTGAGAAATTCACAGTTCGAAGGAGAGTTGATTGGATTTCATAAGGTACAGATGGGCATCCGAAAATTCTTTTCACAGTCCGCTAATAGCTGGAGACCTATATCGGAGAAACGTAATTTAATAGCTATGAGGTTATTTTGTGAAATGACCATTATTAGAAACATAAATTAGGATCGTCTTATTTTAGAGGTGCTATCAGAGGGCACATCTCAAGATGAGTTTAGCGACAATTCAAAAGGTACTGGATACTTTATTAAGCATTCTGGACGATTAAAAGTCTGCACAGTAGACTCTTCAGTACTCGAGATGATATAAAATATGAGTATACTGACTTTATTTTATGATTACCTCTTAATTTGATGTATATTTGCGACAATTATTTGATAACCGAATTCCGTAGGAATTTGAAAAGTATTGAAGCAATACAAGATACCAGTAAAAATTAATTTGCGATGATATTATCAGTCAGCTGAAAGGTATTCTGCGCGTAAGTTACGCACAGATTTTTCGGAACTGTGACTTAAATTTTTCAGCTTCCTTTTCGATGTAGCTATTTTTTTTCTCTGTTGATAGAATCCCATGAATCTCATGACTTATCCTGTCAACCACGTGGTCATGCAATGTCCATAGAAAATTTCAATTCATGGAAATATTTTGTTTTCTTTGAACACTCAGAGCGTAAGACTAGGTTTGAATCAGCTCTCTGCTGCTTAAACCACCTATTAATTAGTCCAAATAATTGTAAGTTGATGTCTTCATTTTTTCACCTTGGTATGTAACTTTAATACTGCAAATTCAATTATAATATCAACTATGATCAAGAGTCTACGGTATTTTAATATGTAGCCGAATTTTTAATGTGACGTGATAGTTGAATACTTAGCTAATACATAAATAACGAAGTCAGGCTTAATTGGAAGCCTACCAGAAAATTGCATCTGATATAAATGATTTTTTTGTTTCTTAGAAGAGGAGTTATTTTAAAAACAACGGATGCAGCTGAAAGGTCTCACTCGAGTCAGTCATCACGCTTGGATATTGGATTATTCATTTGAAAATAGATAAAAATCCGAATTCTCAAACTATTTTTAGAAGTATATTGAAGGACACGAGCACATCCTATTATTTCTGCAATAATGGAAAATGATATTTTACGCATTAGATTTGATTCTTCATTTTACTGTCCTAGATTGATGACACAACTTAAATTGAGATTCTGAGCAATCCATAAAAACTTTTTATGTGATTTTCTTATTTAAAATTTTTCATTCTAGGTTTTGAAATAAAAATCATAGTTTTTGAGAACGCCGTTTCATTATTTTCGAGTTTAGGTATTTACTGAATCGAAAGATTCTCTTTTTGATAAAATATCTTAGTTATCAAATCTAATTAACTTCAGATTCCTGTAGCGAAATTCTGGCAGTGCGCATTTAAACCTTGTGCAATGAGCTGTATATATACTTCATATCATTATGGTATCATACTTCATATATACATATATATATATATATATACATTGATGGTGTTTTCTGGGCAGGCGACATTTTAATGAAATTCCAAAATCTGCTGATGATATAGTCTAATAACGAAAGATATTCAAATAAGCATGGGCGTGCCAATGTAGGAGATCTAATGAGTGGATGTTACATTTTATGTCGCTAGCCAAATAACCGTAACAAATATTTCCTTTCTCACGCTTGGAAGAAAGAACTCTCAAAGACTCGGAAAGTTTATATCTACAGCACTAAAAAACTTCAGCATAGAAAAAAATGACTTTTTAATAGATATTGGACGTATCCAAACTAGAAATCCAAACAACACTTACGATAAGTTTTCAATTGTTCGCTTATGTAAACTACTATCTTGCAAAGTGTAATCAGTTGGCCACATAAGCGTTGAATCCTATAGTTTTCAATGCATTTAGTTTTTGAAAGAATTGACATATATTGTAGTAAGTAGGGGGCATGAATATACTAACCCCTGTAAGGTAGGCATTCTTTTCGTTTTATCGGCACCCTTGGACCTCCCATTGGCAAATCCTGGCTGCGCCACTGCCTACATCAGTTTAATGGAAGAGCTAGGTCACAAAATCAAACATTTCCTCTGAGAACTGAAGAAGTTAAACGCTGCGGCTGGCGGAAAGCAAAGAACTACTAAGTGTTAATTTCTAACAGAAATATTTTAAATAAAATATTTTAAATGGCTAATTAGCTCATAGGAATTGGAATTGCATATTAATGAAATATAAGAATATAGTCAATGAAATCTCGATTCAGAATTCAGTTACATATCTTCATTTCTAAGAGAATTATTTTAACATTTTGAAAGAAAGAATGTGTTGCAAATTCCACTGCACGTATTCTTTCTTCAAACACGTGTGCTGAGTTTTACAAAGTTACACTTGATCACATTTATTTTAATTATTTTAACTTTCGATGGCGACGAAACTTAAACCCTGTAATCACAGCTCTGCAAAAAAAATTAGGATTATATTTTATTTCTTGTTGTGCTTAATAAACATGAAGCAAAAACTTAGGTGACGTTTCAACAAAAACCAGCTTTTAATATTGAAATTAGCTTCAGCCGACTTTTCACGAGCTCAGTAGAAAATCAGGGAAAGATTGTTAAAATATTTGTAGTATCGTGTTTTGCTGTTCTAGGTGAATCGTAGATCTTACGAAAGGAGAAAATCAAAAGATAGGAGGGCTGCGAGATGTAGTTTTAGGATAGAATGGAAAAGGAGAGTCGGGTTCATTTAAAAACAAATAAGGAAGTGCTGGAGATGTTGGGAAAAGATAGGGTTTTTGATAAAAGTAATTAAGCGAAAGCAGAGGAAATGAGTGGGTCAAATATCAAGATGTTGGAAGATATAAAGGGGGATAAGTTAACAAGAAATGAAAACAAGAATATTAAGTAGCGAATGTTAAAGCAAATGAACCTACCAAAAGAAAAAACACTTTTGGTTAAAAATGTATTTAATATCCTTCCTTCACGTTTCTTGATTTTCAAACATATCATCACCAGACTCCTATTTTGTTCTCCTCCATCTTACTTTAAAGTTACTCGGAAGAGGTTGGCTCCATTGGATTCTACATCCATATCATGATGAACGGGGTAATTTTCATTAATTTTTTTAGAAGATAAAGAAAAATTCATTCTTCATTGATACTTTCCTCAATCTTGTTTATCGCTATGCTAATGAAAGCCACTCAAGTATGGGTGCTGCTGAATAATGGAATTAATGTCTCTCCTTGCTGAATGCTACGAAATGAGTTATTCAGAGGGTCATAGTGCTGCACTTAACGTGGACTTTCTCTCCTTTTAGCATTTTGGCTCAGTTGGAAAGGCAAGAGCAAACTACCTCTTCTTGCCTAGAAAGACTGATTCCCTCTCCAGAGCTTTTCTTAGCTAATGGAAGAGCATTTGAGGTTAAAACGGCCCTTGGGTTGAATAATTTACTGACGAAAATGGACGTTTCTCCAATGCAAATCTCAATTTATGTTCGTTATTTTTCGATAGATTAAAATCTACTTCGGAATCCTAAAACAGTTTATGTGGTCGCAAAGTAGCTTTTTCGAAATCAAAACAAATTCTACAATTATTTTTTGCTCTGAAGGTAATTTTTTTAACCTCCATTGGGCGTATACATGAGAAATGTCATTGGAATAGGATATTTCTCCGCACACGTTGAACCAATATAGCTCACTACTTTGGCGGCAATACTTCATACGCGATATCATGTAGAACAAACAAGATTGGGAATGGTTTCTTAATCTATTTCCCGAGTCTGCGTCATATAAAGAATTGCCCTTTTCCATAAGCTCCATTCTGAAGTCGTGTGGCTTCTCTCTCTCCAATCCCGTGTCCATCGGCGTGTAAGATAGAAATCCGCTGTTAAAGAACTAATGATGTCACATGTGCGTCACTTTTATCGAATAATCAATGTGATTAGGAATGATTTCAACAACAAGTAGGCTTAATGGACACATTATTGTACATCCATTATGAAAATGAAATTTTTCGTTTCAGATTAAAAACACCATTGAGCATTTTACTTGAAGTATTTAAGATTCTTGATATAGGAGTTTACCAGGTATTGTAATTAGTATATTTTACAAAAAAATTACAAAAAGTTTTACAATAAAATTTCAAAAAGTTTGAATTTTAGAATTTTTTTACAGATTGAAATCAAATTTCTCCAAAGTGAAGTTAGTTTCTACTTAATTACTTAATCTTAAGTTCAGAAAGCATGTGCATAAATTTTAGGGTATACAAATGTACAGTTGATTTCACTATTAAATAAACTTAATGCCTAATTACCTATTTGAGGTTCTGATTTGAAATATAAATCCAATTGCCACTTTAAATAGTGATTTATTTTATACATCAGAAAGTCTTCCTTCATCCATCTGTAACTAAGAAAGTGGAGTAAAATTCCTACCAACATACCTACTATGCCAACTATAAATCCGTATGCATTGGTAGAATATCGCTATTCTTTTTTTTGGGGTGAGAGCATCCCTGTTTCAGATAAATTTTTATAAAAATTGAGTCTCATATCTTGTGTTTTCCTTTTACAGAGTACATACTTGGGCAGAGATACTAGGAGTAGATTTATGGCATGTAGGAGAATTTGTAACAAAAAGAAAAGAAATGCAGGAGGTAAGTATGATTTTTAATTCATTAGATCTGAAAGAAAACACTGTTTTTCCCTTGTTTTTATGTTGAGATTTTATCAGGATATTTGTTTTGCATGCATACCCTTGAAGCATTTAAGATATATGAAGTTTTGTAAATTACTTATCCTCTGAGTTTTACACATAAATATATTTGAATTTTTTGTTGCATTAAAGCTGGTTTCCCTTATTTTTTTCAAAACATTTTTATTTTTTTTCATTTAAAACACAGCATAGTCTAAAAATATTTATGAATTTGTAATAAACACATTTTAAAATGTCTGAAGACGAATAATTTGCTTGCCTTTTTATTTCCACAACAGAGTTATAAGCAGGCACCTGTTTTAGAAAGAGTTGGCTCAACTTTAGTGAAAGATATAGTGAAGGATATAAAAACGATGGTAGATTTAAAGATAAAAGCTATTAAGGTAAGGATTCAGTGGATGAATTTTGCATGAGAAATTAAATCTGAACTTCAAGTATAATATTTTAATATAACATGATGATTTCCTTCAAGAAAATTATGGAAGCTGCCGAAAATGCAGCAATGTTACATGATATTGAACCTGTACCTGAGGACTTTGAATATTATAATGCCAAACTGTTGGTGACCCCAGAGGAAGTGACTTGTAACCCCTGGCCTGAGAAAGAATCAGAAGCTGGCGAAGGAGATTCCTCTGCATCTTCAGAAGATGGTATAGAGATAGTATCTGAAGGAGGGGAGGGAAGAGAAGAGAGCAAGGTTGTGGTTGACGATGGGGAGCTGAAAGAAAGAGAACAGGGTACTTGTAAAGGTGGTCATCCTGAGGGCATGAGAGAAATGGTGATGAATCCAAGCCGTCACTTCCATGGAACACCTGTCAACACCAGTTTCTCCTCCGTACATGTTCCTACTAATGTATATGATAAAGGTTAGTTGGTCTATCTATTAGTAAATCAATAAATTTACATTGAACAACATTGATGTGAGTAGTATTCAGCTAGCTATATGTGGAATCCCAGAACAAATATTCAGGGGTGACTTTAAAAAATATATACCATTATTATTATTTCATTATCGTTGCAATGCATCACATTGAAACTAAACAAAAATTTTAGACTGATTTTGATATGATTTGATACTTTTCACAATATGAAACAGAAAATCAAACTCCTGGATAGCCATCTGGGCAGTCGTGTTTGGCTTAGGTGGTCCCAGGTTTGATTCCTGGTGTTAGCCCACGTGCTAAGTGATCTAAGCTGCTGAAGCACTTTCAATGATACTACTGTCTTTGATTTGATTTGACCCTTCAAGCACAACCAATTGGACAAATCCAGTGTGGATCAGCATGTACAGCAACACGATTACAGAATCAAATTGTAAAATTTAAAATTGAGAAAATCGGTACAAAAATCTTCAAAATTAGATTCCTATGAAAGCATCATTATACATCAGAATTAAGGGAAACTAACAAATGAAGATAAAGGCCCCATACCACACCCTTCCCTCTATTCCCTTTTGCATGTGCTTCTAGAAACTAAGGTAGAGATTGTGTCCTTCCTCCTTTCTTAGCGTCCATCTGCATCACTATGGAAAACTCGTTAATCTCAAATTCCTCACACCAAAATTCATTATTCTTCACAAACATCTCCCTTCGTCACAAGGAAATCTCCCATACTTTCCTCCACTCTGACGATAAATTCCCCTCACCCTGCCGATTTTGCTACTTAAATGACCCCTGAAGAAGGCAGCATTGCTTTTGAAATGTACATTAGATATTTATGAAAAGGCTGCATTACTTTCCTTGTTTTTCCAAAATCCGGTGAATGAGGGAAAGCATGCCAACAAAGATGGCTATTGGAGATTTTAAACCTGTAATTCATTGACAGCCGTGCTCCAAATTTCCTTTCTTTACACAATATCAGAGTATATTCCAAATAATGTATTTGAATCACTATTGAGCCATTATTGGAGCCATTGAGCCACTATTCTGGGACTTTAGTGCACTACAAATTACAGCCATAGGAAATTCAAAATATTGCCACTTTATTTGAAGAAAGTCACTAAAACAGCTCCTTATATTTTAAGATTAAACTAATTTATTCATAAGTAGCTTTATTGCATGTTGAGTATTTTATCTTATGGACAAAATTTGAATGATTATGAATCGTGTATTGTATTATTGCAAAACCCTTCTGTTATATTGAATTGTATTCTAGCTCCAGATGTCCTAAAGGCTATTAGATGGTCAGAAGATTTGGATTCTGTATTTATCAGTAATTATCAAATGGATCCATCCCTCAGTTGGCAGTATTTTGGTAGCTCTCATGGTTTTATGAGACAGTACCCTGGTAAGATTACTTTTATTGATGTTCAGTAACAGAAATGCATTCTTTACATCATTTTCATATTTTTAAAAGAGAAGAATTCTAAATCCGTTCCTAAATTTGTCATTTACTGCAGTTAATCATGATATTTCCTCTTTAGTAAACATGTATCATTTTCTATAAATTTCAGCAATTCAGTGGAAAATGGAACCAGTAGATCTCTTTGACTGTAGAACACGCTCATGGTACATTGAAGCAGCCACAAGTCCCAAAGATGTTGTTATACTAGTTGATTTCTCGGGCTCAATGACAGGGATGCGGAAGGAAGTTGCTCGTCATGTTGTCTCCAACATTTTGGACACACTGGGCAACAATGATTATGTGAACATTTTTAATTTCTCTGAGGAAACAACTGAATTAGTGCCTTGTTTCAGAGAGCTTTTAGTTCAGGTAAATGTCATTTTGCAATAATACTAGGTGTTATCATGAAAAATTGAATAAAATGAGAAATATTCAGGCTAAATTTTGACCATTATATCATTTGAGATTTAGAGATGTTTAAATTATTGTAAAGAACGATTATTCTTCGTAAACCCTACAATCCTAAAAAGGTTCTTAAAATTTCATATTGAATGGGCATTGAAGTTTTCATCCTGCTTGCTTTTAGTCCATTTAATACTCTCATGCATGATATATGTAACAATATTATCTTTTGATTATGAATTACTAATTTCAACTGATATAAAACTTACAGGCAAATCTTGGCAATGTCAGAGAACTTAAGATGGCAATGGAAGACATTGAAACAAAGGATATTGCAAATTTTACATCAGCTCTCATTAAAGCATTTGAGTTGCTTCAAGTGGTAAGATATCTTCCAAGTAACTTATTCAGGTTAAACTTATTTTTAATATGTATTTGGTAATTCTTTTCCTATAAATATATGCTACATTGATCAACCAAGTTTTTACTTTGTTCTCCATTGCAGTACCGTGAAGAAAGGCAGGGTGCACGCTGTAACCAAGCAATAATGCTTGTGACAGATGGTGTGCCCTATAATTTCAAGGAGATATTTGAGGAATACAACTGGAGGAGACATCCTTTTATGCCCGTCAGAGTATTCACATATCTTATTGGTAAAGAAGTTGCGGATGTACGTGAGGTGAAGTGGATGGCTTGTCATAATCAAGGTGATACAACACTCATTTACTTGTTTAAATTATAATATTATGTACTTCTGAATTTGATCTGTTTTTGCATCGCCCATAATGTTATTTGGACAAAGCAGGTTGCTTCTTGAGATGATAGCTTTAAGGTGTTATTATTTTGTGCATTCATTATAGCAACGAAGATAAATACAAGAACCTTAAATAATTAACCTTAGAATAAATGCATTGGAATCTATCTATTATCAAATTTATGAAAATTAATGTAATCCTGCTTTCATTTAGGTTATTACGTACATCTCAGCACATTAGCAGAAGTAAGAGAACAAGTCCTCAATTATATTCCTGTGATGGCTCGGCCAATGGTTTTAAGAAAAACTGACCATCCAATTGTATGGACCCAAGTTTATGCAGATGTCACAGTAAGTCATAAACTATCATAACAAAGAAAATGTTTTCTTATGTAATTTCACATGCTATACAATACAAAATCTATCAACAGATCCACATTTCACAAACATCCACTCCATACCATTTTGTGGAAACATGACCATTATTAGTTATTTGGCAATTGAGTTTGCAATGTTTTAATACTGTTGATGGCCATGATTCCTACGGGAATAAATATCCCTTCAGACTCAGATGCCCATAAGAAAATAATATATATACCTTCTAAATATGCCAAAAAAATTATTGGTCCATAATTTTTCCTTATAAAATGAAAGTATGAGGAATTAATTTATTGAATTTTTATAAGCATGAGGATCCAAATTAAAATTTGCTTCCCTCATGAGAGTTAAGTATTGAATGTTTCAGTTAGTAATTGTATAAATTGACTCACCTCACTCTTTTTTTGGAATAATTTCTGACAGATTCAGGTGATTGACTTAGTGATGCATCTAATCTGACCTAACAAACTTAACTACCATGTCAAGAAATTTAACTCATTATAAAAAGAATTGTTTGATTTAATTTATTGTATAATTTTCATTATTTCTGTGGTGTGAAACTTATATTTGTATTAAATATTACGAACAATTGGTTGCAAGAAGTCAATTGCAAAGAGGTTAATTTTATTGCTACAAATTATAACCAGAATAATTACCTCACAGGATCCCAAAATGACTGATTACTTATGGGAGGTCAAAGAGTGTGCTGAGCAGAAAGACAGATTTGAAAGCTACCGTAAAAATAAAAAGAAATTCTACACCAGGGAAGAACAAGATAGACGTTTTAATATAAAACAGAAAAGGGTAAGATTTGTTATTCTTCATTCCTACTCATAGAAAACATTCCCGTGTTTGGATGATTTTTCAGTTTTCAGTGATGATAAATATGATGACTTTTTAAAATTCAGCTTAAAATTTGTTAAATAATTCTTCAGTTAAAGCAAATATAACAAATGGAATGTCTGCATATTTACACAACTTTGTATTTGAATAGTGCACATTCATGAGCATTTATATATGACCTTAAACAAAAGATAAGTAAATTACTAATGTAAAGATTCTTTATCATGCCATTAGGTCCAGGATCAAAGTGGTGACTCGGAAGAATATAAGTTGATGACCTCAGTCTCAATGCCAGTATTTGACCGAAGAGAGAATGCGGTAAGTTACTCTTAAAGGATTCTTAAGATATCAAAATCATATAAAACTGAACTAATATGTAATTCTAACAATATAAATCCCATTCAGGGTTCATGTTTACTGGAAACCTAAATCCATAAACTAATAGTATGGAAAATTTCATTTCATTTTATTTTGATAATTGTTGGATTAATTTTTATTGTGAAGTTTTTGTTATTTTATTATTGTCTCTATTAAGGGTTTTCTGATTTAAAATTTTTGCATTTTAATTTTAGTCTTGTTAAATTGTTCATCCAACTACAAAATTAAAAATCTTACTCTAACATAAATATTAAAAGTTTATTCTCTAAATGAAATCTGAAATACCTAACTATATGCTCTTATTATATATAAAAACTATTTAGAGTATTTTTAATTTTTTAATATTTAACAATTACATTTTATGTAATTCTTTTACCTTTATTTTTAATTTAATTTATTTAAATATCATTATAAAGACCAAATATCCTATATAAGGATTTTGTTTTTCTTTTAAGTTTAAACTAATCACTGAAAAGCATTTTCAAGAATCTGTTGTTGCTGTAAGGGAAATTTAAAGTGTGGTAATTTTCAAGTTTTCTTCAGAATCACTTTTTTCATTGTTATATGTATATGTTCATGCTTTACACAAAGGTTCATACATAAAATTCAGTTATTCACTTCAAAATAATCATGATACATGAGCATCAAACATGTGACCAAACACTTGATTTATTGGATATATTTCATTATCCTTTAAGAAACCATAATTAACTCTTTGCCATTAATGGATTTGATGTTTCAAAAATCTTTATAATATCATGGATGCTTGCATAGGTTGTCATTGATGAAAGAAAATGTGTTTAATGTATATGTCTGTGAATGATATTACTTTATCACCTTGCAATTAATCCCATTCAATTTCAGAACATCACAGAACGAGTTCTCGTAAATGAAGCCTATTGGGTTCAGAGAATGAGAGAGGTACTTTTTAATAATGATCATTCGGTCCTGTCTGTTGCGTGCAGCGTGCCTCTGTATATATTCATTATAGTCAATGGCATATATTAGTAGTGTAAGTCTAGAATTCTTGTAGGTTCGGTGGATTTCATTTGAACAGTGCTTAGTTTATTTGTTTAACTAGTTGAATCATTAATACATGCAACAGAAACCCATCAATGTTTGAAGTAAACAATGACTGAATTAAAAGTCATAAGTCAATCTGAAACTAAACCATTGATGGATGTCACTGTTGTTTCTTTTACTAACTTACATAAAAGTTTAATCACTTGAAATGTTAAAGCTTGGTTCTTCATTGATTGATGCTTTCAAATTGTTTAGCAAAAAATCAAGCACTGTGCATAGGTATTTTTGTCAAGAGGATTAATCTGCTCCATTAGTTTTTAGAACTAGTCAGCCAAACTGGGAGCACATCTTTAATGTCTCGACAATCATTACTGCATTGCTGCAGGCATGAGACAAGCAAGCTAAGCTTTGTCAACCCCCTTTCCAGTGATTAACAGCTGTGTATTCCAGTTTGACAATTAGTGTTGTAGAAACATACTTATCTTCTTCAGCATTTAGAGTAGGCTAGTAAAAAAATACATACTTAAAGATATTGTATTCCAGTAGCAAGATGGTGCCTGGTGCAGTTAAAAAAAATGTGACTTCTATGCAAAGAACATGATAGTGCCTGCGGTGGTGTGATTCGTCTGTTGATATGTGTAAGTGGGACAGATTTAGATATCTTCAATAGTATGTATGGGTGAGTGTGTGAGAGGTGCATTTTATAGCAACTGCAGCTGGTGCGACCTGCATGGAGACAGATGACTGGAAGTATTACAACTTATTGTCCCTTTATATGTTTAGCGCCTAGTGAGGAGATGGTCACAACTCACCATCTCTGGCAGTTGATGTACATCTTTGATGCTTATATCGTACCTCTTAATTAGGAGTTTTCCCCTTTAGTGACTGCCAGAAAACTGTAACGTGTCCAGTGGTATTGACTTAGAATGTATATGCTCTAGATTTTCCATTAAGTATGACTTATTTTTAATTGTAGTGGTTATCCCATAGGAAAACTAGAGAACAGAGGGAAAAGAGAGCTAGGATCACCTGATTCTCTTTTCCCTTCCAGTATATTGTTCCAAGTTAATAATTATTTTATGTTTTCTGTACTGCTGTGGAAGAGCCTGATGAGAACTAACCATGTAAATACATCCTCGTGCTTCTAATTTCCTAACTTCTTGCTCTGTTGGTTATGCTCATTCTATTCTAATGCTGATATTGTCTTAAGCTAGTTTCATCAGTAGGTATTTCTGTACTTATCTTGAAAGAGGATGTTATTAGTTCTTTTTATGATTGCATGATATTAACTTGGGTATCTCTTTTGAAACAGACCAGAATAGCTAACCTTCTTGGAGTAGCTGGAACTGATATTCCTATTCAGGACATTCAAAAATTGATGGCACCTCATATGGTAAGTGAGCATCTTATGCCACATCTATTGAAATCTGAATCATATCAAACTCATTTATGATAACTTGATGCTGAATATTTATATGAATGTTCCTTTTTGCAGCTTGGAGTAAATGGATATGCTTTTATAGTCACTAACAATGGATATATCTTGACGCATCCTGATTTGAGGCCTGTGGTAACTATGATTTTAATTACTATGAGAAAAATAATTAACTGATATACATGAGATTCATGTAACATAAATGAAATGTAGTCAAGATCTATCATCAATGATCTGCCAAAATACTAATGTTATTTGTGACCTCAGTTTCAGGGAATACTAAAACCCAGCTACAATAGTGTGGACTTGGCAGAAGTTGAACTTGTTGATGATGATTCTGGACCTCGTGAATTCAGCCCTGAGCTCATTGCAGTGAGTGTGAATTGAAAAAAAGCAGATGGTTCAGTTTAATTAATTCCCTATTTAATTTCCTGTTTTACTCTCTTTAATACTTTTTGGAATCTCATCATTTATGATCACAAGACTCTTGACTTGATTTTTTGCATTCTTTTCCATATACATGTTAAAGTCTAAACTCGCTAAGTACTAGATATCATTCTACTGTAGCACATATCTGCTTTATATAAGACAATTCTCTGTTTGAAGAATTTCACAACCATACTTTATAAGATAAAATTCTGAAACTGTTATTGGGTTCTCAGGAGTTGACTATAAAGTATCAAGGTGAGGCTCATTTATCCAAGGCTTAACTATAGTTAAGTATTCCCATCATTCTGAGGTATACTGCAGAATGATGGGAGATTGATATAAGAAAGCTTTAATCTTAGTGATAAAATACATGCAATTTAGAATAGCTCATGTACATTTGTAAGAAGCAACCATAGTTTTGATAGTAGCATATCAGAATGATTAACTCTTTCGGATTTGGACGACTTAAGTGTAGAGGAGAAAAGAAAGGTGTATTTTTTTAAATTGTAGAGTAAAATTGGGTGAAAGTTCTTTTGCCTTCCCATCAATATAGAATCTACCAATCCTTTTCTGCCATATGCTAATAGCAACATTGGTGCCTCAATGTCTTCCCATGATTCCTTGACTATTTTATTAATCATGATAATACATGAATTATGGTTGTTCTGACCTTGTGCTGAAATATTACATAATGCTTGATTTATAGTTTCGTGATGCAGTCATAAACCAGACTGTTGGGAGCACAGTGTTGCCAATCAAGTACCATTTTGATGACATGGTGAGTTACTATTACATGCATTTAAGTATGGTTTGCCCTATTTCAATGAGTGAAATAATAATTTTATCAGGAATTAGAAAAGTATAAACTGTTTTTCATGCTTGAATGAATCATTTTTTATTATCATCATTGCTTAAAGTATATCTTCATCATTTGTTTTTCCACAGAAAAGAGTATCTCGCTTAAGGCGGAGATATTACTATGCTCCTATTGCAAATACACCTTTCACCCTGGTTGTAGCAATACCAGAACTTTATGGTATGACTAGAGTCCATGCCGTAGAGGAAATTCGGCGTATCCATGCTGAAGGTAAGTAAATTAGTTCCTGTTAATGCAAGTTTGCTTTACATAATGAACTAGAATAGATGGATAGAAAAAAATTAAAAAGTACTATTCAGTAATTTTAAAAATTATTCTTAAATCAAAGTAATGCAAAAATTTTGCAGAAATATGGTATATATGGCAATTTAAATGTTTGCTGCTTCTTGCATTATTTCTGGCAGACAAATAAAATAATAATATATATCTGTTGAGTTTGAGGAATTCTGAACTGTTCATTATTTAACTTATGTTGTAATAAAATAATTGAGGTTGTTTGTAAAGTAAACTATGGCTGAAGGGATTTGAAATTTTTCTTTTCTCCATTAATTGCTCAATCTTTCAAAATATTTTTAAATATAATTATTTTCAGTCTTCATTTAGACTTGAATTGAGAATATTTCATAATTGCATTGAAGAGGATACTGCAATTACTCTTACTCTATTATTTAGTAATATTTAACAATAAAATTTGAACGGTAGCTGAAATTTCAACGTTTAGAAGCTTTAACCACAAATACTTAATTTTACTTTTAAAATCACCATGACATATTTCAAAACCTCATTTCCTCTTTAATTTACTTTTACTAGGGACCTCAGTGACCAAATACTTTAGGGGCAAGAAATGGAAGATCCATCCTGACTGGTAAGTACTTCATTTTTAAATACATATGCACCCACACTTAAAAGTAAAATAAATACATATACTGATCACAAAAGAATGATCAATAGTAGCCCTTCTTTAAAGATGACTCTACCTAGATTTCACAGATGTGACACATATACCTAGATGTGTCACAGATTTACAGTCATTTCATTTATTTATGAGTTTCAGGCGTTTCTTGACTGAAGAGGTAGAATGTCTGTTTATAATTTCAATAACTAATATAACTATTTATACATGAACCAAAGGTGTATTTTTAATATTATCAAATCAAGCCATATGATATGAATCTACCACTTATAACTTAGATGGTGAGATACTGTACTTGTATCACAAATTCAGGATAAAAGAATGAGGGATCAAAGGAAAACATTATTGATAACTATCTATTTCTATTATGCTATTTATCATTTCTTGGTACTTTTTTACTACTTTGATCTTAGCTATCTATTCTAGTTAGTAAATTCAATCAGTAGGCAACCATTAATTTACCACTGAATTTAATATGATAAGGAGCTTCCATACAGCTTCCTTTTATTGCAAAACAGAATATGAGATACAAGTTAGGATACAGCAAACATGGGTTAAAATTATTAAATTTAAGAAAAGTCTCATCTTTACCATTATCTCCTCATATAATCAATAAAATTATAAAACTAATAGTATAGAATGATCACTCCCAGCTGTCATACTGCAGTTATTTTGAGATTCATTCTGTCCATTCACCATTTATTATCCTATTGAAAATTGATTAGATGATATTTTTATCAGTGATGTAGGTTGTGTTTTTCATGATAGTGCACACTGATATTCCTGCTATACTCCTTAAATCTTTGAAGGAACATTTCAAATAAAAAAGAAAATCATCTAGCCAGTCTAGACGTAAATATTTAGTTAAGATCCTTACCTAAGGGAACTCTCTTGGGAACAGTGAATTACAAATTGTGAAATTTTCAGCATCTATTAGAATGTAATGTATGATAAATCCTATTACTTTTGGTTCACATAGAAAATTCAGTCTGATTTTAATAATTTCTTCCAAGCAAGTATAAAAGTCTCATATGGAATTAGATTATAAATGCAGATGATTTTCAAAGTTTTTCCTTGTTGTATTTATTTTAAGGTATGCTTAATGCTTAATAAATGGCAAAGAAAGGAGTTGAAAATCTTAAATTCTCTTGGTATCATAGTATTTATCCTTCTTGGTGCCATATCTTAATAAATACAGAATATTTTTAATTTTTCCTATGGTGCAAGATGAAGGAAAATTCATATTTAATTTTCTATTTTCTCAACCTCTTTCATTGCTGAGATGATATGAAAACTATTGAGGTATGAGTGATGCGGAATAATGACAAGTCACATATTTTATGCTATTCCCTTATTGAATGTCATGTATAATTTCCAGATGTAATAACAGCTTACTAAGTGTTAAAGTATTAAACCAGTCTCTGGACTGATGACTTGTGCCACATATAGCGATTCAAGTTTAATTTATTCAATACATGGAAAATAGTCTTTCTGTGTTGTTTTTGCTTTCACTTAGTTCTTATTGACATTATCATCTACTTAAGCAAAATGTATAATAGATCAACTTTGCTCATTAACATATTTCAGGGTTTACTGCAAATACCTATATGACAATGAGCATCCCTTTGAAAGCCCAGAAAAAGAATTGTTGCATTTTCTGGAACGTACCAAACAGCCAGGTTGGAAATGGCCCCTGAAGAGGTTATTCCCATCCTCCGACTCCCTGGCGCAATGTGAGTTTTGGACTGTAATTTATGACTGTGATTGTTTCAGACTTCCATATATTATATTCAAATTTTTTATTGCAATTATAATTATCAATTATATCTTACTCTTATGACAGCCAACACTTCAGATGGGAAATCAGATAAGATGAACAAAGATTCATATTTCTGTGAGTAGTAATAAGAGTTTCTTACCTTTTCAAATGTAGGTTTAGACCTCATAATTTACCAGCATGCCTGCATAAAATATCTTGAAATTGAACTCATTTTTATTTCACATCAATTTCATTAAGTAATTACTTGTAAATGTGAAAAGTACAATCCATTTAAATCTAAAAGATGTCATCTGATAACAATGTCATTCATTTCTCATAATTTGAGACTCATATTTCTTTGAAATCTGTTATGATATCTTTATTTGAATAGAAAAGTTCATAAAGTACATTTTATGTATATTTTATATCAATGATCACCATTTAAAAAAATCTGTCCATAGCAGTTGTAATCCAGTTTTGGGGGTTTAGAAGGTATAATTAATTTTGGTAATTTAAAAATAGAAAATGTAATCAGAGCAGTTTACTACTTTGTATCTTAATTAATTAGTGTGATTTATTGTGACAAAGTAGAAGCTCTGTGTTGTATTTAAAATTTGAGCCTAACATTCATTAAGTTAGTTTATTGGTGTTTCAAAAAATATAAATCAGTGGTTTATGAACTGAGGTATTTGCACCTTAAGTAAAGATACAATCTCTGTTTGTAATAAACAGTGATTCAGAGGTACGTATAATTTTCAGAAATACCAATTTTTCATCTCTCTTATTTGAAGCATTTCTTCATAATTCATTTGTATTTTCTTTCACTTGCCTCTGAAATCTCATCTTTCACATCATAAGATAATGCTGCTTAGTTATTACCTAATTTTTATTTCTCCATGTAATTCTTAACATATTCTTTCCCTCATTCTGCACACTCATTGCCTTAGTTTTAGCCAGTCTTGCCATTTAAAGGGTACCTGTACAGCATTTTCAGTTGTTACCTAACCATTGCCTTAGCTTGAATGGGTGAAATATTTACCTATATATTTGGTTCTGGTCTGATGAATTTTGATGAGTGAATGTTGTGGCAATATAAAATGAGTGAATGTAACTTTGTAGTAAATTTCTTTAAGGTGTGCCAAGTGTTTTATGATATAAAAGTAAAAAGAAAATTATCTTCTCAGATTGGTAGTGATTTTTTAAAATTCCATCAAATCTTTGCAATTTAATTTTGCAAAAATTAGGTGGAATGGCAGAAAAATTTGTAAGAGGAATCGAGTCTAAAACCTTCTAAAGAAGTATTTTTACATTCAAATCAAAAAAGGTTTTCATTTCCATTAGAATAAAGATACTAATAATCTTATTGTTAAGGCTGACTGCACCTAAAAATGAAGATTTTCCATAACAAAATTTAACTTTCTAAATCCTGAAAGATTGATAGAATCTATTAAACTTGAACAAGTTTTTATGTAGAAAAAATGAAAAGTGCTGTAAAGGGATTAAAATGGTTTAAGACTGTAAAAGTATTTGTTTTATGATGTCAAGAGGTGCAAGTATCAACAGTGACTGGAAACCACTGATTTTAAATGAGTAAATTTGCACCAAAATCTCAATCACATTAGTATTATGCAATCAATCACTGATCATTGATGAATGGTATTTATATTGGAGAATGGTTAATTTTTTGACTTTAGAATTGGTTAATAGGAGTTTATATTGAGTTATAATTTTAGCACCTCACCTATTATTTAATTTATGATCTTCATGTGCTTAATGACTCCAAACATGTGATATGTGGCATCACCAGTAGTGTTGCAAAGCAAAACCCAAAATTCATTTTCATTATATGTTTTAAATTGTTAGTGATTTGAATTTATTGAAATAGATAGTCCAACATTTAGTTAATGTGCATCCTCATCATCTATAATTTTAATTCCATATTCATAAAATCTTTTAAATTTTTAAATAATTACCTGGAAAGTAACATTATTTTAAAATACTTCCATTGCAACTTCATTTTGTACTTTTATGCCAAACATAGTTTGAAAATATTAATGTGAATCCTGAAAAAAAATCTCATGTCTGTGCTAAGACCTAAAGATTTTAATATTTTTAAATATAAATAAATTTTATCTTCACCAATTCATTGCTAAAGATTTTAAAATAAAAAATGAAAGAAATTCCCTTAAAGATTATGGGAAATTCTTATTTTTTTTACGTATGAAATTGATTGCAAATGTCTGTACTTTGAATTATGAAAATTTTTATTTCTATTTGAATACTATAAATGAAAAATGCAGAGAAAGTTTTTGATGATTCATATAAATAAAAAATATCAGTCAATATTGATGGAACAAATATATATTTAATAGTTTTAACCGATAAACAAAGAAACCTTTGAATTCATGTTTTGCCTAATAAGAGTAGTTCTTGATGATATATCCTTTACCAAAAAAGAATACTCTTAAAAAAGGGTACATATGAAAGGATATAAATTTTTCACTTTGAGAAAATATATGATGCTCAATAAGTAAAATATAAAATTCATTATCAGGTAATTGAATGTTAATCAAGAATATCATTTTAAATTATTTATATATTCTATAAACAATCATATATAAAATATATGCAGCCCCTTAATGGAACTGCAATAAACTTTAAAGTTCCTCAATAAACAATTATAACATCCATTCACCTTTAAGCCATTAAGATAAGCTTTGAGCTTAATATCCTAATTTTATGTTTACTTTCATCACTTACCTCAAAATTTAAAATTTGCTTAAAATACTTGCAAGTGATCAAGGGCACAGAAACAAAAAATGTTTGGATCTCTACTAAAAGAAGTGTTTAGATAATAGACACCAGTATTTTTATTTTTGCAAGCAAAATATGCAAATTTGCTGTTGCACTACTGCTGGAATGTTCCACACAGTGAGCATGAATGTGCTGTTGAATGTTTCCTTGAGCATGCCTGGTTTTAGTTCCTTTCTTTTGGCTAGGGGCATCTACCAACAAAGAGGCCAAATTCAGTCACCCTTTGGAAAGATCACTGCTCACTTAATGACCGTCTACACCAAATAGCACTCATTATTTCAGCCAAAATTCTTAGAATCCACTTTTTTGCACCAACATCACTTATTACAATCTTTAGTTCTCCAGTAGATCTCTTATAGATAAAATGATAAAACTTAAATATCAACCATTTCTATCAATAATTTCAATACTTACAGCTCTAGAACATCATTTGTGAAACACTTTATATTCTTCAATCTTAACTAATAATGAAATTCTTTTTTCCATAAAAATCTTCTCTGAAATAAATTATTCACTTTTTTGAGATACTAACTCAAGAATTTCACATCACAATCAAGTTTCTACATTGGGAAATTCAATGAAGACTCTAAAGAAAAGAAACTTTCCTTGAGCTCTCTTTTATGCCTGGTGGTTTACTTTCAGCTCAGATTTTCAAGTATACATTTTTTTAAATTGAGGAATCTATCACAGAGATAACTGTGAAAGGCTTTTACCTTACCTATGGCTTGGAAATCTGCCATGCTAGGAAGGATAATGACCAGGCAGCCATTTTGTGTTGTACGTATTATGGTGTCTGTCCTTTTGTGTTTGCGTGTGTGTTTGTTTGTGTGCGTGGGTGCGTGTTCACATGTTTTGGCGGTTGGGTGTGCGGCCCAGGTGACAGGAATCTACTGCTGTCGCTGGTGTTTGACGCCAAGGTGACCGAGTGGTTCCCGAAAAACGTCAGCCTATCTTCAAAAGAAGAGAAGGGGTAAGCTGCTCAGCCATGATTCCATCTTCTTCCTCTTCCTCACTCCACAGAATATTGTAAAGTATACCTTCATTTTTTTAAGTCCCACTTTCTCTTAAAACCATTTGTAAAAGAGAGTTAGTTAATTCCAAGTGGTGCTTTTTTGGTGCTCCTGTGTCAAATGAGAGCTTCTCTGCTTTACAAATAATTAAATATTCCCCCTGCATTTTGATTAAGAATAATGCCATCCCTCATTGATATTTGCCTTGTCTTATTATTTATATCATTCCTTCCAGTTTTATTTGAGATAGGAGCACTTTTTTAATCCTTCCATGAAATACATAACATGAGCACTGCATTTTTTGTTTCTGCTCAAAGCATTTATGCATGACTGTAAGACTAAGTGGAGATATCACAATCAGACCACCATTGCTGTATGATTGTCTATTGTAGAGCATGTAATATTACACTAGACTCCAGCATATTTTGACCCTTTTGAGTATCTGAGGGTCTTTCAATTGCTTGTAGCTTGGCACTTTTTATGGTGGTGCATTGAACAAAATGTCACTCTTGCTAATTTCATCTTTTTTTGGCAGCATTTTTATGAATTTGTTGCTTGGTCGATTTTAGTTGAATAAATGTTTCATTACTTGCAAAACAACATGACAAGATGAAATTACGTGACAGTTTCAGTGTATCATCAAAAAATAAGTCTGGTGCTTGTCAATATTTTAATGGCAATTTACCTATACTTTTACCTTTAAATCACATAAGCTGAAACTATTTTCAAATTGCCAATAAAATATGGTATATTAGCATATTTATTATTTGCACCACATAGCAATGGCAGACACTTGAATGACAAATTGTTCTGAAAATGCTTTATAGGAATATAAGATCACATGAATATAATTATGTAAAATTGATTCAATGATATGTGTCAACTCACATTGTTAAAGTAGTGAGTGTAGTTATGCACTTGCTATGTGAATTACAGTGTTGATTTGACTTAACATGTGAATGGTAGTTTCAAGAGCACTAGAAATTTATTTATGGTTCCTCCTTAGTGGGGGTGATATTTTGAGCACAAAAATTTTACTCCACTCAAACTTAAAATATCTTGTTTCACATTTTAATCAAACATATGCTGTAATAACAGTATTCAGTCTTATCATTTTGGTGGGCTATTGTAATGAAATATTTAGACATGGGTAATTATTGCCACTGCTTTTAATTTCTCTTATTATTTGCTTCCTTGGTTCTTGTTTAATATGCTTTCTGCTATCATTCTTAAATTGAAAATTTTATTTAAATATGTATTTATAGCTATCAATAACATAAGGAAGTCAGAAAGAGAAAGGAATATTAAGCAGTAAAAATTTCCCTAAAATTAAGCTTACTTAAGAATTCTTAGTTCTTTTAATTTGTTTTTGAATTTTTATTGATTTATGCATTAACTTTGTTTGATTTTGTTTATTCAACCCTTAAATAGTTATGTCACTTTATCTGCTATTATGTTTCTTCACTGGGGCCTCGCGAATGAAAAATGAAGGCTTTGCCTTTAATTTTTATCAACATTGCTTTTTGAGTGTGGCTAAAAGGCTATTCTTGTGTGGCAAACAATAGGTATCATTGCCTTTGATCTGTCAATGTTTTATTGTGTGGCGATGTTTTAACCTTGATTTTTCTCTCCCATTGGCATTGAGATTTGATCACAATGCTGAATTCACTTTCACAAAAATATTTTGCACTGCACTTCCTGGATGATTGAATGTAAGTAGGGTTCAAACTCACCAATTTTCCTTTCAGAGTTTGTCTTCAGTGATGAATTTATTCCCTTTCATTTTGGTATATACCATTCAATCTAATGATGAGCACATCAAACGTGGTTTTAATGAGGATAAATCTTTCATGCACTGCACTGCATCTTTGATTCACAGTTCTCACTTACTGGTTTAATTCTGAATTTCAGTGTCTGGAATGGGACTCAATAATTTGGATTTTTATAAAAAGTCTGTTCCTTATTTTTCTGGTGATTGCATTTTGAAGAAAGATTTTAATATCTTATTCTTGTTCTATCTGTTTTGTGAATCTTTTATGAGATATTAATAAACTCTCTTATTTTGGGATCATGTAAAATCTTGGATTTAAATAATCATATATGTTATTTTGCATTCCATTTATATTTTATTATGTGCAATAGATTTTGAACCCATTCCTTATACTTAAGATTTCACAAGGAATTAAAATGCTTCCAATTGTTATTGAATCAATGTTGTATTGTCTTGTGTGTCAAGCACTTATGCTGGAGCCTGGTGGTCCATAACTTGCTGCATGTTTGGTTCTGATGATAGTCTAGTATTCCACTCAATTTTTTTTCTCTTCCTTTACCCAATCTTTATGTATTGTCTGAATCGCACTAACTGACACAAATTCCTGTTCGCTCCGTGCTTTTATAAGCCCCATAGCCATGCTGATGATACTCTTACCCAGGTAAAGTACAATATTATAAACCCATCACTTCAAAAATATGTGTGTTCCATTCATTAGCAATGAAAAATAATTATATATCTGAATCAACATGCCCCAGATATTGTCCAATTATAACATTTTTCCCAATAAAATTAAAGTTTTTTATCTCAATTATCCAGAATATTTTGGTTTTTGCCAGAGAAATAAGGTTTATGATCTAAAAATGAAAAAGTCAATGCATGCATGATTGATCTTTGTGAAATTCATAATCATTGTAATTATGAAGTTTCCTTAGCTCCTTTTGAAGTGAGTTTTTATCATTACTGCAAAGCCTAGATTCCATTTTGCTATTCTCTAACTCCATGTTACTAAAGTAAGATTGCCAGATTCTACTTAGCCTTATAATTATAGTATTATTAAATGTAATTCATGAGCAAACATGTTTTACCTTTCATGCAACCTCTCATTATTATGTAGCTTATTCAAATCAAATTTTATATACAACTATTCATTAGCTAATCATCCCCAATATTTGTTGGGGAAGCTTAGTACCTGGTATTTCTCTTTGATAATTTATCATATCCTCCCCTAGACTCCTAAAAATATTAATGTTACCTTCTGTTTATAAATATAAATTATATTTGTTGCATAAACTTGAATAGTCCATGTATTAGCAAAATGCAATAGTTTCAATTTCAGAATATTGAGCTAATGTTGGAGCTAATTTTAAAGAGATTGAGCAAAGTATATACTCCTGAGTAAATGATTATCTTTAATATTTATCAATGCAAAGTATCCATATGCATACATTGTAGTGTATAACCTAAGGCTAGTTTTAATGTAGCTGATGGAGAAAATTACTCAGTATAAGAGTAAGCAAAATATTTTGTAAGATATCCTTCAAAAAAACTTTTAAGTTTTAACTTTAGATTTTGTAAAAACTGTTGAAATTAAGTTTTCATTTTACTTATTTCTTTAAAGGGTTTTGTTTTGTCATGTGCCTTCTTTTGTGTTTCTCCTATGCTTGCTTCCACAACTTGTAGAAAAGAATTTAAGCAACGATTTGGAATAACAGTATCATTTGTAGCCACTAGAAGTGGCCTTACAAGATGGCAAGACTACCCTATCGCTCCAGATAGTGATGACACTTCATCTGAGCCGTAAGTTCACCAATTATTTTTGTTTAAATCTTTTCTTTATATCCAAAAATAATATTTCTCATTTTGAGCAATTATGGATAAATGTTAAGTATAAAGTTATGAAAATGAATCTAAATATTGAAAATACTTCTCCCTGTAGCAGGCAGTCACCAACCATAATATTTTCATGTTGATAGAAATTCATAGTGGTAAAGATAAGTAGATAACCCTGAGCTGAACCTTTCTGTGTCTTAAGACTGTAGGACTGAAAGGACAGTATGAACTGATGTAGAATAATCTAATATTTTTCCATCGCTTACAGACACTTTAGTGTATTAAACAAACGAGCCATTGATGAAATTTGGTACAAGCGGGCTGTTGAACAGCATTACGTGGATCCAAAAAGTTTTGTTTATTCTGTTCCTTTTGAAGGAGGTGAGTAGAAGTTTCATTCTCTTTTGATCTATATGCTTTTGTTCTCTCATTTACACATATAAAATTGATAATTAAGGAAGAATATTCAGATTTAGTTTTAGTGCTGGTTTGATTCTCAAGTTAACTTGCCATAATATTTACAAACTTCAATTCAGAAGAATAATGCAAAATTTTGAAATATTAGCAGTATAAATGATATTTAGAATAACTCTATTTATTGATAGAGGCAGCTATTCCTCAAATTGATTTTGGTTATTAATTTATAAACGTATTTGAACTTTGAGTAAAACCATTTTCACTTATTAAAATAAAATCACTCACTATTTTAATGTTTCTCCTTGAATCATGATTATCTGTACATTTATATGATCCTTTGAAATATTTATTATATCATACAATATCATCAATATTAATGATTTTTTCCAACCATAAGTTTGGATTCCATGGTTAAGGTAATATTTCCTTTTACAACTCCATAACATATTGGAGATTTGTTTATTAAATGAAGGAAGCATAAATCAAGCTCTGATAGCAAAGAATGCATTTTCCTTGGTTGTTTTGAATTTAAAGGTAAGAATTTTGGCCTACATAGGCGATATTTTATTTCTTCATTGTAAACCATAAAGTATTGATCCTAGGCAAGCTAGCTTGGATAGCTTAATTTTCTTGCAATGCTCCCAATACTCCATCTCTACTTAAGTACTTCTTTTGTTTCTGACAGATCCATGCATATTTTCAAAATTTTCAATCTATTTCTCAGGATCATATTTGCCTCATGTTTATGGGATATCACCCATTGCATTCCTCAACTTTTTCTTAAGCTTCCCTTCCCTCTTGGGCCTCTCACATACTCATTATATATCATCTTTTTCATTCCACCATAAGTCATTTCCTTTCTTCATTCAAAACAATAAATCATCATCAATGATGATGATTTATGACCTACCTATATCTCACATTAATTTAGTATTGATGCTAAGGCATAAAAATCATACATATGTAATATACTCAAAACATAGACAGTTTTCAAAGTTATCATCAAATTATTAATGCAGATTGTCCATTCTACTTGAAACAGATTATAAGAATGATTCCTTGGTAACAGCAAGTCATGCAATCTTTCATTCTGATGGAGTTCGCAAAGCTCCAGCTGCAGTAGTAGGCTTCCAGTTCCGGCATTCGGCCCTTTTTGCAAGATTCAGAAACATCACTTCTACTGTAAGTGGATATAATTTATTTTAATTTCACCATAACATCTGAAACTGCTCAAAATTTGCATTCTCATTTTTGTATAATGTCATAATTAATTTTAGCATCCAGCATCTTGAATATACACTCTTTTATTAAATTTAACTTACAGTTCACATATTGGCTGAAATTGAAATAGTCTTCTCAAGGATAGATCACATTAATTTACATTAAGTTGCTATCATTAATTAAGATAATATTGAGGTATTAAGTTATTTGAAAAGTTTGAAGAATCTTACTGTCAGGAAATATTTCTACATTAACTAACTACAGAACGAGTGAAGTAGATTCAGATTGAATTAACCCCATTGGTGAAATATATTTATGAGGACCAGCAATACTATAACTATGGATAGTTATCCCCTTAAAGACTGTGAATAAATCACAAGGAATCTTCTTTCACATTCAATACATTCAATGAATATCATAAAAGTCCTCTTACGGAAGGATGGTGTCATATCAGTTGCTGATGAACTCTTTCTATACTGATATACTAGTAATTTGCTGATTGTGTTAGTCTAAAAAATTATGGGCAGTACACAATGCCAACTTATCAATTAATTTACTTAACTCAAAATTATATAACATAAACTGCTGATGTACTTAACATATCTTATTTCCCTAGCTGTATCCCATTTTATTCTCTTTTATGATTATTTTCTAAAGAATTACTATTAATAATAATTGCAGTGCCAAGATTCATCAACCTGCCCTCGCACATGTGCTGATGATTTATCATGTTTTGCCATTGATAACAATGGATATGTTGTGGTTAGTTCACGCACCATAACTGATACTGGGAGATTTTTCGGAGATATCAAGCCTGGTATAATGGCACAGCTAGTTAGAGAAAGAGTTTATAATAGAATACACGTCATTGATTACCAAGCAGTATGTTTCCGTGCCGAACCAGGAGCTGGTTTAGCCAATTTTGCTCCAGGAGGCCCCCATGGGGTGAGTTTTAATTTTTCGGATCTTATGTTTATTTGTAGTGTTATCATGCAGTTATTTGAGCTCACAATAAAGTAGGAAAAAAAACATCCACATGTTTTATATGACTTGCAATATGTATTGAATTAGATTGTTTATCTTATCATTAAAATTATTTGAACCCACCCTTTATATGTATCAAGCAACTAGGTTCTTTCAAAGTCTTCCATTAGTTCCCATCCATTTTTATCTTTATTTCTTGTGCCAAAGAACTTAGCAAAGTCCCCATTCAATTGTCTTTTGGCATTCTCTTTGCCCTGTTTACACTCAGAATATAATATATAATATCATGCCATGAGTCTAGTGTCTGCCATTTCTTCTTGCATTGCCACTAGCCCTTACCTTTAATGATCTTACCTTTTCAATGAAATTAGTTCTCAAGTCTTGAAATTAACTCATGGTTATCCAATCTTGTTGGCTGACATTTGTAATTTTATCAACAATGCAGGCTGGTAACAATCATTTTAATGATACAATTCTTCTTTTGTTTTAATGTATAAGTAAAGGTATTAATCCTAGGACTAACACAGTGCTAATATATGTTGACCAAACTTTTCAATTTAATTAACAATATTTTAATTTGAATTTTCAGCCTCTGCGACATTTTGTCTGGCTATTGGAGTGGGTAGTGAGTCAAATTATGTTCCTGCCCTCCCAATTTCAACTGAATCACATCTATGGCATCATATGGGCATATATGCCAAACTATGTTCGTGCTTTCTCCTCAGATGTTGGTAAGTCCAAAATTTTAATAATCCTTGTGTGCCATTGGCCTAAAGCCTGGGAAGACCCTTGAATATAGATAGTCCTCAAAAGCATTCAATGCTTTAAATTATATGATTATTCCTCAGCGTATTCTGACAACTATGATAGCCCTGGAGACATGATGGGAGGTGCCGGGGGTCCACTTCCAAGTGATGATGTGAGAGGAGGCATGGATATGGGAGGAGGAATACATGGTGGAGGTGGTCATGGAGGAGGAAATAACAAAAGTCCATTGAATAATCTCCTCATTAACCGAACTAGGCCACAGCCCTGTGACCAGGAAGTAGACCTGTTCTTGATTAATCATGAGCTTCAAAATCAAGGAGAACGGGATGCTGACATGAGGATAAACCCATATCATGCACATGCAAATGGTTGCAAAAGGTAGGATTAAGTTTTGTAAAACATGTTCATAAAATAAATTCGGACATTAGTCCCTACTGTTAATTTGGTATAGACTTAAAATCTCTGTGCAATCTAATGAGAAACGCTCAGATTCAACAACCTCCTTGATCACTTTGGACTGTTTTATTACTATGAAGAAATTCTAAAAATTTTTTGTTCATTTTGCCAGAGCCTGATAGCCTGATACCACTGATATCCGTCAATATTAAACTCATATAGGTAGTTGTTTCTCCTCTGTTTCAAAGTCTTCTTTCATCAAGGAGTACCTATTCTTTTCTCTTTATTAATTTTATCTACATGAATTGATCTCTTTTTCTTTCAGGCCATTTGTAGTCCAGCCTATACCTTTCAGCAATTTGATACTTGTTGTTGTGGATGAGTTATGTGCCGATAGGATTCCTGATTCTGAGTTTTTTGAGGAAGATGAGGAGTATTATAGGGCAATGAATGTTATGCCTTCAGAAGTCCCTTATAATGCCTCCCTGGCCTGCCACAAACTGAGAGTGGTTGGAGAATTGCCTCGCAGAAGGCATGGAGTATGCATTAATAGTCATCCACAAGTGAGTAATGTTATCAAATCATAAAATAGCTCTGACAGTTAGTGTTATTTCACTGGATGGCAAGATATTATGATTAAAGTTATTTGTCAATTATGTATTTCAATTTTTTCTAAATATCTCAAATGAATTCTTTAAAACTCTTGAAATTGGAACAATGGAGGGGAATATGCAGTACACTTTTTACTTTCATTTTCATTTATTGATATATTTAACTCTATGATCAAGTGGCAACACATAAGAATACTATAAGTTTAGGGATATCAAGTTATTATTGATTCAGATACTAATTAAATAAACATTAAAAATAAGAAATTATGTTTTCAATAAATTTCAAATTTGATACATCATTGGAACTTTGTTGAGAGATGAGAATTTCACGAGCGACAGAGTAAAATGCAAGATATTTTCCTTCTTTCTTGGAATCTTATGGAGGCAATTTATCTGTCTCAGGTTTAAAACAATTTTATGTAATTCACCTTGTATTTGTTTGAGAGTTCTGTTTGATTAATGATGTTAAATTTCTGGGGCTTTCTTTGGTACTGCACATGAAAAATGAAAGGAAATTCAGCAATCAGATATTTGATTTTATGGGAAAGTCTATTTTGGGAGTAGATAAAAGAAACTTTAATTTGTGCTGTAAATACCTATAGAAAAATCAGAAAATCTTACTAAACATACCTTGGAAACGTCACTTTTTTTATTAAGTTCTTCATCCATTTTATATATCCCCATTAGTTGCCATTTTTTCTGCAATATTAAAACTGATGTATAAGAGATGTGCTATTCAAGCTACAAACAGGAATAGGATGACCCTAGGCGTATGAATGCGTATTTTCCTATATTCTTTATATCATTAAACGCTAACCACCGGCCGTGGTGGCCGAGTGGTTAGCCTGCTCGCACGTTATCACTCCGACTCCACGGTACCGGGTTCGAATCCCGGCTAGTCGGATTTTTCTGGCTAGGGAATGGTAGTGTGTGTTGTCCAATGCTGCTATTGTCTGGTGAAAGCTCATCCTGATGAGCTCTGTTGAGCTCAGGAAGACTTCACCAGCTGTGAGCAATCGCAGCAGAGTAGCAAAAAAAAAAATTAAGTCAAGCGTCACTGATATTTCTAGATGGCTATACTTTATGGCTGAAAAATTAAAAATATCTAATTATTGCATTTGCTTTCTGCAGGAGGGCGAAATTACTCTTTGTGGAAGAGGCTGCCATAATAAACCGAGCCAACTTCTAATTTTTGCTGCTTTCAACATTCTGTCTTTCTTGGTCGGAAGAACATTTGGAGTTGTGAGATGGCAGTTCAGCTGCTGACTGGTTGTATTGTTATTATCTTGAAGTACACGGGTATGACTTGGACTGGGATATGCATTAATCTCTACTTGATGTGCCATTAAGAAATTGTTACTGGTTTTGGAACTTTCGAGGGCTTCACAGGATGTTCAGACATTTGTTATTAGCCCAGAAAAGTAAAAAAAATACTAAACATATAAAATTGGTAATATGGCAATTTTTATGCCATTCCCATTAGGCCAATGGATGACTGTTTGAACTAATGAACTGCACAAGTATTTGCCTGCACTAGTTTTTTATTTGAAACAAAGTGTGGTTGAAACGTTTGAAATGAGTGAGAAATGTATTGAGTGGAGAAAAGCATTAATCTGGTCAATGGGCAATTTTAGTTTTTGGTACCAGATATGTAATCATAAAACTCTAATCTATTTGACCAAGAGGGAAATTTATTTCATAGAAATGGAATTTTGAATTTACATAAGTTTTGTGTTGTTTACTTTATTGCATGTTGCTGTACAAAAAAATCTTTAACACTGAAAATGTTTGACTTAAGGCATTTTGAAGATTTTCTTAATATTGTATGACTATGAAGAAAAGAGGTATGGCTTTGAGAGAAAGAGTTTGATAGGTAAAATATTGAAAAACTATTACAATATCTCGTTTGCATGCATATTTTATTTAAGAGCAAGTGTTTGAGTCTTTGGACTTATTGTCTGTGATAAGGTTGCTTTAGTAAACCTACTTACTGTTGTAATTATTACATAAATATCACATTACCTAGCCTACTAGCTTCAGTAATGTTCTTGGTTGGTGATAAATTGTTGAAATAACAAGTTATATTACTCTCAATCATTGCTCATCTTATAATACTTTAATTCATTCAATGACTTGAAACAATCTTTCTTGAATGAACTTCATAAGTCCTTCTACATGAAGCAAAATATCATATCATTTATTTTACCATCAAATATTGTTAACATGTCTTCATGTCTTCATGTTTCAATTTAATTTCTCTGAAAACCTTCAAAAATCTCCTGAAACCTTTCATTACATCCTACAATAATTTTCCTATAAATTATTAATCATATACCATATGCTATTAAAGGAATTTTTAATCCCATCCTTCCCCATTTGTTAAGTATCTGCAACTTACAATGAGGAATTAACATAGTGTTGCAAGGTTTCTGCTCAGGGTTAAAAATGTCACAAATTAAAATTTATGCTAGACGTATGACATTCCAAAGCCCTTCTTTGAGTTAAAATATTTTCTTTTGGATGCACTATGATCTGTAGCCATACAGTTCCAATCGTTTTATTGTTAAAAAACTTTTTTATATGATAAATGTGAGAAATATTCCTCTTTAACAAATTATGCAAAAGTTTCAGTTAGGCAATTCCTTAATAATTTACATGTGTATTAAGAGAAAATCAACATCTCTTTGAAATAAAATGCGAATGAAAATTTTGGGGAATTAGAAATATAAATTAGCAACATTCCACCTTGATTACAGCACCAGGCCTAATTTACCACTGCATCAAATTTTCATCACATCCAATCCAATTTTCAAACATTCCTTACAATTTACATAGAGGTAACTCCTATCATCAGATAAAGTGAGCTCTTTCAAATCACTTAGGTATAATAAATAAATATACCTAAAGCTTATTTCCAGAAACCCATTTCTGAACAGAAACTCAGTATCATAATCATAATCTTTAGTCATTTTATTTGCAGAACTATAAACCTAACATTGCTATAAATTGTGATTATTTATAATCTGCAAAAATGTTCCACTTTTCTCCAACAAATAGTTATGTTTAACATTGGAATATCCCAATTTAGGTATCCTAAAGAACAATGCTGAGTTTTTTCAAATCAGAGATGTTTATGTTAGCCAAAATGTCTTGTATTTTATATAATTTAAAGATAGGTACAATATAGTTTACTTTGCTTGGTTATGCTAGCTGTTTTGAAGATTCACATTTAAGTGATATAAGGCAATTATTTGACGTAAAAGAATGAAAAAAATATTTACAATTTCTTTTTGTCTTTGCTGAAATTATCACTTACTGTTGAAAGAATATTCTTGTTTCATCTAATTCAGCCCAAGAAATTATCTGGTGATGATTTTGAATGAAAAATTTCAACTTATGTGCATCTAAGGAATGACAAAGAAAAATAAAATTACTTTAGATAAAATTATCAGAGAAAAATATTCCTTTTTTTAACCCACCGGTGATGTGAATCACTAGAAACATAAATAAAAATAATTTTAACGTTTGTGTAATTGTAATTAAATCCAAAACTTTCCTCAATAGCCTTACATTTTTTAAAACAAACATTATTAACCTATCACACACTTTATTAAAGTAAAAAATTCAGATGTTAATGGTATGGATGCAAATTTATCCACCACAGACTTATTAATCCAGTTAATGATAAAATTATTTTACTAAGTATTATAGTTAGAATATATTTGTATGTTTATTTGTAGTTACAGAAGAAAGTCATATTGGTTCAAGGTGTCATTTCTAAATTTTTACTAAAATCTCTAAAACATGTTGTTACAAAAATCATGTAGAATATTGTTTATTCATTGTACTGTGAAATGAGAGCAGTGGAATATGTTATTGAATAATTAAAAGATTTGTTTGCGTTTAGCCAATTAATTAGCCATGAAATGAAAGTTATTGCTTCATGATCATTACTTTTAAAGTAATTACTTTTTATTGAGATGGATAGTCATGCCTTATGATTATGAAAATTGTTATATTAAATAAAAACGAATGCAGGCAAGGCTAACTCCGTAAATGGTCAAAATTTAATGTTATTGGCCATTAAATGATAAGGATGGAATTTCATAAATCTGAATTGCTGCCTTAACATCCAGGTACTGAATTATAATGATAGTTAAGGGAAGATATAAGGTTTTAAAATTACTACAAAAGAGACTATTTAACACTTTTTCCAAGTGTAACCATACAATCTTTTTATGCCCATTGGCCAGAATCATCTAATTTGATACTACCAATGAATTGATTGATTATGAATGAATAAATATTTTAGTTTTCAATTTATAATAGCTGTTTTTGGTATTTTAGGTTTAGATTAAAAATCTAAAGGTGAAAATGACAACACTGATATCAAGAAGTAGACATTTAGTCTACTTTTCATTCCTACAACTATTTGAAGTTTCACAGTTTTATAATACCTGTTATCCCACATGTTGAATTTTTGCAATTGTTTGAAAGGCCTTGAAAATTTTGGTAAATGATTGTCACAAATTTTTACTGAGTTCTTCTGTATTTCACTCAAAGGTAAATTGAAAACATTTTTGAATAAATTTTTTGATAATTATGTATGTACAAGAGTTCAACCTATGGTGAGAATATGAAGGAACTTGAAGGTTAAGAGAAATGATTCTTAAAGTGCTTCATAAGTGGAAAAAAGAAGCATGGCATATATAATCAAGTATATGTGCACTAATCGTCGTTAAACTTAATCATTGTCATGTTGTTTTGATGTATTGCGAGAGTTTCTCCTTCCATGTCATCCTCGGAGACGAAAACTATTCTGAAGATGTGACCATTGCAAATATGTGCCTTTCTCTCACATGTTAACTCTGTACTGCTTTCCTTTTGCTAATTAATAAACATTAAAAAAAATACTATCTTAGGAAAATTTGCCAAAAGGATGAAGCCTGTAACTGAGTGGTGAGAAAATTGTATTCCTGGAATAGCAGCTGGACTTGGTAGGAAATATCTGTGGTTATATATTTATATCCCCATGGACATATAAATTTGCAAACAGTGGGAATAAAATGGTACTAATAAAAATAAAAACTAACGTGAGTCTTGAATGAAAAGGTCAAAGATTGTTGAGGAATCTCTACTTAGATCAGATGATTATACAGCTTTCCATTCAAAAGTGACACAACTAGATTTTTTACTATGGGAGTGCCATAATTCATATCTGCAAGAAACTAGAGCATTTGTATCATATGTATTTGTATTTGTATCATTATGTATCCCATATTACTATGGGATACATACTGTATTTGAAGGCGTATAAGACGCACCGGTATATAAGACGCACCCTCATTAAGTTGGCCACTCACAAGGAAAAAAAGTTTTAATAGTCCGTGCGAAAGTGCAGTACCACAATAGCTTAAAATTTAGTTTTTTTTAGTTGTCACGTTTTGTAAAAGCCAAATATTAACACAATCATTGAATGCAATTATGAAATAGGTAGTATAGACCATCTGGGCTAAAAATAGCATTCAGTATTGAAAGTTAACCTGTGGAGGTTGAACCTTCACATATAAGACGCAGGGACATTTTTTGAGACATAATTTAGGAAAAAAGGTGTCTCTTATATGACGTCAAATACGATAATTCATATCTGCAAGAAACTAGGGCATTTGGCTCATAAGGTCAATTCAAACTGTAAGTATCAGATGAAGGAATACCTGAAAGGAAAGGAGCAGGAGTTTTCATAAAAAATAAATAACCAAATCAAAGATCTGTCACACCTATGACTTAAGATTTATGCTTTTCAATAGGAAGTGGGTGCAATAATGCTTTTTGGGAAGCCATGCCCAATCTTTAGCTAGGTTTCCACCTATCAAGTTCAGTGAATCAAAGCATTGGTAATGTAGTGCTATCCGGTTTAGCCGGTTTGGTGTATTATGCTAATCGGTTTTGCCCTTCTGATAATACTTTACCATCAAATTTTTGAATTGTGCTTAATAAGGAAAAAGATGGTAAAGCAGGAATTGCTAGGGAAATGTAGATCAAGTAAAAGCATTTCCCATTTTTCCCTGAAGGGTTGTCGTATAGTGCTGATGTTTCCCTTATATTGAATTACAACGCACCAGTAAATTACTTAGAGGTGATGACTGGGACCAATTAAGTCATAGTAGTATTAGTATTGTTTAAAGTGCTTTGCAAAAGTTGCAAAATGACAGCTTAAGTCATTTTGCACATTGGCTCCCACCGGGATTCGAACCTGGGACCACTTTCACCAAAGGCAAACGCTCTGCCGATTAAGTCTTTCGCAAAAGTATTTTCTCGGCATTTATCAAGTATTCATGGCCAAGCTTCTAATTTCTCCTCTGCCAAGGATTCTTGACCTTCCTGAGAGCATCTTCTATATAACGTTTTCTTTTTTATCATTGCCATTTTTAGCAATACGTATAACCTTGTGCTGTTCTTTCTCGAGTTAGCGGTGGGTACACATGGCATCCAATTATAATGCTATAAGAACATATTCTATTATTTTAATTACGAGTTCGTCCAAAGGAGAGTAAACTATCTTCTCTTGAACTTGTAACCCCTAGATCAGTGATGACACGCGAGCTCATTTTTGTTGACACGCATCTTCAAAGATAAAAAATTTCATAATTCAAATATTTGTCTTTCATAACAGCCAGAGTTGGTTATTAATAATAATATTATTACTTACATTAATAATAATTAATAATTTAATTCTGAAACCAGACATGCATGTACAAGTACCATAATATTGAATAACAAATATACACATTAAAAACATTTAAATACATTGTTTCAATATTGATATTAATATAAAATTGCCAAATTCTGGAAACATGTATGTCGGGTATGCTTCGAGTGCGCTAGGCTACATTCGGCAAACAGACGCACTTGATCGCCATGTCACATGGTTGGAAGAAAAAGATGTACAGTGCAACAGTGCAGCACGAGACATTCTCTGAGTTGGAGAAATATCTTCAGTGAGTTTGAATCTTATGATACCAGTAATCAGTGCAACAACATTTTAGAAAGTTAAAAGGTATATTATTTCTTAAAAAAACCTTGAGGATGCCATTTCATTTTGAGATTTCAGATTTGAATGGTCATATGAACAAGTTTTCTTTTTCTATTTCATGTTTTTGAATACATTTGTTGTGGACAAAAATTTCATATCCTGTTCATGCCGCTTGGCTTGTTTTCATTTGGTGCATCATATCTTCAAATTTTAGCATTCATTTGATGATAGTAGTTTATACTTTGACTGATGCATCAAATGAGCCTGATGAATGAGTAAATCAATTAGTTGTCATTGTGGGAGCAATTTTCAGGAAATTTTCCCTTCTGAAAATCTTTATTTATCTTGTCTTATCATGACTCATCTGTTATATAGAAGTTGATAAAATATTATTTTTCATTCAAGCTTGAATAAAGTTAGTTTCATACATAAATCATTCCTAAAATTCTTTCTATGTATAATTTCTCCAATTAAAATTTCTTAACCTATATTTGAATCTCATCCTCTTCAGTAACCAATCTATATTTAATATTCAAAATTCAATCATTTTTGTTAATTCAGTCATTTAATATACTGTCTCTAACTGTTTTCTGTAAATTCAGGTTTCCTTAATTTTCTTTGTCCTTTATTAAGAAAAGGTGGTGAACTTCAATTCTGAGATTATTCTGCATAATATTAAAATCATCTCAGAGATGTTGTGATGTTAGTAAGATTGTCATATACCTTGCAATGAAAGTCATGAAAAAGGAAGCATTGCAAATGGTAATCAAGGTAACCATAATTTTGTTTGAAGAAGAAGCTTTGACAAAAGAATTTTTTTCAATACTTAAGTTGCCTTGTATCAATCTTCGACTCTTAAGGAATTACTCGCAAGAAAATATGCGCAGAAGGTTAAGCAGTAAATTCTAATTATTACCTTGTAGTCTTCATCAACTTGTACTGGAATTGTTTCATTTAGTTTGATTGTCAAGAACAAGGTTTCTGATTACCTCTCCACAGCGTTGTCCAATCCCAAAAATTGAAGATTGTGTGAGATGTTTGGCCCAAAAAAGAACTACAGTTCTTGATAACCCTCTACATTTGCCTAATATTGTTGCAACAGATTTCTGATTGATTCCAATGGATGACTTGAGGAATAGAAAAACTTCTTTTACACCACAAAGAAATCAAAATCCAATGCACATTAGGGTGGATTGAAAAACTTTTTTTTTTCGAAATCCGTCAATGGCTAGTGCTTAAAGTTCATGGTTGGTGGTCCTTATAACATATAAAATATTTCAACTTGATCGGATTATGTCCTGAGGCTGCTAATTATTGTCTAAGTTTTAAATTTTTGTGAAAATGTTAAATTTTTGCATTTTTTCCAGATATATATAGTATAGTTACTCTATGATATAACCTACTCTATTCTCATTTGTATTTTGTGTATTGTTGCAAAGATTTTCAAGCAATCCTCAATGTCAATAAGTAGTACATTACTTTGATTCAGTACTCTCTCTAAATCTATTTTAAAATATACCAGTTGGGCTTCCTTTCACATATATTAAAAAAATCTGAAAATCTTGTGAATCTATCAAAATTTCTTTTTTATTGTAGCTACATAGACACACTACACATGGGATATAAGTTTGTGGCCATTGCCCTAAATTCCCAAAAATTAATTAATACAAATAGGTATTAGCAAAGTATCATCTTCACCCACCATATAAGTAAGATTTTGATTAATGATTAACAATTGTTGTCAAGAAACTCTTCATCTTTATTGTAATTCATAATCATCCAATTTAATATGGAGGAAACGAACCTGCCACAAATTGCTTAATTTCTTCCTCAGTGGCCTGACTTTAATACCTCAAAAGCTCATGCAGCTGACATCAAAGGATCTGAAATAGCCATAGCATCCAAGACTGGTATATGCTCTCCAACAGTTTCAATGTCTGTTACAAATATCTTTAAGATAACACAAGTTAGCTGAAAAAAATGAAACTATGAGCTTGAGTGGCAATTTTAATCCTAAATTTAAGTCAGTAATCCAACTTGATATTATAAATTAAAATTTTTTCCAAAAGTTTACCTTCTACATTTGTACTTTTCATTAAGCATGTAGCAGAGCTAATCCCCAATTGATAGGATGAAATAAAAATGATGAAAATACTTTCAATAGTTGACCTGTAGAATGAGTATGTAATACCTTTATAGACATTGCAACGTCATATGAGAATATTTGGGAGCTCTTACCAGTTTTGCTATGTTATATCTTTTTTATTATTTATAAAAAAATAAGCATCAATGATGAATTAACAAAAATTAATTTTTAATCTCCAGCTATACAGAAGTGAAAAATAACCGAATGACTGGGACTCAAACTTGGGTCGCCAATTATCTAGACGGGTATTCATGACACTAAACTGCCATGTCACATCTGTTAAATTGGTGCTTTATGAGATAAACAATGGTATTTCACATAGTGTCTCATTTTCCTCATTGTTTTCCACAGTCCCATTTATTTAGACTGTGCTAATAATACATGCTTCATGATGATGAAGACTATCTGTGATGGGTTAACCTTATAATGAAAGAAATGCAAAGTATTTTTCATTTCATTATAAAGATATTATTTATTTCCATTATAAATATCTGCAAGCAATTCTAACCATAGTACACAGCTATTTTTCCTGTCAGAATTATATCATCTTTGTATAGGTAAATATAATTGAATAAGGAGGACTTTATTAGGAAAGCATGGAATAATCATTAATTACACTGAACGCATAAAACATATTGAAAATATAAAATATACAAAAACTAAATTGTACAACAAGCAAAACAGAAAATTCAATCTTCAAATACAGAATCATACCATGATCAATGTAGTTGGACATAAATAAAAAGAAAACCTAAAAATATGTGAATTTACTGTTAAATCATTTTACAATTTACAAAACTCAAATATTTAATTATTACAGTGATAATTCATAAAACAAGGTCTAAGGCACAAAGCAGGTTTCTCCGGGCAAGCAGGACAATAAATTGTGCAGTTTTTTCTTACATTATTTGAAGAGTACATCCTACATCATCGTCGTTTCACTTAACCACTTTTCTCATCTTTTTCCTTTATATTGTCCGGAAAATGGTCTGTTCAGGTTAGGGAGGTTGCAGCATTTTTTTGCTTTTGATGAGACTAGGGACTGAATTATCTCACACTGATAGTCATACATGGTCATTTTATTTCCTCTGTATTTATTGAATAGTATATGACTATTAACTAATTGCAGCTGCATTATATGCATAGCTAATTTTAAATACCACCGTAAAGATTTCCATTTATACGTATTCTATGACAGTAATTGATCAGAGCAATCCACCCCACCCATAAACTTGTTATATTCCATGACATATTTCGGCTTCTCCTTGTCCTCTCCTCTATTAGACTTTTATCAATTTATTTAATTTATAAATTCAATCTTTATCAATAAAGTATTCTATTCAATAAAGGAAACCAAAATTATGTTTCTTCAGATCAGGAGCAGCAGCAGAATGGCACAAAGTCAGGAACAGTCTTTAACGGCAGTTCATATACTGGAAGATTGCAGCTAAATAACGGACATCCACACTCGACAACAGACAGATGACAAATATTCCTTTTTGTACAATTTCTCGGGCAATGGCTGCTTTGATATTCTTGGAAACTCATAGTCCAACAGAATGAGGGTGTCAGTGAACACACTCTACATGCCTAACCCTTACCTCCCTCTTCTTATTTTTTGGCCTGAGCTCGGACCATTTAGTAATGGTTTGCCTCTCTTTTGTCCTAGTTGCCTTCAGTTTTTCTGTTCATTTTATTGTCCACTGTGAAAATTGCAAGGCCGCAGCAGATTGTAATGGGGATTATTTAAGGAACTCTTTCCTTCGAGGATGGGAATGGGAGAGGATATTCCTCTTTCTATTAATACATTTTTTGAAATGCTTAAGTAAAGTATTGATGTTTATATTTAAGGAAAAACAACACAAAAGAGAATTCTTAAGTTGCTTTAATTTCATGCATGTAATAATTTTTTTTATATAGTTATGAGATATATCCATCGAATAAAATGATAAAGAATTTAATTTATATTGTTGATGTTAGAATTATCCTTTGAATTAATCCCACGCACTAGTGTCTTCTTTTGTTTTGGGATGTAAAATATTCTTATGTTTGTACGAGTAAAATGTAGCTTGCATACTGCAAGCAGATCGGCAATACTAATTTCATATCGGCATCACATCGGGACGGTCCTCATAAGAAACAATACTTTCTCTATACTTCGTATATGGAGAAAGTAAAAAAAAGTATTTAATTTTTTCTTAAAATTCGCTGAAATTTCATCGTCTGGAATCGAACCCGGGTCTTACTGGAAAACCTACTATGAAACACAATAGAAGATCACCATCTCTAACTATGTGTGAAAATTCAAGCAGAAATATTGGTTACAACTGCCTCAAAAGACGCTCTAATGTTCACGAATGTAAATGGCTCTCGGGACTCGAACCAAGGACGATCTTGGAAATTTAAAAAATGTTTCTGAAATTTATTAATGATTTCAATCCATATGCCAAATTTCAAGTTTCTATATTATCGGGAAAGGTTTCAAAATAATTCCTAAAAATCGGATCAACTTCTGATTGCAGAGACACCTGGTGTCGAACCCAGGACACATTGATAGCTATGAATGCATAGTTTGATTTGTTAAGTCTGGTTCTTCTATCATGCTAAGTTTTAAGTCGATAGCATGCCGGGAAGTACCTAAAATTTGTTTCCGTTATCCCCATAAGAAATGCACTCTGGAGTGCAAATGGCCCTCTGGGATCGAACCAAGGACCATAAGCGAATACAAAAAAATTTATTATGAAATATATTTATGATTTCTAACCCCATGCCAAATTTCAAGTTTCCATGCCATCGGGAAGGGGTCCAAAAAAAATCTTAAAAATCGCCACAATGCATTTTAAACGGCCGATTTTTACCCCGACCTAGCATCGAACCCAGGATATTTTCCGTAAAACTCATTTATGTTTTCGATAGATGATGACCATATATATAGGCTCCTTGAGTTTCGATTCTCTACCTATCCGGAAAGTATTTTTTAAAAATTCCCGAAAATCAAAGCAATGCATTTAAACGGGAAAAATCGGGACTTTGGGGCCCTCTGGAATCGAACCCATGACACTGAGGATCAAAGTCGCTTTTTTCCTGGGGGTTTCACGTTATGGCCAATATGTCATAAAAATTTCAGATCAATGACGCTTGTAGTTTAGGCTGTGAATTTGTATCCTATCTATCTATATAGGTATATATATGAATGAATCCGGAGAAGCATCTATATATAATAGATGCCTGTCTCTCGTAGTGTGAAATAAAGTAGTTCCTGTTGTTATCTGAAATGGTCTTGACGTACTTTTGTGAAACCTTCCACCATCCTGTCGAAATCGTTAACCATCTTCTACCGAGATGAAGCATTCATAACAGGTTATGGGCCCAGAACGATATACCACTGTGCGTTGTAAATTATTACGGTGAAATGTAATACAGTAGACCTATATTTTCGGTAGGAAAAATTTTTCTTTGAACCGCGTGGTGAAGACTTGGACTTTTGAGTTAAAGTTGCTGTATATAATTATACACAATGAGTGACGATGAAGTAAACCATGCCGAAAATAGTGGGAATGGCGAAAGTGCGGAAACGGGTCGGTTTACCATGTCACGTGAGTCGGCAACAACTACGGTCACGTTGGCGTCTAATCATCTTCCCGCCATCGACAAACTCGAAGGGGAAGGTAACTGGGCGAACTGGAAATACTTAATGGAACTATATTTAGGGTTAGATGACTTGTACGATTGTGTCCTTCAAGAACCACCTGAACATGTGAGGCGAAATTTGCACTCTCCAGAGATGAAGAGGGATTTGAGAGCTCGATCTAAAATATCTCTCATGATACAGTCGCATCTTATAATCCACGTCAGAACGGCGAAAACCGCACACGAGGCGTGGAAAAATCTTTGCGAAGTGTTTGAGGACAAAGGCGTGTTCCGGCGCATCGGACTAATGGACAAATTATTAGACACGAAACACGCCAACTTCAAGTCGCTCTACGACTACGTGATGAGCATGAGAGATACTATCCATAAGATTGCTGAAACCGGCAAGCCCATTGACAATGAATTTGTGGCTTTCTTGATGCTGAGAAACCTGAGACCGGAACACAAGTGGTTGCGCCAGCTCATCGAAAAGAGCGTGAAAAAGGAAGAAGAATTAACTCCCGACATGGTGTCTAACGCGCTGATTAGAGAGGGACAGAAAGAGGCAGCAGAAGAAGGGGGTGCTGCAAATGGATCATCCAAGGCGCTATTAGCTGGGGCAGGCAGAGGGAGAAATTTCTCTCGTACCAATGGCAAGGAGCAGTCGACGAGGTGGCAGCCAAGGAACCAACCTGAGGGACCACCTAGTAATCTGAGGGACCATCTGGTGTTCAACCAACAGCGGGAGCAGCACCAGAGCAGGGCCCATCATCAGCTGAAACAGATTGCTGAACAAGGTGGACAACAGTGTTCAAGAGGTGTGCAGAATAGGGATGACATGGTTATCTGCTTTAATTGTAAAAAGCCAGGACACAGAGCCTCCAAATGTTGGTTCAAAAGCAAATTCAATAGAAGCTCTGAATATATTCCAGAAGGTAAGAATCAAAACTCAGGCCCACAAGGCTGGACTTTATTTACTGCCATGACAGCTATTGGTGATGAAGGAAGCTGGTATGTTGATTCAGGAGCATCAGCTCATATGTGTGGGAACAAAGAACTGCTTTCCAATTATAAAGTTGCAGATAGTAAAAATGTAAATTGTGCTGGAAATGAGAAGTTGCATACAGAAGGTGTAGGTGACATTGTCTTAAATGGTCCTAATGGTCTTTCAGGGATAAATAATGTTACTTATGTGCCTAATTTAACAACAAATTTATTATCTGTAAGTGCTATTGCAAAATTGGGATTAATAACAGTTTTTGATGATACAGGGTGTAATATATTTAGTAAGGGAAGTGTAAATGTCTTCTCCATTAATTTCTGCTAAAGAATTAGGTGGAATCTATAAATTAGATATTGATCCTTTTCAGCCAAAGGCATTGAAGGCAGAGACTCTTACAGAGAGTAATTTATGGCACAAAAGGCTTGCTCATTTAAGTTTTAAAAGTATGCATTCCATGTCTGAGGGACTGGTAGATGGTTTTGTTCCAAACTCATTGCAAACAGGGGTATGTGAAAATTGTGTGAAAGCAAAGCAGACAAGAGCATCCTTCCCAAGGGGCAAAGCTGAAAGGTCAAAAGAAATTCTTGGGATAGTTCATTCTGATGTATGTGGGCCAATGGATGATGTATCTTTTGGGGGGCATAAGTATTTTGTGACCTTCATAGATGATAAGACAAGGTATACTCATGTTTCTTTCTTAAAATCTAAAGATGAGGTACTGGAGAAGTTTAAACTGTACAAAATATTGGTGGAAAAACAAACTGGTAAATGTTTGAAAGTATTAAGATCTGATAATGGTGGGGAGTATTGCTCCAAGGCATTTACTGACTTCATCCAAAGTGAGGGCATCCAAAGACAGCTCACAGTTGCAGGGACTCCTGAGCAGAATGGGGTTGCAGAGAGGGCAAATCGCACAATTTTAGAAAAAACCAGAGCAATGCTTAAAGAAGCTGGTTTAAGTAACAGATACTGGGGTGAAGCGGTGCACACTGCAGTGTATCTCAAAAATATCTCTCCAACAGTTGCTGTAAAAGGTAAGGTGCCTTATGAGGCATGGACTGGGAAAAGGGCCAATATTGAACACTTGAAAATTTTTGGTTGTCTTGCTTATGTTCATGTCCCTAAACTTAAAAGCAATAAATTGGGAGATAGAGGAACAAAATGCACATTTGTGGGCTATGATGAGGAGAAAAAGGGGTACAGGTTGATTAATTCGAATAAACCAAGGGAAGTAATAGTTGAAAGGAGTGTTGTGTTCAATGAAAATATTTTTCCAGGGATAGAAAAAAGGCAAGAACAGGTTGGGAATTCATATGTTGATCCTAATGTTGTTACAGATGTACAAATAAGTGTGCCAGTAATTCAGGAGAACTGTGTTGTTAGCAATAATGATAACTTGGTATCAAATGAGAGTAATTTGGTTGACAATGTGGAGGTAGCTGCAGATGCAGGTGAAAGTGTAAGAAGGTATCCTCTAAGAGATAGAAAACCTTGTCAATTCCCTGATTTTGTATCATTTAAGGCATCAATTACCTTAAATGATGAGCCTGTAACTAGAGGTGAGGCTTTAAGTGGAAAATATGGAAATTTGTGGGAAAATGCCATGCATGAGGAAATGATGTCATTGAAAGATAATAATGTATGGGTTCTTGTTCCTAGGCCTACAGGAAAAAATGTTATTGAAAATAAATGGGTGTATAAATTAAAAAGGGGACCTGATGGGGCGATTGATAAATATAAAGCACGACTTGTTGCAAAAGGGTATACTCAATGTTATGGTTTAGACTATTATGAAACTTTTTCTCCAGTGGTGAGAACAGAGAGTCTAAGGGTAATTTTGTCCATAGCTAACAATTTAGATATGGATATGGACCATATTGATGTATGTACTGCATTTCTGAATGGTGACATTGAAGAGGTTGTTTATATGGAGCAACCTGAAGGTTATATAGATGAAAACAATCCAGAGAAGGTTTGTCTTCTGAAAAAAGCCATATATGGACTCAAACAGGCCTCTAGAGCCTGGAATGTTAAATTACATGACGTTCTTATTACTGTTGGTTTTCAAAGATCTAAGAGTGATGCCTGTATATATGTAAAGAAAGGTATAAAGGGTTTATTAACAATTGTGGCTGTTCATGTTGATGATATATTTATTGTGTCTAATGACAAAGAGGAGAAAGACAAGTTGAAATGTAAACTCAAGGAAAAGTTTAGTTGTAGAGACCTTGGTGAGTTAAAGCATTTTCTTGGAGTTAGTGTTGAAAGAAACAGAGAGAGAGGTGAAGTCAGATTGTCTCAGAAACTATATCTTGAAAAACTTCTGGAGAGGTTCAGGATGACTCATTGTAATCCGGTGAAGACACCTCTGGAAAAGGGAGTGTACCTCCAGAAAAATGAGGGTGAAAGACCAAATGTGCCCTACCAAAATCTCATTGGTTCGTTAATGTATTTAAGCATATGGACAAGGCCAGACATCACTCAAGCTGTTAATTATCTCAGTCAATTCAATCAATACTTTGATAATTCACATTGGTCCAGTGCCAAGAGGGTCATGAAATATCTGCAAGGCTCTAAAGAATTATGTTTAACTTTTAGGAAGGGTGAGAAAGAATTGACGGGCTTCTGTGATGCAGACTGGGGAAGTGATCCCATTAGTAGAAAATCCTATTCAGGATATCTTTTTGACTTTGGTGGAGGACCAGTTTCGTGGCAATCCAGAAAACAGTCTTCAGTGGCTCAGTCTAGTACTGAGGCTGAATATGTTGCCCTCAGCCAAGCAAGCAATGAGGCAATTTATCTACAAACCTTCATTGAGGAGTTGATTGGGCAAAAACTAATTGTAAAACTGAACTGTGACAACC